>JARDVY010000007.1:10085000-11443111 GCA_029030555.1 Ornithoptera alexandrae
CGTGATAAATGGCGAACACCTAACGCGCTCACACCTTTTTAATGAACGAGAAAGAAGAGACGAAATATATTGCCAAACTTAATTAAACCGGATTCAAAACTTGTTAGGATTTGTAAACTATAAGTATACACTGGAACAGAACCGAACCTTTTTGATTAGATTGATCCCGTACCACTTAATACTACTTTTCATTAATGAGCACTCTTCCCGTGATAACTCCATACCTTTTTTTTTGTTTCGGGAGGGTGCGAGGGAAATCTTCGAAAGATACCTTGATTTTATGTGAGATTCTTACTCACTGAAACACCCTCGGTGTTCTGCATCAGTGCATTCGGAGAGGCTCCGGGATCTCTTACAGAACGCACCGGTGCTCCTCTACACTTTGTGCTACACGTCTCTGAGGAGGTGCCTAAACCTCCTAGTCACTATCGCTGATAGCCATATGTTGTCTCACACAGGTTCTCTTGTTTAGCGATAAGGGCCCCACTCCCAAGGTTCACGAAACTCTTAGACTCATTTAGTCGCCTCCTACGACAGACAAGGCTTAGTCCTATTCTTACTAGCCCAAGACTATAAGGCTGATGATAACTCCATACCTACTCTCAACAATGTGTCTCGTTTCTTACAGTCTATCTTATATCAATCTTATCTTTGTGATATACTGTCTATCTATCTCTTTATTCTCTAGCACCTTAGTAAGTTGTTATTAATAGGGTTAATTTTAAACTACATACTGTAAATATAATACATTATAATAATCTTCATATGAGTTAACTGTTTTAATTTCTGTTACTAATATAGTTTTCACGTCCCTCCAAAAGGAGCTTGCGTACATCAAAGGTTCGTGTACCACAACTTGAGAATCTCTGCACTAGGTCATAGTGATGACGACACAATCTTTCGATTAGCCTACCATTTAGGAACCTAGTTGTACCACACTCAACGAGATCAATAAATGATTCGGTTCGAAGCGCGCTGTTGTTAGTGAAATTACTGTGGTAACGAGATTTTACATCGTGCATTGAGCCGCTAACAACAATGCGCCATTGTAAATATTTAAACTAGCACCATGTTCGTGTAGGCAGGAATATTGTTCATTTCCAGGTGAAAATATTTAACTTCTCGTTGGTTTGGCGTTTAGAAGAAGAAAGCTTACATTATAATGAACTTGTTGCTAAACAATAAGCACTAAATTGCGATAACTTTAATTTGTATTTTTAGTTTTTAGCGAGAAACAGCCATTGAGTTACTTTCCCGGATATAGAAGTAAATAGCTGTTTATCATATAAATTTTTCTTCTGCTAAAACATTGGAAAAATCATTACAATTCTTGATTCCAGAATACGCGACCCACTGCCAAGCCAATTGCCAATAGTAACAAATATTTCACTTACGTAAAGTTATAGCATAATTATAATTGTTTAGTAATATTCATGTTTTATTATATTCAATAATACTGATGGAGAAGCTTATGAGTACGGAAGTGATTACGCGAACAATCGCTTTTACTTGTAACAAAACTTTCATAATTATTCACTAATACTTTTAAAAATATGATAGAATAGTAACAGCTGTTCCACGGATTTACCGACTAGAATATCCCCACCGTAACAGCGCCATAGTCGACTAAGAAGGGAATGATTCCAGAGAAAGACTGCAATTTCCTCGGCGAGTTGTAACATTTTGAGATCGCTAATCTGCATAATAACCAGTGTTATTACGACAAAATTCCAATTTTTAGGTCCGTCTAAATTCTAGAGCCAATATCAGCGGCACGAAAAGAAGCTATTATGTAGATCTGAGATAATTAAATCCTAAAATAGAAAAGAGTACATTTTTGTACATTAAAAAAATTAAAAGATTATAAGAAGAAAACAGCGTAATATGAAAGGCGTATAACTAGTATCGGTCTTTAGTGAATTGTAATTGCCTGATATGATGATGGTGATGATCAAACTGGCTTATGAACAAAGATGATAGATTCTTACATGAATGACAAATTGATGTGGCCTAAGTTAAAGAGGATATAGGCCTAGCAGTACAAGTTGATCGGTTAAGATGCTAATGAATATAAGAGAGCAGAATAATACGCAAACATATTATTTATAAGTGAAGATGAAGATCTATAATCTTGTGGACGGTAATAAAAATTAAGTTCAGACAAAAAAGAACCACATGTTCAAAATGATGATAGACTAGAGTAAAACCGCAAGAACTAATTAGTTCGACCTCGTTAAGCCGACATTTCGTGACAAACCAAAAGAAGATTGTGATTACGGAAAACTCTCCAGATACAAACATTAGAAAGTGTTCTTAAATAAACTGTGGAATACTCTTGTTTATAGTATTTTAATCGATGCGAATCGTGACCGAACAAGTCACAGTCTCAGGTTCGACGCCGTGATCATCTCTGACCCGAATGCAAATCGTGAGCCTTGTGCCCCAGATGCTTGTAATTTAATGCGAATTTAGTTCTAGATTTGCTAAAAATAAAGCTAATGATCAGTATATATTAAAACAACTAAATGAGAACGAAATTTTGAGAAATAAATTTGACAGTGATTACTCAGATATCTCGAAGATTTTTTTCTAGAAAATAGATATCGAACAACCACTTCAGTTTAATTTTTCAATCTATGTGCACACGGACATGAAAATATACATATAGGGTGGCGCAAAAATAACCTTATAAAAAGTACCTTATTACCTGTGTTTTAAGGTACTTTTTATAAGGATATCTTTGCGCCACCCTATATTAAATACGTAAAAACTTAAAGTGAAAGATATCCAGCAAACGTTATCTTAAAAAAGGTTGATAAATTTAAGTATTTGGGTCACTGGATCACAGAGGATATGAAAGATAACTTGGATATTGAAAAAGAGCGTAGGTCGCTGTCTGTTCGCTGCAACATGTTGGCTCGCAGATTCGCCAAATGTACTAAACATGTTAAGTCGACTCTTTTTAAAGCATATTGCCAAACTTTTATGCATGCGGTCTATGGGTTAACTGTACGCGGAGGGCACACGGCGACCTGCGCGTGCAGTGTAATAACGCGTTCAGGGTGCTGATGGGGTTGCCGCGTCATTGCAACGCTTCCGCCAGGTTCGCAGACGCTCGTACAGACGGATTCGCTGCCATCATTACTTAATCGAGTGCGTGCCAGCCCCAGCACCATCCTGCGTGTGCTGTCACACAGATGGGCCTCAACGATGCTAGCACGCTGTCAAGTAAATAGGCATCATGCTGGCATCGAAGTGTCAATATATGTATTATGTATTTTAATGTTAATATGTGACACTACTTTTAAGCATCTAACCTAATATGGATCATATAATTATCTGAAATAAATGATTGATTATTATTATTATTATAAAGTAAATAAAAGAAATTTAGTGGTTTTGATATTGAATACAAGAGCCCGATTTAGTATCGCCAGTAAATTGTTTGTAGTGTATATTTCGGTTTGTAGTTAATGCATTACATTATTTAAGCAACAAACTAATGGCGGACTTTCTTTTTAGTTCTCTTTATATATTGATTGCTTTTATTTCTTGCAACAGATTTCTTTCAATAATTTACACGCTAGCGATTTTAGCAATTGACTTTTAGGCGTTGCCTTGTTTTATGTTATAGATTCAGCTGCTAGTTTAACTGAGTAGTTTAGTCATTGCAGTTTTATCGCCCCTTTCATAGTTAAATAATTTTTCCAGTGATAGCGTAATAGTTTTATATTTTAACTGTCGTAGCACTCTTATTTATATTTTGACTCAGCTTCCTGTCAGATTTATATTTCCGTAGTGTGAACACTGTTGACCCTTATTAATAAACGATTAAACATTATATATATATAATATATTGCTTATTTTCTTTAACTTAACGGTATCAAATTGTTCTTGGAACGTTGATAAGTAATGTATTTAAGTTCATTTTCAATTGTTTACCACAAAATCTTCTCCATAAATACCTATAATTCTATTACAAGTTCAATCCGCTTTAAGAGTGAACAAATAGAATTTTAAGTTAAACAATTGTTTATTCTGTACAACAAAATTCGGTCAAACTTAATCTGAAGTATCTAACCCGTTGACACAGATATGAGTGACGTGATGGCATCTAGTTCTTTGACGTATTAATAAATAAATTTATAGAAGTTAATCTAATTTTAGTTCAATTAATTATAAATAATTAATAGTGTGCAACATATAATTTTTCTATAACTTTTTCGGTTGTGAAAGAAGGATGCTGTGAATCTGATGGTATTACTTTAAATTTTATCATATGTTTTTTTTATCGTGGTTCTCTAAAAATACTTTATCATCAATAAGCTGCTATAAAAAAAAACAACAATAAAAACTAAGTGATAGAGTATTTTCGTCCTCTGCTATGATGACAAACCTGGAACATATCACAACCGGCGGTAACTAAGTTGAATTCATCATATATAGTGTATTTATCCTATATGAAAGAACACGTGTTCAAATTAAAAAAATATATATTTACTAAATAATGTATACATAAGACTTTTAAAATATACAAATTTATACAATTTATTGTATATATAATATATTCACGTTTATCATCTATAGACGTCGAAAGAGTTCAGCGCACAGTTAAACCGGTGTAGTTAAGTAGTTACAAATCTTCAATTTTGGCAGATCTCGATCGCTATCAAGTAATGTATAATTATTATTTATAATTAGTGGATAACGAGACTTAACATATTATTAATCAATACCGTTGTAATGAAACACAATATGTATGGTAGAAACATGGTCACCACCATCCCTTTTATGTGAGCAGACGCATCATTTAACAAAAGATAAATATATAAAATATAAAAAGTGGTACATATAGCTACTTATTATACACAAGTATTGATTATTTATTAAAAACTTTAATGTGACAATAAAATTAGTTTACTATAGGAGGATTTAATGCCTACAGGCATTCTTTACTAGTCAACCTGGAAAGTGGTGAGATACTTTGGTAGGTGAGGAAGAACATTTTAAGCTTGTAATAGCAATTGACAGTACAATGTAAATATACATACAAACTATTTATAAATATATATAAATGAAAATATATATAAATAAATAAATACATATACATTATTTATTTTATTCAATTTCTTTACTGGTGGTAGATCTCTGTGGCTGGAGACCGTCTAGGTAGGTATCATCGCAGGTCGTATTTCTGCTGCCAAACAGCAGTGTTCGAACATTACTGTGTGAAATTACTGAGGTAACGAGACTCAACACCATATTTGTCAAGGCGACGAGCACATCGTGGTCCATTATCATCTTAACTAGCGCCACGTTGCTAAGGGCAGGCGTAGCACTTGCCATCAGGTGAACGTCCCGCTCGCCTCGTCGCTTGGTAGTATAAAAAAAATTTTTAGTCTAAACCGTTTTCATCCCTTCTTTCTTTTCCTTCTCTGCCGTAGGCTTTAAAACATACATTACATTACCAATCGGATATAAATAACTTAAGACCAAATAAAACTTAAATAACGATAATTAACAAGGAACAGGCAACACTGCGTAATTAATGTTAATTTATACCTCAGACAAAATACTAAAAAAGAAATGTATCAGAAATTGATAATAATGCCTTAAGGTACTTACTTTATAAGGACCGTAACTTTAAGTTTTATGCGTCGCAAATAACCAATATTTAGTTGTATTAAGTAAAGTTACTTTCTACAGTATAAAATTTATATTGATAGCTGTTTCCACAGCCTGAGGTAAGATGGAACTTTCTAGAACAACAATGGGTGCTTGTGGCGGGTCTGAAGCTGTTCAGACGGCCGAAGGGACCGACGCTAATATCCCTTTGTTATATGGAAATAACTTATTGTGACGTCAAGCAAACGTTACGGAAGTAAACTAGAGGGGAGCATAACAAAAATAATAACATATACTCCTGTATCAATTAATGACGAAACAAGAATGATTATCGGATTGTGGTAATGGATACATCTGTCTATAATAAAGAGGTGCTACTTAGGATATTTACACAATAGACCACATTGCTCATCTAGTTGAAAAATAGTCCCGTTGCTTTAGTAATTTCATAGGTCAGAAAGTTCTTCAATCCGCAACGGAGTAATATTTTCACATCGCTACCCAAAGGATAAAACAGGTTCACCTGATAGTAAGTGATACGCTGGCTTATAACAACGTAGCGCTAATTAAGGTGATGTACACAGCATCACGTTGCAATCGTCACCTTGTGACATACGATGTTAAGCCTCGTTACATCAGTAATTTCACTAGTTAAAGCGCCCTTCAAACCGGAACACAATAATGTTGTACGCTACTGTTTAGCGGCAGAAATAAGCGCTGCGGTGGTTACCTACCTAGACGATCACCAGCAACAGAGACCTACCATCAGTTAGTTTTTATAAAGTTCTGTAAAGGTATACAGCTTGATGGTAGACGATGGAATCCTACCACCAATGTATACATACCAATAAACAAATGTTCATCGATATACAGCCAAAGAACAAAATTAAAGAAGACAATAAAGAATAGAAATAGTTGATAATTATTCTACATGCTCATTTACAGATTTTACTGGTGATTGAAGAAGGTACCGAGAAGTAAGCATTAGGCAGTAAACTATAAATGTTATTGTCTTCGGGTCTTAATTACGATATTACTAGTGATAGCTTTCTGTTACTGGAGATGGTGGATATCACCGCAGCGCCTGTTTCTGCCGGCAAGAACTACTGTGCAAATATTACTGTGTGCTGGTTTAAATAACGCTGTGGAGTATTTACTGGGGCAACGAGATTCAACATCTTATTTCAAGCGACGAGCACGATATGGTGTAGTATATCAATCCTAACTAGAGTCAAATTATGGGCTGGCATATAACTTACCATCAGAGCGAGAGGGAGTTAATTAGAGCGGAATGTGATGCAGTGTAAACATCGACGTCCACTGCTGGATACAAGCCTTCCCCAAAGATTTCTACATACGGTCGACATGGTCTTCGGTACCACCGGACACTAAGAGTCATCGTTTGTAGGGGTTTTTATGGGGGATTATGCGTCATTTCTCACCACACTAGCCTAATGATGGTTGGTGGGAGCTAGATCCTCGTTTGTTGATTAGCAGGATGCACCACGAGCTAGTGAAGTTGGCTTGGGTCCGGTAAGTTGATGTGCATACAAACATGTTAGCTAGAATTTATCCTTTCAAGGTTATCATCGTTGCTTATCCCTTTGCTCCTTTTTTTATAAAATACTAACGCAAATTATTATTGTAAATGAATTGCAGTATATTCTTAATATTTGGAGCCGGAAGGAAACTGTAAGGATACTTTCATCAGATCCAAGTGATTACATTCACCAGGTCATATTCGTAATACTTTTACTTTCGCTTTGCATACACGAAGGAAAGTAAATATATCTTAAATGAATTAAAAACATTTATTATGCAGTCAATGTAAAGCTATTTTTAATAAAGATTTCCTTCCCCATTTATTGATCTCAAATGGGAGAATATACTGAAAATATTAAAAAAGAATATTCTATAACCCTCTCCCCTATTTTTAGTTATCACAGTTCAGATAAACAAAGGTACTTTAGTATTATAACCTCTCTAGTTGTGCTGGCCGTAATATAGAATTAGACCTGAAATTTGTCTGAAATATTCCTTGAGAGCAAACTCAACCGCAAATGAGTTTCCATAGCAACCGTTACTATCGCAACCCTATAAATAATATCGAATGAAATTGTTTATGAAAGCTAATTAGAAATTAAATGATTGAGGATCTATGAATTTAAAAAAAAAATAAATAGCCTATAAGTATCTACGAATTGACTGGTCATATTCTCATGCCGATACGTTCACTAGTTTTCAAGTGATTGGCGAGCAAAGGAACTCCATTTTCATTATATGTATATAAGATATAGATACAGTTTAAACTATTTGCTGTGACTGTTTAAAGATTTAAACAAATTATTAGTTTTACCAGTAAATAAAGAAAGCAGATATATAGGTATGTAGAGTTGAGTAGTAATAAGCTTCACCGCAAAATGAAAATATTAAAAATGCCGAGAAGAAACCGGCGGCGGGACCTCGTTACCAGCTGCGAGTGAAAACGCTCCATTACTCGCATGTCAACAAAACCTTTAGAGATTACTGTTCGCGCACAGTAGCCAAGCGTGATCCGCCGGCTATTACCTAATGGATTGAACGCAACTATATTATTACCCGTAACGAAATGTGGTAATCATACAGATATTTGCATACGAACTTGATCGGCGAGATCTTAATACGCGATCACACTTCAATTACGCCGTTTAAGTATACTGGAGATATTGCTTTTGAAAGGATCGGTGAAATTTAAATTTCGAACAGGATAATGAACTGAGGAGGAGGCGATGGTGTTACACTACCCCGTCATTCATATTCTTGTATGTATATGCTGTAATAACCCCGCGACTCCTGGAGAAGGAATTTGACCTATACTCGGCAAAAGGAATATTCCTACTAAATTTCAAGTCTCTAGTCCTTATGAATATCGTGATAAATTTCTACATAGGTGGAAATCTCTTATATATATCATCACCATCATCAACCGATAGACGTCACCGCTGGTCACAGGCCACCCCCGCGACCGAATGATGTGGAGATCTTTGGGGGAGGCCTATATAAAAATTTAGTCAAAATAACAATATTGCAATAAATATTATTTTCTAGTTTTGCAAATATTATTTACAAATTACAACAAAGCTTTTATAAATCAAATACTTTGAATTACAATAACACTTGTTTGCGTTATTATATAGCATTAAGTTGAAGTTAGAATAAAGTATCCTGGGTATCGTAAGTTGACGACTCGATCACAATGCTGTTATGGCAGTACATTTATTAAGAGGTACGCTAATTCTAAAAAAAGTAAGTATATGGATGTGTGTGTATATATATATTGTATGTATGTGTATATGTATTGTTTAGTATCTTGTAATATGTATATATCGTTATATGTAATTTTTAGTGTATGCACTAGGTTTGTGTTCCTAATTCTTCTTTACTAATGGCCTACTGGAAGAGATTTCAACATGATATAAGTAGTGCCCTTGTACTCTGTATCCTTATTGTCGTGTTTCTTCTAACAGCTGTGTGTACAAAATATATTAAATAAATAAAACCCTATCATCATGTAAACACCACCACACATGGCACTGGAGTCGAACCCGTGAAATTCTTCAAATGGTCAGCTACAGAGAAACAGACGTCTGAAATAGTTGAAAAAATTTTCAATGCTAGAGCATGTTTTATATAGCGACATACTTGCTGATAGACTTCATTCTATTATATCATATATATATATATATATCATATTATTAATATATGTGAAAATCAGTGTGATTTATTAAAAAAACTGTATAACATAGCATTTATGAATATATATTTTATTTATTGATAAGTCTTAAGTTAACAAAAATCAAGTTAAAAAAAACTTGTCATTAGTCAAGACGACGGTTAAAATATATGAAAGTTAACTTTCTTATATTAATACGATGTTTGTGTTTTAAACGACATGTAATTAAAAGGATTTTTTTTACGAAGCGACGAGGCGAACCGGACGTTCACCTGATGGTAATGGTGGTATAAGTGATACATCCGCCCATAACTATGTGACGGTATTTGTGTAACTACCATTGGTATATAGTGCACCACATTGCTCTCGTCGCTTTGAAGATGTTGAAGTACATCTCAGTAATTTCACTACCTACAGCATCGTTCAATCCGGAACATAGTAATATTCGCACACTACTGTTCAATCATCAGTCAATAGACGTCCTCTGCTGAACGTAAGCTTCCCCGAATGATGTCCACATCGACAGTTAGCGTCACTGGTATCGCTGGGCACTAGGGGCCGTCTTTTGTAGGGGTTCATATGGGGAAATTTGGGCCATTTTTCACCGCGCTGGCCCAATGCGGGTTGGTGGAACCCAGAGCTTTCACCTCTTACACTCCTACGGGCCTGTCTACTGTTTGGCGGCTGCAATAGGAGCTGCGGTGGAACCTCCCTAGACAATCTCCGACAGTAGAGACCTAGCACCAGTAATGTCATTTAATAATAAATTTTCGTGTATAAATGACTTCTTTGCTCAGTGGTTAACCGCTTTTAACATTGAGGTCTCCAGTTCGATTTCGGTTCATGCAAAAATTGATTCATGACCATAGCATAGAGTATTCTAAGCGAGCCTGCTTCACGAACACCGTCGTTGTTACTTAACATCAAGTGAAGTTTAAGTTAAGTTTAAGCATGATAATTGTCGTTTATATAGCAATCATTAATCTCGACGGCGCGATTAAATATATATTTTTTTTAATATTTCCGTTGTTAAAGTGAAAGTTAATAATGGACACACAAGAAATGCAAATCATCGCCGCTGATTTACATGATTAAAAGGAATTCGGTGTCATTGCAGGTCTCTGTTGCAGGAGATCGTCTAGGTACCACCGCAGTCCTGTAGTCTCGGGCTAGTAATAATAGGACTAACGTAAGCCCTGCCTGACGTAGAAGGCGACTAAACGGGTCTAGGAGTTTCGCGGGCCTTGAGGGTGGGAGCCTTATCGCTCAACAAGAGAACCTGCGTGGGACTGCGTGTGGCTAAGTGATGTGCCCAGAAGAGTTTGGCACCAGTGCGTTCTATAAGAGATCCCGGAGGCTCTCCGAACGCACTGATGCAGATCACCGCGGGAGTTTTATTGAGTAAGAATCTCACATAACCCTGACTTCCCCTTAGAAGCAGGGTATTTTTGAAAGATTTCCACCTAGAAATAAAAAAAAAATGGTACATATCCCCGCAGCGTCCTTTGAAGCCGAAAAAGAGTATTAAGCAAACTTTACTGAGTTAAGGTTTGAAGGGCGCGGTAGCTAGTAAAATTCCAGGGGTATCAAAACTCAACATATGTCTCAGGGCGACGAGCGTAATATCGTTCCACGTATACCATCCTTCATCATCTGGTGAACATCCCGCTAGGCCCGTCGCCTCGCAGAATTAAAGAAAAATAAGAAACTGTACATATATTATACTCCGCAGACAGCTCCTGATGTCGCTGAACAAGCAATCTTATTTCAGCGGGTTTCTTAAGTTTACCTTCAGTTTAATTCAACGGAGTCGAACCCAGACTGCTACAGCCGAGATCTTATCAGGTAATAGCTGCCGAGAGCCCAGAGATCATCGCGCCACAGTTCACCGACCTGGTTTACATTTTAACCTTTGTCTCACATGGGACTTGTTTTTCGTTACGTGCAATCTCTTTGTTAGTTTAATATACTCCTAGATATTGTATGTGATAGTGTATTATATCATCAGCTGCGAGACGTCCACTGCTGGCATAGCCCAACTTCAAAGACCTCATGGAGGGGTTCACATTTGTGGCATGTCCCACTACGCTGGCCCAATGTGGGTTGGTGTGGGCCAGAGCATCGTTTGCTGATTAGCAGGGATCACCACGAGCAGGTGAGGTTGGCTTGGGTCCCGTGAGTTGTTTGTAATATTCATGAGCTTTGCGAGACTGTCTCCTTTACTTACTAATTACAAAGGAAAAAGCTTTCAACCCTCTTCCTCCAAAGGTGGGTTTAATTTCTTTTGTACTTATTAATATTTATATTAAACTCATGGTTATGGAATATCAGGGATTGGACTGGCATATATGAGGCGTCGGAATTGTTCCTCCGAACAGGAGACAGAAAAGATTGTACCACGCTGATCGCCAACCTTCACTAGGTGGAGAGGCACTTTAAGAAGAAGAAGATATTAAACTTAAGTATATTTCGATAACATTAAAGATGTTTTAAACTTAGAATATTTGAAGAATGTTTTATATATTATTAATTTAGTAAGGGGTGTAAGGGTTCCCGCACAATAACTCACAGCACCCAAGCCTACCTCACCTGCCCGTGGTGCACCCTGCTAATCAACAGACGAGGCTCTGGCTCTCACCAACCCGTATTGGGCCAGCGTGGTAGAAAATGGTTAAAATCCTCCCATATGAATCCCTACTCGATCGATGTGGAAATTTTTGGGGGGGCCTATAGCCTATGTCCAGCAGTGGACACGTGACCGTGTATCGGTTGATAATATAAATTTATTATAAATTTGAAGTTGAGTAAAATCTGATATATTTTACTACTATTGCTAAGTGTGTAAACGTTAGTTGTTAATTGTAAATCTTATTAAATATTATTTACAGTATTAAATGTTTATTTAAAAGTGAGTTATTAATAAAAAAAATAAGGTTTAAATATTTTCTACCTATACTTACATATAGTTGGAACGAGTATATCGTTTCAATGGTCTTAGTCATCTAACTATATATGTAGCGGTTTTATATAAAAAATTAAATATAAGTAAACAACAAAATACTATGTTTCCTATATGTTCGAAATATTAATACCCTTTACCATAAAATATATAAAAAAAAATATGGATTCGATCCTGCGATCTATAGTATCATTGAGGATATAACGAGTAGTTAGAGCATAAAGCGAACACGTTACCCCCATACATATCTATTGGCTCTTCACATTATTACTTTACTGGTGCTGGCCAAACAGTAGTGTGCAAACATTACTGTGTTCCGGTTTGAAGGGCGCTTTAGCTACTGAAAGTCGCAACATCTTATGTCTCAGACGACCAGCGCAATGTGGTGCTGTAAATAACATCCTAACTAACGCCATCTTATGTGCGGGCGCATCACTTATCATCAGGTGAACGTCTCGCTCGTTTAATCGCTTAATTGTATAAAAAAAGTATGGGCTATTGACTCCATTGTTTACATAGCCGCACTTGCACGTGAAATGTATCGGAATCGTGTTCGCACGTATGTCCTATTGAGGGAAATCACTTTCTACTGAGCTGTTGAGTCTATGTGGTGGATGATCATCAGCCAAGACGTTACGCATTACTTGAATATAATAATAAAAGTTTTGTATATATGTCATCATCATCATCATCAGCCGATAGACATCCACTGCTGGGCGTAGGGCCATTTCCCACCACGCTGGCCCAGTGCGGGTTGGTGGAAACCAGAGCCTCGTTTGTTGCTGAGCGGGTGAGGTTGGCTTAGGTCTCGTGAGTAGTTGTGCGGGACCCCCACAACCCCTTGTATATATGTGTTTACTAAATAAACACATCAATTTAATTCTTATACAAACAAAAAATCGATAATTATTATATCTAATAAGTTATATTATTTTTTGTTACCTCAAAAGAAGTACATATAAATAATTATTATTATATGTAATTTTCAATATATTACAAGAAATGTTTAATGTGTAATTAGTTGACAATTAATATACAATGAAACAGGATTCTTTTATCAACATTAAAAATAATTCTAAGTTTTTTTTTTAATCAATTATAAACGAGACGAGAAGGGACGTTCACCTGATGGTAAGTGATACGCCCGCCCATAACTGCGACTGCACCAATTAGCAACAGATGGATACAAACCCGCGAGTCCAGTATCAGATGAGCTGTAAGTCAAAATGACTACAAAGCGCTCAACATCATCAGAGAATAGGGAAGCAGCAAATTGGGCTCATCGCCCGAAACCAGATGTTGTGTCTCGTTACCCCAGTAATTGCACTAGTAACAGCGCCCTTCAAACCGGAACACGGTAATGTTTGGCTGCAGAAATAGGCTCTGCGGTGGTTCCTACCTAGACGGTCTTCGGCACCAGAGGCCAGTAAGGTAGTAGTAATATTTAAAAAGATATATAAATTAATTATACGCAAACGAAAAAAATTAAATTAATCCCAAAAAAAAAATCTAAATGGAAAGCCTTAAAAATACTTTTTCGACGTTTGCAACTTAAAAGAAAAAAGAAAGATTCGAAATTTAAATTTTATTAAAGTCAATGAGTAAAATCTACTTACCGATAAAATCCGAATTATTGAAAATAAAAATCACAAAAAATTTCCATTCAGATTCACTTCACAAAATATTGAAAAAATACAGATAGAAAAAATAAATAATTCCAATACACGACCGCTCTGCACCACAAGCGGTAGCGTAATGCATGGCTCGATTTAGCCGCGTCTAAAGACCTTACCTGTTAACATATAACCTGACAGCGGAATTTAAACTCTATCACCATAACGATAAGAGTCATTATTGATATATAACAATTGTCGTGAGGTAAAAGTGAGCGAGTGATTATCATTGTTTTGATAGGTTTTGGCGGGAAACGCTATGCTCTATTACTGCTAAATATTACATATTACTGTTGGTAAGTAAGTCTCCGGAGACCGTTTAGGCAGGTACCACCGCAGCTCCTATTGCAGTCGCCAAATAGTACTGTGCAAACATTACTGTGTTCCTGTGTAATTACTGGGGTAACGAGATTCAACATCTTACGTCTTACGCGACGGGCACAATTTGGTGCTATATATAACATCCTAACTAGGGACACCTTGTTATAGCTATCACTTACCATCAGGTGAATATCGTGAATATAGGTGAATAATTATAAAAAAAATGTCTTTTAATATTGGCTCCGGTAATGTACGATTTTGACTATCAACAACGATTTTTTTTTAAAGCGGATAGTAAGAGATACGCGATAATGTGGCACTAGTTATAAAGGATATAGTGTTAAGCCTCACTACCCAAATTAGTTCACTAGCTACAACGCCCTTCAAACCCGAACACAGTAATATTGGCACAGTAATGTTTGTCGCCTGCAATAGGAGTAGCGGTGATACCTACCTAAACGGTCTCCAGCATCAGAGAACTACCACCAGTAAAAAATATTTTTTAATTATTATTTCTATACCAGTAAAGAATTTTTATATTATATAGTTTTAGTGTTGCCATATATAATTAACTAGCTGTTCCCCTCCCTTTGGGGAAGGAATTTTATAAAATCCATTCTTATCTGACCCTTAATAGGCAAAAGCAATATGTACACCAAATTTTTAGGGTTTAAGTCTAATAGTTTCGGAGATCTCGTGACGAGTCAATGAATCTCTGGATATCTTATTATTATATAAAGATTATAATTACTTCACCCTTATAAAGGAGTTACAAGTCTCATTAAATCTTTATTTTATACAATGAAGCGTCGAGATGAGCGGGATGTTCACCTGAAGGTAAGTGACACGCCCGCCCATAACAACGTGGCGCTATGACGTTATATACTGCACCACACTGCGCTCGTCGCCTTGAGACATAAGATGGTGTCTCGTTATCACAGTCATTTCATTTGTTACACATTTCAAACTGGAACACAGTAATATTTGCACACTCCTGTTTGGCGGCAGACATAGTAGTTGCCGTAGTAACCACCTTAGTCTCCGACAACAGACTCCGTCCACCTCTCAGAACTCATCTTCCTTAGTTTTCGGTGACCGTGGAAGAAAAATCAGCTGCCTTTGTCTTTCCTACCACCAGTACAATTATAATATTAAAATGGGAGACTTTTGAAAATTCGAATCTGTTTCCGCAAACCTTCAAGCCGGATGTACCATGAGGATATAGTGAACATCCACCGTGAACTTCACAAATGTATTGTGTTCTTATATACTCTGTAAAAACTTTACGATACTATACATAAAGAGGTACCCTGCTTTTTTCGTAGGTAAAGCTTAAGAGTTCTATCCGACATTAGCCTTTGTTGGAGTGCTCGATTGGAATTCAAGTAGTGTGTGAGTGATAGTGTCGGGGGGCGACGGATGCCGTCGTACCCTCAGATGGAAAGCCTGATGCAGTCGACAGTTTAACCTTTAACTCCTCACGTAAACGACCAGCAGCCGTACGCGCCTATTAGAATTATTCGCACGACGCGTTCACTTTCCCGCGCACCACAATGGGATTCATTTTCCACGGCTTCGCTGCGCCCCAATCTCCATTAAAACGCAGTATAACGTGTTATGCGTGTGCGCATGTTAAACGCTACTTACACACATAACCGAGAACTCATCTCTATCATTAACTATGGAGACATTATAAAAACCCCGAATTCTTGGCGAGAACGCATCAGTATCCTGTCACTTAACTGGCTAAATTGAAATACTATGTTACTACTACAACTATTAAATATTTATTTATTCATTCATTTAAGAAAAACTTCCGGCTATAGCCGGAAGTTCGAAAATCTTGATTTATAACTTAGATCAAAGTTAAGTTCCATTTATTAGTTATAACCAGAAAGTAGTATTTATGAAAATACTACAACCAATAAATACTACACAAAGACAACATACATCATCATCATCATCAGCCAATAGACGTTCACAGCTGGACATAAGCCTCCCCCAAACATCTCCACATCAATCGGTTCCGTGCACCTGATGGTAAGTGATGTCTGCCCATAACAAGGTAGAGCTAGTTAAGATATTATATTATACACTGCACCACATTGCGCTCATCGCCTTGAGACTTGAGATGTTAGGCCTCATTAACCAAATAATTATACTAGCTATACCGCCCTTAAAACCGGAACACAATAATGTCTGCACTCTACTGTTTGGCGGTAGAAATCAGCCGGTTTCCGGCAACAGAGACATATTTGTGGCAATTTATATTGCATAAAAGCTTTTGTTAGTTTTAGTATAAGGAACACCGTTACTTACTTACTCCTCTGACGCAGCGATCCAAAGTGAGTCTTGGCCTCCAACACAAGAGACAACCAGCGCTATCTATCTCGCGCTGCCTCTTGCCAGTGTACTGCTTGGAGCTCAAGTAGCTCGTGCTCTACGGCGTCCTTCCAGCGGTATCTGGGCAGCGACCAATTAGGGTTCCGAGGAACGCTTTTTTACGCTACGATCGTCTCCCATCCTTAATAAGCGACCCATCCAGCGATGTCTGTGGACTTTGGCTTCTCCCATGATATTTGTTTCGCCAACCAGCCTCTCGATTGCGTCATGTTGACCACCTACCTACTGTCCTCTCTCTGAGTGAGGCTGAAGATCCTACACATGATTAATCCATAAAGCATTGCTGTATAAAAATAAGAGCTGATGGAAGGAATAGAAATTTTATGTTATCCTGACATTCAATTAAAAGGTATGTTATGTATATTTTTTTATCTCGATTACAACAAAAAATATTTAAATCATCAGTGGTAGGTAGGTCTTTTCTGCTGGAGACTGTGTACCACTGCAGCTCCTCATTTAGTTGCAGTCAATGTGGTGCAGTATAGATCATCCTAACTAGCGCCACTCTTTTATAAGCTAGCGTATCAATTACCATCATGTGAACGAATCGCTCGTGTCGTCGCTTAATTCAATAAAAGAAATCATCATTCCAGTAACGCCCACCGCTGGACATGGTCCTGCCACAAAGACATGGTACACGCTGTTACAAGTCGATCGACTTTCGGTTGTTTCTTGCAATCTTCATCATCTCGCTTTCATGATTTGTATAAAAATACTATTGAATACGATACTCCTATTGAATTTAGTTATTTCAGCATTATGAAAAAATATAAAAATATATTGTGTTTTTTGTTGGCAATACTTCATCTTCTTCCTCCTGCCCTTTTCATAGCTACATGGGGTCGGCACAATATGTATTGCTCTCTCAAAAGGTTCCCGCCTTGTCATGACGGAGGGGCTCAGTAGCCGTGGCGTGGTCACCCGCGGTGAAGCGAAGACAACCTACCCGCCCGGCCCGAAGCGACCGCACCAGGTTAGAGTTCCGGTGCTCCTTGAGCTTATCTCGGATGCGTGCCGGTGGGCTGCAGGGGCGGCTTCATACTGTCTTTTGCAGCCGATATGGGGTCTCGAAGGAAGATGAGTGTTGGTATGCGATTCGCCGCTGTTCCTACCTTCTGCGACTGAGCGGTGCCGCACCGCTGATGCGGCGGCGGTGGGACCGCGGGGGAAGAGGAATGTCGGTATTGCGATGCTCCGCTCTCCCTATCCTTCGCGGCCGCATAACGGGTGGCGGCGGACCCCAACATTGGATCCGCCACAGGGAGTCGGGAGAGTTTTCTCTCTTGGCTCCCACGACCTCTGGGTGACGGATACGAGGTAGTCCGTTGCCCGCGTGAAAGAGACTGAGGAGGAGGCGCGCTGTGTTCCGACGTGCCCCTACAGAGGTGGAAAGGGACGGTTTTTCTTTTCTCTCCGAGGTGGGGCTGCGTTGTGCGGCCGGCGCTGGCGGGGGCACGAATGTGCGAAAGAGTGTTCCCGTGACCTTGCCATAAAGCGACGAAGTGGAACATCGAAGGGGTTTTAGTCGATGCAAGTCCGACATAACTTGCCCTTGCCCCCGCGAGGACAGATATGCGCAAGCATTTCCTCCAAGTTAAAAAAAAAAATTATATATATTGTTCTTCCATATCCCTTTATTAGTCGTTATATTTGAATTAATACTCTTCTTACACATAACGACATGTGTTGGTAATACTATCTTCGTTAATTATAAATTGGCAACACTTCTAATATAGCAACACTGAATAAATGTCAGAATATTTTGCGGGTGGTCTCACTCGAGTCATTAGGGCATTAGCTACAGAAAAGCGAGGATCGTAAGTAATAAATTATTTTGTAAAAGATTGCAGTGTAATTTAATTATTTAAAATTTTGGAGTAAAATCGTAACCTACTAATTGTGCTAATGGAGGATACTCCATTTATTGATGTTTGCCACTCTTTTGCATGATAAAGAGCGTGTCGCTCGCGGTTATTAATATTAATGGCGACGCGGATCGATTACTTCATAGAATTATTTGCAAATTTATTATTCATTATGCGACTGTTTACCAGGAATATACTTTCACACTTTCCATCCACTTCGTTATTTATATTTTTTAGCCGGGTTCTTATTATATAATATTACTCTTGTTTGTCATTGAGATAAACAAACCTGTAAGTAATATAAAAACACGACCTTCGCGTTGAAGTATATTGTTAATCAAATTTAGATATAATTTGTTTTAATTATAATAATTTGAGTAGTAGACTAAGGTTATATTGTTGGAAACAATTAAGTTACTGAAGATTAAGTAAATGTTAGGAGTTGAGCGAGTGGAGTTTATAACTCTTGAACTTGAGATAGGTTTACGTTTATTATCTCAATTAGAATTTGACTTTAACTGACATCTAGTTCGTGAAAGTCGCATCATTGCGAATTCTGTGCAGTGCCTGCGTTGAATGCAAATGTGCGGGTGCGGTGCGTACATGATGGAATTTAAATAACTGTGATTTAGAAATTTGGCATCGACTAGTTTAAAGATAAAAACATCTACACTTCATGAGTTGTTTTATTATCAGATTCTTAAATAAATAATCTTCATGAATTCTAATGCGGAAATACCATAATGATTCTTTTTCCTGCTCCAAAATAGTGAATATTAATTGTAGAATTCAATTTGAGTTGGCAATGATTTATAGTTCTTTTTCTGCTCAATCTGTTATTGAATGTTGGTGTTTTTAAGAATTAAATTTAGACACATCCCGGAGATGCTAAAGTCCTCCCTACTAGACTAGTTCTAATACGATAAACACAAGCCCAGATCCCATTTTCTGTTTTCATCGGGATCATTACGCGGGTGTATGTCCCCATACCCTTTAAACAGGTAAACCTGAAGGCTACTTTAGTCATCCTCTACGACAGGTAACGGTTATGATAACGGTACTCTTGAAAGTTATATATTGCAGCACTGGATGTAGTATAAGAAAAATTGCTATAAAATTACAGATACTTAGTTACAACGCCATCTGCTATTGAATTTTTAAACTATGTTCAGGAATTTTCATGTATACTTGCAATAACTTTAAGATATTTTTGATAGAGGGCAGTGTTACTAAATTTTATAGTACTTATATACATTTGTACTGAAAATAAAAATCTATAATTGATATTACCCCTTGTACTTTAAATACATAGGTCAAGTGTTCGTGTCTCGAGCTGCAATGTTGTTGTTGTGGATTTTAAGCAAACAATACACTTATCACGAAATTCAGTTAAACTAGGTCGTTCAAACAAATAATTTTGATATACATCAGTTTAAAAGGTTTCTGGGTATACGGTTGGCATATTTATAAAAGTTTCCGCCGGAGCCGCCGCCATTTCGCCGCGACGTGTCCCGCATTCGTAGCGTTCGCATAAATTACTTTGAAGGCAGATATTGCAATTTTCAACCGAAAAGATTAACTTTTCGCTTTGGAAATTGTGTTTAAAATGATTTATGTAAATGACTTCCTTTTTAAAAAAATTCACAAAAACATCTATCATGATTTATATTGCCGGCCGATGAACGATAAACCATTTAGTAAAGGTAATAAGTAGACAGTATAACTTTTCTCAATCTAACCTCGAAACTATATTTTTTAAAAAGGGATTTCATGATGATGTTGATTTTTTCTTTATTATCTGTAATAGGCTAGTGGGATCATAAATTTATAAGGCGTGACATGAATTTGTCTTCTTCTTTGAAGCGCACTTCCCCAGAATACTTCAGCTGTCATACGGTGGTTGGAAGAATTCGGCGAAGCGGTGGTAATGATAGAATTACAACATAGTGGTACTAAACTCGACGACGTGTAGCTTCGCAATCGAATCGGGCACCCTCCATGTTTTGAGACAAACGCTTAACTACTGCAGGCATGTTCTCAGTTTACATTAAATATACGTAATTATTGTAATCACCATCAGCCAAAAGACATCCATTGTTGGACATATGCCTCTCCCAAAGATTTCCACATCGATCGATGCTGCACTGCCCGCATGCAGCGGCTTCTTGCGACCTACGATTGTAAAGGTTCTCATTTCCCACCACGCTAGCACAATGCGGGTTGTCGTGCTCGTTTGTCGATCAGGAGGGTGGACCACGAACAGATGAGTTTAGCTTTTGGGTCCTGTGAGTTGTTATGCGGTAACCCTTACACCCCTAATTATTATAATATCAATTATAATAATTTAATATTACAACCTTGCAAGCAAGCATTTATCATATGTGTTAAAATTTTATTGTTGACGTTATGTGTTGCTAATATACAGGGTGAAAGGTGGTAATAGGTGTAAAAGATCTGAAGGGGCTAAAGTATAGCTCGTATCCTATCTATCTATGTATGGAATACCCCACACAAAAACAATGCTTCTGGAGTTATTAATTTTTTAATATTTTTCAAATAATTTCCTATTTTATAGAAAAAATTCGATAATTTTATTTCTTACTTATTTCAACACAAATTTTTATGTACTAATTATTGTTTAATCATTGTTTTATTAAATTAAATTAATAATCATCACTTAAAGGCTTAAACTTTTAAATTAGGTACTTTGAAAATCGTGACAGTAAAAAATAAGGCGTCATACTTACATTTTTATTTATCCGTAAAATAAAATTTTATTTATAAAAAATACGTATAAAGTACATAAATAAGTACCTGACTTCAATATCTATCCGATAAGGTATAAGAAAGTACATAAAGTTTATAAAATAAAAAAAAAACACTTGTAATATAAACCAAGTACCATGAATTATCAAACTGTAGAAACTCATTAAAATGGAAGCCGCACCGGCCCTTAATTTGACAGTTTTGTTTTTGTTGTAACGCGTGCGAGCTTATTGTTCTCGTTTTAGAGTTCATTGTAAAACATGTGCAATATCATTTTTAGGTAATGAGTCAGTGCGACAGTAAAAATATAACTACTTTCTTGGGCAGACGTACATTATCGTTGTCTTCTTAATTCTGTCCCAGTCTTCTTGCCCAACAATTTATATAGGGTGATGTAAGAAGATTTTCTTCGAAATCATTTTTTAATTATCTGGAGGATATACTATTGGAAATTTACCATATTGGAATTATACCAGAAGAGAAATAGTGTTCCAGCATGACGGTTGTCCCGCCCATTTTCGTCTCGGTGTAAAACAGCGGCTAAACACTACTTTTCCTCAGCGATGGATTGGCCGAGACGAACCAACACCGTGGCCCGCAAGGTGTCCTGATTTAACACCTTGCGATTGTTACTTATGGGGTCACATGAAATCTTTAGTGTACACAACACCAAGTAACTCGTTAGAAGATTTAAAGTCACGCATCATCGTCGCTGCTGACAAAATAAGAGCACACAGGGCGAGTCACTCGATCTGACTTAAGAAAAAGGCTTCGTGCTTATGTCAGGAACCGTGGCCGTCAGTTTGAGCAAAATTTATATTAATTGTTACTTTAAACTTTTACTCTGAACTCAATATCCAAAACGAGAACAATAAGCTCGCACGCGTTACAACAAAAACAAAACTGTCAAATTAAGGGCCGGTGCGGCTTCCATTTTAATGAGTTTCTACAGTTTGATAATTCATGGTACTTGGTTTATATTACAAGTGTTTTTTTTTTCTAAATTTTAAAAACTTTATGTACTTTCTTATACTTTGTCAGATAGGTATTCAAGTCAGGTCCTTATTTATGTGCTTTATAAGTATTTTTTATAAATAAAATTTTATTTTAAGATTAAATAAAAATGTAAGTATGACGCCTTATTCTTTACTGTCACGACTTTCAAAGAGCGTAATTTAAAAGTTTTAGCCTCTAAGTGATGATTATTAATTTAACTTAATAAAACAATGATTAAACAATAATTATTACTTTATAATTTGTGTAGAAATAAGTAAGAAATAAAATCATCGAATTTTTCCCTATAAAATAGGGAATTTTTTGAAAAACATTAAAAAAATAATAACTCCAGAACCATTGTTATTGATTGGGGTATTCTATACATATAGGTACATAGGATTCAAGCTATATTTTCGCCGTACAAGATCTTTTACACCTTTCACCCTGTATAACGGAAGCGAAAGTCACACAATAATTACTGTTGAATTAAGTAAATAACTGATTTTAATAAATCGTATTGTGTAAGCGATGCGTGGTAATCGATTGTATATCGTAAAATGTATATTTTGACAACGTTGTGTAAAACTACTGGCTAAGTCTTAATTATCGTTGATATACGAATTGATCGTTACGTATACTTGGATTATTTCCTCACCAGTAAAAGTCCTATAAAAGATTATCTATGTAACTAGCACAAAGCTTACGAAGTATCTCGTCGCGAAGATAGTGTTGCCAACGTTTGTGGAAGAAAAACAGGGATAAAGTTATTTTACTGTACATAAGATAAGCAACTATGATAATCATGAAATAATAAATGCTAGATAATATGTTTGTGTATGGGATGTAAGAGGTCCTGCACAACTACCTACAGGACCCAAGCTCACCTCAACTGCTCGTGGTGAATTCTGCTAACCAACAAACAAGGCTCTGGCCTCCATCTACCCGTATTGGGCCAGTGTGGTGGGAATTGGCCCAAATCCTCTCATATGAATCCCTACTCGATCGATATGGAGATCTTTGAGATAGGTCTATATTCAACAGAGGACGTTTATCGGCTGATGACCATGACTGTAAAAGGAGACAAAGAAGATAAGCTACAAAAACGTATTTATAAGATTTTTCTAAACAATATTAATAATCTTTATATTTAAACTGATTTAGTCTCAAAATTCCTCCGCAAGTCGTAGAGGCACCTTAAAAAGAAGAAATCTCAAAGCCTTTGAATAGAACAGGGGAAAATTTGTATTCTTTTGCATTCTTAAGTATAAATAGTTTTTTCTCTTACAAATGAGCCAATAATTAACCTCGATTTCACAGGGTCTTTAGTGGTCGTTAAAGGTGTTTCACCATTTCAAAGAATATAGACGGCAGATTTAAAATATGCGAATGGTATCCAGCCAAGTGATAGTGTAACTTTGCCACCAACCAAACTGCAATATATGGCCTTGGAACCGAACTATGGACCTCGTTTTACAAAATAGGCAGTTTGAAATTATCGCATGGTGGCCGTTGAAATATATCGTATAGTATCAAATAGCATCAGTTGAAATTCCGGTTTGTCTTCAAGGTAATGCTTAAATTAGGAATGCGGGCGACCAGTTAGAATATTCACACCACTATTCAACCCTCCACAGAAAAAAGCAGCAGGTTTTTCTTTCACGGTCACCACAAGCTAAGGATGAATTCGGAGAAGTGGAAGGACTGTCCGACTGATCGTCTAGGTAGGTATCACCGCAGCTCCAATTTCTGTCGACAGACAGTAGTGTGCAAATATTACTGTGTTTCAGTTTGAAAGGCGCGGTAACTAATGAAATTACTATGGTAACGAAATTTAACATTTTACGTCTCAAAGCGACGAGCACAAACGAGTCATGTGTACGTCATCGTTACTAGCGCCACGTTACGGACAATCCGATCACTTACTATCAGGTGACAGTCTCGGTCGTTTCATTGATTCGTCACAAAAAAAAAATGTTGGTTATACTAGTCATAACTTTACTAAGCGTACTCGTAAATCAAATCGTCATAAGCAAGTAAAAGTAAACGCGTGCCCAATCGCCGCGCGCCATCTATCGGCGAGTGGCGCGAGCCTTCGCAATATTTGTACGGGAAAACTATTTTCGGCTTGTTTACCCGGGGACACTTCTTATTGTTTCCATTTTGTCTTTCCCCTGTTTGATCTAGTCCCCCACTTCGATATTTTTTGTAATTGTTTAGGCCTTCTTAGCTCTTATCACAAAGCAGTACACAGTATAATCCTTTGAAAACTTATCTATGTTTCAGGCGTCCAAAATTTTATACAAATAATAAAATAGAATAGAAAATAAATAAAATAGTCTCCTACCAACCCACATTGGGCCAGCGTGGTGGGAAATGGCTCAAATCCTCCAATATGACCCCCTATAAATACGGCTCTTAGTGGCCGGCGAGTAGCGCAGAAGCGATCAATATGGTTTCTTTGGGGGAGGTCATGTCTATAGGCGGATGATGATGATGAATAATATAACTATCTGTTAAAAGACGTGATGGATCGTAAACCAAAATAATACTTACGGTTGTAGAAGATCCTTGAAGGAAGTGACGAGGTAATGATTGAAATCTGGTATCGTCAACGTTCTAACTGGTACCGTATTATATCTTGGCGATTAACAATACTGCCGTCATGAGCTCAATAATTGGCTTTTAGAATTCTTCTTTTTAAAGTGCCTCTCCAACTAGTGCAGGTTGGCGATCAGCGTGGTACAGTCCTTCCTGTCAGGTTCGGCTGAACAAATCGGATGCCTCAGATATGCCAGTCCATTCTCTGATAAGGCTAAAAGATAACTATTC
Source organism: Ornithoptera alexandrae (assembly GCA_029030555.1). Lineage (NCBI taxonomy): Eukaryota > Metazoa > Arthropoda > Insecta > Lepidoptera > Papilionidae > Ornithoptera > Ornithoptera alexandrae. The sequence continues at coordinate 10,110,150 of JARDVY010000007.1, forward strand.
GCTGAAGTATTTTTTTTATCCAACAACAAAAGAAGCATTTCTCGCGTTGTTGAATATATCAATATGTCTTGAAAGTATCAGCTCTTTACTTTTCGTCGACTAAGACTCCACGAGCGGGAGATTTCGGCTTAAGCCTGACTGACTTAACGAAGGCACCTTACACGTAGGCTTTGTTAGGATTAACTTAAATCGGAAGCCTCAAGTGAGACATTAAAATTTGCTCTGACTTTCCTTTGACTTAAGTCAATAAATTGACTACCAAGCCTTTAAACGCATTAGTTGAAAACGGATTAAGATTTGTATATCGGACGTCCATTGCTGGATATAGACCTCTTCCAAAGATTCCTACCATGATCGGGTAGGGATTTACATGGAGGGATTTAGGCCAATTCCCACCACGCTGGCCCAATGCGGGTTGGTGGGCGTCAAAGCCTCGTTTGTTAATTAGCAGGGTGCACCACAAGCAGGTGAGGTAGACTTAGGTTCCGTGAGTTGTTGTATGGGAATCCCTACCGCCCTTGTATTTACTTTTGCGTAATTAGATATTAACTTAAATTTACTTCAACTTGAATAAAGGTAAATACATGTACTTATAGTTACTTTTATGAGTTATTATGTAATTGTAATTAATGTCTGCCTGTCTTTATGTTAATTCAGGTAATGAGCCGCTTACAAAGGTGAATTTAAAACAATTGCATAACTAGAGAAGTTTGTTCCAGATTCTTACAGAGGAAGAGATGAAAACCGCATTAATGGCGAAACTTCAGCTCCCGCAATCCGTAGATTAACACACAAAAGCGTCCGCAGAATGTTTTCAGCGAGGAAAAAAAAATTGGAGGATAAATTTAAAAACAATGGCCTCATATCGGACCTCGGCAGGCGACAGCCCGAACAATGGAAACTTCACTCCCCCGTCATCCGTTCGTATATTTCGAAATGGTATTTAATACGGTGAAGTAACACTCTTCAATCATTCCATTGGTGGTGAAAGTATGCTGGAGGATGTGATAGCTCAGTTGTAAGTGTAGTGAAACTTCTTCATATAAAGAAACTAAAGTTCGATTTCCAATATGATTTGAGATCATTCTATTGCCAGAACAATAACAACGATTTGTAATATCACTTGACCATCCCCTTGCGAGAACGTTATGGTCATACCTGTCTCTTTGTCAGATAGTCCCTGCCCAACAGTGGAAGAATAAAATGGGCTGTCTACATCATGAATTACGGTGAGATAGATAGGGATCTATGTAAGGAATTATTTGTTTCGACTGGCAGTGGGAAGACGAGGTTAGTGGAACATCCACTGGTTTAAGTTTTATATCATCATCATCATTGTCAGCCGACAGACATCCACTTACCGCAACCTTCACCAGATCGTCGGACCACCTGGTGTAGGGGCTACCAACACTACGTCTTCCGGTACGCGATCGCCCTTCGAGGGCCTTGCGCCCCATCCGCTATCAGTCCTTTAAGTAAAGAAAAGTCGGCTAAGTTTTATACAAATTTCATAAATGTATTTATCTATAAATATTTTATTAATTACCAATTGTTTCTTAGATACTCTCTATAGAATCGCTCCATCTGAGGATGGCTGAGGATCATGATCAACGTTGGAGTTGCTCGAGATGGACTGCCTCCACAGCTGCTTTATCCAACGAGTCTCTTTCTCAATCGTAGTATACGATTAAGGTATGTTCTTGTTTGTGATTATGGCATATTATGGTCGTTGACCATCAGGTGTTATTCGATCGAAGGTTAAAGGGATAAAGTAGACAGTAGGCATCCCTATGATCGGTAAAAATGCGAGGTGATTTGTATCGTGGGTGGTAAGCACGGGGACAGCGGGTCCGTCGACAAATTGAACGCCATTGTGGCATAACAAGGGTTCCGTACCGCTAGATCTCGATTCATGAGCACCCATTTTGTATTGAACTGTAATGTTAAAATCTGTATGGAGCTGATAACCATCAAAAGGACGAATCTCTAAGGACACTTGATCGAGTCATCAAATATTTCTTTGTTGTCAGAGACCATCTCAGTAACATAGCAGTTTCTATTTGTGACGTCAGACAGCACTGTTGAAACTAATGCTCGAGTTACGACCCTTAAATATTTATTTAAAGGACGAATTCAACAGTAATGAGGGAAGCAACTATCTAGATAATTACTGACTTGAATTTTCATGTTAAACTAATACTACTATATATATATATATATATTATATATATATATATATATATATATATATATAAAAACGACCAAATTTAACATATATTTAAAAATGTTATAAAGTACCGTAACGCCTATTGAACCCGACAAACAGTAGTGTGCAAATATTACTGTGTTCCGGTTTGAAGACCGTTGTAGGTATTCATATGAGTAAGGCCTTGTGACTAAAGATCTCATGTCTTGAAGTGACGAGTATAAAGTGTCTTATTATTATTATCATGAACCGATAGACGTCCACAGCTGGACATAGGCCTCCCCCAGAAACCTCTACTTACAGTCCTCATGGCCTTCGGTACCACTGAGCATTAAGGGCTGTCGTATGTAGGGGTTTTAGTGAGGGATTTGTGCCATTTCCCACAACGCTGGCCGAATATGGGTTGGTGGGAGCCAAAGCCTTGTTTGTTGATTAGCAGGGTGCACCACGAGCTGGTGAGGTTGGCTTGGGTCCCGTGAGTTGTTGTGCGGGAGTCCTCACACCCAGATGAACGTTTCTCTCGTCTCGTTGCTTCGCCACAATAATAAATGGAAGTCTCAAACAAGAGTAAGGAGCTTTCATTTTAATATATTTGAAGCCGACAGTATGTACTACAGCAGACATCTAACTTATATAACTTATCTAAATAAAGTTAAAACTTAGTACAGTTAAGACTTGTTTACTGCCATATTTAATTAAAAAGCACTAAAACTCTTTTCATTTCTCCAAAGCGAAGTTTTAAGACGTCGTAAATCGCGAACATCTGGTCGCCGAGTTAAAGTGGAGCGCTTAAAGCTAACTTAGCGTACTTAGCTATCGGCGTTCAATAAAATAACTCGCGCAAGTTGCCGATGATAAATCCGCACTGTATCTAAATTGCATCTGAAATCCGCGGCCGGAAGCGGCGCATTTACTTTTCACCGGCGAGCATGAGTGATTTTCCACCCCCGCCGCTGGAAAGTAAACGTTACAGCCGCCGTGTAAGATTGATATCGGAATGTGCAGCTGGAAAGACGTGTGTCCGGGTCTAGGGTGAATGCTGTATTCCCTCTCGAATAATCGATATCTGACGTCTGCTCGTTTCCTCCCTCCCGCTGCCCACCTCCCGCTGTCGAGTTCACTCAGACGTTGTTTAGACGAGAAAAAATAAATTGATTCGATTATTCCACTTCTCGTTTGCTACACCGTTTCACCTGTAACGTTATTACTGAAAAGAAACATTTGTACGCAGCCTGATTGATGTCGAATTGAAACGCGATTTCGTCGAACGGGAAACAAGTAGACCTTACGACATCAAACTGTTTTATTTACATCCCCTTAAGTGTATTCATTTCGCATGAAATACGCATCGTTTATTTCATCACGAGCAGATATATATATATATATATATATATATATATATATATATTGAAGAAGGTACAATCAATTATTTAAAGCTATACTTATCACCTAAATATGAACAAGTGCGATCTTATCGCGATTTCTCCCTGACAACGCTCGACCCTGGCAACGAACATATATATGTATATGTTGCCGGAGATCGTCTAAGGAGATACCACCGCAGCCTTTATTTCTGTCTACAATTGTAGTGTGCAAATATTACCGTGTTCCGGTTTGTAGGACGCTGTAGTTAATGATATACATACATATATATCACGCCTCGTTCCCAGTGAGGTAAGCAAAGATTACCTCTGTCCACTTGCTACGATCCTGGCACACCTCTCTCGCTTCCTCCACTTTCATGAGCGTCCTCATGCGTGCTCGTCAGTCACGAGTACTCTTGACTCGGCCTGTCTTTAGGACATCTTCGATTTGATCGGAACATGTCCGCCTAGGTCGACCTGCACCGATTTGTCCAATCATTCTGACCTTGTATACCTCTTTCGTTAATCTTCCTTCATCCACTCTATCTACATGGCCGAACCATCTAAGCATCCCTCTATCTTTGTCACTAATTCTTCAACCGCGCCGCTAACATCAGCTAACGATGGGAATAGCTAACCTATGTACCAACCTATAACCACATTGTTATGAGCGGGCCGTATTATTGCCATCAGGTTAGGTCTAGCTAGTCTTATATCTACATAGGATACACACATATACCTATACTCCCGCTTACTTCCGATACATTTTTTTTCATGTTAAAAAAATGTTTGTTACTTTAGTTCAATTGGTCCTTCTCAGTACACAGAATCAAATGAATGAATGAAATCAAGAAGATATATATCTTCTATCTATATCTACATTTAAGTATAATTATTCGTATTAATTCGCCCTCTGTGATTTCATTAATCGTATCAAGCGAAAACTTGACTCGATACAACTTCGCAACATAAGAGAAGCTTAAATTTATCAATTTAAGCTTCTCTTATGATTCCAGATGCGTCAATTAAACGTGAAATGTGTTTCTAAATTACTGTCTCATTTAAATACTGAATATTCTACCCTTATTTATGAACAGAGGGTTGTATGAATGAAGAGTTTAATATCAATGTTCAGTTCGTTTACTAAAGTGATTGACTTTTTATTGTCTATGTACTTACTAAAGTTCATGTGAGATTATTACAGGTAAGCGAAGAACATGTATTTTTATTGATGACCAGGATAGACCAGGATATTCAAATGGTCAATATGGTAACTATGGACAAAGAGTAACTCATCATTAAGACGGTATGCCTTTTAGACTTTTCACTAAAGTCAACACTAAATGAAAAGAGTAAGAGTTTTCTTTAATCAGATCATATTTATATATATATATATATCTGTGTACTGCGTGTACGACACACGCAAGTTGCAGTGTGAGTGTTACTAATTGGACCTTGTCTTGTCACGTTTGCAATGCATTCGTTAATGTTCGGCTGACACGCACACATAACCGTCGCCGTGTACACACGACCGTCGCCCACACGACTCCGTGGGCGCAGATGAGTCGAGCTCCATGCTTAGCGAGCACCGAGCGAGCTTATTTGCGTGGGCTGACATGCGAAAACTTGTTACGTTCGGAGCTTGTGTATTGTTTGGGTAATTATTTAAAGCAGCTTAGTTAGCGAGGATGGTGTTGTGAATATGGCCAACTTTATACTGATACACTGGAGACAGTTGAGTTTTCAAGCTACTTGTCATCGCTACACATTTGTAGAAGCGTATTTTATTACAAATCGATCTCGATAGGAGCGCTCGAGAGAACTTTAACTTACTTATGAAATGGAACAAATAGAAATACTTTTATATAAAGAGCTTCAATCTAGACTCCACAGACAGGCGCGTTAAGTTCTATAGAATAATGTAAAGCCTTATTTGACATGTTTTTGTTTAATTAACTTTACATTTGTCAGTGTATAACACAAGTACTAATATATATGATATTATAAAGTTACTTATCTAATGCTTATGGTCTATGTAGAATGAGTTCATTTATAAATTAACTTTTCTAAGTATTTCATAAGTTTCTATAAAATACTACATACTATATGTTAAAGTATATTTGCTGAAATATATAAAAACAATTGAAAATGAAAACATATCCTTAAGGAAAGTAATATCGTAACGTAATAAAAGCGATGCAGTAAACTAAGAATATACGCTCGAGGATACGCCCGCTGTCGCGTTTAATATAACATCATCGTTGGCAGATGTTTTGAGAAGAAAAAAAAATTGCGGCAGGTGATATAAAAATACTGGATAAAGGTGGAAATAAGCGGATGCGGGGCGGTTGTAAAGCTCGTTCATTGCAAATAGGTCGTAAAGTATTCCGGTTGCGTTGTAGGACGGCGCCGAACGGCGGATGTGTGCTTTTGTGCTTAAAGTTACAGCGCCTCTGAGATCTATCGACTTAAACGAATTATACGCGAGGCGTACTCGAATCTCTCATAAACATTTAATACCTATTTACACCTTTAAAAAAACACTACACCTTAAAATTTAGACTGAAACATTACAAACGAATGCAACCACAAGGTGAGAATATAAAAGGGTTACTTTAGAAACTATAAATAATATCCTTTTAATCCTATCCTATAAATGATTCCTCTCAATGAACTCTAACAAGGAGATCTTTGAGAGGCCTATGTCCAGCAGTAGACGTCTATAGGCTGATGAAATAAAATCTGAATTAACTTTTAGTTAAACGATTAACAATTTTTAGTAAAAAATAATGATCTACTCTTATATTGAATCGTAGTGAATTAGTATTAAATAACAGTTCATCATCATCATTAGGTCCCCTCTTCAAACTGAAATTTGCAATCAATTAGATCCTCAGCTATTATTTTTAACTGATGGTCTTTAAACCCGATCCACTCCTCATACTCTTTTAGAGGGTTTAAATAGCAGTTACTGCGTTAGTAACATAAGTATATATATTTCTATCACAAACGGTTCAAACTGTTAAATAAATTTATGTACTATATTTGTACAAAAAAAGTATATTAATAGTAAGGAGATTATTTAAAAAGTTACAGTAAGTAAATTGGTTATTTTACATTTGCATAGATCCGAGATCACTTATTACTTTTATACAGAGGAAGAGTTAAAACCAAGTAGTAATAATATAACTTGAACAGTTCAAAGTTACTGTACGTATTCAAATAAACATTACCAGCTTCTTTTATAATTTTCACTTATCCCTGCAAGTTTTTTGAGATATAAACTATTTATGCCCAACAGTGGACGTCCATCGGTTAATATGATGATAAAATATTACAATAAACAGTAATATAGTTTTGAACCGACATCCACATCTATTACTGCTCTAGCCTTTGAAAATACACCCCTAGGCTCTAGGCGGTATCCCAGAGCACTACTGCCGTAAGAGAGGGTAGTTTTACAGTGCACGAGGGAAAACTTTACGTGTTAGGGGCCAGCCTTTGTCTTACCCTTTATTTTGGGGTACAGAGCCGACGGTGGCGTGATGGCCTATGATACGTAAGGAGGAGAGTACTCCACTGCGCACGGATCGTTAACGAAATGCTGCAAGGATAATTTCGAGTGTACATCTGAGGTATAACCTGAAGGCTGCGAGGGTGAATAATTGGATCCGCCCGTCGCACTTACCGGCATTTTAATGATAAATGTTTATATCCGTTTTAAGATGAAAATAAAGTCTGTTTACAACCTCTTCGCTTCCACTGTCAGTGTACATGCTGTCAAAGAAAAGCGGATGGTAGAATTTATCAATTTTTTGTTAGCTTCATTCTCGATTTTGCTAGAAATAGATATATTTCAACGGGTAAATAGAAGCACTAGGCAAGCTGAACAGCCTCGTAGTAAATTACATACATGCTTATAAAAATGTTTTGAAATCGAGAGGCTGGTCGACGAACCGAACATCACAGAAGCCAAAGTCCATAGACTTTGCTGGATGGACTATTTGCTAAGGATGGGTGAAGACCAATTAAAATCCTCTCGGTGGTCTCTGTAACTGCATTAGGAGGAGCTTTGGGATCTCCTACGGGACGCACCTGCGCCCTCCTGCACGTTGGCTAAACATCCTACGGAAGGGCAAAGCCCTCCTTAGCACCCACGCTGTTCTACAGCAAATACAAGACCACAATGCATGCCGTCCTCCTAAGGTTCGCTTATTGAGTTCTGAGGGCCCCTAGCCTCAAGGCTTACGAACCTGAGGACTCTTTTAGTCGCCTTGTACGACAGGCAGGGAATAGCTTAGTCCTATTCTTAATAGCTGGAGACTACAAGGTTGATCGAAAAACACTTATCACCAGTAATACTTTGAATAGAATACTTTATTGATTTATACTTTAGTGATCTGTGGGTCAGCAAATGAGACTCATGTGTTGAGGCTGTCAACGGCAAACAATCGATTCTTACCATCACGAGAGCCACTGGAACTTTTGCATAATTTAACTATAAAAATAATTTATACCGGGTAGCGACCCAGATAATATTTTTCCAAGTGAAGATGGCCAATGAAATGAGTAGTACTACGACGAGAGCTTTCTTTTAATCTCGACTCGGAGCTGTGCTATATTACGATCATCAATCTGGAGGTTCCGTTTACCTTTTATAAGTACTTGACCCAAAAACCTAGGTATATTTATTAGTCTATAGCATCGTAAGTGCCGAGAGGTTAAACCTATTATTGTCAACTGATGAGTTTTTTTTTTAATTCTACGAGCAGATGAGATGAGCGGGACGTTCATCTGATGGTGATACGCCTGCCCATAACAACGCGGCGGTAGTTAATATGATATACACAGCATCATTTTACGCTCGTCCCTAAAAGACATATGATGTTAGGTCTCTTAGCCAGCTATCTTCCCTGCAGACGTACAAGGCGACTAAAACGGTCTTTGGGTTTGTGAGCCTTGAGAGTGGGGGCCCTTAAAACTCAATAAGTGAGCTTTGGAGGACTGCAAAACCATGGTGGTTTTGTATTTGCCGTATCACAGCGTGGGTGGTAAGTAGGGCTTTGCCCTTCCGTGGGATATTTTAGCCAGAGTGCAGGAGAGCACCGGTGCGTTCTAAGTAATTGTAGATTCATCATCACACAGACGTCCACTGATTGACATAGGCTTTTCCTAAAGATTTCCACATCGATCATTCCCGCGCTGCTTGCTACCAGCTGCTTCCCGCGACCTTCACCAGATCGTTGGATTATGGTATAGTACATTGTAGATTAATAATTTGATGTATAAAGTCTTCGTCTTCGATTAAAATAGGTTGAACCATTAAAATCGGTGATAAGGATAATAACTGGTGTCCTTATGAACGGAAGTTTTAAATAGAAAGTTTTTATTTCCTTGTTAAACTATGTAGCTTTGTAAAACAAATGTTTGTATGTGTAGAAGCAATCAGAACTATTTGCTGGCCCCCTGTTATAAATAATTCAAACTCACCAAATTGTAATGTGCTCGCATCCTATGATCAAATATTAATGGTCATCGTGTACCTGGCGATGGTAGCTTCCAATAAAACTCACCCACATCCCCCACCCCCTTCCGATGGAGTTCAACGTACAAGAAATTCGATTTTAATTGTAGTATAATTGAAATAACTTTGTCCGTCACTCGTTAACATTACGCAGATGTACTGTTTGAAAAAAATCTAGATGTGTCTAGTAACATTTTTGTTAAATTACAAGTTTATTTCACCATCATCATCATCATCGTCCGTTAGACGTCCACTGCTGGATATAGGCCTCTCCAAAGATCTCCATATCGAACGGCCCTGCTCTGCCCTCGTCCAGCGGCTTCACTTGGGAAATTTCCACCACGCTGGTCCAATGCGGGGTGGTGGGAGCCAGAGCCTCGTTTGTTGATTAGCAGGGTACACTATGAGCAGATAAGGGGGCATGGGTCCCGTGAGTCATTGTGCGGGACCCTTTACACCCCTCGATTTATACAAGTTTATATATCAAACCACAAATTTGTGTATATATGCTATCATCGGGTTTCTTTCGCTGAAGACTGTCTTCCAAAGATTTAGTGTACAAGCATTACTATTAGTGGAAAAGTTACTAAAGCGGAAGAAGCGTTTAGAAGTAACGAAACTTGATATCCTGTGACATGTAACGTATAAACATACTGGGTGTTTAAGGGGTCTCTGAGTCTCTGGCTCCCGTCAACCCGCATTGGGCTAGCATGGTGGGAAATAATCCAACTCCCTCCCATATATCCCTACAGACGACGGCTTCTGGTGCCTGGCAGTATGGGAGGCTATGGTGTGACGGACGTTGGCAGGGCACCGGAACTAATGCAGCGCAGGACCGATCGATGTGGAGATACTTGAGGGAGGCATATATCCAACAGTGGACGTCTATCGGCTGATGACGTATAAACATCCTACTAAACATTATCATGAAATCTACTTAAAAAGCAATGCCCATCTCCTCCATGAGGATATATAAACACAAATGTAGATTGGAGAACTGATGGTAGACCTCCGTTACCGGAAACCGTCTGAACAGTGTACCACCGCAGCGCATATTGGAGACGACATACTATACTGTGCGAACAATACTGCGTTCCAGTTTGAAGGGCACTGTAGTTAATGAAATTACTGGGGTAACGAGACTTAACTTTTTATGTCTCAGGTGACGAGCGCAATGTAGTGCTGTTTATCTCCTCATAACTAGCGCCACTTTGTTATGGGAGGGCGTATCAGTTACCATCAGGTGAACGTCCCGCTGGTCTTGTTTTTTTATTAAAAAAAAAATGTCTGGTGGTTTTTTGATAATTTGCTTATAGCTTTTTATACATTATTACTTATTTATTGGGGAAAGGTTTTGAGTAATATCAGAGCGAGACGAATCGTTACAGTCCGCACTCAGGAGAGGGTTCAGAGGGTTCATTTGAGAAAAAAAAGTCTAATTTGAAATTTCACTTTGAATTCCTTAAACGTTTGAAACAATTTCAATTAAGATCTTTATAGCTTTGGAAATGTTAGACGGGGTATAAGACCGACAATGGGAGGGAGTGTGGGGGTTGGAAAGAATTTTAAGAAATTTGATCACATTTCACTTGCGATTTGGATCAAAATTAAATTATATGGAGTCTGTGCGATATTCACACGAGAAAACGTTTCAGTGAACATGTTTCTGATTTTAACTTATTATATAAGTAATAAATTATGTAAGGGCTTAAGGAACGAAAATTCACAACGAAATAACTTACCCTTATTACATTTTACTTGACCTTCACTTAACATGATGCTAAGTAACAATAGTACAAAAGATATCAAAGCTAATTCAATCAGAATTACACAACAAAGAAAACTAAGAACTTCTAAATGTGTAAACACCGCTGTGTTCCGGTTTGAAGGGCGATGCAGCTAATGAAGTTACTATGGTAATCCAGTAAGATGAATACCCTGTTAATCCAATTGTTTAGTTAAATAAAAATTGTGTGGCCTCCGAATAGAACCAGGGACCACAAGAAGATGACGCGTTTTATGTTCGGAGCTGGTGCGGTTACGGAGGTGCAAGAAAGCGGCGGAATATCGTGGGGGTTTTAGTCGGTGCAAGTCCAAACCTGTCTTCACCCCCAAGATGGCAAGTATGCGAAGGCATTTCCCCCATATACAAAAGAAAGGTACCTCAAGGTACGCTATTAGCCCACAGCTTGATTCCACATCAGAAATAATTTTTAATTTTATTGTTGTTTACTGAATAGATTGTGAGATATTTCCATTCTATACTTTCTAGCATCGGTAAATCAAGGTGAAATCGAAGGGTCCTATTAGGGGTCTGTAAGGTAAATAGGGGGCCGAAATAGCCGGTGACCGGAATTCCGTCTCAACATTGAATTAAACGCTCGTATGCGGCGACAGGAACAAGCCTTTATGTGGGCGATGAATAACTATTTTTGTACCTTTGAAAGCTTTGGATGTGTAAACGGATTTATTATTAGCAAAGCCTTAATACGTTTTAATAATTAAAGGGGATGTATAACGATAAATGAACAGGTGTTACGCTTTAAGTTTAAATTAAGTAGATCTTTATAATAAATAACGAAGAGAAGATATTAGCGTTAACCACATAGTAAGTCATACATCTGTTCATGACAACATTGTAATGGTTAATATGTTTATACTTGAAACATAAAATCTAGCTTTAGTTAAGTCTAGCTATTCCAGTACTCTAGCTACAGCTCCTGTTTATAATTTGAACAACTACTAGATAATATTTAAATGTTCGGATAACTACCACGATTATAAAAATAACCAGCTTCTAAATGAGCTTGGAGAAAATAACTTACAAGTTGAATTTTATTGATTTTTTTTTTATTTCATTAAGCGAAGAGATCAGCGAGACGTTCACCTGATGGTAAGTGATACGCCCGTCCATAAAAACGCCGCGCTAGCTAGAATGATACACATTGCTCTCGTCGTCCTGAGACATAAGATGTTGAGTCTCGTTACCCCAGCAATTCCTCTAGCTACAGCGCCTTTTAAACCGGAACACAGTAATATTTGTACAGTACTGTTTGGCCGCAGAAATAGACGCTGTGGTGGCACCCACCTAGACGGTATCCTGCAACAGATAACTACCACCAGTCAATAGAGATCTATCATTAAAGATTTTCGTGGGTAAACATCTCACGTAACTTTAAAATCCCTTTAAAAGCAGGAGACCTTTTAGAAAAGTTACTCCTCGACGATAACAAGCTGTTTCTTTATTAATCTAAGTCATGATGGCTCAGTTTGTAAAGTCATACAAGCTATATGTATCAAAGAGGCGAGAGTTCGATCCCTACTGAACTTCCGGTAAAAGCAAACATCGTGAGTAAACCGATATGATCCAAGAACAGTACAGATCTGTGACATCCACCAACCTGAACTTGGCTAGTATGGTGGATAAATAGTCTAGACTCTATGAGAGTCTTAATGTTCTATTTGTGGAAATATTAAAATATTATTTTTTTTATAATGGTTTAACCGCAGTATACAATTGTTTTTTTTTTTATTTGACGAAGTGATGAGATGAGCAAGACGTTCATGTGTCGGTTCATGTGATAATAGCAACGTGGGACATAGGTGATATACACTGAACAACATTACGCTAGTTGCCCTGAGGCATGAGATGTTAAATCTCATTATAACATTAATATCATTGATTACAGCACCCTTCAAGCCGGAGTACATCAACGTTTGCACAGTAATAGACGCTGCGGTGGTACCCACCTAGACGGCCTTCGGTAACAGAGACTTTTTTGTTTCCAGGGGTAAATCTTCGAAAGATACCTTGCTTCGGGGGGGTTAAAGTCAGGGTTATGTGAGATTCTTACTCACTAAAATCCCCTCGGTGTTCTGCATCAGTGCATTTGGAGAGGCTCCGGGATCTCTTATAGAACGCACCGGTGCTCCCTTACACTTTGTGTTACCCGTCTCTGAGGATGAACCTAACCCTCCTGAGCACCATCGCTGAGCCATACGCTGTCTCAGGCAGGTTCGCTTGTTGAGGGGTAGGAGTCCGAGACAACAGAGCTGTCGACAACAGAGACCTACCATCAGTGTGTTAAGTTACAGTTTGGTTACTTTATATCTTTTTGAAAATAGTAATACATCTGCACATACAATATTTTTCTTAATAATATTGATCTCCATATCGATCAGTATTACGTTAATCTTTAAAGGAGGCCTATGTCCAGCAGTGGACGTCTATCGGCTGATGATGAGATGACAGTTTCTTTGCTATAAAGTATTACCTTTTTTTTTTCCTCTTTATTGTAAAACCTTATAGCGAGGTATACAAAAGGCGGACTTAATGCCTGTTGGCGTTCTCTATCAGCCAACCTTCGGTGAGGTGAGATGTTGGGATAGGTGATAACTACTGACTTAAACGTGTTGGTAATACTAACAACATATACACGAGCATATATATACATACAAATTAATAGTACATATATATATACTTTCACCAATAAGATCTTCCTTTACACTGCCAATGTTTATAAATACGTTCAATAATTTTTATAAAGGAGATTCAGTACTTTAACTATATATAGACGTAATTACTATAGTATACCTATGACTAAAATTATCGATTGATAAAAATAAACCATTAATTAAAGGGATGTTAATAGATGTCCGAAGGACAATTTGTAACAACTGTAATTATCGGGAAAAGAAACGCTACACCGGAAACTTGCGTGTGTGACAACATTAAAATACATTGTGGTATGAACCATTACTATAATAATCTATAATTTTGCCGACTATAAAATTTTCAGGTAATTTACAGTAATTATATCCTAGAATTACTGTAAACCTATCTACCTGTCTATAAACATTCATGTATTGACATATAACTTCGTGGAGGAACAAGGTTCATACGAATGAAATCTTTAGGTAGAGTTAAAGTCTAGAATATTATTTCTTCTTCATCTTAGCAATTATCCCGTCTAATGCCACGGTCTGCTTTCTTACTTCTTTCACTCCATCATCATCATCATATCATCAGCCGATAGACGCCCAATGCTAGACATAGGCCTCCCCAAAGATCTCGATATACAATCAGCGTGGTCTCCGGTACCGCTGGCCACTAAGGGCTGTCGTATGCAGGAGTTCATACGGGGGATTTGGGCCATTTCCCATCACGCTGACCCAATGCGAGTTGGCGGGAGCCAGAACCTCGTTTGCTGATTAGCAGGGTGCACCACGAGCACGTGAGGTTGGCTTGGGTCCCTTGAGTTGCAGTGCGGGACCCCTTACACACTTCTACCCCGTACGTAAACTAGATATAATTTAAACTTGATTGTTATATGCTAAACAATAATTATAAATATTATATTATTATTGGCCTATGCCCAGCAGTGGACCTCTGTCGGCTGATAATGATGATGATGATGAAACAATAATTAATATTAAATTTATATCTGTTATTATTTAGTATTGTATTGTAGTAGATGATTTCTAAACCAAGTTTATGTATGGAAGGACAACGGAGATAGAAGAATCATTCAATTGCAAAATTTTTCATATTTTAATTGTATAACGGATTCATATCGATATTAGAGTGTTTCATAAGGACGATAAGCACACGAACAAGTCTTGCACGTGATTTTAAGTGATAAACGTATCACGTAAACAACTATAACACAAAGTGTTTTAACATAGGTACTTCGTAAGAGGAGATCGAAGTATTTGAAGAATATAATTGTACCACTTTGTTAACTAATTTAGTAGTATATAGTTTATAATAATTAATAGTATATAATCAATTTGATTTAACCCTCTAAACAAGTACATCAAAAACTAAATTTTTATCTGATATCGATCACAGTATTTGATTATTTTACCTTTTAAACATCCGTAAACAGGATGTGTTAATTCCTGTCCGGGCTCGTTAGAAATTAATTTCCGCTTACTTAATATTGATTGAAGACCCTAAAATACCGAATATTTTCATATCAATTTTGGCGGTACAAGAGTTTTCCATTTGCGCTCGTTTTAATTTTTATGCAAAAATTTCTCCACCCTTACACCCCCTACCCGCTCCACTTTTATTAAACTGAACATCAGTTAATGTTATGAGAATATTTCTTATAAAAGTTTCGTTTAGTCTCTCGGGGAAGGCTTAGCAGTTGTATTATCTCATACTTAATTCATTATTATTCTAGCTAGACTACTCTAGGTAAACTTGAAGTTAGATATTTTTTTAATACGAAATATTGAAAAACCTTTTAAGATAGTCACGCTGTAATCTCGCTGAAAACGTAATTAAAACTATCATTTATTAATATCGCTGATTATCAGTTTATAAATATTCAATATGAAAATCTAATTCCATGATTGTCAGGCAACATCTTGATTTTAAAGACAGTATTCAAGTTATAGCTTAGGAGATCAATCAATGTTTCTCCTTGGGATGAACTTAGTCACAGCGCAAAGGGATACTTATGTCTTTCACTAAAGATCTCGGAGGGTGATTATTAAGGCACTTTTGACAAAAAAAATCCCACAAAACCGTGACTTTCTCGTAAAATAAATTTTAAGAAAAATTTTAAAAACTAATTTGAGAGATGTGTAAATTAATAAGTATGTACGTACTTTCTTCGTGTAGTAATTTTTATATCTAATTTAAATTATCTCACTTCATACTCATATCAAAGTCGACTGTTGAATAAACTTTTAAACTTTATATTAAACATGCTAAGTTTAATGAAACCCTGGGAACGAGGCGGAGTCTAGAAAATAACGAAAATAACTCGAAACAGTCTAAACTAGACGATGTGCTTCGCAGAAATCGAGTAACAAACTAACGAGAAAGTTCTCCGAGAGATTAAACTGAGGCCAGACTTGATGTTGGCAAATTTGAATTCAAAGAAGTATCGGGTAGGAAATACCGAGGCAGGCACTAGTCGCCTCTCACCCCTGCCTAGCAATAAAACAGGTATTTCAAACATGTCAGGTAATAAAGTTGAAAGTCTGCCGCCGTACTTTATAAGCAGCCTTTCTAATTCCCAGACAGCACAACTATATACAGACGTGTTTCCAGTATAATGAACGTTCATATAACTTATATCTTTATAGTGATGTTTTACATTAATTATAGATAATTCCAGCATAAGTAACAATTGTAAACTATCAGCTTAAGTTTAAACAAAATATTTTATTAATTAAATTATTTCAATTATTAAATATAGAATGTAAAATCAAAGAAAAGTATACCACAGTAAAAACCAATATTCGGTATCCGCTAATTAATTCCAAGGCAATGCAGCAGCTTCCCTGTGACCCTTACATACATACGTCATATGCCTTTATCGGAATCTATGACCTGTTCAGTTCTGTGGTCGAGGAAGTCTCATGATCAACGAACGGCATCAGTAGACTGAGATAATAAAATAATTAAACTTATAATTTCCTAGTCTAAAGTTGTGGTGAATTATTATTTGCATGTTCGTGAGTTTGTAACTCTTCAATGTCTTGCATAGCTTTCACCTGGAACGCTATATTTCCACGCCGGGCGAAATGTAATTAATCAAAAACTTTTTAGAATCCTCCCCATCCGCCCCGGAATGAGCCCCAACCTCCGGTCCTACTGGAGACGCGAGTGCCTCACTCCGGGCCCAGGACGTCGCTTTATTGTGTGTTTTTGTTACCGGAAACAAACTTGAGCGGTGTCGTTTAACGGGGAGTTAAAGGTTTTAACTCGTTCTGTAAGTTTGCGTTACGCAGCAATTATAACTTTGTAATTAATATTGAATTGATTATACTTCTTCCAAATGTTATTTGTCTTTAGTAAATTTTGTAATTTTCATTACATTTTATTTTATATTTGCGTATATATTTATAGGGTGTAACGGTTCCCGCACAACAACTCACGGCACCCAAGCCAACCTCACCTGCTCGTGGTGCACCCTGCTAATCAACAAACGAGGCTCTGACTCCCACCAACCCGCATTGAGCCAGCGTGATGGGAAATGGCCAAAGCTTCCCTTATGAACAACAAACGATTGCCCAGCGACGCGGGCAGCGCAGGACCGATCGATGTGGGGATCTTTGGGGGAAACCTACGCTGATGATGATGATGTATATATTTGTAAACAATTCATGATTTAGTTTCGGCTAATGCTTTGACATCGATGTTAAATTAAGTAAGAAAAGGCACAAGATTTTTCGACCTATATTATTCTGTCCACAGTTCATGATAAACAGCACACACTAATTATGTTGACTTATAAACTTTGGTAAATAACAACAACCGGCGAATGTTAGTATGAATAATTCTAGGAATCGTCGACTTTAAAGTGTTCATAATTATAATTAAAAGATAAACAGTTTCTATGCGGCAGACCGTTCACAGGAATATTTAGATGTTTTCCCATCAACCAATCTTCTCTTTCAATGGTTTAAATTGACTCCGAAGTTATCCAAACGCTCGGATGATTCCTCACAATTGTGCTAAATAAAGCCTAAACAAATAATATTCTCAACTTTCTCAAGATTCGCCTCTGAGGTATTAAATTCGTTTGCGGAAACTTAATTTCGGAGTAAACATACAATTCATAAATTTCTAGGAAGATATTTCATTAGTAATTAATATAACTTACCAGTAAACATAAGCAGTTTAAAATGTGGCTGACAAAGGTCAGGTATCCTGACCTCTATACCTATGAGAAGTTAACGAAGAAAAGAGATATTATATTTAATAGCATCAACTCCTCGACTTTCTAAAATTGATTATGCCTGTTAAACTTCTATCCACTTATTTTATCAGTTTTGGAATAAAGTATGAAATTAAGTCAACAGCATCACTAAACCACATAATCTACTGTGCAGCGAAAACATCTGAGAGTTTAAAAGCTCTTGAATACTTTCGAAGCTTTTCAGAATACAAGTTGGCGGCGCGCCAGTGCCATAAGTTGGCAATCTGTAAGTTATACCTTGTAACTTGGATCGAAGCACCTGACTCGAACGCACATTGATGAATATTAATGGAGCCCTCGGCAATTTGTTCAGCGTCACGATCGCTTATTATGTCAAGTGTCAGCCGATGTGGCCCGTATTATGATACGTTTTGATAATGGCTCCTAATCTACGAGGACCTTAGCTGCTCCGACGGATAACTTCCACCGCGACGTAGAAGCTAATCACCCGATACAAATGCCAAGAAACCTTTTCAAATTCGAATGTCATTAATTTAGATTTGTGGAAGCTGAATTCAGGACCTTTCTTTCTAGCAACCACCGACATTGCTCTTTTTTAATTCTACAAAGCTTTAAGACGAGCAAGAGCTCTGATAGTAAGTGAGACGTCTACTGACAACAATGTCGCTTTAGTTAGAATATCATACACAGCATGACATTGTGCTCCTCACTTTAAGAGATATATTAAGTCTCGTTACCCCAGTAATTTTACTAGCTGTACCGCCCTTCAAACTGAACAACATAATGTTCGCACACGTTTGGCAGTTGAAACAGAAGCTACGGTGGTACCCACCAAGACAGTTTCTCTCTACAGAGACCTACCAAAAAGAAAAAAAATGTTAGAGAGTAAGACAAACTGTGATATAGAAATAAAAATGAAAATAATAAATAAAGAATGGCTGTCTCCCTCATTTCAGCGCGATGTATGATAGAAGGAAATAGATGAGAAATAAAGAAGGAAAGAAAGAGGAAGAGTAAGACAGAAGGAAATAAAGTAAAGATGTAAGAAGAGGAAAAATCTGAAGCTTCGGCCCACAAATGCCTGGGGGAACGAGATAAAAAAAACAGAGACCTACTGTAATGACGTAAAAAGTTAATTAAAAAGAATGTAAGAGAAATAAATATCTAGAAGTTAAGTAATAACATAAGAAATGCGTTTAATGATGAGAGGCTGTGCGAGAAAGAATAATGAAAATAGAAGGAAATGGGTAGGGAAGAAATTGTGACGGATAAAAAAAGAAAATATATAACACAAAAAAAGACTAACCACCAGTGGAAGTTACCACACTCAATTTAAATTTCTCTATAGGAAAAAGAAGATGGCTAGGCTATTGTGTGATTACCATCATATGTATATAAATTTTGTTTGTTTATTTATATCTAGGTGTTTTAACAAAAATATGTACTTTGTAAGTATAAAATTCTCTTTAAAGAGTTTAATTAAAAGCTTCATTCGTATACGGCCTAATTCCGCTTCCGGTTACTGTGTTACTATACAAAAGGCAGCAGTGTACGCTATAGAAAAATTTTCACCGGCTCGTGTTGGCCAACATCCAAATGAAACATGATGCTATACAATGGAGAATTTGCTATGGCTCTGATTTCAAACAGCAACGGACGGCAACGCAGGTATGAATGTAGCGAATATTGAGATCGGTAATAAAAATGAAGCCTTTTTTTTCGCCCGCCGTAGAGATTTTCAGCAGCAACTAAAGTCCCGGAGGCAATCGCCGGAACTCGCAATAGCGCGCTCCGGAATAGAGACAATTTAGAAAAGAGAAGTGTTATATGTTTGTAGCATCGCACTGCACAAACGGCTGAACCGATTTTGATTAGGCTTTGCTTATTTGTAAGGTGAGTAAATCAAGCGTGTTTTAGTATTAGTAATAAAAAAAAAAATTCAACCGATTAATTATTACAAACGATGTTTGTTCGGTTCCTTCCGTTTTGATTGCCTCTGTAGCGTAGTGGTGAAGACTTTGTTTTTTGATTTAATTCCAGAGCAACAACTTGTGGAATTTCATTGGCCATCATAACAGGATCACTGGAATCGGTCTATGAATATGTGAGAGCCGTAATATTCCATACAAGAACTAGCATCGACAACTTTCTCTTAACACCATGCGAAGTTGAATACAAGTGTTAGTCCGTCGTCTAAAAAAATATTAGTTTAACTTATCTTCTTAATATAACCTGATGTCGTGTGAGGTTTCCCTTTTACAAATAATATATAAAGATTTAGTAATCTCCCTTCCCAGGTTACTCTCCGATTGGGAATTGTGAGAGCAAATAATATCGAATATCGTTTGAAACACGCCCCGGGGTATATCCGTTTGTCTTAGGCGTATTTTTTTTTTGGGTACAGCGATCGGTACAAAGGCATCTTCCGGTTTATTTTCAGTTGAGTCTTTACTCGAGCGAAATAATGTTTATTGACATCTTATGATACGACGTAAATAACTTGTAAGCTTTATTACTTGCTATTGACTAATATTTAAAAGTCATTATTATATTATTAATGAATACAATAAAGATTACATCAGAAATGAGTATACTCGTATATGTAGGAGAACTATGATCAAACCACATTGCTTTATTAACCTTATAACGTTAGTAACGAAGCTAATAAAACTATAGGCATCGTTATAACATCCACATTATAGCGAACATATTAAATATCACTATCATTCAAGTGACGGTGTGATATGACTGTGAAATTAAAAAGATTAATCTATAAACCTTAACTTACGACGTATTCTTCAATCATTTGGAATTCTCTGAATTATCTATTACTTTTTAACAGCTTCTGAAAGTTCATCGGTAGAATAAATAGCTGCCTTCTTTAAGTCCTAGATGTACCACATACCACGCATAGCTATAGGGAAAGAGGACGAGAAATTTATGGAAATCTAAAGACTAAACGTTAATGTTAATGTTTTGCTCAAACCCTGTCTAAATCTGATCTCAAGACATAAGTAACGATAAACCCGAAGATGATAGGTTTTAAGATACTCTGTCTCTTATGTTAAAAAAAAAGTGGTCGATTTGTAGCTAGCCAAATGGGTTATAAGAGTTCCTAGTACCTCCCAAACTGAATCAAATGTGACCTCTTATTCCAGCCAAGGATCTCTGCATTATATGCTGCGCCATAGACGTAGATAAAAACAACAAAATATCGAATAAACTTAAGATATTGCTTCTTGTTATATTACAAGGAGGTCTGTTGAGGTAAGGTCTTGTTTAAGATTTAGAGATCGGTGTTTCTTTCTGAAAATATTTTAAATCTTTAATTTAAAACTAAATTAAAAGTAGTTCTTTATCACATTAATCTTGCGGATGTAAGTATGTTACAAAATTCGTCACAAAAGTTAAGGTTCAACAAGTGAAGAATGGAACTTAGAAAAGTATTGAAAATTCTCGCTATCTTTGTTAATATTGTTAAATTAACTTTCACACAATATCAGCTAAAGAGTTGTGTGCGTGTTAATCCCTTTTATTCTTGGAGGTAGTTTGCGAATATAGAAACATCACAAAGGGTTGAAGCCGAAACGTTTACGGACAAACGCGGGCGCGCGTCAATAACCAGGGGCCTGTAATTGGTGTTTTTACCCTCACGATTACGCGTCAGATGTTGCCGACGGAAGTGATATTAATTCGGGATCCCGCAGGGCGCCGGGTCTGGTCCGCTGCTTTATTGTTATTTTTGTTTTCTCTTATTATTGCGATTGTTCGTTGACATGATTTCTAACAATTCAAAGCTTTGTATCGTAAATAAATCAATATTATTTTTGTTCAAGAAAGATTCATACACGTAATTCAGATTTATATGCAGGATTGATCGGTGCGGAAGTCCTTGAAAGAGGCCTCTGTCCAATAGTGGGCGTATGGAACAGGCCTTGGATCCGGGTTCACGAGCTCAGTATCAGATGAGCTGTAAGACAATATGATTTTCAAGCGCTAAACATCATCAGAAAATAGAGTGGGCGTATGTCGGATAATGCTTTAAAGGTAAAGTTTAATGCTAAATATTAAGTAATGGTTTGTTATATATATATAGAAATAGTAGATTACTACATTTCACATTTACTTTACGAATACATAGGTTGAATCCACATATATTCAGTGAAACACATAATTCTTTACGAGCCCGCTCGCGGCGCGCAATATCAAAATCCTATTAGAGAAGCTTACCGGCTGGTCACAGTCAATGGCCAGTCACGACACTTTATTCTGATAAATTTCGATAAGTCGAAACGATAGTAAACTACGATAGTAGCCTTTAGTTTACTAATAGTTACTTTCGCTTTAACGTTACTAGCCTGCGCTTTAAGGTTGATGACGCAGGCTATAAAATAAAGATGAGATTGTGGTGACTTCTAAGATGCGGTTTAAATTTGTGGAGAATAGTATAAAACCACTGATTTTTAAATTGAGCGCCAGACAATAAAATTTACAGAATCTTTACATTAGACTAAATAAAGTTAGAGTACGAAAATTAATATATTTATAGTTATTTATGTCTTTCATTTATATTACCACATAATCGAAATATGTAAGTTAACTGTGAAATTTTTAAACAACTGCCGATTTAAGTTAATTTTCTGTCGATCAGTAACGATGTGAAAATAACTCAGAATACACCTGGCCGCGGACGCAATCTGAAAAATATAGGTTTTCCCACAAAAAGAATTGAAAACTCATATATGTTCGATATTAAATATCACCTGCACATTGTATAGAATCTCACAGGGCTTCCGTATGACAGGAAATGCTCGATATGTTTGTATCAAAGGCTTTATGTATTCTACTGCAGACAAAGCGACAGCCAATAAGGAATTTCTATGTTCGTTCTAAATTATTAGTATGGATCTACAGAAACTTTTCTCAGTGCAAACTCTTGCAATAAAAGATAGTTTATTTTGCGAGAAGGCGTATAAAGAATTACATATGTATAATTTCTGTATTCACAATCTTATTTGAATTCGACAAATTGATTTTTGTTACACTATGCAAATTTTAATCTCCTCTCACGTCTACTCGATCTTCTTCACCTCCTCTGTCTGGTGTCACCGCGTTTGCGTTTTCTTTGCAGATTCCAGACAAGCGCCTGCTTTAGAATATGGTTGGGATCTCTTCGTGGCCTATCCACTTCCATTTCCCACGCCTGATTTATAAATAGATCGCGGCAGTGCTCCAACAAATTTTCATTGGAGATTCTCTTGGACCAGTTAATACAAGAGAATTAGGCGAACGTGAAATCCAAGACCGATCGCAACGGAGAATCACTGTGGACGCTCTCTGCCACATCTTGGTGCCTCATAGGATGTTAATGAATGAATGATGTAAATAATATTTGAGACTAATGTATTCCTTTTTGAAGCAGTTTCTATTGAAGTTCTAGAAATTCCTGTTAAGCATTATTAATTTGATTATGTCTTGTGTGTTATAAACCTTAACCATTACACCACGGAGGTAGTTAGTGAACAGAATCAAACCTATCGAATTTTAAATGTTTTGTAAAAGAATAACCAAAACCAATAGTGTCTCAAGGTGACCTCTCTAACATTAAAAAAATCTCTAAGAGCGGTACTCTACCTTCCGGTTACAATGGAAGACATAATAATTATAAAATTCCAAGATGTAATATTCAACAAGCTCGAGGGCTGAGGACTAATATAATTTTCTTACGCACGCTTATCAACCATTATAAATTATCTTGATACCAAAATATTTTCATATATATAGTAGCTGTTCCCTCCCCTTGTCTGTCCCCTGTGCTCTTTGCTGGTCGTAATGTAAAATAAGAATTTGGGTAATTTGTCCGAAATATTGCTTGAGAGCAACCGCAACCGCAGATGATTTACCATAGCCATCTTTACTATAGCAACCGCATAAATAATATGAAATGAAAATATCTATAAAAGTTAATTAGAAATAAAAAAAAAAGTATTTTATTTCTTCTCAAACAATTTTTACATAATAGATCGTATTTGAGGCATCCTTTTAAGTAAATAATATACCTGTGTCAGGATGCCCCGCTCCTCCGTATCATACAGATGTTCTTACAATATATGTGTACAAACGCAAACTTTACTTGTAGAGTGTGTGCGTGTGTTCCTGTGACTATGTGTATATGTGTGAGCGCATGCGCGCGACTCCGTGCGTGAGCGTGTGTGTGTGTGTGTGTGTGACGGGGGTTTATATGTATTGAATTGATAAACAAATGTTAAGTATTATGTAACTACATTCAGCAAAGCCTCAACTTCATCATAATTTAACTTATTAAGCCAGTTAGTCACTAACATTTTAAGATTGTAAATATTATGATGGGAAATTTAATATTTTGTTTATTTTATTATATAAATAGTTGGATTGATTCTTAAATTGATGTCTAGAAAAAAAGTATTTACAGCAACCACATTAATTGATATTCCTCGCCGTTCATTAATTGTATAATGCGTTAATACTGATTTATGTTTCTATTGTAATATACGTAATACCTAAAACTTCCTAATATAATATGTCTTTAGTTAGAAATCTGTAGGGTTTATTACACATTGCCTTTATTAGTGATCTCTGACCTCTTTCTAACTCTAGAAATGTTGCTTTTGAAGCTCCACCCCAAACTGGAATGCAGTATGTTAGAACTGATTAAGCAAGGGCCGTGTAAACGATATTTAAGATTTTATTTGATGCAACATTTCTAAGAGGCAAGGTCTTAAAGATATAAATTAGTATTCGAATTCTAACACTTGTGATTTCTAGGTGACGGTGCCACGAAAGTTTTTGGTCAATCATGACACCTAAGTATCTCGTATAAGCTACTTTTTCAATATAAAATAATGAAGGATCTTTAATTCAAAAATAAATAGCCTGTCTCTCTCTCCCTAGCGTTGTTCCCTCGTGTCTGGGGATCGTGGTCATTGCTAGGGTTGTTGTCTGGAGCGGAATATCTGCTCCCACCAGTTCCTGTCCAGCGCATCTCTTAGTTCTGTGTAAAATTAACAGGAAGACGAGTCTTTAACCTGATCGGTTCATATAGTTGGTGCGTGACTATATAAAAAAATAAATAAATATATATGGCCTATAACCATCTACAAATCACTCCAGATCGAATGCTCATGTTCCTATATCGATACATTCACTAATTTTCACGTGATTGGCGAACAAAGAAACATATTTTCATTATTTATATATACATATATATATTTATTTATCCTTTTTGTTGTAACCTATATCAATGTATTTTCTTCTACATCGTATGCCATCGTTTCTTTTCATCAGAATTTCGTTGCCAACCCCATCCAACCCATAATGTAAAAGCAGAAAACAGCAAGACCTCATTGTGTCGATGTGATTAGACTGTTGGTAGCTGCGACGTTGTTATTTCTTCACGTACATTTCCGCTTTAGTATTTTCCCTGCTCGTACCGCGGCCCTCGTTCCGTCCTACTTATCTCGGCGTCGCCCATTCCGACATCAGGTCTGCCAAATCCTGTAATCTATTTAGTCCCACCTACACCGGCGTTTACAGTGCCGTCGGCTTACGCGGCTTCTGTAGGCGCACAGCTTAATTGAAACTTGGAAGAGGTTTCGGTGACAAGTTATTTTGTGGATTAACGAGATTGTTGTATCTAGTGTTCGAGGGATTTGGTTCGAACCGATTTTGTTGCGGCGCTTCCGTCCCTTTCTACTTGAAGCCCTGTGAATGGGACGGTCTGCTCATCAATACATAAATAGCTTCGTTTCGTGTGTTGTGCACTGAGCTCTGTAATTACTAGACATTTGTCATAGATAAAAGGCAAAGGTACATTAATCGACGAACTGTTTTTTTTTATATAAATACATCACCTGGTTGTAAATACTCGTACTGGATAATATACGTCGGATATCCGCTATAATATTATATCAAATTTAGGTGGTATATCATTTATCAAATTAATCATAACGTTATTAATTAATTTTTTTGTTAAGCTTGTCCGTTATTTGAATCAATGAGATAAGCAAGACGTTGTGCTAGTGATCATTAACAATGAAGGTGCTATAGAAGAATTTGCTACCCCTTCAGAGGTATATACAGTGTAAAAATACACCAGTAGGTTTCGTAGGAGATAACCGCGCCCTACTTGACGCGCTGAAGAAGATCACTGTTTTTAAGAAATTTTACCACCCGCCATCCAAAAAAAAATGCGATTGACACGACTGGACTATAGTATATTATAGTAAAAGCTCGGCAGTCAACAGAATTGACTGCTTTTCTAGTTACATTAAAATCTTCTGCTCATTGTCAATTTTAATTGTTATGGAAATTGAATTTTATAATAATAATTTTTGTCATGGTATTAGTGTATATGGACTATTTGAATTCCGTGCCAACTTCACTCCATTGGCTGGCACTGTTATGCAAGAAATCAATAAGCTATCGGCGACAACTTGGCACACACTTAAGCAGCATATGATTGACTGGCACTGTTATGCAAGAAATCAATAAGCTATCGGCGACAACCTGGCACACACTTAAGCAGCATATGATTGACTGGCAATGTTACGCAAGAAATCAATAAGCTATCGGCGACAACTTGGCACACACTTAAGCAGCATATGATTGACTGGCAATGTTACGCAAGAAATCAATAAGCTATCGGCGACAACTTGGCACACACTTAAGCAGCATATGATTGACTGGCACTGTTATGCAAGAAATCAATAAGCTATCGGCGACAACCTGGCACACACTTAAGCAGCATATGATTGACTGGCAATGTTACGCAAGAAATCAATAAGCTATCGGCGACAACCTGGCATACACTTAAGCAGCATATGATTGACTGGCAATGTTACGTAAGAAATCAATAAGCTATCGGCGACAACCTGGCACACACTTAAGCAGCATATGATTGACTGGCAATGTTACGCAAGAAATCAATAAGCTATCGGCGACAACCTGGCACACACTTAAGCAACATATGATTGACTGGCAATGTTACGCAAGAAATCAATAAGCTATCGGCGACAACCTGGCACACACTTAAGCAACATATGATTGACTGGCAATGTTACGCAAGAAATCAATAAGCTATCGGCGACAACCTGGCACACACTTAAGCAACATATGATTGAATGGCAATGTTACGCAAGAAATCAATAAGCTATCGGCGACAACCTGGCACACACTTAAGCAGCATATGATTGACTGGCAATGTTACGCAAGAAATCAATAAGCTTACGGCGACAACCTGGCACACACTTAAGCAGCATATGATTGACTGGCAATGTTACGCAAGAAATCAATAAGCTATCGGCGACAACCTGGCACACACTTAAGCAGCATATGATTGACTGGCAATGTAACGCAAGAAATCAATAAGCTTACGGCGACAACCTGGCACACACTTAAGCAGCATATGATTGACTGGCAATGTTACGCAAGAAATCAATAAGCTATCGGCGACAACCTGGCACACACTTAAGCAGCATATGATTGACTGGCAATGTTACGCAAGAAATCAATAAGCTATCGGCGACAACCTGGCACACACTTAAGCAGCATATGATTGACTGGCAATGTTACGCAAGAAATCAATAAGCTATCGGCGACAACCTGGCACACACTTAAGCAGCATATGATTGACTGGCAATGTTACGCAAGAAATCAATAAGCTATCGGCTACAAAATGTTACACACTTAAGCTGAATATGGTTAAGATAGTGGTACTCTCAATAAAAATATGTAAATTTTGAAATACTACTAGATTTACCTTATTATCGCAGTGAAAGGAAACGCTGCTATGGTTTTCGAAGAATTAGTCCCTCTTAGTCACCGATCACGACCCGCAGCGTGGTACGGACTAAACCGTTGCTTTATAATTATCAAATTTTAAAACATTATTACGAGAACCTTACCCGAAAGACTTTTAATATTAATTATTGTAATAATTAATCCTATAACAATATCATGGGGCGTTAATATTTGTTAATTAAGAAAATAAATCGTACAAGGAATTCCTGTGCAGCTTCCATGGTAGCTTTATTAATAAATCTACTGAATTCAGCACAGAGTCTAGTCAACAAATACCTGTTTGCTGACGCTTTGGAAGTTTGTCATTTTGTGTTTATGAAATGGTTTGTTCCGCTTTGTAACCGTTTGTTTTATTTTTTTATAACTAATACTGAATATTGGTGTTACGATCGCACCTGATGTTACGTGGTGATGCGTTCTGTGGTGGTAAGGCGCACAATCTAGTAACAGCCTATTCAGTCTTTTCTTGAAGACATTCACGTAGTATTTAGACGGGAACATCGACGACGGGGAGTTGTTCCATTCCTTTGCTGTTCTCATGAACGAAGAAGAACTTTGATGGATTAAATAACCTTTTCATTAGTGATAGAATCTAGACAATAGGTACCAAACATCATTATAAGTTTTTACGTTGTTTTCAAAGCGTTGTACTTATCGTTTAGTATATTCTCACCACCAATTTACACTCGGCCTGTTGTAATAGGTGGTTTGAAAAACAAGTGGTGGAAAATGGCAGCAGCTGGACCAGTGACTTTATACTACACTAGAGTAACAACGGCGTTTACTCCTAATTTCGGAGACTTCATAATAATCTTTTAAAAATATGAAAAGTTTTGCGATTTCCTTTGCAGGTATAATAAATGTACGTTTTAATAATATATTATTTTAACCACTCTACTCAATGGCGAGATACTGAGCAAACCATCAAGAAGCTATAGGTGGGGAGGAATGCGAAGCATTTCCTATTAATTATATTAGATGGCAAGGAGGGGTGCCGAGCTGGCGGGAGTTTATTAACTACACGTACCAGGTAACCACGACGGAGGGGCAGGTGTATATTGGCATTTAGATCAACAAAACATATTTTATATTATCACTTTTTTGTAATATCTTTATATATTCACAGGATCGTAAGTCTGTCTTGCCCGAGACCGTTCAAGTAGATCGCCTTAACAACTATTTCTGACGCAAGGATTTCACAGGAATCTCCTACGGGTAATTCATCGTTATGTTGTGTCACGTTGCCAAAGAGTTTTTACATAGTATCAAAATGATTATTTCTTTTTCATTCTCTTAATGACGAGCACAAGATATTGTTCTGTCGTATCCTGTGTATTCCACTTTCGCGAAGTCTTGATCAATGAGGTTTTCCTTATCCATAGGGCTAATAACTCTATTATGGAAACGTGCAGTCGGAATCGAATTCGGCCGAGTCTTGTGTTTCTCAATTTGGAATTGGTTCGGAGTTAAGAATAATAGGTACACCTCCACTCTAAACAAAGGGCCTGCCGCTCGACTGGGTCGCGTTCAGCTGACTCACCTCGGAGGAGACGGGCGTAATCACGAATGAGCGCCCGATCGAGCGCGGCCCGAGCACAAAGCGACGCATGAAACAAAGGTGCGCACGGAATCCGATGCCATAGATGCGGCATTCCAATGCGTCTATTAAAATATCCTTACAGCCGTATCCTTGGAAATATATCTCTTATAAACCTCCTTGAACAACTGTTCAATAAAACTTTCCCCGATAATCGTCATATAACAAAACATAAGGCGACTAGTTTACAAATTGTGATAAGATTTGATTTATCTTGACTCCGAAGTAAATTATTTGTTTTCAGTAACTAGAGCAGAACTGTTGTGATAACAATTCTAAATTTTGAAATGGAAGGTGATAGTGTGTATGAAGATTTATAGATATATACATAACTGTTATAAATCAATATTACATAGAGCAACTAATCATAAACTACCGTCGCGTATTAGTTTTCGGTGAACCAAGGAAAAGTTATATCAGACTTGCATGAACTAAAACTTGGACCCTTCTCGTTTAGCTGTGCCAGACTGGGCCACGGCTACTCCACCAGTTCGGGTAATTATAAATGAGCTAAGAAAAGTAACCAGTGCAATATCATATCCAGCGAAACTTTAACTCTCCGACAACCTGGAGGAAGCAGAATTGGAAATCACTTAGTCAACTGTTGCGGCGTCGAGTGGCTTGAGTCCGTCTTTTGGATGTAAGGATCGGAGACAAATGTAGGACTCCGAATATGGATTACTTTGAATGCGACGGAAGTGGTGCATCAGCTAGAAGTGAGGCGATTTACGTTCGAATTGAAGAATCAATTTGTGCTCTCCTTTGTGCAGCAGCACTATTCGTGTAGATTCGTGGAAGGGTTGGGAGATTTTGATTTGAAAACAACTTTATATTTTTTATATTAAAAATCTTTTATCTGTGTCCGTGATGCAGGAGATAACCGATAACTGTACTGGCTCAATTAAAGTCTTGGATATGATAGAGGTTAAGGATATTCTGGAGGAGCAGATTTTATTATCAACGATCTCATTTTTACTTAATATTATATATAATTCTAGTTTCCAAAAGACCGTTTCAGGTTTTCCTTTTTAAATTTGTATATTATGTGTCAAAGAATTTCATTCAATATCAACCTCATCATCATCTTATTGTCAAAGTCATTTCATATAATTTGTGTCTTCCTTTCCATCTTTATCAGGTAATAGTTACTCCTGACAAGCGATCGTCCCAAACTGCTTTCCAGTAATCGTTTATCTAAGCTTAATAAATATTTGCCTTTTCGACGAACTAAAAATTATCTTTATTATACATAAAACGTACAACTTTTAGTAACTTACGTGCTGAAATAAAGTAACTTGATCCAAGAAACAGTTCTTGCGGAATCGGTCTGATGAAAATTGTACCTGTTTCATTTCCCAATATAAACTTACCGAAATGAATTAAGAAAGTTTGTAACTTCTTTGCCCTAATATAGAACATTAAATAGGCGTTCAGAGTACGCCACTTAATAATATAAAACAAATGGCCAAGGGCCTTAGCTATTTAAAACGTTCAGTAATTAACCAAAGTTCCCCCTTTTATACAATACAATGGCGGCAACACAAAGTTTTTAATTAAACCAGTATTGACGTTTCTTTGGAGTTGAAGGGAGCGGGGCTCGGATTGATTTCGATCATTCTATACAGTTTATTTCGAAGCAAACCAATTTTACTATTTAACTTCGTTATTGAATATTAACTGGACCGGCTCCGGGTCGAGCTCGTTGTCGTGGAATTATTCGGCAGAGTTCAACTCCGGATTCTTCGTTAAGAATATTATTCAGGCTTACTGCAGTAATAGTTTCATTTTTCGACAATTTTCAAAGTTCATGCTTAAGTTTTCTAAAATTTCCAGTTATGAATCTCTAATTAGTCTTGTAAGCAAAGATTCATTATAACGAGTGGATCTTTTCCAATAAACAAAGCAAATTTGGTGTTAAACGATATCTACCTAAAAATTATGCTCATAACTTTCATAAATAAGATACTAAGTCTCTTCACAATTCCTCTATAATTCCGGTACCTAAAAATAGCATAAAAACAAACAAAAGGAACCTTATCTTTTCCCAAAATGGGATAGTTGTTGTCCTCGACTTGACGTAATGTTTGGTGACAATGAGACCAAAAATTGAGCTAAATAATATATAATGATAGTAGAGCTTGCTTGTCCAAAATATGGCTCTACAGTCGGAAGGAGACTTAAAGCGTTAGATTAGCAATTGACGGTGATACTGTACAATACGTCGCACTGGTTTTGGACAACAGACCTGCAAGTTACGAAGACAATCCGTTTACTGCGCAGTTATAGTATATATATAATGTAAAACGCTTATGTAATTATGGACGGGGCCCGCTAATGCCCGGAGCGGGCGCTTCACCTGTCCCGCACCTAAACGCGATTAGGTCGAACGCAGGAGCGCCGCTTATCCGACAAAAACCGCTTTTCTGAAGCGGCCGCTCATAAAAAGGATATTCAATCCGGACCAGCGGAGACAGGGATATCTAAATTAGAAGTAGGTATGAGCACTTCTCCCTGATTATATCGATACAATGAAATAAAACTCGTTCTTCGAATTGAAGCTTTGCTGATAAGTTGACAAGATAATTCTGTTTACTATTCTTTTCAACTGATAAAAAATCCTTATCCACTACTCAAATCCTTTCATCGCCTATCTACCAGGAAATTTTGAACATCAGGATCAGTCTTGAGAATCTAGGAATCATAAAGAAACACTCCGATTATGTAATAATTACCTATACTGGTGACGGGTTGCAATATTCCCACTGCCACTTTTCTCCTAGCGTTCAAAAGGCGAAGTAAAAGGGAACAATTACAGGCACAAATGTTGCTATAGTATATCATAAAGCTCTTCTTGGGATCTTCCGCAATATACTGCATCCGTTAAGCTGCAAAGACGACAATTGAAGAAGCCCCGAATTGAATAGACTTAAGTTCAGTAATAGATACATATGTAATAAAACGATGTTGATTTTTGGCAAGATTTGTAATTTTTGTTCTTCTTTCTTAGTTATTAGTGTCATTATTCATCAATTAATTAGACAAGGTAGATGTTAAACCAGTGGTAAGAAATATCATTAAGATGTACAACTTTAACTCTTTTACCACGGTCATAAAGTCGGCAATGGTAAAGCAGTTACCCAATCTGTTAACTCTAGTTCCGAAGGCGATAGTTTATTTATTGAAAGTACTATATGAAAAGCATGAAGTTTTGAATAAGTATACCTTAATTTTTTATAAGCAACTTCAGGTTATTTCGTATATATTGAAAATTTAAATAACAAGGTTTTCACTTGTAAAGCGCACGTTACTAGAGATCAGGGCTGCTGCGGTGTGTGCAAATCGTTTGATTCGGAACATGAAACGAAAGCTACAGACACGGCGTAGCGGAAAATATGGATTTATTGGAGCGAGCTGGATTTTCTTTAGCCCATTTAAAGATAAGGGTTTTACGTAATAAAATATTTTACCGGACAAAATTAATGGCGGTCTATTAACATAAAATGATCGCTCTGGGTATTTTTTTCTACGAGACAAGCGGATCTTTAACTGGACGTTACGATATTTTAACTACACAGCTTTACATCCATCATCATCAGCCGACAGATGTCCACTGCTGGACATGGGCCTCCCCCAAAGATCTCCCTATCGATCAGTCACGCTTTACATTGCACTCGTCAATTAACTGACATATTACAATACTCTGGTGGTGAGGCCCAGCACCTATTTCTGCCGCTAAACAGAAGCGTGCAAACATTATTGTTTTCCGGTTTGAAAGTCGCTGTACCTAGTGAAATTACTGCAATAACAAGACTTAACATCTTATGTCTCAAGAAGACGAGCGCAATATGGTGAAGTATCTATCCTAACTAACGCATTGTTATCATGGGCAGGTAGTTGAACATCCCACAAGTCTTGTCACTTCTTTATATAAAAAAAAATTACCCGTCAAGTGTATGTTACAATGAGAAAAAAAAATTAAATTTTTTGTAAATATTGTATAGCACCACATTATTTGCATACGAGTGCGGTATTAAGCACAGTGTAAATGATCTAATGATGTTGTTAAATCCCTATTAAATGATCCAATTTAAGTGTAAATGTGAAGATGGCATCCTTGGCTAAGGGCCGACTGGAAATCTAATCCAATTCCGCTCACATTTCCTTTACTTTTGTGTAGCTCAATAATTGCACGGAATGCGTATTTGCATATAGATTGAGTGGGGCGCGTGTGATGACACGCTGATTATAGCATTTTGTGTTACATCCAGCGCGGGTGGGGCGACGGGGTTGGAGCCGTTTGGAGAACTCACAACAACTTTGATTTGAGGGGAAATGCGTCTTAAGAGGACGTTAAATACTTCCCTGGGGTTAAAATGTCGCCTTATAACAGGTTATTTAGCTTTGTTAAAATAAAAGCGTGATCGGTAGTTAGCCACTACGGGGGGCTAATGTAGACGTTAATAGGCAACCCTTTTGTTGCTAATTAGAAACATTTTGATTGTACCAGATATACTGACAGAGTGCTTGATATATTTTCATTATCAGCCGACAGACGTCGACTGCTGGATTTAAGTCTCCCCTAATGATCTTCACATCGATCGATCCCCCGTTATGATCGACACGGCCACCGGTCCCGCCGGTCACTTTGGGCTGTCTTTTATTGGGGTTCGTTGAGGGGAATTGGGCCGTAATCCACCACGCTGGCCTAGTACAGGTTGGTGGGTGATCAGTGCCTCGTCTGTTACACAGCAGGGTGCACCGCGTGCAGGTGAGGTTGACTTGGGCTCCGTTAGATGTTGGGCGGAACCCCTTACGCCCCTCGAAATATTTAAACATCATACAAGACTTAGAAAGAGAGGTGCAAGTATAAGTAATCTAAGGTGATATTAGTGAAATAGTATACAATAATGATATTATATCCGAGTATTTTTTTATTGTTAAAAGGTAGCACATGTAGTTATTGAAAAACTAAACTTGGTAAAAAGCATGTACGTAAAATAAAGGAAACAAATGAGATCCTTGAGCTCTAGCATATTAAAGTATTGAGAATATATGAAACATGCTTACTTCGGTTTCTATGGGGCTGTGCCGTACTGCTTGTCATGTTAAGCTAAGGTTTCCGATTCGTAAAGGCGGTACAAGTGGCGAAGTTTGGATGGTAGTAGGGTTTGGTCAAAACCCATCTCGTTTTCTACCCCTCACATTTTCTATTCATTGTCATAGCTGTTATCGAGTTTTATCTTCATACATATGAAATAATTTTGTCGAGTACGCACGCTTCTCCCTCTTCTGCCTTACACCCTCTTAATTATTGCAAAATTTATTGCAGATAAATAACAAACTAAGATCTACGACGTAACAAAATATTACAGTTAATTACAAGACCAAATGTAACAGAACTCTCATAAGAGAAATTGGATTAAAAGTTTGCTTTGGGGTCTGATTACACGTATTCATTATTAAGCTCGGCTTACACTGAAAGAATCTCGTTAGGCTGAGTTGCCGGAAGTCGCCGGAAGTCGCCGAACTATGGCGAAGTACCCGAGCTTTGTATCGCGCGGCCCGCAACTATTGGCTGCGGATAAGTTTTACTACCGGGGGGTAGTCGCGTGGCGTAAGTCATAAGTATACAACTTAAAGGAAACTTAAAAATATCTCTTGACTGCTTGTTATATAGCCTATAGTTGCGTTAATCTGTTAATAGGCGCATAAATGACAAATATTTAGATCACTATATACAGCATTATTTTATCCGCCTTTCATACATAAATAATACATATTGATATATCCAACAACGCGAGAAATGCGTTGCTTTTGTAGTTAGATAGAAAAAAAATACTTCGGCGAATAATTTAGCTTTATAGCCAATTGTTGAGGTCATGAAGGCACTATATTATTTATCGCCAAGATACTATTCGGTGCCGGTTAGAACGTTAGCGGCACCAGAATGCACTCATTACCTCGTCGCTTCCTTTAAGGATCCACAGTAAGTATCATTTTGGTTTACGATCTATCGCTTCTTTTAATACATAACTATTTTATCCATCATCATCAGCCGATAGACATCCACTGCTGGACAGAGGCCTCCCCCAAGGATCTCCACATCGATCGGTTCCGCGTTGCTCGATGCCAGTGGCTTCCCGCGATTCTCACCAGAGCGTCGGTCCACTTGCATGTATATTTATCTGTAATTACGTACTTTTACATAATTAAATAATTTATAATTAATATTGACTTAACTTTAAGTAATATATGGTGATAGTTGATGCAACTTTAAATAAAAATAAAATGAGAATAGTAAAGTATAAGATGATTTCATCCCCAACATTGATGTTTCTCTTTTTGAACTGTTATATATATATATATATATATATAAAACTAATTATACACTCACATATCTCATGACTTGTACTGAAGTAAAATCGGGATCAAAGCATGCCGTCCACGACGTCATTAAATGACGGCGATGGGAAAACAAACTGGTGCTTGCGTCCATCTTGGACCTTATTGCGTTTGCGTTAGGTGTCACTTTGCTTTGTCGCGTTCCTTTATTAGTTTTGCAAATAATACTCACGTGATTACGTCGCGGTATACTTCCAACGTTTCGAATTTTCTTTTGATCCGCTAATATCACGACACAATGTCAGGATAAGGTTTCAATATGATGCCAACCAGATATTTGGGAGACTGGAATCGTAAACTGTCACAGATTTAAACAATAGTAGCTGTTCCCCGCCCGCTTTGCTGACCGTAATATAGAATTAGATTTGAAATGTACACTTGAAGTTTTTGAGAAATGTTCCCGCCCGGCGGCGACCTGTCACCCCACGGGCCCGCACAACCCCCGTTTTGGAGGTAACATTTCGTAAAATTCCTTCTTAGCTAATCTGTACACGACAAAAGGAGTATTTCTACCAAATTTAAAGTCTCCACGCGTGTGGTTCCAGGGATATCGTGATGTGTCTACATAGGGGAAAATAGAACAGACCAAAGTAGAATATATACTTAGCCCTGCCAAAAGTTCTGTTACAAATGAAAATGCATTTTTTTTAATGAAGTAATGTTATATTATTCAAATTTATGCCTACATCTTTGTCTCAGCAAAAAAAAATATTCTCTTCAAAATGGCCACCCTTAGCTTTTACAAAGGCCTTTAATCTGTTTGGCCACGGATCTATGGATTTATGCACTGTTTCCGAGGGACATTTCCACCACCGCCACTGCTTGCTACAAAGATTTTTTAAGAGACTCAATGTCGCCGTGTCGTTTAGAGCAGCAGCAGGCCATGTCCTCTAAAACTGACCATAATTTGAAGTCTAAAGGGTTGAGGTCTGGGCTAGACGAAGGCCAGTCCTTAGCTCTTATAAAGTCCGGAACGTTGGTTTCAAACCAGGCTTGGGTAGTTTGTGCCGGCGGCTCCATACCCACTTTGTGCAGGGCGATCACTGCAATCCTATTTTCTTTAACATCCTATTCCATATTGTAATTTGATAATGAACACAAAAAATATGTGAAATGGCGCAAAATCGAAAGAAGTTTTTAAAATAATATACCTATTCCAAATTCAAAATAATAGAAATGTTCAAAAAAAGAAATGTTTTTATATAACAGTATTTATGGCCAGAATTTGTATATATATATAGTATGCAACGCGGGACCGATCGATGTGGAGATCTTTGGGGGAGGCCTACGCCCAGCAGCGGACGTCTATCGGCTGATAATGATGATAGTAAGTCATGCCTACCAAGTATACACACAAGGTCCAACCAATCGTCGTGCCATCTCTTTCTCACAGTACCACACTCTTTTTTTTATTCCACAAAGCAACGAGTCAAGGAAGACTATAATCCCATAGAAGGTAGGGTAGAAAAACGATGAGAGGATGATATATACAGCTAATTTATGTTCACTGCTGAATATAAGCCTAACCCATTATGGACGCTACGCTGTGGTTGGTGTGGTATTGTACAATGGAGCACGTTTATTGGTATCAAGGAAGAACTGCTGCTTCTTTTCTTGGATTGAGTTCAATTCTAAGAAACCTTGTCCTAACTGCGTTTTTCAATACCAAATAGTTACGGTTATTCCAATTCGGCTTCCAGACCGACGGACATAGTTATAAAAAAAAAATTGAATTATATCAGCGCAAAACAAAGGAAATATAATATTGTATTGTGAAAATATAGGAGGAGGGTACATTTAAGCATCCAATGGGAAATCCGACTACATGAATAGATGTTGATCTGCTCCGCGTAACAAAATAATAGCGCGCTAACGATGTTTCATCCGACGACGAGATTTCTTATGAATCGGAACATAATATTATTAATTAAGCTTAATTAAGTCTCCTATTTATGTTCGAGAAGCTGACAACGTTTCAGAGAAATACGAATAAAATAACGGAGCGGAATCTATCAACGCTATAACATAATATTGTTTTCCCAGAGAGACGTAGCAACCGGATGACGCCTCTTGGGGCACCTTCGTACAAATTGCTGATAATAATCTGCTGTAGAGATCTCTACAGTAATAATGCTCTGTAAACATCTTAACTAGATCTCCATTGTTCATCATCATCATCAGCCGAAGTCCGGACATATGCCTCCCCCAAAGATCTCCACACCGATCGGTCTCGCAATACCCACCAGTTCGTTGGTCCACCTTGTGGGAGGCCTCCCAACACTACGTCTACCGATACGCGGGCGCACTCAAGGACCTTACTGCCTCATCAGCTGTCGGTCCTTCGAGCAATGTGCTCTGCCCACTGGCACTTAAGATTCGCATGTCAACACTAGCAACACGCACGAGTTGAAGACTTTTGTCTTCAGACAATGCGATCTCAATAGTTATCGACAGATATTATATAACTTTAGTTTCGATAAGTAAAAACAATTACTACATAGATAAGTATAGTAACTATAGTCCAATAGCTGTCAGGTCTTGCTACACTAAATACTCAGCATAGACTTTAGGCACCAAGGGTGGCACTACTTCAAATGCATGAGATTATAGAAAAATATATTTAAATTATTGAAAGATTGTTGAACTTAAATTGAAATGTTCCAGTCTAGTCCTCATCTATCCCTCAAGTACTATTCATTCGTTCATCCATTCATTCGTCCATATATTCATTCATTCATTCGCTCTCTCATTCACTTATTCGTTAATTCGTTCATTCATTGTTTCGTTCGTTCATTCGTTCAATCGGATCTGGCTATATATCAACTTCATATAGTAAATCTGCATTTATAACAGTGTCACTGTGATCCGGCTGTTGTTAACATATAAGGAGTATTCTGACTGATCACCCTTCACCATTTATGACCTTAACGTCCCATATCATACGTGATATTAACGTCATCAGCAACAAATACTAATGGCAGGTCTCTGTTACCGGAAACCGACTAGGTAATAATGAGACTTAACATCTTATGTATTAACGCGACAAGCACATTGTGGTGCAGTATACCATTCTAACTAGCGCCACGCTGTTATGCGCAAGTGTATCACTTACCATCAGGTGAATGTCTAGCTCATCTAGTATAGCTCAATGAAATAAAAAAAAAATAATTCAAGATGAATAATAATTTTATATCAGAAAGACAAGTCTGCTCCGACGGCAAATGTCCTCATACACGTACCATAACGACGCGGGCCAGGAAGCGGGCGATTTGGACGCGGAGCCGAACAGGAAGCGCCTCTATGCCAAGATCGAATCGCTGATAAGGCTTTTACGAGGTACCATTACGATGTCATTTGCCTTAACGATCCGGCGTAGTGATGAAACGCACTAAAACACTTTTTATGTCCACGTACACTCGCACACACAATACATAGAACAAATGTAATCGGAGAGAAAACGTTTCTAGTGTAATTACTGGTAATTCGTTATGATATTGTATAAGGGCAAGTGGAGTGTAGAGATCTTTGGGGGAGTCAAGCAGTGAACGTCTGCTGCTGGGCATAGGTCTCCCTCAAAGATTACTACATACAGTCATCATGGCCTTCGGTACCGCCGGGAATTAGTGGCTGTCGTATGTAGAGATTCTTATGAGGGGATTTGGGCTATTTCCCACCAAGCTGGCCCAATGCGGGTTGATAGGAGCTAGAGTATTTTTAGTTGATTAGCGGGGTGCACCACGAGCACGTGAGGGTGGCTTCGCAATCATTATCATGTTACACTTTACAATATATAACAATAAAAACGACGACCTCTATTGTCTGGCGATTTTGCAGGCAGCACAGGATCAATCGATCTGTAGATCTTTGGTAGAGTCCTATGTCCAGCAGTGGACGTCTAGCGGCTGACGATGATGATAAACAATGACATAAGGATAAATGTAAAGGAAACAAAATTGTATCGGAATGTATTTCTTTTCGTGTAAATATTCAGCATATGTTTTATTCCAAATATTCGCTTCAATCCATATAACCGGATTGCATGAACTGACAAACGGATTATCCGCTCGGGATATTAGTGAATGATTGTTTTGCGGCTACGGTTCCGTATCGTCATTGAATTATCAGCGCGCGTGTGGATTAAATAACCGCAATCGATATTTCATCGCCAAATCGATTCTGCGCTGACGTTAATCATTGAAAAGCTAGACCAGCGTATAAATATGCGGGTTTCATTATTCCCATATTAACAGGTGTTAATTAAATCCGTAAGGGATGTAAGGGTCTCGCACTACAGCTTACGGAACCCAAGCCAGCCTCACTTGCTCGTGCTGCACACTGCTAATCAACAAACGAGGCTCTGGCTCCCTCCAACACACATTGAACCAGAGTAGTGGAAAACGGCCCAATTCCCTCATATGAACTCTTACACAAAAGAAAGCTCCTAGTGCCCGACAGTATCGGAGGCTATGCTAACTGTATGTGGAGATCTTTGGGGGATGTCTAGGCCCAGCATTGGGCGGCTATAGGCTGATGCTTGATTGATTGAGTCCGTGTGAGCGGCGGCTTAGTAACCCACAACTGCTCTACCATACCCAACTTATACCTCTAAGAATGTAGAGAAAATAGATATGACATAATTATTAAAAACCGGAACACGGTAGTGTTTTCCTACAGAAGCAGATGCTGTGATGATTGTCTGATGTTCCTAAACGGTTTCCGGCACCTCCTTCTAGTCGATATCATTCTTTTTCTCTATGCGATCGTCGTCGTCATATCAATCAAAATATCCGCAATAAAAGAAATTAATGGTGAATGATGTCTTCGTTAAGACCATGTAGAAAGGTACCACAGCAGCTCCTATTTCTGCCGACAAATAGTAGTGTGCAAACATTACAGTGTTCCGGTTAGAAGGGTGCTGTAGCTAGTGAAACACTGGGGTAACGGAACGTATTGCATGTCTCAAGGCAGCGACCACAATGGTGCTATATTATTATATAGCACCATTGTTATGGCCAGGCGTATCACTTACCATCAAGTGAACGTCCCGGAGTCGCTTCTTCGAGTAAAAAAAAAAACTTTGCAAAAGTAAAGGAGTCGGGTTCGCTATAACTACTTATATTTGTATTGTTAATGACGTGATAAATAACAAGTCCGCTGTTGATTCGCGTCACGTGCCGTCACGTCACGTCACGTCGCGTCACGTCATGTCACGGAGCCGCAAACAAGGCTCCCGATCACCGGGACGGGACGCGTGACGAAAATTGAGCTAAGTTCGCGTTAATCGTGTCAGTTTTCATAACTCGGCGAGTAGCTGCGGGGCCGGGCTTACCGGCGCGTGATGCTGTTAAGTTATCTCGTTAACGTTCTAATGCTTAAGTTGGATGAAAGCATTACTGTATCATTTCGTAAGCGGAACTTGTTTAAGTTTTACCGGTGAACGTGCTCTCTGGCCGGATATACCAGCATCATGTTGCTCTATCACCCAACAGATTGTAGGACTCTGTAGCTGTTAAAGCGGCAACCGGTCTTAAAATCGTAAGTGTTTTGATGATAGTGCTGTGTAAACATCTTAACTTGTTAAGATCTAGCTTTTCATTGTTAGGCAGACATATTACCTAACTCCATAGTTTCGATGAATAAACGCAAAAACTATATACATGTGTAACATAGTAAGTGATCGTTTTAAGTATAGTCCATCAGCTGTCAGTGGCATAGCTATGAGTAGGCACAAAGGATAAAACTACTTCTACTTCTTTAGATTTTTTTTAATTATATTAAAACTATTAAAAGAGTTTGGTGGACTTAATGCAAATTCTACTGGTCAACCCTCAAGAAGAAGTAGGATAAGACATCTTTTTTTTTTCGGCCATAATCTAACACAACATTTCAACGTCACATTATATAAAGTGACAATGAGACCGGATATAGTGATACTTGTTTAGGATACCCTGACCGCAATATAGCAGCAGATTCAAAATGTGAGCGAAGTTGCAAAATCCATTACATATGGTCCAGGATGTGGAGGTAAGATCTAACCTAATGGCTTGTAATGATATTAAATTAGTCGCGCTGTCATGGAGGCAGATTGTAGTTATTATTCTGTTTAAAATGTTTATATATTGCTAGCGGTATCAGGTTTCTGTCATAAAAACTCACGGGATCCAAGCCAAGCTCACCTGCTCGTGATGCACCCTGCTAATAAACAAATGACGCTCTGGCTCCCACCAACCCGCACGTGCGTGTTGCCGGCAAGCGTGGTGGGAAATAGTTTAGATCCATATTAATCTCTACTCGATCTATGTGGGAATCTTTGGGAGAAGCCTATGTCCAGCAGTGGGCGTCTATCGCCTGATTATGACGATAACGTTAATTATATTTAGTAAAGAATTTATATATATTTCATATTACTACGTTAAAATAGTCAAGACTCATATTCCACGGTTCAATTTGCTTACAACAGACCTATGTCCAGCAGTGGACATCGATTGAAATTATGATAATGATAATAATGTGTTTAATAGCATTAACGCTTTTTTATATAGTAATATGCTTGATGGTGCAAACAAAAATAATCTGCTTTTGAATGTACATTTTATAAACTGACAACTTCCTGTTTCCTAAATTATTTTACGATGAATTTAAACAGGTGGTAGGTCTCTGTTGCCGCAGACCGTCTAGGTAGGTACCACTGCAGCTCCTATTTCTGCCGCCGAACAGTATTATGGAAATATTACTGTGTTCCGGGTTTGAAGTGCGTTGCAGTTGTATATTACATGGGAAGCTAAACTCAACATCTTATGTCTCTAGGCGACGAGCGCAATATGGTACAGTGTACACCATCCTAACACGTTACTTTGTTAGGGGCGGGCGTATCACTTCCCATCAGGTAAACGTCCCACTCGTCTATTTTCATTGTATAAAAAAATTTTTGACACAAGGTAATAGTGAAATTCGCGGAGAGATGGCGCGGGGTGTTAATGCAGTCGCCATTTTGAACAGGGTTGGAGCTGACACCGCACGTCAAGTTTGCTCTGCTTTGCACCGACAAGTTGTACCGTCCACTAACGCGCAAAGGGGATGACATGGTCGGCGGCAAGTGGAGGAAACTTGCAACGGGTGAGTTGCTTGAATGAACTGAAAGTAAGTTGACGAACTTTATTTCATGGAAAATAATAAAAAAACCCTTAAGTAAACACAATCCCACACAATAGTTCACGGGAGGCCAGTCAAACTCACCTGCTCGTGGTGCACCCTGCTAATCAACGAACAAAAGTCTGGCTCCCACCTACTCGCATTCGGGCAGAGTGACGGGTAGTGGTCCAAATCCCTCCCTACATATGGAACCCCACAAACGTGGAGATCTTTGAGGGAGGCCCATGTCCAGCAGTGGACATATGACGCTGATGATGACGATGATAATAATGATAATGATATATAACAGATTTCTAGCTATGTAAAGACTCTAGATAAAGTATCTAGAGCCATAAGACTTGAAGACTTGAAATTTGGTAGGAATAGTTATTGATTTTAGCCTTTGAGGAAAGAATTTTGTAAAATTCATTCTTTGCTTAACTGCGCTGGGGAAAGGAATATTCTTACCAAATTTCATCTTTACGGTCCACAGTCTGATGAGCCTCTACACAGGCGAAAATCTCTATATATATAAAAAAAACTTCTATATATTTAGGATCTGTCCACCGTGGGAATGTAAACGAGCGTTAGATTTTACATAAAGTTGATAAGCAAAAAAAAATATTTTAACGACGATCTATATATATGACAATCTCGAAGCTTCAAGGACTCATAAGGATACATTCATTTTCAAAAATATATTAATAACACTGTACCATAAGACCTATAAACAAATACTGAAATAGATTGCGACATTAATACATGTATGAATTAGTATTCAAGCAAATAATTTCTTAAGATGTAAAAGTAAGATAGAGCATATCTAACATTTTGCTATATATATATATATCATCATCAGCCAATAGACTTCTACTGCTGGACATAGGCCTCCCCCAGATATCTTCACATACAGTCAGCATGGCCTCCAGTACCGCTGGGCACTAGGGTCTGTCGTATGTAGAGATTCATATGGGGTGATTTGGCCATTTCCCACCACGCTGGCCCAATGGAGGTTGGTAGGAGCTAGAGCCTAGTTTGTTGATTAGTAGGATGCACCACGAGCAGGTGATGTTGACTTGGGTATATATATATATTAATTTGAGCTAGTATTATATATATATATATATAGTACTATCTCAAATCTACAGGCAGCACCGGAGCAATAAAGTGATAGTTTAAAATAGTTCCGCGCTGCCTTCAGCAGTGCTTTAATTTCCTCGCCGCTCGTCCAATATAGGTACACACAAGTTAAAGCGCTTTAATGCTAGAATTTTAAACTTTATTAAGCTCCGTGATGTTTGAACAAAGGACACAAATACCTAAATTAGCATATTCAATATCTTCTTTTATTTAATATTAGGCGGAGATGTCATCATCGTCTATTGAGACGTGTCCTGCAGTGCCCACATCAGCTCCAGTACTGGCGCTTCACCGACTTCCGTCATGATCGACATGGCCAGCGACACCGGACGCCTGGGGACCGTCTTTTGTTAGAGTTCATTGAAGGAATCCGAGCCTTAGCCCAGCGCGCTGGTCCAGTGCGACTTGATTGGTGATCAGAGCCTCGTCTATTAGTCAGCTGGATTGCCGGGTGCAGATGGGGTTAACTTGGGGTCCGTAAAATGTTCGGCGGAACTCCTTACACCCCTTGTAAGCCCGAGCAACGGACATGTAGTTTAGGTGATTTACAATAAAGACTACTGTATATAATCTTTATTTCGCTTACTGGAGGTAGGTCTTTTGCTGGAGTCAGTCTAGGAAGATAGGAACTCCTATTACTGCCCTCAAACAGTAGTATGCAAACATTACTGTATTCGGGACTGAAGGGAATTATAACTAGTGAAATTACTGG
Organism: Ornithoptera alexandrae; assembly: GCA_029030555.1. Lineage (NCBI taxonomy): Eukaryota > Metazoa > Arthropoda > Insecta > Lepidoptera > Papilionidae > Ornithoptera > Ornithoptera alexandrae. Next base: position 10,154,744 of record JARDVY010000007.1, read on the forward strand.
GGTAACGAGAGACGACATCCTATGTGTCTAAGCGACGAGCGCAATGTGGTGCAGTGTATACCATCCTAACAAGCGCCATTTCGTTATGTTAAATTGAAACTCGGGTTACCTTCTCCCCCAGACCGCTGCGCAATTATCCTCGGCACGACCTGGGGGCTCCGCAAACGATTGCGTCGCTGTATTTGCTTAGGACCTAATCTAATTGATAAATGTGAGGGAGTTTGGTTAATTGTGTGATCTCGGACCGCGGCGGCTGATTGCAGGCCTATCCGATTTCCGGCTGCGGGCTGCGGAAGTGCTTCGCTAATTAGGCGGACGACACACTGCGAATTTAATTGGAGAGCAATAAACCTTGTACTGACAATAATTATTAATTTTATTATTACTGTACTCAATAGAAATATTATTAATTTTTTTTGTTTTATTTCATTAAGCGACTAGACGAACGGGACCTTCACCTGATGGTAAGTGATACATCCGCCCAATATGGCGTTAGTTAATAGCAACGCATTGTGCTCGTCGCCTAGAGACATCTAATATTAAGTTTTGTTACCCCAGTAATTTCACTACCTACAGCGCCCTTTAAGCCGGAACACAGAAATCTTTTTACAATACACTTTGTCGGCTGCAATAGGCGCTGCGGTGGTACGTGGAAAGTCATGTACATATACTTCAATTAACGAAAGTACTAATTAGACTACTCAGACATTATTCTTCTTCGTCGGTGTCACTCTTGCCGGTGTGGTCGTGGTCATCACTTCAGGTGTTGGTGGCAAACTTCACAACAGGTCGCCACTTTTCTCTGATGACCGCCTTCCTCGTGCATTCATGTAGTGGTAACGATTATCAGCTATTTACTGCCGCTTTTATCTGGTCAGTACCGTGGCCTGGTCCCTTCAACCTTTCTCTGGACCACAAATCGGCGGCATAGACATTATTAGGACAACGTTTAAAGCTTCGCTATACCAGAAACTGTATACTTGAAAGTGTTTTTCTTTAACAAAGTGTAATTTGTGTGAAGTAAGGAATTTCTGATCTTGATATTCATCAACATCATCATTATCATCATCAGCCTATAGACGTCCACTGCTAGACATAGGCCTCCCCTAAAAATTCCCCCCTCGATCGGGTAGCGGTTTATAGTTCCTATCACGCTGGCCCATTGCAGATTGGTGGGAGACAGAGCTTTGGTTTATTGATTAGCAGTGTGCACCACGAGCAGGTGAGATTGACTTGGTTCGCGTGAGTTATTGTGCAGGACCCCTTACACCAACATGATATTATAAGTTTATTATGTTAACTTTAAGATACGAATTTCGTTGGTATAATTTAAGTTATAAAACTTTAAAATTTCATCCCATTCCAGTCTCTAGCGACCGCTTTGTATTTTTAAGGAAAAATCTAATGGCATCATTCCAATATCGCAACGTTCGTTACGGATTATTACAACAAATAAGAAAAAAAAATGCACGGAACCCTTCGTTTGTAATAAAGGGTCACGCCCGATCACGCGTCATCGGCATTCAATTAGCCACGGACGTCCGCGGTACCCCAAAAGTGGGGGCGCGTAGAAAACGTACGGGATTCGAGGCACGTCGCGTGCCCGATATTAGCTGCATTGTACACGAGTTAATGAAAACGTATATTTATTAAAGGAAGCCGCCATGGCTCAGTTCGCAGCGCGTACGCATCGAACAGGCGCGGGTTTGATCTTCATTATCCTTCGGCGAAGGAAAACATTGCGAGGACATCGTCATGTTTCACTGGTGATAGGTCTCTCTTACCGGATACAGTCTAGGTCCCCACTGTAGCTTATATTACGGCCGGTATACAGCAGTGTGCAAACATTAATGTGTTCCGGTTTGTAGGGCTGTGCAGCTAGTAAAAGCACTGGGGTTACGAACCTCAACATGTTATGTTCCAAGCCGACGAGCGCATTTTGGTGTTGTACATACTTACATATTGTAGTTCAGCCGATGGATGATGAAATTAGCATCTAGTAATCTAAAAAATCGGCAAGTACTATTTTTAATATACAATGTCCTGACACTTGGCGGTTACTCCTCCAGGTTGATGGTGAATCCAGAGGAGAGTAGCAGTGAAGCAGGTCCAAAAAAACTATACTATCCAAACACAATTGTGCCCGGGAATCGAACGAGAGAGTGTAAGGGTTCTTGCACTCACGGGACCAAATTTAACCTCATCTTCTCGTGATGAAGCCTGCTAATCAACCAACGGGGCTCTGGTTCGCACCAACTCGTATTGAACCAGCGCGGTTGGAAACGGCCCAAATCCCTCCTTAAGAACCCCTAAAAAAGACGGCCCGTAGTCTCCGGCCGTACAAGAGGCCATGCTGACTGTTGAAGGTCGCGGGAAGCTGCTGGATGCGAGCAGCTCGGGAGCAATCGATGTGGAGATAATTGGAGCATGATGGTGATCAAACCAGGGACTTCCGCTTATAAACCCAAGCCACTGCGCCATGGACACAGTACATTGAACATCATTTACCATATTACACTGATAATGTTCCTGCTACTACGTCTTAAGGAGAAGTTTCTTTTATCATTGCTCAAAAGAAATCAATTTTTACATGATGATGGTGGTATCCTGTCAATATCTTCTTGATGAGAACCTGACGCATTTTTTTTAATTACAGAAGAAGACTATGGTTTTAGAGATTATCATCATCAAACGCTATATGCTTATAATTTATATAAAACCCGATTAAACTTCATTTCATCGTTCCGCCATTTAAAGAGGTAGATAATAAATCTCATTACGACATCTCCTGTCGCCGTTCCCCTCGACCCTCGGGTCCATATGTCGTTGCATCATCAAAGGGTATCTGCCCTCATCGCATTATAAATATAAATTGACGCTAATTCGCTTCAATTTCAAAGTTAAAATTTATTTAACCACTTAAGTTAAGGGTAGTAAAAGTTTACTCTCAAAAAACAGGTGTTACTTAAGTTACATTACGTCCCCCAGTGACTATGTACCTCCGAAATGAAAATACTTATTTTATTCCATTACTTTTACTTTGGATGTGATAAACAGTTAACTTTATCTCAGCGCTGGGAATCTGGTTCGTCTCTCACATGGACCTGAACAGTCAATTGTATTTTTTTTTATTTAACGAAGCGACGAGACGAGTGGGTTGGGCACCTGATGGTAAGCGATAACCTGCTCATAACAACGTATCGCTTAAGATGGTATTCATAGCACCACATTGTGCTTATGAGACAAAATGTTTAGTCTCGTTACCCCAGTAACTTCACTAGTTTCAGCGCCCTTCAAACCGTAACACAGTAATATTTCCATAATTCTGTTTGGCAGCAGAAATTGGCGCTGCAGTGGCATCTATCCAGACGGTCCCTGGCAATAGAGACCTACCACCTCTCAGAGATGAGTCCACCAGTGAGAGAGAGTGATGGATGTCCCATGTATGAAAGGTGTGTTAAAGAAGTTAATTACCTAAAGCCGAGCTCAAAAGGGATCGAATCCGTGTATCATGTAGCGCTTCACTAGAATCGAACTGAGGACCTCAGTGCAGCGGTTAACCGCTGCGCCGCGGAGGCAATAAATGGAATTGACTACGCAACGTGTGAAGCAATAATATAAAAAAGAAAAACATGATAAAGGAAAAGAAAGGGAATGTGATAAAAATTATCGCGTGCGCGGAACCCGCTCGGTGAATGTAAAAGGTCCGTACGTGTAATAATATAAATACCTTTTACCTTAAAAAGAAAAACTCTAATACAGTTTTCTTTTGTCAGTACACAATCGGCCGCTGTCGCACGGCCTCTTCGCGGGGATAAAATGGGCCGGACAACGCTCCACGGCCGCTGGATGAGGTAGTAGGGAAAACAATTTAACCTGTTAACCGGGGGAATTCCCTTTTTGATTGCGCAAAGCATAACAGGCGCGTGAGCTCTTCCACTAAGACGTAGCAGTACGTCATGCCCGGAAAACATACTTCCATGGCGCAGCTTACATTCTAATGACGTATTTATACGTCCCGCCCGGTTAGCAGGTTGGACTATATGAAAGGTACCAGAACTATTTGACCAGTGTTCTCTTATTCAACGAGATGACTAAGACGTTCACTTAATTTTAAGTGGCACGGCATCCTACAACAACATAGTGCTATTTAGTATGATGCACAGAAGCATATTGTGGTCGTCGCTTTGAGATGTAAGAGGTCTCGTTACCCCAGTAATTTCGCTAACTACAGCGAACTGCAAACCGGAACACGATATATATTTTGCATACTATTTTTTGGTGATAGGATCTAAGCAGGAGTGTAAGGGGTCCCGCATAACGCACAACTTAAGACACCCAAGCCAACCTCACCTGCTCGTGGTGCAGCCTGCTAATCAATAAACGAGACCCTGGCTCACACCAACCCGCATGGGATAGCGTGATGAAAAAAAGTCCAAATTCCTCCGAATATGAACTACGAACGATGACTCCTAGTGCCTGCCATAAGATCAATCGATGTGGAGGTCTTTGGGGTATGCCAACGTCCATCAGTAGACATTCAGCGACTGATGATGATGATAAGATCTATCGTGTGATCTACCTAGACGGTCTCCAAGACCAAAGAGACAATGTTCTATTAAAAGATGTTCTCACTACACCACTTTACGCTCATTACCTATGTATACCATGTGTCTGTGCTTTACCACCAGGTGAACGTCTCATCGCTTCAGTTAATAAAAAATAATAATAATGAAGCACTGCTTACCACATCCAGCGCCGTTGCTCCGCGGCGCCGACACCTCCGCAGGCGACACGTGTTCACCAGACGTTATATATTTTTATGGCGCGCTTCAAAATGTTATTTACAGGTTGAAAGGAGCGATTTTCAGCTTCCCCATCCGCAATGTACAGCCGCTGAACGCGTACTCTCATTTCGGATTACAAGCGGCGGCCATTTTGATTTTGTCGCAATTCAATTTCCGTTGACGTTTTGTAATTTAAAAAACGGCCATTCCTTTTAACATTTATATTCGACGAAGCGACGAGACGAGCGGGACGTTCACCTGATGGTAAGTGATACATCTACTCATAACTACGTGGCGCTAGTTAGGATAATATGTACTGCACCAGGGGTGCACGGGGTTGCCATATGTAGGGGGTGTAAGGAATCCCGCACAACAACTGACGGGACCCAAACCAACCTCGCCTTTTCGTGGTGCTAATCAACGAACGAGGCTCTGGCTCTCGTCAAGCCGCATTGGGCCAGCATGGTGGGAAATGGCCCAAATCCCCCTATATGAACCCCTACAAACGACAGCCCTACTACCCAGCGGTACTGGAGGCCATGCTGACTGTATGTGAAGATCTTTGGCGAGGCCCATGTCCAGCAGTAGGCATCTATGCTAATAATGCTCTTATTACTTTTAATCGTATCGGCTATAACCCTTTTGTAAAACTTCAAAAATATTATACGACTGTCGTCTTCATTCATCAAAGATCTACACAGTCAATTAGCTAAATATTATTATGCCAGTAAGGGGTGGAAGGAGTAGGAAGTGGTGGTGGAGGGATATGTAAATAAAACAAAGTATTGGTGCCACAAACGTGCTTTATTCGTTAACTGGGGAGCCATGCCCTTAGTATTATGTACAGCGAGCGGTCCCGGGTCGCGGTGGTACCCGTGTACGTCCAAAGCTGTAGTGTAAGCTGTAAGTAGGGTCCGAGCCCCAGACCTCGACCTTACCGTAAAATCGACCGCGTAATTAGCGGGTCGCATTGTACTAATAGAAAACTTTAATTACATACAACATGAACAGGTTGTGAAAAATACAATCCTCATGAAATCTGTGTTACGTGAGATTGGTTGTGGTAGTTTGCACGGGGTCCCGCACGCGGCGGAAGTACTTAACAACAATCAATAAGTTATTTTACAGCGCGATGGGTTATGGAAATTAAAAAAAAAATGTTACAAAATACGACCGAAAGACTGAAACTTCAAAAGACAACCCGATAACGTGAAAAACAAATTAAATTCTTAAGCTCCGCTCTATACAAATGCGCCGGCAATTTTTCATCCTCCCGGGGTATTTGTTGCCGTACGAATAGAGACCCTATCACAATCGCATCAACGGCGACAATTGCCCGCACACGGTAGAGATAGCAAAAAAATAATTATAACCGTATACTACACACGTTAATTCGTTCCAACGAGAGACTGCGCAAATAAACGAAAACAAAAAAAAAATTAACTAATACATATTACAATGATCACATAATTCACAATCTACCGTTCAACTACTACTATCTACATAAGTTACAAACTTAACTAGAAACAAAATTGAAAAAAAAAAAAATTAATAACAATTTTAAACTTAAAAATAATGGCCTACTCCCACTTTAATACATAAAAAGAAAATTAATTTTTTTTTATCACGTGAAGAAAAAAAAATCACGAATAAAGTCAAAAAGAAACAAGAGAAAAAAAGAACTAGGAAACTACAAACTAAACGTTCACAGCGGAAGTGATCGCTACATTAAAATCAAGAGCCAGACCGCCCATTACACCGAAACCCGCCGCCACTACCGGAACAAATTTATAATCAAACCATGGCAGTTGTATAGTCAAAATTTAACGTGAAGTAAACCCATTCACAACCCGTGATCACCAAAGCTTGATAACAGCTCACCGATAGGTACCAAACAACTTTATTCATTTTGATATAAAATCGTCCTTCGGTGTGATAGACGGAAACGTTATTGTTAAAACGCTTTAATGCAACTGAATTCGTTCAAACCGTTATTAAGTTTCCGGCTCTCAATACAGCAAAGTTAAAGTAAAAAAAAAATTCAGCTCTCAATGCAGTAAAGTTAAAGTAAAAAAAATATCGTATTTTATTGCAGTAGCTCGAGAACGTTTATAAAAAAAAATAATTTCATTTAAAATACTTTACAGGTTTCGAAGCAAATAAATGCACAAGCATATACTGTGTGATATATAATACTATTCAATCAATGTTATAATCGAAACCACACGTATATGTAAAAAAAAATTGCTTTACAGTAATTTACGTAAAATTAAATAGTTTACTATCCAATAAGATTACTGTGTATACGGCAATCGGAATATCTTTGTGATCGAGGACGGTTTATGATATCGAACGATGAATAGATTAATGAACAAATCGCTTTGATAGTGGATAGTGGTTGGGCTGCGGTAGATCACTGCCGGGGGTGTAGGGGGGACCCACTTCAACCTCACCTGTTCCTGGTGCACCATGCTAATCAACAAACGGGGCTCTAGCTCAGACCAACCGCATTACGCCAGCGTTGTGGCAAATGGCCCTAATCCCCATCTATATGAATCCCTACAAACGTGGTGATCTTTGAGAGAGGCCTATGTCCAACAGTGGACGTTTATCGGCTGATGATGATAATCACTGCCGGATACCGTCTGGGTTAGATTTCCTAATGCTACCACCGAACAGCAGTGTGCACACATAACTCTGGTAACGAGATACATCTGTGTGGAGTTCTTTGGGAGAGGCGTATGTCCAATGGTGAACTGCAGACTGATGATGACGATGTCTCAAAGCGAGGAGCACCATTAGGTGCGCTGATCCTTTATCATTGTATCTCTTCTTATCTCATTATTTCACACGCCGTTTCGTGAAATAAGAAGAAGAGATATACTGTGTGATAGAGACGACATGAATATCCCAGCCAATGAACTGCTGGCAAATTCATATCTACATTAGGTCAACGGTTGATCTAGACTTAAAACGATGGTAAGTAACGATGAGATTGGAGCTGACGAAACCAGTTCCAGATCAACATCATTGGTGCCTTCTTACAAACTGAACCAAGGTGTTATTGAAATTGGGAGGTAGAGTAAAATAAGTTCGATAAACTGGAATACAATTTGGACATTTGCATGATGATTAAACTGGAGATTCGTTGGTGGTCATCAGAAAGCTCTGCTTGATAAAACTCTACACCAGTAAGCTCTATTGTCTATACCAAAGCGAATTTGTTCATTTAAATAATCAACTGTAATTTTGTATCTAAATAATTATTTTTACTGATATATTTCGTTTTGCTCTCCCCCCGTATATTACAAAGGCACGCTTGGATACAGAGAGGAACATATACGGATATTGTACAATACCTAACGCAACATATCATAAGACTCGTCAGACGTCTATCCACACTCGGAACTATACACGGGGTCAAAATAATCATCATTTCGATATACGTTTTTTTTTAAATTAATGATAAATTATAAAATAATAGAGCCAAGCGGATTTTTTGTAAAGAAACATTACGGGACGGTGCGAACTATTTTATGAAACGAAAAAGTGTAACGAGACAGAGACAGCTGTATACGTATAGACGGGAGACAGGCTGTGAGAGAATGAGATAAATAGCTCTTTCTTATCCTTCGTCACCTTTTCGTACTATTGTCAGCAGCACGCTCAGTACTCTACATGAACTCTGTATATTAATAAGACAGCGATACATAGAAAAAGAAAAAGCGAGAGAAATATTGAAATCTTCATTCAATACACTATTTTTCTCTCTTTCTTCCATTTCGTGCTTTTCTAAACTGTCAAATTGACCAATCGCTCTCTTTTTCTCTACCTCTCTGTTTTCTACCTACACCAGTGTATTCATCTCATTCTCTTACAAATTCATCAAGTTTTACTTCTACCGTGTAAAAACTTACGTTAGTTCTGTTATAAGTGCTTTAACATTTGTACTTAAGTTAATATTCTCTATCTCTCTGTACGAAATGTAAGTTAGGTAAGTTAACATTTTGTTAGTTAAACTGTAAATCATCATTTATTAAGCAAGATTTAACTTTTAACTACTCGTTTATTATCCGTCCTTTACTATCTCTGATAACTTATAAAGATCTTGAAGTGATTTAACTTTACTTGAATATTAAGTACTGTGTCATTGTTACTTATTTACAGACGTTTAAATTAATGTCGCGAAAAGAATTCGTATTAAATATGATTTATGCGACTATAAGAAACTGTTACAAGTGTAAACATATCGCTGATATCCTGTTTACTTTATGTATACAATTATATATTTATGAGTGTAATGCAAATGTTAGTATTAACAATAGAAGCCTAGGCACTCACGGCAAATGTGTTTCGGCATTATACCTAAAATTTAAATATTTGCAAAAGGATCTAGGCTTTTTCACAATATGCAATGGCGAAGAGAAATATACAAATATGCTGGTAATAGTTCAGTTTATATATATATATGTCAGTATATATATATCATTGTTATTGTATCCTTTGTTAAGATGATATATATATATGTGCTATTTGTATCATTTAATGGCTTATTGTCAGATTATAAATGTCGTTTTGACTTGCTCTCATTAATATTAATTTCAACACAACACAGCGAAGCCCGAAGAGATATAGAAACATTAATTTTTATGTGTTATCACTTATTACTACTGTGACTTAGCCTAGTTTCGACGGTGGCCTAAGATCTGGAAATTAGATAACCTAAAAGGTGATGTAAAATTTCACATAAGTATCTCTTGTGTTTAGTGAAGTTAAAAATGTCGACAATGGTCTTTATAACAACTGTAAACATCTCTTTTTAACTAAAGTCGGTTAAGAAATTAAAAAAATTACGTAAATCTTCAATCGTCTTCCTTCCCACTGTTGGTTTTAGTTTTGAAAAATTATCCTGAAAGTAATTTCGAGTTCTAATCAAAATAAACATTCTCAAAATCTAGCATAGTATATTTCTATGTACGTGTGGTTTAGAAAATATATTTAATATGCGAACTAAAACCTCTTTTATTGTTTTCGGTTAAAAATTCCGAGTCCGACAAGGTCCGTAGAGATGCGATCTCCAGCTAGCTTGTGTGATGGAGACACGGCCTTGACAATCTCCTTATGGGTGAAAGCCGCCATGTCCCACCGGTGGCATATAACAATGCTATTAATTTTTTTTTAATCACGAAAGTCTCTTGTATTATTGTCTGTATTAAAATAAAGAACGTCTCTATTAAATTTTACATCAGTTCGTAATAAAGTTAAACACTGATTCAGAATTCAAATTCGAAATTCCGGCGCGTTCGAAAATTGAAATATCGGCGGCGCGTCGAAACGTTTTTGTATTAAATTCGTTTTTTATTTTTTAAATTCAAATTTAGAACAAGATAAAGAGATCGGTTAAATAGCGGAACGTGATTTAAAGGAGCCTGTACGCGGAGCGATTATTCTTTGACTCGAGTCGTTTTTTTAATTGTTTCTATTGTTTAGGTGAAGTTTTATTAAATATCCGTCTTAAACATAACCTCCCATAAATAACCAAACTTCTATAATTTTAATGTTATCGCTTTATATATATATATAGACCCAGATAAAACTAACTTACTGTCACAAGGAGTTGTGGGTGTGCAGTGAAGTGTCTTATTGTCATTCAACCGATTGGCGTTCTGGTACAACTTCAAGCGCAAGACTTATGCTAAGAAATTTTTAACTTACATATTGACTTAAACGACACAGCACACATTAAATTCTCACTATAATAAAGTGCTTCGGATGCCGCTGAATCCGACTAACAGCCACCCAGCATCCGGTCTCTCACGATATGCAACCGACGTAAACGCACACGCGCTACTACTAATACTTTCCTTTCTATACGTAAAATGCGAGGATATTAAACTTAAATGAAATACGTAAAACAAATGTACTTTCTCTGTCCACCTTCGCAACCCATTCACTGCCCGACAAATTTAGATCATTAGCTCCAGGTAAGGTTTTCTACTAAAGTGCATTTATGAATGTATACATACAGAGACATGTATTAGTGGAGCAAACTATAATAACCTGTAACAAATCTCATCTGATAGTTGGCAGTGAATGTGTTAAAATCCTAATCATTTTTATTTGCATTTCCTCTGATTCTTGGAATTCTAGATATGCTAGATTCCATTTAACTAGCCGATATAAGTTTTACATAAGTTGTAAACTTAACAAATATACATCAGTTTCAGCAGGGTCAACACAAGAAAGCGATAATTGAAAAGAAACAGTTAAATAGTTCATCAATGGCAAAAGCAGATGCAAACGATCCGTTATGTTCAATTTTAGCTGTGACAGATCGAATTTCGTTTTCAAATAGAATTAGATCACAAACAGCTAGATATTTCCTATTTCTATATTTACCAATTTTTGGTAAAACGTTATGGGTACACCAGGTACATTATATTCAAATAAATATGCAATTGATAAAAAACATCAGCGATGAAATGATGAGAAACATTAGATTCGAAGAATCCAAAATAATAAGATTTTTTACATTACTATGAACAAAATTTAGAAGACCTAAATGAAATGGTGACAACAAAAATTGAACTAAGGGACCGTGGACAGTAATTAACTATACCGCAAGTTGATTACCAGAGGTAACTTCTAAATTCGCACCACATCCTGTACTGTAAATAAGTCGAAGCTATAAAGAATAAATGCAGTATCAGATAACGTAGATTGTCCTGTCTAACTTGTCGGGCGATTTCAGAATTATTTCCTCCGGGGAACTGGCCTGTGCGGTAGAACTCCTCAAGCAATTTATCTTTCTCTACAAACCTATCGTAGAGCCATTGAGTCATTCCCTCAGGGTCCGATGGAACCTGTGGACAATATGGAAATGTAGTTTTTTTAATAAATTAATTCACATTAACACTTTATTCATTAGATTCATCATTTTCTATTCTTTGCTTCTTTTATTATATTTTTCTTTTTTTATCTTTTGATAAGACGAGCAAGACTTTTACTTGACGTCAAGTAATATCCTTCTCGATAACGTTGTGGCTGTAGTTATAATGATATACATTGCATAATGTGGTGCTGTTCACTTTGAGCCAGATGATGTTAAGTTTCATTGCCCCAGTTATTGCTCTTGTTTAAAACTAGAAGACACTACATTGACAGCAGAAATAGGAGCCGCGATGGTATCAACTTAAACCTGATCACTAAAAATCTTTATTACCTAACATGTTGAACACCGATCTAAACATTCTTCGGCTGTAGAGACAATTCACCAGTAAGCTTTCTTTCATTTCCTCGTTTATAAGATGTACGTCATTGTATTAAATTGTAATAAGTACAGTAATCCATAAAAAATAATTTTTTTAAAGCGCAATTTCTTTTACCTCATTACTAGGATACAGTCTGTAATGCAGATGCGTGGAACAAGGCGGTCTAATTCCACAAACGATGTCTTGGAGGTGCAGTGGGACCCTATCAGGATACGCGATGGTGACATCCAATATCCACTCTATGCTGTCGCCAGATTTAGTGTCGAGGACTGGTCTATTTGTATTATTCTGATTGAAGTTGTTATCTGGAAAATATCAGTAAGTATTGAATAGGCTTCAAAATATTTCAAATTATCATCTACTTGCTTAACTACGTAAATACTCGTACGTGTGTCCAGTTGTCCGACGGCAATAATGTTACCCCTAACAGGTTATTTCAGACTTTTTATGAACCTTGTATTTAAAATTTGAATATTTCCAATAATTTGATTGCCAAGGTTATTACTTGTTGCTATCTTTTCTATATAATCAATATCTCTACTTTATATGTATTGTTTTAACTTATCACTCGTATTTTTATTATCATCATCATCATCAGCTGCTACACGTCCACTGCTGGACAATCTTGTGCTGCCTGCAAAACCGCTAGACTCTAGGAGTCGTCGTAGAGGTTCATATGGAGGGTATTTGGGCCTTTTCTCACCACGCTGGCCCAATGCAGGTTAGTGTGAGCCAGAGCCTCGTTTGTTAATTAGCATATAGTGTACCAGGAGCGGGTAAGGTTAACTTGGGTCCCGTGAGTTGTAATGCGGGAGCTCTAACACCCCTATGCACATCACTTTATGAAATCTTTTAAATTTAGTAATCCTAGGATATAGCTTTAGATTGAAACGCTTGTTTATGCTGTTGCTTTTTTTGATGAGTCTAATAGGTCCCAAATCATTTAATATGAAAAAATAACCTTTCTTTGAATTCTCCTTAGAGGTGCTGGGTGTCTCGTCCCTGCGCGGTCCGATCTCCTCCATTATAACTTTCATCGCACCGGCCCTCGGCAGCGACACATATTCCAATTTGGGCAAATTGTTTTTTTCTGCGAACCTGAAACATTGCAAAATATACAATTTGCAATATAATAGTACCATTCACTATTATATTAATACCAGCTTTAGATCTTTGAAATAATGATGCAATTCATCGTCACGCATTTGTATGAAGCTATTCTTATTTGACTGTTCATCATCAGCCCATACATGTCCACTAGTGCACATAGGCCACCCCCAAAGATTCCCACATCATATGGATGGATTTGGGTCAATTTCCCACCACGCTGGCCCAATGCAGTTTGATGGGTATTTGACTATTATTGACATAGGATCAAAATCAAAAGAGCCAATAGAATTTTGAGATATTACATATAAAAATATTTTATATATAAATAAAATATGACAAACCTTTCTAGAGTTTGATGACAAATATTCAGAACAAAAGTTAAAGGATGTATTCGTAATTTAGATGATGATGTAATATTTAAGGGAGACTCTAGATTCAAAGGAGAGTACTTTCTAAACAATATCTACTTCTAAATCACTTGTCAAAGTAATGGCCGTGTATGTTCATACATATGTTCCTACAGACGATTCCTCGCACATAAATTCGCCTCGACGCCTTTGAAACTTGTTCGCAGCGGCTCAAGTTTGTGCTGAACGACTTTGGTCGTTTGGTATCGACTCCCATGTATTTTGTAGTCGTTACGAGTGTGTATATTGTGTATGTACTTGCGCAAGAGCTTCGACTATTATCCAAACCAGCCAACGTTCAGGCACGAACGGGCAGGACAAGAAGGTATGTACTACACACAATAAAATAAATTATACAGTCTAATCAATGTTAATGATATAAAATTATGTCCCACACATAAACCCATCATTATCAGCCGATAGAGGTCCACTACTGGAGACAGGCCTTCCCCAGAGATCACTACATTGATCAGTCTTGCGTTTTCAGCCTCCATCGGTTTAACGCGACCTTCGTTTGTAGGCGTTCATATGGGAGAGATTTGGGCCATTTACCACCACGCTGGCCCAAGGTGGGTCGGTGAACATATATAAAATCATTTATTTACAGAATGTGAAACCATTGATTGTATAAAACGGGTTCAATGCCCCGATGTAACGGAAAGACGGTAATACTTGTATCTAGATGGATATCTAGTTCAACTTTTTTTATTGACTCGATCTGATCTTATATTAAAATCTATTGCTTGTATACATTTTCAATGTTTATAATAATGTCTAAACAATGCTTTACATTACATGTATTTGTATACAATAAGATAATGTATGAAAGAGAAAACAACTAATCACTGATATCAAAGCATCCGATAAGTTCTCGATGGTAACAATGCATTTGTTATTCACTAGTCAATGGATATATTCATGTATGTAATATGGATATTTAAAAAAAATACATATGTATCTATGAAAACAGTGGAGCGCACGTAAACTAGGGCTATGTATACGTATAAGCGCAAACTGGAGCGCTCCGGCTCCCATTTGCAACGTCTTACGGAATTGAATATGCAAATTGTCTCGTGAGGCGTTTAACGGTATATTGAATTACTTTACTGAGAGTGGGTTAGAATTTACTACGGCATACAATCAGTAATGTTGTTAGTTATCGGTTCAGTGATGAGACCAACGCGGCGTTGGTGAGTCTCGTCTCCAAGAGAATAAGGTGCCGTGGTCAAATGACGGAGAGAGAAATAAAAGATTGCTTTACTACTTGTCAATTTCCACTTCTGTTTTCTCTTTTAACTCACTCGAAATCATATTTATCTTGTACATACTATTCATAAAACTTTATTTCCTGTTATTTATTCCTCGATATTTTTATAGAGATATATTATCCTCAAGTTTGCACACGGAGTGCGCGCTCTGCTTCCTCTCACAACAAGGTGCCCCACGTCACAGACTAATAGCATAATAAATGATGAATGAATACTTCGGAACAAGCTAAGTGGAATTTATTTTAAAGGATGTATCTACTTCACTTTATATACCTGTTTTATTTACTTAGTATTCGGAGTACGATATGTTTATTTACTGTGAGTTTAATAATTATCTACTTGAAATAATAAAACTAATCCAAAAAGCGAATATTACTATAGATAGGAGTAAAATCATATTACTCTCGTTTTTCTTATTAAGAATGGATTTTTTTTTTTATTTTCCTTTGAAAACATATATCAAGATCATAATGAATATATTGTCTGTTACTCGTAATAGAAATAAAATGAATGTACAGAATATCAATCTTAGTTAGTTTTAACGGCAGTGGGGACTGAAGATCGTTTGGCATTTTATATTACATGATAATGGAGAACTTACCTCTGACTGATCTCCCTCCTCTTATGTAGAAAGCCACCCTCTGGAAACAGAACCATGAATCGACGTCCCAACGGTACATAGTATTTGTGGATGTGCTCACAGAGCTCCTCCAGAGACTGATCTCTTTTCGCCTTCCCCTGAAACAAATATTATTTCGGTTAAATAATAAGAGATTAAAAAAAAAGTTAGTAGAAGGGTAAATAATAATGTTATCAATGCATAATGCGGTTGGATATTAGAATTAAGATTACCTAAGTTAAAGGGGATTACTTAAGTAAAAGAAATAACTGCGTTGGTAATATGGCACTGCATATTTCTACTACCTAATCAAACAGTAAGAGGCAGACCCAAAAAGAAGATGGAGGGATCTAGTGTAAAGGGACAAGAGTGAGTGCCAACTGACTAATGGTGATGTCAAAGATAATGCGAAGTAGAGAAATAAGATAAAAAGCTAACTATTGACTAACTGACTATATATGGGGTATAGACCTAGGATGAGAGAAAGAAAGAGGTGCTATCATTAAAGGAAAGACTAACCTTTCGTTTAAAAGACGTAGGGAATGTTTTAAAAGATCAAATAGACAAGATAATTGATTAACATTATAATAGATGGTCATGATCAATTGTAGTTATAATCAATAACATTTTTTTTTTTTGATGACTTTAAAACTAAACGAAAATACGTTTTCTACATCATTTAGCATTTGTTACGCCACCGTCTGCACCCCTCGTGTGACGGGGTAGATGCGGGCACATTGGAGGTGCTGCAATATGTTAAGAATTAATAGTTCCTCTACGTCATCGCCGACGCGTGGGGACTTGCCCTAATGGATATTACGAGTGTAGGACCGGTGATATCGCACTATTTCCAACCCCCCGTAATCCCACGAATCGATTACATTTACCAATACACCCCGCACTGTACAACTTGTGCGGTTTAAGCTGCGAACTTACAAACTTAACGCGGTCGCTCCGTTACGATTAGACTATTAATGTTAACCATTTATATGTAACAATGATAATTTAAAGTAATTACGTTTAAAACGTCGAACAGACAAAGGATAATATTATTTAAATGGCCGACATCTGAAACGTTACGTTACAGACTAAGAGAACAAAGCAACGGCCGCGTAATGAAATTGTTGCGGATTATCCGCCATTCCTCTGTGGTCCGGTTAAGTGCCGGCGGAAAGCTACCGAAAATATTTTAAGCCGCTTCCATAGTTTTGTCCGCTCCGATAATTTTAAGCTTCAGTATTCAAACTTGAACATTATATTTTGTGTTATAATAAAAAGCTACTATACTGCAGTAGATAGTGGGCGGTGTAATGGGTCCCGTACAAAAACTTTACGGGACCCAAGTCAACCTCACCTCCTCGCGGTACATCCGGCTAATCAGCAAACGAGGTTCTGGCTCCCACCAACCCACATTGGGCCAGCGTGACGGTAAGTGGCCCAAGTCCCCCCATATGAACCCCAAAAAACCACGGCTTACCCGGCGATGCACCGCAGGACCAATCGATGTGGGGATCTTTGTGGGAGGTCACTGTTCAGCAGCGGACGTCAATCGGCTGGTAATGATGGTGATGAGATGGTATGAAAGTATTACTGGTTTCATATCACAAAGTTTCCAGCTTCGATTTCTTCGCGACATAAGTGGAGAACTTAGGTCGGTGGACTTGTAGTCATATATATAAGAGCAGGAGTTTTTTTTTGGGTGGACGCTCAATATTATAATAAGGCACCATAGAGGCTTAATATCCAAGACGAAATAACAAAGGACATAGCAGCAGATTATCGCGGGGCGGATGTTAGCTAAGCCAGTTGGCTATTCAAACAACTTACCAACGATGGAAGTCTACTGCTTATGTGGTACTGAAATTGAAGCACTAGCGCTCTGTATTAGGATGTCGGGCGGTTAGCCGCTGCACCGCTGAGGAAACTAAAGCGAATATTATTTCACAAGTTGAATCCTGGCGTAGATAAAACACAAAGTGCGATCAAACAGTTCCCCCACACACTCGGCGGAGCAGGAGATTTCCCAGTTACTAATTAGTCTAACTCGTTCAAAAGCAAACGAATCGCCGCCAGGAGTCTAGTGTAGAGCGGCACAGTCTGCTCCACGCTGTGGGTGCGTTCAAACTCTGCTTGTTCAAAGTTTACTCAAGAACCCGACAACGGCGCACGTCAATTAAAACCAGGAAATTGAGTTATGCGGAGTTCAGAATTGCAGAGCTTCCCTTTATTCGGGCTCCCGGTGAAAAGATAATGGCCGCCGGAGTTGCCAGCGCCGCACCGAGTAGTTCCGGTGACAACATCGGACTTTCGTTTATTTATAAATAGCGTATGGAAAGTTTCCGTTTATACGAATTTCTATATATATATATGTAAGTGCGTAATATTCCATTATAAATTTACTGTAATTTTAGAAATTTTTTCATTGCCTTTTACAAACTACTACTGCTCCGCCAGCACAGCGACCCGAAGTGACTCTTGGCGTCCTACACAAGAGAAACAGCACTGTCGGTAGCTCGGTACCACCTCAACTCCTATTTCTACTGCCAAACATTTTTGTGTTCCAGTTTGAAACGCTGTAGCTAGTGAAATTACTGGAATAACGAAACTCAAAATATCAATGCAACGAGTGCAATGTGGTGCTGTGTATACTATCCTAAGAAGTACCAAATTATTTTGGGCTGACGTATCACTTGCGTGAACGTCGCGTTCGTCTCGTTTCATTATCATTATCATCGTCAGCCAATATACGTCCACTACTGGACATAGGCCTTTCCCAAATATCCCTAAATCTCAAATATCCCTACAATGGATAAGGATTCATATGGGGGGATTTGGGGTATTTTCCACCACGTTGGCCCAATGCGGGTTGATGGAGCGAGAGCCGCGATTGTTGATTAGCTGGGTACACCACGAGGAAGCGAGGTTGGCTTGGGTCCCGTGAATTGTTATACGGGAACCCTTACACCCTTCGTCAGGTTTCCTTGAATTAAAAAAAAATATGACAAAAAGCAGCGTTGTCTCTTCCATTGTCACTAGCTTATTGTAAAGAAGATCAAATATAAATTGAAACATAAAAAACTACTCTCGAAGCATCGTTGCATAATAAATAGCACACACAAACAAACATATTATAAGAAACCGGGAAATGTTCTCCAGACCCTCGTCGTGTTCGCGATGTGCATCCAGCCGTGCGGGACACACGTCGAAACAAATGAACACCGGCGGAAACGAGAAAATCACCCGCGAAACCTTTGTCAGTGGCGGTGAGCGTAAACAGGCAACAATTGATTGGCCATTGTGAGGCCTCGATGGGTAGGCTCGCGTTAGAGGTGGGCCCACCCCACCGGCCGCCTGATTACAGCGGCGAGGCTTAGCACCGGCGCCTGGACGAAGTGCGCTCATCCTGTGCGAGGACTCCCCGTGTCGACGCCACGATCAAATATTCTTTTATTCTCCTGACATACAGACAGACGACCGAAACCTAAACTACAGTTGGAACAGTTATAGTAGTTGGATACTGGTGGAAGGTTTCTGTCGCCGGAGACCGTCTAGATAGGTACCAACGTAGCTTCTATTTCTACCGCCAAACAGTAGCGTGCAAACACTACTGTGTTCCGGTTTGAAGAACACTGTAGCTAGTGAAAATTGCTAGGGTAACTAGATTTAACATTTTATTACAACATATATGTAAAAATTTTTTATTCTACGAAGCGAAAAGACGGGCGTGGCGTTCACCTGATGGTGAGTGATCCGCCTGCCAATAACACACGACGCTCATTAGAACGATATAAGCAGCACCTCACTAAGCCTGTCGCCTTCAGACATAGGAAGTTAAACCCCGTCACTCCAGTAATTTCACTAGTTACAACACCTTCAAACCGGAACACATTACTGTATATCTCCTGCAATATTAGCTGCGATGGTACCTACCTAGATCGTCTCCAGCAGAGTCCTACCACCAGTGATATAATTCGAACGTAATAAATTTTGTAATAGTATATATAACAGAGTAGCTCGCTGGCCCAATGGTTACAGCGCGCGGCCTTCATTCCGAAGGTGGCAGGTGCAAACCTCGGCATGTACCGATGACTTTAATATTTAAGTTATGTACATTTGTGAACTTTAGTTATAACAACGAAATACAAGCGGTGAAGGAAAACATCGCGAGGAAACCTGCACATGAATTAGAATTTCTTCTAAGGTGTGTGTGAAGTCATCAATCCGCATTGGACCCGCGTGGTGACTGTGGCCCATCGCCCTCGTATTGAGGGTAGGCTTCTGTCCCAATAGTTGATGATAATGATAAGGTTGTGTCGGAAACCGTGGTGAAGCGCGATTCAATCCGTTCATCGTGGGAGTTTTCAAAAATCCTTCCGCCGAGTCTAGATTGGAAGTAGGAACGTCTGACGGGTCGGTGCACCCGCGGGAAGCTGCGGACTCCGCGGAGCTACTCCGCTATCGATGGCTTCATATGGACAGATAACTAACTAGAGTAAAGAGGATTACGAATCTGCCGGCTGCGTTACCAATATTTTTGAACCATCTTCAGAATTTAGTATGACTTCTCATCATGTTCATCAGCTAATTAAAATCGAATTACTAAAATTAATCTATGTTAGTATATTTTATTTCTTTATGTCAGTGTATTTTCTCAGTCTGCAAGCTGATGTGGCAGTGGGCCGGCCATATTTATGGTGTCAGTTGCGGCCAATGGGGAATAAAATCTTGGAGTGGCGGCCGTGTATAGCTCGCAGAAGTGTAGGACACTCCCTCTCTCCAAATAGACCGACGACATCATCAGGGCGGTTGGAAATTGGGTGGATGCGAGACGCAGATGTTCAAATTTAGTGGAAGACATTGGGGAAAGCCTATAACCAGCAGTGGATAAACAACGGCATCGATAAATGTGGGTATCTTTAGAGCAAGCTTATTTCCAGCAGTGGACATCAATCAGCTGATAATGATGATGCTGACGAATCAGATGATTAATGTAACATAGAAACTAATTATATTAAAAAATAGATTATAGTTGTATTACATAAAAAGAATGTGATATTTTTACGATAAAGAAAAATTTAGGTGATGAAGTATTTATTAATATTTAAATAACTTATATTTATAGACAATTCATTGTTTTGTAAAACATCATAAACTTCAGCCGATAGACGTCCACTGCTGGACATAGGCCTCCGTCAAAGATCCCCACATCGGTCGGTCGTCGTTTGTAGAGGGATTTGGAATATTTTCCTCCACGCTTGCCTAATGCGGGTTGGTAGGAGCCAAATCCTCGTTTTTTGATTAGCAGGGTGCACCACGAACAGGTGAGGTTGCATTTATGTACCTATATGTAATAAAAATAGACAATGAAGAGCAATGGAGGCTGCGACGCCATAAATAAAGTTCTATTAACATGAGTTTCCAATCGGATCGAAAAATGCGAGCACAAAGAAACTTTTATTACACTGTACGCCATTGTTGTGCCGCGCTCTCTGGGAGGCGGCTTAACGCGTACTACACACTACGAACTATACACTACATACTATAAGCTATACACTACACGCTACATAGTAAACATTGTCCAGCAACAAATGTATTAAGTTTTTTTTTTGTTAAAAAAAATTTTATCTAGCACGAGCCCTATATATATTTTACTGATGGTAGGTCTCTGTTTCCGACAGCCCTATAGTCGCAGGCTATTCAAAATAGGACTAAGGTATTCCCTGCTAGTACAATGCGACTAAAAGTGACCCCAGGTTTGTGAGTTTTGAGGGTGGGGGCCCTCAGAACTCAATAAGCGACCCTTAGGAGGACGGCAAATGCATGGTGGTCTTGTGTTTGCCGTAGCACAGTGTGGGTGTTAAGGAGGGCTTTGCCCTTCCGTGGGATGTTTTAGCCAGAGTGCATAGAGGCACCGCTGCGTTGTGTAGGACATCCCGGAGCTTCTCCTTTTGCTCCGAGGAAGACCACCAAATAAATAAAAGTAAATAAATGTAAAAATAATATAAGTCAAAAATTGTAATAAAAATGAAATGATGGTAAATGAAAAAAATGTAAATAAAGGCTCTGACCACACGCAGAGGAACGACTAAAAAAAAAGAAGACCACCGAGGCCAGTGGGTAGAAGCCTCGCATAATTTTGTCGTCCATCCAGAAGCAAGGTTTTTTTCAAGAAGATTTTCTCCGCGATAAAAAAAGAGTCTGTTGCCGAAGACTGTCTACGTACCACGGCAGTTCCCATTTCTGCCGTCAAACAGTAATATGTATACATTACATTGTACCGGTTTGAAGAGAACTGTAGCTGATGAAGTTACTGTGTTACCGTGTATGCAACTAGTACAACGTGATGCTGTGTATATAATCCTAACTAGCGCCACGAAGTTATGAGCAAACGTATTACCTTTAATCAGGTGGAAGTTTTGCTTAGCTAGTAGTATACATACATTACCTTGTCCCGTGTTGAAGAGAATTGTAGCTGGTGAAATTACTATGGTAAAGAACGTTACATCTTGCATCCAGCTGACGAGCACAATGTGGTGCTGTGTGTCATCCTAACTAGCGCTGGTAAGTCATACCACGAGCGTATAACTTACCAGCTCATCGCTTTGTTGAATATATAAAAAAAACTACTAAGCGATAACAATTCGATAATAACCTGAAGTAAATTACTCGAAGAACCGAAGTAATAAATGCTCAAGGAGGATATACTTTAGTATTTATTACAAGAGCCTACCGATCCATGCTATAAATTCTTATCACTGTATAGTCACTACGTAGTCAGAATTAAACTTCTTTTCTCACTATCGCACAGTTCGGAAACTAGTAAAGTGTATACGGAATTCGTTAAAAGTAAAAATGTTAGTGATGTCTGGCAATCTTAACGAGAGACCATACGTAAAACTTTTCCTCGTTACCGCTCCTAAGCGAGAGATAAGAAAAAAGCCTTACACAAGTGTGTACACTTGCCGGCAATAATATCTACACACATTTATTAATTAACGAAATTATATGTTCACCTGATGGTAAGTGATACATCTGTACATGATAATCTAGTATTTGTTAGAATCTTATTCACACCATCATATTGTGCCTGTCACTGTGACTTTGACATGATATTAAGTTCCGTTACCCCAGTAATTTCAATTGGTGGAAGGTTAAAAATTGGATCGTACTTTATTTAATAAAGCCAAT
This sequence comes from Ornithoptera alexandrae, assembly GCA_029030555.1. NCBI lineage: Eukaryota > Metazoa > Arthropoda > Insecta > Lepidoptera > Papilionidae > Ornithoptera > Ornithoptera alexandrae. The sequence goes on from JARDVY010000007.1 coordinate 10,177,394, forward strand.
AATCTTCACTTATGCCTGCATAGCAATACAATGTCTTTCTCATGTTTAGGTGATAACAAACTACTTTATTCTTGCGTCCTCATCATCATTATCAAGTTATTGATACCCACTGATGAACACAGGAATCCCCAAGCGATCTCCAATTAAATCGGTCCTGCGTTTATGGCACTTTATAGTTACCTGCGACTTTTACCGTATCTGTTAATCATCATCTGTTCGACCTGCAAATATAATGCCCTGGCCATTGCCACTTAAATTTAGCAATCTTTCGATCAAAATTATGCTGAAAAGAATAAAAAATCTTAATAATATTTCTATGGAACACGCACGCCTTTTTATGTAATGGCACTGTACATAAAAGTTGCTACGGATGCTGTTCTCATATAAAAGCTAGACTTATTACCTGCGGGCAACTTTCTCCCATTTTTGTTTTAATTGTGCGGCGACCGACCGAAACAGAAACTACCCTCGACCTACATACACACAAGCTTTAGACAAACAACTCTACTCCTACTAATATTCATGCATTTGTTACTTGTTCATTTTATTTTCATTATGACAAATTTAAGTAGTAATAATTTATTATGAAACTAACTGCCCCTGCCCACTTTGCTGACCGTAAAACATCTGCAACCCCTTTTGAGTGTAATTTTTCTTAAAATCCGTTCTTAGCTTATCTGTACTCGACAAGAGGAATATTACTATCAAATTAAGGTCTCTAGACTTTATGGCTACAGAGATATCATGATAAGTCTCTACATCGGTAGGAATCTCTTATATATATGTATATAGCTTTTTAAGTCGGTTCCTCAATGCTGAAGGTGGTGGCTCCTTATCGATAAGCTGTTCTTAATGATGTTACTCCAGTTACTTCTATTTGATGCTTTCTGTATAGCATTATACACATGTGTTTCCATGGTCTCCTTCACCTGGTCAGTCCAACGTTTTGGGTTCCGTACACGCGTCCTCCTACCATCAACCTTGGCAGTAACGACAAGTTTCTCAAAGTCATTACCCTTTTTTCTGGCAATATGACAAAAAAACTCAGGTGTCGATAATATATGTATGGTGTCCCATTTGCATATATACATATGGGTCTAAGAACATAGTTAAAAAACATTTAAAAGCTTTAGAAGAGTTGTCTATTCTTTGATGATGTACACTACTAATAAACATTTGACCGACTCTTACAGTTCATCAGACAACGGCCTGCAAGAGAATATATGTTATGATAAAGATATATAAGAATGCCTATAACTTAAGCCTGAAAATATCTAATAAAAAACAATACAAATATGGAATAATGTATTGTTTTTTATTAAGTATAAAGAGTATGGAAAATAAAATATACATAGTATAACATAAGTTTAATTTTTTTTACAGATGGTAGGTCTCTATTGTCGGAGACCTAGGTAGATCACCGAAGCGCCTATTGCAGCCTACAGACAGTACTATGCAAACATTACTGTGTTCCGGTTTAAACGACGCTGTAACTAATGAAATTACTAGGGTAACACGACTCAGTATATTATGTCTCAGGCGACGAACGCAATATGGTATTTTATTTATTTATAAAAACACACCAGTAGCATATGTATTAAACTATTTACAATAATATCTTGGAGTGATAACAAATTCTGATGCACCTGCTTATTGAAGATGTGTACAACATTCTCAATATTGTTACTATAGAAGAAAATGATAAAAGTTTGTGATGTACTACAGAAATATATAAAAGTAAATATAAAGTGTAGCAAATAATGATTCCATACTGAACAAGAATTATATCATCATTCAGATTTGTCGAGCGAGAGTGTCAAAGCTTCGGTTCGGAACTTGCGTAGCTATGTACCAAATATGTGAAGACCAGGTGACTTAGTGTAGTATATATCATCCTAGGTAGCGCCACCTTGTTATGGGTAAGCGTGTCACTTACCATCAGGTGAACTTCCCGCTCGTCTCGTAGCTTAATTGAAATTAAAAAAAAAGATTACTTATAATAAATAAACAATTTCAATATTGTAATAATTTTAACAAATATTTTTTTTTTAATAAAATTACAACGCTGCTGTATTTCAATGTAAAGTGAACTAATAAGTAAAACTTTCAGCTTTTTAAAGCTTATACAAAAGTTCTCATAACATTCACAGTCGAGTACAGAATTGAAAAAATTAAAACACTAAATAAAAAAGTAGTCAGCACACATCCCTCAATGTTTTCGGTTTTTTCGCTTACGGAACCCTGTGAATATAAAATATCGCATCAAAATTGCCCCGGCGCCCGTAAAACGTACGTTTCAGGTGCTTACAATTTATGACCCTTGACAAGTGAAGCACAAAGGAGTTTACAACGTGTTGCCCGTAATAGAGGCGGGAGTGGCTCCTACATGCGATGTAGCTTTCAAAACAACCGGCAAATTGTGAGGATAAATGGGACGGGAAATTAAAAACGGCGCAACTCTCGCCATACCCCGCGCCGGCGTAGCGCTACGCCGTAGAGCTACCCGGAGCCGTGTCCTAAGTGTACTTGTATGAAAGCTTGCGGGGCAGTGCTACGACTTTCAAGAATATTTAGTTGTAGTTACATGCAAGAGACATGGCGATTTGGTAAACTGACCGCTAACCTCCGCTCGACGAAAAGACGCCTTAAGAAGTTACTGGTAGGTCTCTTCAATGGTAGGTCTCTGTTGACGGAGAACTCCTCGGTGGGACCACCACCGCAGCGTCTATTGCACCGGATAAACAGTAGTGTGCAAAGGTTACCGTGTTCCGGTTTGAATGGCGTTGCACCTACTGTTATTACTGGGGTAACGAGCTCAACATCTTATGTTTCAAGCGACGAGTGCAATGTGGTGCAGTGTATGTCTCCTGACAATCACCACGTTGTTATCAGCAGGTGTATCACTTGCCATCAGTTGAACTAGCTACTCGTTTTGTCGCTTAATTGAATAAAAAAAAATACAGGAACATTATTACAATCATAGAATATTAACGTATATTCTGCAGCCAGCTTAAGAAATGCAGTGCTATAACACCGCCGACATTAGTTAGTATATTAAATATGTCTTTCATGGAAACATAATTTAGTCGGTTAATAATTTTACTACGCTTAGCTTTTTAATTTATTTTTGTAACAATTTAGTTCGACAAAGCAGAAGACCATTGTTTTTGTTCAACAATGCGACGATACCAGCAAGATTTTCATGTGATGGTAAATGATACCTGATCGTAACAACGTGGCACTAGTTACGATGATATACACAGCTTTACATTAACCTCTCGTTACCTCAGTAATTTCGCAACGTCCTACAAACCGGAAGAATGTAGTAGCTGCGGTGGTACCTACCTAGACGGTCTGCGGCAGTAGACGCTTACCACCAGTGCAGTTATTAACATCGGATTAGCGATATTTAGTTTTAATATAAAAGTACAAATGTCAATATTTAAACTATAGCATCCTTTTATTAATTTAATTAAAAGGAACAAAATCCTTTTAACATTAATTAATTAAAACTTTAATAAAGGACTCGCAGACGAAATGGCAGTGATTTCGGGGAATTATATACAAATAATAAAGGATTTAAAAGCGGACAAAGCGAACTCTTACTTTGTTATATGAAAGCTTTTTTCATAGTAATTAATTTTTTTTTTATCTGACGAAACGACGAGAAGAGCCAGGCTTTAACCCGGCGGTAAGTGATACGCCTGTCCATAATAACGTGGTGCTGTGGTATGATATACACAGCACGACATTGCGCTCTTTTCCTTCAGGTACAAGGTGTTAAATACCGTTATTTAAGTAATTTGTACCTAACTACAGCGCCCTTCAAACCGGAACACAGTAATGTGGTACATATCTATCACCAGTTATTGTTATTAAAGCATTACACATTTCTTTCTTATTCTCACATACAATCGCATCCATCAACATTTCTCCTTTTTCATTGTCTTAAAAAAGGACTAAGCTCCTATATCCTTCATTTGAGTATTCAGCGTTTGTTATCAGTTAAGGATTTTTTTTAAGCAAAATCAACCGAAAACTAAATTTTGAACAGATACTTAGTAAAAACAACTGTGTACAAATGTTACAACTTGATGCTTAGGTAAGACTCCGGTGTAGAGGTTTTAAAAGTAGTTCTGATTACAGCCCAGGCAGACTGTGGCGTATAAAATATAAAATGAAACTTTTAAAAAAGCTACTGAGGGCGGACGGCGTCCTTTCGATCCTCGCCGGTTCCCGCGGGAGCGGCCGCCCATGAATACCTGCCCCGGATATAAAGCCTAGCAGAAATTGGTTCCTCCGCTACGCCCTACATCCCTCTTACGGAAACTTTTCTATAAAATCTTCATTGTAAACATTTTTAATCTCCCACCTAAGTAGAGTAACAAGTTAAACATGTAATCATAGCTTTACATGTTTTAATTTTTTTTTATGACACCGGTGTCTTCGTGAACGAAGAGGCTCTTCCTAGATTATTGCTTTATTACCATTGACCACATCACGTCTGAAACTGAAAAATAGGTGGGACTGTGGAAACACTACGATTGTTTCCATACAAAGTGTTGTCGATAGAAGATAAAAAAGACATACAAAATATATGAAACTAGTATGAACTGGACTGTTCAGATCTTTAGAGAAAATCTAAGTCCAGCAGTGAACTTTCATCGGCTGATGATGATGATAGAGGAGTAGTATATATAGTAGTATCAACTTTGGCTCACAATTAGCTTTTCATAAATGTGACTTTAAACGCAGTGATTAAACAATGATATAATAACGTGACCATAAAAATATTTTAAAAATGAAATTTCTCCTTTTGTTGAGCTTTCAATAGAGGGGATGATAATAGAGCGGCTCTCGTAATATGAGCCATTGTGCTGTACGAGTCTAGCTCATACGAATTTAAATTGTAAACACAAAAACTACAACACGAAACGATTCATGTCGAGAAAACAAAGCCTCGCGAATAATACAATAAAAATAAAAACAAAAACTTCTGTCTAGGTGAAACTATTGCAACGTTTGAAGTATTGGAGCCTGCGTTATCGGATGCGGAAGCCGTCATTCGGAAGCAGAAAGTAATATTTGTTCGCTGCATTGAAAAATAAAAAATAACTGTAATAATGCATACTTCAGTCAAGGATAATTAAGAAGACCCAAATGAACAAGAAATAAAAAGGACGAGAGGACGAGATGATGATGAGAGATAAGTGAAACAACGACATGACAGGTAGATTTAAAAATGTTTAACTTACATTTCGCTCCTGGACGTCGTCGTCCGAGTCCCTATACACACCTTTGGGATCAGAGCGGAGCTCCCCAAAGTATCAGGCAAAATCAAACCTGGCTCGTCGACCGTCGCGACTTTTAACGCGAACGGCGTTCGACACCAGAATGAAGAAATCACGACAGCGACGTCATCTTAATTTAGGAAACATTCCTGAAACCATGTCACCATGATCCTAAAATTGCAAACTATCACCTCGCTAGGAACGATAGGCTGTCCGCTATGTACGGCGGCACCCTGATCTATTACAAGAGGTCACTTTACTATGTCCCTCTTGAATGCCCTCACGAAGTCTCGGCGTGCAAAATTGGCCTCTCTGGCCATCAACCCTTTGTTCTCGTCTCTTGCTACCTTTCACCATTAAAAAATATAGAAATCGAAGAGATAAAGACCCTCCTCGATCTAGGTCCATCTGTTCTGCTTGCTGGCGATTTCAACAGCAGACACAGCGGCTGGGACCCCCTCGACCAAAATCCAATTGGTCATATTCTCTCCAAGTTAGCGGAAGAGCTAAATTTTGATATCATCGCCGCTTCGTCGCCGACGTTCGACGTCTGATCAGGTTGAAAAACGTCGCCTTGAGACTGTACGATAGGTACCGCTCCGAGATGTATAGAGTTAATGCGCGCTACCTTCAGAAGGCTGTGAAAGCGAGGCTCTACCTTTCGAGCCCCATTTTGCCTCGGTTGACAAATTGACTCCAGTACCCAACCAAGCGCCTAGGCGATTGGGTTAGGAAGTGGAGAATCGATATCAACCCGTACAAGAGCGAAGCCCTACATTTCTCAAGAAAAAGGAAATGCTAGATCCACAGTCGCGCTTTGCGCGCCACTCCCAAACCAATTTATATCTTCGACCGTCCTGTCCCTTGGAGAGACTCGATCAAATACTTCGGGGTTAACCTAGACTGAAGGCTAAATTTTCAAAGTCATATTCGCAGAGTGAGGAAGAAGGCTGCCTTTGTAATGGACAGACTTCATTCCTTGCTCTGTAAATCTAGTAAGCTAGACCTAAAACACAGGGTGCACCTGTATAAGAACTGCATAGGACCTATAATGACTTATGCGTACGTTGTATTTGCGCACTCTTCCTCTAACACCTTTAAACCCATACAGGTCATCCAGACATAACACGCTTCACCCGTAACGCCACGGGTGCGGAATGGTACCAATGCTGATGCCTTTGCCATACCATCGAAACATCGATCTGCCCAGCGACCTTAAACTTCTTTCAGTAGCACAATTCATGCAAGATTATGCTATCTATCACTTTGCCAAGGCCACACACCACACAAACCCACTAAAAGAGCAAACAGTAGACTACGTCCCGATCCCCGATGCCACCAGTAAGAATCGACGTCCTCGGAACGTGCTTCCGCTTCACATAGATACAGAGGGTCGACCCGACAGGCACGACGTACTCACCGCCGACACCAACATGCACAACACGACATCCAAGCGTAAAGACACCAATCACGGATTCACCACATTTCGGACACGCCGCTTCCGCCGCCGATTGAGACGCCTGTCAGGCTCGCACACCGCGCACACCAGTCACACCCGGCTGCCCGGGCGGGCCTCACCGCCCTCGGCTCGCGATACAGACGAAGGTGTTCGGAGGACGGGCCCGAGCCCTCCTCCGTTGACCTCAATCATTGCAGCCATCCAAGGACCATGCGCATCTTAAATTCATATGTATATTAATCTACGTATATATTTAATTACATCCCCTTATCTCTCTCTATAGCACTATTCAAATCTCCAACCCGTCCGCATCCAATATTTTCCCACCATTCTGTTATCCCTTTTACATACTACTTCATCTACATATGTATATACAAAATTTTTTTTGGTTTCAGGTTTGTGTTTTTGTGTTTAGTTTATGTATTTTTGTATTTATTTAAAGTTTTGGATTATTTTTATCTTATTTTATTTTTAGTTTCTTTTCTTCTTTTTATTATTATTTTAGCTCCCGGATAACAGCCGCAATGGTTGTTAATGAAACTGTATAAAAAAAAGTTACTCGCAGTTCGTTCGTGGCTCGCAAGACACACAGACCTATAGTACTGTTAGTGAGAATTTTGTTAATGTGTTTGTTTATGTGATACATTAATTTCATTGTACTTTTATACATTATTTACATCAGTAAATCATTACTGAATTTAAAACGTTAACTCTTTGAATAAACTATGAATGAAGATGGTAGTATTAATCATGATGACACCACTCCTCTTACAAAAATATAAGTACAAAAAATAACGCACTGAAAATTAAATAGATGAAGATCCAAATTGTAATAAATTAAGGTTTGCCCTATAAAAAAGTTAATTACACCCGAAACGAAGATAAATAAAGATAATCCCCACCAAAAGAATTACGCTAGTTAATTCCCTCGGAAAACTTTCCGGCGCTCGTTCCGCAAATTGAGAAGGAACTTGCCGCAATTTCCTACGGCGGCCGCCGGCCGGGATCTCCGAAGGCCTACAGGATCGTGGAAACTGTTTCCCTTAGTTTTAATACTGCCTCACCTCCTCTCCTTATAAGTTTCAACTCAATCTGGAACTTTGTATCGAAGTCATGATTTAATGTGACGATGTATCGAAACGATCCATCCAGTATATTACGAGGTATATGCGTCTACGTAAATATTTTATCGCATGATGTAAAAAAGATACTTTTAACATAAATTTCGCTACTGTGCCAAGGCTCTGTAGGCATTATAATGCTCTTGCTAAAACATCCCTCTACTGATGTCCAAACTGTCTGTGAAGACAGTTCAAAATATAAAAAACAAATCCTGCAATTGTTATGTAGTCCTGACGATTCATAGTTCAAATTCATCACATCCTTCCTCCAGCCCTTTATCCGGTTATGTGCGGTCGGCACAGTATGTACTTCTCTTCCATATCGCTATCAGCCGTCATATCTGGATTCATACTCTTCTCACACATGTCATCTTTCACATAACCCATTCACACTTTCTTCAGTCTTCCTCTACCCTTATAACCAGCCTCGTTCGTCACTAAATTACATAATGATCGGGTTTTCGATTTACCCTACATTTAGATTTGACTACTAAAACATCAAAATATTATAATATTAATCCCTGTTGTCATATAAACGTTTTGATTTGCACGCTGTGCTCTCCTTTAAGTGAAGACCATGTGGCTCTGTACTTTATAAAAATGTTAGAATATAGTTTTTATTATATGTCGTGTATCCTTCGTTAAAGGTCCTTAAATAAATAGAAAAAAAAAGAAATGATTGATATCCGTACGAGGTTTTCGGTTAATTCGTCTTATGTTGGAGTCCAACATTTGTGCATGTGTTTCTATAAGTAAGCGTAAGTTGAAAATATGACTTGAACAGTTTGACCGGTTTCAAATATTCACATACTCGTATAAATGGACGGTTCACGTAAAACAAATGGAGACAATTTTGGAAGTAATTTATGTCGGATTCTAACTCACCGAGAAATCCACAAGACAATCAACAACCCGACCGAGGTTTCCGTTCCAATCCGCGAACAGTTTCTTACGCATCTATCCTCAAGTTTGAAAGTTGTACCCCCAGCAAAACCCCGATTTATGGCGAAACTGGAAATTTCAAAGGGACATCGATCGGGGACGAAACCGCTGCGAAATTATCAATTAAAACAAATCGGCAAACTCGGATACCTCAATTACAATAATGGACAACTTTGTATTAATCAAGCGATTGAACCGCTGCAAGGGTGGGGTTCAAGGGGGTTGCTTATTTCCGACCACCCGACCGTACTCCGGATCTCTTGTCTGCAAGACTGAATGGAAGAGACTTTCACAGTCTACAAGTGACGTTTGTAATTAGCTGTTGTACTCGCGTACGCTTTTGTGTTTTCGCTTTTTGTTTCCGGAAGCGCTTTATTCTTGAACTCGTTATTCGATGCTGCAAGTCTGTGTTCTTTTGACGGCAATCCCGATGCTCTTTCAGTTGGTTCTTTAAAGTATACTCTCAGTTGTAAAGAATTACGCTGTCAGAATTGAAGTCGGGATTTCTTTAGAACGAGGTAACACTTGACCTCAATTTCACGCGATGTTAAGTGACTATGTGGATGATAGCTCTCATATGTTAGTATTATCATAGCTTAGTCCCTTGGGTATTGATGCAGCTGAGTATATTACATAGTAATAAATATACGCGGTCACATAATTTGAAATATTTGTAGCTATAACATACATTTCGAGAGAAATAAAAATAATATATAAGTAATGATTTTTATTACTTATATAATATCACAACTGGGTATACAGCTTTTGGAAATTCTGTAATATTTGTAGATGATAGCAGGTGAATAGAAAGTTGAAGGCTATAATATCATATATAAGTTAAACTTTATCTGTATATTACTTCAGGTTGGAATCCGACATACAAATAATTTATTTGTGCAGGTTTCATGGAATGATATTGATAAATAACTTAGCGGATATTTTTTTGTGGTGGGTGGTGCCGGGCATGTTGCGAGTGGGTAGAGCTTTAGGCGTCGGTAAATAAACTTGGGGAAGCGTAATATAATTCGTTATATTATATTTGAAGAAGTAGAAATAATTTTTACTTAAGTTGGTTTTAGATTTTAGACAAGATGAAGTATAGTAAAATAGAGTACAGGGACGTACCGTTGTATTCTATAAATTAGAATTTTTTTCTTCTCATTTTACTTATAAGCGATTCTAGATTATATTTAGTTTACAAGTTTTGTTATATTATATTATCAGAGTGCACCGGGTTCGCTGTCACTATAGTCAAATCTCCCAGCCACAGGCCTGCTGGAAGAAATTCCGTATTGAAATAGATGGTGCCTTAGTACTTATTTTTATATATGTTTTATTTACATTGTAATTTCTGTATGCATAAATAATTAAATACATAAATATCTTATGCGATCAGCTTAGAGTTCAAGGTGAACATCACGTCCTCCTCTAACAAACCTCTTTATATACAGAGAGATATAGGGTATAACTTAAAATCAAATGTTTTTTTTTGTCTTAAAATTTTAGGCTCTAGACACAAGTTAATATGATCAATATAAAAAAAACTCTTTTTATTTTTATATAAACCATTTCAAATAGGTGAACTCGTAGTTTGTGGAAAGAGAAACAATTTATATCAATTGTATTAGTATATGAAGAAAATATGTTTCGGTGGTACATCCAGTGGGTCGACATCGAGGTCCGCTCTCGCCGCAGTTTCCGGCCCAATAATTGCTCGCTATATAATTTTACTTTGAATGGCTGATTGTCGAGTTTGACGGCTGGTCCCGCTCCGGCGATTGTTCGCGGCGCCGTTAAAAGGTTCCGCCGCGATTACGCGCCGCCGCGTTGTGTTAGGGGCCCGCGCGATGTGTGATTTCACGGTACGCTTCTGGTGCAAATTAGAGATCGGTGTGCAACGAAAAAATGTTAATCCGACGATGTGGCTGAACGCTCAAAGCATTTCATCCCGAAAGACAGTGGAGTAATTTGGCAGGATTTTCAATCTACCGCTCTAAAACACAAAGCAAAACGATCGTGTGATCGCGGTGTAAATATCAGATAAGTTTTTTAAACCCGCATCTATGGCCAAGTAGTCACTTAATACATGATCTCCGTAACATATATAAAAGAACAAGGTTACAGAATGACACATTTTTTTGAACATTCATTTTTGCCATACATGTACAAAGGCTGTACTTAATGCCTGCGTGGCATTCTTTGCCAATGAACCATGGGAGGGATAGATATTTTGAAGCCGCTGTATACACATATATATATAAAGATATATTCAGATATGACGGCTGATAGAGAGATATAGAAGAGAAGTACACATTGTGCCGACCCCACAGTAGTTGTGAGAAGGAGCAGAGAAAAGAAAGAAAAACATATAGAGATAAATAACAATGACTGCATGTAAAATAAGTTATCCTGGTTATCTTCAAGAAGCATTGAAAAATCGAGTACTATCCCCAGGTACCCTTATTTTGTAAAGATTAATGAAAGGAGGCTTAGAGGTTATGAGACGATAAATAATATTAAAAATTATCTTAGGAATAAGAAGGAGACGAGTTATGGTCCAAGATAATGAAGTGTTAATAGAAGTAAGTAGAATAGTATATTTTAAAGATTAGTTACAAACAATTAAATGCGAACCTATTAGTAATAAAAAGATTAGGATACATTTTTGATGATTTCTTGTTCGTCTTTATCTTTAACTTTTGATATTGTATATATAATGGATTTATTAATTTTGGTCCACAATACAGCCACTGGCAGAAAAATGAATGAAAATACCACCTCTCCTCTAAACTTAAGCTTACACGATAAAGTTGTGAATAAACTTTATTAACCGAACGCTGCTTTTGAGTACGAAAAGAATAAATACCAAAAATAATATATATATATGAAAGATCCCTCGTTACCCGTCACCTACATACACATGACAACTGGATGAGTGACGCACAAAGCCAAGTGTTCAAAGCGCTTAGCGGCTCACTTGTTACTTGTGTATCTTCTAATTCTTGATGTTTGAGTAGGTACAGAGGCTGAGAATAGATGCTTCTAAACAAATATTTATTTATGCATTAAGAAATGTTCACATACGGTATAATATACGGGACTAATGGAACAGAAACCACCAACCCGCATTGGGCCAGCGTAGTGGGAAATGGCCTAAATCCCCCCTTAAATCGACGGCCTTTGGTGGAGGCCTCTGTACGGCAGTGGACGTTTATCGGCTGATGATGATGAATGAAACAGAACAAGTTTCTTAACAATGAAAGTTATGTGATGCTGTGTAAATAACCTAACTACCTTGCTTTGATTTTGATTTATCATCTTATCATCATGCTTTAATATAAAATGCCTACTAGTGTAACATAATGTTATTATTCTATCAACAAGTGGATAAAAATTGTTCTGACTGATTGCACCAAGTAGATTAAGAACAGGACTACATAAAAGAGTATTTGGTTCACAGGTTTTAGGTGGGGAGAAAGATCCTCTTTACCTACCACCTACTAAGAGAACATAGAGCGGTCTTGTGGTGGTAGTAGTTACTAGGGAAGACAGCCACTCTCTTTTTCTAAAAAAAAAATAACACCACACATTCGTATATTACTTCTTAGAGTACAAGTGCTGGCTGTATAATCTAGACATACTGAAATTTAGACTAGTTCCACTGTACAAATGGTGTTAAATGAAAACCCAGAAAATCAGTCTGACTAATAAAGTAATTCATTTGGAAAGTACCTTGCAGTCAAAGGACAGTCTCTGAGGAAGAGAAAACTTCGTCACACGTCCGGAAATGGTTTCCGGACGGCTGTAATGACTTGTTTCCATTATACTTAACAGTGGATACTTGCACTTTGTTTGGAATTTTTCGTTTGTGGCGCACGGCCGTGCTCTTTATACAACTCGACGCTTTTAAGGGAACTTGTGACAGACAATGTTTATTTTTTTTTTTATATAAAATAAAATAATGTAATAAGAACTTAAATGAGATGATTTCGACACAAATATATATTCTCTTACGTCATCATTCTCTTACGTCATCTCATTCAAAAATGTCCACACTAGATCGTAGAATATAACCACGTCAAAATAATTTTCATCTGTAATAAAGCGAAAATGAATATCTAGATAGTTGTCAATAAATTTCTAGATTTGTCTAGGCATTGAAATAAGCTGGTTACTAGAAATATCCGCTTCACATACTACCTTAGCAGCAAGCTACATGTCTAATGTGCACCAACGTCATGCGAGTGGAACTGTTAAAATAGTTTTAATGGTCTTCATCAGCTACATTAATACACAAACTGGTGCACCGGACCGAGTTGGGACTAATTGGGGCCGCTTTCAAGGCTTCGCTATCGAGTGTCCGGATAAGCCGGATACTTATGATTTTTTCGCCGCTCCGAGCTCGCGCGGTGTCGTATTACCGGGGCAATTAAATTTTATCGAACTCCCACATCGAGCGGAAATGTGAGAGTGGGGTAATATGGGGCCCAGTGATGGAGATTAACTTATTCACGTGAAAAATATGAACTAAGTGTTGCAGCTTGCAGTGACCAGCCAAAGCTACTTGACGGCATAAATAGGCTCACAATTACAACTAGACTGTTTCCGGTGAATGTCGTCTAAATATTCAAATGATTAACTAAAATCAATTGAGAATTTACTCTAAGGTTAATAGGAAGTAGAAGTAGAAGTTCTGGTGAAGGCGATTTTTTTAAAAGAAAAAGTGAGGAAGAGGAAGATGAGAGTAAATATATTTATAGTCTAAAATTTTAATTTTTTTTTTTTTTTTAAATTCTATTGGGAAGACGAGCATTTTAAATTCATTTTGTTGATATGGATAAGGAAGAAGATTTGCGAAAAAAGTTAATAAGTTCCATACTATGAGGAACAGGAGGAGAAGTCCTCATCAACCCTAATTTATTCTATACAAAACATACCGTAAATATGTGTAGATTAGTTTCTATTCGACGAAGCAACCAGATCAACGGGAAGAGTTCATCTGATAGTAAGTGATATGTGAATAACAAAGTGGTGTTAAGATGATATATACAGCAATATTATGTAATAGTCGCTTTAAGGCTAGATATTAAACCTCATTACTCCAGTAATTTTACTAGCTACAACTACATTTAAACCGGAACACAGTGATGTTTACACACTAATGTTTGTCGACAGAAATGGATGCTGCGGTGGTACTTGGACAGTATTTAGCAACTAGAAAAATATCCCATTGATAGATTTATATAAGATAAGTTTAATATAAAACGTGTTAAGTTAATAAGTTATTTTCAGTGCTTTGCTAAATAAGTCGCGACTGCTGAATGTGGAGTTGCTGAAACGAAAGCGAATGGACGGGCCGTTGTTATAAATCAGCAACTCCACGGTATCGTGCCTGGTTACCGGGTACCCATCCGACTGGCTGTTAAAATTGCGTTACCAACTCCGCAGCGGGAGCGTGTTACAGGTAACTGATTTTACGTAGTGAATACGATGAATGCCTTTAAAGTTGTACAGCGTAACAGAGTTAGCGCGGGTAGTTTATGAATTTAATGAGATGCATGCACGGGCGCGTCGGCAGCCGTTGCCAACGTACCTAGGGTTGCCAGGTTAACGAAAACATTTTTATTCAACGAAGCGACGACATGAGCAGGTCTTCCTTGATGATAAGCCATACGCCTGGCCATAACAACGTGGCGCTAGTTAAGATAATATACACAGCACTACATTGCGCTCGTCGCGTTAAGACTAAGTACTAAGATGACCATCGTGGGGGTTTTTGCGGGTACAAGTCCCCCATATAACCATGTCTCCCCCCCCCCTCCTTAGAGACAAAGTATCTTTTAAATATTTATCCCTTGAAAAGAGTAAAAAAGCTTCACTGGTACTTAATATTGCCTCCAAACAAGAGTGTGCAAATATTACTATGTTTCAATTTGAATGGCGTTTTAGCAAGTGTAATTACTAAGTTAACGAGATTGTGTATGTTATCCTACTTAGTACTACATTGTTATGGATGGGCACTTAGTTCAATTAAAAAAACTTAGATGATAGTATTTATTTAACCGTACGAGAATGAACCCTCTGCCAACGTCGGCAATGACCAAGGGCCGCTGTTGCTGCGTACATTGAGATTACGCAGGTAATCCGCCCCCGGGACGCAGCCACTATTCAGCGGCGGCTTTCAATTTGATGTGTTATTTCCTTGTTTATATTATTTTCTTTTTAGTTTTTTTATTCGACAAAGCGATGAAAAGGCAGGCGTTCGCCTGATGGTAAGTCATACCCCAGCCATAACAACGTGGTGCTAGTTAGCATGATATACACAGCACCACATTGTACTCGTCGCCTTGAGACATAATATGTTTAGTGTGGATATGCCAGTGGTTTAACTACAAACCGGAACACAGTAACGTTCGCACACTACTGCTTGTTAGCTACAGCAGGAGCTGCGGTGGTAGCTACCTAGACAGTCTCCGGTAATAGAGGTCTACCACTAGTAATATTTTAATAATATAAAATAAAGCCTTCAGTACAATTTCGTAACAAACTGGCGACCACTAGACAATTCAATAAAGAAATGAAAAAATAAAAAACTACATATAAATTGTTCAATGAGGGAAATTCACCTCGACATGTCCAGGATGAGGGAACCGCACAGCGCGGGTGCCGTGCTTACTATGAGTGCGTATAATAAAAAATAGCGGAGGTCTAAGTAATTTGGGTGTTTCGGCAGCAACAATATCGCAATTTATCAAACGAGGCTTATTGTTGCGCGCCCCAGCCGGCTCCGTTTTACCTTCTCCACCCTATGCACCGGCCACCACCGCCACGCCATTGGACCCCCTAACGCCCGTAAGCGGTAGGCTCAGAACCGCTTGGACGGGGGTGAGATATGACAACGGCTTTTTGCTCACAATAAGCAGAGTGAAGCACCTATAAATACGGGTGGAGCAGGTGATGTTTTCATTTAATTTTCTCGAGATTAAACTTCGTCTAGAAGGTGAACAAATGCCGATAGCGGGCGGCTCCTCAACGCGAGGAGTCTGCGTCCATGTCGTCAGCAATCGATTTTGATAAAAAAAATATAATTTTTATCTTATTGTATTTACACAATAAGAATTATCAGATTTTACTTTACAGTAATTCGTGTAATTGAAAGTTCACTCGCTTGATATTCATTTACTAACTACAGGCACCTCCCTTTCTAGTTCATTAACGTTATCAGCACCATTTTCATCAGTTAATAAAGGATAGGATTACATTCATAGATTATAAATGGATCTTCAGCGAATTGCCGATTATCAGCGGGCTCAGTTCATCACGATGACGCGAGATGTCGTGATAAATCTACATCGAAACATCTAAATAGTAATTGATAGATCGCTTTCGTACTAACTCCGGTTGGAATGACGTCAGAAATAAATCCCCGATAACGAGGGCGGGCCGCAGACGAAATAAATAATAATGACAAAATGAAAATAGAAAAATTTTCAAACAAATTACACCGGAACAAATAAGCCGAGTGGAGACAATATTACAAAAGGAAAGAATAAAAGCAAGGTTTCAATAATAAATTATCAAAGGAGCCCATTTACCTCCCGGACCTACCCCCTATCAACCCCCTGCCCGCTCCCCCCGTTCGGCGCTGCCGAGGCGTGAGCTGACACCTCCCCGCCGCTTCCTTATTGTGTGTACTCGGCTTTATGTCCCGGTGCAAGTTATCCACGTACACGATCTTACATTTATACGATTATAATGATTTTACATTATTTTCATTCCAAAGAAGAAACCTTTTTAAATATTCCCTATTATAATTGTGATTGCAATATATTCTCTATTTTTTTACTATAACGTATGAACATTTTTTAATTTTTTACTTTATATCAATTTTTATCAGAGATCTATATAAATCCTATAGAAAACTTTTAATAACTGATTATATATATATTTTTTAACGTTTTCACTAATTAATAACACTTTTACGAGAACACCACTTAGTTTTCTAACTGTTGTACAGCTTACAGTTAATACACACTTAACTATACGTAGTAATATTTAAATTTTTTAGAGTTTGTAATGACAAAATCATAATTTATTCGACGAAGGGATGGAATAAACAGAACTACCTGATAATATGTTATATATATAATCATAGCAATATAACGATAGTTACTATTATTATATACTATATATATTACTACATCACGTGAAGGTCGCTTTAAAATGGTTATTCTATACGAATTCGTATTCGCATGTTATATACACAAGAAACATACCCGCTTGCGCTTATGACTTAAATGATATTTAAAGACGCATTCACGTAGAAGTTTCAAGATATAAATTAGCGTTCGAAATAAGACAAAGAAAATTTCCCGAACGCGCTGATGGTGGGGCGGAGTGGGGGTGGAGATCGGGAGATGTAAATCTCCAGCATGTGGGCGATTGATCAGCTGACGGAGCCGGGGTAATCGGTCTTGATTTCAATGATTTGTGTCGAGTTGATGTCGATTGTAATAGGAAGATGATTAGGCTGATGCTCTGAATAAAAACATGGCGATATTTCAATTATATTCATTAAGGACGTTGTTAATGATGATTGTATTTTATCGTCAAAGGATACACTAGTATGAATTTATTTGTGATTAGTGAAAAATAAGATGTTAAATATTGTTTCTTCCGTAATTTAATTAGCTACATCGGCCTTCAAACCGGAACACTTTGTTTGCATACTACTATTTGGCGGTAGAAAGAAGAACCGCGGTGGTACCCTAGACGGACTCCGGCAACGGAGACTTACAATTAGTATACATTCAGATCTACGCAGAATAAACTAAATTGTATAAATAACAATTGTAGATTACTAAGCTTCATCATCATCAGCCGATAGAAGCCTCCCCCAAATGTCCCCGCATCGATCGGTCCTGCGCTGCCCGCATCCAACGGCTTCCCGCTACCTTTAGTAGTTTGTAGGAGTTCCTATGGAGAGATTTGGGCTACTTCCCATCACTCTGGCCCAATGCGGGTTGGTGGAAGTTCGAGTCTCGTTTGTTGATTAGCAGGCTGCACCATGAGCAGGTGGGATTGGCTTAGACCTAGTTAGGATATTATACACGTCACCACATTGCACTCGTTGCTTTGAGACATAAAATGTTATCTCATTACCCCCAGTAATTACATTAGCTACATCGCTTTTCAAACCGGAACATAGTGACGTTCGCACACTGCTGTTTGTCTGCTACAATAGGCCCAGCAGTGGTACCTAAACCATCTGTAACAGAGATCTACCAATAAAATAAGTTCCATAACATTATAATCTAGAATATAGATTTTAATACGTCTGATGATTTCTTCTCTATATTACAGATGCAGGGCGCAACGTATTTCCGAGTGACCCTATTCACTTCGGTATTTTCTTCGAATGGTTAAAATCTCGAGGCGTTCCAGTTGAAATCGCTTGAAAATCATATTTATTAAATATTTTTCCTCTTAACGGCGCCGATGAATGGGCCCCGTTATCCCGGCGGCGTGCCGGGCGGTCGCGAGCGCGCACTCTTCTAAATAAATGAAAATATTGCACATACTACACATTTCCTCCTACTGCGACCAATATTTCTAACCACCGACTCAAAAAGGCGAGTGCCATTAGCTTAATCACTCCGCAGATTCCTAATGTCACAGCTTTGAAACACTTGAAGCAGGGGTATCTTTCGAAGATTTCCCACCTTGAAACCGAAAAAAAGGTACGTGGTTCTACTTAGTTGCCACGAAGGTTTTCTCCATCTCGTCTACCTTGCTGACCTCCTGCCCTTTAATATATTGCCGTAGAAGCATTGCTGTGTTTTGGCAACCATAAATATATTCTGGATGAATAATTTTCATCTGGAGGGAGAGAGGTCAAGTAAAACATTAATCTGTTGATTAACTGTATGGTATATTAATAAAAGTTAACGAAATTCTCGTTAACCAGCCCGCTCATTGTAAATCACAGTTAATAATATGAATGGTCGCCACATTGGGGATTAATCCTGATGAAATTGAAAGCTGACAAAACCGCCGCAACTCCTCGGCAAGTTGGCACAACTTACCCAAAAACACAAACATATGTTAGACGTATATTATATGTTGCCCGCAGAGGCATTTTAATTAACCCGTCCTATTGAAACATTGACATAAGTAAACTTTAATTAGAGGGTGTATTACGGTGGAAACGTGGAAGACAGGATCCGGGTGGTGGGGGCCCGCTGATCCTATTAGAGAGACTATCGAACGTTAAAATCGCAGCTTATTGAATATTATTAAAGCGAGCGCGGCTCTGTTATTGCAAGGAGCGATTGTTAGGAGGCCGGGGCGGTCTGGCTGCGGACACCATTTCAACTGAACATCGAGGACTTGGACGGGGTTAAAAGCTTTATAAGTCAGCCTCTAAGACATGTCATCATCATCATCAGCCGATAGACGTCCACTGCTGTACCTGTAGGCGTCCCCGAAAGATGTCCACATCGATCTGTCCAGCGTTGCTCGCATCCAGTGGGTTCCCACATGTATATGTATATAATAGACACTAGTGGCAGTAGATTTACTAGAAGCCTTTAATTAAGCATCACAGTAAATTAAGCTTGCTACTGTGATGTCCTTAACGACAAAAAAAGTTCCAATCTGAAGGATTCTGTGACTAGTGAAATTATTAAAGTAATGAGACTTTAGAAATATATCATCATTAGTACTCTTGAATTTCCAAACATGAAGAGAAACCACGTTTGGGATGAGTGTCCATTATTTTTCATTGGTGATAGGTCTCTGTTACCGGATACTATCTAGGTAAGTCACAACTTCTGCGAGTATTTCTGCAGTTAAACATTAGTGTGCAAACATTACTGTGTTCTGGTTTAAAAGGCGTTGTAGTTAAATTGAGACAACGAGACAATATCTCTCGGACGATGAATGCAGTGTGGTTCAGTAGTGGGGGTGTAAGGGGTCCCACCCAACAACTCACGGGACTCAAGCCAACCTCACCTGCTCGTCAATCCTGCTAATCAACAAACGAGCATTGAGCCAGCGTGGTGAGAAATGACCCAAATCCCTCCATGTGATAGACCCTTAGATACGACAGTCTCTAGTGCCCAGCGGTACCGGAGACTATGCTGACTGTAAGTGGAGAAGTTTGGGAGAGGCCTATGTCACGCAGTGGACTTCTATCGGCTGATGATGATGATAATGATGTTTCATCCTAAGTAGCGCCACGTTGTTACAGGCAGGCGTATCGCTCACAATCAGATGAACATCCCGCACGTTTACTAGCTTACTTGATTAAAATAAAATCTATTATGAACAAGAACAGCAACCGTCAGCGTCAGTATTCCTGTAGATGCTTGTAAGGATGTGTCCATTAAAACTTCAGACATACACACACCCTATTCACAGGGTTCTTGCGAGCGGATGGATTGAGTTTCATCTAGATTTAATAGAAGCGAAATTTATCAATGAATACTCTCCCGTTGAACGTAGTGATTAAATAGCTGGTAATATTTAAGAAGATAATCTAGATGGGAAGATACCTATAACTGTTAGGTGAACACTCAGTTATATTCTGATCTATATATAACCAATTTTGATTATAATCTGACGATGTAGCTAGTGAAATTACTGTAGTAACGAACGGTAATATCGTACCAGAATGAATTTTGGCGACGAGCATACGAGCTAATATTGAGTCACAGACGTAGGATACGAGTTGAAAAATCAGATTTTGTAATTGGTGAAAATAAAGGAGTAACAAGACTTGTCATCTTATCCCAAAACGAGTAGCACAATTAGATGCAGTGTACATCATCTCAATATCGTTATGGACATTCATAGCGTATCCATCAGTTAACTGCTGCTGCTTTCGTTGCTTTTTCGACAATATTAATATATAAGCTCTTATATAATTATTATCTAAAAGTTTTATTGGTATCTATGTATATAATTATTATATTCGTTTTCGTAATTGAGGAAACGCTAATATAATTCTTTTTATTTAATTTAATGAGTTTGTGTCTAAAGTTTTCCTTCCATTCTGCTCGTCCGTTTCAATTTTAATTATGTTAAATCTTCAAATTTTCGTCCTACTCTCTCTATCCCACTCTCCCACCAATCTGCATTTGGCTAGAGTGGTTAGAGATGGCCTAAATCTCCCCATATACACCCCTCCAAACGACTAAAAGTCGCGGAAGCCGCTAGTCAACGCGCAGCCCTGGACCGATCGATGCGGGGATCTTTAGGGGAGAGCTTTGTCCAGTAGTGCCCGTCTATCGGCCGCTGATGATGAATGTACTCGAACTTAAATGTATGTATGTAATGATAAAAAATATTATAATGTGATTCCGTTACGAGATTCTACATAAAGATTATAGGAGAATTAAGGCGACTGATTATTATACACCCTTATTCGTAGAGCTTGCGAAAAATGCCACGCATCTCTGGCCACATTCTTTGTAACGTCACAACACCAGGGTTGACGAACACAATAGCGGGGGGATGTACAAAATAAAATATAATTCACATTTTGTATTCACCCGAAGCATAACTTCAACTTATTGCCTCGAATAAACCACCCCTTGCCACGTGTTTACCGTTCTCGGGTTCGACACCGGCGTAATACGTTACCATGTTAACACCCCATGTGTTTTCAACCCGCTTGTTTATTTACATATAGTTTTATTCTTCTATCTGTTCGTTCCTATTGTTATCTATTTCTATCGGACGCGCTGCTTAACGATCACTCTTTCAATCATCACGCTCATAACTTGCTGCTGTCCTGTCACTGTTACCAGCTATTCTATGTAGACCGTCGGTATTATTGAAACAAGGCAGCTTGAATAGAGAGGAAAATTATACGAACGGTTATACTTATAGTATATGGATACTGTAATATTTACCCCCGACAAAAAAGGACAAATTTAAAAAAGGGTTAAAAAGCTAAAATATATATGTTCTATATCGAAGGAATATCTGAATATTGCTATGAAATGCATTATTGTACTGGTGGTAGATCTCTGTTACCGGAGACCGTCTAGTTAGGTATTACCGCAGCTCTTATTGCAACTGACAAACAGCAGTGTAAAAATATTACTGTGTTCCGGTTTGTAGGGCGCTGTAGCTACTGAAATTACTGACGGAACGAGATATAACATCTTATGTCTCAAGGCATTGATCACAATTTTATGCAGTCTATAACGTTCTAAATAACGCCATATTGTTATAGGCAAGCATAGCACACTTTTTTTTATGTAATTAAGCGACGAGACGAGGGGCACGTTCACCTAATTGTAAGTGATACGGCCGCCCACACCAATGTGGCTTTAATTAAATTAGTATACACTGCACCACATTGCGCTCGTCGCCTGAAACGTAAGATGTTGAGTCTCGTTAACCCAGAAATTACATTAGCTAGAGCGCCCTTCAAACCGGAACTCGGTAATGTTTGCACACTACTGTTCGGCGGCAGTAATAGGCGCTGCGGTGGTATCTTCGTAGATGGTCTCCGGCAACAAAGACTTACCATCAAATCAACAACTTGCTCCTCTCGTCGTTTCTTGAAAAAAAATAATAATGGTATACCTATGACGAATAGTAATACAAAGTATCGCAATATTTACCGAGCCGCTGTTAAATCACGAAATATAGGAGGCTATACCTCGCAATTATCTTTAACCGTTGAACATTAAGCACGGCGAAATGAAAGTGGACCCTAAAAGAATTCATTACATGAACAGAATCGACCTCCGACAGGTAGGTCTGGCGGGCCGGCCGGCGGGGCCCGGGTGGCCCAAATTAAACTTAAATGCGATAGCAATAAAACAATGGCGGATAGCAAAAATGTAATAAACTGAGACGGTAAATTATTTCGATTCCGGGATAAATAATCCCAAACGGCCGGAGTTAGTCGGCAAATTTAATTTTGATGCGCTGGAGGAAATGGCGCGAGGGGAGAAATAAAATGCCAATAATTTATTCTACATAGATATAAGATAAAAATGTTAAATGGTTCCTGATGGATTCGGTAATTCCGTTCGCATGTAATCCCGATATCTACCTGCAGGCCGGAGAATTTTCCCGTTCGATTGCAAAACGAGTCGGTGATACAGCGACTTTTGTTCATGGAAATTTATATACTCTCGATACTGTTACTAAAAATTTCAATTCTATACTGTCTTATGCATTCATTTGTTCTTCTTCATCTTCTTAATCGGCCGACAGAGTGGTCGTGATCGTCACTTTAGGTGTTAGTCGCAAGCTTAACAACACGTCGCCATTCCTCTCTAATGGCCGCCTTCCTAGTAAAGATTATGCGCCATTTATTGCCGCCTTTATCTGATCAGTCCATCTCATAGGCGTTCTTCCTTGTGGCCTGGTACCCTAGACCACATGTCGCTCAATAGCTGCCTCCCCTCGGCGGCATACGTGGCTAAAAAAGGTGAGGATACGAGACTGTATCAAAGATGATAAACGCTGCTTGCATTCATTCAAAGGTATAAATATTTCATACGTTTAGTAATCTCATGCTAAAGATAATATATCTTTTTTTTTTTGGTATTAGAAGTGAAATCTTTGAAAAGATACTGTCTTCTGGAGGAAAGTCAGAGTTATGTGGATATTTTTACCCATTAAAACCTCCTCGAATGCAACTGTGACCTCTCTAACGCGTGGTTGTGATAACCCGTCTCGGGGTGTGTTTCATGCGATCCCTTTACGAGTACTATCTCAATAGCAGGAGACCACGTCCAGCCATCATCTTCCTCAAGGTCATTTAGAAGGCTACGAAAACCCCTCTCCTGACTGCCAACAAACCTACCTACTGGTGCAAGATGACTTGAAGCATTCATAGTTGTGTCCATAGTACTATGAATGCTATAATCTGTAGTCCTATATTAATCGTACCGTATATTTAAACGAATAAAAATGTGATATTTTTAATGAATACAAAAAAGTAAATAAGGGATACCGTTGAATCGTTTACTCCACATAAACATTCCGTTCGAATGCGACTATAATCGTAATTGGGGGGGAGTCATGAAATATCGCTTAACCATAAATGATATATAGGTCCGATACAACCCAAAACGATCCGCGGACGTTAAGCCGGAGTAAAGTAGGAGATTTGTAACTTACGTTGCGGTAGATCCAATTATAAAAAGGGCAACAGTTCTTCGCTACAATTCCGAAATTCTGAACTAAAATATTTACAGTATTTGTATCAGTATCTATATTTGTAGTTTGTACCAATACCAAATCAATCATTAGTATAGGTTACGAATATAAATTCCTTACCTAAATTCGTTTTGCAGCTTTGATTCCACAGCTACATAAGGAGTAGGATTTAGATAGTTGTAAGATTTTTCCATCCCGTCTAACTAGACGGGATATATATATATATAGGTCTTCGTCGGCAGAGACCGTCTAGCTACTACCGCAGCTCCTATTGCAGCCGATAAACAGTAGTGTGCAAACATAGTGTTTCTGTTTGTAGGGCGCTGTAACTAGTAAAATTACTGTGGCATTTCAGTTGACATAGGTATATATATATATACGATTTTTGTTAGACCAAACAACAAATAGGAATACAATTTAGGCAAAACTATCGAACAATACCGTAGCTCAAATATAAATACGCTCGTATCTGTCGCAGTAGAACTGATAAACGAAATTATTCTCCGTACATTCTCCGATATCAATGAATCCTCGCGATTGTTTCGCCAATAGCAACTTTATAAATAACGCAATAAGGATCAATTTCGTATAATCCCAATGGATTAATCATGACCGTCATTGAAGACTTCCACTTTTACCCTTTTTATTATCACCGCCATACATTAAAAATAATGTGATTTGTAATGCAGCACAAATTACTAATTCGTTTGGGACAATTGTATTTTTTTTAGGGATGACACAACGAAACGAGCAGAACGTTCACCTGATGATGAAACGCCTGCTCGTCATAACGTGATGATTAACATAATATACACAGCATCAAATTGTGCTCGTCGTCTTGAGACATGTGTTAAATCTTATAACCGCAGCAATTACACTAGCTGAAACGCCCTTCAAACCGGAACACGGAAAGGTTCACACCAGGTAGAAATTTAATACGTTCAACAAAACCGTAAATATTCGATTAAAGTGATCAGACGAGCGAGATATCTTATAGAAGATATTATTCTTTTCTATAACAACGTGATGTTAGTTAGGATGGTATACACTGCACCTCCTTGTACTCGTTTCTATAAGACAAGATATTAAGTCTCATTACCTAAGTAATTACTCTAGCTATACAACGTCCTAAGCTAAGAACACTGTGACGTTAGCACAGTACTGTTTATCGGCTGCAATAGGAGCTACGATGGTTTACCTATCTTACCTCAAATACCTTTTTTTTTTCTTATGCCGGGGGGAAATCTTGGAAAGGTACCCTGCTTCTGGGGGGAAGTCAGGGTTATATAAGATTCTTACTCACTAAAACCCCCTCGGTGGTCTGCATCAATGCATTCGGAAAGGCTTCGGGATCTCTTATAGAACGCACTGGTGCCTCTTTACACTTTCTTTCAACATGCCTCAGAGGAGGGTCTTGACGCTCCTAGGCTGTCCCACGCAGGTTCGCTTGTTGAGCGATAAGGACTCACAAGGCCCGCGAAATTCCTAGACCCTTTTAGTCGCCTCCTACGACAGGCAGGACTTACCTTAGTCCTTTTCTTACTAGCCCGAGACTACAGTGTCAAACCTCAAGAACCTATTTAACTAAAATCAACCACTAATATTGGATTAGTAAAGAAAGCAACATTTTTATACGTTTCTCTATATTATTTTTAATTTCGATATTATTATGAATACTCTATATTTAATTGATAAATCGTTTTTCTTAACACAGAAAATACTAAGTATTTATAACATAGTTTAAATTATTTTTGCGGTTTATTAAGTCTCTCGCAACGTGGCTCATGAATACATTTCAGTTAAATTCTTCGTTTCCCTTACATAAGTTACGAGAAATATAGTCCTTGCGGAGTAGAGTCACGGCAGCAACTAGCTGGCACTATTGGCAATCCGGTCACGCTCCTCTCATTCAGCCCGGGCGGACTCAAACGCAATATTAGGGAAGATAGGACGGTTTTTTTTTTAACTTATTATTGCCACGGGATGCCATTTTGTCTCCCCGCATAGTAAAGTAGGCCTATTTATATTATTATTAGGTATTAAATCGACGGCAGTTACTGCGGTATTGTTCGTAGGGTTCTGCAGGCGCAGTAAAAATTCAATATTCTTTCCTATACATTATTGTATAAAAAAATACTTATACTTCCGTTAGAGTCGTTGTAAACTGATACAACGGTAAATTCTATTACTGTAGTTGTCGTATATCCAATTTTATGAAAACTGTTAGTATGTCAAATGGGCTACTAGAACTTAAAATATCGGAGAGGCTGTTCAGTTACCTTTAATTTTAGACTATACTAGTATTCATTTAAGTATACTAACTACTGACGAATAATATGACAATTGTACTATCTCTTAAATATAAATTACTGTGTTCCAGTTTAAAGGACGCTGTAGCTAGTAAAATCATTTGGAAATCTAGACGTAACATCACATAAAGGTGACTGTAATGACCTGTTGCTTATGACCAGGTGAACATCCCGCTCATCTCGTTATATAATTAAAGAAATCGGTGTGTTTTATATCAAATTATATATATAACCAACTGTGCCTGCTTTGCTGGTCGTATCACCACCCCAACTCCCTTAGGGTAAGGAATTTTGTAAAATCCATTTTTAGCTGGCTTATTCTCAGCATAAGGAATATTTTTACTAAATTACAAGTCCCCGAGCGTCATGGTTCCAGAGATATGATGATGAGTCTACATAGGAATTCTCTTATATATGTATAGATTTTTATATCTAATAGTACCGAGTTCATAAACGTTTTAAAATTAGTTTCTAGCAAAAATACATAGACTAATGTAAGGCAAAGTAACAAATTGCAGTAATGACTTTATAGGGAACAATTAAATTTGTCCTTAAACAGCAATGCTCAATAATGTAATTAAATATAATATGATGAAGGTGGACTAATGATCTGGTGAGTCGCGGGAAGCTGGTAGATACGGGTGGCACGAGGCTTTTCGATGTGCATATCTTTTGGGGAGGCCTTTGTCCAGCAGTGGACGTCTATCGACTGATGATGATAATATGTAGAGTGGGCAAACAAGCGAACAGTTCACCTGGTGGAAAGTTATCACTTACAGCCATGGACAGTCTGCAACAACAGTGAGGTCGATGCTGCGTTGCGACCTTTAAGGGAATAACACGCTCTTTTCTTGAAGGCCCCCATGTCTTATTGGTTAGTAAATAACGCACAGTGGAGAATCGTAAGACATCCGGGTGATCAGGATGGAACTTGGTGTTGTGTTGTTTAAAATTGTTACTGTATATATTATTAAAATGTAAAGATTCATAACAATCGCTGGATAACTGTACGATGCAGGGGCTGCGTTTATATGCAGCGCTGTAATAAGGTGAAGGTAGCGTATAACGTGTAGTTTATAACAAATTAATATTAAATGAAATTCTTTGAAGCGCTACGTTTCCCAATGATAAGGTACCGCCGCAATCGGTTCTCGCCTCAATGCGGCACGCCCTGAGCGTCCAGGATCGCGCGCGCCGCAGAACCGACTCTCGTAAAACAGAAAAAATACGAGCTCTGCGATCTCGTTACGGCGCCGGAAATTATCTTCCTTCAATAGCTAGTCGGTAGGTAGCGGAACCAGAAGTAGGTTTTTTAAAAAATCAGTACGAAGGAGAATTCAGTTAAGGTTTTTCATATTTCATCCCCGGAATTACGTTAACTTTGACCGCTTTCTTTTGGAGTAGCGAATTGAAGCATTTCGTTTACTGTACATATATACAAGAAGACAAGTCAAATGAAATTGAGTTTTTTTATCCAGAATCCACTAATTCTTGGCCATCATTATGATGTACCTTCTTCTAATTGAAGTTTGACGGTCAGATTAAGAAAGGTTTCAGCTATTCTATACAACTGAGGGTATTTAGAGGGTGTAAGAGGTCACGCACAACAACTCACGGGACCCAAACCAATGTCACGAACTAATCTAGGAATGAGGCTCTGGCTCCCTCCAACCCGCATTGGGCCAGCGTGGTGGGAATATAAAACCCTACAAACGACGACCCCTGGTGCCCGGTGTTACGGGCGACACAGCACCGATCGATGTGGATATCTTTGGGGAAGGCCTATGTCCAGCAGTGGACGTCTATCGGCTGATGGTGGTGATGGTATTTAAGCCCGGCACACTGTAGCAAGTATAACTAAAATTTTTGCGAAGTACTCCATTTGTTTGAACAATTAAAAACATTACGATGTTGTGTAAAAATCTCAACACCTAGTTATTACGTGATGTGGTATCACACCTGAACCTCCTGCTCGTTTTTTTTTGTATATTGTTAGTTGTTTAAAAATGCTACACTACCGACGATTCGTTTTCCATTTTACTGATTACATATTCCACGACAATCCCACTCCAACATTCTTGTGACAAAACGAAAGGTGATTTCCGTTTGTGTAACGGAAATAGCTGCGAACGTATGTATTTGTAACTGGTACTGGTCTCGTGTCCGGGCGGCCGCAGCTCCGACGGCGGGTCCGTATCGTTTGGATCCTTATTTCTCTCAGTCTATTTTTAGGTTTCCTTGGAATATTGCGGTCTTGCGTCACGGAGCTCGGTCCAGTCGCCCGGTTCGCTCTCGCCACTCTACTCTGCTAATTCCACAATAGATTGTTAACTTAGTACATTTCTTTTAATGCATTAAAATTGGATCCATCCTTAAGGACTTACCTAATTTAAATTAAACTAATATGAAATTAAAAAAGGATAATGTGTTTTTAATATAATTCAGACAATTTTTTGGTGATAGCTCTCTATTGCTTCAGCTTCAGCCCCGTAGTCTAGGTCTATTAAAAATAGTACTAAGAGAAGTCCTTTTTTTGGTTTCGGGGAAAATCTTCGAAAGATACTCTACTTCTGGGGAGAAGTCGGGGTTTTGTGAGATTTTTACCCACTAAAACCCCGTTGGTGCTCTGAATCAGTGCATTCCTTAAGGCGCGCCAAGTCAAAGTGTCTACTGCTAGTCACATCCTCTTGGAACGCACTATCTTTAGAAGATATCTCCCGATATAAAAAAAAAGTTGCTGTAGCGAGTGAAATTACTGGGGTAATGAGACTTAACATAACGTTTCAAGGTGACTACAAAAATGTAACCTTGGGTATTTATCGGCATATTCATTACAAAGAGGCATTACTTTTGATCTTGATTCGAAATCATATTGCACTCATTAAGTACTTACCAAGTTATACAGCGGTTTAGTAAGAGTAAAGTTACAATTTCCCCGCGTGGGTTAGTTCACCCCACCGCCTCTGTACCCTCCGATTATCATAAAAGCTTTCCCTGCTAATGTTACGGTAAGTATGTTATACAGGCTGATATTTTTAAGGGGTCGAATGTTTAGACACCAGAAGATAACTATCAACTTGTAAATGAAATTAGACGAATTTTGCTGCTCCTCCAGAAAATATTCTTTTGTTATGTATATTACATATGAAAACTTATTTGATATCTAGAACTTTAATTAATAGGCAACTTAAATGTGTAGTTATTTAATATAGCTATAATCTGAACTTATAATAAATAAAATAAATCTATGAAGTTGACTAATCACCAATAATTGAATGTAAGCAAATTAGACACTGTTACTTGTAACTTATTACGCTAAGTTGTACCGTATTGCTTATAAATAAATAAATCATCTGAGAAAGGTGTACAAATAGTGATTAGCTGACAGACGTATTAACAATGTAAATCTAGATTTAATTTTTTTCTTTCAAATATAATTTAAGCCTTGTAAAAAAGGCTTATTTGAATAAGGTCGATCTTGAAGTTATTTATATTCCCAAACAATTTAATATTAGAAAATTATATGCTTAGAATTGCATATGCGGTAATATGCACTGTTTAAACATCACAGTTATTCTATTTAAACGAATATCTATACTAGCTGTTCCTCGGCCGCTTTGCTGGCCGTAATATAGAATTAGACTTGAAATTTATCTGAAATATTCCTAGGGAGCAACCGCAACCACAAATAACTTTCTATAGCCACCGTTACTACAGAAACCGAATAAATAATACCAAATGAAAATGTTTAGAAAAGTTAATTAGAAATTAAATGATGAAGCATCAATGTAATTCAAATTATAAATAGCTTGTAACTATCTACAAAGCATTCCGCGTCGAATGCTCATATTTCCATGTCAATACGATCACTAGTTTTCACGTGATTGGCGAACAAACAAGACCTATTTTCTAGATATAGAAAGATTACTCATAATTTTTAGTAATGAAACTCCTGTTATAAAATACTTTGAAATTTATATTGATTTCCCGCACGAAACCTTGTAACTGTTTATAATAAAGTAAAAGCCCATTTCATGCTTTACATCTTCAACAATGAAAGTTCCGGAAATTTCGGGTCAGCCTTTCAGGTGATTAACCGGAACAACAACCAATTTTTTTTTTTCAAAGAAGCGACGAGACGAGCCGGTCGTTCACCTGATGGGAGGCAATATGCCTGTCAATAACAATGAGGCGATAGTTAGGATGATATACGCTGTACCACATTGTGCTGATCGCCTTGAGACATAGCAGATTGAATCTCATTACACCGAAACCCTAAGTACAACGACGCCCTTCAAACAGGAACACAGTAATGTTTACACAGTACTGTTTGGTGGTAGAAATAGGAGCAGCAACAACAACAATGTATCAAATGAACATTTATACGAAATATACACAAAGGCTCTATCACTGTATAGTTAGTATAAACAAAGTAACAATACAAAACAATAGTAATATACCTAGTATTAAATATTAGGCATTCTTTCTACTTAAAAATGATACGCATAAGACTGAGGTCCGACCGTAATACATTCGTTTGGCGGAGTTGATGAAGTCCAACGAAAAAAATTTATATGAAACGTTTAATATTAACCGTGAATCACGTGAAACGCGGTGATAATGAAGTGGAATTATTAATATATCGATTTGTATGTTTATTCAGTTTGAGCGGCGCGGGTGCTGCCGGCTTGCCAATAAAAACATTTCATAGCTCCCATTAAAACAGTGGCGAAAGTAAACGCCCCCGAATAATCAATACTGGAGCCCCCGCCTCACCACACCCCAACCCCTCGCCCTCAACCCCGCGGCGGCTCGCGCAGGTGCGAGACGGTCTGGGGGGGCAACAGACTAACCAACGCAGACTCGTCATTGAAACAATCATACTTAACATATTGTTATTAGTATTTATAACATATAAAACAATGATGTTTTACCAGGTAGCTCTCTGCAGCCGGAGACCAGCTAGGTAGGTACTGGTAGAAGATGAACTGAATATACAACGGTTTGGAGAGCGCTGTAGCTACTGAACTTAAGAGCACAATGTGATGCAGTGTATACCATTCTAACCAGCGACACGTTATGGGCAGACGTATTATCATCATCATCACCATTAGGTGCCCTCTTCAAACTGAAGTTTGGCGATCAAATTGAGAAAACCAATTCGATTCTCAGCCATTCCTTGTAACTGGTGGTATCCAAACCCGTTCCACTCCTTTATAGACGTATTATATACCATTATTTGTATGTCGCGCTAGTCTCGTCGCTTCGTAATATAAAAAATCTACCACCAGCGCGCCTATTACTGCCGCCAAGCAGCAATCTACAAACATTACTGTGTTCCCGCTTGAAAGGCGCTGTAGCTAGAGGAATTACAGCGGTAACGAGACTTAACATTTTGTCTCAAGTATGCCATCCTAATTGGCGTCACGTTATTGTATCACTTAGTATCAAGTGGACGTCCCCTTTGTCTCGTCGCTTCGCGGAATAACCCGTCCGCGTTGGGGTATCTATGAGGCCGCGTCCCGGCAGTCGGCGCGTTGTCTCAGCCGATTGATGCAACAGAGTATCGTCGAATCGGAATTTCGTTCCGCTCCCAATACGCTTACGTGGCACCACCATCACACTGACTTCCACTCTACCATACCAATCAGACCCTCAACATCACTATTATATAATATAATAAATACATCAACAATTAACAAGGACGATTATATAAAAAATAGGTTGTGACAAAGGTTTTGTATATTTAACCTCACTGGTGGTAGGTCTGTTTCTGGAGACCGTCTAGATAGGTCCACAGCTTCCAGTTCTGCCGGTTGTGTTCCGATTCCAACGCTGTAACTAATGAGGTAACAATACTTGACATCTGTCTTAAAGCAACGACTACTTGTGGTACAGTGTGTATAATCCTAACTAACGTCACGTTGTTATGGGCATGTCACTTACTATCAGGTGAACGTCCTGCTCGTCGCGTCGCTGAATAGAATAAAAAAAAATAATAAAACTACAGATTTTCAGATCAGAATTTTAAGTAGCGACTGTACTAGCTAGCTACCATCGTTTATACCATTCATACCGTCCCATTATCTTACAACATACGAGAGCTGGAATATACTTGGAGAGGTGGATTTGACAACTTTGGCGATTTCTTTGTGAATTAAGTTAATCGATAATTCATTGATGCGTATTGCCAGTGATGACTTATGGCCCCAAGACGTAGCCGCTTACAGTGGGCCGCGTGAAAAAGCTTCAGGTCGCACAGAGAGCAATGGAATGGGCTATGCTCGGGGTTGCCCTGCTTGATCAAATCGGATGAGAGATCCGCAGGGGAACTAAGGTCGTCGACATAATCCAAAAGATTGCTAGCCTTAAGCGGCAATGGATAAGACACATCGCTCGAAGGACTGACAGCCGATGGGGCCCCAAGGTCTTCGAAAGGCAACCGAATACTGAAAAACGTAGTGTTGGCAGGCCTCCCACTAGGTGGTGCGACAATCTGGCGAGGGTTGCGGGAAGCAGCTGGATGCGGGCAGCGCAGAATCGATCGATGTGGAGATCTTTGGGGGAAGCCTATGTCCAGTAGTGGATGTCTGTCGGCTGATAATGACGATGATGATGATAATACATTTCTGAAAAATATGAAAGTCATAGTTACACTCATTTCTATCACAGAAGAGGATTTTTTTTTATTCAATAGAGTTTGACGTTTGGCTTTTTATTAAAACGAGACTGAAACAGCAGACCACTTTATTACTATTTCAGGATTTAATTATCCAAAACCTTATTAAGAGCTCCCAAATTAAAGTTTATAAATGATAAAGAAATATAAACGAAATAATTATATAAAATATATTATTATAGTCCTTAAGGATTTATGGTTTCATTAAATACATCTTAAGACTATACAGATTACCAATGATACAGTAGTGAAGATGTGTTCTCATTATTATCAGTTTATCAGTGTAGTTTTTAAGTGATACAACAATGAAACAAATCAGAACAATCACTTAATGTTAAGTGATTAATTATGCCAATTACAATGTGATGGTACAATAAAGACTATACGACACCTTTCCATACGAAGTTCTGTGGTAATTTTTTTTGTCAATATAAATAAAAGAAAACTAGGAAGACATTCGAACGGCAAAGCTGAGCTATTAATTGGGGAATATATATATATAAAGCTTCGCGATAGCTGCCTCCATCACGCAAAATTTCAGGTGGTCATTGTGAAGTCGACGATAGGGAATTCATTATTATATACTAGACCCCCAATGATCATGTACGATCCGATTTCAGGGAAATTTTCTACCAAGAACTATCAATTTATGGAGTTAAGCAGCTACAAAACGGGATTCTTCAAGAAGAGTATGATAAGTTTCCAAGTGTCGACAACGCGTGTTGTATGTGTCTAGTGTGAGACACTTGTTCCACCGCCATCTAGTTTCTCGCTCAAAATCGTACAGTAGATACAGATCTCGTGTGAATGAAATAAAAAGAAATGAGAATTGTTCATTGCTGCTTGTTTACACTGTCGGCGAGATTCTATCCACTAGTTGTCTCGCAACGACAAGAGCTATCAACGATAATAATATCGCTGAGCGAAGCTTTCTATGTCCAGAAAGCTTTGCTGAGAGAGTGGGCATTTTCCTTAGCAGGTTTAAAAAGGAATGTACTGCTTCGGCCTACCCGAGAGAGGGGTGAGAGTACTCGTCGCCTTTCACACTCACAATGCAGTCACAAAATTATCGCAGCTACGCACTCGCTAAATCTTCATAGTTGCTAGGTCTAATCTTTCCTTGTTCATGGTCGGCGGTAGCATAAAAAAATATATATACGTATATATATATATATATATATATATATATATATTCCGCTGAGTTTCTTGCTCCCATTCTCCTCAAGTCCGAGACGTTTGTTTTGCGGATGGCTGATAGATTTTGACGTTCAATAAATCAACTATAGTTCCTATGATCAATTACACAAAATTATAACTTTGACTTTGAAGTTTGAAAACTGACTAAGTTACGGTACATATTTACTCAAGCTTAGGCTACGGTACGTATGTATTAAAGCCCAGGGCTACGGTACGATACGTACGGTACGGTATGGTACGATAAGGTACGGTACGTATTTACTATGAGGCCATCTATAAGCCTATTTA
The DNA here is from genome assembly GCA_029030555.1 of Ornithoptera alexandrae. Lineage (NCBI taxonomy): Eukaryota > Metazoa > Arthropoda > Insecta > Lepidoptera > Papilionidae > Ornithoptera > Ornithoptera alexandrae. The sequence continues at coordinate 10,211,869 of JARDVY010000007.1, forward strand.
TTACTAGAGTTGTCTTAAAACATGTAAGTAATAACTTGCCAATCACAAATTATTTAGAGTCGGAGGTACCACGTCATCCGCGTCATCTCCCGTGTAACGCGACTTTTTTACAATATATCATCCGTTTGAACGAAAAATTGAGCAGCTGCGCCGAGATAATGACGTCTTGCAACTTGGATATCTGGTGGGGCCCACGCGACGTCATTAGCCGGTTCGTTAATCGACTTCAACAGGCTTTTAAATGTAAGCAGTACGGTCGCGATAGCATCGCTCCGAGTCGCTACGGCGACTGAAGTTGTATGAAAACGAGGGAATGAGACAATCCCCTATTATTTTCTGTGATCGATAAATAATGAACATAAATGTCGGTAATGTACGATTTGATCTAATCTATATAGGTTATCTGAATAGCGCTAGAAAGTTATTATTTTCGTTACAAAACTAGTGCTTGTCTTGAGCAACTCTTTGTATCAATTTAAACTTATCGGCATATTTAATGAAACAATGAAAAGGACGAAACGTGTGAGACGTTCATACATGCATACATACATATACATCACGCCTCGTTCCCGGTGAGGTAGGCAGAGACCACCTCTCTCCACTTGCTACGATCCTGGCACACCTCTCTCGCTTCCTCGACTTCATGCATGCTTGTCGGTGGCGAGTACTCTTAACCCGGCCTTTCTTTAGGACATCTTCGATTTCATTGAAATATGTCCGCCTAGGTTGCGAGACGTTTACCTAATTATAAGTCGTACGCCTACCCATAACAACCTGGCGCTGGTTAAGATAGTATACTTCTTCTTCTTCAAGTGCCTCAAGAACTAGTGAAGGTTAGCGATCAGCGTGGTACTGTCCTTTCTGTCTCTGGTTCGGTGGAACTATTTGGACGCCTCAGATATGGCAGTCCATTCTCTGATATTCCTCAACTATGACTATTTCCTTCTCCCCACCTTTCGTTTTTTCAGAAACTTTACCCATTATAATCAACTGCAGAAGATCATATCGCTGATGACGAAGTACTTGACAGAGGTAGAAGATTTTACGTTTAAAGATAGTATACACAGCACCACATTATGCTCGTCGCTTTGATATATTAGAGATTATCTCGTGACTCCAGTTTTTCATTAGCTATAACACCACCCTTATAATCGGAACACAATAGTTTTGCACAATATTGGTTTTCGGTAGAATATAGGAGCTGCGGTGATACTTATCTAGACGTTCATCAGTAAACAGAGACCTAACAAAGTTGTAAATGCATCGTCGTTTTAAACATGAAATTCAATTATTCAGTAACGTACGAGAATATCGCGGAGCCTGAAAGTTTCCAGAGTAACAACAACTACACCACTCCTTGTATAGACGATGCGAATATCCTCGACGGAGTCTATTTATTAAAACTCCCCACAGTGGTCCAACATAAATGGATAATTCAATAATCCCCCACCCCCGACAGCAACTTACCTAATATTTTACAAACTACGGGCCATACGCGAATTGAGTTGATAGTTGGACCATGTCGCTTACTCACCGGGAAACTATGTTATACTACAGCCCGTTGTTATGTACCTAACCTTAGAAAACGTTGACAAAAAAAATTATAATCTAATCCTAGTTTTATACGCACTCCATAAAGTTGTTATATACATATTGTTATCAATGCATAGTATGAGAATTTTATATAAAACTTATAAAATAAGTTAATTTTTGACTTGTTCGCTTGTTACTGTCGGGATCGGCGCGATCAATCGACCAATCAGAATGCAAGCTCGGTTTTAGGAGGGGGAAATAGAATGGTGGGAGAAATACTGAGTGGAGTACGATGATCGCTCCATTCCCGACAGTCTGTTGGCGGCGATTGAAGTAGAAGGTTGTCCTACAAAAAAAAATAGATTTTTTTTTTAAACAATTGAGTGTAATTTTGTGCAATAGTTATACAATGTGAGTACTACCAAACGATTCTTTTATTTAGATTATTAATAATGGCAGATAGACACGTATAATTCAAAGGTCCTAGGAATACTAAGATTTATTCCAACAATATATATATATATATATATATTATCATCAGCCGATGGACGTCCACAGCTGGACATAGGTCTCCACATTAATCGGTCCCGCGTTGCTCGCATCCAGTGGCTTCACCTAGTGGAAGGCCTCCCAACACTACGTCTACTGGTACGCGGCTGCCATTCGAGGACCTTACTTCCCATCGGGCGTCAAATCGATAGAAGAATTAAGGTCACTAACATAGCCTAAAATATTGCTAGACTTGAGTAGCAGTGGGCAGGGGACATCGTTTGAAAGAAACACGCATATATAGCTATAACTTAAGCATAATAGGAACCCATAGGACAGGCTTGTGTAGTATAGGGCCATTGGTAAATGACTCTTGATGTTTTTTTTTGGAGAGAAATGAATAAATATATACATTCGTTACTGGTGGTAAGTCTCTGTTACCGGAGACCGTCTAGGTAGGTACCACCCCAGCGCCTATTTCTGACGTCACACGGTAGTGTGAAAACATAACCGTGGAAGGGCAAGTGTATTACTTATCATGAGTTAAACTATCCGCTTGACTCGGCGTTTAATTGAAAAAAAATGTCGTATAAATATCTTCACCAGCACTAAGCTAAAAGTAGTCATATATCCTAACAAACGTATATTTTACTTGCAATTAACTTAAACAGAAAAATCTGTTTAATTAAACTATAAAAAATATTTAAGCGCAATTTTTATTATTTTTTTTTCTTTCCAGGAATCGCGATTGGAGACTCTATGAGGGGAACCATCCACAGACGATTTTTTTCCTAGACTATCTTATATAGACGACCCTGCGATCTTGGTTGCATCTATAGAAGCTCCTCTCTCGAGCGGATCTTGGCTTAACTTATACAAAACTGCAAAGTTTTAACGCGAATTCTATATTCCTCATACAGTTGCTCACAAATAGTTTCATCCCGGAGCCTACCACCAGTTAACATGTCTCATGGTTACAAGCAAAAAGTGGTGCTCTGTATATCATTCTACCTATTGCCACAATGATGTGGGCATCACATAACATCGGGTGAACGTCTCGCTCCTGTTGTCACTTTGTCGAATAAAAAAAGTAAACTTTACTAATAAAACTCCAAACTTGAACGATCTTGGAGAAACGATGTTACAATTAAAAAAAAAATACAAAACTTATCCTAAACTCAGACACAATAAATACCGCCGATCTACCCCCTCGTCGACGGTTTCGGGACCCCTCGGGACTCCTGGACCCCGTCTGCAATTTTCTCAACCCCGAAACTATCCAGCATTGATCCCCTATCTTTGGTATAGGTAAGAACAGGCTTAATTTCTTTACATTTGCTTTATGTATTACTTATAGCAGAGCACGTTTCGAATCATTTTTTTTTTCTAAACGAAGATCGAAGCAGAACCAACACTAGAATGGTTTCTTATACTGGTCACCTATCATCATTATCTGCTGACAGACATCCACTGCTGGACATAAGCCTACCTAAAGATCTCCACATCGATCGATCCTGCGCTGCCCGCAGCCAGTTGCTTCCCGCAACCTTCACCACATCGTCGAATCACCTGGTGGGGCTTGCCAACCGCTAACCTTAGTGCCCCATTGGCTATCAGTTCTCCGAGCGATGTGTCATACCACTTGAGGCTAGCAATATACCTCGCCACCTACAGTCACCTCCATAACTACAAAAATGAAACCTATAATTTTTTTTATTGTATATATATATATAGCCTAGTGCTCGACTACAATCCCAACTGATGGAAAGCGGAGATATAATCCAGGCGTTTAAACACACTAGTCTTGAAGAAACCTATTCACTCTTCTCTTGAATACTCCTACCTCATATCTGGATTGAAACACCGACGCCGGCTATTAACTATTTAAACTGTACGTCGATGAAGAACTTCTTCAGATACGGGTTAATTAACGGAGTTAGAACCACTAAATGCAAGTTGATTAATAATTCAATGGAGTTACTGGTGGTAGGTATCTGTTGCCAGAGACCGTCTAGATAGGTACGATCGCAGCGCTTATTTCTACCGCTAAACAGTACTATGCGCAAACTGTGATCAGGTTTGAAGGGCGTTGTAGCTCGTAAAATTACAGGGGTAACGGGACTCGACATCTTATGTCGCGGGCGATGACCGCAATGTGGTGCTGTATGTATGATCCTAACTAGCGCCACGTTGTTATGGGCGAGACATTCTGCTCGTCTCGTAGCTTGGTAGTATAAAAAAAAGTAATAAAGATAATCGCACTACAAACGATATCGTTCTGAATAAGGTCTGTAGAGTATGAGATCTAGACAAATGAACATATATATGTAAAAAACCTTAACTTCTTACTTTATTTTTTTTAATTTTTTAGTACTTTTTTTTAAACCACTTAAGTGTGAAATAGGCTTCCGGCCCACTTGATGTTGAGCGGTCACCGCAGCCTATGACCGCCAGTAACACCAGAGGTAGCACTGGGTGTGTTGCCGACCCTGCAGAAACCTTTGCACGCCCATTTTGAAGAACTTGAAAGAGCTACTGAAAAGCACAGTGCGGTTATTTATATTTTATGACGAACGCAACGTTCATCTGATGGTAAGGAATACGGCTCTCAATAAAGATAGTGGTATGATTGATACACACGGTACAAAACATTATGCTCATTGATCTTAAGTCTCGTTATTACACTAATCACACTTGCTGCAACACCCTTCAAACCAGATGGCAGCAATACTTACATAGTACTATTTGTCGGCTGCAATAGGCGCTGCGGTGGTTACCTACCTAGACGGTCTGTAGCAACTCACCACCAGCATAAAGTAATCGTGGCAGCAGATTGATAATATTCCGATGACGGCCAGGAAGTTTCCTAAAACCACTACCAGCACTAGAACTGTCCCGGAGCTGAACTAGGGAACGACATGCCGAAAAGGCAAGTGGTTAGCCGCTGGACTACTGAAGCGGTGACCTGCACAACACTGTCTGTTATAAATCAAAGATAGCCGGCGCCGTAAGCCAGAGAACCAAGAAATAGGTTAATTCGTCGAACGTAATTACCGCAGTAACGTACAGAGCTCGGCCACGACCTGAAGCGTGCTGCCGTTTACATGAAAACTGGTATTTTGCCAGCAGGCATCAGTTTTTTGCGATACGGTACGTACTTTAATTAATCGCGGTGTTAAGTTGAAATCGGTCTAAGTTAATTAAAACTTGAAAAAAAATATACAACGCATATACTTTCAAAGATAAAGAGACGATGGAAAAAGATTAGGGATAATGCTTTCAGTAATATTTTTTTTTATTTTACGAAGGGACGAGACGAGCAGGACGTTCGCGTGATTGTAACAGTTGGGTCTGACCATAATGATGTGGCGCTAGTTAGGATGATATACACAACACCACATTGCGCTCGTCGGCGTGAGACATAAAATGTTAAGTCTTTTAAGCTTTTTTTTTTTTAAGCTTTTAATTTCACTATAGCGCCCTCCAAACCGGAATAAAGTAATGTTGGCACAGTACTGTCTGTCCGCCGCAATAGGCGCTGTGGTGGTACCTACGTAGACGGCTTCCGGCTCCAAATACTTGCCACCAGTAAATTCATGACTGATAAAGAAAATGATTTATAAATTTCAATGGCTATAGCCTACATCTAACTGTAACTAGTCGAGGTTCCAGTAAGGCTGGTTCCTTTAAATCACACACCATTTTATGTGTTATCATTGGTCAAAATTTGTGGCCACGAAAGCATGATATTTAAAATCGAAACCATAAACAACTTTATTAGTAATTAGACAGCAACAGTAACACTTCATGGTGGTAGGGTATAAGGATTTGTAGGACTTGGCTAGAGTAATTCCTGAACTTAAGATACTTAAGATTATATATGTCTCAAGGTGACGAATACAATGTGGTGCTGTCATCATCGGATGAAAGACGTCCGCTGCTGGACATATAGGGGCGATTTGGGCCATTTCCCATCACGCTAGCCCAATACGGCTTGCTGGGAACCAGAGCCTCGTTTATTGATTAGCAAGCTGCACCGCGAGCAGGCGAGGTTGACTTAAGTCCCGTAAAGTTATTGTGCGGGAAACTTTTACACCTGCTGTGTATGTCATCCTAACGTTATAATGTTACGGGCAGAAGTATCACTTACTATCAGGTGAACATCCCATTCCTCACTTCGTTTCGAAAAAAAAAACGCAAATTTCTGAATTGAAGAACCGTAATGCTTTCTATTACACATTATTTATCCTGTAGATCTGTACGAAGAATGAACACCTTATCCTGAGACGCGAGAGCTTTAGGAAATTCATCGCCCCCAGTAACACTTAACTGAATATCGATATATTTAGCTGAGGCCGCGCAAATCGCCGGCCAGGTGGGGCCAGGATGGGTGACGCCATATTTTTCCGTCAACACCGCATTTATATGATAATGCGGGTACGTCGGATGGGGCGGCACTCGTAACGGATCCGCGGGCGACTTCCGATGGATTCCGAAAAATTTCGAAGTCGCAAATCTAATTTCGCGCCCGGCGTACACCCCGGCGAGATGCGGCTCCCGCTCCATCCGCACCTCTTTTTATTTGGGGCTCGACCATAAACGCGAAGTTATGACTAGTCGATAGATATCGCCTGAGGACAATTCCCACATATTCGCTTTTGTAATCTCTCGAAGGATTTACTTACTATATTAACTACGCCAATTAACTATCTAACAACGCTCCATGCAAACGAGTACAAACTGGAAGCAGTTTTAGTACTTACATACGTCATAATTTCATGGAGATATCGTGTATTTAAACCGACATATATACTGAACGTCGTTGGGAACACCGAAGGCAGATGATTATTCGGTCGGGCACCAACCAGATGGACCGATCAGATAGATTAAGGACTCGTCGTCCCCTAAATTCTACACAATCGTATTAGATACGCTGGACATAAATCGGTGGAAGCATATCGTCCGCTCCCGACAGCAACCCTAGCACTGACCACGGTCCTCAGACATGAGGGAACGACCCTAGAGAGAGAAACGGACATATATGTTGCTAGCTGTACCTGATCACCAACCTTCACTAGTTGCAGACGCACTTTAAAAAGAAGCAGTACCTTACCCGCTTTACCACCACCCCAGCAATTCCCTTTTAACAATGGAAGTCTATACTTAGCTGGCCTCTAAATGGGAGAAGCAATACCACTACTAAATTATGAATATTGACGTGTAATAGTTTCGGAGATCTCGGTGATAAGTTAATAAATCTCTGGATATCTCCCGTATTTATATAGATAAGGTCGAAATGGGAAAAATCTAATATTGAGCTTTTGGGCTAAAAATGTAAGTTTAGCTAGTGCATATAAAGACACGGGATCGTAACCAACAAATGCAAATAATCTCTTATCATAAGCCTATAATAATCTTACTTCTTAAATTTATACTGGAGATATTGTACTATCGTCATCATCATCATTAGGTACCCTCTTCAAACTGATGTTTCGCGATCTGATTGAGAAAACCAATTCGATCCTCGGCTATTAATTTTAACTGATGGTATTTAAACCCGGTCCACTCCTTTGTCGTCAAAACCGTTTCTTGCGCTGTCTACCAAGCGCACGTTTTCCAGAAATTTTGCTCATCAGGGTCAATCTTGGGAACTCGTAAAAGAATCCTCTTAGCACAACCTGACTATGAGTACTTATAATCGTATACTTTGTTTACAATATTTATGACTTGCATGAATATTAGTTTACTCACTTATTACTTTGTACACGTCGTATGCGAAGGCTTTAATTCCCTTGAATGAATTGAAGGTATTTGACGCTGGGTATTATTTATTAAAGAATATAAGAACATGCCGTTATTTATATAGATAAATAAATCGCCAGAGCCACAGCGGAAAGAGTCGGTATAATTTTCAAATAACCGAAAGATCGGCGGGCCTTATGAATAAAGAAAGGGAGTAAAGATACTCGGAAACAAATAGTTGAAAATATTACGGAGACGGAAAGCGGATGTGAAGGGGCGGGAGTGAAGAAGAGGGGTGTGAAAAAAAGGTTTTCGCCTCTTCCGGATAAGCGCTCGAAAAAATTACCATTTGACGAAGGTAAAGAACTAATGTCGGGCTCCTGATAGAGCCGTGTTATGGAGGCCTCTGCTTCGGGTAGAAAAGGGTTCGCTAATTTAAAAAGGGCCCTCGCGGGGGCCGCGTCCGTCGGGGTCCGCGATAAATTACGCTAAATGCCATATTAATTAAATCCGTGAACGGCCACAGAGCCGGCCCTTTGATGGGCTTTAATAAAAATTCATAAATAACGGAATGGGATCCGTTGCTTTCTCGCCGGGATTACTTAACCTTGAGTGTCGAGATTCCTTACGATTTTATAAAGGATTTTTGTATAGGCCTTATGTACTTATCGTTTGAACGAATTGTAACATCTTTACCATTTGTTTATGAAAGACCCTTTACTGGCGGTAGACCTCCGTTCCCGGAAGCTATTTAGGTAGGTACCACCACTGCTCCTATTACAGCCGACAAACAGTATTGTGCAAACATTACTGTGTTCTGGTTTGAAATACGCTACAGCCGGTGAAATTACTTGAGTAATGAGACTTTAGATCTTGTTTCAGGCAAGAAGCGCATCACTTACCATCATGTGAACGTCCCACTCATCTCATCGCTTCGTATACCGCAGAGTAAAAAAAGATTTCTTTATCCATGTCATTCTAACACACCTTAAATGCTTTAGAGAATGATGCATTGCCTTTCAAAAATCTTTACTCGAGCTACACTACCTTTTAATTGGACATTTCATACTAATTATATAATAATTGTAATATAGAAATTATTTACATATATACATATTGTCATATATATACTAAGAAAAATTTTGGTAAAATTTTTAGAAAAAATTGTTTTGATTACTGTACTGTATCTCCTGTATCTATTCATCTCTGTCTAGCTCCTGTTCTCACATGTTACTGCGACATCAACTACGTCGGTTAATTATTAACGTTGTGTATGTTTGTTCGTGTGCTTTTAAACTGAAAGTGTTTTAATGGATTGGCCGCGTATCGGATGCGCAGCCGGCGGGATCTGATAACCTGAATATATTTGACGGCTGATTGGTTGAAGCTTTTAGTGTCACGATGCGAGCGCTACCGGCGTTGAGATTTATTGGATGCAACTTTCACTATATATATATATTTATTTATATATATATTCATTTATAAAGCAAAATTATAAAAAAAGAACAGAATTTACGATCTATGCATGCATATTTTTCTTTTTTTTTTATACAACAAAGCGACCAGACGAGAATGACAGTCATGTGATGGTTAACGATGAGCCTGCCCATAACAACGTGGAGATAGGTTGCTATACACAGCACCACTTTATGCTCGTCACCTTGAGACCTACGATGTTGAGTCTCGTTACCCCAGTAATTTCACTAGCTACAGCGCATTTTGAACCGGAACACAATAATGTTTGCATACTACCGTTTGTCGGCTGCAATAGGAGCTGCGGTGATACCCTACCTAGACAGTTTCCGGCAATGACTACCAACATTGAAACCTATACCTACCAAAATATTACAGAGACAACAGTTCTAATAACTTAAGTTATATAAACACATATAGTTTAAAATAAAATATAAATAAAATGCATTACATACCAACGAGCAGATAACTGCGGCAGTCGGTTACTTGGTTATTGCTATTTTCTAGATTTATAGCTCCCAGTAGACTTAACCACTAAGTTACGACTTGAACTAAGCTTACTTATCAAGGAGTCATTTGATTTGTGACTTTGGCCTATACTTTGAAGAATATTTTAATGACGTTAACTGAATACGTAATTTTATTCTATTAAATGAAATTTCCATCATCAATAAAGATTTTTAAACATGGTTGTATCAAATAAAAACTATATTTTTTTTTGTTTACTATTTATAGTAATTACTAGTACTAATCTCTAGTGCGCAAACACTAAATATTTGTTAAGATTTCACTTAACTTCTATAGAGCCGTATGTTATTACTATGGTTCTATGAAATAAAAAAAAAATATTAACTGACTACGTTCCCACTACTGGAAGTTGAGGCTTTCTCACTCGGAAGAGAGGGGAATAGTCTGTCGAACAGTTTGACGTAGACGTAGGTATAACGTGGTAATCTTTCAGAGAGGAATGAACGGGCTACTTCTACACTAATGCGCTCTACCACCAAAGACTACATCGCCGTTTACCATCAAATGGGATCGTAGTCGAGCGCTAGTCTATACAATAAAAAAAAATAAAAACCACAACAGATATCCGTACACGTCGATCTTAGTTTACCAGAATCTTAATCTCGATGAAGATTGAACTTGCAAGACAATCTCGTTCGCTCATTAATCTTGAAATTACAACAGTGTTTAAATTTTACAATAAACGTTGTCTGTGATAAGCTGCGTACATTTAAGATTATCATTCTTCACAGCTTTTATGTCATAACAGTTTTCTTTTTTCATTCAACAGCTAATTTACGTCTCCACTGTTGGGGCACAGGCCCGATACGAGGGCGATGGGCCACAGTCACCACGCAGGCCCAATGCGGATTGGTGACTTCACACACACCTTAGAATAAATTCTAATTCATGTGCAGGTTTTCTCGCGATGTTTTCCTTCACCGCTTGTATTGCGTTGTTATAACTAAAGTACACAAATGTATATAACTTAAATATTAAAATCATCGCTACACGCCGAGATTCGAACCCGCGACCTTCGGAATGAAGGCCGCACGCTCTAACCATTAGGCCAGCGAGCTACTCTTTATTGTTTAAACAATGCAATATGTGAGAAATAAGAATAATTCGTAGATTTGTTTGCTGATCGGCAGCTGATACAAAACATCGATAGGATAGCTGCAGCGACCCCTCGTTGTTTGCCAAACGACACCGTTACCGGGTACTGTACTGATCTGGGAAATAGAACGGCTTTCGAATCCTTAACGAATGTACTTGCTAACAATGAGCTTTATACGTTTTGTATGAACACATTACATACGAGGATGTAAGGATTCCCACACATCAACACACGGGACGCAAGCCAACCTGCTAATCAACAAACGAGGCTCTGGCTCCCACTAACCCGCATTGAGCCAGCGTAGTGGGAAATTGCCCAAACTCTTCATATAAATCCCTACTAGATCATAGTGGGTAATCTTTGAGGAAGGCCTCTGTCCAGCGGTGGACGTCTATTGCCTGATGATGATAACTACAGAGACCAGATTTTGCGTAATAGATTTAATTGTTGAATGCTTTAAGACTAGAAGCAATAAAATATTGGTTTAAAGATTATCAATCACGTGTACTTCAAAGTTTTCTTGAAATTAAAATAATGTTAAAGAGTTCTTTGAATTGACATTGATCGACAATTTTTTTTTCGATCCCACTAATGAAGAAAGATAATTGAAGCCCAGTTTGATCACGTTCAGGTCCATTTTGTACTGATATACATATGAAACACATGAGAAATACTTAATTTTGGTTTATAACAAAATAAAAGGACTATCGATTGGTTGTGATCCACATCGCAAATATAGTCTCGGTAATTATAATTACTTCAATGCTTTGCTACCTGGAAAGCAGTAAATTTTGACTCGTGTGTTAGTACCTATATTTATAATCTCGAAGGAGTATAGAACCCGTAAATGAAGAAGATTGTACATTAGTGTGTCGCAGTTTAAAAGGCGCTATAGTCATTGAAATTACTGCGTTCACTAGACTTGACGACTTATGTCTCAAGGTGAACAGTTTAATTTACTCCAGTCTCTTTAATTATAACTTCCGCCACGTTCTTATGAGCAGACGTATCACATTCACCATTAGGCGAAACTATCGCTCGTCTCGTGGGTTGTTCTAACAAACACTGTTGAAAAACCTTTATAAAATAAAGATAACAAAGCTGACTGCTTGCCTTGTAACGGGCAAATTTAAGATATTTAAGTAGGATTTGATTCCGGGTCCAAATATGGTGGCTATCACTGTCATAACATCAGTTGTTATGAAAGCAGTAGTATGCTCCAGCTATCATACTCTAAGCAAATACACTTCATCTGAAGCCTATTTAATATCATGTGAGGTTAGGTTATAGTGTCAGTATAAAAAGAATAAAATACTCTCGATAGATTATCATATGGAAATAAAAATTGAAAACAAATATCCATTCGAGGCTGCAATTAGTGTTGCCATTAATGGATTGCTGCCGGGCTCCTGATAACGGCGGAAGCGTTGGAGCGGCGATTGATTGGGGCTTTTTATTATTGCCCGACGACTGCTACAGCATAACGTGTAAATCGAATTTCTATTTGGAAAATTTTTTTTTAATAATAAATAGCCAGTTTTAAGTACATCTTTACACCTATGTGAATACCAATCACTATCGGAAGGAAATCGATGCAGTAAGAAGCACCCTAATTTACCCGTAAAAAATAACTACCCATAAATTGTCACTGTTTAAAAGAATAAATTTATTATTATATGAGACATATCAAGAATGAAACATGGCCATAAAATACAAAGCAAAACTTTACCGCTCTTAAATTAATCTGTACAAGTGAGGTGGATGGGTCTAAACAAAATTTCCCTCCCACCTCCTCCCTCGTTTCATTTCGTTTCGCTTTGCCCCATTCCTTAAACCGGGAAATGTGAAAAAGCTAATTACGCGTCCGTCAAGCGAGGTGTCGCTGGCGACGCGTTTCCGGGATTCTCGAGCACCTGAAAGTTAATTCTAACAACGACACAGTTTGAATAATATTTCGTGGAAATTATTGTCGTTATTTAAAAACAACCCTCCAACGACTCCGTCGCGGGGTGTGTGTTACGGTTTATGTAATGAAACTTTTTTATTGATCGAATTATTTGCAAGTAATAAAGTAGCATGGAGATTTAGAACTATTCGTATAACTATCACCGTAGATTTGAATTATGGGTCCTAGTGTTTTATCGACTTTTTTTTTCTTAGCTTTTTTACGTCCCCGCTGTTGGGGTATTGGGCTACTCTTAATATGAGGGTGATGGACCATAGTCATCACGCGGGCCCAATGCGGGATTGGTGACTTCACACACACCTTGCAATAAATTCTTATTCATGTGCAGGTTTCCTTGTGAAGTTCTCCTTCACCGTTTATATTGCGCTGCTGTTACTAAAAGTTCACAAATGTTCATAACTTAAATATTAAAGTCATCGGTACATGTTGAAATTTGAACCCGCGACCTTCGGAATGAAGGCCGCATGCTCTAACTATTAGGCGAGCAAGCTACAAGTGTGCATATCAACTAAGTTGCACTCTATACATTACAAAAACTATTTTTTTAATAAAGATGACTGTGCCATCTTTTGTACCACTTCTAGTAAATCATCAGTTTTAAAAATAGTCGTGCAAAAATAAATCGAGAGACACTGCAACGCTGCAAACATTTCGTATTTACATGGGCACAGTACTCGGCGTCGTGACAATGTTAAAAAGCGACAAAAATACACTTTTATAAAATATCCTTCGGCATATAATATTTTATTTATCGCAAAGGACACGTTATCTGCAGCGGTTACACAAAGCGGATGCGAAATAAAATTATACTTATTCGTTTAACCGAGATAATGGATATCATTTTAAACGCGATGCGTAGCTCCGTAGCGTCGTAACAGCACTGCTACGCAGACTCTACGAATGTAATGCTGCTGCCGTTTCACTTTAGAGTAATAAAAACTTATATTTTTACTGTCACAAATTACGTTATAATTTTAATCATCGCTAATGTTATAAAAACCGGTATAAATTACTTTTATACAGAAGATTTGGAAAATTTAAGGGAAAAAAATGGATCATGCATCGGAGAAAACTCTTTTCCTCGATAACATATAAATAATATAAAGTAGAATACCAGCAATCTTATTTACTCTGTCCTTGAATTAATTTACAATTATTGTTATATTACATCTACACTTAAAAACTTTCTTACTGGTAAACAAATGTTATAAATATATTTAATAAAAACGCGAACTAAAGGTTTTATTCTCATTAGTAAACAAATTTCTGCTAAAGCTACATAAAATAATTAAAACTACTGACATAGATCACATTTAATCTTATGTTTGATAGTTAAGTTTACGTCCGTAATGTATACAGTACAATCGCAATGGTAATGACTACTTGATTAACAAACTCGTAAATTCGTCTTAATCATTAGCATTAGGGAAACCTTGAAACGGGTCTGTCGTCGATAAAGCATTTCCGGCGACACGCACAAGGCTGTACGAGCCGCTCAAACAAACTTCGATGACATCAACAAAGCCTACCTCTGTCCGATGGCCGATACAAATCAAATTTACATTATGGTCGCATGCAGTCCTTATTGCTAAGGTGATACAGTTCGCTTTGCAGTGGATCTTGATGTTGGATACGCTTGGAAAATACAACATAACTTCGCTCCTGAAATCTGAGCCAGACTGCTTTCAGTTACGGTACATTTCGCATCAAACGACGTTGATCCTTCATGGCCATTTGTCCAATCGGAAAGTGCCCGAGGGCATCAGTAGATATTGCTTTTGCATATTTTTTTTTGCTTATACCTTTGTTGTACGGTGGGCGGCAGAAATCTATTTGAGTTCAGAGAAGTTTTGATCAATTTTATAGTGTAAATAAAAATGGAAATGTATGTGGACTTTTTCCGACGACTTTTTGCCGGAGATATATTTTTGGTACGTTCGTTACTTTTTTGTTAAATAAAGATCTACTTACGCCAACATTTCTTCCAAGAGGACTCGCGATCGAACATTTCTTAAAATGGTCCTTCACGAAGGTTAAAGGTTAATATTATTAAATATAGTTCTATTATATTATTTAAGGTATATTGCGGTTATCCTGAACATTAAACGATTTAGACAGAAGAATAATGTACAATCGAAGTTACAATTAGTTAATTTTCTTTTCATACATCAAACGTTATAATGAGGCTTTTGTTCTAAATGAGGTTTGTTGTTTCGCCATATTTATTTACTAACCCCTTCAGCGTTACAAGTATTGCGGCGATCTCTATAAATACAAAGTATTATACTCGTATACTCAAATTTAAAAAAAATGTGAACCACTCGAAAGTTAAAACGGTTATGCTAATTTAAATGCTCTTCAAATAAAGTCAAATACCGTTTAAAACTCGATTGGACAAAATAAATATTTTCATTTCCGTTGCGATAACTTTGGATACCGGTTCGAATCCGAGAGAGCAATTTTAAACGCAACACTGTTTACCACCGACGCTAGAGGAAACGGTTTCGGTAATAATCTTCGCTTAGCTATTTTAAAAAAAAACCGTATCCACTTAAAAATGTCAACTCTTACGATTATAGTAATTTTTTAGAGAGCGAATCTGTTGGAAGCTCATTGGGTTGCAGGTATAGGAAATTTATAAAATTTATCTATTTAAAATGTCAGATAGGAAACACCGTATGACAATGTAAGGGTAGTTACAACGTTTATACAATATTTTAATTACAATTTAATTCACTGTATACAACGCCGTACAAATCGAAACAAAATAATGTTTGACCCTACTGTTTAGGGGCAAGAAATAGGAGCTGCAGTGATACATATCAGAAGGTCTCTATCAGTAATAACCAATATTGTTCTTTGACACCGGAAAATTTCTCTAAGGTATGTATTTTATATTTACAGATCCTCGCAAACTTATAGCAGGTTCCTTTTGCCTAATCCGTCTAAGTTAATATGGCTATAGCGTCTTTTTCTACTGCCAAGCAAAAGAAAAGAAAAATATTATCGATTATTGTTATTATATTTATCAAGAAGACGAGCAGTGTGATGCTGAACTGACGGGAGATAAATCTGGGCAGAAGATACTATTCACAATCAGACGCAAGACTTTTCGATATTTAATATTATCAAAGTAAAACACTGGAGCATGGATGGTGACCACAAGAGCATTGCCTTGAGCCGGGTCTTTACGGATAAGAACACAGTGTCATGGACGACCCATGTTCAGCCTCATTGTTACTTAACATCTTGCAAATTTGAGACATTTTAACTCATCCTGAAATATTAAAATTCCTTGTTATGTATACTTAAGTTCACATCAATTTAAAGAGCTTTCTTTACTACTTCCAGAGCGAGATTAACCAGATAATTAGCGTACAAAGCGGCAAAGGAGAGGAATCCTTTGCAGCGCGAAGAAAAGTTTTTAAAGTGATTTCTGTGCAGGGCCTTTATCAACGCCAAGTTATTCTATCAAAGAGTTTTTTTTTTACAACAACGAGGATGTTAAAGTTTTTAAAGAGCAATTACAAAGGAAATGTACGTTATAAAATTAATTACTCGAAGGAAGAGGAAATTGAAAAGAAAATTTTTATCCAAAATGAGAGAAAAAAAACGTTTCAAATGAAAGTAATTTTACTTTGTTATGTTTTAAGCAGCGCGTTCGTGTTTAATATTTTTAATTTAATGTAAGGAATAAATATGTAAAAGAAAAAGTTTGTTCAAATCTAATTGTACGATGAAAATTTCATACATACATATACATCACGCCTCGTTCCCAGTGGGGTAGGCAGAGACCATCTCTCTCCACTTGCTACGATCCTGGCACAACTCTCTCGCTTCGTCCACTTTCATGAGCGTCTTCATGCATGCTCGTCGGTTGCGAGTACACTTGACCCGGCCTTTTTTTAAGACATGTCCGATTTGATTTGAATATATTCGCCTAGGTGGACCTGCACCGATTTGTCCAATCATTGCCAAAATCTCGAACATTACAAAAACAAATGTATGTAATATGTAAAACTGGAAATGTCATACATACTTTTCTATTCATAGCTAGCAATACATTCATTGGAGCTACTTTAAAAAAATAATTATCAAGATCGATTAACAGAAACAATGCAGGAGGTTAAAATTATCATCACCATTAACAGCCGACAGACGTCCACTGCTTGACGTAGGCTTCCCCTAAAGATCTCCGGCGCTGCTCGCATCCAGCTGCTTCCCGCCACCTTAACTAGATCGTCGGACCACCTTATGGGGGCTTGCCAATACTGCGTCTTCCGGTGCGCGGTCGCCATTCAAGGCCTCGGTGTCCCATCGGTTGTCAGTCCTTCGAGCGATGTGTTCTGCCCACTACCACTTATGTATCCCTTAGAATTCTGGATTAGTTATTAGATACTTACCTTTACTACTGCTTTATTCTGTTCTTACATTGATATATATGTGAATGTAAGAACCGGGACCGATCGATGCGGAGATCTTTGGAGGACGCCTACGTCCCCAACAGTGGCCGTCTATCGGCCGACGATGATGATGATAATGTAGATCAATTTTTTTATACCATCACGCCTTTTTGCCCAGTAGAAGTAGGCAGAAGCGAATAAACACCCACTTTTCGCCAGATGTGGTCAGATTATGTCCTATGTAACACAGGGCGAGCCTGTTACCACTTTATTTACTTTATAAGTTGTCACTTACTATATATATATATATATATATATATCATAGTAAAAGAAAATAGTTAAGACTTCTTGGACACATACTTCTTGAGTGTTCATATGCAAGTCAGCAGAGATAAAACTGGTTTTAAAGTAATATAATAAACTTGTAAAGTAATAACATAACAATGGTTATTATATATATTATTTGTTACTGTAATTACTTCTTTTCGATGCCTAAAAGTAAATACAAAAAATGTTATTTTCAGTGATACATGTCACCCAAGTAAACCTATTGATGAAGTTGTTAAAAAGATATCATGTACTGCGATAGACTCAAAGCGTTTTAAAAGTCTCCCGCAGCATCCGAGCGGACGCGGCCCGGAATTGATTAATCCCCGGAATGACTAATCGGCCGGGGACCGGAAGTGCACCTGCGTTTCATAAATACAGGCGAAATTTGAATTTCAAACGAGGGCCGTTTCATTGGAAAGTTTTTCTTTGAGTATAGCCTGAACCGACAACCTTGAACCTATTAAATGCTAAAGAGCTCTTTCAGGTCTAAATTATTCGATATTGAGATACAGCGAGTTATTTTTGTTAAACTATGTAACCACATGAACAGTACATTCTTCTAGTGGTAAGTGCCTGTTCATAACAATAATATACAATATATTTTATTGGTCGTAGTTCTCTGTTGCTGGAGACCCTATTATGGCGCGAAACAGTAGTGTGCAAATATTACTATATTGTAGTTTAAAAGGCACTGTAGCTAGTGAAAGAGGTAACGAGACTAAAAACCATATATCTCAAGGCGAAGGATCATATAGGACCGTACAGGCAGACGTATCATCATTAGGTTAATGTGTCGCTTGTTTCGTCACTTCGGGGAATAATAATATAATGTATACATTCTAACTAACCCCACATTATCTCAGAGGGGCGGTTTAGTTAAGAACGAGGAATGTGGTGGTAGTTGTATGTTGTCACACTAACAAGCTACACTCGTCGCTTTATAACATGAATATATATATGGAGAGAGAGAAAGAGAGAGGGAGTGGGGACTATTGTCTTCTTCCTATAGCAGCATATGCTACAATGCCTTTAAAATATAGAATATAATATTGACAGTACACTAGTGCTAGTTGTTATGACGGCTGATAAAGGGATATGGAAGAGAAGTACCTAATGTGCCCACCCCAAAGAGCTTGGAAAAGGGCTGCGAGAAGAAGGAAAAAGAAGTGTACTAGTGCTAGGCATTCGGAAGATATACAGCGTAAGTACCTATGAGTATCATACACGATGTTTACAGAAAACTGCCGTTAATTATTAATAAAAGAATACTAAATAACATAGTATTATTTAAATGTTATGTTAATAGATGAATTTGCAGAGCGTGATACTATATATATATATATATATATATATATATTTATATATTTTATTAAGTACCAATACCACCAAAACCAATTGCAGATCGAGCGGTCGCACCACCAACGGGATACAACATAAAATCCAATGGCCTAAAACATTACACTCAAACGGCAGTAAAGGCTTTCATTTAAACGCAATACAGAATTAGAGGAAGTCGTAACGTTTCCGCTAATTACTAATACATAGTAGGGAATACGGTCGTATTGCAAACTACATTATTATATAGTATAACAGTGATAACGTAAATATAGAAGTGATGAAAGAAGATTAACGAAAGAAGTATACAAGGTAAGAATGATTGGAAAAATTGGTGCAGGTCGACCTAGGCGGACATGTCCCGATCAAATCGAAGATGTCCTAAAGAAAAGCCGAGTCAAGAGTACTCGTGACTGACGAGCACGCATGAGGACGCTCATGAAAGTCGAGGAGGCGAGACAGGTGTGCCAGGATCGTAGCAATTGGAGAGAGGTGGTTTCTGCCTACCCCACTGGGAATGAAGGGTGATATATATGTATGTATGTGTATAACTTACTAGCTGTTTCCCGCCTGCTTTCCTAGGGGAAACACCCCGCAACTTCCGTTGGGTAAGGAATTTTGTAAAATCCGTAATTAGCGGACTTATACTCGACTAAAGGAATATTCCTACAAAATTTCAAGTCTCTACGCTTTATGATTCTAGAGATATCGTGATGAGTCCCTCATCATCATCAACAGATAGACGTCCATCTTATGTTAGAGTTGACAACTATGGAGAATAAAGTACAGTTTCAATGCAAGATCGAAGTTCAATATATTTATATGTACATAGTAATTATGAAATAATATTAATGTAGGAGATTCATTAATAAAAGAATTATTATGAAAAGCAGTTTTTAGATCTTTTACAAATGTGCGTATTGGTTCTAGACGTTGCGTCCTTTCTCACTCTTTCGTCCCTTCTATCTATTCAAGATTCATACAAAAATACTGATGTATCTTATTGTTTTTTTATACAAATAAATACTACATATATGTACGATGATTGTTACATGTGAAGTATCGAATAAAAGCCATATGCAATCGCATTATACAAGTTAATGTGCGCGTGCTATCGGGCAGCAGGTCGGACGCAGCCGGCTGCACAGTGGCACCCTCCAGCCGCGCACTCGGCTAATTGATTCCCCAATGGGTGGGTTCGCCACTTCAATGTAAATCGAAATTGCGCCCCGTAAAAAATTGCCTTCAAATTTACCGTGAAAGCACTCGCTCGCGGTTTTTCTGATTTTTCACTTTTTTCAATTGCATTTTATTCGTGAAACGGATGCTCCGATCCGCGTTTAGTTAAAGTCTAAGAGGGGGCCACGATCTGCATTCAACCGGGCATCTTTTCACTCGGATTCATTCAAATCGGCTAAATGATCATTGGTAACAATGTTAAATAAAGCAATGAAAATGTTCCGAAATTAGCTTTCAATCGGGCTCGAAGGATCAATTGTTTTATCCGTATTGTTTCTTTTTTATGAAGAAGTATAACTAGAAAACCCTAAATAAAAGGGCCATTGAGCAAAGGGTATTCGTTAAAGATCATATATATTACACTCTACACTCAAATTGTGGTACAAAAGCAAACATTATAGGAGACGGCTCACGCGTAAGCAGCTCGCAGAATAATTACACGGCGACGGCTGAATTGTGAAATCACGTGCCATTTCTGATGAAGCCGATGTCGGCGTTCATTGATATTCAGGAGTACACCGCGACGTAATTTATTTCCGGAAGCGTACGATATTTGTAACGAACGAGATTACCTAGGCCCCGGAGTCAACAAGCTCAGGGTCTACGCTCGACGCGAATCTAACTCAAGTTTGCATTGTTAGACAGTGAACAAGCAATTCCTGCGAGAGATATCTTTCACACACAGACCGACAGTGTATCCACCTGTGACAAGCACTGTCACCGCACTGTCAGGCTCCAATTATATATATATATACTATATATTAACATCCTATAGCCCCAAGATGAGGTAAAGAGCGTCCCCAGTGACTTTCCATCGCGTTCGGTCTTGACTCACTCACCCTTAATTTAATTTTTTTTTAAATTTGAAGTAAATTCTTAAAGAGTACAGGTCGCAAACTACTTCTACTTTCTCATATAACAAGTTGTTATACTCCTTTCCAATTCTTATTAAGAATGAGGACTTGAAAATCTTTGTTTGAAAACTGAAGAACACAACATAAGGATAACGTCATCCCTTGGTAAAGAGAGAATGGAAAGTAACATAATTATCACCCGACAGAAGTCTATTGCTGGACATAGGCTTCCCCCTAAGATCTCCACACCACGTTTGAGACAAATGCATTTAAATTATTAATGCAGTGAACGCAGGGTGCTGTATAAACATCCCCTCCTTACTTTGTATAACAATATAATACCCACTTCTAATATCTGAAGTTTAACATGAAAATCTCTGCTTTGGTTTTGTGGCAACATATTGTGTTAACAGGCCGTGGACCCAGGTCCACGAGCCCAGTAACAGATGAGCAGTAAGAGTCGCTATGGCTTGCAAGCGCCTACATCAACAGAATCAAGAACATATTGTGAAGTTTGATCGGCAGTAAGGTTGTTTCAACATTCGCCTGGGTAGCTCCCTCTCATCTCTGTCTTTCGTTTATCAATATATTACAGCCGGAGTATCATGAACGAACGCGCTATATCATCTACGACCAACACCATGTGGAATTAATGTTATGTCTATATGAGAAAGCGGAGTTTGTATCAAACCTCTGTAATCCTTTAAGGACAATGAAATATTTACGGATGTATTATTACGATGCCATTTATTACTATAATAATAATTCTTCTTCCTGCCCTTTACCCAGCTATGTGGGGTCGGCACAGTATGTACTTCTCTTCCATATCCCTCTATCAGCCGTCACATCTGAATTCACACTCTCCTTACACATATCATCTCTCACACAACCCATCCACACTTCCTTCGGTCTTCCTCTACCGTTATAACCATCCACGTTCATTCTCATTACTCTCTTTGTTATATGTCCTTCATCCTTCCGCACAACATGCCCGTACCACGCTAACCTCTTGCTCCTCAATTTCTCTGTCATTGGAGCAACTTTCAGACTTCCGCTTATATGCTCATATATCGTAAATAAATACTAGAGATGTTTAATTACTTTCGTTAATTGTCGATTGACTTGCATCGATGCGGTAAATGTTCAATAACTTACATCCACTATATGTTATAACGTTTAGTGCAGTTTTATCTATCGGGGCGTCGTTCGAGTGTATAGCAATCGATGTGCCCGCAAACATCGATTTAGTCGCTAATAATCGCGACTCGATTAATATTTGCGCGGTCAATTCGATTGTTACGCTGACTGTTTGCCGGTGCGGTCGCAATTCCGAATTAACAATTTCAGACTGCGGTAATTGATAATTAATTAATTACAAATATTAATTGATTGATAAATATAATATAGTTCCCTTATGAAATATAATGATAATATTTAAGTGATGTTTTACTGATGTGTTTGCGATTAATTAATTACCACTCGGATGACATTTTCGTCCACCTGTCGTTATGGCTCCAGAGTTATCGTTATTAGTCTCTACATAGGTGGAAATCTATAATATATAGATTAGCCAACGAGTATAACCATTAGTAATTAATTTATAGTTTGCATTACTAATGACACTATCATTGGCATGGTGTAGTATTGAAAGGTCACAAAATTTATCATTACTGAATTTATCAATAAAACGATACACGAACGTATGGTTCGTGTAACAGTGATTTTGTTATTTGCTAGGTGACTCGTAAAGAATGCTCATAGACATTAGGTCCTGATTAATGTAACCTAAGTTAAGGCGTTACAATAAAACATTTAAATACATAAAATAATATCTAATGTCCATATAAGAATTATTTTAAACACAGTTTTTTTTTTACTTTAAGCAAAGAAACAAGCTTAAAGATGAGCATAAATAAATTTACGACGAAGAAGGAAAAGTTTATTGCCAAACAAAACAAAACCGAAATTTCAAAAAAGCATAAACAGAAATTACAGTCCTAATTCAGTTACCTGAACACCCTCACTCAAAATATACGAGGGAAGTTTATTCATCCGTGCAGATTCTAACAACGCGAACCCTCCCCGGCCCTCTCCACACCCTTAATGGGGGGCAAACGAGCCACGGGGGCTTCTTGCTAAATAATTACCCGGCGCAGTTCCAGTAATAAATATTACTTATAAGGATACTGCCGTTCATATAACACTTTGAGAGCTTTAATGTCTTTGTTGTATTTGATTGCGCGCGGTTATTGCGCGGCGCGGGGGTGAGCCGCGGGGGCGGTTCGCGGCTCCATTTACATTCCGCGACGCCCTCACCGGAGATGCAGCGTCTGCGCACGGATGATTTAATGCAACTCTACATTTCATATGGACTTAAGTCACATCTCCATTACGTGAGCTGCCAGAGAAATTAAGCACTCATCACATGATAATAGATATATAACAAAGCTTTTTTTTTGGGTTCATATAGAGATTTGGGCCCCGACCCACCACGCTGGCAAGCAAGCTGCAAGTTGTCGACAGCCAGAGCCCCGTTTGTTAATTATCAGTGTCCACCACGAGCAAGTGAGGTTGGCTTGGGTCCCGTAAGTTGTTGTGCGGGACCCCTTACAACTCTAAATAAATCCCCCCCATATGAATAATAAACATACGACACTCCCTACTGTCCAGCGGTACCGCAGGTCATGCTGACTGTATGTGGAGATTTTTGAGAGAGGCCATGTACAGCAGTGGACGTCAATCGGCTGATGATGATGATGATAATGATAATCTTTTTTTTATTCGCGGCTCCGACGAGACGTTCATCTAATAGTAATTGAAACGTAAGCTCATAACAATGTGACGCTAATTGGAATGGTATATCCTGCACCACATTGCGCTGGTCGCCTTGACACATACTTATGATGTTAAGTCTCATACTTTGATAATTTCACTAGCTACAGCTCCTTTCAAACCGGGACACAGTAACGTTTGCACAGTACTGTTTGTCGGCTGCAATAGGCGCTGCAGTGATAGCTCCCTACATTGTCCGGCAGCAGAGACCTCCCCCAGTACAATCAGTATTACTTTTTCCAAATGCCTTTTCTAGGTTACCTACCTACTTGGTACCTAGGTACCAGGATCTTTCAAGAAAACGTTTCACTAATTATAACATGAATTTAATTTGTTCATCATGAAAATATGTTCAATGGATGTATAATTACGATATTAGTCTACGTACCTCGGTATTACAGCGGCAGGGGTTCGCAGCCACCTCTAACTACATAGTAAGTAGGGTTGAAAATGATGTCACAACGGATGTATGACTAAAATTCAGATTTATGAACCATGAGAGATAATTCAGCAGTTCTTTGTCATTTTTCCACATTTCAATTATTGAAATTATTTTTATAATGAAACTATTAACTTAAGGGTATTGACACGACAGTTGTTCTGTCCAACTTGTTGTATTCATCATCAACCGATAGACATCCACTGCTGGACATTGGCTTCCCCGAAAATCTCCACATCGATTGGTCCAGTGCTGCAGTGAGCATGGCCTCCGGCACCGCCGGGCACTAGGGTTAATCGTCTGTAGGGGTTCATATGCGAGGATATGGGTCATCTTCCACCACGCTGGCCCAGTGAGAGTTGGTGGGAGCCAGAGCCTCATTTGTTGGTTAGCAGGTTGCACCACGAGCAGGTAAAGTTGGATTGGGTCTCGTGAGTTGTTATGCGGGACCCCTTACTAACAAGTAAGGGGTCCTGCACATATATTTTTAAGGCTGTTGCCTTAAAAATATATATTAAATTAAACTAGATTTAAACTAGTATTTATAATTGAAATAAGGTTATAATGTTGAATATGTTCTTTGGTCAGATAAGATATATTTTCAGTAAGGATAATGCGGCACTGTCACATCCCTGATGCTCGGCTACCTGCACACGCCTCCCGGAATTATTCCCGGGCATGCACGCAGCTTTCGTGTAGTTTTGTTACCTAACTGGAAAACTTTTACTAACTTACTCATAGCTACCTGCAGTTAATGTAACAGTGAGATAAATTAATATATTTAATACACACGTACTTACAATTAAGTCAAAGTGATACTATTAAGCTATAAACTTTAATACTAATTTTAATGTCGCGATAGTAACAGAGTATTTGAACCTCTTTTTCATATTAACACTAATACAATATATTATATGTTTACGAGAGCAATATAAAAGGCTATGCTCGGAGTTTCCACGTATGATTGAATCAGAAATGAGCAAATCCACTGGAGAACTAAGGTCACCTACATAGTTTAAAAGATTGCTAGCCTCAAGTGGCAATGGGCAGGACACCGCTCGAAGGACTGACAGCCGATGTAGTACTAAGGTCCTCATATGGCGACCGCTTACCGGAGGACGCAGTGTTGGCAGGCTGCTCCACCAGGTGGTCCAACGATCTGATGAAGATTGCGAGCAGCGCAGGGTCTATCGATGTGGAGATCTTTGAGAGAGGAGTATATCTAGCAGCGCACGTCTGTCGGCTGATAGTGATGATGATGATAAGTTTAACGCATCTGTGCACATATAACTGTTGATACTGGTGAACATGGAGAGCGTGTGGCGACAGTATATAATATTTGGGGCTACTGCATGCAAATATTGTCTCGACAAACTTTCGACTGCAAATGAAGTGGACCCTTTAGGGGCGAAAGGCCATCGGAGGGACCGCGTACTGAAATTTATTCAGCAGTAATGAGGAAGCACGTCCTACAAAAGAACAATGCTAATAATCCCCAGCCCCACCTCATTTCCTTAGGGATCAATCAGGGTTGCCACCGTACAGTTGATTTCGAAACATGTAATTATAAACAGGATTCGGACTTTTCCTTTTTGCTTTATATTCATTTGATGTTATATTATTATGTATATCTAATAGCTAATTGTTTTTCCAGGACGAAGTTCGCAGGATTCAAGTAACACAGAATGAAGAGTAGAGAGATCCTTTAAAAAGGAATAATGATGGTTAATCGGGTCTTTGATGCCTATATTTTTTCATATACGATTAGTTATGAACATGAACATAGTTTCATTGGTTATCATATATAAAAAGAATATCATCATCTAGGACAAATTTCATAAAATATTGGTAGGTCACTGTTGGCGGAGACCGTCTAGCTATCGCAGCAGTCAAACAGCAATAAGAAAACATTACTGTATTCCATTTAGAAGGGCGTTGTAGCTATAACAATTGCTGGAGCAACCAGATTTAATATCTTAAGTCTCAAACGAGGAGCATTCTATCTGAACCCTCGTTTTTAAGGGCACTTTGAATATAGGAAATTCGGTATTTCGGTAATTTAACAATGTTTACAGGTTTCTCAGTCAACGAACGACAGAATTTCGTAAAGTTCTAAATTAATTTAACTGTAGCGCGATTAACAATTAACAAAATTGACCAAATTGTTGTAACACGTTCGCGAATGTTCGCCCACACATTTGTTACAGCAGTTGCGGCGCGACAAGGGACTAGATTTTCATGGCATTTGCATAATCCGGCGAGGTCCGGGGCACCCTTGCGGTCTGATGTACTCTGCATCCATGTCGCCGGGGGGAGCCAGTTATATGACTTATAGACGTTATACATCTGCCATCAAAGTCGAATTGCTGCATTCAAATGTGGTGAATAGATTAATAGATGAATAGCTCGCGAAGATAAACCATAGGGACCCGATATATATAAACAAGATCAACGTATCTAGTCTCATGATTTTTAATAGGAATAAATAAATAGAAATAGGCTCTTATTGTAGTGACCAAACAATTAGACAATAAATAGAATATACACATCATCATCATCAGCCGATAGACGTCCACTGCAAGACATAAGCCTCCCCCAAAGATCACCTCATCGAATATACACATACACGTATAGATTTACAGACGGATGTTTTTTATTCGGCTAGACGAGCTGTTCGTTCACCTGATGGTAAGTGATACGCCTGCCCATAAAAACGTAGCGATAGTTAAGATGTTCTACATAGCACCATATAATGCCCGTTGCCTTCAGACATTAGATGTTAAGTATACAGCGCCCTTCGAACTGGAACACAGTAATATTCGCACGCTACTCTTTGGTGGCAGAAACGGGAGCTGCGGTGATAACTACCTAGACGATCTCCGACAACAGAGACCTACCAGCAGTAATCTACCACTACATAACGGGAAAAACCGTTCACTTGGTGGTGATACACCTATCTGTAATAATTACGCGCTATTCAAGACATTTATAGATAACTCTTCATCATTTTGAACTAAGATATTAAATCTCGTTATACTTCATTATTACAGGTGTTACAACTGTAACATAGTAACATTTGCAAATTAATCATTGAAAGCTTAGGCAAGCTTAAGTATTCAATCGATATCCGGAAAGAGAGACGTACAACCAGTAAGAAATTTTCCAATCTCCTATTTTTAATCACGAGACAAAAATATTACCCGCCGCCGAAGGAATTTCCCTCGAGGTGGAGATTATTTGGACCACTTTGATTACTTTGTGTGATGGCGGTTTTCTTTGATCGCGATATCAAAGCGATATCGCTGTATTGTTATATAAATCCACGTTGAATACATCTGATGTATAGCTAGCTGGCTGTACAATGCAATATGTACTTTTGATATATTTCTAAAAGCACTTACCACTAAAATAATCAAATTCAAATGAAATCGCTTTGCGAGATCATGTTATAATAAATAACTGTGGGGTATAAAGGGCCCCGCACAGTGGTGTAAGCGGCCCCGCACAACAACTCACGGAACTCAAGCCAACCGAACCTGCTCCTTGTGCACCCTGCTAATCAACAAACAAAGCTCTGGCTCCCACCAACCCGCATTGGGCCAACATGGTGAGAAATGGCCCAAGTCCCCCCATGAAACCCTATCAACGACGGCCCCCGTGCCCGGCGATGTGGGTTCTTTAGGGAAGCCTATGTCCAACACTGGACGTCTATCGGCTGATGATGATGATGATAGTGTTATAATAACTTCGGTATAATTTCGAGAGATTATTTCAACGAATTATCATCATTGAACACCGAAATCTGGAGAATGTGGTGTTGACCGGTGAATGTCAACATTCACATAGACGCTCGGCGTATGTCCGAAATATTCGCTTGCTACCCTTATCTCTGACTTACGCCGGTAAATGTTGACATTCAGCATGCACCAATGGTGAATGTTGGACATGTTGGAGATTGATATTGTCTTTTCTGTAATTCAGTCACTATAAAACGTCACAAGGGTTACGTAACTTTTTCGCGTCTTTGAAAGAGATGACCAAGAGAGATGAAAAAAAATTACTTAAGTGATTCAAATCTTATTCATTGCAACAACTTAAATTATTTCGACACTGTGAATTGCACAAGAGTCCCTCGCTTTTACAACTGCATTTATTTGTGGAACTTGACTGTTCCGTTTTGGGCCTCCACCAGAGCATATCTGTGATTGTCGACACACACCAGAGAGGGTCCGAATGTACAACAATGTAATGCAATATCGATCTTTCACCGACGTATTTGGTATACATTGACATAAATGTGAAAACTGTAAACATCACAACTCTATAACAATATTTTTTTTATCCAACACAGGGGATAGTGTGCTCGTGTTCAATTTTAGTTACTTTTTTTAAGTATGCAGTTTATTTACAAACCACTTATAACATTTTACAGAATAGTTCTGTTTTGTTGATATTAATATATCTCGATCCAGAACCATTTGTAATTAAAATAAATACATCAACAGGGGTGGAAAGATTGAATTTGCATATTTTAATAATTTCAGTTGATATTGTTACGTGGTGGTTTGGATTTGGTAGAAGTGAAACGATATTTCGAGTTGACAACGTTTATAAATTCCTTACAAAAAAAGTTATTATAAGAGACCTTTTCTCAAAATCACATAACTAGTGGTGTATAAATTTACTTAATAAGTTTTAAAATTAGTATCTCTACTAATAAACATCATCATCATAATTATTATCCGCAGACAGATGTCCACTACTTGACATAGGCTTCTCCCAAAGATCTTCACATCGATCGATTCTGCGCTGCCCGCATCCATCTGCTTCCCGCAACCTTCACCGGATTGCCGGACAACCTGGTGGGGGGCCTGCCAGCACTGTCTTCAGGTAGATGGTCGCCATTTGAGGACCTTAGTGCCCCATCGGCTGTCAGTCCTTCGAGCGATGTGTCTTGGCCATTGCCACTTGAGGCTAGCAATCTTTTAGAGTGTGTCGGTGACCTTAGTTCTCCTGCCCGTCTCCTCATTTCTGATTCGATCACGCAGGGAAACTCCCAGCTTAGCCCTTTCCATAACACTAATAAACATACTCTCGGTGAATTTTACTGATGAATAAACTTATTCACGACGGTATATAAATTTGCAAGTATAAAAATAATGTGATTCAGCGAAACCCGCTCATGTTAATATAGGCCAGCATCCACTTCACGAGAGATAAACAAAGATGGATATAAGGTTCAATGAGCTGAAAACTTCAAACGCCTCGTCTTGGAAAAAAGTTCAAAAGATATAAGATTATGCGCATGAATTAATTTCCTTAGATATCCACCAGTGGCATTCGAAAACCCTTTTGGTTTAATGTAGAAGCTCGTAACTAATAGTACCTTCCTTTTTGGAACTAGTCTATACAGCAACCGTCAAGGTAGGTACCACCACAGCTCCTACAGCAGCCGACAAACAATAGTGTGCAAACGTTACCGTGTCCCGGTTTGAAGGTCGCTGTAACTAGTGAAACTACTGATGTAACATAACTGATAATCCTATGTCTCAAAGCGTAGAGTACAACGCGAAGCTGTATATATAATCCCGTCCAGCTCGACATTATTATGGACAGACGGTTTACTTACCATCAGGTGAGCGTCTTCCTTATTGCTATTGCCCGTCAACATTTATATACTTTAATACATGACGAAACCTTTTACTTGCACGATTTACTCCAACTTTAAAAAAAATTCAACCTAAAGGTATACAGTGTCCTACTAATATTTTTTTTTTATTCAACGAAGCGATGAAACGAGTGGGACGTTCACCTGATGGTAAGTGACACGCCCACCCATAACAATGTGGCGGTAGTTAGAATAATATACACTGCACCGCATTGCGCTCGTCGCAATATGTATGCTTTTGTAGATATCTCTGTGGTCAGTGCTAGACTTGCTGTCTGGAGCGGACGATCTGCTTCCAACGGTTCCTGTCGAGCTATGTAAAATTTAGAGGACGACGGGTCTTTAATGTGATCGGTCCATCTGTCTAGTGCACGACCGGATGATCTTTTGCCTTCGGTGTTCCTAACGAGTTTTTTTCGGAGCCAAGTCAGGAACGATACACTATTTCGAATCTCTCTCCGAAGTATCCTTAGCAGTGTCTCCAGCGCCACATCTCGAATGCATCAATCCTTTGTCTCTCTCTGGCGAGGATTGTATGTATGTATCATGTATATATGTTCATACAAATGATATATATTTTTAATTAATTCCGGCAAAAGTTTTCCTTTCCTAGCATAAGTTATTTCATGCGACGTTATCATGAGAAGAGATTCGCTTCAGACCGCACGCGGATCTCATTAGTACATTCCCACTAATGAACCTCCCCGGGGGCCAGTCTTCGTCCCGGTGCGAATGACGGACGCATGTCCTGTCGTATTTGTGCACTAGGTACATCTTTTTTAAAATATATTGCAACGGTTAAGTAAACTCTGAGTTAGACGATGTATTCGAAAACGCATAAAGCTTTAACTTAAGACGAACGAACCATAAAACTGTTGCTTAGACACTTCTTTTTTTTTTCATATACAGCAGAGAGATCAGTCGATTCAGTTCCACCACCTGTTCTCGGGTAAATGTTTGTACAGCAACACTTTGCGCTCATTGCAGAATGTCTTTACAAACATAGTAAGAGAGATCTATTTTTTTTTCATCTGATAGTAAGCAATACATCTGCCCAAAACAACGCAGTTTTAGTGAAGATATAACACCATATTGCGCTTGTCGCATTAACATATAAGATGTTAAGTTTCGTTACTCCAGTAATTTTGTTAGCTTCAGCGTCCTTCAAACCGGGGCATGTTTGGAATACTGTTTGTCGTCAGCAATAGGAACTACGGTGGTACTCACCTAGGCGGTATGCGATAAGAGAGACGTACGCCCGTGTAACATAATTTTATATCTTTTAAAAATTTCTGAATAAAGAATGAATGCAGCACAAACAAAAAATCTTACTATGGTTGAGTAATGAGTGTTGCCCACTAGTTAGAACCGGGTCAGTGGATTGTGCACGTCGAAAACTATCCGCTGCGTCCTAATGATGTTGCGCGACCCACATCGCGGCGACTCATTAGACCAAGTGGGCGGTCCTACCTGAGCACATGGATCGACTTACAGTAACGAGATCGTCACAACAACGGACCATTAAAACAGAAGAAAACAAATTTGAACAGAGTTTTCATTTTTTTTTCTTTACATTTCAGGTCAAGAGCCGAGCTTAGAGAGGTACATTAAAGCCCTCTTGCCCGCGTAGTAGTTTTCATAAAGTGATGTCTTAATGTTTTCAGTTACAGAAATAGAATTCGCTTACAACGTCCACTTAAGTTGTGAGTTATAACATTGACTTAAGCAGTAAAGTTGTGGCTTGTGGAAACCCAAAAGCTAACACCTCAAATACCAGCAGCTTAAGAGTATGGTAGACAAGTCATACATTTTTATTCTACTATTAACTTTAACTCGGAACTATTATAATATATGTAATTTAAACTTTACTACTAGCCATCTTCATCATCATCATCATCTTCAGCCGATAGACGTCCACTGCTGGACATAGGCCTGCGTTGCCCGCGTCCAGCGGCTTCCCGCGACGTTATAGTCATTATGACCTGCGGTACCGCCAGTCACTACGGGCTGTCGTTTATAGAGATTCATAAGAGGGATTTCAGCCATTTCTCGCCACGCTGGCCCAATGCGGGTTGGTACTACTATTACTGTTATATAGTTAAAAACTTAAAATAAAACCTCATTAACGATACATTTTATTACTTTATTGTTGTAATTATTCAAAGTTTATAAATATAACCAAAATTTACAGTGTCACCCAAATCATTGATTGGTCAATTGTAAGTTCGTTGAAACTATTCGCTATACTACAGCTAGCTACAGTGTGAGCTCGATCCTCACGAGGTTGAAACTCCTTTTAAGGAGAAGATCATAAAGAAAACAATGTATCCTAAGAACAGCTTCAAAGAGATGAACCGAGATTGAAACGTTTTATAGCTTCAATATGTCTACTTTTAAGCTTTTGGATACTAAAGAGTTCCCGCACAGTAAGTCACGAGACCCAAGCCAACTTCACCTGCTCGTGGTGCACTCTGCTAATCAAAAAACAAGGCTCTGGCTCCCACCAACCTGTATTGGGCCAGTGTGGTGAGAAACGGCCCAAATCCGTCCAAGTGAACTTTTACATACGACAGCCTTAGTGCCCAGCGATACCGGAAATCATGCTGACTGTATGTGGAGATCTTTGAGGGAGGCCTTATATACAGCAGTGGACGTCTACTGGCTGATGATGATGATGAAATCAAGGTGTGCAGAATTGTCTCCAGTTGGTTTATGGACCACAAATTATTAAACCAGATCGTTATAATTGAAAACCGACTAGTGCGAATTGCTGCAACTCAATCGCACTGACTACGGACAGATAATTAAACGTCATCGGCAACACGTCGCGAACACAAACGTATTAATGGCGGAAACGGAATTAGATTTACATGTGCTATATGCCAATACTGATTAATAGGACCGGATTGTAATCGAGTAGCCCACGGCGGCTGAATTACAAGCCGGGCCCGCTCCGCTTTCAGCGCGTTCACGCCGCTCATGCGAATATCATCATTCCGGTCTTTGTTATGAAACAGTTCCATTTCCTTTGGAGTGGACCGGAGATTTACAACCTTGTTAAACGTAATTGCACGAGCTCGTTGACGTGGATGTGACCGGGTCCCATTTGCTTTCAGCGCTACGCCGCGATGGAACCTTGTCGCGCCGAATGCTAAACTTCATCACGACGCTGGCGAACTTCGTAATGTCGAATGGCTGAATGGGACGCAAGCAGCTCGTTAAAAAGCCAAGCCTGCCCTTTTGTGATCCTGATGCCGGACGAGATTCAACCGTACGTTAAATTAATAAGCCCCAATAGTTCCTCTACAATATTTCAGTAAAGCCTTACAGAATATATTTACTGGTGGAAGGTCTGTGTTGCTGAAGACCGTCTAGAGGCAGATATAAGCGGACCGCAGCGCCTATATCTGCCGCGAAACATGCTATACAAACACTACTGTTTTCCGGTTTGAAAGGTGTTGTAGCTAGAGAAATTACAGGAGTAACGAGACTTTACATCTTACGTGTCAAAGCGTAGTCTTTAAGACTTTAATAAAAGATTGTTTTTCTTAATATATCATTACATAGTCATTAATATGCAATATATCATTAGGCCGCAGACTTACGGTCTGCAAGCCTAGTATCAGATGAGCTAAACCAAATAATGACTAGCAAGCGATATAAATCAACGGAGAATAGAGAAAGAGAGAGTGGAAATATCATCGCAAACAAACAGCATGTAGTATACTAACAAATATTTATATTAACTACAAGATCTAAGTAATTTAAGTTAATGGTTTTTAAGTAACTATTGCATAAATTAATTTTTATTTTTAAATCTTTTTTTTTTGTTTTAAACGATTCAATAAAATATTTAAAGCGCAATTGAAAAGCAATAGCGATTGCGGGCGCGTAGTAATTGGTTTTGTCCACAATTTTAATATGGAAATCACTATTGCAGCAGGGGCTCTATATTTGTTTTTTTTTTTGTTATTATTAATTGTTTTCACCAGATCGTCGGACCACCTAGTGCGGGGCCTGCACACTGTGTTTTCCGGTTTAGTCTATTTAGATACGACAATGTGTCATAGAAAAATTTTTATCAACCAAGAGTTAGATGAAGGCGAATAAGAAAAGGTAACATCCCCTTTATAAACAATACTTTGTTTTTCTCTCATTATAAGTGATGCATCATCATCATTATCACCATCATTAGGTGCTCTCTTCAAACTGAAGTTTGGCGATCAGATTGACAAAACTAACTTGAACGGCCTATGATAAATGAGACCGAACTGAAATATACAAAAACTTTATAATCTAAGTTGGTTTTCTTCTATTCAGTGTTGATAGTTGTAACCTATTTAAATATATACTTTTTAATGTAGAACACCATTTCACTCTACTTCCTCTTTAATGCAACGAGCCTTTTTAATGTCGAGTTTACCCAGATTTGATACAGAAAATGAATGTTTATTTTTAACCTAAAAAAAAAAATCTTGATGGCCTGAAATCTACTTACAGAGCGTCGCATAAACTAAAAAAGAGAAAACTCCCATTCAGCGGAGCTGAGCGAATGCCTCATTAGTTCATTCCATTACATTTAGATGTCACTGTGAAAAATGCTTTCGCGGAAAGTTCCGGAACCACCCCCGCCGCGACCCTCCCCATCAAAAGACAACCTTTTAATTAGCTCTCGGGACTTTATAAAAATACGCAGCCGGCGTTCATTAGCACATAAAATGCTAACCGAATCCGCGCCCGCCCGAACCGGAAACGCTTCGGGGTATGTTCGCATCGACAGGGATTTTTTTTTTAATTCACGCGTGTCCGATATCGTCTAACTTTTGAAATTGTATCTGCGGACCCGACACAGAGAACCTTTGTTTTTTCATCCAAAAAATTTTCCGAGGGCTTCAAAATCCAAAAATTTCAATACTATAGAATCCACCATACATTCGTGAAAAATATATTTATATTTAGCTTTAATAAAAAAAAGACAGCAAAATTCACAAACAACCCTTCTTTTACATTTATGCTTATAATTTTTCGCGTAGGATTACAGTCCTTCAAAGAAGTCGCAATAATTCATATCCTGTGAATAACTTTTAAGAGACCGTTTAGATAGGTATCACCGCAGCGCCTGTTGCTGCCGCTAAACAGTACTGTATAAACATTACAGTGTTCCGGTTTGAATGTCTAACATCTCATGTCTGAAGGCGACGAGCAAAGCGTGGTGCAGTGTATATCATCTTAACCACTACCACGTCGCTATAGCCAGGCGTATCGCTTACCAGCCCGTTCGTCTCGTCACTTCGATAAATATAAAAAATAACGTTGACGCTGAGGAAATTCTAAATAGATTTGATTAAAATTAGCATGAGTAATTAAAATACTAGAAAACGTACCAAACGCGAATATACTTTTTCTTTTTTTAATATAAATTAGTGCTTGATGATGAGCTTACATGATGGCAAAAGGAAATATAGTCTTTGAACATAAAACTCACTACCCAAGATAAAGCTCATTCAAGTCTTTATTAAGTTTTATATGTTATGGGTATTTCGATATATATAAATGTCAATTAGTAAACCTGTTGCATTGTTACACAGGAATGCACTTGTTGAATAGAGATCACCGCCACGTTCCGAATGCACAGCACTACAACCGAGTACAAGATCGAGGAAACCGAGTAAACTTTCTCGAACAATCCGGCGATGCTTCAGCAAGGTGGGCTGCTGTTGGAATGTTGGCAGCGTCTCTCCGAAGACTGCTCGCCTCTTCGGTGCGACGGAAGTGTTTTGTCTCGTGTTCTCAAAGTTCCGTAATTTAAACCGAGATAGTTGTGAAGGAAACTTCCAGTCCACTTTCTTGTGTGAACAATACTTTATTATGTTTTATAAGAGCAGTTGTAGAATTTCAATTAAAGAGTTTATTGATTTTTAATTCACAAACAACCCACCACCAGTCGAAGGATTTATATTTATATAAAACCTTTCACTGGTGGTAGCTCTCTGTTTTTTTTGAGGTTCGCACACTTATATGAGGCTGGGGCTTTGTGTTTCACATTTTATATGCTTTATTGATTATTTATCACATAGCATTCCCTACTCTTCATGCACACTTCAGTTTTGCTACCATTCTCCAATCTTTTTCCTTCTTTCATCCCTCTCTCATAAATAAAGGCAACTCATGCCATTTTTATTTCCCTTTCCAGTTAGTTTACAATTTCTGCTTGATTCTAATACAGTTTGCTCGTCTTTATTTTTAATTATATTTACATTGGTTCCATTCTCTAGTTTACATTTTTCTTGTTTGTTTACATTGTTTTTTAATTTCTATCACAAATCCATTTTCTCCTACATTATATATATTCTACTTTTTCCTATTTTCTTATCTACTTTCTATATCTCCAACTTCTCCAATTTGCTGTAGTACCTTATTTTTATTTATTGTTTGTGCTAAATTCCAAAAATGTGTGAGACTGTTGTCCTCACTCACCACAGAGGTAGATCTCTGTTGCCGGAGACCATCTAGATAGATACCACCGTTGCTCCTACAGCAGCTGATATAGCTGTATATGTAGCTAGTGTAATTATTGGGATAACGAGAGTCAACATCTTATGTCCCAAGGGAACGAGCACAACTTGGTCCAGCATATAACGTCCTGACCATTTTATTATAGGCAGATGTGTCACTTACGATTAACGTCACTCTTATTTTGTTGTTTTATATAATAAAAAAAATATAACAACCGTACTCCACTACGTATTATATGAATGGTTTCGACGCGAGTGAAAAGAAAACTATCTCCTTAAAGAAGCTCTTGACACAGGGGATGATTATTAAATTAGATATATACAGTGTTAGACTTAGTCCAAAAGATTGCTAGACTTAAGTGGCAGTGCGCAAGGCCCATTGCTCGAAAGACTTTCTGTCAATGAGGCAGTAAGGTCCTCGAGTGGCGCCCGCGTACCAGTAGACGTAATGTTGACAGGCCTTCCACAAGGTGGACCGACGATCTAGTGAGAGTCGCGGGAACACAGGATGCGAGAACGCGGGACTGATCGATGTGGAGATCAGTCAGCGTCTATCGGCTGATGATGATGATGATATACAGTTTATATAGAAGGATCGTTAGGACATGGTATAATGAAAAGTTTGCTATTTCAGTTTCCTTCGACTTCAATTCGAGCAGTTCAACTCTGTGTCGTTGAACATAGACTTTTCGTTGCGATATTAGATAGAAGGTAGTTAAATTTGAAATGATTATGTATTAGGTTAACATTGGCCGGTATAAATAAACCATGAACCCGCATGGGCAAACACGCGCCATGGAATCAGTGGCGCAAGTTCCCAGACAGAGGACGCGAGGTCCCTCAACGAGCGGTCGGGACCCGTGGCCCTGGCCGTAAATATTTGTCTGGAGCGCGCCTCGGGGCTGTCACACTGCGAAATTACATCCATTTGTATGCAGATGTCAGCGCTGAGGAATTAAGTCGGCCGGGCTTTGACTGGATGCAAATAACTCGCGAAAATTAACTCGTCGATGTGAGCAAACCCCTCCGTCTGAATGGTAATTATATTATAATTCTTCTAAATAAATCAAGGAAGGGTTAGCTGTAACAATAGAGGCCATTTTTCATCGTTTCATTTTAATGAAGATAGATTGAGGAAAAGGGATCGTTGATTTTGAGAATAATGGGGAAATCTTCAGAAATGACATCGCAGGTATACATAAATTTGGCTTATTTAAGATCTCTCTCAATTATATAGACAAAATGTATTTATTAGAAAATCTTTGATTTACAGATATAGTATTTCATATTTTTTCATGTCCTATATAACTGCTGTCTTAATTACCTGCCTTCTGACACGAAACCGCGGGATTAGGACGATGATAATGTTTTTCGAACCAGCTAGCTACAACTTACATGTTCTAAGTTATAGCATCTTAAATTAGTATTTAGACTATTAGATAGGTCACCACTGCCCGTGGTAGAAGACAATTAAAAAGACTTAAGCATTCGCAAGCCCCGAATGTGGACGCCCTGAATACTATCTAAACGAGTCCGCGAAGGACCATAAATAGATCATGGTATACCGTGTTTGTTGCACAGAAAGGATGCTAAGGAAGGTAAAATCTTTACTGGAAATTGCTTAGGATATTAATCAAAGTATCATCTGATAAAAATGTTGGTAATTCATATGTAATATCATCTGATAATCAAATCAAATACCTTTAGATGAAAAGTGTATAACAACATTATACACACAAAAACCACTGATATAATTGATTAAATAACTAAATCCTCAGCAGGTTTTAATTAATTCTTTAGTAAAAAGGATTACCTCCGTCCATATTAAAAGTGTTTCCCACTCAGTGCCGCACTCTTTAGAGGTCCGTTTTTCGATTACCATGCTAATTAACCGGCCACACTAAGTCCCTCGCTTTGCATTCATGTACTGTACGTTAGAAAAGTACAGACGGAGCTATACGTATTCATAGAGTCAGCCTGGGCTGCTCGCCGGCCTAATGGTTAGAGCGTGTGGCCTTCCTTCCGGAGGTTGCGGGTTCGAATCTCGTCATGTACCGATGACTTTAATATTTAAGTTATGTACATATGTAAACTTTAGTAACAACAGCGGAATACAAACGGTGAAGGAAAACATCGCGAGGAAACCTGCACATGAATTAGAATTTATTCTAAGGTGTGTGTGAAGTCACCAATCCGCGTTGGGCCCGCGTGGTGACTGTGGCCCATCGTCCTCAAATTGAAGGTAGGCCTGTGCCCCAATAGTGGGGACGTACATTGGCTGATATGGATTACGTGGATACGTTTCTTTGGCATATAATTTATGTGCCAATATATCATAATATCAATTAATAGCTATTTTTTTTTACAAAAACTAAAGATGAACAGAACTCATAGAGGATATTAAATTGTTAACTCGCAGATGTTTTATGATACTGAATGTTTTGTACCTCATCTCAAGACTTTGATGTTGTGTGATTACTTCAGTAAATACTTTAACTACAACGTTATTAAACCGGAAATATTTAATTTATATTAAAACAAAACCCTCAGACAACAGAAATACATATAAAAGGTATAATTTGCCCGACGGTTGTGATCTATGTTTAATCAAATAAAACTCCTAGGTACCACCGCAGCTCCTATTTCTGCCGCCAAACAGTACTGTGCAAACATTACGATGTTCCGGATTGAAGGGAGTTTTAGCTAGAGAAATTATAAAGGTAACGAGACTTAACAAGCTGCTTCAATGCGACGAGAGCAATATGGTGCAGTGTATACCATCCTAACTAGCGCCACTTATTATCGGCAGGCGAATAACTCACCTTAAGGTGATCGCACCACTTTTCTCTTAATTGAATAAAAAAAACAAATATTTTTCGATAAGCGAATACCATATGAAAAATACTTGAAATATGTACACTGCATTGCTTTTAAATAACAAACGGGAATGCGAAAATAATAGAGTACAGGGGTTTGATGTAACCCCCTTTTATAAACGCACGCGGAGGATGAATTTAATTTATTTTACCCATAGACAGTGATGCGATTCAAAATGGCGGCGAGGAGCCGACATACAGTAGCGTACAAACATGACTGTGTTCCGGATTGAAGGACGCTGTAGCTAGTGAAATTACTGGGATAACGAGATTTAACATCCTATGCCTCGGAGCACAATGTGATGCTGTGTATATTATCTTTACCGCCGCGTTGATATGGGGACACGTATCACTTACTATTAGATGAACGCTCCGCTCGTATCATCGCTTTGTTGAATATAAATAAAAAACATCTGCGGACGTCGGCGGCACGACTTCCGCGCTCGTGTCATTGTCTATTAGCGGACGGTATGAGAGGCCGGGCGGACCCTCGCCGCGGGCGCTGAACCTCCAAAAGCTCTTAAAATCTTTTAAATGTCAAATAACGATTTTTTTATTTATTTTATTTATTAGACAGTAGATTAAAAGAGAGCATCAATGCAAATCGCAATATATATATATATATATACCAATTACAATTTGCATTAAGTACATAAAGTTATCATTAAAGATTCTTTATTAGCTTATAAGCCTTCAGAAAGTACTCTTACGTTATTTAAAAAAAAGGAAATAGTAAAATTCCTTACTTAGTTTTCTCCCACAGGATTTCACGATTAAAGGATATAACATTTATTTATATTTTTGATGTGGAAAACGGTAGTGCTAACTAGGATGCCCTGTGCTATGCGACTCCAGGTTCTCCCCTCTTAGTAAAAGTATTGATGTATTTGTTTGTATGAATAATGTATGTTATTTTTATAGACGCATATTTATTGTAAAATACTTACAAACGGTTGTCCATACATCCAGTTATAGGCACTTACCTGTAAAAATAAATATTACAATGAGTTATTTTTTATAGCATAAAAACACTTGCTAACATCTATACTTTGCAACTCCGGATTATGTTAAACACTTTAAGATAAAAGATAACACACAAACAAAACTTATTTATTACTTTAATCATTAATACAATGTTACAGAGATGCAAAAGTTATAAAACTTCTCTTTTCAGGGTTGCAAATAAAAATTGTACTCCACTGAAACATTGAAGCTTTTAAAATGCAGAGTAACAGCTTAAGAGGCTTCATTCCACTTTATCTTAGCTTACGAGTTCACGTAGATTATCTAGGACCATTACACTTTTTATTATACATTCAGGTAATACATCTGACCTACTTATCTAGACTCAAAAGTTAACCTATATATTAATATAACTGTATTTAAGTAGATTGCTAATTTCGTTGTGAAACAAAGGATCAGATCAATATGATAAGAAGTACCTGCAGATATGATTTATGTAGTTAAGTATAAACATTAGAATTAATCTTTACTTCCGACGTTAATACTATGAAATTATGACAGAGAAGTTCGCACTGTGCGTATCGATATACGTGGATTGAATCTGAGCTTCCGGTGAATAGAAAATATTAAGATGAAATCGTTTTTTAGATTTCTAAGAACAACAGTCTATGAGAACATGTTTCATCCATCGACTTGCAAGCATTATGCCTTTCGAAGACAAGGTGTCCTTTTCTAGCAGTTGAAACATAAGATGTTCTAATTATATGATGTTTATAGTCAAAATATTTGTGTCATTAGTCTATAGTTTTCGTGTAAATATAAACTGTATAAATACAATATAAACTAGCAGGTATTTCATAATCCCCACCACCCCCTTAAATGAACAGCGATAATAACCAGCCGTCGACTACAGAGAAATCGTTATGCAATCTATTTTCCATACTCACTCTGTAATTGTATTCAAAATAGAGACCGATAACCACACGCTGCGTGATACTTAAGTTCAAAGTGGGGGTGGATGAAGCCACCGCCATTCGCAAGTTACGTAGATATGAGCAGAAACACAAACTGCACCCCGCAGACATGCCTTTGCAGGACTTAATTAAAATTGAACAACATCACAGAGTAATGCACACAACCGAAAGATAAATCTTTTTATTCAAATATGATGCTGGATGCGGCAGGCACCAATCGATGTGGAGGCCTAGGTCCAGCAGTGGACGTCTAACGGCCGATGATGATGATGATGATTCAAATATAACAGAAAGAGTACAAGTGGCAACAAAATACTATCCTTCACAAATAATAGATAATCTTAAGATATTACCAGGAAGTAAGTACGGGTTAAAAATCTACAAAAATTCACTAAATTTTCAATATAATCTCTTTTTTTTTTAAATAATGCATCGAAACAAGCAAGACGTTCACCTGATAACAAGTGATAATAACCTACCCATAAAAACAAGGCGCTATTACAGTTTTAATGATATACATAGAATTTCATTGAAATCCTCACCTCGAGATAAGAGATGTTAAATCTCGTCACCTCAGTAATTTAACTACAACGTCCTTCAAACCGGAATACAGTAATATTTGGACAGTAATGTTTTTCGGAGCTGCGGAGGTACCCAGATGGTCTCCGGCAAGAGAGTACCAGTTACTAGTGTTCTACGTTGGAACACTCAGATTTTCGTGAGTTGATGATGACCTTCGTCCTTAATGATTGTTTGATAGAACGAAAAAATCAATCATTTATATAAGTTTATTGGTATAAATCAAATATGATATATCAACCTCCAAGGATCAAGATGATGATTATCCGTATACTTCTTACTGGATGCGAGCAACGCGGGACCGATCAATGCGAAGATCTTTGGAGGAGGTCTATATCCAGCAGTGAACGTCTGTCGGCTGATGATATCAACCTCGAAGGATCAAGGTAATTGTTGATTGTCAGTATACTCCTTCTAATTATTATTTTTTATATATTCATTTTTTATTCAATTCGATAAATGATAGTTCTCCAAACGTTGGCTCTGTATGCGAGCTAGTCTGTAGCGCCTTGCTCCACTCAAAGGTTACTGTAGCGGACAGAGAAGCACACTCACAATCAAGGTACACGTCCAAAGCAACACTGCAGGCGATCGGAGGGACCACGTGTACCCACCCGACAG
This sequence comes from Ornithoptera alexandrae, assembly GCA_029030555.1. Lineage (NCBI taxonomy): Eukaryota > Metazoa > Arthropoda > Insecta > Lepidoptera > Papilionidae > Ornithoptera > Ornithoptera alexandrae. Next base: position 10,254,324 of record JARDVY010000007.1, read on the forward strand.
GTCATTAACTGTTCGCATCAAATTCTGAACCTCCATCCAGTCTAGACGGGGCACCCCTCTGATTAATGAAAGTTATCAATTTCGAGTCACATGTGTCAATAGGATGGGAACAAGCCGATCATTTTCTCTGCACAGTGAGATTGAAATTTTCGCCTTGCAATATTTCCTACAAACATTTACAGCATCATCAAATGTTACATACTTATGTAACATTTGCAACATAATGCAACTTACTGTTTACTGGTGATAGGCCTCTGTTGCCGGAGACCGTGTAGGTACCACTGCAGCTTTTATTGCAGCTCACTAACAATAGAGTGCAAACAATATTAGGTATTCCTATTTGAAGGGCGCTGTAGCCAGTGAAATTACTGAGGTAAAGAACCTTAACATCTTGTCCCAAAGTGATGAGCGCAATGTGATGCAGTGTATATTTTCCTAACTAGCGCTACGTTATTATGGGCGGGCGTCTCACTATAAGGTGAGAGTCTCGCTCGTCTCGTCGCTTCGTATGATAAAAAAATAATAATTAAATAATAACTACTATGTAAATTAGTTTACTTGTTAACCAGATATTTGACAAGGTTAAACTTTTACCTGAAAACGAGTGTGAAGTTACACATAAAGCATGACTTCCTTCTCTTTATGAATGAAGAAGATCATAAAATGCTTTTACTAAAGATAATTTTATTTTTCATTTAAATGGAAAAGTAATAATACGAGTAAAACGTTCATCTTTTGGTAAGCAATGTAACATGTTAATATTTATTACCTCAGTAATTTCATTACCTAGAGTGCCCTTTAAACCGGAATACAGCAATGATCGCACAGTACTGGCCGTCAGCTGCAACGGGCGCTGCAGTGGTACCTAGACGGTCTGTAGCAACAGAGACCTACCAGTGAAATACTTTATCCAATATTTCAGTTGAAGAGTTCCGTCCGGATGTTCGCAGTTGCGCTGTGATTCAACACAAACGCTGATGCAATATCTCGCATAATTTTCGCCGATGCCGCATCCGCTTCCGGCGGCGGATTACTCCGCTAAGCGTGTTGCGATCGCCGTTTGCATTTATAAATTCGCTCGCATTCATTGCAAACAGGCAGCACGCGACCCGCAAACACTCCGCTATTGGAATTTCAATTCGGCAGTTTGTTCACCGTCAGTTTTTATAACGGCATTTCAGCAATTGCATCGGGCATATTGCAAATACTATCCACTCTCCTATCAGCTGTGTGCTTAACCGTCAAACACACTTGACCTATTGGCATTTTAGGAAAAATTTTACCACTTCCCATGTAAAGTGATCGTGACAAATTATAATTAAATTTTTATGTATGCACATTCTGTAACTCATCCCACAAACATACACACTCATACAAAAACACCTAAAAATTGCCTTGTATGCCGAACTTGTATATATACGCCTTAGCAAGTATATACAAGTTTATTTTGTATGTACGTCTGCTAATGGGCGTTGCTAACTGCGACACAGTCATTCAGTTAACTATATGTATAGCAACATATATATTTACTGTATTTTGTAAATGTTTTTGTTTTTAAATAAAAAAATGCTTCAATTTTTATTTGCAACTTTTGGGTTTTTGTTACATTTAAACTTATACACGACTAATTCATTACTATTTCTTTTATTTAACTTAAGTCAAACGGAACGTTCACTTGATAATAAGTAAAACGCCTAGTTAAGATGAATTACACAGCATCACATTGTGCTCCTTGTCGCATTGACATATACGATGTTAAGTCTCTATATCACAGCAATCCCAATAGATGCAGCGTCCTTCGAACCGGAACAGAGTTATATTTACGCACTAGTGTGTATTATCTTATTCCTCTGGCGCAGCGGCTTAATATGACTCTTTGCCTCCGACTCAAGAGACCACCAGCGTTGTCTGTCACTGCCTCTTGCCAGTCCACTGCATGAAGCTCTAGTAGGTCTTACTCTACGGCATCCTTCTAATGATATTTGAGGCGAGGAACGCTTTTTTAACGCTGCACTCGTCTCCCATCCTTAGAAAGAGGACCATTCAATGACGTCAGCAGCCTTTGGCTTTTCCCAGGATGTTCTTTTCGTCAACCAGCCTCTCGATTTCAGTGTTGTGTCGGGCTCATCACCTACCGTCCTCTCTTTGAGTCGAGCCGAATATCCTACGCATGATTTTCCACTCGGCAACCAGGAGCCGCTCTTCTTCAGGTCTCGCTACTGCATACCAAGATCGGTCTTATCACCGTCTCACACCGTCACACACTAGTGTCTGTCGGCCAAAATAAGAGCTGCAGTACACCTGTCCCCGGCAAAAGAGAACTTTTCAATTAAGTTCAGTAACTTTTTATAATATTCAATATACTATTGGAAATGTTTATAAAAAAAGTTCGTGATGGCGTTATTGAAGAAAAGCTTCTTTTTCCGTAAACATTTCTGTTCAAATAAACGACACGACTCCCGCGATTCTACAGATGTAAGTAATAATCTGTAGCCAACACAAATTATACATCGTTTCATAGAATGTAACAATGCGAATGAATCTAGCGAAATAACTTTCAAAAAGCTTACCGAATGGTTAATAATAATAAAAAAAAAGTCCTTTACCTTGTAAGAGTTGCTTGCCGTTCTAAGACATAAAAGGTTTAGTCCCATTGTTGAAATGTGTCAATCAAATTTGCGGGGGCTCCGACAAAGGAAACAACCCCGCCGAAGGATTTTCTCTTTTTTATAAATCAAATATAAATTCTAACTAACGTAGTTAGTTAGTAGTGGTGGTGTTAGTGGTTCGGGTTCTGGTTCTTTTCCATAAGGACTAACGTTTTAGGTGCTGTAAATATTTTTTAAATTATATATTTCTTTACCTTTATTTTCACTGTGATAAACTACTTACTTATTTAATACTACACTATAACTTTAAAAAAATAACTAACATGATATTAAATGGATAAATACAATGAATAAGGGATTATATTATACAAAAGTGGATTGTGACTATTAAGAACGTGTTTAATGGAATATCTTAGAAGAGATCTATTCCCAGCAGTGGACATGCATAGATTGAAATGAGGGTGATAATTAATATTATTTTTAAGAGGCAAGAAGCGGAGACTGTTTATACGGCGGTAAGTAGATATGTATGTTTGTGTGGCGCTAGTCAAGAAATTTACACTGCTCCTCCATTAACTTAATTAAACAAGTATTTATACAATTATGTGTTCACTTGTTTTAATAATGTCAGGCCAGGGCAGAATACCAAAACTTGGCACCAGGTGCCAATGACTCCTGGACCTTTTTGTCTAATGTAATTTTTGTGTTTTTATTTAATATTTATAGACTTAAGTTTTTTATTAGATAAATAAATGGCTTATTATTATCATTATTATATATGTTATGTTACTCGTCTATATATATAAATATATATATATATAAATGTATCTGTACAGTTACCGTATTGACTTTTTTTTCTTTCAATTACTCAAGGTTCGCGGGTCGCGCCGCGTGCGAGTGCGTCGGAAGCGCGATAGGTTTTTCGCGTATTCCTCGTGCCACGACCGAGCCGAAACGTGCACAATGCAGCATAATGAACGCATTGCGAGGGCGCGTGCCACCCCCCGGGGCCTCCGCAGCAACGGTAGGGTGCGTTGCGTGGGCCAAATATCTGTCCCATTGTGCGGCCCACTCGGCGTAAACGTTGAAATGATTGAGAGCTGTCTGTTTTACCGTTCAATGTATTTGTTGATCCGTGTGATAAATTTAGGTAGTGGTGATTTTTATTTAAACTCATTCACAAAACAACATAAAAAAATAAAGGTCCATCGATCGAACATGAGGCCGTAGTGTGAACTAATGTTTGCAAAAATGTGCAAAAACGTACCCGTTCGTCCCGACCATGAAGTTTTTAGCTTCATAATAGTTTTAATGTTCATTAAAGGATATATATATATATAGGGGATATTTATATAAAATTACAATCGATGCTTTGAAATGTTTAGTGTCCCTCCCCCAACAAAGTTAGTAGCTATAAAGCGCTTTAAACCAGAACACAGCGCTACATTGACCTACCTGGACGTACTCCAGCAATATTCTCTTTATTTTATACTATGGGTTTTTATTCAATTAAAGAGTGAATAGCAGAGACATAAGAGAATAATAAATATAATAAAATAAGATTTTTCTCAAAAAGTATCTAGCCATTTATAATATATATATATGCTAAAATATTTTTTTTACTATTTACGAAAATTACAAGTGTGATGAATTTTATCCACCCTATTTTCACTTAGCAAAATGTCTTGCTGTATTAGATTTTTTAGATTTATCATTAATATATACGTTTCAAATATTTAACTGTGAGGCCGTAATACAAATAAATACTTTCTGTACGAATAAGAATTAAAGCAAGGTACAAATGTTTGAGGTCTTTTATTCACCCCGTACGAGCGAACAGCAATTTTTAATACATACGACAAAGTTGATACAGTTTTATTTATATAGCGGGCAATATACCACTCAGATGCACTTTAATACGGAGACGGGGTAAATATGTACGTTATATATCGTCGAGCTTTTCAATTTAAAACTTGTCTTGTACGTCTTCCATATTAACCCTGCAGTGCTCCGTCACGATGCTTAATAATATTATAAGCTCGAGATTAGCGAGCTTTTGTTTAAAGATATTAAAAATATACAGAGCGAACTACGTTTAAAGTATATATGATATAACATACATTATTAAGACAAAATATTTTATACGCACACGTAGCAACCGTGTAGAAGACAGTTGTTTCACCATAATTATTACACTGAAAATTGAAATGGATAATCCTTAAGAAAGACACGAATCTGATTAAACGGTAACAGATAATATAATATTTTATAGCAAAGCAAATAACTACAGGAATTGAGCATTATAAATTGGAAAATTCACTTATTGCGCTGGTAAGTGAAATTTTTCACAGCAAAGTGTAATCTGGTTAAGTGAACGATAATTAAGTCGTATTAAAAATACTTTGACTTAAAAAAAACTTAATCTGTTATGTGATCTTGCATAATTATGCTAATAAAGATTACTATGGTAAGTCCCTCGCAACTCGTCGCGACAAACAAAAGGAACTACATGAACAGTTAAGACGATTGGAAATTTCAAGGTCTGTTTTAAGCAATGAGTCGAAATAGAAATATTCCCATAACACATTAGCAGATATGTTTCATTTATCGATGGCTGGATTTCAGACAAACTGAAAGGCTAAGTAATGATGTGAAATAATTAACTTCGTAGCTATCTCTAATTAATACGAACTTATAAAACAACGACAGAAAATAAAGAGAAAAACTTCATTTATTGTTATGTTCTGTTGCGTAGGTGTACATTGACATGTTCGGGATTGCCTCACAGGTGACCTTCCACTACAATGAATTCTACGCATTCGGATATTTCCAGACTAAGTGTTACTGCAACTCCCTTGAAAAAAAAATAGTTTAAATATCATTGTTAGGGTGTGGTTTTTTAAAACTTTATATATTCGTGGATTGCCTTCGTCGTCGTAAGATATGAGAGATGTATTATGCATATTATTATATTATATATGCATATTCACAGATACCTGAATATTGCATGGGTAAGACCAGATTTTAAACGTTAATATTTTACAGCGGTCACACATTTCGGATTGATGAAAATGGAACGCACCACAAATCCATGCAACGGGCGCGGCTCGCAACGGTCGCGTAGCAGGTACATAGCGCCGGAGTAGCGCCGACGTAGCTCTCCGCCGCCACCAGCCGCGGTGAATGCTACGTCGGGCGTTGTCTCGCGCATCTCTGCCCCGTTAAAAGTACGATCGAAAGCGCACCCGCCACGATCCTTTTGACGTATCCCGGTCCGGCTGCGGAGCAAGTGTTGTACCCGTAGCTTTTGTCCCTTTTGAAGCGTACCGTCTCTTTGCTCGGGTCATAGCGACGAGCTCCGCCGGGTTGTCTGGATGGAAGACTTGCAAAAGCAAAAAAAAACGTACGCGTGCCTGCATTTTTTTAATTCCGCCTTTCAAATTGACTGAGACAAAAGCCCCGGCGGAAGAGTGTTCCTCCGTAGTTTGTTTTTGATGCGCTACGTTGCTTGCGATGGATTATAAATGCGGCGAGATTGATGTTAAAATAACCATTTTGTAAACATTTTTAGCAAACTATAGAATTAAATTGTAAAATTATATAAATATAAATATAAGAGATTTCCACCTACGTAAGATGTAGAGACTTAAAATTTGGTAAGAATATTCATTTTGCCGGACAGGTGAGCTAAACAAGAATTTTACAAAACAAAGTTACCAGGATGTTACAGCCAGCAAAGCGGGAAGAGAACAGCTAGTATAATTACAAAATAAACTAAATGATAAATATGTCGCGCATGTTTTTATTTAGTACATAATATATACAAAATACAACGCCTGTATAACAACAAGGAGCAAATTTCTGTTTAGATTTATTTGTTTTAAACGTGACTCTGCTTCAGCCGCATAAAGATTATTTTAGAGATATAGTTTGACTCAAGAACAGTTTTGATTCTTGTTAAATCCCTGTTGTCTTGTTAGACTAGTGTAATGTTTGATTAATATTTCGTAAACTTTAAAATTACTCTAATTAGTCTAATTAGTTAAACACGTTAAAAGTTTTAATTAATTATCTACCTCTGCGCCGCAGACACTAACTTTATTTGTATCACTGTATCTTTGGATCGATTCCGAGGACATGATGGATAGAATGTGGATGATCGTGGAGTTTTTTTCTTGAATCCACGTAAGGAATGATAATAGATAATCAGCGAAATGGCTTCACTTTGTTTCGATTATGGTAATATAAATCCTGAAGTTAAAATTAGGTAAACAATAAAAAAAAATATTCATTTATTTTGAGTTTTATACGTATGTGTATGTATATCTCTGAATGAAATATCAATGATATTTTAACTAGGAGAAACAGTGGAGGGTACAAATATCCGTTATGTGTTATTTAATTAATTTTCGCAGCAACTTACTATGCAGTACTTGAAACATGCACGAGAGAGTAGGGTGCTAGTTTATTCGCTAGACATAGCAATAACGTAGCAGTTTCGTAGCAATTCCGTAGCAAGTATGCACTTTCCAATCGATTAGGGAGAAGTTAAACATTCAAGCTTTTTCGTAGTCGCAACTATTTTCAATTTTGTGCACGTATTTAATATTAACAAATTTAATTTTGATGATAATGAATCTGATATATTTTTTAAACATAAATAAGTTATTGACTTGAGTAAAGTATACTTCTTCTTTTGCATTGCGTGTATGGTAAGATAAAATATATCTTAATCAATTCATTGATGATTTTACGCCGGTACATTAAAAATATTATAAATATGTAACAGAAAACTAAACGCAAATATTTAGACGCTTTAATTGTTACCAAATTATTTCATAGTCCTCAGCTTAATTAACCGTCATTAATATTAACCGTTATTACGTAGGACAACATATTTCACGTTCTTATGTAAAACAGTTACAGTAAATATTTTATACCTTCTTCCCTTTATACTAGCATCAGCACACAGAGTCAGATGTATAACTAAATTTAGATGCACCGGCTATCCCCAAGGAGTCTACTCTCATGATGCAATTCCTACTCTCTGGAGCCCACCGACCGACGGTTAAAGATATTTCGTGCAACTGTCATCAATAATGAACCCTACTGTCATTGAATTTGCTGCAGGGAAGTAACAGAACCCCATTTTGTACTAGTAGTTATTTAAAAATTCATTTACATTGCATGATTTTTTTTTTTCTATATCGTCTCAACTTTTAGATGTTATGCATATATATGAATGTCATTCACAAATAAAACGAGGTTTCAATTAAATTATATTATGACTTCGGAAAAAGTAAATATAATATAATCAGGTGCATAAATAGATCATAATAAGATCATTAAAAGATATAAAAAATCCGTAGTAATAAACGAGTGTAGAAGTATTTCATAAATCACTACATTTTCTTACATTCTACTCCTTTATATTTCAACGTAGATATTTACTATTCTCCCCGTATAAGGCTAGCACTTCAACATTGTAATGAAGAAATCAGTGAGCACAGAAATTGGCAAATATTTGATCAGACTACAGCCAATATTAGAATTCCGTCGCGTGTCCTCTAATCGTCAGGGCGTAAGTGCTAAGACACACAGGCGCTCCGTGCGTTCAGGGATGAAGCTATTGTGTGGAGAGGGGACTAGGTCTCTAAGGATACGAGTTCACCCCCGGCAAAAACGCAGACGTCAGACGATATTATTCTCTATGCTTATGATGCCAAGGTCCGTATTTTAACGACTCTATACTTAACGATTTACTAAATATCAATGAGAACGGATTCATACATAGTACATACGTTGATCCCATGTTCAGTACCGTAAAGTTAGAAATGTGGTGTAAACGAATTGGAAATATTATTTCTATGTAGTCAACAATACAGGTTACTTTTAAACACTAATTTAGATCTTTAAATTATGGTCATACTGAAGTCGATTTTAATATGTACATATTTATATTCAGTATCCTGTGTGGCGATGCCTACATTCGCGATGTCGGGGATGTCCAACGCTCAGGTGGTCTCAGCTTCAGATTTATCGTCGCGAGGTGAAATCGCTCCCTTTGTTACCCGTATCGCTTTACGGCGTTGTTTTAATAATAATACCGATGTTACGTTTATTAAACGCTACGGGAATTTGACAAAACGAGGCAGTACGTAATTTATTACGCCGCATCCCCCGCGTCCCTGCCCTTCACCGGAGATCGCAGGGCGTGTTTTTAGTTTATGACGTGTTACCATCGTTAAATATCAATATAACCTGCTCGAGTTCACATTAATGAAACGAAACGGTAGCTTGTGTCGCTTGTGTTTACAGGAGTTTTAATTGACAACAAAAAATATCCTTACATTATATAAAAAAAATATGTGAAAATAGTAACCTAAAGGTAGTTTTGTTATAAAAATATCTATCAATAATAATACGCAATCTCTACAAACTAATGACATACATACTATCTATATAAGTTACGTCTGTTTATATAATAGTTAAATTAATTCCGAGAACTTCATCTCCTGTGACTATGTTAGTTAAATTGTATTATGCTCAGTAAAAACAATAGGAATATTTTTTATTTTATTAAAAATAAGTATTAAAAGAAACCCCTCCCCAAAAAAAAAATAGGTAAATTATTAACTAATCAATTTAACTATCATCATCAGCGTAACTGATTCGACAATAAGGTCCTAGAGTGGCCGCCGCATACAGGTAGAGGCAATGCTGGAAGGCTGTCTGCAAGATTGACTATTGATTTCATGAAGGTCTCAGGAAATCGCTGGCTGAGATATATATCATGAGGAAATGCACGAAGTAGGATATACAAGGCGAGCGTAAAACGAAACGAAACCAAGTAGAATACAAACGCCGCGATGAAATTCAGAAACATTTTACAGCGACGCTGAGCTTTACGGGGGTCTATAAAATAACTTAGTTGTGGAATTTAATACTAGGTCGGACGTTGGGGTAACGATTTAACAAATTTATAGAAGTGCAGTAAAATAGGTTGTTAAGTCTCCGGATTTAATGGATACTGTGTACATTGCGCTGGTAATGGGCGACCTGGTTTTACTTAACAATTAATAACGATTGTATTCTCACTCTTAAATTATCACGAGATGATCGCCTTGTTATCAATTTTGTACCATATTAAAATTAAGAACAATTATTAAATAACTTGACGGTTTTCACATCATTAGACTTTTTTACATCCACCAGATACGGTCCTCAGCTTTTCGTACATAGTTCGGTCTAGACATTATGTGCTTGTACTACACAGAAGTATAATCAACAACCAGTTAGAAGGCTGGTTATTTTTAACAATAGTAAATTTCTCACTACTTACGAGTATACCCTGAACTGGTATTGTGCTGGTGTAACCAATATTTTGTATAACAATATCTGTCACGGCAGACGCTGTCATGTTATTCAACGTACGCGCGAGACAATTTTGTAAACGTAAGACCGGAATATTGCACGGTTATGTTAACCCGGTTAAAGCTTTGCTGGAGAATACCACAAGCCTTTGTTACGAGAGGATGGAACGGGATTTATATGACAGCCTCGATCTAGTTCAAGTAATACTCTATATAATATCACAAAATAAAAATTAAAATCAGCTTCATGTAGTATAAAATGTCTGCAGCCGGAAACTAATAACGTTCTAGTAATATATAAACAGGTGTAATAACAACTGCTATCCGGACTAGACTACTTTTCGAAAATATTAACAAGTTAACCGTTTCGTTTCGTCACTTTAGTATTCTAGTTACCGATATATAAATGTAGCATATTAGTACATAAGGGTCAATATTCTCTTACGCAAGTTAATTTTAAGTAGACTAATATAGTTAAAGATTGAATATACCTCAGAATGATAGAATATAAGTAAATTTAAAGTAATTCTTGTTATAAAGACCAAAAGTAAATAATATCCTTAGATCCCTCTCTTAATAATAAAAGGGGTTATCGAATATGGTACTCACTACGTTTGGCATATATTAGTGGTAAAAGTGTTAGTAGTTGGCATTTGTTATCCCTTTTTAGTCGCCTTTTACACCTTGAAGATAAAGTTGGGATTTCTCTAATTTTACAAGATGTAAGTTTAAACCATTTTAGAATCTTAATCTCAAGTGGCAGCAGGACACATCACTCGAAAGACTGATAGCCGATGGCACAAAGATCCTCGAATAGGAACCGCGCACCGGAAGACGCAGTGTTGGCAGGCCCTCCACTAAGTGGTCGGATGATCTAATGAAGATCGCGGGAAGCAGCTGGATACAGGAAGGGCAGGATCTATCGATGTCTGATGATGATGACGAAAGTTTTGCCCAATTTGGATGTATGTTATTTATTTAACTTATAACTGTTAACAATGTTAGCGATATCAAATCTGTAGCTTAATTTAATATCAGATAAAATCAGATTGTATTAAAATAAGACAGAAAAAAATATCTTTATGACAAATGCATTAATTAATATAAACATTTCGCTACTTAACTTAGTCCATCTTGTTGCTTTTACCTCAAAGGCAAAAATATAGGAATGTGGGAGATACATCCTAGGCGTTCATTACGTATTTACGAGCACAGTTCCATGCAGCATCGGGGCCGGATGATCTTTTAATACGGAATGTGGGTAAGGCAAAAAGGCGCGTATGGAATCCGCAGGCCACGTTTACGACTTGAAGTTACGATTGACGAGAAGCGCGCCGTGGGGGGGAGGAGAGGTGGAGGTAGACCCAGACGAGCCATTAGAGGCTATAGCGGGGAATCTCATAAACTTCCCGTAACAACTTCGGTTTGCTTTATATAACAGTTTTTATATGTAGCCGCGTAAGACATTAATTCCAACGGCAGAGGGAGATGCGGAAAAAACTGCGCGTCTCTATGTACCGCCGCCATTTTGTTTATCGTAAAACATTAACAGCGTAGCTATATTTTTTCCGCTACACAACAAGCATTATTACAGTTTTAATTACGATGGAAACGCAACGATTACGGGAAACGTAAATATTATTAAGTTACTACAACTTACCATTTAATTAAATAAGAAATTAAATATCAAAATGAAATTATATACTATCCAGATGTAAGGTTTAAAACTACAGCAGGTCCGATTACTCCAATAATCATCAATTGAGCTTATTGTTATATCAATTTTACCATTCCATTTTAAATATGCCCCAGCGCCTGATCCTGAACCTATTTTCTCCTTATTCATCTCTTGCGATATAGTGACGAGGGGATATTCTAACCGGTTCCCACATGAAAGATCATAGATTATGGTATTTGTTAAAATTGTTAGTAAGTAAAAGATTGCTATACTTAAGTGGCAGTGAGCAGGGCACATTGCTCGAAGGACCCACGGCCGGTGAGACAGTAAGATCCTCGAGTAACGCCCGCGTACCGGTAGACGTAGTATTGGGAGGCCTCCCACAAGGCGCACCGACGATCTAATGAGTATCGCGGGACCGATCGATGTGGAGATATTTGGGTGAGACCTATGTCCTGCAGTGGACGTCTGTCGGCTGATGATGATGAAGCATTTTCAATACAAGTAAACAACACAAACAATACAACCTTCATATTTGCATAACAATATTTTTCACACTGTTATTATACTAGTGCTTAGTAAGTTACTGAGAACCGATTGAAAAGGTCGTAGTAACTTACTGTTATGACGAGAATTAACATATTTTCTATTATTTCTATGTAACCTTAATAGTTAGCACCACATTTTCTATAAGCAGGCATATCCTTGATAAACAGCTAAACATCCTACTCATCCAGAAATTATTTTTTTTTTTTTTTGACTTAACAAAATTAAGGATAAGAACTGATATAACTCAGAGCTTAAGCATGGCTGTAAATGTGTATAAGCTGAAGAGTTCACTTAATAAGCATTAACAATAAATTGAGTCATCAAATTCTCAGTATCAGCTGAGCACCTCGAAGCCAGGGGTCGAAATAGCAACTGACAGGCTGACCAATTACACCCATTTGTCACGGGCTCCCGCGCGCTGTATCGCGGGGGCCAGCCGGAGCCGGTCAGATAGCGACCCTCGCTCTGCGTACATATACAGCGGCAGCTTGTCTGTTTGTGTGAGCAACTGTACATATTTGCTTTTAACGTGGTAAGGTTTACAATAATGAATGAATGATAACAGGATCCTAGCAAGTGAATTATAGTTGATGGAGACATTCTTTGGGCGAGGCCTTTATCCAGCAGTTGACTGCCGCGTGTTGATGATAATCATTATTTAAACAGTTTTTAATGCTCAAGTCAACTTGCAAGGGTGTCTTAATTAATAAATAAAAGAATGAAATGTTACGATCTGCTTGACGGCCACTTCGAGAGTGAAAGGTGTGAAGATCTCCGAGGGGCATATGCCAGAGGACGATTTATGGGTTATGATGTCAATTAAAAGTTTTTCTAGCTCTGATTTTTACAATGATATATATTTATTTTATTCATGTACACATACATATATTGATAATTTATTTTTTTCTAGTAGAGCACAAACACTCTTCCAACTTAAGAAAAACTTATTGAGACAATACCTTTTTAATTTTTAAAAAAAAAATATCACCAGAGGGCGGAACTAGTCAAAACAACGTTCCTTTGTACACGTCACTTCGCTAACTTTTCAAGGAGCGATAAGGAAGACGAGGCGAAACGAGCTCCAACTTATTTTATCTGCATCGCTCTGTTTAAACGGTCCGTTGTAGCTTCTCTGTCTATATTCTAATGATGTTTACCGGCTTCAAGTCTTCGGTAACCAGGGCACAGTTTGAATACATTACTACTGCTTGTTAAGGAGAAGTTCACACACTCGATACATACGTAAATTAGACAAATATTTCTACAAATCTATCGACGAACTGATACAATTGAGAAGCGTCATCATCAAGAGATTTCTCCACTGAACCATATCCTTTCCCGTAAATATCAACGGTACGTAACCTCTACTAGACTAATTAATTAATAATTCTTGCAATTACGATAATCGTTATCGTTTAAGCAAATATCTCCTGCGGTACTTAATCCTAATCAGTTCAGATCATACATGAAAAAACCGACCGTAGCCGATGCGTACTGAAAGTTAATTGAGTCTAGATTTCTTCTTAATTTTCTACCGTAAACTTAATTTTTTTATCATTTAATATGACTGTGAAACGAGCGATATCTTCACCTGATGATAAGTGCTGCGTCTGCTTATTAAAAAACAGCGATAGGATGATATACACTACGCAGAATGCTACGCATGGACAGCAAAAAGAACCAACAAATCCATTGTCTATCTATTTAAAAATACTATCAGATTGTCCACCACTTCCTACCAACGAATATTAAATTACTTTAGTCATATTGCCCGGAGACAACCAGACAATATGGATAATCTGGTTGTAGTAGGAAAGGGGTTTAATTGGATTTCAGTCTCCTGCCTCCAGATGGACCGACGATATCATCGGGGCGGTCCGAAGTGGGTGGATGCGAGACTGAGGATCGCATTTGGTAAAGGACATTGGGGAAGGCCTATATCTAACAGTGGATAAAGAAAGGCTCATAATGATGATGATGAATGATGAGTTGTTGAAACGAGTCCCATAAATTACAGCATCCTAATATCAATTTAAATATATTCCAGCAACAACAACTGATAGGCGTTGGTACAATGTTTATAAATCTATTTGCCCGTGGTGATATTTATGATGACCAAACACTGAAGGTGGTGTACACGGCTGCTGGTGGCAGTGCTCGGTAATCAAGCTCGGTAATACGCTGTTACCGGCCGCCGTAAGCCCGGCTACGTGCCCCGAATGGCGAAGGGAGTATTACCGCGGATTATATAACGTCCGCCTCTGAAACAGATACAACGATCTCGCGCCTGAGGACAACGTGTGCAGCATCACCGCTACTGACATATTTACTTGCAAAACTATGTTACTACTCAGTTATCTCATGTATATTGTAGTTGCTTCTTATAATCAGAAAAGAAAAGAAAACTGTAATTAATTCACAGCATTTTACACGTTGCCTTTAAACATGAACATCGTCAGCTGATATACGTCCACTACTGTACATACACCTCTCACAAAGATCGCTACTACAGGTAGCATTTCATATGCGAGGATTTGAGCTATTTCCCACCGCTCTGGCCCAATGCGGGTTGATGGGAACCAGAGCCTCGTTTGTCGATTAGCACGGTGCACCACAAGCAGATGAAGTTGGCTTGGATTCCTTGAGTTGTTGTGCCGGAACTCTCACACCCCTTAAAATCAAAATTTTTTTTTACCGCAGCAATTCTGCTAGCAACAACGCCTTTTAAACCGGAATACTGTAATGTTTCCACACTTCTCTTAGGCGATTGAATAAGCACTGCGATGACCACTACCTAATCGTTATGTAAATGAAGTATAGTCTAGAATAAAACATCAAAACGTTGACTTTGAATCAATTGAAATCAGATATGCTTAACAAGTAATGCTAAGTTAGAAATTTCGGAAAGATACATAAGTACACAAGCGATTTAAGAAAATTTCTATTGACGCTTGGCTAAATTTGATTCGCTATAATAAAATAAGTTTACGTCCCACACCATCGCCCACCATCACCCACCAGCATCCGCGGCCGTAAAAGACGACGCGTTCGCGGATCGTTCGCCATGCAATACGGGCCCCTCTTCACGGAACCGGTATTGGATGTACTAGGGCTATCAACCACAACTTTTGCTCTTAGTAAGCTATGGCTGATGTCGAACCGTTGAGCTATGACTCGCTAAGTTATATTCTCAAGTAGAGTTAACTATATCTAGATAATTCTCAGACAAGAGCTTCAAATCCTCGTCGGGGTAGATAATAACAAGTGGTGTGGCGCAAATCCATTTTGACCTTTCAAAGTGTTTATTATTTTAAAGTTTACATAGAAATACATAACTTTTTTTCCTTTAGGTTATGTTTATATAATAATAAATAACCGAGAGGAAGCTTTGATTTCAATGGAACAACAGAAATTATCATATAATGGTGTTTTACAGAAAACCGTACAGGATACCAAGACCAGTGGCCGTCCGTTGGTTGAGATAATAAGTGTAATAAGCTTTACTAAAAAATAGTGCATTAATTTCCGCTACTTGTACAGTTTTCTCTTCATCGGATACGTGTATGAAATGTAAAATACATATATTGGATCAAAAGTATTTTTTCTACGTACCCAAGTGATTAACGGCAGCTCCTTATCACAATGTAAGATAAGATGATTTATACTGTATCATATTGTGCTTAAGACACGAGGCTTTAAGTATCATCACTACTATAAATTATCTACAAACACGATGCAAACTGTAACACAGTAGTATTTGCACATTACTGTTAAGTAGCAGGAAATACAGCTAGAATAGAGAGAGACGATCTCCGGCAATAGAGACTTAAAATTGACAAAAATAGGGTTTAACTTCCGTATTTCTAATATGTTACAACCCTGTGTGACAGTGGTATTTTATTTTAAAGGGAAATAAACATTCAAAGACTTTTATTAGAATTGCAGGTGCTCCCGTTGTTATCAAATGATCTCTCTCTCTCTCTCTCTTACCTATCGCTCGTAATAATACCACAAACAATGGTACATGAAAGCGTGTGCCATAAGTATATCCTTTGTAAAGAATGATTAAAAGTTTTTTTATATATACAATGCAGAGACGATACGAGCGGAACGTGCACCTGATGGTAAGTAATACGCTCATAACAACGTGGCGCTAGTTATAATGATATATACTGAACCTCATTCCGCTCATCGCCTTGAGACATAAGATGTTGTCTCGTTACACTAGTAATTTCATTAACTACAACTCCCTTCAATCCGGAACACGGTTATATTTCCACATCATTGTTCATCGGCTGCAAAAGGCGTTGCGCAGGTCTAGACGGTCCTATCTAGAGACCTACCACCTAGGTATTTAAATAATATAAAGCTTAAAAAGTTATATAAAGAAATAAAACTTCTAATTAATTGTATTAATTAATTATTTGTTGAATATATACATTAAATAAGTAAGTAAATTTAAATATGACTTAATTGTTTATACTTTTAAAATTTTTAAATAATATCTAACCTGTCCAGCGTACTTTATATTGCAGTTAGGCTGTTCATCTATTCATTGTTCAATTCACTACATTCACATATTTATTTATATTTTCATCAGCTCCACTTCCCCTGTCGCTGCAACTCAGGATCTAAATTTCCTTTAGGATCTAACGAATTTTGACGATCGAATTCTATTACATACAGGTATTCACATTGTACTTTTTTAACATATATATGTATATTGTCTTTGATTGTATACTTAATATATAATGTAGTTATATTACTTGTTTACCATTTATTTTTACTATAAACTTTATTATCTATATTTGCACAATATTCTCAAAATCTATTTCTAGTTATCTTATTGCTAATCACATTCATACATTAGTGAATCATTATTGTGGAATTAAGCTAAAATTCATGTAATTGCACCGTCTCCGTCCGCAGTGAAATTATCGTATAATACCAACACAACAGTAATATAAATAAAAAAAAAAGCAAATACGTTAAATTCAACACGAACTCGAGCAAACACTCATCAATCAGTGAACGTGGTTTGTTTTTTTTTTCTACAAAGAAGTAATTCCACATATATTGAAATTGACACAGCGCCTAATCACTGGCGGTGCGGAGTCCGCGCGCGCGCGAGCCGGGGCTGTACGCATATGTTCAAATTAAATATACCAGGCTACGAATTCAGTTCGCGATCCGCAAAAATGAGGGGATAAAAGATTTGCGAGTGTACACGGGGTGCTGTCACGGTGTTGGCAAACGTCAGAGGGTGTAATAAACTCCCCAGCGCCCCCCGTCGCACCACCCACTCGCCGAGGCGCGGCTGTCGCCCGGCCGCGGATTAACATCGGGTGAACCGCCATCCGCTGACACGAAATAATAACAAATTTCCTTCAGAAACACAATCAATCAAACGTTTCTCGATAAACAATATATATATATATATGAAAAACCAACTATGTCTCTGAACTTAAATACTATGTCCTAGAAAGATTAGCGCTGACAGCATCGCCTCTCTGATGAGTGAACACAACATCAGGCTAAGAATAGGACTAAGGTAAACCATGCCTGTCGTAGAAGGCCACTAGAAAGATTTAAGAAATGCGGCATTGAGAGACAACTCGGCCGTCATCGCTCAACAAACATACCTGCGTGGGACAGTACATGGCTAAGCTATGATGCCCTGGAGGGAGACATCCCGGACCTCTCGGAATGCACTGATACAGACAACCGAGGAGGTTTCAGTGAGTAAGAATCTCACATAATCCCGACTTTACTCCACAAATAGGGTTACTTTCGAAGACTTCACCCCCAATACCAAAAAAAAAAGTGCAGTTCTGTGT
Organism: Ornithoptera alexandrae; assembly: GCA_029030555.1. Lineage (NCBI taxonomy): Eukaryota > Metazoa > Arthropoda > Insecta > Lepidoptera > Papilionidae > Ornithoptera > Ornithoptera alexandrae. The sequence goes on from JARDVY010000007.1 coordinate 10,272,370, forward strand.
AGAAGTTACAGTGGTTATATATATATATAATAGTAGACGATTTTCACCAATTTAACAAAAGTTAATTGTCTACTATATACATAAATATAAAAAATGCTTACAGTACATCGTTAAGTAATATCGTTAGAGTTGGTGGTGGTGCAAGCTCCCTGCCAACCCCAACAAGCTTTAGACTTCGACTAGGTGTTTGTACTGCATTAAACATTCTTTGTTGGAAATAATGAATGAGTCGCGTGGAACTTTGCCCGCCGCTCAAATTTTTAACCAATGTTGATCTTACCTCTTGCTCTTTTTTAGGGTTCCGCAAACGTGGGGTGCGGTACGGAAGCCGATCGACGGCGTTATCATGATCCTATTTCATATCATATAGAATCTGTATGTTTTATTTATATAAATGGCCAGACGAGAAGACGTTGATCTGATGAAAACGACAATAGTTAGAATTATACCACAATGTCTCTTTCGCTTTAAGACAAGATTGTCTCTCTATCTCGTAGGTAATGCACTGACTACCCCTACCTTCAAATCAGAACTTTAAACGGACAACATAATTATAAAATATATACACATAGAGACCTTCGGAATAATTTTCTTTTCGATGCAAACAAAGGGGTGCTCGTAGTGCAACCTACTAATCAACAAACGAGGCTCTGGGTCCCACCAACCCGCATGGGGTCAGTGGTGGGAAATGGCCTAAATCCCCTCCACATGAATCCCCAACCGTTGTACGGATCTTCAGGAAGAGGCCTTCGTCCAGTAGTGGACGTACATCGGCTGACGATGGTGACGATGATGCAAACAAAAACAAAGTCGGTTCATAAATTTCTTAGTTCATCAACACGCGAGTACGGCGGACAGTGCTGCCATATATAAAGGCAGCCTTCTCATGGAAGTGCGGAGTTTTTCCCAATTTTAATTCAGGCTGTAATTTAGGTGAAGTTGATAACTTAGCGCGCTTTCGGAGTACACTTCACCCGGGAAACTTCTGGATTATATTAAAGCGATTTTTCTATTTAATGACGACGTCACACCGGCCTTTAGCTCTAGTTACGAGCGACTTCAATTATATCATTTTTAAATTATTATTATTTTTGAAATATTTTCAAGCACTTACTTCACTTTGAAATTGATCAATGAGGGCTGGATTTTTAATTAATACGTCAACCTAAAAAACTACCACTCAGGTCTATCGTAATATTTTAAATATTAACGTATTCAACTGAATCAAAATACGAAAATAACAAGATTTGAGTACATATAAATATCAACATCTCTAATAGCGGCCGCATTCCGATGGAAGTTCCGGTAGACGTTGTTTGGCCCGAGGATCATCACGGGAAACATCTAGATGCTGTTAGAGTAGGTATAATCTGTAGCGAGATCTTTGAAAGGACTTCGTTCAACAGTGAGGGGCTTTTAAATAATGGTGATGACATTTCAACAATAACGATAGAAAATAAAAACTTGTGAGTTCAAATGAAATTGTATGGGCTTTGTTTATATATTTATGTAAGTATTGTATATTATTATTAGTTATTACCTATCGTATATGTTTTTATTATACCTCTTTTCAAAATGTCTATTTCCTAGGGTTGATTGGTAAACAATTAAACCTACCTTCTGACCATGTACGGCTAAGAATACGATAGATAAATAAATATACATAGCGTGATAAAATTCGGTACTAGTGTTTATGTATATAATATTTTATACCCTCTTTACAAAGCAGCGATGTGAGGAGTTGTGTTCTTGTTGTCTTTTATACAACCCCCACAGCGGCGGGCGGCGAGGTGCGAAGAAATTATTTATATTTTTCCAACGCTGGTGCAAGTTTACCAAACTATAACTACATTTAAATCACCTCAAAGAGGCCCCGGGGCGAAGGGATGAGAGTTGACACAAAAGCCTTTAGCACCAAGTGCTTAGGACTTTGATGTCTTTGTGCCGCGAACCTTTATTATCTGATCTCATTTTATTTCGTTTATTCACGTGTAACAATATTGTCGTGGGCCGTACAGGATTAATCTAACATTTCTTAACGGCTTAACTCGATTAAGTGACTTCGGTAGCTGTTAATTTACTTTTGTGGTGTAAATTATTATAACCATTTCACGTTAATAGAAAATTTACAATAGCAGGGTTCCTAAGTGCTGAAAATGTTAAAGCCAATGTGCTGACGAAATGTATCATCCCGTGACCCAATGCGACGGGTGCAATATCGCATATAGAAAAAAGATCAAGAAGTTAGTATAGAAATTTATTTGTATTCTATATTAAAATTAATAAATTAATGAAAAAAAGGTTCACGAATGATCATTGTAGTTGCAAAACGTCAGAAACACCAGAGATAACGTTAAATGATACAGACTCTAGACTATTACCAGAACATCGCTACTTAATATATTTATCAGTATACTAATTACAGGATAGTCACGTCCCTCAGTCATGAGGTTACGACAAAGAAGAAGAAGAAGAATTACAGGCTAAGTTTTGACTTCAATATACTGCAATGAGCCTACTATTTCACAATAAATAATTAAAAGCTAACAATAAAGCTAACGGGAATAGCGAGTGTTATAAAGTTACGTGAAAACTAAGCAAGATCAGTATGAGTATTAAACTTATATTAGAGAAGCAACTAGAGGAGAATAATAATAAGCAACCAGTACGGAATATAAGAAAGAACCCGAAATGTATAACAGAAGATATAATAGCAAATCCGGAAGTATTACTGGGGCCGAGGAATTATCGCTCGCCATAATAACACCCGCGGCCCCGGTGGCGGAGACAAAAGCACTAAGACGCGGCGATACGTTTGCGGGGATGCTGAGTAGATTGCTGCTGAAATAAATTCAAGCAGCAGCGCAGACGGCTCCGCTTTGCAGTCGCCGAGCGGGACTGTAATATGGAAATTATACAACCGGGCCCAAATGGAAAACAAGAGTAGCGGGAAATTATATGAAGCGGGATCGTTGTGAAGAATGTATTCTTCGCAGCGATCCCTGCAGAAACGCTCTAGAAGTTTATCCCTGCAGCAACGCTCTGGAAGATATAGTTTAACGTTAAACAGTTTACATTTACTAATAGCATAAAAGAGCAAGCAAGCCTCACATAAGATGGCGAGAAACTATACGATTTAGGCGGTGAGTGGGTAGCCCCTTTTATTGAATGCCACTGTAGATGCTGTACTGTTGCATTAACTTTTATCTCGAAAATTGCTGATTCTGAAGCGCAGCATTTAACTGCTTGATATACATCATGGAGGTCTATAGCTCGATTGCGGATTTTGGGGTAATTTGGTTATTCTTAGCGTTTTTTTTTATCCGACATAGTGACTGGAAGATCGAGGCGTTCACTTGGCGATATCTAATGTACAATATATATATAATATGTATGTATGTATATAATGTACAATATATATATACTCGTACATAACATAGTGGCACTACTTAGATTGATATACACAGCTCTAGATTTTGCTCGTCGCTTGGATACAGAAGATTCGTTACACCCAGAAATTTCACTACCTACAGCACCCTTCAAATCGGAACACAGTACTGTTTGTCAGCTACAATAGGAGCTGCGGTGGTACCTATCTAGTCTCCCTCCAGACAGAAAGACCTTCTCGCAGAGACCTTTTTTTTATTATCAAGGCGAAATCTTCTAAAAAGTACCATGCCTTATGAAGTTAGAAGCTACCACCTTTATATTATATAATTTTGTAAATTTGTGCTAAAAACATTAATGTCTTTGAGAATGCTAATGAATTGTGTAACCGAACCTATTCACAAATTTCTGCTGTACGGACTCTTCGCGTTATACGGAACGGACGTGGTTACGCAATAACGGAACTATCCGATAGTTCAGGGACGTCTGAAATCAGGTTAGCTTTATGAAGGTTTTCCTATTTACTGAAACTTTTTTCTATTATCTGCTGTCAAAGCAAATATTTATTTTTAACGGTTTATTGTGGTCCACGGTAAGTATTATTGTTATCACAACGAACCTCAAACCAATGTTTATACGACCTTTGATTTTTTATCAACATAACCTTATTTAACATTACAATTGTCGCGAAACGAAGCAAAAAACAATTTTAATAGTACAGTAGTTACTTTATTAAATGTAAAAACGACCGTCGCAAAATATTTTTATAGAAATATGAAAGAGAATTTTGGGACGGCCTGTGGGACGAGATCCACTAATGCTGAATGCATATTCTGTGAACCTCTTTCTGTATAAGACCGTAAGTCGGATGAAGTCTCCCAATGGGTTTTAACTCCCCAAACTTTATGATCAAAGTGTTTCCGTTATTGCGAACGTATTTCACTTAATATGTTAATAATACCAGAGGTTACAATTTATGCTAGGAAAATACAAATAAACCTGGTATAAATCTATCTTGATTTCTTTAAAATCGAAAATTTCATCCCTTACATTTTACGTAATTAATTTACAGCTGAAAAGCTTAAAATAACGATGACTGGAAAACAAAAATTAAACCGCAGTAGTAGCGTAAATATTTTCACGATTAATAACTTAAAATAAACGCTTGGAGCATTGGCGAAATGAAATTCTAATTACGTCGCCGACTCCATCTCCACTAACTCGGGGCTGGTTACTAGAGGGGGAAGGGGTAGAATAAAAAAAATCTGTTAAGTGCACGTCAGGCGCGCTCAGGGTTCCACGGCTAATGCAGAGAAAAGGAAAAATGTACGGGTCGCTTTTCGGTTTTTCTTTTCTTACCCGAAACTCATCAATGTAACTGAAGCGTTTCCGTGTAAAGATTGTACTTTCCGCGTGCAACTCTTCTACTCAGATGATACCCGCATTAATGTGAAAAACATATATATATATATATATATATATATATATATATATATATATATATATATATATATAAATATTTATATACATAAGAGCATGAAATTCATAATTGTAACGGAGTTTCAGATAAAATAAATGTACACGTACAATTTTATTCATCATCATCATCCAATAGATGTCCACTGCTGGACTTAGATCCCCCAAAGATCTCCACGTTTGTAGAGGTGGCATCTGGGCCATTTCCCACCACGCTGGCGCAATGCGGATTGGTGGGAACCGGAGCCTGGTTTGTTGATTAGCAGAGTGGGTACACTCTCTCGTGGTAACGAGCGGGTGAAGTTCGCTTCTGGCAAAGATGGATGGGCGAGTCTATAACCGACTCCGTTAACGCCACCGTGAGGCCGAACTCCTGGATGCGGCAGAAGCACGTAGGCAGGAGCATAGACGTGCTCTAGACGTTTGGAGAGAGTGGCTCGCTAAGACGCATAGCTCGCGACAGCGCATCGTAAGCGCAGTGCTGCCAAGCTTCGAAGTATGACTCCGGTCGGGTGGAATGGCGCACATCACCTTTAGATTGACTCAGGTGCTCACCGGACACGAGTGTTTCGGCGGTGTTGCGACCGACGTCACAATGCCAACACTGTGGCGGGAACCCGGATACCGCACAGCATACACTCGCTGAATGCCCTGCATGGGAGTCCGAGCGACAAAGCCTGCTTGGAGAAGAAGACGACGGGGCGAAAGTAACGGACGCACCAGCCCATCAGCCCTGTAGTCTTAGGCTAGTAAGAATAAGACGAAGGTAAGCCCTGCCTGTCGTAGAAAGCGACTAAAAGGGTCTGGGAGTTTCGCGGGCCTTGAGGGTGGGGGCCCTCATCGCTCTAGAAGCGAAATTGAGTGAGACAGTCTAGAAGCGTTGTCTCTCCTCAGAGACGTGTTCAAAGAAAGTGTAGAGAGGCATCGATGCGTTCTGTAAGAGATCCCTGAGCCTCTCCGAATGCACTGATGCAGAGCACCGAGAGGGTTTTAGTTGATAAAAATCTTCACATAACTTTGACTTCCCAGAAAGTAGAGTATCTTTTCGAAGATTTACCCCGAAACAAAAAAAAAAAGTCTAGTGAGTTCTCATACGGGACCCCTAACACCACCCGCAACAGATGATATTCCGTAACAAACCCAAGTCTCTGTATCGCGACAACAATTGCAGTACTTGACCATCACGTTTTCAAGCGCTTTATGTTATCCAGGATTAGATATATTTTGATATAGAGTAGAGGTGGGTACATTCGAAGTGGTGTTTGTCACGAATACATTAAACTTTAAAAATCTAATTAACACTATTACATTTAAGATTATCAGTTGCTTTATTTAAAAAAACGCATAAACGAGAAGCCTGGCGGTGGACGGTATACCTATGTGGCTCCCCGTATCCAAACCAATGACAAAATGTCTGCGGCATTTCGGAGCAGTAACGAAATTGCAAAAGCATGAATGCTTAATGCTCAAAGGGGACTAAAGGAGGGTATTAATTTGGTGCGGTGCGCACTGTTCTTTTTCCCATTGGATTTACGGGACCGCGGCTCCCATCACATGACTTATAACCGGCTTTCTCTTTACCGGAATTGCTTTTATTCCCTACACGGGCGTTACACGCCCGGCCGCCGGTTAAACCGGTACTGGTTTATTAAATTTGACGAGATCCATTTCCGTTACTAAAGCCTGATATTGTGTTGCTTTAATCACTAATTAACAATAACAAACGCTCATTTTAAAACTAAATGATGAAATTACCTAGACTTTCATTTAGATACTTTAAGGTTTTACATAACAAAGATACCTGTTCTTCATATACAGCATCAGAACAAGCTACATGCATTACTACTAAATTAACTTTTTCCTTTAGAAGAGAGAGACCTATGTCCAGCAGTGGACTCCCGCGGGCTGTTGATAATGATAACTTTTTTTCATCTCATTTTACAAGAAAAATATTTAAGCTTTCACCATCATTACTACCCTGCTTATGTGATATTGAAATAATTTGAAACCGAAGATGAATAAACAGTGCCAAGTATTATTGCTATTGCCGTCATCAGCATTTCAGTGTGTATTCTCTGGATCAGATCCAAAGATGGGTCGGTGTATCTTGCGAAATTACTTGGCTGACAAGTTATCACAATGTGGTAAAGAAATCTTTAATAGAACTGCGATATTAAATAAACCAGTTAATTTCTATGCTTCCTGTTAAGTAAATACTATAATTTTACTAATGTGAATGGCACAAGTCTACATTTCAAAAATATCTTACTGGCGTTAGGTTTTTGTAGTGGAAGACTGTCTAAGTAGGTACCACCAAAGCTTCTATTTATACCGCCAAATAGTAGTATGGTAACATTACTGTGTTCCAGTTTGAAGAGTGTTGTAGCTACTGAAATGACAGTGATAAAGAGGCTTTATATCTCGTCTCAAAACGACGAGCAGAATGTGGTTCTGTGTCTATAATCTTGACTAGCGCCGCACAATTACGGATATAGGTAGGCATATCAATTACCATCAGAATAACATCTCGCACGACTCGAAGTTTTGCTAAATAAAAAAAAACTAAGCAAAGTGCCACCCCTATCTAAACGTAAAATATTGTTTTATTCAAATATTATTCAGTTATGTTTTTCAAGCTGTAGTTAATGAAATCATTAGGACACAGAGATGTACTAAACTATTACCGCCGTAGTGCTCGCGATCAGGCTGTCAGAATGGATCAGACCTCGTCGCTTTTAGTATATAAAGTAATAACATAAAAACGTAACATAATTCCATTCACTTCAACAATATGTAATGAAACGACACAATTCAAACAATCTTATCTTACCACATTGTGATCAGTTGCTATTAGCCAATCCGATCGCGTTCAAAGGGATTCTTTCCTACCCGACGTATCCCCCACATTAAATATCGGCCTTTGTAATAGAGATGGAATGAAAGGAAAAAAAAATACAGTCTTTGTACGCCGTTTGGTTTGGGGATTATTTCATTTGTTGCCATAATGTTTCAACCTAAAGGTAATTCCATTTAGGCAATATGTATGATTAGACAAACTAGTATCCATGACATTATCTACGTGTTTCCCAATTATTCATTTAACTATTAGTTATGTTACACAATGGATAGCTACAAAAGTAGTTACCCAAAGTTAGTCCGCATACAAACTTAAAAGAGCGATGTATCTATTGGCCATAGACACTAATAATGCTGTGTTATATTTTAATAAACCTATCTGTTTCCATCACAATCGTAATTTTTATAATTAACTTAATTACTGTTGTAATGAGACAACATCGTACGTCTCGAGGCTAGAAGTACAATATATAATAGTATTATTTATCTTTATTAGTTTCTACATTATTCCTGCTTACTGGTTTCTATATTAGACCTATCTTATCCTATTATAGTATTCGCATTCAAACTAGTCGCTTCTTTAAATAAAAAAAAATTATTTCTTAACGAGATCATGAGTGTTTAGGCAGTAATCAACTATTGATGCGTAAGCACTCAATAACTTAGCAGACAAAACTTACTCGTATGAAAAAATTAAGTTAAGTTGATATTTTGCTCCTGTGTGAACATCTTAATTGGCACTTCTCTGTTATGGATATCACTGAAGTGAACGTTCCGCCCGTCTGGTCGTCTCTTTGTAAACAAGTGAAAAACGTGCCGGAAATTCACATACGGAAATCTCGATGGAAACTATTAAATCTGGACCCGAGGAAAATTTAATGCGATAAAGAAAAAAAATCTATTCCTTTGAACTCATTTCACTAACGTCGCGCCAAAATAACGCCGCATTTTTTACTCACCTGCCAACAAAGGACCACTTCCCCGGCGCACACTCGCCCAAAGTAACATTAATCCCAAGTGGCGGCCAATCTAACCGCTGGGACGCCGGAAGTAAGAGCGAGAATCCCTTGGTGAGCTTTTCGGGGAATTTAAGGATAATTTTGTCGTCTCTGATGTATTAAAGGTGGGGAGACATCAAGATTCGGGATCGATCTCGCATAACGCGGTTACCTTTCGCCCCGACGCGGGCCCAGACTGATTTTATACCGAAACAAACTCGGGGAAAGTTTCAGTTAAATATACGATACATTGTTCCCAACTTCCGCTTAACGATGGAGTTACAAACGCTGAAGTTACGTAACGAGAGTTTGAGTGTATTTATTGCTCTCGCGAACGTACTAGTTTCATTCGGTTACGATGGTAACGATGGTAACGAATTATCATTTCCACAGATGTACGAGTACGCCCACTTCTGGACATAAGTCTGTTGTAATATATTCCACAAAGCACAGTCTTGCGCTGTTTAAGTCCAGTGACTCCCAGCGATTCTTTTGATGTCGTGGTCTACTTAGTGTGGGATCTACCAACAGTCTATGGCCTGGGTCTGGTAACGAATGACCTGAACAACATCAACGATATCTATTTCTGTTGTTAGATACCGTCTAAGTGGATACCACCGCAGCTCCAATATCTGCCTTCAAACCCTAGCGTGCAAATATAACTGTGTTCAGATTTGAACGGTCTAGTAGCTAGTGAAGTCACTGTAGGAAAGAGATTTGAAACTTCGTGTGTAAGGCGACGAGCACAATGTGGTGATGTGTATATCATCGTAACTTGCGTCACGTTGTTATAGGCGGGCATTTTCAACAGCCAATTTACGTCCCCGCTGTTGGGGCACAGACCTACCCTCAATAAGAGAGCGATGGGCCATAGGCGGGCATAGTATTTACTATTAGGAAAAATAATAACAAGTGACAGTAATGATAAGTGCCTCTGTACTATCAGCACTTATTGATCAGTTTCGTTATCCCAATAATTCCAAAGGTTGTTCAATCTTGACAGTACCAGCTAAATACCTGTACGGCGATCAGAATTGCCATAAAGCTGAAGACTGATGATGTTAATCTATAATTCATAACCTTAAAATATCATCTATTGTTGTTGTTTCATTAGAGCTTAAATCGAAAATTTCTACAAACTCCCGAGTGACGAGATCGATCTTACGAAACGTTCTCGCCAGATGACGGATGCTGTGTCTGGCTTGCCGGTAGTTTACATATACAAAATGAACCCCATTACGGGCCCCTGCAACTTTTTGAAACATAAAATATCGCCTCATTCTCTCTGTGAACGCGAACTGTGCGAGATTTTTTTTTTTAAAAGAAAATGTTCAGCGTAGTCCGTCCCGTATGCTTTATGCGATGAATAGGGTTGTCGCGTTATAGTATTCAAGAATAACTATACTGTCTCATTATTTCTTAGTGTATGTATATATGTTATATATATATATATATATATACAAACGGATATTTTTCTGTACAGGGATTTACAGCTTATATGAAGACAGAGTCGGAAATTCATTAAATAACTTAGTTTATTTCAAACAATTTTACAATATATAGAAAATGTTTTAAAAGGTGTGTGTTTGTATAATTTTAAAGTGGATGATGGATATTATTTCACATTTTTTTTTATATTTTATGATTTATAAAATCTTGATTGTGGTCTCCATAAGGTACAATATTACTCGTGTGATATCCTTTCCCATATTCTCTTCTTCATCTTAAAGCGCCTCTTCAACTGGTGAAGGTTGGCGATCGGCGTGGTACAGTCCTCTCTGCCTCTGGTTAGGTGGAACAGTTATGCCATATTCTTAACATGCAATATTTTCTCTTTTTTGTTTCTTTTGTATATTTTGAATAATCACAATATATTATATTAGTACATAGTTTGCTTAGTAATTGAAATATACATATAGTTGATTGCTTGTTTTAAAAATCTAAAAAAACAAGAACGTTAAAATGTATGCACTGAGGAGAGAGACAAGTGGTTAAAATAAATATAATTACTGAGGTCACTACATACGTTTATGGGTCTGCAGCCCTATGTATGAGAAAATTCGCACCACTCTCGTGTTTATTAATATACTACGTACAGTTTTTGTTACTTTTCAGCTCCGGATTACATATTCAAATTTTCGAGATAAACCCGGGCGCCGACGGGAACCGACCAAACAACCGAATTAAGGTTTTCCTCTAAGTTTATTTCGATCATTTTCTTTCAACTTTATTCAGTTGCACATAAAAAACAAACAAATACATAAAGTTTTTGTTAACATCAAATCGAAATCCTTATTAACCATATGGTTTGTAATACGGATCGCGAGTACGATTGTCAACATATCTTTAGCACACAGGAAAAACCTAATTAATGTTACTAGTATAACTATATACATATTTTTTTTTATTAATAACATATTAAATAACGCTTCAAAACCGATGAGCGCAGCGGTATGCTGTATAAACATCTTATATAGCGTCTCATTGTAATAGACGCAGATCCTCATTTGCAACCGAATGAACTTTCTGTTTCTATTACATAATACTAGATAAAAAAAAACTACATATAATTAAACACAAATACTTCACAGATACTGTATATTATACTTTATAATATAATATAGTGTATAATTTATAACATAATGTATATGTATGTTATGATGTATAAAGTTGGAATAGAATTTTACGTTAGTTTATTTCACAGCTATTTATAGGTATTTAGCTTTTTCATGTGTCATTTTGTTGTATGAAAAATTGATACGCGACCAGCCGGAAAGAGTTCCTACATACGGCTGAACCGAAACCCGAAGCCGTTGGTGATATTGAGCACGCATCAGAATCCTTAAGGCGTCGGTAAACCCGCTACAAAGGCGGGCGAAGTCGGCGAGGAAGAAAAACCTCAGTTATAAAGATTTATTATTACCAGCAGAGCAGATGATAATGGAATTTCAATCAGGGAGGTTCAAATGGAAGGGAGGGAAAGCTTATTGGCGTCGCGGGGAGAAGTGAAACATCGTCACGTTGAATAAACGAAAGGAAATAACTTTAGTTCATGTAAATGCTGAAGGTGAAGTTTCTTCTTCTTTCTAGTTTGATCTTATTTTTTGTATGATGATATTAATAGCTGTTGTTTTTTTCTGTTCAAGATAAGAAGGAAATAATCTATTGCAGTGTCTCTGTATCATATATCTAGATACCTCGACTATTTAATTGAAATACTGAACTAATTGGTTTCGGTGATGCCCAGCAAGGAAATTCAGTTGTTCAGTGATATCATTATTATAGAAAAATTATTACGAAATGAAAGATGAAATAAAAGTAAACAAATAAGAAGATAATTTACATGAGTAAAATAACAGCAGAGGCGACAATAACAAACAATAAGCAGTCCCGGGAATGAATCCGGGATAAACTTTCTTATTACACAATCAAAAATACTTTGAGGCGTCAGATAACACGGCCAAAGTCGTCCGCGACTGAATATTCCATTAGGAATCGCGACAAAGCGGATAAATTATTCCTCCTCTCTTCTTAACCCCCTACTCCGCCCCCACCGGCGGCGGCTCGCCCCCAGTCGAAATTAGGTGAACGCCACTCCGAGGTGATTAAACGTGGCGTCGGAAAATTGTAACTTTTAATCCGGATTTGGTGCTCGCGGGTGTGCCGCTGCCGGCGCTCCGCCGTGTGGGCGAGCTTGCGATTTGATAACTTGTAAAGTGGGCTGCGGCTTCGTCGCTCCGCCGGCCTGGTGTGCGCGTGCGCGTGTGCGTGTACGCGTGCACTTATTGTTCGCAATCGAAGCGGCCGACTCTCTACTTAGTTACATGTAACCATATCAAGCTACGCGCTGCTAAAATAATGCTAACCGTATTGTACTGTAGTCACATCCAGATTAATTTCAGTTAATATTAACACTAACTGCTGGTAGGTCTCTAATGCTGGACACCGTCTAGGTAGACACCACCGCGGCGCTTATTGCAACCGACAAACAATACTGTGCAAACATTACTGCATTCCGGTTTGAAGAGCGTTTTATCTGGTGTGTAGAGGTAAACGTGACTAAACATCTCATGTCTCAAGACGACGAGCATAACATAATAAATAAACATTATTATGGTCAGATGTATTACGTACCATCAGGTGAACGTATCACTCGCTTCTTATAAAAAAAAAAACTTATAAAATTTAACAATACATCACTTAAGATTTGTATTTCTAACATTGAACTTTTCTTCTTTCATTATATAAATCGTTTATACTTAAAAGTTATTCAAATCGACCCCGGGGGGTTCCCCGGCGAAACGACAGCCGAATTACAAATTTCCAACCTGTCAAAGTCAAAGTAGCACTGAACAAAGCCAACTGTCAAAGACACATTTGAAGTTTACGAAAATTGTATATTAAGTGTTGCGAATGGCAACCCCAAATAGTTAAATATTATATAAGCGGCGCTTTTAGCTAAATGTAGCTAAATGATTTGTCTGTTCATATCCGGTTCTTAAATCCAAGCTTTTATTTATTGTATTACATTAAAGGACCAAAATTGTGTTAATCAATTTAATTAGAAACAATTCTGTAACGAAAATAACTGGGGGACAGTACCACGCTGATCGCCAACCTTCACTAGTTGGGGAGGCACTTTAAGAAGAAGAAGAACGAAAATGGTTTACGATAGTTGCTTAATTATTGTAACTAAATTGCCAGTGAGATTAGAGAAATAATAGACTTACTATGACACAGTTAATTCTTATTCATTATCATCGACCGATAAACGTCCACTGCTGGACATAGGCCTTCATATCGACCGGTCTCGATCATATCATATCATTTTCATACATCATCATCATTCTCAGCCGACAGACGTCCACTGCTGGACATGGCTTTCACCAAAGATCTCCACATCGATCGATCTTATTTTGCTCACATGCAGCTGCTTCCTGCAACCTTTACCACATCGTAGGACCACCTGATTGAGGCCTGCCAACACTACGTCTTCCAATACGCAGTCGCCATTATCAGACCTTGGTGCCTCATCGTATGTCTGTCCTTCGAGCGCTGTGTCCTGCCCATTGCCACTTAATATTTTATTTTTAATATTGATTCTCATACATACAACAAATTAATAATTTAACAATGTACGAGTTCCAATATCGATTGTAGTTCATTAAGTCTCATAGGAACTTACCTCTTGTTACTTTAAAAATCAACTCTACATATACAGGGCTAGTTAAAAAAATACTATTAAAGCGTAGAGCGGGTAATATCGTTTCGTTTGGTTATTAATTTAATAGTAATTAAGATACGGGGCACAGATATGGGTGTTAATTAAAAACGTTGACCGGCCGCGCTCATTACTCTGAAAGGCTATTGACACGTTAACTGCCTATCTTGTGTGCGCTGGACGCAGCGGCCGGGAGCGAGCCGCACAACGTCCTGATGAATGTTGAAATCAATTCGATTTCATTGTTAATATTCAACAGTTTGTGTAAACTAATTATTTTATTCGCCAAGTGGTCGCCATCATTTAATAGGTCTCTGTAACAATACTGTGTCCGGTTTGAAGAGCGCAATAGCTTGTGTAACTAATAGGGTAATGAGACTCAACACTTTATGTATCGAGCGACGAGCAGAATATGCTGCAGTATATATTATCTTATCTAGCGCCACATTGTTATGAGTGACTGTATCACTCAACATCAAGTGAACTTAGTGCACGTCTCGTCGATTAATTCAATAAAAACACATTGTCGTGCAATGCTGAACGCAGGCCTCTTCAAGCAGGAGCTTTCGCTTCGTACAGGCAAATAATCACTAGGTACCCTAGCTTCCTAAACCTGTCTAAAAATAATCTTTCAATTCACTCAACAGACACACAACTTTTTATATGCGACAAGACAAGCAAGACGGTCATCAATCCATAACAATGTGGTGTTCGGATGATACACACTGCACAACATTGTATTCGTCGGGTTGAGACATAATATGTGCAGTCTCATTGCCTCAGTAATTTCACTAGCTACAGCACCCTTCAAACCGGAAGGCAGTTATGTTTGCACACTGCTGTTCGGCGACAGAAATAAATGCTGCGGTGGTACCCATCCAAACGGTCTCCGGCAAGAGAGACCTACCACCAATATAATACCGCAGCAACTATAGCTTAGTTGAAATTGGTAAGTTTATTTTTAAGTATAGATAAGCACAAAGATTTCGGGAACAGTACTCAAACTACTCGATATCTCCCTACCTCTGTCTCCAGGTCGTCAGTCCAAGTCATTCACGGTGGCCTCTTGTGTGACCTTACCTCCACTTAATCTTCCTGGCACAACAGCAGTCTGACCTTCACGCATGCTTGATCCATCCATTGCCACATCGGCTTACTAATCAGCTTGGATTCAGCGATATTTTTTTATTAAACAACTCCTTAGCCCGCTGAGCAAGTTTGAGTGTTTATTTAAAGGTTAAGTAAATGTAGTTTTTAACCAGCACGTTAAGTGTTATATGCTGGAAGAAAATGATTCTGACATAGTTTTTGACCTGGTATATATTCTTCTGTTTATCTCGACGCTATGCAATAAAAAACACTAAACTGATTTTTTTTTATTATTATTATTATTATATAAATAAGTAACTAGATAACAATAGGTTTAAGTAAAGGTTAATCTTAATAATCTTTTTTTTAGTACATGATTAAAAAATTATGTCATCTATACAAAGGCTTGTAATGCGATTTATATTGGACCTTTTTAGTGGAAACAGAGAGAAACAATAGAAGGGTACCTCCCGTTAATTGATGGATGTTACAAAAGGGGAAGTTATTGGGAGAGGTCACATATAAATCCACTATTGTTCCGGGACCCTACCTTTGATTTACGACTGGGCCGGATGACTCGAAAATGTTCGGGTCACCGTCATAACGCTTTAAAGGTGTAATTTAGTGGTGTCGCATGAATATTATAGCATAGCATATATTCTTATTACTTAAATATAAATATAAACATATGTATATATAGGGTGGCGCAAAAGAAATCCTCCTATCAGAAAATGCTATAAATTTTGCCTTGATGTAAAAAAAATTAAAAGACCAAATAAAAATAATCCACAAGAAGAATCAAAGTTTTTCTTATTTTTTTTAAATTACAGCCAAAAAACTTCGGAAGGTTATTTTTGCGCCACCTTGTATACAAGGTATATTTTTATTTGATTTGATTTGACTTTGATTCTTCTTGTGGATTATTTTTATTTGGTTTTTTAATTTTTTTACATCAAGACAAAATTTATAGCATTTTCTGATAGGAGGATTACTTTTGCGCCACCCTATATATACATGCATATACAGTAACATAGAAATATTTAGTTATACTGAAATCTTGAAATATACTACTGATTGAAACATTAACTTTAGAAATGAAAATGTTTTAACTACTTAATTTCATTCTAATTCTACCATCATCATTAGCAGATAGGCGTCCACTATTGGACATAGACCTCTTCCAAAGATCTCCACGTTTGTAGGGGTTCATATATGAGGATTTGGGCCATTTCTCACCACGTTGGCCCAATGAGGGTTGGTGGGAGTTAGAGCCTCGTTTGTTAATAAGCAGGGTGCACCACGAACACGTGAGATTGGCTTGGGTCCCGTGATTTATTGTGCAGGACCATTTACATACATATACATGTTGTGTGTATATATATATATATATATAGAGAGAGAGAGAGAGAGAGAGAGAGAGATTCATTAACAAATTTTTTATTTTCGAAATTTGGTAGAGACATTACTATTGCCATTTAGAGGTTAGCTAAGATTGGATCTTACAAAATTCTCTCCCCAAAGGAAGCTCCAGAGATGTTAAGGTCAGCAGAAAGAAAGGGATCAACTAATAATTTATAATATAAGCAGTCCAAACCTGAGAATGGTTAAACAAGTTAAACTGTCCATGTAAAATATAAAAAACAATCTTTCTTTAAATAAATCTAAATCTTATGCAAACAGCCTTTCTTCTTTTATTTCTAGGACATAACCTTAATTAGCGTCTCTATAATTACCAATATTACGAGCTGAAGGTGTAATTCAGTTGAATTGAAATGTATTTCAGCATTTCTCGATAAGTTTTCTAGATTTCATTTTCCGAATAGAAATTTTGGATTTTCAACCTCATTACCCCACATCGCCGATTTAAAAAGGTCTGAATAGAAATGACCGGCTCTATCCACGGATTTTCTTTGCGCCACAGGTTAACTCGTACACAGGGCGCGTTCCATTTTGAATCTGATAAATATATATAAGCAAACCGCCCCCGGGGTGTAACGAGTCCAGCACAACAACTCACGGGACCCAGGCCAACCTCACCTACTCGAGGCTCTGGCTTTTACCAACCCACGTTGGGTCAGCGTGGTCGAAAATGGCCCAAATCCCCTTATATGAATCCGTACAAACGTGGAGATTTTTTGGGAGAGGCCCATGTCTAAAGGTTGACGTCTATCGGCTGATGATGATGAAGCAATCTGTTCCCACAATTGGGACTTGGAAACTTGTCTCACAAGTACGGAGTCGTGACATTTGTCTACCACGCTAAGTGCGAATTTGTAGAGGCTTTAGTACTTAGAATATGATGATTTTTTCTTTATTACTATATATTCTTTCTCCGAAAGCTCAAGCTCAGAGGTGATCGATGCCTCTGCCTACTCATCTCTCATATCGTTCACAAGAATATAGTTAGTACAAGTTTCATTATAAATTGAGTACCAATTACTATAAAGATTAACTTACTTTAATAGGAATCGATAACTTTTTTTTAATTACTTTTCTCTAGCCTTTCCATAAAATCATCGCCTCTGATATTTCTACACTGTGTTACTATTATACGCTTGCCTTTTTACCTTAGACGAATGCAATTTAGCGTGATTTCGAGGCAAAAATTATCTTACCTCGGTTATTTCCCACCCCTGGAGTAATGGGGTAGGGGGCGAATGGTACATCATTTATACAAAAGGATATTTAGCTGCATCAACTTTTACAATATTACTGTGTAAATATTATAACCAGATATATAATTTTGCAAGCGGGGTGCATATCATCAAGTATCCACTTCCAGCTCGTTACGTCGCTTCACTTACTGCACGAAATAATAATGATAGTGACTCACAAAACATAGAATAAGGTCCAAAAATTCAGCTCACATACATTCACATGGTTAACCTCGCAGCAAGAGCAAGCTATCAAGTTATAAGGCTCTCAATCTGCCACCCGAGCTCGTCCACCATCGCGCCACACCGAATAAGGATCATTAAATTGTCTCAACGGACCCCGTAGCATACTTATCCACGCATGCACATGTACTGACCCCTACTGCGACCTTTGATGCGGTGACCACAAATATACAAACCTAGCGCACTTTCTTTATATTAAAAACAATTAATTATGCTGTTATTATTATGCTGATGCGACGTAGTAGTGACTATAGTTTTCTTACTATTGGACATTAATTGTAAATATTCCAGTTCTTATTTAATTAGTTAATAAAAAAGGTTATAGTTTGAAGATAAAAATTGGATTAAAAATTAGATATACTTTTGAATATAGCTAACGGGAAAACTGATCGATCTTCTATTTGTAAGATATAGTACGTCCTCTACTATTGGTTATAAGGGTAGAGGAAGACCGAGTAAAGTGTGGATGGATTGTGTGAAACATGTATGAGTGTATGAGAAGAGTGTGAATTCAGATATGACGGCTGATAGAGGGATATGAAAAAGTACATACTGTGCCGACCCCACATAGCTGGAAAAAGAACATGCGGAAGAAGAAGAGTACGTCCGCCACTGGACATCGGTTCCCTCGAAAGATCTCCACAGCGATCGATTCTGATAAGTATATATATCGAATTCTTTGAAAATTATTTACAATCTTAAGGATGAGACAGAAGGAAAAGATCGAACAGAACATTTTTAAAACTAATTGTTGTTTTATAGTTTCATATCAGACTACTTACGGCGCAGAGACTTGGCATCTGACCATCAAGCTGATCCACCGATTTAAAGTAGCACAGAGACCGATGCTTGGCATTCGTCTAAGGGACAAAAATCGGGAATGAAGAAATTCTACGGAGAACTGAAGTTGTCGACGTAGCTCTCAAAATGTGCAAGCTGAAGTGGCAGTGGGCCGGTCATGTCTGTCGTGTCAGTGACGGCCGATGAGGGAGGAAAGTCTTGGAGTGGAGGCCGCGTACAAGTCGTTTAAGTATAGGACGCCCTCCTTTCAGATGGACCGACGACATCATCAGAACAGTCGGAAGTAGGTGGATGCGAAAAGCTGAGGATCGCATTTGGTGGAAGAAATTGGGGAAAGCCTACCTATATTCAGCAGTGGATAAACAAAGGCTTATAATGATGATGATAATATCAGACTACTCATTTTGAAGAGCTTATACGGAATATTAACCTCATAATTACGCTTTTTCCTTCAACTTTTTTTTCTCAGTTCAACCAAGTGACGCAGTGAACACTAAAAAAGAACCTTCGGTACAAAATATGGATTTTTGTACGCAGTTTACGAGCAAACGTTTAAGAAAAAAATAATTCTATGCATTAATTAGTAAATAGAAAAACCTTATGTTTATTACAACTTCCTTGTAATTAGGCTAGTTTTATAAATCAATTTACAATGCGAACGTTTTCCATCCCCTGTCGCGACTGTCTCCTACCGAAGCAGTAGCGCTCGTCTCCGTCCCTGGGGGCAACTAGTAGGATTTTAATGAAGACCCGCTTTTCCCTCGCCACGGGAACAAATTTATTAGAACCCAGTAAAAAGTTTGAGTAAAGTGCTTTATAACGTGATTATGAAAATCTAGCTTTGATTAACTACTGTGGGATAATAATATCTGTTTTACATGTATGGAGGAGTAAGAGGAGTATAGATTACTTAAGCACATAGCATTCATCATCTCTGTGTAAAATGAACGATGACGTCACAACAGTACTTAATATACAGAAGACCTTGTAAAGGGTATCATCTATATAAAAAGGAGGTAGTCTAGAGAATCCGTATCAAAAATTAATTAAGTATTAAAAAAACATGCTAATACTATAGAGGAAGTAGAGTGACTGCGAAGAAAATCTTGAATACACTGTTACCTATACATTCTCTATGAGTGACTAGGTAAGATATTTACAGAGCCACAATTAAGTATGAGAAAGGAAGAAGCCACTAAAGTCATATGTTTCTAAGAGGCATAGGTTCAATCTCCTCTGAGTTGGTCAGTGTTTGTGATTAAATGGCCTTGACTCTCTCCTTGTGAGAGAAAATCTAGAGTCCCAACAGTGATAACTTTATCCATATAGCGGGCCGATGATCTGATGAAGGTCGAGGGAAACCGCTGGATGCAGGCAACACAGGACCGTTTGGAGCCGGAGATCTTTGATTGGGAGATCTATCGGTTGGTGATAATAAAAATATTTCTAGAATTTAATTTACATATTAACGTGGTCAGATACAAGAGTTAAAATTTTAACATTTTGACATCGGAATATAAGGTGGAGACGGTCTAAGGTTAAGACAACTGCGTCATTAATCTTTAACGTTACCGAAGCGGTCGCCGGTTGCCAAGCCGTGGTCACCACGACGGAGCAACACGTGGCAGCGTGTAGCGGAGATGCCAAACGACGAGGCGGCGGTCGCTCCCCGCGAACCGACTGCCTATTACTGCAATATACTACAGCCGTAAAATAGTCGCTGCAATTTAGTCGTCTTCCGTATATACTATTTTACTTACTAACGAGATAGTATTCATGAGAAAATATGTTAATGAAGCTTTAATGCGATTGTTTTGTGTAACGTATAATAGAAGAATTTTATACTTAAAATAGATTTGATTTTCTTTTTCATTCGAAATGACGAAAGGAGCGAGAGACGCTTCCCTCTCTATCTCAGGTGTATCACTCGTAATCAATCATAACAACGTGGCGCTGCTTAGGATGGTATAAACAACACCACATTGTGATATAAAATGTTAGTACCGTTGCTCCAGTATTTTGATTAGTTACAACGCATTTCAAACCGGAACACAGTAATGTGTGATCGTTACTGTTGGACGGCAGAAATAGGCGCTGCAGTGGTGCCTACCTAGACGATATCCGGATACAAAATATATACACACGATGTACAATACCTATATACAGAAAGAGCTTGGGGCTAATATAATAGCAAATCGGAAATTTAGAAAAGTTTGCGTAATTATTAGTATTATAGTAGTAGTAGTAGTGCACTAGATAAAGCGTTACTTATGCCTTATCGACTGCAATAAGCTGCTGCATATTTGTATCATTGCAGCACTTACAGTGGCCTACCATTATTACATCTTCAATTAGTGTACAAATCTGTGTACTCTGCCATTAGATGGTTTGATTTTGTGAGGTACACAATCCCACACTGAATAGACTAATAAACTGATCCATATCACTATTTAAATTATACACATATTTACTTACCTATACATATTTATGGGGCTGTTAGAGGTCCCGTACAACAACTCACGGGACCCAAGCCAACCTCATCTACACATGGTGAACCAACAAACAAGGCTCTGACTCCCACCAACGCGCATTGGTCCAGCGAGAAATGGCCCAAATCTCCCCATATGAACCTCTAGATACAACCGCCCCTAGTGCCCAGCGACACCGGAGGATACTGACCATATATGGAGGTGTTTGGCGGAGGCTTATGTCCAGCAATGGAAGTCTATCGGCTGATGATGATGATAATAAATATTGTTATACTATACGCAAATTATGTATATAGCAAGTAAATTATTATGAAAACCGAATATATATTAAATGAGGCTAGTTTACAAAGTTTGTAAATCCATTAGGCGGAAACCACACCGCGGTGGTGGCCACGTAATAGACCGACTAAGTGTATTCAGCGTAAATACCTGAATCGCGGTACCCACTTAAATGGAGGCTATGCGACTATGCCGCAGAATGGTCTCATTGTTTTTGGGGAGAGGAGGGAGAGCATTTAGTAAGCTTTCGATTTCATAATACAACGAACGAAAACAATACGTCTCTATTCAATAGAATTAACGGGGACAGGTCATCATCATCAGCCGCTAGACGTCCACTGCTGGACGTAGACCTCTCCCTAAGATCACCACGTCGATCGGTCCCGCGTTGCTCGCATCCACTGGGTTCTTGCGATTCTCACCAGATTGTCGGTCCACCTTGTTGAGAGGCCTCCCAACACTACGTCTATCGGTACGCAGGCGCCACTTGAAGATCTTACTGCCCCATCGGCTGTCGGTCCTTCGAGCTATGTACCTTACCCACTGCCACTTAAATCTTTTGTGCTATGTCGACGATCTTAGTTCTTCTGCGGATCTCCACATAACTGATTCGATCGCGCAGAGAAACTCCGAACATAGCCCTCTTTGTGTGACTTTTAGCCTTTTTATAAGGCCGACAGTAAGTGGCCACGTCTCGGATCCGTATGTCAACGCTGGCAACACGCACGAGTTGAAGACTTTTGTCTTCAGACACTGCAGTATCTGAGACGAAAAGATGCTGCGTAGTTTTCCGAACGCTGCGCGCCCGACTTGGATTCGTCGATTGACCTCTTTCTGGAAGTTGGACTTACCTAGCTGGACTGTTTTTCCCAGGTAAACGTATTCGTCCACAACTTCCAGTATAGAGCCCTCGACCATTATCGGCGTGGGCACAATATAAGCATTAGACATAATCTTTGCCTTCTCCATATTCATTTTAAGACCCACGCGTCGGGACGCTCTACAGAGGTCATCGAACATTTTGCTAAAGCCATGCATGGTCTCAGTCATGACCACGACGTCATCAGGGAATCAGAGGGGTCATGTACTCGCCGTTTACGTTGTTGCCATGTCCTCTCCCGTCCAAAAGCTTGAACGAGAGGGTCCAGCGCTGTTGTAAACAGCTTTGGCGATAGAATATCGCCCTGTCTGACATCTCGCTGCAACTGGACAGGTTTCGAGCGATAGTCCTGGAGGTGGACTGACATAGTGGCGTTTTCATACAGGGGGCAGGTCGATATAAGAAAATGCTTCAACCTTATGGACTAATACTACAAAAAACAAAAATATGATATGGTCTGTGGTGGTAAGGCGCATTAACCCAGTAAAAGCCTATTTCACTCTTTTCTTGAAGACACTCGAGTCGTATTTAGATGGGATCATCAATTCCAGCTGTTCTACTCCTTTGTTACTCTTATAAAGAGAAAGGTGCCGATCGATGTTCGCAAACAAAGGATGTCCACAAAATAAGGATGGTGACTCGCCGTACTGCTGGTAGGTCTCTGTCGCCGGAGACCGAGATCCTCATAGTCAATAATCTCATGTTGGCCTTAGAATAAGTTTCTGCTAAAACCAAAAAGATAAAAGCGTAATCATAGTGCAATAATCTTGGTGGTAGTACAGCGGAGGTACATCTCTAGCGCCGGAGTCTGTCTATGTGGGTAACACCGTAGTGCCTATTACTGCCGCCAAACCGTAGTATGCAAACATTAGTGTGATCCGGTTTGGACGGCGTTGTAGGGATGTCGAGACTCAACATCTTATGTCTCAGGTAACGAGCGCAATGTGGCGCAGTATATATCGTTTTAACATGCTGCTTTGTTATGAGCGAGCGTATCACTTAACATCAGGTGAACGTCCCGCTTGTCTCAAAGTTTAATTATATAAAGACATTCCTTAAAAATGACCCGCTACTGTTGGGTCTAGACGGTCTCCAACAAGAGACGGATGCTGGTAGTTAAAGGAGAGTAATAAAACCTATGGAACAGCTCCTTGGTGTAGAACTGTTAAGTTCACAAGTCACTGAGTCGCAAACACACGGCTGCTAGTCTGAAGTTGACCACTCCGGTAATGAATGCACCGGCGGATTCCGCACCCCGCCCTCACACCCCTCGTGTTCTGTTTGCATATATTATTCAGCGACGCGTGTACTTCGGTACAGGGTTGTCCACGACGTTAGATACCGGAATCGGACATGGAAATATTCGTTATCATTTATAGGTTTACGCTCGTGGACATGGATGTAGATTTACATCCGTTACTTTGTAGTTTTGGATAAATGACCTATCGATTATAAAACCATTGTTCATAAAATAAAATTTTTTGAAACGTTAAGACATGGAAGAGGTTCACTTGCCGTCTCCATCACGTGGTAACGCCAGTTAGAATGATATAACATTGCGCCACATTGTGGTCTTCTTGGGGTGTAACGGGTTCTGCCCAATATCTTACGGAGCCTAAGTCAAGCTCACGGCACGAGGTACAGCCTGCTAAATAACAGACGAAGCTCTGACCACTCACCGACCTGCACTGGTCCAGCGTGTTGGATTAGGACCCAATTCCCCTCAAACAAACGATGTGGAGATCTTTGGGGGAGGCCTATGTCCAGCAGTGGACATCTGTCGGCTGATAATGACGGTGTGCTCGTCATCTTAATATATATGTTAAGTGTCATTAACCCAATAATTGCATTAGCTACAATACCCTTCATACTGCAACACAGTAATGTTTGCATATTACTGTTGATCGGTAAAAATAGGAGCTGCGACGGTACCTAGCTAGACAGTCTCCGACAATTGAGACTTACCGACAGTATATCGTTGATTCTTGTTGAAGAGGAAAATGACGGAATAGTTTGATGATTGGTTGTTTGATGATGAAATAGTTTAACGCGTGTCGACGGTTAACTGTTTTACAGCGGAACACAAACCTAACGAAAGTTTTTAATTTCCTTATATATGTAATTTAATTATCAATCATCAGCCGATAGATGTCCACTGCTGGGCATAGGCTTCCACCAAAGTTAACATTGATTGGTCCTGCGCTTCCGCATCCAGTAGCTTCTTGCGACCTTACAGTCAATATGTCCTCCAGTACCTCCGGGCAATAGGGGCCGTTGTTCCTAGGGGTTCATATCCCACCACGCGGGTTGGTGGGAGCCAGAGCCTTGTTTGTTGATTAGCAGGGTGCACCACGAGCAGGCGATTTGGGCTCCGTGAGTTGTTTTGAAAGACCCCTTACACCCCGTATTAATTTAAAATCTTAACTAGTTTCTCTAATTCATGTTTCAATGATCGCTTATATTTGTAATATTCACTTTCCGGACACGGTTTGGTACAATGTAGACCCTGCAGCGTTACTGCCTCGGTGCACGAAGGTACTCCGTGCAAAACTTTACGTTTTATAACTTCAAACTGTATCTGATTAAATTCTTCTGACGGTACACAGCCATTAAATAGAATTAGCCGGGGGACCATTTCAAAGTGAGGAAATTCTGTCGCATTACCTATTCATACGTTTGTTAAATTTCTTAGGAATCACTCAAACGTTAATGTTTCATAAGGGTTTTTTTTTTAAATTCACTTCCGCCGTGGAAACGTTTCCGTGAAATATTATGAGGAAAATTTATATTTTACACATTAACTACGTTTGTCAATGGCAGTACAGCAGCGTACGAGACGCTGTGCTGTAAACTAAAATTACTGCCAAGGGTTGCACTGGTAAGTTTTTATATTGTAGTTGAAATTTTCATGTGACATCATATGACAGTGTGCATGAGATAAATTGAGGAGATTTATTTTACTAGTATATTTCAACAAGTTACTCATACAAAATATATAGATCAACTACATAAATTTTTACACGGAAGCGAAACATCTATGAATTATCAGTTAGTAGATAATTTTTTGTTAACTCTTGGTTAGTTTTCTTATAATAAGGAATTCTATTCTATGTAGGAGAATTCGCAGTTTCGAGTTAAGTAAAATAACTTAAGTTATAAACTGTACCGGGTACAACGGATGATGTGTAGATAACATAATGATATCATTACACTCATCTTCTCTTCGTTGTCTAATTGTTTACAATCAGACAACTCACGGGATCCAAGCCAACCTCACCTACTCGTGGTGCATCCTGCTAACCAACAAACGAGGCTCTGGCTCCCACCAACCCGCAATGGGCCAGCGTGGTGGGAAATAGCCCAAATTCTCCCACATGAACCTTTAAAAACGACAATCTCTCGTGGCCGGCGATGCGTGCAGCACAGAACTGATCGATGTGGGGATCTTTAGAGGAGGCCCATGTCCATCAGTGAAGGTCTATCGGCTGACGACGATGATGATGAGACAACTCTATTAGAAATTATGAACTATTGCAGAATAATAATGCTTTCTAATAGTACTGAATTTGCTTTAATTTCAATCACCTATAAACAAATAGGAAAGTAGTGAATATTCAATATTTACGTAAACATTAGATAATAATATTTCGAAGTTAGTTTCTATGTATCCTAAGTTAAAATGGATGTAAAAGGGAAATAAAAATTGATGAGGCCGTATGCATTCGGGTTCCGGCAAATAGTCGGGAATGGTAACATGGGAATATCGATAACGGCGCTCCGCTGCATGCGGGAAGTTTCAGCGAACTGAATCGCAACTGCTCAACTGTACCCGCCAGGGTCTGCGAACAAACTATCAGATTACGAATTTACTGAAAGTCAGTTGCATTTGGAAATTTTGTGATTGATTAAAACCATCAATAGTAAGACAGTTATTCTCTTCACAATTTTAAGTTAAATAAAATTAAGTGTACAAATATCATCAAATAAGCAGCCAAAGCAGTGCCTCAATTTGCCTGTTTATCAAAACATATAAACATTACTGTGTTCTAGTTTTATGGAGGATATAACTTGCAAAATTACTGCGGATACGAGATGTAGTTACTATCTTCTGTATCAAAATAACGAGAAGTAAAGAGGCTGGAATTGGCGGTGTGTAGCTATTTCTATTGAGAGACGCTATCACTTACCTTGTGCACGTCCCAGTTAAGTGATTGCTTTACTGAGCTGATATAATGTAATGTATTATATGTTAAAAAGTGGGCAAATAAAAACTGAATGTAGGTCAGAGAGCTACGAATGCGGCGCTGGATGAGGCAGTCGGTGGAGTTGGCATGCAACAAACATCGCCGCCGAACATCGTATTGGGTCACTATGAAAGTTTAAGTTTCCCGGTCGGCAAATTTCACAAGTCGCCGGAGTCAGGGGGGTTGGTAACGTGCCAGGACCTGCCCGTCACCCTCTCACCCCTCACTTTGTAACTAGTGTCGCTGCTTCAAAAGGAATCATCGTTTATTTAACGGCCATAGCTTTTATTGTTGAAGTTGAAATGTGGCTATTTTGGTTATATAAATATAACAGTTTTTTTTTTTTTATTTTAGCAATTGTAAGGAAATTCCTAAAATTTTCCGCATAGAATTAAAAGCTTTCTAACCACATTCATATAACCACGTTGAACTTGCGACATATGCAAGCCTTACCCTCAACGGAAAGCCTTTCGCGAACCGATTACAAAAGAATTCTTTGCTGTATTACATTTAATATACTAGTGGGAGAATTTGTGTTATTTCTTGAAGTAAGAAATTTTAAAAAAAAACTTGTATATTTTTATAACATTTACTTCTATGAGAATTTTATTTTATGAACAAAATCAAGACATTGATTGCTATAATATAAGTAAATGTAATAATACCTTCTAATAGAGTATTCGGTCAGTTGAACTACTTGTTTGTTATTTATTAGAGCACAATTAAATTGTACCGTTAAAGCCAAAGCACGGTAAGAAGTAATGTGTTTAGGTTTAGCGCCAGTCTGGACCGCAATCCGAGTTAGAGCATATTAATAACAACCTGCGAAAAACTACTCCGCCTGTCACAGTGTTAAGCTTTCAGAAACTACATTCGTCTGGACGAACTCCACATTATTACACTGTGCTACATCATCAGGCAAACCGCATTCATTAGCCGTGCCTTAAAATGTTTGCATTTAGTGTTCAGCGAGGAGTACTCCGCCGCACTAACCCTGAGCGTCACGTTACCCGGAGCCCTGGGGGCGGAGCGCGGGAGCCGCCGGCTGCATTATCGCGCTCGTAAATTCAATTCCAGCGCGCCAGTAAAAAATATATTTCGTCTAGCAGTGACAGAGCTTCAGGATACTTCTCTGCTTTCTCTTCTAGTATTCACGTTTACAATCTCGAGGGATAGCGTCGCTGTAAACATGAGACTCACGAAGGTCTCAACAGAAATATTCAGACATCAAAAAGGCTTTAGATAGATATCTAACTTACCTCACACGATTTTAATAAAAGATTTCAATTGCTCCAGTGGCAGAGTGGCTAGTCGCATGCCAATTCGATGGTACCTGGTTCGATTTTCTCAGACAGCAACAACTCATTGTAATTTTAGACACAAAGACCAAAGTACTCTGGTCGAGCACGCTTTATCATCCACAAATATATTGTCAATTAAACTTGAAGACAAAAATAAGATTATAAAAAAAAAAGTAATTTCTATTTAAATAATCCGCAGTTAAGTTAAATGGAACAGTATAGATTACGGTTTCTTTCGCTGAATATGATACGGGCGGAGATGGTGATCGAAATTCGTTGGAAAAATGGAATGGATCGCAATAAATTGTCCGTATCAGGCCACCCTTCCCCGCAGCTCAAAATCCCATCTTTAATTACGAGAAAATCAGGTGGCGAGGAAATTAAGGGCCCTCCACCTGGGCCTCGGCGATAACACCCGGATATTTTACTCCGACGATGATACAACTGTACTGGAAGGAGAAACTATGGAAAAATTGGTTTAAAACTTGAAACCTGAGGACCAACGGTTAAATAATGATGATTCTTATACAGAAACTACATCTAGAATAGAATTATCAAATTTTTTATTAAGATTAAAATACATTTAAATCGAGTTATAATCTATCAGGAATTTAAGCGTGAAGTTATGTAAGTTGCTTGTCCGCTATGGTATACAGAATTTGGTTTGGAATATAAAAAAATTTAAACTTCCTGCTGGATACCTAGACGATCTTAAAGCTTTCTTCTCCAACTGGTATATAACCATACGTTACATTCTCTTATTTGTATATATAATAAATAAATTTAACGTCTGAACGGTATTTCCAGGTCACATAACCGGTGGCAAGTATTGGAATTCCAATAGGCGGAAATTGTTAATTTTAATTCGGTAGGCCCGGGTACGACGACGGTATTTCGAAACTCAATTTTGGTATCGCCTTAACAAAAAATAGGAATTCATTTTCTCCCAGTAGTAGCACCGATAAATTCTCTACAAAGTTATGAAGTTTGAGAACCTATTTAGATTATTGATATCCGCTATATCTATTAAAAGCGACATATGTGTTCGTTACTTTTGAATGGATCTTGAAAGAATTATATAGTTACTATTTCTTAATATCAGATATTTTAACATATTGATAATACAATAATTTACCTAGTAAAGTAAACAAAATGAAAAACCTTAAACTCGAAGAAAAAATTAGGTATCTTTATACTATTATAAATATTTTCAACGACCTTGCTAATTTGCATCAGTAGTTAAGTTATTAGCTATAGCTTCATGTCTGTATTATTTCTATAACAAAATATAATTTACTATTTAAACGTACTAAAACGGGTACATTGACAGATTTATCCTTTAAAGTTAATAACAGTGATGATTATATCTGTAGCAGAAGGTCCTCATCAGATGCGAATGTACATATTTAACAATTCAGCGGTTTCTCAGTTAACTACATGACTTGAGTCGGTCGGTAACTTCGCATTGAAATGTATATTGTTTTCAATAGTGAAAGTTAATATCCGAGAAAGTAATGTAAACATAGATATTATAAAACTATTAACCTGTTTTAAAATAAGCGGCGAACTAATTCCCCCGTGCGTACAATATATTTTTTTAATACAATAACAGTCTATTTAACACAACCCCCATATCCACTGAGTGTATTATTACGGAACGGTGGACTTCATATGCATTATAGAGAATTCCTTGGGCTATTAAAAAAAAAGTTGACAATCGACTGACCTAACGAGTCTTGTGCACCATAACGCCAATTACGATAGTATTATAGGATTTTTTTAAATATAGTAACATATAATAAGAACTGTAAATAATAATAAGCTCTATTTATAAAACCGCCAAGATATACGATACATTACAATATGAGTTTATTTTCAGAATCAAAGATGCACTTTAAGGAGCCTATAGACATCTGCTGATGATGATGATTCTCTGCTGGACATAAGCCTCCCCCAAAGATCTCCACTTCGATCGGTCCTGAGTATTCGAGTCCTGAGTAATAAGAAATGAAATGATGAAGAATCTATGAAATATCAAAAATAAGTAGCCAGTAACCATACATGAATCATTCCGCGTTGAATGGTTATATTCCATGTCGATACCTTCACTAGTTCTCACGTGATCTATTGATTATATATATAACAATAGCAAAAATAACATAATATAAAATGGCTACCGATTATCCTTCACATAAATCTTTTTTAAATTACTTAAACGAAAAAATATGACATGGAAATAAGGATAACTTTGTGCGCCAATTTCGCCTAAGAACAAGCATTTCGTCAAATAACACGAATGCTGTTATACACAAGGACATCCGACAACAATACAACGAGACATTAAAATATGAAATTTGATTAGAAAGGACGAAAAAACCATCCCTGGGTTTTTTTATTGAGCGATCTGACGCACTCGGCGCGGCGCCCGGCTCCGCCCGTAATACGATTTCGGGAATTAGCTCCGCTGTTGTTATGGAGGCTGAGGCGCGCGATCTCCCGAATTAAATCACTAATTGCTCGTTGAGACAACGAAACTTGTTTTCGGCCAAGTTTAATGAGGGTACCTGATGACTTGCACGCCCCGAGAGGAAATTGCTGCATAATTGATGTTAACATGCGTGGAGGTGTTCTGCATTACGTACGGACCGGAATGAAAGTAAAGGTGATGGAAAAAAGGGAGAAATGAGATGTAAAAATATCCTCCAAAGTAGGGAAATGCTGTTAAATAAAAACGTCAATACGTTAAATCTATATGAAATGAATTTCGAACGCTAGAAAAGTTTCAGTTCCGTTTCCGTACATCACGGTGCCTCCCGCAACTCACTGAAAATGACTACTGAGGAGATTTTATTGGATAAAAATCCCACATAACTTTATCTTCTCCCAGAAGCAGAGTATCTTTTGATATCTTTTGAAAAATTCTTGAAAAATTCTCATTTGAAAAAAAAAATTATTTATATAATTGTATATAAATTAAGTAGGGCAATTAAGACTAAGATAAGCTCTATCTATAAGTATAAAGGTTTGGCAGGCCTTAAGAGTGGCAGTCATTATCTCTCAATAAGCGAACCCGTGTAGTACAACAAATTCGATATAATACCGTACTTGGAGTAGCTTAGCGAAGGTGCCAAAGAAAGCTCTGGCCTTCCTCGGGACCTGCTAAGCGAAACTGTAGAGAAGTACCGGTGCCTTCTTTAGGAAATTCCAGATCCCCTCCTAAAGCAGTAAAACGTGCGAATCATCTTAGTGAAGTATAAAACTTCCACCCTGAAGCAGGAGTACCTATTGAAGATTTTCGCCTAGATACAAAAGAATTATACATTTCAGTCAGCCTGTAGTCTAAAGCTATAACATATAAGATTAAGATAAACTGTGTCTGTAAAGGGCGACTAAAAGGATCTGCAAAATAATAATATAAAGATGATTTAGACACTTATTTGAAAATGTCTATCCATGAACCAAAATCCATTGCTCACATGGCTTCGGAATCGAAGTAGAGACCGTGTTACGGGTCAGGGCGACTATCCGTTGCACCACAGTTAATATTCGCTTTAATAATGTAAAGTTTTCTTTATATATATCATCGTACAAACAAGGAAATAAGCCGTGTCCTTACAATGCTGGACCATTTATCTGGCAGACAATCCTAAAGGGAACTTTATACTAATTAGGTAACATAAGTAGGACAAACGTTCATATCCTTTTTAAACTTCATTGTGGCACTACGAGCGCAACTCAGCAAGTGAGGTCGCAGTTTTTGTAAAAAAAAAGTTCATTCAGTACGTAAGGTTTGTATCTTTAAGGATAAGTTCTGCGGCCGGAATAAAAATTAATCTTATGTATTATCTATAAAGTTTTATCAAATATATCTTGTAGGTGATGAGCGCGATGTGGTAAATACCCTAATTAGAGCCATTGTTATAATTGTTGTTCATTTGATTTGCACTTGTGATTTTTTAACTGATGGTATGTCTCTGCTGCCGGAGACAGTCTTGGTAGATACCACCGAAGCGCCTGTTTTACCACAAAATAGTTCCGGTGCCATGTTCCGGTTTTATGGGCGCTGTAGTCAGTGTAATTACTGGGATAACGAGACATCATCTTATGTAGCAGGCGGCAAGCACAATTTAATGCAGTATATATCATTCTAACTAGCGCCACGATGTTATGGGCGGGCGTATCATTTACCATCAGGTGAACGACTCGCTCGTCTCGTCGCTTTAATAAAAAAGGATTAATCTCTGTTGCCTGAGAGGGTCTAGGTACCACAGCAATTAATATCCCTACCGCCAGATGCTAGTATGCAAATTTTACTGTACTCCTCTTTGAGAAGTAACGGGACTTGAACGTTTTATGTCTTAAAGGGAGCTCAACGTGGTGCAGTGTATATTATTCTCAATAGCGCTACTTATTATGTCCAGGTACTTACCATCCGGTGGACGACTTCTTCGTCTAGGTACTTTTAACAAAAAGAGCTAGGTAAAAATTAAGCTGTTAGGTGACAGCTGCTCTGCACAACACCGGGTCCACATGTAAGTAGTTAGAGCGTGCGCCGCATTGATTCCGAGCAGCTGCTTACACTAACCCGTCGCTTTAACGGCGCGCCGGGGAGTTTAAGGAAATTTTATGCTCCTCCAGCATCCTTAGCGGCTCAGTAAAACGCTCGCGACGTTCGCCAGTTAAATGCACACCAACTTGATCGCGAGGCGGCGTTTAACAAAACGTAAGTAATCAATACGAAAGCACTAATAATGGAATGGGTGACCGCTTGTTCGGTGATTAGTCGCATGGAATAACTGATTTTTTTAACTGTGGTTAATTCATCTTAATGGTTATGTTGATGACAACAGCTTTTGCTTTGTAATCAGTTTCGTTTTTTTTTTTAAATCTATGCAACATTAGTAGGGCTCTATTATCGGAAACCGTATAGGTTCTAGACCGCCTTAGACGTCTTGGACCGCATGTTTTATATCTGCCGTCAAACAGTAGAGTGGAAACATTACTGTATTCCTGATTGAAGGGCGCTGTAACTAGTGAAATTACTACGATAATGAGATGTAATATCTTATGTCTCAAGGTGTCGACTACAAAGTGAAGCTATAGGAGTATCATCCTAACAAACGCCATGTTATTATAGCAGGCGTATTAGTTACCATCGGGTGAAGGTCTCACTTGTCTAGTCTCGTCACCTTGGTAACTACACTAGCTACAACGCCCTTCAAACCGGAACACATTTATGTTTAGACACTACTATCTGTCAGCAGAAATAGGATCTGCGGCGGTACATACCTAGTACCACCAGTATATAAACAAGGATCAACACAAAGTAAATAAGTTCACTTGTAAATGACTGCTTCACGATCTGTCCAGACTGACAAGGAATCGGCAATATGCATGCTGTGTACAATAAAATCTCTTATTCGCCCGTGTGGCACCAGCAACGCAGTCATTACTTCCTCGGCTGTACCGCCCGGTTGAAAAGCGATCCCGGTTTATTGCCGGTTCATAAACAGGCTGGAGTAGTAAACTCTGCAGCTGTACTCGTACATACCGCATCGCCAGCTCAAGTCACAGACGTTATTTATTTTACTTAAGAAGATGAAAGTTTCATTTAATATAATTTCTACATTTTCTGTACCGCTGTCGCTATACGCTTTCAGTATAACTTAAAGGTCCTTAATTCGATTCCGAAGCCGAGTTATCAATGGTGGGTAAGTATGGAGGGTTATCCTAACCCGCCTGGGGTAAATCGCTGTAATATTATAACATTGTTGTATTCCGGAGTCGGAGATAAGTTCCACAGCATTCTAATCAAGAATTGATGTCAATTCCAATACTGAACAAGTATATATATATATGTGTATATATATATATATATATATATATATATATATATATATATATATATATACAATATATGAAACATCTGAGTATTTACACTCTCGTAGAAGTAAATATAAACTAAGTTACTTTTATAAGTTTCTTGTAACTTACGGACCTATTTTCAATAATAACAATATTTATTAATAAATCACAACTAATTATAAATTTAAGTTTGATCTCTTCAAACATACCAATGCGTATATAAGTGTGAAGCTCCAACCTGCACCTTGCACCAAACGTACGCGCATATCAATCCACGAAATGCATAATAAAATCTCAACCCTGTTGCCTCCTAATAAAATATATAGCAAACAAGCAAATGTTCTCGTTCCCCCACGCGTCATTACCGCCACTTCCGGCGCCATGCTGTATGTGTGTACATTTTAATAAACCACTGATTTTCTTATCGTCACATATCCGACATCCGTTGCTCGATAGAACGACTTCCGTGAGAAGGAATTTTAACTGATTGTAAGAAAGCGGAACGTTTATCGTTTTTTAAAGACTTCCCTTTAGGAAGATACGGTTCGTTTAGTATAGAAGATGAAGACGGTTAAGCGTACTCGCTTAAAATATTCCAATTCTGTTAGATAAGGCAGATAAAAGAATTCTGTTACGGTGATCGTTAATTAGGTTGGTTTAAAAATAACCATGAACGTCTGTGTCCCACTAAACCCTGGAATCAAACCAGAGGTCTGTATTTCAAAAAAACAAGCGGCTTAAACCAATGTACGGGGTAGACAGATCTTCGTTTAAAGTGCATTCAATGTAAATAGAAAAGTACAGAACTTTTTAAGTTATTTTAAGTAACTATAACATATTATACTTAATTCATATAAGTACCGAGACCTATCTTACGTTTCAAGGCTAGGAGCACAATGTAGAGCAGTGCATATTAATTTAACTAGCGCCTTGTTCTGGGCAGGCGTATTACTTACCATCGGGTGAACGAATTGCTCGTCTCATCGGTTCGTTGAATAAAAAAATTAATATATCACGTATATGTTGGTTTGTTCGCAGGTTTCGGTTCGGAGACGAGCAAGCACCGCACAGACCGCAGCACAGCTGACGACGAGCGCGGGCTGCGGATGCCGGGGGCTCAGTTTCACATCCCGGCAGTTAATTATTAACGGGAATTTAAAACGTTTCACTTTCCCTCACTTAATCTTCCGTATCGTGCCACCCTCCCGCCGTAGACATAATGCGAGTGGGGCGGTTGAAAAAGATTTGTATGCGTTCTTAATATTTCGTTGTTTCTATTTATGTACCGCTGTTACTTAAATCAAGGGGAGCTATTTTAACGGTCCTGTTATTTCAACTTTAAATGGTTATAAATTTTATTTTCAACAATGAATTAGTTGAAATAATAAGCTGCTGAGAAAGTTTTATACTACTTGAATATATGGACTTGAGATGAACTTTAATTTACTAATAAAAGAATGAAGGATGTTTGCTAAAACTATGTAAAGTGATCTCTCTTTGTAAGAAAGTTTCGATTTTTGTTTTATGTCAGGTAAAGAAGAAGAAAATGAGGAGGAAAAAATTTACTCGTGGTGTAAACAGAAGCCAGTTTAGGAACCTATGGCCTAATACAGAAATCCTAAATATAGACTGTCATTAACTCGCGTTTAACATATTGTAAATAACATTAATATAACTGGTTTCCCGAGACACGGAGTCCGCCTAAGTTGTATACCCCTGGCAATTAACTTATTGCCTTTCTTTAATTTCGATAAAGCATCTTCGAAAAAAAAATATATTGTAATTCAACACTTGTGGAAAAATATCTCTCACCAACCGGCATTGGGTCGGCGAGATATAAAATGGTCCAAATCCTCCCATATGAATCCCTATCAAGACGTGTAGGCATCTTTGAATAAGGACTATGTTCAGCAGTGGACGTCTATCGGCTGATGATGATGATGATAAATATCAATTTAGATTTACATATGTAAAAAAAATACATTGTGATTACTAATCTATCATAAAATATTTATCAAATTTTACTGGCTTTCTGTTGCTGGAGAATACTCCCAACCGACGAGCATGCGTGAAGACGCTTATGAAAGTGGAGGAAGCGAGAGAGTTGTGCCAGGATCGTAGCAAGTGGAGAGAGGTGGTCTCTGCCTACCCCACTGGGAACGAGGCGTGATGTATATGTATGTATGTATGTTGCTGGAGACTGTCTAATTACTACCGTAGCGCCTATTACTGTAACACAAGCAGTAGTGTGCAAATATTACTTGAGTAAACACGATGAGCACAATGTGGTGTTAATATCATTATAACCAGCACCATGATGGTATGGACAGGCTGCATATCGTTTACCGTTAGGTAAACTTTTTGCTGGTCTTGAAAACTTCAAGTTATCTTTTTTTTTCTCTTATTAAGCGATGAGACGAGTGGCACGTTCACCTAATGGTAAGTGATACGCCCGCCCTTAACAGCATGGCGCTAGCTAGGATGTTATGCACTTCACCACTTGTGCTCGTCGTCGCAGACATAATATGTTGAGTCTCGTCACCACAACTCAGTAATTACACTAGCTTAGCTTATTAATTACAGACTCATTACAATCTCTTAAACCATAAGGTCTAGAAACCTGAAATTTGGTATGAATGTTTAGTATGAAGTATAGTACCGCTAAGGACGGAGATTACAAAATGTTACCGATCGTTTGAACACCATTGTACTTATAGTTTTATCATAAAAACTTCTTTGTAATACGCTGGAACATTTCCAAAACGTAATCATCATCATCATCATCATAACCAGCGTCTGTTTGTCCACTGCTGGATGCCTTCCCGGATGTCTTCCACCAAATGCGATCCTCAGCTTCTCTCATCCGCTCACTTTCGACCGCTCTTGATGATGGCGACGGTCCATCTGGAGGGAGAGCGTCCCATACTTCTGCTACAGCCAAAAAACGTAATGCGATGTTTAAATGGCGCCATCGTACTGTCCGACCATTAGTTGTTCGAATTCGTCGGCGAATTATCCAAGAACGAACCGCACCAAGCGACTCAACCACCTAAGATTTACGACCGCAAACCTTTTATTCACTGTTTATTTTCGGTTCAAAATCTTTCGTAACTAACAGGTTTTACATTGCGAAAAATCTATGTGATAGATGAGGTTTTACTGGTGGTAAATCTCCGTTAATGGTTAGAGCGTGCGGCCTTCATTCGGAAAGTCACGGGTTCGAATCTCGGCATGTACCGATGACTTTAATATTTAGGTTGTGTACATTTGTGAACTTTAGTAACAACGGCGAAATACAAACGGTGAAGGGAAACATCGCGAGGAAACCTGCACATGAATTAGAATTCATTCTAAGGTGTGTGTGACGTCACCAATCCGCATTGAGCCCGCGTGGTGACTATGGCCTATCGCTCTCATATTGAGGGTAGGCCCGTGCCCTAACAGTGGGGACGTATATTGACTGTTGCAAAAAAAAATATCTGTTGGCGAAGACCGTATAATTACCACCGCAATATAGTATCTTGTGCTAACAACACTTGCTTGTCAAATCAATGGGAATATGAGAATCCACATCCTATGTCGCAAGCACTATGTGGTGATGTGTATATCACCCTAATTAACCACGTATCTATTACCATCGGGTGAACGTCTCGCTGGTCGTGTCACTTGAAAGAAGGAAACTTCTCCAGTAGATCTCCCCGTCCAATTAATATATACGGTTCATTGTTCATTCATAATTAATAACTTTGTACATTAATGATTGACCATTGATCTCACGTAGTGTTAAGTGATAATCTGTAAAGTTAAAACGCACTACTCCAGCAATGAGCTGTTCATTTTTCCGTTCAATACCTGCTCGTCGTATTTAGAAGGATATACTGATACAGCCAAGTTATTTTTTGTAATCCAACGGAGTGACATTATAAGAAGACATTCACCTCACGGTAAACTATAAAACCTGCATTGTGATCGTCGTCTTGGAACATGAGGTGTTAAGTCTCGTTACAGCAGTAATTTCACTAGCTACAACGCCCTTTAAACGAGACACATTAATGTTTGCTTGGTGTTCTATTTACCGGCGGAAATAAGCGCTTCGGTTGTAGTAGCTATGAAGACGGTCTCCAGTAACGGAAACCTATCACCAATTTGTTCAGCTATATCACCGTTTGTTTGTAATTGTTTATTCGTGATGATAATATTAAATGTCAATACTCGATGTCAGAGTGCGTTGATGTGATGACAGTCCCCGGTATATGAACACGAGCACATGGATGACGATAGCGGCGATAGGTTTCGGCGCGCCGCGTATAAAATGATAATGGCCGAGTGGCAATTGGGCTATGCGTCGCGGACAGCCTGTCATTCCGTCAATTCATTTTTAAGGGCACCTACAAACTGACGATTATTTAGTATCAAGCGCAGTCGTACGCGCTATACGTCTAAAAGAGGTGCTGGTATATCCCCGCTAAGCCACCGATGACAAAAACTAGTAGCAAGTCTGATGCCGTAGACCGTCTAGGTTGTTACCACCGCAGCTTCTATTTTTGCCGCCAGATATTACTGTGCTCCAATTTGAAGAGCGCTGTAGCGTGTTGTTACTTGTAACGAGACTCAACATTATATGTCTCAAGCGACGAGGGTATTGTCGTGCAGAATATATCATCTTAACTAGCGCCATGATATTATAATGTATCACCATCATGCGAGGATTCCGCTCGTCTCACCGTGTAATTGAATAAAAAAAGTATAACGAGAGTTGCAAGAACAACAGCTTTCGAGGACGTGTGACATCCAGCAACCAGCTTTACCAGTGCGGTGGATAAATGTCGTGATAATCTTCCGTAACACAAAGTCCCGAATTCTAACTTAAGAATATATTGAGTTACCATCACTCATTTATTACACTTTCAAATAAGATTGATTCGTTAAACTCTTTCAATATCCTTATGTACTTAAGAAAGTGTATTTTTTTTTTACCTAATAATGTATTGACATTGACGTCAATATTTTGATATATTTCGAATATATATATAAAGCCGTTTGTATTAATAAAAGCTAACATTTTTCTCTTCCCATTCTTTAGCGTTACAGCTAAGATTTCGATTCAACCATATAAGAACACATAAAAGCTTCAAAATCTCAACTCAAATTTAAAGTTTAAAATACTGTATAATCTTTATATTATAAAGTTTTTTTATATTTTTAACCTACGAGACAAGAGGCACGTTCACCTAATTGTAAGTGATACGCCCGCCCACAACAATGTGACACTAGTTAAGATGGTATTCATAGCACCATATTGCGCTCATCGCGACATAAGATGTTAGGCTTAACGTCTTATGTCTCAATTACGTTACTCCAGTAATCACACTGGCTACAGCACCCTTTAAACCGGAACACAATATTGTTTACACACTACTGTTTTTAAGGTGCAATACCTACCTAGGCGGTCTCCGGCAACTACAATGACATTATTTCCACGCCGACTGCAAACCACCTTATTATCGGAAAAAGGATATCATCCTTTATTTCCTTTTAAAAAAAAAATATTTTTTGATACGTTTGAAACTGAATCCCGTGCCTAATTAATTATGTGTAAGAAGATACAGAAAAATTATTGAGTTCGAATTTGACTCCCTGTACTTTCTTCTCCCACGATGTATCCAAACATACATCTTTAGGGTCGCAATAAAGAAATATAATATTTTACCAAGTATAGATACAAAATTATTTTCTGTCCTCTATCGTGAGAAAAGTTTGGGTAGCCATACAAAATTTGATCCCTTATTATATACCCTTTTAAATTACATTTACGGAACAGGCAGACATTTCTCATGCTCGGTATACCTATCCTACCCCAGATTGGACAAAATCATAACGATTTTAACTTTTGAAACGGGTACACGTGCATTAACTTTTAAATTACATTAATAAGAATATTTTGTATACGTATCATCATCATTTCAACCGATGGAGGTCCACTGTTGGACATAGGTGTCTTGTAATGTGTTCCTCAAACCACGGTGTTTCGCTGCTTGCATCCTACTGGTCTACTTGTCAGGTAATTTCTCAATGTAAATCCCATTATTATGGTGAAATTAAGGTAAGCTATATGCATGGCTATACATGGCCTATTTAAGGTCATATAGCCGTACTACTTGTTTCCTTTTGTAAGGCGGTCGTATGCCTTAAAGAGTCGCAGGTATGTCTAATCTTTTCGAGCTCGAGTTATGCAAGGATAAAAATCGTCGTAATGTAACCTACACATTGCAAAAATGACTGGACTTACTCCTTGCAATAAAAATTACTAGATCCTTGTTATTAAGTAATTTAAGTAACATTACAAAAGTTAGAAAATTAATTGTATTCCTTCAATCGTAGTTCTAAGTTTATTATTTGATCGTTGGAGTATTTTGCGACCGTTTGCTCTTAAAATGAAAAGCGATTGTCCGTATGCAGCAGCCTTATGTCGACACTGTTGGATGCATTTCTTCCGTGAAATACGGTTATCGATGAAATAATTGAATTATTCATTATCCACCAGTGGGCGAGGTGGCGGCGTGCGGCGGCGCGGCCCGCACTACGCTCACACTAGTCAACACCATACAGTGATAACGTAAGGGAATCCATTCACAACGGTATTGAAATATAAAATTTTACAAGCTAATTTAAGTCATGAGGCGGTCATTCACTAAATTTATAAACAGAAATTAACCTTCGGCTTCTTAAAGTATCATTTCGGCAATCATAAAAGTAATCTAAACTGGTGAAACTGAAAAGCAAACAAGTACTTTTTCGAAACAACTAATGTTACTCCTTCAACCAGGATAATAATTTTAAGTTCAATAAATACGTTAAAAAACTAATTTTATACCTGCAGTGTCTTTTTTTTTAAACTAGAAATGGATGCGTATAGTGAAAGATCGGGCTAAGTAGCGTTCCTCAGGGGAGGTCTGTGGACTGCACGCTTACGATGATTAACTATAACTTGAATACAATCCTACCTGAAAGTAAGCAGCGCAGTAGACTACTAGACTAGATACCATCAGGTATAGAGCTAATTTAGAAGTAGCCTATTCACTTATAAATTTCAGCATCGTATTTGGACGTAACTTTGTTTAACTATAAAACGGTAAGTGTTGATGACTAAATTTATTCTTCCCGTTGCTTAAGTATTTACTTACAGCTACAACCCCCTTTCAAATGTAATGTGTTAGTATCTGCACACTACTACTCGTCGGCAATAAAGGACGCCGGTGTAGGAAGTAAAGCGTTTAACTTGAATTTTATTAATAGCGTAGCTTATTTTATTGCTAAAACATTTAACCCCAAAATCAATTTTATAACAGGGCGATGCTCTTCAGGCCGGATAATTCATTAGGCCGGTACAACCGTTATCCGGCCACAAATATCGTAACTATTATGAACCGGACCGCGCCCGCCCAATTATTGTCCGGCGCCGCCATTGTTTTATGGGGTTTTCAATTGACACTAAAATTGGTTCAGGGAAGCTTATCGACTACTGCAGGTAGGCGCAATTAATAGTCCGATGTATGTGTGGCTCGTTTTAAATGCGCGCCAAGTGGGTGAAGTCCACTATTGAAATATTAAAGTTCATTGTTCAATATAAAAGCTAAAGTTGAAGTTTCTGAGGATTTTTCTATGACTTGAACTTGCGTGGCTCAATCGTTATAAAAAGGAGAGTCATTTCTGGTGATACATAGTGCAAAAACTACCACAATCCAAGAAATTTCCACAACAAATGCCAACTCACACTTAGCCAGAATGGTCGATAATAGCTTTCTTTCACCTGTGAGAGAAAGCTCTTACAACTAATATTGGTAATGGAGTGAATTACATATTTATGTGCATCTAAAGACACTTGTGTCAATTTGAACTCTATTATATATGACCTTTAGAAAAAAAATTTAAGTTAATATAATATATTTCCATCCAGATCAATACCTCAAGAACTGGTTTTAATATATGATTATTTCTCTTTTCACTGATTAACAATGGAGAAAAGTAAATAACTCACCGATTGTATGAAGAAGTCCTTATGCAGCACGCTGACTATCCCGAAGTTGGTGAACTTGAAGACACGGTCCATGATCCACATAAGGTTGGAGAGCACGCCGGGGCGCGGGTTCCAGGCGGCCATCAGCATCGGCACGTCAGCAGTGCTCTGGTGGTTCGCTAGCACCAGAGTCCGGCGGCTGGTGCATGCGGCTGGCTCGTCCCCGCTCTCTATTACTGTCCACATAAAGTTACATGTTAATACGAATGTAGAGATTGTAACATACGATATTTATCTTTACAGTTCAATCTTGAATGGACTAACAGAAAAAAGCCCATCTCTTTGCATTTGTAAATGTATTAACTTAAATGCTTCTGCTGTTCAGCGGCTAACGTTTGGACTGCTGTTTGGATTATGGTCTCACATTAATCATTCCCATCATCATCGTCATCAGCCAATAAACGCCAACTGATAGATATAGGCCTCTTCCAAAAATTCCAGCAACAACTATATCATAGGTCCACTTGGTAAGAGGCCTCCATGCCCTACATCTACCGGAACGCGGCTAATCGCACATTAATGCTTGAGTTTAAATGATGGATAGGTTCTGCAGAGGTCGCCTAGTTATCTACCAATTTCATAAAGCATATTAAAATTATGTTCTATATTGTCTGTAACGACTAAGGAATTTGGACAAATACCCTGCGATAAATATCTTGCACGGGCAGCACTCCCCGGAGAAAACTTGAACATAACATAGTTCTGCAGCGCGGAGTGCACACGTATTACCGATACGGGCATTTACTTTGGAGCAACGAGACGACGCCGGCCCGCTCCGGTGCAGAGGCGGTGCACGTACGGAACCCGGCTAAAACGATTAGAGCACCGACGAGGGCGGCCATTACTCGGCGACATTCAGGATATCGATTGATAATCCATATAGTATATCGTAATAAAAAATTTACACAACATATGCTTGTTATCGGACGAAACGATTACGAAACCAGGACGATAAACAGATAGTATGAGATACTTCAGTATTTAATAACAACGCAATTTAGAGTGATGTAC
This sequence comes from Ornithoptera alexandrae, assembly GCA_029030555.1. Taxonomy (NCBI): domain Eukaryota; kingdom Metazoa; phylum Arthropoda; class Insecta; order Lepidoptera; family Papilionidae; genus Ornithoptera; species Ornithoptera alexandrae. The sequence continues at coordinate 10,315,241 of JARDVY010000007.1, forward strand.
ACTGCACCTAACAAGACAGTCTATGAATAGTGACAGTAGACTCTACCGCCACTGTTACTGATAAATGGGGTGGAGAATTTCAGTTCCACCCCGAGACTCGGCCTCATTAAGGCCTTTCGCTGTAGGAACTTTGGTTGTGTGCGAAAGCGTTCCTGTGGTTTCAGCCAACAGCGTTGAGACGTACACCGTGGGGTATTAGCCGGTAAGAGTCCGGCATAACTTCTCAGTTGCCCCGACAGTAGAAGGGTATCCAATGCAGGACTTCCTCACAAAAAAAAAAATTAAAAGATATCTACTGCCAGAGACCGTCTAGGTAGGTATCACCGCACCTCATATTTTTGGAGCCAGACTGTAGTTTGCAAACATTACCGTGTCCCTGTTTAAAGAGCGTTGTTGCTAGTGAAATTACTGGGGTAACGACACTTAATGCTGTGTATAATATCCTAACTAGCGCCACGATGTTATGGGTCAAGTGAACGTCTCGCTCGTCTTTGAAGTTTGTTTAACTGTGTGGAAATCTTATCATTCATTCATCCCAATGTATTCTTAAAATATTTATACAACGTAAAAAGTACTTGGATTGTTAATGTTCTGTAGTACAAACATGTAATCTATATTAGTATGAGTTGTATGGAAGTGTACGGATTACTGTAAATACTAATTTTATACCTACTAGGTCATTCTGTATACAGGTAACAAAACCTGTATACAGAATGACCTAGGCTGCGGTGCAATGAGCTCTAGTTTCGTTCACAGTTATCCAGGGACAGTCCGCACACACGACGCGTTGCCACCGCAGTGCGGACCCTGGAGAGTATTGTTTGTATTTCTCGCGTAAATACGGAGTTCGGTGAAATATTTATTTGCGCGGCGACCGTCGTGAGACAACCGCCCCCGCACCACCACCACCACCACCACCACCACCCCACCTATTTGCGGAACGTGACGCGTGCCACGGAAATGGTTTCTGAAAGATGTCTTTGGAGTTTTCGCGGGGGATGAACCGCACTCAACGGCAAACACTTCCACGCTCGTATGTGTCGCGAGGATCGACCGTACAGAGCCTGATAGCGTTCCCTATTGCCTAAATAAATAAAGTTGATAACAAACGCGACGACAAATATTTACTATACTCGCGAATCACTCCCTCCGTAAAAAAAAATCTTGATAACGTCACATTAAAAACATGGAAAGATCTCGCAAATTCAGTTACACACCTTGATCAACCTTCGGGAGGTTCGCCTGATGGTAAGCGATACGCCTGCCCATAACTACGTGACGCTAGCTGGACGGTATACTGAGAGTAGTCCAAGTCGCTACCACGACTGGAACGCAACGCCTTCCAGTTCAGAAACTAATGGGTTTACTTTAGGTTAGGTTTTTACACTTTATTGTTAAACCTATAATTCTATATACATTGTTTGCAATTTTATCGGACAAGCAAAGTCTTTTTTATATTACAATGAACCTTTTGTAAAGAAAAAAAATTGTAATGGGGTTAGCTACATCGCCCTAAATTGTTGATGTTTTCACACCGGGGGGACCACGTCTCCGACGTAACTAGCTAGGCACTCTAATTAAGTGTCATAGAAGAAAGGTATAGAAAAAAAAAGGATCGCATACATTGTGCTCGTCGCGACATAAAATGTTGAGTCCCTTTACTCCAGTAATTACACTACCTACAGCGCCCTTCTATCCGGAACAAAATGTTTGCACACTACTGTTTGACATCTTAAAAGGTTTTCTGGTAACAAAGACCTACCACCAGTGAACTGAATAGATTTTACTATGCTTCAATAACACACTTCGCACTAGCAGCATTACGAATATTTACATAGCAGAGTTTGTTCATGGAAATAAACGCTGCGGTGGTGGTGGCTATGTACTCTACTTAAGGAGCTGTCTCCGGTTAACGAGAGAGCGTATCTTAAGTAAAATTGAAACGTCCAAAATTTACCGCCATAATCGAGCGAGCCGGGGGTGCAAAGGTAGAGCGGATAATAAGGTAAACATAAACAACCTTAGACAAACACTTGCCGACGCTCAATTTAAAATTCAACGCAAAAGTGAATTCAATTCGGATTTGCATAAAGGAAAGAGAGAAAAAAGCCATGAATTTTCCACGGCCCAAAATAAATAACGGCAGAGTATTATGATTCAGAATTACCGTCTATCTCCTTAAACTCGGCTCCCCCGGACCGCCTAAATAAATAAGACATCACCCTCATCCTTCCACGAACTCCAAGATACCCGAAAAGGTCTTTAACATCATTGTATATTCGCAGATTTGTAGGGTATTTAAATGTACCTCGGCTACGTAATGATCGCTACCTAACAATACCTCTAACCTTACTGCCTTAAAGAAGATTTATGTTGTGACCATAGCGTGTGAACTTTGAATATCCCTATAACCAAAGCATGGCCTATGATGATGTAACATATTCATCATTTATCAAAAAAAATGTTTTAAGTTATCACTGCGAACATAAGTTCGGGATTAAATATTAAGCTGGCCAAAGTTGGTCGGAGGCATAGGTCACTGACTCGCATCATCGATGTTAAATCTTTAAGTCATCATCATCATCATTATCAGCGTTGGTTTATCCACTGCTGGATAGGCCTTCCCCAATGGATTCTACCAAATGCGATCCTCAGCTCCTCGTATCTATCCACTTTCGACCGCCCTAATGATGTCGTCGGTCCATTTGAATGGAAGGCGTCCTACACTTCTGCGACCTGCACGCGGCCTCCATTCCAAAACTTTCCTCCCTCATCGGCCATCCCTGACACGACAGAAATGGCCGGTCCACTGCCACTTCAGCTTGCACATTTTGAGAGCTACGTCGACAACTTCAGTTCTCCGTAGAATTTCTTCATTCCCAATTGTGTCCCTTAGAGGAGTAGCTGTCTGCATCTCTCGCTGTGCTACTTTGAATCGGTGGACCAGTCCGATGGTCAGGTGCCATGTCTCTGCGCCGTGAGCAAGGTAAGCGTTACGTAGTCCAACTAAATCATTATTAGCAGCTATCGTTATGATGAATATTTTACATGAACTTTTCTAAAATAAAGGGAAGCTATTCGCGTCTTTAGAGAAGCACATTATGTTCTACATTTTTTAAGATCATATACTAGCTGTTGCCCGCCCGCTTTGCTGGCACTAACACCCTCCACAACTTCCTTTTGGGAAAGAATTTAGTAAATTTAAATTTTCATTAGCTAACCTATAACCGGTAAAAGGAATATCACTACGAAATTTCTTTCAGGTCTTTAGGTCTTATGGCTCTAGAGATATCGTGAAGAGTTTCTACATAGATGGAAATCTATTATATGTACACAGGGTAAAAAGTAATAGGTGTAAAAGATTTGGAGGGGCTAAAGTATAGCTCGTATCCTGTCTATCTATGTATGTATGGAATACTCCATTCAAAAACAATGCTTCTGGAGTTATTTATTTTTTGAATATTTCTTAAAAAATTCACGATTTTCTAGGAAAAAATTCGATGTTTATATTTCTTACTTATTTCTATACAAATTTTAATGTAATAATTATTGTTCAATCATTGTTTTATTAAATTAAAGTTATAATCATCACTTAGAGAGCAAAACTTTTAAATTAGGTTCTTTGAAAGTCGTGACAGTACGAAAAAGACAGTGACAAAAATGATCTAAAGTTCTGCAAGGTTACCGAAGAGGACGCGTCCGACAGAGCGAAGTGGAAGAGAAAGGCCAGAAAGGCAGACCCCACCATCAGATGGGAATAATAAATGCCACGGAGAGAGAGAGACAGAGAAAGTCGTGACAGTAAAAAATAAGGCGTCATACTTATATTTTTATTTAATCTTGAAATAATTTTTTTTTTATCAAAAATTCGTATAAAGCACATAAATAAGTACCTGACTTTAATATCTATCCGATAAGGTATAAGAAAGTACATAAAGTTTGTAAAATTTAGAAAAAAAGTAAAAAATAGTCAGTATCAATAAACAGAGAAATTAGAAATTATTTTTTAAAATGGTCCAAAATTTTAATAGTAATACTAGAAGTGTTTTTTGTGGTGGGTGTTAAAAACTAGAGTAATATTTACGTCAGATATAATCAGGAAGCGTCCGAGTTCCTGTAACAGGAAGCGAAATATTTTTATTATAGCCGACTAAAAATTTACGATGCAGCTCGCACAGTGCCTCGCCCCAGCTGATTTGTCAGTCGGAAGACGTCAGTTCTATGTACGACCAGCGACGTAAACATTAAGGAATCGACGAGCTTTTAAAACTAACGAAACATCAACGCAAACCAGTTAAAAGGTTAGTTCCTATATTTATTAATACGTTAACGGTATATAATTTTTTTTGTAATATAAACACTGCTGTCAAATACTATTAGCGATGTAGAAAATTATTTCCGGGAGATAAAATTGAATGTGAAACATATATATAACAAACATTACTTTCGTTTTGCTTTGAACGGAATAGAAAATGACTGTACCATAGTAACAAATATTAGCTTATGTTTTACAGATGGTGTGTCTCTGTTGCCGGAGACCGTCTAGGTAGGTACCACCGCAACACCTATTGCAGCCGACAGACAGTACTGTGCAAATATTACTGTGCTCCGTTTTGAAGGGCGCTGTAACTAATTAAATTACTGGGTTAACGAAATTTAACATCTTATGTCTCAAGAGAAGCCCAATGTAGTGCTGTGTATATGATACCTTAACTAGCTCCACGTTGTTATGGGCAGGGGTATCGCTTACCATCAGGTGAACGTCACAATCGTATCGTCGTTTTGTAGAATAAAATCTGGAGACTTGAAATTTGTTGAGAATATTCCTTATGTCATTTGAAAGTCAGCTAAAAAAGTATTTTACAAAATTTCTTCCCCATTGGGAGTTGCAGGGGTGTTACGGCTAGCAAATCGAACAGGGAACAGCTAATTATATATAAAGTTAATTATAAATTCTCGATTTGAATTGTTTACTATATGTATAAAAATAAAAAAAAACCTCTAGGATAATAAGATAGAAAAAAAATTAACTTCGTTAAAAATTCATTTGTTAGTATTAGAGATTTCAAATGCTGCAACACAAATCCCCTGGGTGGCAACACCGGCAATTCAAACAACGGAGAGAGAAGCACGGTAAAAGAAAACTCTTCATTAAATCCCTTTATTAGCTCGTTATGCTCCGGGCGAGATGCTGATCCAACAAGAAGTCAAGAAAACGATCGCGCTTAAATTTTATGTCCTCATACCTTTCCAGAAATGAGCATCGGCGACAAAAGTAAGAATAAACGAAAAACTCATTTATGCGCACGCGTTTATATGTTATATAGACGAGCGCTTGATTACAATCCTGACTGATGGTAAGAGATGATTTAACCTTAAATGGTAAAGCATACCACGCTAAATAACCTAACAGTTTAAAAAACTTCAAAGTCGAAACCGAAGAAAGAGTTACATATTTCTGATGCAGGAATTGAAAATAAGATTTTCATTCAAGTACTGTAACCGTTACCGTGGGTTCCCGCGATTCTCACCAGATCGTCGGCCCACCTTGTGGGAGGCCTTCCCACAACATCTAGCGGTACACGGGCGCGACTCGAGGCAGGTCCTCGACTTGAAGACGACTTGAAGACTTTTGTCTTGTCTTCTGTTGCGGGACCGATGGATGTAGAGATCTTTGGGGGAGGCCTATGTCCAGCAGTGGACGTCTATCGGCTGATGATGATGATTGTCTCTCATATTAAGATCATGTGTGAGCCGGTTGTAGATATAAAGAATAATGCATTTAAGTGAAACGTCACCGCCACCTCCGAAGAGTGGCGTACCTGGAGGTGACCGCCGGCCCCGGGCGGGGCGCCGCAGTAATTATCGAGGCTCCGGCGGAGCGCGCGGCCGCCTTTCATAACTGTCGTGACGGCGCGGATTTTTCCCGAAGCAGTCGGAGCATATGAAATTGATGGCAAAAGTAATGTTAATGACTCCCACCTGACAGCCGCCCCGGAATTTACACTAGATATTTGCGAATGCGCCGTTTCATTTAACTGGCAGCGTTAACGCGATGACTCGGTCGCTCTTACAGCTAACCCTCAGCTAACATGTGAAAAAAGATTTACCAGTCTACAGTAATCTGTTTATTGTTTTTAACTTCATTTGTATTTGATCACTCTATCTGCAGACCGTTCAAAAGTGGTAGAAACACAAACACAGATGAAAACATTACCGTGAAATGATTTAAGAGGGTGCGGTAGCTAATGAAGTTCATCTGGCATACACCAAGGATCATCAAAATTTTCAGCAAAAAATTCACATATACTAAATATATATAAAAAAAATTTGTTAAACGTCAACTTTACTTCCACAAAATATTTTTATGAAAATAATATTTAAAAAATTTACAACAATGTTTTCATGTTTCTAGATTTCTCACAGCAAAATAAAGTCGACTAAAATATACAATGTACATTACAATCAAGTTATTATTTTTTAATAAAGCCTTTTTACCAACGTTTTGAATTGCTTTTTTATGTCTATTTAAAAAAAAATTGTAAAAGGATAACAAAAAGCCACAGGTCGCGAGCTACATAGCCATCTCCTGACAAAAACAAGATACTATTCATTTATACTTAACTCCCCATTTTCCTTCAATTAAGTTAAAACACCTCAAAAGAAAAGACAGCTGGGCAGTAAAATATTCACGACAGCTTCTGTCGCCGTTGCATAAAAAAGGTGACTAGACATAAAAAAGTAATAAAGGAACCTGTCGTAATTTTTCTTTATTCACCTTTGTAGTTGGTTGATGAGGAAACAACTTTGCAAAGTTTTGATTTCCCCAGCTGAGGACGCGAACATTCGTCTGCTCGCTTCGAATCAAACAATCACGCGGCCGCCGCGATGAGGTAGCCGTGGAAATATACTATAGACGTAAATAAAGGTTAATGCTTTCGTAGAGTAGGCGTTGAATAATGTCTTGATGTATTTCTAAAATTAATATTGATATATTCTTAACCACCCACCCATTGGATGCGAGCCACGCGAGGCCGATCGATGTGGAGATCTTTGGGGGAGGCTTATGTTCAACAGTGGACGTCTATCGGCTGATGATGATGTTGACAATGATGATATTCTTAAAGCCTGAAATGCTACAATGCCATTATAGAAAGAACTAACATACAGTTATCACAAAAAGAATATAAGATCAGCTAATAGTTAAAGGCAAAGTAACTAATAGACAAAAAGCACTGATATTCTCCATGTTACTATCGAAAACAAAATTTTGTCAAACAAAAAAATTGCAATTCTTTACTACTTTAATCGTTAAAATTTAATATCACAACAATAACATCATCATCATCATCATCTTCAGCCGATAAACTTCCACTGCTGAACATACGTCTTCCCCCGAAGATCTCTATATCGTTCGGTTCCGCGATGCTCGCATCCAGTAAGTTCCTGCGATTCTAGCCACATCGTTGATATATAAAGTGGGAGGCCGATGATTTGATATCACAACATGATTATGTTCCGTTTTCAACCGTTGGACGTCCACAGCTGGACATAGGTCTCTTGTAATGTGTTCCACAATCCACGGTCTTGTGCTGTTTTAATCCAATGGCTCCCAGCGATTTTTTTATGTCCTCTGTCCACCTAATGAGGTGACAGCCAATGCTGCACTTTTCGATGCGGGGTCGTCATTCCAGCACTTTAAGACCTCAACGTCCATTGGTTCTACGGGCTATGTTACCCACCTATTGCCATTTTAGCCTCGCGACTCGAAGGGCTATGTCGGTGACTCTAGTTCTTCTGCGGATCTCCTCATTTTGATTTTATCACGCAGAGATACTCAAAGCATCGCCCTCTCCGTCGCCCGTTGAGCTTTCTTATAAGGCTCATAGTTAACGACCAAGTTTCGGAGCCGTAGGTCACCACTGGCAACACGCACTTTTGCTCCATGGTGCTTTTTACGCGCATGGTGTTAAAGTGGCGCAGGTCACGTTTCTGACATCTAGAAATCTGTCTATTAATCTGCCGGTAAGCACACACGTCTACCGAAGACTGCAGTTTCATTTCCTGCCTTTCCTCCATGAGCGTGAGAGTATGGACAGAGAATCTCTTGGTTTTTGTGCGGTGAGTACTAAAACATTTAGAACCGGCCGCACGGACAATTTCCACTAGTTAAGTTGTTAAGTTGGTACGTTGTCTCGCAGTCAGCCAGGCATTCAAAACGGTTTTGCAGTTCTAGTTGGAAGTTCTTGGGATTTTGGATATGAGCATGAGTAGGTCGGAGTGTGGACTTCATCAGTCACTCTCTTTCGACCTTGGTATTAATGTTCAATGTGCCTCTTACCATGCGGTGATCGCTCCCAGTTTTCACCGCCTTTAAATTTCTGGAGTTCAAATTTTTAAGAGCCGTTAAGCTCTTTATTAAGATAAGGAACGGTTTCCTGCGAAATCTTTAATCTGCAAAATCAGTTAGCAGTTCAAATAATTAAAGCGAAAAGCTCAAGTTAATAAAAAATAAACAGCAGAACTGATCGGCGTCTCCCGTTCCTTAATTCCGGGGACGAGATACAGCCTTTAATCATTTCCGGAACAGCTCCATTGAGATCTTTAATTACAGGTATCGTATCTCATTTAAATTTAACAATAAAGGGGGAAAAGGATTCGAATCCGCTACGGAATATCTTAATACCAGTATTCTTGAATAATAAAGGCTTGATTGTAACCGTTCTTTCAGGTCATAACGATAATGTTCAACAACTTATTATTTTATATTGTGATATCAGAAGACTAGCTTCAATATAATTTTATTTTTTTTTTCAATTTAATTATGAGACGAGCGGGATCATCACCGGATAGTAAGTGATACGCCTGCCCATAACAACGAGGCGTTAGTTAGGATGTTATATACATCACCACATTGCGCTCCTCGCCGTGAGACATAAGCTGTTTGGTCTCGCTACCCCAGTAATTACACCAGCTACAACACCTTTCAAACCGGAACACATAATGTTTGCATACTACTGTTTGGCAGCAGAAATAGGCGCTGCGGTGGTACCTACCCAGACACCTACCACCAGTAAAATATTCATATATTTGGAGCGATATCATTCATAATATTATCTAAGATCTCAATAAGATAAACGGAAATAGTTTAGTGCACTATAGACGTAAGTTCGCAGTCGACGTGTATCGGCTGATGATGATGCTGATTTCTTATTTATCAAGTATTACTTACTCATAAGTTAAGATTTTATGGTACCATCTTACTTTGCAGTAATATCGATGCTCTTCCATCAGCTGAACGATTCGCTGGTGTCTTCGCTTTAAATTATCCAAAATATATGTCCAAAGCTAAATATGCAATAGCCTTTAATTATATCAACGAGAGCCTGTCGAACCTCAACGACGGTACCCAATTATCATCAACATCGACTGCCATTTATAGTAGTATGCAAACATTACTGTGTTCCGGGTTGAAGAGAGTTGTAGTTGATATAATTAATGGGGTAGCCAGACTCAAGTTTCAAGGAGACTAGCACAATGTGGTGAAGCGTATACTATGCTAACTAGGGCCACGATGTTATGGACAGGCATCACTTAAAATCAGGTGAATTCCCCTTTCTTCTCTTCACTTAGTTAAGTAAAAAAATCTTCAAATTAAAGTGGGGCGATCAGTCAGTGAAATTTTTTTTTTATACAAATTCACGCTTGTCCACTCACTTATGTTATAGAACCAGTTTTCCCGTTGTCTTCCTGATCCTAGTTTTTCAAGGACCTAAGTTTCGAGAATCAACTTTAAAAATGAGAATAGCGATCACACCTTTAGGAGGTCGAAATACGCCACCTTCCTCTGCATGACGGTTGGCATCATCAGCAACATTTGCAGTAGTATACTATCTTCTTCTTCTTAGCATTTGTCCCGTCTTATGCCAAGGTCTGCTTTATATATAAGTTAACTATTATATACTATAAGTTGTAATAAAAGTTAAATTAATAAAATATACGAAACAGAGAATTGTTGCTGCTTTTGAGAATAATCCCCTTATAATCCATTATTCCAGCATCATAATCTATCCCCCAAAACCGGCGGCCATCGGCAATGCAATTAGATAGCTCCAATCTCTCTACTAAAGATTGTAATGACACGAGGTCAAGGATGGTCACCAGCTGGGCGGCCGAGGGAGCGCCGCGGTGGGGTGCCCCAGCAGGGGACTGCCATGATGACGCTCCTCACTTAAGGAAGACGTATCAGATTATGATTTCGTCATGAATTACTATGACGTTGATATTTCATTAGTACAGTATTAACATCTTCAGGCTCAACCACTCATGGCCTCAGATATATGCTGTGTATATGGATATAGGGTAGGTTTCTGTTGCCGCAGATCGTCCAGGTAGGTACCACCGCAGCACCTATTGCAGCCGACAGATAGTACTGTGCAAACATTACTGTGATCCGGTTTGAAGGGCGCTGTAGCTATTACTGGTGGGAGGTCACTGTAGCTATTACTGGTGGAAGGTCACTGTTGCCAGAGACCGTCAAGGTAGGTACCACCGCAGCGCCTATTGCAGCCGACAAACATTACTGTGATCCGATTTGAAAGGCGCTGTAGCTAGTGTAATTACTGGGGTAACGAGACTTGACAACTTAAGTCTCAGAGCGACGACCTCAATGTGGTGTAATGTATACCATTCTAACTGGCGCAACGTTGGGAGGGAGGGGTGGGATAAGGATAGTGATGCACCCTTCTAATCAACAAACGAGGCTCTGACTCCCACCAAACTGCATTGGGCCAGCTTGGTGGGAAATGGCCCAAATCGCCCCACATGTACTACTACAAACATGAAGGATCCTTGGGGAGTCTATGTCCAGCTGTGGACGTCTAACTGCTGGATATAGGCTTCCCCCAAACATCTTTACCTCGATCAGTCCCGCGTTGCTCGCATCCAGTGTGTTCGATCGTCGGTCCACCTTGTGGGAGTCCTCCCAACACTACGTCTACCCGTACGCGGGCGTCACGCGAGGACCTTACTGCCCCATCGGTCGTCGGTCCTTTGAACAATGTGCCCTGCCCACTGCCACTTTAGTCTACCAATTTTTGGGCTCTGTCGGTGACCTTAGTTGTTCTGCAGATTTCCACATTTCTGATCCGATCGCGCAGATAAACTCCGAGCATAGCCCTCTCCATTGCCCTTTGGGTGAATTTGTGTTTTTTTTATAAGGTTAAATGCTAGAAATCTCTTAATTTGAATAACGTTACTAACACGAAGGTTTCCATTATAGAGATGATACTAAAATACACTACATACGATTCTGTTCAAAACGCACTGCCAAATATTTGAATGCGCTTAATCAACATAAGAACATAGCGGGAGATCAGCGAGCGCGCAGACTCCGCAGATGAAAGTAAGACTGTTTAATTTATTTGTCGCCGGCTCGCTTTACATTCACTACCAAACAACTGAAGGCTGTTGTATACAACCAGCGTGTGTAGTTTTACCAGCTCACGGCCATATAAAACGGAGATACCTGCATTAAGTAACTGCATTATGTATTATATATAGATGTTAAGATGAACTAGTGAAAAGATATACTCAACAACAGTTCCAACAAAATAAAACAAATATTTAAACAGATTTCAATTTTTTATTACTAATTATTTATTTATTTTTTTTCATTAAAACCGTTGTTTTTGTGCAAATGTTAACTGAAGGTGTTTTATGAAACTAAACTAACTGATGGAAGTTTTACCGACGGTTAAATAGAAAAGGCCGTCCGAAGAAGAACAAGGTAGGAAGTACGGGGCCATTTTTTTAATTATCTAATATTTTTTTTTATTCAACTTAGCGACGAAACGAGCGGACGTTCACCTAATATCAAGTGATACGCTTGCCAATAACAATGTGGCGCTATTTAGGATGATATACAGCAACACGATGTGCTCGTCGCCATGAGGTATAAGACGTTCAATTTCGTTACCTCGGTTATTTTATTGGCTACACCGCCTTTCAAACCGGAACACAGTACTGTTTGTCGGCTGCAATAGGAGCTGCGGTGGTACCTATTTAGACTGTCTCTGGCAACAGAGACCTACCACCGATATATCTGATATTTTAGAATTTTAGATTAATTAAACATTTATTCGTTGAAGAGAAATGAAACCCCTCAATGAATAAACATTCTTCTCAATGAACTCTAACAAGGAGATCTTTGCCGGAGGCCTATGTCCATCAGTGGACGTCTACCGGCTGATAATGATGATAATGATAAACGTTTATAATAACAAAAGGCAATCCATCAGGTATTTTATACACTCAAGCTATATATAGACGTCTATCCTCACTACACAAGCTGTGCTCCCGTCAACAGTCAGCTCAAGAGTGCCTGGCGACCCAAACTGCACAAACAACATTGTGGTGAAACAGTTCTACCACCATTCTAAGGTGTTGCGAATCTAAATGGCTTCCGATTTAGTTACTAAGAAATACACACAGCTTATATAACACGCGGAGATATTTTATTTTCATATAAATAACCCTTAGCCAGGCCATTAAACTATATTATTTGGTATGTTATAGTTATATAATAAACCTATTTCACAGTTAATTCAGTTACTTATTTTAATGTTACTAACAGAAACATATAACTTAAGTAAGTAATAGTATAATGCATATCGCTGTCTCTATATATGGCACGTTCAATCTCTTAAACGAAACCAGGTAACCACACAAATTAGGGTTTTACAGTAAACCTTGCGATTAAAGGTCTTAAAAAATATTTTTATTTACTACATAAACTTATGAACTTACACTTATAAACTTAACAGTTTTTAATAACGCGAACAAAATAGTCCGTTCATTTGTATGTTTGTATGCTTCGGTATTGGTAACAGCGCGGCGTGGTCACCGCAGTAATTCACGTCACGTTGCAAGCAAGCAATAACGCGGTTCAGCCGCACGGCCAGCTGGGCGGCGCCACTCTAAAATACGTGCTCACTTACATCGCCAGTGCTACAGTAAGACCGTGTTACCACTTTTCAGGAACAAAAGGTTTTCGCCCCTCAACAACAATAGCAATAACTTTAAGGCATGTACCTCTGATGAAATTTCCTAAGAAATGCAATTTTGATCTTTTTTTTTAATTCACTCGATTGAAATGTCTAATTTATAAGTGAAACATTACAACTAATAATAACTTAATTTTTGTATAATATTCTGTTTAAAAAGTTGCTCTCCCAAGGTTAGCAATCACTTTACCAATAACAAACATAAGTTAAATTACAATTTGCAGTTGTGGACGGTAAGGATTGTCCTCCCTGCCCTTACCACGTCTCTGAGAAAGAAAATGGCTGATTTTCAGTCATTATGCTAGTACTGGCAAGGTTGTCGATGACTGCATAAATCAGTCCCCGGAGTGGACTCTCACAGCAGTGTTAGAAGAGTCGCGGTTGTGTTTCGAACGGAGATTCCTCGTCCGGTCCAAATGCCGAGGACCATCACCGAATGGATTTTAGTGGGTAAAAATCTCCATATAATCTTGACTTCCTCCGAAAATACAGCATGTCTTTTTCAACATTTCACCCCCTTAACAAAAAAATCTGTTGAGTTACCTGTCTCTAGATACGTCTTACCACAGCTCCCACTTCCACCGTCAAACAGCAGTGTGTGAACCCTACTGTTCCGGTTTAATGGTAATTGTAGCTAGTATATATAATATATATATTAGTTACATATATATAGTATGTATATCGTAGCTGCGTTATATGTAATACATAACTTTATTAGTAATTATAACAAAATACACAATACAAATGAGACGTAAGCTAACGAGTAAAGTGTTTCGCAATGCTTTCATAACATGCCGCTCCGCTTCCCACGGACTGAGTCACGTCTGCGAATGCCGAGGCGCACCTGACCCCAACGGAATGGACCATCGGGAGGGCCCATTGATATATTGGACGTTGGATGAATTATTATTACGATTCATAACTTATATCAACTATTTTATAATTACACTTTGAAAGTGATTTGCTTAAAGTCCACCGCTCGGATATCGTTTGATGCTGCGATCGCAGGACGGATCAGTATGGAGATCTTTAGGTGAGACCATGTTCTACTGTCTATTGCGAATATAAAGTTCAAAATCATATATGAGCAAACACAGCTCAGCTATGATAATAGCTTGATGAACAGCACTATATTATTAGACATTAGAAACAAGCGAAGATGATACCTTTAAACTGTTAATGTATGTGAAATTATTTTGTCAGTACAGCTTCATTGAAAGAGTTTAAGATAGCTTTATAATAGCAAGACTACAATACTACCTACCCTATACTAGCTACCCTCAATATGAGTGCGACGCACCATAGTCACCACGTGGCCCCAACGCAGATTGGTGACTTCACACACACCTCAGAATAAATTCTAATTCATGTGCAGGTTTCCTCGCGATGTTTACCTTCACCGTTTGTACTTAACTGTTCTTACTAAAATTCTGATTTAACTTAAATATTGACGTCATCGATACATGCCGAGATTTGAACCCGCGACCTTCGGAATGAAGGCCGCAAGCTCTAACTGTTAAGCCAGCGAGCTACCCTCTTACCATGCTTATGATTTAAACTCACTTTTTATTCCGTATATAATCCAATATTCTATTATAAAAATAATTTATTAACCAGACTTTCTTAACAGTATTGAATTATGTTGTAGCTTTTGTTTTTAGTCAATAATCTGGTGAATGACGCCGTGGATGGTAAAGTACATTCTTCCCGAATGACCCAGCTTACATATGTTAACAACCGGAACTGAAGATTTAAAATATGAAAGCTAACTAGCCTAAAAACTCAACAACCGTTTCGACGATTTATAGCCAATGTAACCATACCCGGGATCACCGTGTCATTGGAGAAGCAGTCAGCTACTGTGCGATGGAAATAGTTTCATACAATATGATTATCGCTTAAAGTTCCTTATGCTATCGTGGAGTCGATGCCGGCGATACATCGATATTATAAACCGTTTAGCAGTTGCCGTCGTGGCGCATGCTAATGAGCCACGTCTGCCGGAGACGAGGTGACGGGCGCAAATTGCATGCAGATTGCAGCCTGGATCGGCCGGAACGCGGCGAGACATCGAGACATCGAGAGTGAACTACCCGCCGCGCAACTATTACACGAGAGTGAGTTAGTGGCTTTAGAGTACAACAAGCGAGAATGATGCACACGCGCTCATTCACTTTTGTTTGTGAATGTATTTAACTTAATTGTAAGTATAAAGCTTAGAGGTTAAGTCACAACATACACGCACTGTTAAGCACATTTCTCGTTGGAAACTTTGCATTTTATTAATGGTAAGCGTCTATTTACAGGGACCGTCTATATAGCTACTACTACAGCTCATATTTCCACTGCCGAACAGTAGTGTGCAAACATTGCTCTGTTCCGGTTTGAAAGGTGCTGTAACTAGTGCAATTATTATGGTAACGAGATCTAACATCTTGCCTCAAGGCTACGAGCATAACGTGGCGCAGTATGTACCACCCTAATCAGCGTCACATTATTATTAACAAGCGTATCACTTACCATCAGGTGTACATCCCGCTCGTCTTGTCTCTTCGTACTATAACAAAAATGTACATTTGTTTGGAACGGCGTCGTGTCTATTTCACTGCAATGGGTAATGTGTTTAAAGAATCCATCGCATTGTAAAGTAGAGAACGCTGTATTCTAATATTTATACTGAGAGGCTGCGGTCTCACTCTCCAAGTTGTGGGAAAATCTATTTGGAGCAAAGTGAGATTCATATGTCGTGACTCGTGAGATAATGTGAATGCAAATATTTTTTACCTCTTCCGATTGTCTTTGTACTGTTAAAAAAGAATATAATCATTCAATGCCGCATAGTTTGTGCAATGCAACGTGGTTCGATGCGAATTTGTTAATTTAGTGAAGTTTTTTTTCCAATCTGCTCTTCTAGTTACTACTCCCAACTAACCATTACTGTGTTCTAGATATTAACATGAGAACCCGAGTATTTCAGGTAAGCACTTCATCACCCACGACCTTATTATCACTTTACTTCTTAGCATTGGTCCTGTCTTATAACTAGGTTTGCTTTCCTTACCTACACTATCTTGGACATCGAAGATCGCTGTTTGTTTTACAGTAATGCAAATTAAAATTAATGCTCATTGTAAATATAAAAAACCAACACGTTTTTTTTTAGAAACTGCAATAAGAGAGAATTTTTCTTATTCAAGAAATTCTACTCAACACAAACGTTAATTTCATAAATCCAATTATTGCCACCTCATTCACTTCTGACGGAGAAAATATGCTTCGTCTCTGACAACAACCGCTCAGAGGCTAGTTGCGAGGGTCGAGGCAAGCAAAAAAAATTACTTTTCTACTAAGAATTTCAACTCAAAAGAAAATATCC
Source organism: Ornithoptera alexandrae (assembly GCA_029030555.1). NCBI lineage: Eukaryota > Metazoa > Arthropoda > Insecta > Lepidoptera > Papilionidae > Ornithoptera > Ornithoptera alexandrae. Next base: position 10,331,681 of record JARDVY010000007.1, read on the forward strand.
CGAGCGCAACCTCTTTGTACGTCAGGAATAAGACTCCCTTTGAATACGCAGTGTACCTACAGTGGAATTTAATTATAAAAAATGCTTGGCAGATCTCTTTCGCGACGGTACTGCGATACAGCTTGCGCGGAAGTGAGCACGACGTCCTTTGACATATTTTTGAAAAAGACAATTTCCGCACAGCGTTCAAACTATACATCGCAAATGCTTAACATATATGCAACACACAAACATAAGTGAACTATGATACTCCAGCATCACACGCGACTTCCTGAGCAATTGTTGTAAACATGCCGCGCACTCGGCCTCGAGGTTTTTGCATTGTTCATAAGTTTAAAAACAATTCTCTTTCCTCTATCTTCTTCCTTCAAAAGAAAAGAAATGTAACAATAAAGTTTCAAACAAACATTATTCACACGTAGTTCTTAGTGAATTGAGATATTAAAGAAACTTTTTTTTATACTTATTCAGTTCGCACACAGCAAAGATAGATGAAGAGGTGAGTAGAGAAACAAGAAAAGAGGTTTTTACCAAATTTCCGTGTTACAAGGCTAGCCACTGCACAAAGACTTAATGGTCATTAACCTATTGCACTGACATAAGCATGACTACTGTCATGACTATATGATTTTTTTTTTAAACTATTAAGCAAGAAGTCGAGAGGAATCTTTACCTGGTGGTAAATAATATGCTCGCCCATAACATGTAGCTAGTTAGATATTATATGCTGCAAAAATTGCGCTCGTCGCTTAAGACAAGATGTTGAATCTCGTTACCTCACTGATTACACTAGCTACAACGCACTTCAAACAGGAACACTAATGTTTGAACAGTACTGTTTGTCGGCTGCAACAGGAGCTGCGGTGGTGCCCGCTTAGACGGTCTCCGGCAGTAGTGAGTGACCTACCACCAGATTAAACTTAAAATTAGAAAGGAGAGGCAATTGAATAAATTCCAACTGAACACAAACAAAGCCGCGCTCCCTCGCTAGTGAACTAATAAAAATCGTTTGTGCCGCGCTATTTGGACTACATTTGGACTTGATTGGAGGGTAGATCAATATTTAAACGGCGAGCATCCCGCGGAGAGCTCTCAGCTGATTTTTGGCAATCACCGGCGAATGTTTGCCGACGATTTGAATAAATATATTTGAACTATATAATGAGGCGCTTTGAACACTCAATTTGGACTGAAATTACATACAGATTTATGTAGAAATTACACAGCAAAGCAAGCGTCAATTAAGAGCTTCGTGGAAATGTATGTCAAAATACTTCATATTTTTATGATCAAACTGTGACGTGCAAATACTGTAAAATTACAAAAAATAGAGAGTTTTTTATAAGATCAAGTATACGCCGCTGGTTACGTTGAGAACCATAGCAGCTTCATCGGACTCAGTAATCATCGAAGTCAGCTAAATAAAAAAGAACAAGAAAATAAAATTAAAGAAAAAACTAAACACACACAAATCTAAATATATACATATATATATAGATAATTTTGTATATAAAATAAGGAGAATGGTGAGATAATACGAGAGTTATGTCTTAAAACAACAATCGTGTTCTCTTGTAGTGTAAACTTCCTAACCAGAGCCACATTAAAATAGGCTAGTGTATTTACTATCAGAACGTCGTTCGTCTCATCGCTGAGTTGAATGAATTTGTGTAATATTTTTTTTCAACTTATACTCGACATAACCCTTACTTACGGCGCAGAGACATGGCACCTGATCATAGTCCTTGTCTACCGATTCAAAGTAGCCTAGCGAGCGATGGAGAGAGCTATGCTTGGCATTTCTCTAAGGGACAAGATCCGGAACGAAGAAATTCTACGGGAACTGAAGTTATCGACGTAGCTCTCAAAATGTGCAAGCTGAAGTGGCAGTGACAGCCGATGGGGGAGGAAAGTCTTGGAGTGGAGGCCGCGTACAGATCGCAGAAGTGTAGTACCACCTCCCTCCAGATGGACCGACGACATAATCAGAGCAGTCGGAAGTGGGTGGATACGAGAAGCTGAGGATCGCATTTGGTGGAATACATTAGGGAAGGTCTATCCAACAGTGGATAAACCATCACTGATAATGATGATGATGATTTGATGTAATACGACATTGTTTTAAATAGTGAACTAAAAAGTTCGATCATCTAACTGTAAAGTGTCTTAATTTTGAAGTCACTAGTTGTACTATTTTACTTATAGTTTATCTCTCCAAAAGACAGTCTAGGTAGGTACCACAGCAGTGCCTAACAGTAATGTGTAAAAATTACTGTGCTCCAGTTTGATGAGCGCTGAAGCTAATGATATTCCTTCGGTAACTTGTCTCAAGGCGAGTAGCACAGCTTGGTACACTGTATATCATCCTAGCACCACGTTGTTATCTGTAGTACCACTTACCATACATTAAACCTCTCTCTCGTTTCATCGAATCGTCAAATAAAAAATCTAGAGTAATTCCAATTTCAGATAGGAATTGTGTCTCTCTTAATAAGTTACTATCATTTTTTTTCATTCAATGAAGCGACGAGACGAGCGGGACGTTTACCTGATGGTTAAGTGATACGCCTGCTCATAATAACGTCAAGCTAGTTAGGATGATATATACTGCACCACATTGCCTTCGCCTTGACACATAAGATGTTACGTCTCATTGCCCCAGTAATTATACTAGATAAATCTCCCTTCAATCCAAAACACAGTAATATTTGCACACTACTGTTTGTCAGCAGAAATAAGAGCTGTACTATATAAAGAAATTATCCTGGTCGACTTACTCCTTTTATAATTTTCTTTAAAACTATGCTTGCTTGATGCTCTCTTCATATCTTCGGGGAAAGCATTCCAGATGAGGACACTGCAACGGCAATTCGATCAAGTCGAATATATAAAGAAAGTGAAGTTTAATATTTACTAATTAATTATTGATTAATTGCTGCAGATACCACACAAAAGAGACGATCACACAGCGCCCCGCCGCGTTCAATTCAATCAGCGGCGCCATTATACCGCGAGCACCTCGTTAAAACCATTCAGAGTGCTAAAACCTCTCTTAGCGTTCCCTTCCATTCAAACAATCCACTAAATTCAAACACTTCAACACTTTAAGAGTATTACAACACTCGTGAAACCACCCCATCTGATTTACAGGATCGGCACCCGCACACGTGTCCGCGTCCGTGTGTGTACTCTAACATTACGTGGTTATAAATAATTCAGTACAAATCACTAAAATTGTGGGCCTCTTTAAGTTTATTCGAAACCTGCGTTTATATTGTATTAGCACTTATGACTCTTAGCCCGTTAAGTTAGAGTTTATATTTGTTTGTGGAGTAGTAGTGGTGCTCGACCCAATTAAATCAGTGCCATGTACAGCACGCGTGGATACACCAGGCGCCACCTTTAAAGCGAACTCTATTATTGGTCGGACTGATCAAAATGCAGGTATGTTTATTGGTTATTGTTAAATTGTTATCGGCTGTGTTATTATTCAGTAGGCGTTACTGAAAAAAAAGTGATCGGTTAAGTAGATGCAGAGAAGTAACACTCGACTTCGAACTAAACTTCACAAGTAATGATTATAGATATTCCAAAGTGTACTAAATGTGGAGATAGTATTAAGAGTCATGAGGATTGTTCTGATATAGACAAAATGAATACAGGCGATGACATCACCTGATCAGCTACTGATCGCCTTCTAGATGTTTTACTGGACTTTCATTAGTTTACTGATGGTAAATCTTTGTTGCCGGAAGCCTCTAGGTAGTTACCACCGCAGCATCTATTTCTGCCACCAAATAGTAGTGTGTCAACATTGCTATATTCCGATATGATGGGCGCTGTAGCTAGTGTAATTATTGGGGTAACGAGACTGAACATCTCATGTGTCAAGGCGACGAGCACGACTTGGTGCTGTGTATAGTTAGAATGAACTAGCGCCACGTTGTTATAGTCGAGCGTCTCACCATAATGTGAACATTTTACTCGTCTACTCGTTTAATATAAAAAAAAAAAGTTTGCAAAGTACTACATAAATTTTTACCTGCTCTAACATATAACAAGGATCTGTCTCTCATTACCTTAGCTATGTAATCTAAGGTAATGAGAGACAGATCCTTGTTATATGTTAGAGCAGGTTATATTATATTACATAGATAATCAATAATTATTAATATTTATCAGTACTATATCCTTACACATTGTGGATTTCACTAGCCTAAGAATCCAAGTCGATCACTGGTGGATTTTTTATAAGATTTAAAAAAAATTGCTAAATGTCAAATCTTATCATTAAGTTGGAATAGACAATAAAAATATTAATATGTATCCTGCAAGTAAATTTCTTTTCTTCTATAGATCTAGGATATTACGTAATAATTTCTGTTAACGAAGGTATAGCGGCAAATCATTCAGATAATTCATTTTATCTCAGTATCGATATTGTGTAAGCTTAACTAAGCGAAGTAGCCCAACAGATCGATCGATTGGCGACTTAAACAAACCGACTCAGACCCCGACCCTCTCCGGACCTCCTACCCAATATATTCCTGTGGACACAGCAGCTCCAAGCGACTGTTTGCTATCCCTGTCCTTTTGTATTCATGAAGAGTGCCACGTAAAAAACTCTTGGGATGATGCTAAATCAGTTCCGTAGAGATGTGAAATAATTGAAAGTCGGAAATTTTTATTTGAATGTAAGCGAGATCTTTAGTTCAGATATTTTAAAAACTATTTGTAGAAATCATTTGAACAAGAAACGTTTTAATACGGATTTCACACATGCATTAATATTATCATGCATTAATAGGTGAAATGAAGAGCCCAACTTTAAAACTTACTGCCTTAATAAATTGGAAGTACTAAGGAATATCTAAATTGTAAAACTACATAAAGACTACTTATATACTTATCAACTTTATCTCATTAATTTTTAGACCGCCACTGCTGCCAAGCTATAATGTGTATACCTTATTTGGTCCAGTTTCAAATGATGTCGAAGGTCGTCATCGTAAAGTCTCTAGATGTACAAATTTCGATTCGTTCTCTTTATATTAAGGGCTGATAGAATCAGTTACCGTATATTGAACATCCATCTAAGATAACAGCAAGCTATAAAGATTTAAATTCAATTAAAAACAATTGTTAGTAAATACAACAAGATGCATCAAACCTGAAAGTATCAGAATTTCAACAATTGATTTGCTCGGGCCAAGTGTTCATTGGGGAAAAGAGGTCCAGCGGTGATGATTTGCTTATTTTCAAAGGATCTACATTTACGCAATTTCCCACACGTCCGTTTAAGTCTGTACGTGGGTGGCCACCGCTGGGCCGCACAAACGAACATATCCTGTTTTCGCCAATTGTTTAATTGCGTCTGAACTCTGCGCCGTGAGCGTGTCCCAGTTCGTACGCTACACTTGCGCTGATGATGTGTACGCCGCGCCACTCCTCAATCAGGTTAATTGGCACAATATCGCTGACAACCTGTTTCTGCTAAACATATTTTAATTAAAACTATCATCGTGTTGTGGAACACTCTTTTAAGGCGATTTACTAATCCCATATCATACCTCGTCAATGTAAATTATTGTATCCAAACATTTCCACGTTTTACATTAAAGGTCTATCACATGTGCCAAGTTGATAAACGCAATCTGCTGTTATATAAACACTTTAACAAACCACTTATAATTTTTAAATAGGATTGTCACTTTATCAATAATAGATAAATATCGCTATGAAATAATCTATCAAACAAATATATTTTAATACAAAATTCTTTGCTACGCTTGTATGTGTTAAACTAATTAACATCACTCTTATGTTAGCAGTTAAAAAAAAAATTATTATTTAATATAAAAAATACACTTCTAGAAATCGATCAAAAATGTTTATTTATTAAAGCTACCATATTCTGATGGTTGGAAATAGCTCGATATGAATTTAACCAATACGCTGAAGATAATTTATATAACGCTGAAGTAATTCATATACACGTATAGTATACGTGTTCCCTATTTTCCCCTCATTGGATTTAGTATAAAACTACCGCGAGTTCTTCGTCTAGATCAAATACTATTCCTAACCAATTTAAAAAAACCTTTTCAAGTTACACTTCCGCAACAAAGATTCAGATTCTTTCCCAACTTCCTATCTCAAATTCACATGAAAGCTGCAGCGATTTAGCTGTGAAAACGTAACAGACAAACTCACTTCCGCATCTATAATGTATGTATAGGAACAGTTGCAGCACCGCCGCAACCTCATCGACTTCGACAATTAAGCTTTGTTAGCTTACGCATCCCGGCAGCCGTCGGCTGAACCGGTCGGCCGGTCGGGAGTTAGCAGCTCGCCCACCAATACCCTCGGATGCCGGCGCATTCTCGGGGGGAAGTGCCCGCTCACTTAATCTGATTAGAGCATACGGGCTTTCGGTCACGACCTCGGCTAACTGACGGACGGAATCTAGTGTGTCGGCGATCTAACTCAAACTATATACCGTCGCTTCGCATACAATAATCCAATCGGATGAAGTTTATGTATATTTAAGTTTTATATACAATTGAATTATTAGGTATTTGTTACTCAAAATCGATAACAATACAATCAGAGATGTAGTAATGACAGTTCAAAGCATTTATATTCAAATATTTCAAGCATTTCTGCTAGTAACTGTTATCTTTAAATTAATCAGCACTCATAATACCCTCGGACGCACCATTTTTAAACATTAAATACTTAAGGAGCAAAAATACCACAAATCAAACGTAAGTAGAAATTCCCAAACATAAGTTATTAAATCGGGGGATACATAGGATAAAGACGGCGATTCTACCGAAAAGTAAATCATAAGCAAAGTGGTCAAGGTAAAGAGTTTTGTAGATTCTGCTTGAAACTAGCAAATCATTAATGATTAAGATAGTGCATAAAGGCTTCAACAAAGCAAACAAATAAATTTCTCCTAGCATAATACACGTTAGCGGAAGTTCTCCAACGGTACGCCGAAACAATAGCACCTTAGCGGAGGAGATGCGTAAACTGTCCCCGTTCGTTATTATATTCGTATTCCCACTGTCCACCCACTTCGGAATATATGGGATGAGGATAATGACTATAAAACATCGTCTATCCGGCCATGCGTGTGGGTACTTTAACGTGTAAACCGTGTGAAATGGATGTCCAATATATCCAACCTAATATGTCATTCTTTTACTCAACTCGTAAATAACACAAAAATGCAAGGCGTTCTTCATCTTGTTGGAGCGACGACCTGAATAAAGCAGCCGGTGCGACAAGATGAAGTAATCTGAGGACCGAATACGAAATGCTTTCGAGAAGACTATTTTCAAGCAAAAGATGATGCATGATTACTAATCATAGAAATCAACAAGCCGAGAGACGGTTTCGACTCTTTTACTCTTCAAATTAATTACAACTACAGATATACTTCTACATCACTTTGTAAGAACGGATCTAATAAAGGAAAATTAAGAGGTTGTAATTTTATACCTTTATACATTAATGTAACATTCCATTACATGTAACATAAAAAACAAATATAAACAATTTTAACAGAACAAAGCGAACGCCTAAGGGCCATTGAAGCAATTTCTCCGACCGCCTTAAACGATAATTAACTTGGACTCGAAACGGAAATTAATCGTTATACCATCAACGTATCGCTCTCTAACCAATGAATTTCTTCCTTAACATATAAACATTTGAATTAACTTTTGTTTTCGTAAGTTCTATTGTAGTTTAACTTGCGGGTGTTGTGACGAGACCTATAAGTAAATCTCCTCCGAGTGAAGTGACCTAAACAATATAGTATGTCGCAATTGAAGATCTTGACATGGTGTTACTTTTTGTTAGCTCCATAATTTTATTAGCTAGAACGTAGGTTTAACGAAAACGTATTTACTGTATTCTATAGTACCGGCTGGATAGACACCTACCTCAATACCTTAACAGTAATCACAGTTTCTGCGATCCTTACTACGATCTGCAATACATCATCAGTTGATCGTCCTAATACTGTATTTAATACAAACGTTACAACCTGACAGATACCGTAAAACTGAGTATACACCATTTTTCAGACTTCAGATGACAACAGCGATATGCTATATATCAAAAAAAAATTACAAAAATATAATTATTGTGAACATCGATACATCTCAAACAAATAAAATCATCAAAGCAGCCGCGCGCAGAGTGAAGCTGAAAACAAATTGAAATTGCTGTACAAAGAAATAGATAACGCGATCAGAGTTGAGAACAATGAGCCGAGAGATATCACGTTTCCCATTCAGCTCTTGTCGACGGATGCAAACTGAATTTTGGTTTGGAACCGGCGAGGGCGGCACAATCGAATTTGGCCGACCGGGCGCGGAAACTGGGCCAGCGCCTTAATGTGCCCCGGGTGTTTTATTTGCGCGCGCGGTGCATGCTCCTCACTGAGCGCGCCGCCCCTTCACCTTTTCACATCGGAGCTTCCTTACATTATTACACTGAAGATAGGTCTCCTTATTAGTGATTAGATATCTATTGCCGGAAACCTTTTAGATAGCTACCGCCGCAACTTATATCTTTTTTTATACCACTTAAGTGGCAAATAGGCTTGCGGCACGCCTGATGTTGAGCGGTCACTGCAGCTTATAACCGTGTTGCCAACCCCGCAGAAATATTTTCACGCCCTCTCTGCCACGAAACTGAAAAAATACGTAGTTAACATTTCGATTTTAAAAGCGGTGTAGCTAGTAGGGGTGTAAAGGGTCCCGCAAAACAACTCACGGGATCCAAACCAACCTCACCTGCTCGTGGTACACCCTACTAATCAACAAACGAGGCTTTGGCTCCCACCAATCCGCATTGGGTCAACGTGGTGAACTGAATTAAAACTTAACATCAAATTCAAATGGTTTAAGGGGATAATGAGGATATGGATAGTTAAGTAAGCTCGCACAGTAATGGCACCAGATTTACAATACGAAGCTAGTAGTTAGTTCAAGGTGGGTAGAAGGAAAAAGTCATGGTTGAGGTATATCAAGTAATGGACTGATATAGGACATAATAACATCTGGGGCGTCCGAATTGTTTCTCCGAAACAGAGACAGAAAGGCCTGTACCACGCTGGTTTCCAACCTTCACTAGTTGGAGAGGCACTTTAAGAGAAGTTAGGCAATCGGATGCGAAAACAACCTTCCACTATCCACGCTCTGTGTTACAAAGCAAACGGTTTGGTGCTACGCCATGGTAACAATCTTTAAGATTACTCCAAATACTTATCATTAAAAGTACAAAGTGTAGATGTCTAAATCTTCATCAGGAATTGCAGTCGGGACTTCCTTTTAATGAACGTTGTCAATAAAAGTATTAATTAATACTAATAGTAATGGGACCGTCTTAACGCGGTGATAATAATATGGTGCTTTGTAAGGAACCTCACGGTTTAATGCTATCAGCAGTCGTATTCGGGTTAAAAGCCCACCAACTCCATCGCTTTATTATAATAAATAAAGAACTTTAAAAGGTATTTTATCGCGATATCGCTTTTCGGTAATCTAGCGAGTGGGTTACGTATATGTTTCCGAATGAGGTCGAACGACATTCCCGGCCCACGTTACGGGATCATCAATCAGCATCCAGTTTATTTATCTTGAGATAGGGCTGCCACGACGAGTACTTCGATCTTTTTTTATACACGTTACTAAAACATTGGGAAATGTATAATGTTATCCGCACTAACCGGTTAAGATAGCCTCACTGCTCTCATGTATAAGAAATGATTTTGTTTATGAATGTTTATAAAAATATGTTATATAAAAGATAATAAATCTATACAAATATTGCTCTGGAAGAGATGTTTTTGAAATGAGATGAAGCGATGTAAATGAATTGCGGAAATAACAAACAGAAATAATTCTGTTATACAATCGCGAAAGTCAACAGCGACTAATAATGATAAATAGTAAAAGTAAGGAAGTGTTACTCGACAATGACAGTGATTGTACGTGGTACATGTTATTGTTTCCGCAGATCATCATCAGTTATGCCGGTCAGCCGAATAATTAGCTGATTATGTATGTTATGAGGAACGGGCCGGCGCGGTATGCGGGCGCTATGCGAGCGGCGGCATTCCTAACGCCGGCATCAACTGACGTTATGTTCAGACGCTCACTGATTCCCTGATTGCGATGCTGTGGCTGCGCTTATGATTGATGTACGTAATTAACTTTGACCTAACACAATCTACTGAACACATTAAACCCTCCTTGATTTATTGAAGTATAACACCTACCCGAAAATACATAGTAACACCGATAACTATATCCAATCCAATCCGTTCCTGTCGGGAAGCAGGAGTGTGTTGACTTTATTTTTAAAGAGTAGCTGGTGAAATTACTGAGTAATATGACTCGTTAAACACATTGAATTTTTATGATGACTTATCGGAGACCGTCTAGATAAGTTACTTCCACCACAAGTGAGCGCCACCGCCTTTTAGTGGGCGCTGCAGCGATTCAGGCAGACGATGATGGCCACAGGTGTATTTGGCGGGTGATGAATTGTAAGGGGACGATGATAGAAAGAAAAGAAGATTTAGGAAAATTGTGTTGTACTCTATATCCAACACAACTTTTCTTTGAACAACGTATACCTCTCTTTACTATTAAAAAAATGGTTTACTGGGTAAATAATGTTTTTTATACAAACGATAGTCACCGTCACAGCTATTTCTGTCGCCAAACAGCAATATAAAAACATTATTATCTCCTACTTTAAAGGATGCTGTAGTTAGTGATGTTTATGGGGCAACGAGACAAGGTCTTATATCTCAATACAACGAGCACAATATATTGCTGTGTATCTTCTTACTCCTGCCCTTTACCCAGCTATGTGGGGTCGGCACAGTATGTACTCCTCTTCCACATCCCTCTATTAGCCGTCATATCTAAATTCTCACTCTTCTTGCACATGTCGTCTTTCACACGATCCATCCACACTTTCTTCGGTCTTCCACTACCGTTATAACCATCCACGTTATAGTATGTATATCATGCTAATTACTGCTATCTTGTTATGGGCGTGGCGTTTTGCTTACCCCTAAGAGAACCCCCATATATATATGTACAGATATAAAACATAACATCAAGTAAACTTGGTTAATTGTCTTAAAATGTGTCAGATGCAACATTGAACATTTTCGCGTCATAATCGGCTGCCGAGCCCCGAAAATCGCCGGAAGCGTTTTTAATTTTAGTCGACTGAGAAACAGTAGATGTTTAATAGTTCAGAGGTGCAAGTATTTTGTGGCGAAGGCAGCACCGTAAATAAATTACCACGTCAACCTGCCACCTCCTTCAACGCGCCAGGTTCAGAGGAGCGCACCGCATTTACAGTTCATTTTTAATTAAGAGCAATATTATATATTGTACATAAATTGTTACTCTTCGATATGACTACGTAGTCACATATTATTATAGATCACCAGATACACAATATATATAGATGTATCACGACGCTCTATTAAACCTTGTAGTTATGCAGTTATATTACTTACAGTTGCTTAATTTCAGCATTTATTATTAATATCGATGACCTATATACATATACACATTGTAGGATATATCGAGAGATTCATTCACTCATCACGAGATTTTTGAGACTTAGTCGTAAACATACAAAATTTGGAAGAGATAAAGCTTCTGCCATTCAAAGGCCAGCTAAGAAAGGATTTTACGAAATACCTTACTCAAAGGGGAAGAAACCTTCCTTTCTACAGAAGTGTTAGGCGTTTGACTAGCTGTCAGCTGCAGCGGCTAGTCTTATATCAGTATTTTATCTGTAACCGCTCATTTGATCAGCGTGGTGAAAATTTCCCTTAACTCCTTCTGCCATGTATACACAATTCCCCAAGTGAGAATATGAAGTAGGAACTTTACGTTATGTAATATAACATTAGGTTTCGTAATGTTACTAAATTAAATTATAACAGAGCTCAATTGATACTTAACAGAAGTTACAGTTGTACTAAGCTGAGATCTAAATCAAAAATCGCTCAATGACTGAAACAACTGTGTATTAGAACTTATTCCAAATTTATACGAAATCACCAAAACTTCCCACTCAATCGTTACAACTACCAACAAAGCTATGAATAAATTAAAAAGTTGACCTTTTGATTGAACCTTCGGGGCAAAGGGATTAATTCGGAATAATTATAAACTGAAACGGGTCCAGCGTTTCCAGCGCAAAGGCTTTAATGTATGCATATCTTAAATACTCCAGTAATTTAACGAGCTACATATTTAAATAGGGGTGATTTTATTATTTAACAATACTATTACATACAGAATGTTTTTTATGCAAATAAGTCAAAATGTAGTGTACATTACTGTCATTAGTTTAAAAGGAGTAAAACAAAAGGATATTATATAAACTAACTAGCTGTTCCCCGCTCGCCTTGCTGGCCGTAACACCCCTGCAACTCACTTGGGGAAGTAATTTTGTAAAATCCGTTCTTAGCCGACCTAAACTCGACAAAAGGAATCTTCATTATCATCAACAGCCGATAAACGTCCACTACTGGACATATGCCTCTCTCAGTGGTCATCGTTTATAGAGTTTCATATTGGAGGGATTTGGATTATTTCCTACAACGCTGGCCCAAGTTGGTGGGAGCCGGAGCCTCGTTTATTGATTAGTCGGGTCACAAGTAGGTGAGGTTGGCATGGTTCTTGTGAGTTGATGTGCCGCACCCCTTACACCCCGACAAAAAGAATATTCCTACCAAATTTCAAGTCCCCGGGTTTTACGGTTCCAGAGATATCGTGATGGGGCTACATAAAATATATCTTCAGAAGATGCTTCTGGTGAAAAGTCAGGGTTATGTAGGATTCCTACCTATTAAAACCCGTTCGCTGGTGTCCTTTAATGCGTTAGATAGAGCTTCGTGATATCCTACACAACACACTGGTGCCCCTCTGCAATCTGGGTACACACGGCCCAAGGAAAGTTAACGCCCTCCTTTGCATCCTCGCTAAGATACAGCAAATAATAGACCACCTTGCATTTGCCACCCCCATACTTAAGGCTTACAAACCCGAAGAGGTTACCTTAGTCCTATTCTAACTAGCTCAAGATTACAGGGCTGGACCTAGCATGACCATCAGTTCTAAAGTATATCACTAGTTACCAAATCGTGCTATATGAGAAATTTCTGTATTAAAGGTATGCTTTCTTTATTTGCACCGCCGTCACCACCATCACTATTACCAGCACAGATCCAAGACTTTTCTTCTCATTTTGATTCAGTCCATTTTGATCATTTATCACTAGGTATAACTAGATACCTATTTACCTTCATATTTCTTTTCAAAACCATAACAGTATGTATTTGATATATACTATATACACTACTATATGCAACTGGATATATACTATAATTTATTCTAGTTTATCTATATATATATTAGTGTTTTCCTGTTAATTACATGTTAGTCTATTTCTATACAGTAGTATATTAATTTTTCTTCTTCTAGTTTTATTTATTTATTCCCTAGATTTTCTTTTTTAAAGTCATCAGTTCTACTTATATCTAAGCTTATCCTTACTTTTTTATATGACTACGTGACGCAGCAAGATGTTCACCTGATGGTAAATGATACACCTGCTCATAACAATATGATGCTAGTTAGGTTGATATACACTACACCACAACGCACTCGTCACCTGAGACGTAAGATATTAAATCCACTCCAGTAATTTAACTACCTACAACGTTCTTTAAACCGGAACACAGTAATGTTTGTCGTCTACAATAACCGCTACGGTGGTCTCCGGTACCCATGTAGACGGTCCCCGGCAACAGAGACCTACCTTCAGTAAAAGACTTTTAAAGTCGCGTATGTATACTGTAGTTCAGTAAATTCGGTGTTTCATTGCTAGCCGGCTCCCGGTGCTGAACAGTCCGGAGCCGGCGAGTGCCGTGAATAAATCAACTCTCGGCACCTCTGATCCCTTAAATAAGTACGCTCTCGTGTGTAAAATATCGAGTGCGTTCGACTTTGTGCCGGTGTGCGCGGCTGTGGCAGAACTATACCTCTTACGTTTCATTCTTTTTTAAACAATGTTGGCAACACTGCGGCTGCGCTGGTGAACAGACATTAAAGTCATCGTGTTGCAGAACGCCACTGACCCGAAGATGCTGATAAGTGACCACGACTCCCCCTTTCGTCTGGACCATCATGTCGAGTACCGGTAAGACACCGTGTTTATGTCAAGATCATTAGTAAAACATAAGTAACGTTTGTTCATCTATTTAAGTTGACATTGAATAGATAAACGATGATCAAAATCTATTCACTCTTCTCTAGAAACCAGCACACTTCGTATTTGGAAGGAGAATATTAACGCCGACGCGTTGCTCCTATCTTTTGCTGTTCTTATCAAGGACGAGGATCTGAACCTCTTAGTTTACGAGGAGATATTTACTATATAATGGTGAGCGTGCCTTGGTTGTCCGGTGGTGAATATGACAAATTTATATCCTATTATAGCAGCAACGTCTCGATTACTGCTTCAGACTTTATAATTTAAAACACCTTCGACGTTAATCAAATTCTAAATGCCACCATCACCTCAACCGATGGATGTCCATTGCTAGATATGGGTACCTTGAAATATATTCCAGCAAAATATATTTCAGTATAAGTAGTCATATAATAAATAAGAAAAGAGAACATATAATGAAACTAATATTTTTTATTTATTCAAAAAAGATAGGGTTTGAATTGCAGCATCGAAAGCATTCGTGATACCTTTAAAACTAAAAAACACACTTCAGTCTTTGGGCGCTCCGATACAGATATGTGTGTGTTAAATGTATAACACCTCTCTTTGTGTTGGAGGATAAAACAAACTGAAGCATTACCACCTAAAAGCACACAGTGCATTAACAATTCAGTACGCGTACGGCAGAAAACGACACGTACGTCGTCCATCCCTCAGCCGGGACGAATACGCGAGCCTACCTCGCCCCGAACGGACGGCCTGCCCACGCCCACGCTAGCGGGCCTATACGTCTTCGAGAAACTTTAATCGAGATGACACTTTCCCTGTCAACTCCATATATCTGTTGCATGCACATAACCTTCCCATCAGGCGGGCGACCGCGCCGTCTATTCGCTTAGACGACAACTAACGTGACAAAACTAAGCATCAAAAATCACAATCAGCAATGCAAATGTTGCTTGCAGATAAGTCACATCCTCCGTTCGTGAACACCCACTGCTGAAAAAGAGGCTCCCCTAAAGATGTCTACACGATGCTATTCTACGCTATCCGCATCTAGCGGTTTCCAGCAACTTCGTCGGTCCATCTTATGGCGGGCCTACCACTACTGCTACGAGCACGCGGCCACCGCCGCTTATAAATCGGTAAACCAGTTTCACCACAAAGTTATTAAGTGAAATAAGTAGTGAATAAATAGAACATTTATTTTTATATTTAATTTTTATTGATGATTTGTTTAGCTTTTATCAAGTTAACAAACATGTATTTTGAAGAGTACCTGCTCTGCGTAAAAAAATTGTTTAATTAGATTCAAACACAAGTAAATAGTCGACTCTTACAATTACTTTAACATTCATAATAAATAGTATCCGTAACTCAATATATTGTATATAAATATATATTGTATTATTCAACAAAAAATTTTTACAAACTTATGTTTTTGTATGGAGACAATCTTGGTCTCCTATGAGGTAACAGACGCACCAATAGGTCTGCGAGACACGAACTCCAATACCAGTTATTTTATGCACTAGTAGGGCAACGTCTTCGAATTCGAACCAGTACTACACATTCAGTAGTCTCACCACCTCCACTCCGTAACCGACAATTACATTTAAAAGGTTATAATAACATTTTATGGTCACATTGACGGCGTTACGTCCAGAATATCGATTAAGCGCTCCTTCGTTACATCACTTAACACGAATTGACATTTAACCACGTAGAGGTGGGGCGAGTGCGGTGACGGGGGCGGCGGGGGGACGGTGGGGGGGTGGTGAGAGATGAAACAAAAGGTTCAATAAACCAATTAACCTATCGATGTTACCAAAAGTAACCAACTGATTACTAAACAAGGCGTCATGGACGCATCACGCTTCCTGTATAAAAATTAAGCCTATACAGCGTATGACTAATGGTAGCCTTATTAAATAATCTATGGAAATTACCGCCGCCATCGTTCGCTCGACTCTCGGTGTAAGCAATAACTTAAGTTAAAGGACGACTAGAAAGAGATTTGTGACCACGGTAAATGTATAACGTTAGAAAGTCCTTACAAATTCAGAACAGAAAAATGTGAGTTTATCACGACAACTAACCTAAAGTGAAAACTCCTTACAGATTCCGAACAAAAAAGTTTTGTTGTTTGAACGATATATGACAGATTAGACAAACCAAAGAGGTTCAGCTCCTAGTCCTTCATAAGAACAGCAAAGGAGTGGGACAATTTGCCGGCGTCGATGTTCCCCTTCAAATACAATGAGGGTGTCTTTAAGAAAAGAGTGAATAGGCTGTTACTAAGTTCGCTTTACCATCGCACACCACATCACCACATCACCACTTAACATCAGGTGGGATCGTGGGCAAGCGCTAACCTATGAAGATTTAAAACAAATTATGCAGATATACACGTTAATCAGCCACTACACGCTTTAAGTAGTACTGTGCAGGGGTCCACAATCTATTTTTTTACTGTCATTCAAAATTTAGCAAAAATTCCTTTAATACAGACTTGTTTGTATCTATTTTAATTCGAATATATTTTCGTTATGTTTTTTTTTATTCTTTATTTTTAAAGCAAAATTTTGGTTATTTGAATTAGGTGAGACAGTGACCTATTATTCATAAGTAGCACACGTATTGTAAAAATGTACCAGCGCATTTACATTAACCTGTACACAACATAAAGTAATAACAAAGGAATAGACGGCCGAGTCTTAGCCCTGAGTAATCCCACGGGACGCAACCTCTGTTCCGAGTTTATCTATGGCCGGAAGCTTTCGAAAGCTTTGTTTACCGCACAGAGTAAGCTCAACAGATAGAGATTATAAAATTAATATATGAATTATTTAACACTTAACGTTTTAATACTTTAGTAAATAGTAATTTTAGGAATCGCATTTATGAACTTCACATGATTTTAAGTGAAAACTTGATGGACGATAATTAATTTATTTTTATTATTCAAGGAAGCGACGAAACGAGCGGGACGCTTACTGGATTGTAAGTGATACGCTTGCATATACTCGTGACAACGTGGCGTTAATACATAAGATGTTGAGTACAGTTTCCTCTGTAATTACACTAGTTAAACTCTTTAAACCGGAAAACAGTAACGTTTGCAGACTACTGTTTGTCGGATGCAATAGCAGCTACGTTGGTACCTTCCTAGACGCTCTCTGACAACAGAGACCTGCCAACAATAACAGCATATGTTGACCAGTAATATATTGACGACAGTATTTTGACAGGAGATTACAACAAAATTTTAATAAAATTTTCGGCACTAGATATAGTTACATAGTAGTAGATAGTTATATAGATATGCCTATGTTTTAGCTCAAAACGAATAGGTCACTATAATAACATGCATTACAATTAAAACCTAGATTTGCCGGCGACGATGAGTGCGCTATTTCCGGCTACAGATGGCGCTGCCTGGGCCCACATTGGCTTAATCTCCTGCCGTCGTTAGCGGCGCAATAATGGCTCTAATGAAATCTTAAACATAATGCACATATCCGCCGCGATAGGAAATTATTAATATATAATGTAGGCACTGTGAGATTGTTACGCGAAAATGTACTTTGGGTATGTTATCGGAAGTAGCTTTTTTATTCAACAAAAACGCTGTACGAGTGCTGTAGTAATTGATTAAGTCGCTGCTGACGAGATACCAAAATTATAAAGAAATTTTGTACATTCATAATCAAGATGCTTCTTCTGTTCTACAAGGTACTCTTCCATTGATACCTGACGGTAAGCGATACGCTTGCCGTCAGACGATAATGTAACATATTGCGTTCGTCTTCTTAAAACATAAGACGTCAAGTATCTTTATCCCAGTAATTACACCAGGTGCTGCGCCCTTCAAACCGCTGCACAGTAATGTTTGCACACTACTGTTCGGCGGCATCAATAGAAGCTGCAGTCGTACCTACCTAGACGGTCTCGTATACTAGAACTATAGTTTCTATATCAAATATTTTTTTTTAATTTGATATCATCGTCCTCATTAGTCAATAGAGCATGGTGATTTGAAAGTAGGGTCAGGTAGTGCAACTTAGCAATCTGTCCGCCGGCAGTTTGTTTCGCGAGTAGCAGACAGCGCGCCCCGGCGGCCGGCCGATGCATATTCAAGAGACGTCTCTGAGCAACGCGTCTGAATTTCCAAGCGTCACCAAGGCGTTTGGGGAATACCGCTCCTCTACTTATAAGGTTTTAACGCATCCTGTTTTGATTTATAAAAAAAGATTTCTCTATTAGTTTGGCAGCGACTATTTCAACAACAGTTAAGAAAGAGCGGAGGCGTCTTGTGAAACTAGTCACTACAATAACTTGACGGCCACAACCAGTCTGTCAAGAATGTGAACGCCCGATGGAAAATTATTTGTTAACTCCACAGGTATAAGATCCTTATCTATTGCCGATTATCGATTGGTAGATTCTCTACTTCTTACTGGTTGTAATGTCCATGTTGTTGGACGTCGTCTAAGTACGTCCTATTTTTGCCGACACGCAATAGGGTCCCAACATTATTGTTCCAGTTTGAAAGGTGCTCAAATAGTGAAAATACTGTAACACCGCAACTCCCTTTGAGGGAGAAATTTTGTAAAATCTATTCTTAACTACCTACACTCGGCTAAAGGAATATTCCTACCAAATTTCAAGTCTCTAGGTCTTATGGTTCTAGAGATAACGTGATGAGTCTTTACATAGGTGGAAAGCTATTACGCAAATTTTGAGTTAAATTACCAACCCACTTATCCCTATTAAAAAAAAGGGTCTGAAAGGCGACGTTGTTCTTAAATTCATGTCGGGACCTGTTGGATCCGCTAGACGTGTCGGGACAAGTGATACTCTAAAGGAAAGCCATAAATACCGCCGAACAAAGAGCGGCGGGAGAGCACCGAGGTAGTGATGTACCACCACTAATTTGATTATTGATGTCTATAACAGCGATATATCTTCGCTTCATATACAAAATCAACTAATTATATAACTTGAGATTTTGAACTAACTTAATTTTCGAAATATTCTTTTGAAAATGAGTCGGTGTAATAATTTTCATTTGATTCAATAAGTTAAAACGTAAACTTAATTCATGTTTTATTTAATAACAAATAAAGTGTATAGCAAGTACATTTTAACGAGCTTACTTGAGCTCATTGATAGCAAGTCTCTCTTGCCGGAGACTGTCTTGGTAGATACCATTGCAGTCGACAAACAGTACTGTGCCCTATGCCAACATTACTCTATTCCGGTTTGAAGGGCGCTATAGTTAGTGTAATTACTAGGGTAACGTAACATCTTATTTTTCAAGCGACAAGTGTAATGTGGTGCAGTATATATAATACCAACTAGCGCAATGTTGTCATGGCCAGGCGATCACTTACCAACAGGTGAACGTTCCACTAATCCTGTCGCTTAACTAAATCAAAATAATAATTAAATTAATATCCTTTAGTAATATTTAATCAACAGGCTGAAATAATAATGATAATAATGATTTGATCTTTGTATATTATTTTAGTGATGTAAAATACATACGGAAACTATTAACAAAGACATAGGGCTTGCATAAAACTAAATTACGTTTTATATCACTTATATTCTAGATAAACGTCTCGTACAACTTGGAAGGTAACATAAATATGTATAACTTTAGATGAATTTATATCTAAGGCGACATTTCTTAATATACATAATTATATGGCCCTATAAATAATTTAATATCAACAAATTTGGCAAACGGAATCTTGCAATAACTACTAAATATGCAATAAAGCCATGGATTCCTTCAGCAGGCCCGCTGACCAAGACCCTTCCCACGCTGAATTATTTGCCTCAAATCATATCCTCCATCCATCTCTGAAGATGTTTAGCGCCTGGTAGTCATTTTGACTCTAACAGCTCATCCGATAAGGATAAAATTGAAGTGTCAGTTTGTAATATCCAAAATGAGCTTATTACCCTTATATCTAACTGTTTACACGATACGGTTTGTTGTTAAGTTTATAACTTAAACTATGAAAAAGATGTTATGGTCTCACACCATGCAATTTACAGTGAAGGTATGTCATTATATACATAAAAAAAATTTAAAAGTAACCGCCTTATAATTGTATTTTTTCACATATTTGCCGGAAGTAACTTCGATAGACTAAACAGCAACTTCAGATGTCATTATAATAATTTATATGTACTTTAATATTCTTTAAAGCGACGAGACTAGAAGAACATTCAGCTGATGGTAAATGATACATCTACTCATAACAACGCGCTAGTTAGAATGATAGACACTGCAACAAATTCGTTTGTCGCCTGCGACATAAGAAGTTAAGTGCCGTTACCCGAGTAATTAATTACATTAGCTACAGCGCCTTTCAAACCGAAACACAGTAATATTCACACAGTGATGTGGGCGTCAGGAATGGACGCTACGGTGGTACCTATCTAGACAGTCACCGGCATCAGAGACCTACCATCAGTATATTATGTATGAAAGTAAGTAAAGGAAAAAAGAACAAGTAAGGAATCGATGGAGAATCTTGTTTACTACATCGGTTGTTTCATTAGGTTTGATTCCAGCGTGCGATTAGTTGCGAACACGTGTCGTCTGCCGTACAAGGAACAAGGACTCCGGCTCCTGGACGCCTTCCAACCGGTGGACATCCTTGTCAGCCGGCACTTGGAACAATGGACGAGGCCAGTCGCTTTCGTGCAAACGCCCGCATAATGCAATCTTATTAACATGCTAATCGCATCACAGAAGAGTCAATAAGAAAAGTTATTCATTGAAATACCTACTGTAAAGTATATTATAATTATATTTATACACTATATCTAATATATATAATTATACCACTACTGTATATAATTATATACTATATATAGTATAAAGATTTCAATTTTAAATCAATTTGGACACTACATCGGTACCGTACCGGTAGACGTGGTGTTGGGAGGCCTCCCACAAGGTGGACCGACGATCTGGTGGGCATCGCAGGAACCCATTGGTTGCGAGCAACGCGGGACCGATTTATGTGGTGATCTTTGGGGCACGTCTATGTCCAGCAGTGGAGGTCTACCGACTGATTATAACTACACTACAGTGCTACTGCTCCTATCTTTTACTGATGACAAGTCTCTGTTGCTGAAGACCACTGCTCTTGTTTCTACCGCCAAACAGCAGCGTGCAGACTTACCTGTATCCCGGATTGAAGGGCGTTGTATTAAAGAAATAATTGGGGTATCGAGATTTATATCTTATGTTTGTGACGAGCACAATGTGGTGCTGTGTATATCATCCTGACTAGCAACACTCGTCCCATCGCTTCGTCGGTGGAATATCACCGTCCGTGGTTGTGTTCGGAACGGAGATCCATAAAAAACGTCTGCAAAATGCGATCAGTAAGATTTATAAAGATCGTATCAAAAGGTGGATCTGTACACAACAAAGATGTAATATAAATATTTTCATGTCCGATCCTCGCGCGGAGAGCGCCGTTTTACATCTCTTGCAAATCCCCGCCCGCGAGGGATTACATTTCCATTCTCGCAAATGTGGAAGCTGGCCAAATTAGCCTGAGTATTTTTTAATCAAAAAACTTATTAACTTTTCTGCAACCGGAAGAATGTTAATTCGCTCAAAGTATTTGCACTTTTTAATTTAAACTTCCGGAACATTCGTTATGTTATTTAAGATTCAAACGATCATTTTCTTTCATCGTATAGACTTCCGTTAGATAACGATCTCACTTGATTATAAGCGGATGTGTGGGAAGTGATTCATCTCTCCATAACAGCGCGGACCTGGTTAGGATAATATACACAACACCCGTGTAAGGGGTCCCGCACAATAATTCACCTGCTCGTGGTGCACCCTGCTAATCAACAATCGAGGCTCTAGCTCCCGACAACTCGCATTGACCCAGCATAGTGGGAAATGGCCCATATGTGCCCCTACATACCTCCTAGTCTCCTAGTATCCCTAGTACCCAGCTAGTACTGAAGGCCACGCTGACTGTATGTGGAGATTTTTAGGGAGGCCTATGTCTAGCAGTGGACATCTATCGGTTGATCATGATGATGACTCAAAACCGCATTAAGCTCGTCGCCTTGAAACATAAGGTGTGAAACGTCACATCTTACCTCCACTCCAACATTCGGCCAAAGAAACTTTGTTACCCCAATAATTTCACGACATACAACGCCCTTCAAACCGAAACTCAGTAATGTTTTCGCTACTATTTGTCGACAGGAAATTAACTTCACAGCACATAGACGGTCTTCGGCAACAGTGTGATAGTAAAACGTTGTAATTTAGAAGATTATTTGCTTCTCTTATCGTTTTTTTTTAATATAACAATGAAAGTAACTAAAAATTTGGCCCTATTGCCGTTTAACTTTGTGACATTAAAGTAAGATAAAGCTGCCGATAACTTACGGCTTGTACAATATATACAAAAATTTCATAAAATACATAACAACCAATTTTAGATAAAATTAATCATACAACATTAAAATATTATAGAACAGCATATATTAGCAAAAAATACTTAGAAGCTATTTGTTTGTACGTCTAGATGGAGACTCAAAGAGAATCTCTTTGCATCAGTAATCTAGTGAAGAACGCAATCGTAATTTCGCATCGCATCCTTAATCCTTTCCTCCGACTGTACAAAGCTTCACGTTTTGTACACGTTTTCCACAGTTACACAGGGGATGTTATAAAAGAGAGAGTTTTTTTTTAATAATAAAAGAACCTGAAAATTTATACTGTAAATTCTCAAACTAAACAAATCTTTTAGCATATTAATTTAATGTTGTTTATCGACACAATATAACACATCACTACTATGAAGATATACAATATCTGGGAAGACCCGTAGGCACAAATGGGAGCCATTGTACGGAGAGGGGCGAGCAAAAAATAAGGGTTTTGAGACTCAAGTGGTGACCGAAGGAATTAGTTGCGGAGTTGGGTACCTACGTTAATTACGGTGCTCAATGGTGTGCGAGTGTGAAGATTACGGAGTAGCCGCCGTATCTTTTGTGGTTGAAATTGCAGTACCTGCTACCCCTTCATAAGACAATGTGTCCAGTTTACTAAACAATAAACAGTTACACAATAAATAATATGGACATCATCTTTTTAGACGTAAGCGCCAACATTTCATTATTACCGTAATACGGTAATTTTTTTATATTATTATTTGACATTAGAAATATGGGCTGCTGTGATATCTATCAACAGGATCTACTCTATCATTAATTTATATAGATCGAAACTAGTTGATGACATTAGATAATTGATAGCCATGGTATAGATGGAGAAACGTACCCACCTAACTCAATTGGATACTATGGCGGTAGGTTATATATGATAGTAATACTACTCGTGTATGTGAAAAGTACCCTCTAACCTAACCTAACCCCGGAATTATGTAGATACAATAGATAAGGATAAAAGTAAATAGAAACAAAAATCATTATTTTACATAGAAAAATTAGATAAGAACTTGGCAATATTGTAAATATTTTGCTCAAAGTTGCTAAAAGTATTCATAAGTTATCAATGCAAGCAATAATATTATTGATTATTTAAGGTCTCCGACTTGTGATTATCACCATAGTGAACGATTAATAAAAAAAAATCGGAATTAAAACGGTGTGGCATGGCTACTGAGTTTCGATTTCTCCAAGTAATTAGTAGCCTACTCAATTCCTTGTCGCAAACTAAGCCTTCATTAGTTAAGGATAACTTTCCATGTCGCACATTTTTTTTGTATCTTACAGAAGCCGCCCCGTTAAGCTTTCATTTCCACGCGTGTATTTTTTGAAATCCCTCTGCTCCTGTCGACACACAGATTACAATTTCAATTCAGCAACGAACGTGGAATATCTAAAATGTAAAAAAAGGCAGTATTACCAACCAATAAACTACCAATACAAGAGTATAAATAACGAACAAATGGCCGACATAAAAGATATTTTTTTTTGAAAAACATTTCGACTCGAACCGGTCGCTCCATTCACAGTGCAGTTTCGTGGCAATCGAACGAACCTTTCGAGATCTGCAAATGGGTCAGTTCGCCGCAACAGCCAGAACTGCTTCACCGTACTAAACGTGGAGCAGGGATTCAAAAGGCCGGCGCGGCCGAACCGCCGCCGCAATTACATAATTTCAGCATCCAACTGAATCTGTCTTAATAACAACACGACACACAATGAATTGTTGTTTGGTACAAGTGATCAAAATGCGAAAAATAATATAACAATTTAGTTAATAACGAAATGACGAGTTTTCGAATGCCCTTTGTGACCATGAATATTTAGACTACATCTTGATATATGCTACATATAATCAGTATACAAAGGATTCAAACTGTACTGGAGTTTATAGAAGATAGAGATTCAGATACCGACAACATTTATTGAAGATGGCTAACTATAAGCAACTACAATTTTATTACAGATGTTTTATATATTTGTAAATTTCAAATAAAATGAAATTATGAGGCAGTATATGTAAAGTTATAAGCTTATATTGTTGTTGTGAGAAAAAATTACATTATTTTGCTGGAGACCGTCAGGTATCACCGCAACTCCAATTTCTACCGACAAACAGTACTGTGCAAATATTACTGTATTCTAGTTTAAATCGTGCTATAGCTAGTAAAATTACGCGACGAGCACAATTTGATGTAATGTATATTATCCTAACTAGCACCACATTGGGCAGGTGTATCATTTGCTTTATTAAAACGTATCGCTACATCTCTCTCATCTCGTCACCTGAACCGCAAGCTCGCCGAAAACCGCCGGGTCCCGGCGATAACCTAACAAAAGCAAATCCCGTTATTTCCCACGGGCTGTGAAATTTTTTCCAGTTTTCGGACAGTTCCCCAACCTCGCTAACCAAATATTACACTGCGGACCACCAGCACAAGATCTCTTTTATTACAAACTTTTCACTGTCTCCTTTAATGTACCTGTATATTATTATACTGTAAAGGTTAAGACATTTCCTATAATTCTAAATGTAACATTTTGCAGAAGACAGCGACCATAACACCGTTAGTCGACCATTTTCTACACAGGCCTACTTTCTGTGTAAATATTACCACGTTTCAAAGTATATTAGCTACTACAACTTACGAGAAGAACAGAGTGATGGTAATATCATTTGTACAAAACGATTAGTTAACATCAAGTGACCAGTCTGCTAAAGAAGGTGAGCAATCACAGCAAAATTTTATAGATTAGGCAATATAAATTCCCATTATCACTTTTTCTGTCTGGATCTACAAAATAAACGAATAGGCCTGAACAAATGGGCCGATTTGGGATAGTTTCTCTGCGAAGGTCGACCGGATGCCGTCGCCTACATCGGTACGCGAGTGACTTACAAAATTTGTCTCATAAATCCTACGGAATGTTCAGTCGATGATGCCTCCATAAAAGAGATAGGACAGAGTCTTTTACATGAAATATTACAATGAGAACAGTATTGGATACCACCGAAAAAGAACTATGGGAGAGGCTTAATTTTGAGATCGTGTATTTCTCCTCTTTTCGTTGTTAGTTTCATTTGTTAGTTTTGAAGAAAGCGAAGAGGAAGTATCGATTAAATGCTGTGGAGGACTTTCATACAGTCAATACTCTATATTGTGAAAATATAGAATATACAAAAACTAAAATAATTAGAATTGTAATGACGAACCATTTATGTATGAACCCGCACAACAACTCACAGGACCTAAGTCACCCTCACCTGCTCGTGGAGTTTCCTGTTAATCAAGAAACGACGCCTTGGCTCCCACGAACTCGCATTGAGCCAGCGTGGTGGGAAATAGCCCAAACCCCTCCGTATGAATCCTTACCCGAAGTGGGATTCTTTGGGGGAGGCTTATATCCAGCGGTGGATATCTATCGGATGATGATAAACCATTTACGTTTCTTAAACTATTAAAATTCACGTACACGATGCTGTACAGCAACCGGGGAGTTGAACTAGTTATTAATATAGTCTGCGGGATTAATGGACACCACACTAGTTATGATCTGTGTACTTAACTGTCGAAGACGGTCCTGTTCGAAGTAACCCCTCCGGCAGACGTTACATTGACCCGAGAGACTGCCTGCATCTTCTTCAACCGATATTAAGTTATTCCTAACCGATGGGATAATAATAGAGGTGCATTAACGTCGATCGTATGCATTATATCTGTGAGTCGACTTTATTACTTTGAAAATAAAAAAAAAATTAATTGTTACACGTGAGCAGTTAGTGCGCCTCCAGCGGCGGTTCAACTATAAAACGCTAAAGTAATCGTAAATAAAACGTAAATTTTACGCAATCTATCCATTTCTACGGCTCGTAAACTACGATCGACAGTTACTACCTTCATAAAGAAGTTCAAGGCGATTTTTAGCTTTTAATATGTTAGCTATAAAGATATCACAATATATTTAATAGGTCAACACCAGGAAGTAATTTTTTATCTTACAATTATAGAGGAAGTGAATATATAATATGTAACGGTACAAACAAAACTCTCCCCTGAAAGCAGACGATATCTTTTTTATTTTGTAGAAGAGAAATATTTAAAAAATGCATAGCTTCTGTACGAATGTCAAAGTTATGAAATCACTAGCTTGTTAGTAGTAGTCGACTTCCTTCAGAGCGCTGTGAGGGAACCTAAGATATACCGGTGTCGCGCTGCATTACGCTCTAGGCATAGCTCTCTCTAGTGAGGGTTCACTGCTACAACATACCATTCCGGGATTTCCATCCCCCACCCCCCTAAGTCGCGCAGCCCTGTCCATAATGAGGAGCTTGTTATACAGGACAACATGCCGCTCGTTCCTTTAAGGCAAAAGATGACACGACATCAGCCCAGTAATGTCACTAGTTACTATGCTCCTTTAATAATTAGGGCTTAATAATATGAGCCTAACATATACTTTAAGCAACAGTCGTAACTTTTCTCTGAATATCAATCACACTCACTTGTCTTCTCCAGCCACGTCAAGTACTGTGTAATAACAGCAGATGATAAATGTACTTACCTGAAAAGAAAAAAAGTATATTAATATGTTTTAATAATTAAACATACCAATGTCTTAACATTATATAATGACTGTCTTTTCCCTGCCGGCTTTGCTGCCCGTAACCCCTCACCACCTGCAACATGCTTTGGGGAACGAAATTTGGTTAAATCCATTCCTACCTGACCTCTACATGGCAGAGGCAATATCTCTACCAAATTTTGAGTGTTGACATCTAATAGTTTCGGAGATCTTGTGATGAGTCAAAAAATATCTAGATATCTCTCTCGATATATATATATAGGAGTGATATCAGTATGACGCAGCGTATTCACAAACATATAAGTAAAATGGGATATTATTGCGGCCAGTTTACAATGTTAAGGTTGTAGCCAGCCAAATTGGTAGCCAAGTAACAGGTCTGCTTATAACAACGTGATGCTGGTTAGGATGCTGTACACTGCAGCACATTGTGGCAGTCGCCTTGAAACAAGTTATTCCAATAATTTCACTAGTGACAGTGCCCTTCAAACCGGAACATAATAATAATTGCTTGCACACGAGTGTGTGGCGGATACAATAGGAGCTGCGATGATCCTTACTTTTTTATCGGGGAAAATTTTCTTAAAAGATACCTTGCTTCTGGTAAGAAGGCAAGGTTATAAGGGTTCTACCTACTAAAATCTATCGATTATCTGACTCAGTGCATTAGGAGGGGCTCCGGGATCTCCTACGGAACGCACCGATGCCCTCCTGCACTCTGGCTATAACATCCCACAGAAACGCGGAGCCCTACTTAGCACCCACGCTGTGCTTCGGCAAATACAAGACCACCATGCATTTGCCGTCCACCTAAGGATTGCTTATCGCGCTCTGAGTGCCCCTACCCTCAAAGCCCACGAACCTGAGGACACTTTTAGTCGCTTTTCTTTATATTAATGCTTGTGATTAGCGTAGAGTGATAGTTCCTAAGAATGTGTATTGCGAAAAGAAAAGTTTATACGTATGAAAAGTAAACTCATAGTAAAGTGTATTTTCTTCTAAATCGGGAAATAAACAAATAATCCGCTGAACAACGCCGCTGCCGGTGTTTGAACGAAATTCAATACCAATAGTCAAGGACAGGACACGAATTTAACGCCAAACGCCGCCGGATGTTCCTCGAAAACAAGGCAGCGGGTGTTGCCGACACGAGCGGTCCCGGGACACCGGACCGGCGTTGCCAAGAATCCCGGCTGGGAAACAACGGCGGACGTACCTTGACAGGGACATCTGAGCCCTTTTCACGATTGTTCGACGGTTTCTCCGGGATCGTGCGGAAGGCGGGGAAAGGCAATTCCCGCGTTACGGGTGATAAGGGATCAAGGGGGTTGATCTATCGATTTTGTTTATAACTCAATATTTTTTCATGTTGTGGTTACCAAAAGAATTTTTTTTTTTATACAGCAAAACGAAAAGACTAGCAAGACGCTCACCTGATAGCAATTGATACGTCCGTAGTAATGTGGAGCCAGTTAACAAGTTACAGCTGCTATTTCCGCTGATAAACAGTAGTGTGCAAACATTACTGTGTGCATTAAAAGGTGTCGTTGTTAGTTAAATTACTGGAGTAACAACTTAGCATTACCTGAACCTATGCCTATATATACTTATACCTGCCTATTTATACCTATACCTGAAGGCGACAAGCACGATGTTTTTTCGTATATGCCATCCTTAACGCTAATTGTTATGAGCAGACATATTACTTACCATCAGATGAACGTCTTGCTCATCACACGTTTGGGCGAAATTCAATTTAAATACTTTTTAATTTATATATGCAATGAAAGAAAGCCTGATTCTTGTTTTATCATGACGATATAACATGTACTAATCAATTCCATATCTATAATTTTTTTTTTTCAATTAAGCGACGGGGCCAGCGGGACGTTCACCTGATGGTAAGTCATACGCTCGCCCATAATAACGTGCCGCTAGTTAGGATAGTACACTAGTAGACAGTACTGTAGTACAGTAGTATAATACTGACAGTGACATTGTGCTCGTCGCCTAAGACAAAAGTTGTTGAGTCCCGTTTCTCCATTAATTACACTAGCTACAACACCCTTCAAACCGGAACACAGTAACGTTTGCACACCACTGCTAGTCGGCTGTAATAGGCGTTGCAGTGATACCTACCTAGACGGTCTCTGGCAACAGAAACCTACCACCAATAAATATATCATCTTACATAAGACCTAAATATTTAGAATCTATATATACGAGTATATATAGGAGATATCCAGACTGACTGACCCATTGCGAGCTCTCTGAAACTAAAAGACGTAAACACTCAAAATTTGGTAGAAACATTGGTTCTGCTATTTAGATGTCGGCTAATACAATGAATTTAAAAAAATTCCTACCCCAAAGGGAATTTCGGGGGTGCTACGGCCGGTAAAGCGGGCGGGGAACAGCTGACAGCGTAAAAACAATTATAATTGAAAATTAGAAATCATGAACTTTAAAACGTTATTAGATAAGGCGTCGGGTCCAGAAGGGACATTTGAAATTATTAGTGAGTTTTGCCACGGGCAGTTATCAGTGCTTCCTGCGCGACCCGGGCTGACCCGCCCGATAACCTTATCACAGCAGCAAACACTCGGGGGCGTTTACACCACTGCCGGCGATTTTTTCTTATCGAGGAAGTAATATTAGTTTAACTATACTTGCTTCTAGGTCGTAGTGATGGTTATGTGGGATTATAATCCACTAAAACCTATTCCGATTCTTTTTAATTGACAATGGGCTAATTACTATAATTTTATCCTCATCATCATCAGCCGATAGACGTCCACTGCTGGACAGGCCTCCCCCAGAGATTCCCACGTTGGTTGGACAGGGATTCATATGGGGCGATTTGGGCCATTTCCCACCACGCTGGCCCAATGCTGTTTGGTGGGAGCCAGAACCTCGTTTGTTGATTAGCACGGTGCACCACCAGCATATGAGGTTGGCTTGGGTCCCGTGAGTTGTTGTGCGGGGACCCTTACTGCCATAATTTTATACTTAACATTAATTGACAATAATGCCGTGGATGATAAATCATGCTTTGTCCAAAATACTCACTCTTATATTTTTAAGGAACCTAGTAATGTTCTTTTGCAGATAAAGTTACGTTTCCTAAATTACTAAAGTAATAAAACTTAATATCTTATGTCCTGTGTATATCATCCTTATAGCGCCACGTTGTTACGGGCAGGAATATTATTTACTATCAGTGTACAACATCCCGCTTGTCTCGTCGCTTAATTCAATAAAAAAAGAAGGAACAGTAATACTCTTCACTCTTGTACTCATAAATGAACAGTTTTGTTCAGAGGTACAGGAAAAAAAAGATTGTGAAGAACAACTTATAATATCTTACTTTCAGGAGTTAAAATGTTATTGATGTACCTAGGTAATTAACTAATAGCGCAGAAGTCGCGAGACTCAGCGCACGAACTACTCCTTAACATCGGATGGGAAGGACCTCACACAATAAGTGTTAAAACGCAATACTTCACACCTCTGTGCGCTCGGCACTCGTGTATTACATGCGTGGATGCATCAGCTTGCACACGCAACTGCCAACAGCCGGCTCACTGGTTGATGGGTCGCCAGGTCAATGTCAATACTTATTGCCATATCGATTTAAACATGAGGCTTTCCATTCGCCTTCATGAGTCTGATCAGGCGTGGAAATAATAATGAATAGCGTTTAAGTGCTAGGTTTGTATGTGCCGTCTATAATGACAGTCGTTTATCTACCCGACCTAGCTACGTAATGCTTATGTAAATGTCTAAGTTAGTGTCATATCGTTACTACAGGTCTTAACTCTTTAGAAACAATACTCTATGTCCAAGGTAGTTGTATATTAAATAACAAAAATTCAGTGTAAACTTTGAAGTTGTTTTTAAGTGACACTCGTCACCTCAATCACACAAAATTGCATTTCATCCGATACGTATACTATATAGAGCTTACACACGATCGGTACACACTAATGCCGAAACGGAGTCCAATGAACTGCGAACTAGCGCTGGATGGGATGCCCCAGTTACAGGAAACGGCTGAAATATATCAAAATAAACATTCGCATCGGTTCGGAAGCGGACGCAAATAGATTGCTTTTTAAAACTGGAGCTGCAACCTAGAAACGAATAAATTACACTGCCGAATAATGGTTCGTGAACTTTAAATCTCTATTCATTGACTCAATGCACACGAAGAGCTTTTACTCCCTTTCAAGCATGTAAGCTTCCACCGTGGTGCGAGAAATTTTCATGTTAATAGTTCATATGGGCGAGATTAATATACATGTAAAGAAAGTAAGAACTTAAGT
This sequence comes from Ornithoptera alexandrae, assembly GCA_029030555.1. NCBI lineage: Eukaryota > Metazoa > Arthropoda > Insecta > Lepidoptera > Papilionidae > Ornithoptera > Ornithoptera alexandrae. Next base: position 10,363,399 of record JARDVY010000007.1, read on the forward strand.
ACAATATAATTTTACAAAAACATTAACAGTAGTTTATAAAACCGATAATAAGGGTGAGTTACGAGAGTGGCCCGAAAAAGACACAAGGATTTTAATATTACTTATTATATAAGCTAAGTCTGTGATAAACTGTAATTTAAAAATATGTAGCGAGGCACTATGAGTATTCTCTTTTGCGTACATGAAGTACAAGACTGGGAGACAAGATTAATGAATTTAAAGACCTGATAGGTTCTAACATTTGTCTGCCCTATAGTCTCGGGCTGTTGAGAATAACACTAACGTAAGCCGTATCTGTAGTAGAAAGCGACTAGGGATTTGAAGACGAGGGCCCTCATTACCCACTAAGCGGATTGACTCGTAGCTTGTCATAGCAAAGAGAGAATCCTGACACTTGCTGGGACGTACTTAGGCACAGAGAAGAAAGGAGCTGGCGTATTCCGAAAGAATTACTGGGGCACTCTCGGAAAGCACTAAAGATGACCACCGAGGTTTTAGTAGGTACAAAACACACATAAACCTGTCTATCCTCCCAAAAGCAAGATATCTTTTAAAAATTTCTTACTTCGATTAAAAAAATTTTTAACATTGATATCACATGCAATCTTCTGTGAGTATAAACTGCAAATCTGTCAAGGGTAAACGCAAACGTACAAAAACCAGAATCGCTGTGTCAGTCAGACGTCGGCACGTGAACGGCAAAATAACTGAAGTAAATGACAAATGAAAATTTCATTTTTGAACGTTTCGTTAAAATCAGAAAACGTCCTCTGGAGCTCACGCGAACAAATGGTCAGAGCGTTTGAGAGATCGTTCCGCCGTCCGACTGTAAGAGATGGTGACAAATTGGCGAACGACCGAACAAACATCTCGCCGAACAACTATGATGGATCGGGCCCGGGCAAGCAGGCCGAACGGGCACCGGTGACAGGTGACAAGTCTACTGCCTCCACTGTACATGCCCCGCTCCACAGATTATATATCAAAGTGGCCGCCTATTCGCCTCTGTGATTTATTAATCTCTATGGCTATTTAAGGGGGGAACCTTATTTCATATTTTATACTTATACAGGTAAATTACTTATACAGTTACAGTTAAATAATAACAGGAGGTGTTATAGTTAAATAAGTAACGTGTAACAGATACACGGGTATCTATCTGTGGTATTGTAGCTGCTCATAATCATTATCAGCCGATACACGTCCACTGCTGAATATAGGCTCCCCCAAGATCCCCACATCTATTGGCCCAGGGCTACCCGCATCCACCGGCTTCCCGCGACCTCCCGAGCACATGGAGCCGTCGTTTGTAGGGATTCATATGGGGGGATTTGAGCAGTTTCCCACCGCGCTGGCCCGATGCGGATTGGTGGGAGCCAGAGCCTCGTTCATTGATTAGCACGGTGCACCACAAGCAGGTGAAGTTGGCTTGGGTCCCGTGAGTTATACGGGACCCGTTACATTGTAGCTCCACATTTTATATTAACTTCGATTTATAAACGCCAAAAACGTTTGGACACGAAGCTTACCTAATTTTTTTTATATAATTCATATAAATTTAATGTGCACCATAGCCATATATTATCTGTGGTGAACCTAAATATACCACACATATACATATAGTTTTGTTTAGAATCCGGATACGCTCTAGCCAGTCATTTGTTAGTCTCTGTAAGGTAAATCGGTGGGTACTTTGATGTATTGGTCTTGACACCAACGGGTGTAGATCGGAATACTGGCGACGGTTTAATGAAAATCAGGAGATTGACCTGATGACTTTAGTTCGAATACGATCAAACAACAGGGGGTAGATAGGTAGTTACACCGTTACTTGCCATGTTAAGCTTGTTAATATGAAATCACTAGAAACCATCTTTAGATGAAAGGCTACGAATGAGATTACTATGGATACGATTGGATAGAATTGTAATGTATTAGTCCTCCAGTTGGAACAGCAAATCAAATGTTCTGTAGCAGGTATTGTAGAACCGTCTGTATAGTACAATGCAAAAATAAGGCAAAACAGCGCTGAACGAAACAATGGCGAAGCATGTCAGGAGATAAATAGATCTGTCACAATGCACAAGTGAACATGTTCTGGTAGCGAACCCGGACGCGGTTAGTCAATTCGACTAAAATTTGCATCCGTTTAACCCCTAAGCCATTGTGGCACGCTTCGCATTCAGTGGTACGAACTGAAGGCAAGAGGTCAACTGTCGTCGTACTAAAACGGTAATCGATACATAGACGTTATTTGAAAGAGAAAGTTTTTTATAAATAAAAAAAATCAAGTTGATCAAAATAGATACTGGAAGTATGAATATAAGTGTTATGATATGATATTCAGCAGAGCATTATTTACCACCAGATGAATGATGATTATATATAACCTTGCTCATACAATTAGAATACCAGATATTAGGAAGGACTCCAACCCTACTGTGCCACAGAATGTAATCTTTCTTTCTTTTCTCTTAATGAAAGTATAAATTTATGGGAAAAAGAACAAGAGCTTTTTTATCACCTAAATAGTAAAAAAAACCTGATGTTATTAATAGAAGGACCACGTGACCACCCGGACTTGAGCCGGCTGCAGCGAACAATGCCTTCTCGCCATAACAAAAGTACACAACGTCCTAAATACTAATCGATAGCGGTATACGTCAATGTTTCTGTGAACACGCGAATACATTAATTGGGCAAAGAATTACGAAGAACAAACCGACAGATCCGTTTTAGGATTTTTTATATACACTTGTGTATAGACTGAAGCGCAATGCGGCTGGGAGCATCTGGACGCGTGTACCCAAACGCCTATGCGCAAAGGCCTACCGTGTGCTGATGATAATAATGATAAACCAATAACCTTCAAATAAACAATGTTATTTATTATATGATAATTATCCTCAACGTGTCGTAGAAGATGACTAAACGTGATTTAAAGTCTTCAACTTATATCGGAGCCCACACAGTATATTCTCTAAACCCGCGCACCAGGCATGGAGTACGGTAAATACCCTCAATTTAGAAGGCTCAAAATTCATCAGGATGTCCGGCCCAATATTCAATATTTGGAGGCTGAAATGATGAAATAATAAAACGTTAATGGGTGTGTAGTACGAGTAGAGAATTATCGCCAGCGATGGACAGACATTGGCTGGTGTCATTATGATCAATATTCATTATCATCATTATCAGCCTTAGATTATCCACTGCTGGATATAGGCCTTCCGTGACGTCTTCTACCAAATGCGATCCTCAGCTTCTCGCATCCATCCACTTCCGACCGCCCTGATGATGTCGCAATATTGATCCATATTGATCCATCCAAATTTATCAATACTAAAAAGTTTAAATTTTAGGCAACATCCGACCAAACAAAGCCTTTAATCCTGCAGTGTCATCAACCAACAAAGGTACCCACTGCCTTGTTCTTAAATGTCTTAAATGATTAGCGCTAGTATTTCCTAGTGTTTATGGTCTACTATTACTTAGTAGGCATCATTATTTAGGTTAGTATTTACCATAATGATGAATGGTCTGTTCTGCAATACTCGATTGCTCAAAAAAGTTATGTATGTTATGGGAAATATCTGGTGGGTTTATATGATGTATGGGTTTGTACGACTTCAAATGGTAACAACAATTTTAACTAAATATTTGCAGGACATGTTTAAGACTCCTTTAAAGTTAATAAGTAGTATGTTTGGGTCAAGTGTTGTTAGGAACTTTCGAATGTAGTCAAAGTAATGATTATATTGCAGCAGAATTGTCAACATGTGGACATTGTCATGTTTATGGAAAAAAATACATTTACACATTCATCACCACCATCGAATGCCAATTCGCCAGCTGTCCAGGTAAACAGCACGAGGCGTTTAGTATCCGACATCATCTGAATTTAAATAGAACTGTGGGACCATCTCGTATCGCTCTGGTGCTGCGATGTTTGCATTCAAATTAACAGCCAAAAAAATATGTAAATATGTTTTAGCGGGACTGTAAAGTTAGAACACGTTATTAAACTTCGCACCCCCGTGAATTTTAAATTCGCCATAAGTTTTTATTTTTACTAACCCTGTTCTAGTTAGTAGAGAATAAAAATAAAGCTTGAATTTTATTGTATTCAAAAGTACAAACTTCCTTTCCAAATAGTATACTCGATGATTTACAGCATTGAAAAAATATATGAAGGATGTGGTTGAATAATTATAATGGCGCAGTAGGTAACAGGAGCGTTAAGCAGGCTTGTCTTGAAAAACACTTGGTTCGTTTCCAAGACCATACATTGTAGAGTTTAGTTTGTTGTAAAATATTTTCGAACCTGATTAGCAACACCCTCATATATAAATCTCCCACCATAACAGTAACACTGTGTTACAGTGTATGTAAGGCAAAATATTCTAAACCATTGTTATGTCATATGCAGGTTGTATGTCAGTTTGTCGCCGATAGCTCATTGGGTTCTTGCGTAACAGTGCCAACCAATGGAGTAAAGTTGCCACGGAATTCAATAGTCCATATAGTCCATAATTTAATTTAAAACAACTATTCATAAACACACATACGTTTTCACTGATTTCCACAACAAATAACACTAGAACAGCAGTCAGTTCTGTTGACTGCCGGGCTTTACTAGTAGGTTTATAATTCACGACCTCATTGTTACTTAACATTGTTGCGTATCATTATTGCGTAATTAAAAGGCAATCCTTTTTAGTAAATATCAAATATATACTAAGTATCAAAATGTATGAATCTATATTGTATCTACACAGACACAGATAGTCGAAGACATGTAAAATACTTTCTTAGAGTCAATGCAAACGTCATTCAGCAGTTTGTTTAATAACGGTGAATACGTCAAGGCGGGACAAGGATATATTAATAACGCGAACAAAGCTATGAATTCGGGACAGTGTTACGGCGTAACGGCGGGGTCCGTGTTACCATAAGTAACATACGGCCCGCAAGAGTAATAACTCTGCGCGACGCCGCTCGTATTTCAAACTGACGCATCGCACCGCCGAATATGGCGATTCAGGGGAAAAAAGCCCACCCTTAGCCCATCTACAGGTACCGTGCGGTCCAATACGACATTTTGAAGCGCTGCAAATGATATCCATTCCTATTAATCCTCTTCAAAAGTATCCGTTTCTCTCTAACTCCGATTAAAACATTATTTAAAATCTCAAAGACTTTAAGAGGCGTCTATATCTATATAGCTTATTCTCTCAGGATACATTCCATCCTTGACATAATCCGTAGCTTGATACTCATACGTTACTCATATATCTTAGGACATATGTTGGCTTCATCTTAATTTGAATCTGCATCGAGTCCTCGACCAGAGAAAGAAATCTACTATTATCTGTTAATGTATTATTAAGAGTAATAAAAAGTAATAGTAGTAATGTAATATTTTAAGGGACCCCGCATAACAACTCAAGGGACCCAAGCCAACCTTACCTGCTTGTGGTACACCCTGCTAATCAACAAACGAGGTTCTGACTTCCACCAACCCGCATTCGGCCAGCGTGATGGGAAAAGTACCAAAGTCTCCAATATGAATCTCTACAAACGACTACCCCTAGTGCATGGCGGTTTTGCGGGCAGCACAGGATCAATCGATGTGGAAATCTTTGGGAGAGGCTTATGTCGAGCAGTGGACGTCTAGCGGCTGATGATGATAATGATGATGTATTATTAAAATACCAACAAATTAAATTGTTTAACATTGGACTTAACATAAATGCAAATAATTGGTGCTCGTATGCTATCTACCGCATCAATCATTTTTGCAGTCGAGCAGGACTGTGGTATAATTCTCGAGAAGAAAAAATCAATGTTTTCACTACTGAATCACTTCAACTGGTAGCATTAATAGATTTAATACAACTTGGATTCCATTGTTCTTATTTGCATGTTTATACTTAATTTCAATTAACGTGAAACTTAGCACATTAACGCACCACCTTCTCCTCGGCAAATGTTGCGTTGTAATTAGATATGTGTCGGCCAGCGACTGACAGATGTCGCCGGAAACGATCCCACCGGTGGGCGGTCCGTTAGTTAAAATGTTAGTAATTTTATGGTTATAAATTTTTTTTTTCTTTCAATGGAAACTACTTGTGTATTGTCACCATCCTCTGCATGAGTATGTGATGAAAAATAAACACTTTCAACGTCTGCAAGTCGTTCTAAAGTACGACAGAAATCTATTTAATTATGAACATGTTTATTTTTTGTTTATTTGGTAGTTTGTATACAATAATATGTTTACACAAAACTGTCTTCATAGTTCAACTGGATCGATCCCACTACTTACAAATAATTGGTAGAGTATACTTCAAAGCATTGTACTGCAGGCACTTCGATGTATAAATTAATTTCATTTATCTTACATCTGAGTACACATCTATACATTTAATTAGAATTTTACTGTTTTTATATAAAATAAAGTCCTGAGAAAATAGGAGAAATGTAAAGAGAAACTGTTTACGATAACTTCTCTCGAGAACCATAAACTGTGAGACGGATTGGTTGAGTGCGAGCCGACCTTTCGCCAGTTTAGGTCAGCCCAAGTTGCGACTGATAAATGTACCAACTAAAGGTGCTCTCACACTTGAGCTTCAATGATATCAAACTGTAATCATTTTACTCGCTAATGATAAGCAATATAAATTGTTTTATTTCCTCTCATCTATGTATTCGTCTCTATTTTGTAGTTTTCGACGTAAGACAGACAGGAATAATTAAATATAAAATGTTTGTAGTGGCACGGATAAAATCTGTTCACTGGTGTATAAAATACTAATTTATAAACATCACTTATTTATACATCATAAAGCGACGAGAAGTGGAGCATATTCAATTAGCGATAAATATCCTGCCTGTAAAATAATACCAAGAAAAAGGATATTCGTCTTGTATTTAGAGAAGCGCCACACAACAACAAGGCGTTAGTATCTTATTACTGGTGGTGGGTATCTGTTACCGGAGACCGTTTAGATAGGTACCACTGCAGCTTCTAGAGGTCCCGTCAAACAATAATGTGCTAACATTACTGAGTTCCGGTTTGAAGGCGCTGTAGCTAGTAAAATTATTAGGATAATGAGATTTGACATCTAATCTCTTAAGGCGACGAGGACATGTCTGCAGCATGCTATCTAGTGGCGCGTTGTTATGGCAGGGATATCACTTACCATCAGGTGAACGTCCCGTCCGTCTTATCACGTCGTCTAAAAAAAAGTTTAAGTGTTTCCTTATATTAAGTCGCTGCGAATTATAAATGTTGAGATTCGGTTGATTCTAGTACTATTACTAACTACCTCGTATTAAATAAATAAATACGGAAGTTTTCTACAAAACTTTAAGAATTTAATTAAAATCCATTCAATTATAAGTTTATTATAATTAAAACAGTTAACTATAGTATGGTACCGGCGCAACAAAGACGGATCGCGAATTCCGTGAGAGGCAATCGCGAAACCTGTCCCGGAGGTGCGCGGGCCCGCCTCGCCTCACTCTGAATAACGAGATCCCTGCATGAGAATCTAGATCTATTCAGTTGAACAGCATTGCCTAACATATTACTCGAGTTCTTGACTTGGATGCCGTAGGCTATGCATAGTACATTCCAAAGTATGCGCTTTAGAATACGAAAGCTTTCTTTCCTTTCTCCAGATGACAGTCTAGCGCTTTTTACTGTAAGTCTCTCTTATGGCAGATTGTCTAGATAAATATTTCAACATACGCTGAGTAACTGATTAAGATTTAAATTTCGCAATTTATGAAATTAATGAGATAACGAAACTTCAATCTTTATATCGCAGCCGAAAATCATGGCATGATGCTGAATAAACACTATATCTCTTTGTGAGTAGAACTATTTTTTACTATGGGTACGACCGTCCTGTTCGTTTCATCATTATCATTATATCTACGACGTGTACAGCTGTATATAGACTCTTGTGGAATCTCTCCGTTTAGTTGGACCTATGAAGGATTTCCTAAAAAAACACATCGTATCGAATTTGTGTAAAATAAATGGATAATCTAAAGCCTCCTTATCAATACCAATGCCAAAGAAGATTTTTTCCAATTATAATTTTATTAATACGCTGCTCAATATATTGCGTCTAATAAACAAATAATATACATAAAATAATAATATATGTACATACACATATTTTCATTTAATTGTATATACTATACAGATCTAAATATTGTGATAAATCACATCGATAGCTTTGTTAATTACTAAGAAAAGTAACTGTTTGTATGTTACACTAATTATAATCATTTACGCAGATGTAATTACAAGGGTAATTTCGATGGCCTAGCTATATTTACTACTGCAATCTTAATATCTTAGGGCATGGTCTCACGAACCACATTGGACACCTTTAACCTTACGGTATCGGACCATTACGCGATGTGCCTCGTGCCTTACAAACGGACAAACAGTAATACTTCCTAGATAAAGTAACGAACTCAACAATAAGCTCCCCGCGGCTTTATTCAACACAATCCAATAATGCAATAAAGTACACTTTATCCGAAATTGATACCTATAAAGTGCTGATGGTAGTGACAAACAGTCGAAAGTCGTATGAAACATAGTATCGGTATCACACACGAAACTCCAAGCAGACTTTGTATCGTAAAGTATTGAGACTGCCCGCTTTAGCGGCGAGTATCGCGTGAAACCTACATATCTGTAGCAGCGTGTCGTTTCCTTTTAAATTTCTACAAATCTCAGAACTGTATCTTGAACGTTCACGAGCGACATAAATTTTGAAAATTCCTATTGTTATAATATATTTTAGACTGTATGTAATGTGAACTACGATTTAAATTTTAACAGCGCCCACCGACGCGTAGAAAATGACGTTTGCACATTTAACTGCAACAGTAACACATCGTGGCAGATTGGAAATATTAATCATATCACCAAGGACTTCAACAGACTATCATATACAAAAAATAAAAAACACAAATTGTGTACTAGAATTACTAACAGAATCTATGTACTATGAAACTAACTGGTGATGAGTGAATCTTTCAATCCCAAACAATGAAACACTGTCATAGTAATAAATAACTATAGATTGTACTCCATGCGTTATAACTTTGAAAGAAAGGATATATATATAAAATATAAAAGATTTTGTTAGATTAGTGATTCTACTAGCTAACACTTGTACGAATTATATTTCAAACAAAAAAAAACAGGTCTTAGGCAAATGTCACATATTAACACACTTTAAACTCATAATACAACGGTCGTAATTCCAGGATGAAAATAAAATAAAATATCATCATTATCATCATTGGACGGAAGTCCGCTACTAGACATGTTTTTCTTGTTATTCGGCGAAGCGATGAGACAGGCAAGACGTTCACCTAATGGTAAGTGATACGCCTGTTCATAACAACGTAGCGCTAGTTAGGATTATATACACTGCAGCAAATTGCTCTTGTCGCCTTGAGACATAACATGTTGACTATCGTTACAACAATAATTTCACTAGCTATAACGCCTTTTAAATCGGAACACAGTAATATTTGCACACCTGTGTTTAGCGGCAGAAATATTCGTTGTGGTGATACCTATATAGACAGTTTTAGTTTGGATGTAAGTTCATGCCGGTCCCAGGTTTCGTATATGATAAGACAACTCTATCCTTCTAGATGCGTGGGAGCGCGAGATGAATGGCGCATACGCTCGGTTACTGACATCGTGACTCTTGACCGAGAGAAAAATCTCTCGCTGTCTCCCTCCCTCACTATCATTTTACCGTTAAAAAAAGGTAAAAAAAAAATGGTGGACGTAAAAGGCCTTTTATTTCGACAGCGAGATCTCGTGGAGCTTAACCGAAGCAACGGTGTAATGAAGAACATTTTATGGTGTAGCATATAATTCACCATAAACGGTTGCTTTTAACTTGATGACAATTAAGATGTCTTTAGATGTGGTTTTTACTATTAGTAATATTAATGTTATTGTTGCTCAAATATAATACACTAGCTGTTTCCTGTCTTCTTTGCTGGCCATAACACCCCTGCAACTCCTTTGGGGAACGGATTTTGTAAAATCCGTTCTTAGCTGATGTCTAAACGGCAGAAACAATATCTCTGCCAAATTTTGAATGTTTATGTCTAACAATTTCTGAGATCTCGTTATGAGTCAATGGACCTCTGGATATCTCCTGTATACACTCGAGAGCAATGAATGAATCCGGGTCACTCGAAACCTATAAATCTCAGAAACTAAGAATGCTAGTCTAATGAAATAAATTGTGTTTAGTAAACAATTAAATACTCCTTAAATTAAGGTATCAAAACTTCTTAGTTACTCGAAGGTTATGTCATAAAAAAATCAAATTATAAAAAGTAAGACTTTTGAAGATGGACCTACGAAATTACTGCATTTAGGTCAGTAAATATATAAACCATGTTGATAGTGTTCAATATTTATTATTCAACCTGTAATCAAGTCGCGTATAACTGAAGAATGCACCAGAATCATCACAATGCTGAAAATCGGTCGGAGTCAGCGAGACATAGCCAGGACTTCCGGTGTGTCGCTGTCAACAGTATAAAGAGTTCTCCGACGTTACGAGGAAACTGACTTTAACCTACGTAAACCGGAACAGGCAGAACTAAATGTACCACAGCACGAAAAGATCGATACTTGGTGAACACCATGCTTCGTAATCGCTTTCTCACAGGGACTGAACTTTCAAATCAGTTTCGACGCCTTGGAGGAAGTAACCCAAGCGCATGGACAGTAAGACCACTTGTTGAAGCTAACTTGAAACCACTTAGACCTGCAAATGACCCTAAGACTAAGTCTTAAAATACGATCACCACATGCCTAGAACTATTTAAATTGGACTATTGAAGATTAGTCGAAAATTATGTTCTACAAATCAAACTGTATACTCTACAAGCACGATGGAAGACACAGAGTGTATAGAAGACCAGGGGAAAGATTTAAGCAAGCATGCATAGAAGAAAAGTAGTCTACGGTAGTGGGTCTGTACTTGTGTGGGTCGGAATTTCATCTGAGAGTCGTACAGAACTGGTGTTCATAGAAAACGGCTCTTTAACTAGCGGAAGATATGTGGAAGAAATCCTAAATGAACGTGGGTCATTTATGGTCAATTTGGGTGAGGATGCTATTTGTATGCTAGACAATAGCCGACCTCACGACCAAAACGTTTCATTGTGAATGACTACCTACAAGAGATGAACGTTACTCCTATGGAGTGGCCAGCACGCAGCCGCAGCCCGGATATCAACCCGACCGAGCATGCATAGGTATAGGACGAGCTAGGGATACAGTATGCGTAAAACAACGAAATCCTCCCCCTCCCCCAATCATGTTTCGTAAGATCAAAATTGTTATCACAGGGGAATAGGAGAATATTTACCAAAATCATATAAGAAACTTGTTGTACAGCATGCCAAACCGTGCCAAGCCGCGTAAACGCAATAACGGAAGCGGAAGCACGAGGAGGCAATACAAAGTATTAAAATTCAAGAAAATCATATTGTTGTACAAACTTGTGATTTTTGCTGTTTTGCTTTTAAGGTGAGATCAGCAGTATTTTTTTCTTTATGTAATTTTCAATAAATAAAATGTAGTGACTTATAAATTTTATTGCATTCATTTAAGGAGGTATTATATTATATATAAGGGGTATTACATAGCTTATTTTATTACGCTAGCATTCTTAGATTCCAATTTTCCAAGTTTTATAGGTGATGATGATGATTCCAAGTTTTATAGGTACCTTTAGGTGACCCGACTTCATTGCTCTCATATATATATATAGAAAACTTGTTTAATAAAAAATTCCAGTAATCTAATTATTGCGGGACCGACCTATGTGGAAATTTTTGGGGAAAGCCTATGGCCAGCAGTGGACGTCTATCGGCTAATGATGATGGTGATGAATTGTAATCGATCGTAATTACTAGATTGCTATCACAATCATTATGTATTTATTATCTACAGTAGGCTCAAACTTATCTTCTAATGCAAATTATATTACAGGTTAATGTACTACTGGTACGCCTCTGTTGCCGGACACCACCTAGGTAGGTACCACCACAGCGCTTATTTCGACCGCCAAACAGTAGTGTGCAAACATTATTTACTTCCGCTTTGATGGGCGTTGCAGCTAGTGAAATTACAGGAGGAAAGGAGGTTCAACATCTTGTCTCAAGGCGAAGAGTACAACACGGTCCAGTGTATAACATCCTAACCAACGCTACGTTGATATGAGCAGGGTACCACTTACCATCAGGTTAACGTTCCGCTTGCCTCGTCGCTTTGTATTAAAAAACAATGCCGGTATGATCAGCGTGGAGATTCTTGAAGACGGCCTATGCCCAGCAGTGGACGTTATGCAGCTGATATAAAATGAACGAACTAAAAATGAGGAACAGATTTAATGAAACTTTAGAAACGTTTATGAAACGGCTTCGTATGATAAACATTGGAATCCAATTAGTAAGTATAAGTGAAAACAAGTTAAAACGGTAAGTAGTTTAAACGGGGACATTTTTATTGGCCGCTTAAGTGATAATGGTGAGAGATTAGATATAGTCAAGTTACATAAATCTAAAAAAAAATGGTTAATAGATCAAACCCCGTCGATTATTCTATAAGCTTTTAATTTATTTATTTCTAATGAGACAACTTTTATTTTCTCTAATCTTGAACCATTAAAATCTAGACATTAGAGCAAAGATATAAATCCCTGTAAAAAAGAAATAAAGTAGGAAAGAGAATATTCATTTGTCCAAAATGTACTTTAGTTATTATAATATATATTATACTGAATTGGACAAACATGGACATGGTAATCATTTGATTGTGCCCGTACATATCATAACTTAGCATATAACTTAAAGATGTAATAGAAAGTTTATCACTTAAAAGGGAAATAAATGGCATTTAAAAAAAGAGGCAAAGGTTCAAAACATTACTAATTAAATGTATAGAGGTATTGATGCAGGGTGCGAGGTGTTTAGTAAACGACAACGCACGCAGCAATATCAGCACTGTATTGATGATGAGCATAGTGATTTAAAGTACAGAAGCAAGTTACTAAGTACAACAGTATTACGAAGATCCAGAGAGATCCACTTAATGAATACAATTGTTTACTCCGTAATGACGTCGTGACCCAAGTCCTGGCATTATATAAATCCATAGTGTTCCAGTAAAAGGATACAATTGTTTACTCCGTAATGACTTATTGGGCCGAAGACAATATATAATACTAATAAGGATTTGCGATGTGATAAACGTTAGCGTGATCTATTCTTCATGGTAGCGCCATCTGTTGAGTTGGTTGAAAACTTCTTATTATAGAGTAAACACAAGAAAACATACAAAACAATAAAGTGCCCGAACGCACCTCGAGGTACTAACGGGCGGGATTATTAATTTATATATATATATATATATATATAGCTAGATCCGTTTGTTTCTCCATGTAGGATAAATATATATGAAACAAGAAATATTACATTACAAAGTACAGATAAATAAAAAATACGTTAGTGTTATTTTTTATTCTAAGAGGCGTCGAGACGAGCAGGATATTCATCTGATGGCAAATTATACTCCCGCCCATAACAACGTGGCGTTAGTTAGGATCACATTGTGTTCGTCGGATAGAGACAAGACCTTAAGCCTCCTTACTCCAGCAGTTACAGCTACTACTACAACGCGCTTCAAACCGGACCACAGTAATGTTTGTCGGCACACCTACCTAGATGGTTTCCGACAGCGAAGACTTACCACCAGTGTAATATGGTTATATTTTAGATTTTCTTGTGTTAAATAAACACATTATTTTTATATTGGTATATAGGTGTCGGAAAAGAGAGGATCTTTAAAAGTTAACTAAAGATTTTTATCCACTAAAACCCCATCAGGGGCCTCGTCGTATCGCGAGAAGCCAAGACAAGAGTTCGTGTTCTGGTATTGGTACTGCATATATTACAATGGCAAAAGATCAGAAATACTTTTAAGTTGTTACGTGAGCTAGATTTTCGTGATAAGCGAGGGAACGTCGACAGAGGTGATGCCGGCAATGCCATTGTGTCAGCGGCGAACGGAACACAATGGACGCTCACTTTCATTTCCACGTTACGCACTCGTAAATCAATTAAGTTTACATCTGGTACAATTTTTAACTGTATATGATCCAAAGCCCGTATCATATGCAAAAGACTCGTTTGGGTATAAACAAGTATCACGATAAAGAAACGTAGTAAAATGTCTAACAAAATTCAATCACAAAGCACGAGTTATTTTTAATATGTCTACGCATTGACAACCCTCCGTCATCATTTATCATCATCATTCATCATCATTATCAGCTGAAAGGCTCCCCCAAAGATCTCCACATCGATCGATTCTGAGTTCGATTTGGATGATCGATTTCTTATTGGTTTTCAAGGTCCTCGAATCGCGACCGCGTACCGGAAAACGTAGTGTTCGCAGGCCCCACGCCAGGTGAACCAACGATTTGGTGAAGGTTGCGCGAAGCAACAACCATCAGCATCATTTTCTTGTTATAATTTAATTTATAAAAATAACTTATAAGGTACAGTAGTGTATTAATCGGACTTATCTCTAAAATATTAAGTTCCCCATAAAAAAAGGAAATTCAGTCAAAATTTGAGTAACATCTGCTAATTATAATTCGAGAGACTGAACAGAATTTTATTAATTATAATTAACCTAAAACATACTTATCTTTAAAAGAAACTAGACGATAATTAGTTCTACATTATGTTGAGATAAATTTAGCGAATAATTTACTATCTGCTGAGACATTAAAACTGGAACACAGTAATATTTACTCAATGTATTTCTCAGCGCCAGTGCTTGTATATAGTTTTCGGGGACTGCTTTGGTAATCGTATGATCGGTCATGTAATGTGTTACTGGATGAAGTGCTGCAACATGCAGACATGCACACATGCAGGTACGTGTGCGTACGGCGCGGCACACACGCGCGTCAAATAAATACGTCACCATTATAACAAAGGCCCCACTAAATATAGAGTTAGCCGCGAATTAAGTTTTATACGCGGTGTGTAATTTCAAATGGAGGCGATTAGGCGCCCGGGCGGCGCCTTTGATCCCCGCACAAGCAATCGGGTCCCGGTTCGATTCTCACGCTCGCACGCGATGTTAAGGTGGGGACACACTATTGTACTTTTTATCCGCGCTCACTTTACAAACGATTAAAAAAAGGGTTATGAGCGGGGATCTGTTATGCAATCATGTGTAAGATCTATTATCGATGGTACATTGCAATTTTTATAGGACCTTTGCAAAAAAATTTTGTGTTTGTATGTGTTTTTTGTCAGATCTAAAGTATTAAACAGCTGCTGTAGAACGAAATCCGACGCTTATTATTAGAAAAAATTTATGTTAAATATTATACTTCAAATAATTCCTATTTCATGTTCACGCTCCTCATTATTGCCTTTTAATTTGATAAATAAATGTTCTACTACAACTCACGTATTAATAGGTGACGATCAAGTTGGCCTTATCGTGGACATTACAACAAAACCTATTCACTCACATGCTCACTACATTTCGTATCGGTTCGTTTGTAACATGACAATAAAAATAGATTAAACAGTGTTTAAATATACGGTATTAACAAAAATTATAAAAGTTACCTTGTATTAAAAACGTGATATCAATCACTACGCCAACATCATCATTATCATCATCGGCCGATAGACGTCCACTCCTGGACATTGGCCTCTCGCAAAGATCTCCACATCGATCGGATGAATCGCTACGCCATACAGAAGATCTATATGATTAAATATCGTATAATTTTTACTTTGACTTTGTGATGAATTCGTTAGTCGATCTGTCAACGTTGAGTTAGAAAATTAACATGCATTTAAAGCAAACTACAGAGAGACGTTAGAAAAAGAAATACGAGGCTTGGAGCAAACGTTTCGTTGCTGTCGAGCTCACGACTTGTTTGCCCAAAGCCGCGGGTTTGCGTTCAGTCTGTGGCTCTGTACCCAGACTCCACTAACCGCTGAACGCGGTATTAATACAAACTTGATGTAAGTACAAACCTAAATAAACTATACATAACTATTTCCTTCTATATATATATAGAAGGAAATAGAATGGAGAATGAATGAGAAATAAAGAGAAAGAGCAAGAATGAAGGTAACAAAGTAAAGACTTATAATAAAAGGAAAGAATTGAAGCCCATGCCTACAACTTCTCGAGGGTACGAGTAAAAAAAAACACAGTGTGTAAATATTACTGTGTTCCAGTTTGAAAGGAGTTGTAGCCAGTGAATTTACTGAGGTAATGAGACAACACCACGTCTTAAGCGCAATCTGGTGCAGTATACATTATCCTAACTAGCGCCACGTTGTTATACACAGACGTATCACTTACCATCAGATGAACGTCCCGCTCATCTCGTCGTTTCGATGAATAAAAATAAAAATACTTACGTAATCACTACTTAGAAGAAAACAGAGAGAACATAATAAAGAAGACGTAGAGTTTTACTTTACTGAAATTTCCTGTTAAACATCTCAGTTCAACTAAGGTCATTGAATGTGATAGGAGATTGATTTAACATTGACCTGAATAAAGTCAAATCTGCGGCCAAAGATTCTTAACACCAAAGATCATTAACTATAAGCATATAACGTTAAGTATATAATAGATTGGAATAAAAGTTTCTAGCTTTGTTTACTTTCAAAGGTTCTCTTTTCATAGTAAACGTTTAGTCCGTGTCGTGACTAAGACTACGTGAGTTTCTCAAGGAATCAATAAGTATACATTTTCAAAGCTATATTAACTGTATAGTAATGAATAGAGCTGGCTAATGATACGGCAGCCCAACAATGCGGGCACAAATGAAATAATAGCATTCTTTTAGATATACGTATAGAAGTTATGTATGTAATAAATGAACTGAAGCTTGCAGACGTACCGCCGGTGTATATTTACTTTATCTATATATTAATAAACGTCGACAACATTTATATGAAGATTACTGCTTAAGGGGAAGGATATTAATAAAAATAGAAAACCTTCTATTTTGTATACTAACCAGTATACATTTTAAAGATGATCCATTGAATGGTTGATCAGACAATTTCAAACACGCTAATGTAAACCACGATGATACCTACCCAGAAGGTTTCTCATACCTTTGTTTATCAGTGGAGAAATCATCAAAAGAGATCCTTGATTCTGGGAGGAAGATGATGATATGTGAGATCTGTATCCACTTAAACTACATACTTGGTGATTGTCTCGTGATCTCTTACGGATCGCTCCGGTTCCAAGCGCGTCTTACAGAGGACCGTAACCTTTCTCAGCATCCTCTTGATGCCACGATAAAAATACGATTATCTCGAATTTGTTACCCACGTCCGACTCGTTTAGTAAATTATATAAACTTTCTTTAGAAGCTCGCAAAACAGAAAACTGTTTTAATCGCGCTCTACAGCAGGTAGGACTTACTTTAGTCCTATTTTTAATGGCCCGAGACTACAGGCCTTCTACCACGAATAGCATAGAAAGTGAATAATCATTTAGAAAACACTTTACAGGTATACAGGCTCGTACGTTGATTCTAATCTAACTAAGAATTGATGTGTTCTTACATGCGCTCCACCCAACACGTGCCGTTATCAGTAAAGAACTACTTACCCAACAATCGAACTATATCAATGTCGAACATAATAAATAATTCGAGTGATAAACATTTGATGTTAACGGCGTGTTAATTTTATTTGCAGCATCATGGCCGACGTCTGCCTGATAGCGCGCTGATAACGAGTTCACTGTTTGAATTGTAATACATTTGTTTTATGATAAAGAAAAAATTAAATGTAAACTATTAATACAGCAATGATGCGGAATTATATGGACCTTCATTACAAACAGGGGAGTCCAAAGAGATTTCGCATATGGTTATATGGAGTTCAGATTGAGAAAACAATTTCGAATTTATACACGTTGTAGCCAAAGTCTTGCCTATGATTTAAAAATTTAACCAATTTTAATACACACAGTTGCGTCACCTTTTAAATGACCTAATAGGTTATTATGAGACGGACTGACCAGATAAAAGCGGCAGTAAATAGCTCATCATCATTACCACTAGGAAGGCGGCCATCAGAAAGGAATGGCGACGTGTTGTTAAGGTTGCGACTAAAACCTGATCTCGACCACTCTGTCAAAAGTGATACCGACGAAGATGAAGAAGAAGAAGAATGGGTAATTATTTAAATAGATTTAGAGGGCTAGGATATGCAGGATTTACTTGCCTATACGGAGCGTACTCCCTGCTTAAGTAGAGCCGATTACACGGCACCGTGAGACTCATTACAATCTGTAAAAGCCTAATGGGGAATACATTCTGTTAACTTACCATAAAAGCCTTTACATCTTATAACATATAGGGGAATATTTTAACCATCTCTACTGTTTTTATCGAAATCAAGCTTACACCTTAATTTATCATGATCAAGCGGTGTCTTCTTCAAACTGATGTTTGACGATTCCAATGGTGATTAAGACGATGAAGCATGCTCGCTAACAAACCTGACTTACATATGTCGATTGTCGTTATACAGCCAGGTGGATTGAAATAAAACCCCTAAACCATCCAAACTATAACTTGTGTTCCCGGAAAGGACCCACGGACTTAAGTTACAAGGCAAGCGGTTAATCGTTAGCGCACGATGATAATTACGTCAGGTTTTATTATAAAAAACATTCAAAGAGAATTATAAATCGATCCCTACATATTACTAATATTGCAGTGTTTAGGCTGTTTATGCGGAAACAACAATCGAATTACTAAATCAACACTGAGGATGACGTAAACAATCCGGTGAGGGTTCGAACCCCACACTGGTCGAACCGTTGCCTCAGGCTTTATATATTAACCAACTTAGCTATCATAAGGAGAAGACGACCGACCTTGTAAACATATTACTAATAATATTTATAGCGTGTATTTATAAGATAATGATTTAAATTAAAGTACAAAGTTAAGTAACACAAGTCTAGACTAAGATTAAGTTCGGGTAACACTAATCCAAGCAATCAAACAGGGATCCGGAGTTAAGGCATTTCAGCTCACCACAGACAAGGCGGCTTATGTAGTAGAACCTAACACTAACATTTGTTCATACAATAACATTGAAATTGTTTATGAGAATTCTTACTGCCTTCTTACTGTAGGGGTGTGACGGTTCCTGCACAACAACTCACAGGATGTAAACCAAACTCACCTGCTCGTGGTGCACTCTGCTAATCAACAAACGAGGCTCTGGCTCCCACAAACCCATACTGGGCCAGTGTGGTGGGAATGGCCCGAATCTCCCCATATAAATCCATAAACGATCTATGTGGGAATATTTGGAAGAGGCCTATGTCCAGCAGTAGAGGTCTATCGGCTGATGATGATCATTCTTACTGGCATCTTTATTATGAAAAATAAAAAAATATTTAATATTTAATTGCTCAGGAGTTGAACTAAACAGTACTAAAGTAATCTAAACATAAGTTATATCTTTTAATAGTTTGAGAGTACCGGTAGTAGCGTAGTTATTGACGATAGGGATTATAATATGCAGTTCCGAAATCCTCCATTTGAATGGATAATATCCAGGATGACTGTAGTCGAGACAGTGCTTGAGCACTCCAATATCAAGGATCATTTAGAAATGGCATCCGCCGACTGAACCGCTCGCCCGGTTTACACTCGTCTCGGGATATATCGATACATCTCTGATAATACGATACCTCACATCGTAATGCTTATTGGAGTACATCTCTGTGTTTTCTCTATTTATTGAACCGTTATGTAATACATGTTACTGTACAGTTAGAAAAAAAAACAGTAATAGTAACGTTAATAAAATTCCAGTTAAAAGTTCAACTAAACTTTCCGCTTTTAATTTACATTTAACTAGCGGATTCAAAAGCGCATCATAAATACAGTTAACACTCAACTTCAAAATTAAAACATTTATATAAAAAAAATTAAGTGGTAATAGAGTAATGAATAAAGACAGTAAAATATTTAGTGCATATAATTAGTAGTAATGCCCTTTAAACTGAAATTGTCAATCAAAACGCCTTCTGTCTAGATATAACAGGCAGGTCAAAGGCACAAAAATATCCTCTTTATAAATGTTTACGATTGCAGAACAGTACAATAAACAAAATTATAAAGTGTACGCTCACAGTTCTAGAGAAGCTGCTCAAATGATCGGAAAGGTACAACATGGTCATCATCCTGCGTCAGTAATGGTTTGGTGAGGCATGTCTTATGAAGGAGTCATAAAACTACATTTTTGTGATAAAGACGTGAAAGCTTCAACCAAAGTGTATCAAGATAAACTCTTGGATCATGTCGTGAAACCTCTCAGCAATACACTTTTTAAATATATGCCGTGGACATTCCAGCAGGACTGTGCATCTGGTCACAAGGCACGAACTACCCAAGCCTGGCTTGAAACCAACGTTCCGGACTTTATAAAAGCTAAGGACTGGCCCTCATCTAGCCCAGACCTCAACCTTTTAGACTTCAAATTATGGTCAGTTTTAGAGGACATGTCCTGCTCTAAACGACACAGCAACCAATGAGTCTTAAAAAATCTTCGGAGCATGCAGTGGCGGTGGTGGAAATGTCCCTCAGAAACAGCGCGAAAATCCATAGATCCGTGGCCAAACAGATTAAAGGCCTGTGTAAGAGCCAAGGGTGGCCATTTTGAATAGAATATTTTTTTTGCTGAGACTAATAAATATGTAAGTATAAATTTTAATAATATTACGTTATATCATTAAAAAAAAATGTATTTTCATTTGTAACCGAACTTATGGCAGGACTAGTTATATAGTAATTGTTTATTAAGATAGTGAACAAAACTTTATAAACTTTCGCCGTAACACAAAAATTTCTCCTCTATATACCTATTAAATCACTTGTCTTTTTGTAGCGACGCGTGGGGTCCGAATAACACGCGGGACAATAGAACCCCATGAAGGAACCCCTCCCTTTAAAACACCAGTTAAAAATGACACGTCTTGCCCCTAACGCTTCATTCAAACGCGATTATTTTAAGGTCGAACTCTTCGGTGTCGGAGGTCAGGTCGCGCTGGCCGCGAGTGTATAACAGCTGTTGAGAACCCGGGCAAGTCTTTTGAAGTTGTTTAGTTCACAAGTAATAGTTTACGTGATCTCTTTGAACATATGTAAGTTTTTTTTTGTTTCTACTACACCGGGTAGCGCTGAAAGGAATGGAGTTCAGACAGAGTATTTCTTAATGCCGCTTTAGCAGCAGCCCCTCTACAAAGATGTATAACGGCAGTAATGCAAACATTCCAGACATCCGTACATATATTATCCCAAAATTTTAAAAATGTTCTTTATATGAAAGTGTCACTCAAAAATGCGTTAAATATTCTATGTTTACACTCCAGTTAAAACATTGTTCCAATTAAGAAATTTTTACCGCTTAAAAAAAGGTTGAAAAGTTTAGAGATACAAGGCCGGAACCTGCGCTGAATATTTGACTAAGAGATAAAGATCTTAACGTAGCTACTCGGGATAAAGCTGCGACGGTTAAAAGATTTCAAAATTTTGTTAAAGGTTCAGAAAATTCTACATTTACCGATATACTGTTTATTAAACAAACACATTTAAAGGTATCTGATGCAATCTGATGCAAATAAATATAATTAAAGTTTCTTTGTGTTATTAAAAGAGCAGTGGTCCAGTTCACACCAATGTGTTCACTTTATCAAAGCCAAAAGTTTCATTTGATAGTTTTCTTTTAGTCGGTTTGTCCTAGGTAATCTCTTAATCTGCTCGACTGAATTTAGACTTGTCTTCCAATGACAGATAGCTAAAGACATAAGGCATTATTAATATACGGTATTTTTTTCACAAAAAGGGTTCCGCGTATAATAATTAAGGCACATATAGTTATGACGAAATTTCTATTTAATGTAGTTTTGCGTAATGGATAATGGCCCAAATCCCCCCATATGAACCCCTTCAAACGTGGAGATCTTCGGGGGAGGCATATGTCCAACAGTGGAAGTCTATCGGCTGATGATGATGATGATGATAATAATAATTTTAACATAGAATGAATAAACAAAGGCAATACAAAGTCTGCCGGGCATAACAAGTAGAAATGATAATTGAATAAGTATCTCTGTAAGAATGAATATTACTGACATAAAGTTAAAATTGTTATTTTACAGAAAAACACTATGAACATTGACATAATGCAAATGTTTACCAAACATAACTATAAGCTTTACTTAACGGCGTGGAGATCTTCGATGATGATGATGATGATGGTACAAGTCCGATTTGTATTTGTGCGCGTAACAACTGTACTGTGAATGTATGAGTTTCAAAATAAAATAATAGTGAAAATAAAGGTACACCGCCGGCAATACTATCCGCTTGGTACCCCACAACAGCCGGGCGAAACTTTAATAAAAGCCGGCCCGGTTCCCATGGGCCTTCCACCTCTTGAACGCGAATCCGGACGATGAGAAAAAAATCCCAATCCCAAGCTTTGCGTCCTCCCGTTGCTCACTCAGAAAACATCCCATTAAGTAATTTTTTCTGCCTAAATCTAATGTCGAGGGTTGCATACCATGTGTCCTGCGGGATCAGGTCACGCGCACACACGATATCCTACACTAGCGCACCGTACTAGGGTACACTGTTGTGAGTTCACTTGTCGTTTAGAGGATTGCGGCAGCTGCCAGCGAACGCTTGATCCCTCGAATGCAACATACAATAAATTTTCAAAGACGAGATGCGTTTAGGGTGGGGGTCCGAATTTCCTGCAATTATCACTTAGTTTTCACGTACACAAAGCATGTTACGAACTCGTAACGCGCCATCTCCTCGCGGTTCGGTGGTTTAATCGTTCGCGTGTTAAGTAAAGCGATTTGAAGCTCTTTGTAACGTTGGAGCAGGAGCATCAGCGTAACGGGTTGCGTTAGATGCTATTCTATATCCTATGATATACAAAAGGTTCAACGCTAACTGTATAAAAACTCGTGTTAAGGGTTCGTTTTACCAGGTAAGGCTTTAAATTAAAATTTACTATTGTAATCTATTAAAATTATTACCGCTTTGATCCATCTTTGCTTCATCTACTAATGGAAATTGTAATAATTAGATAACTTCTTCATCTAAATATCAAATTTTTTTTTCGCAATGATTAAATCTCTTCGAAACGTAATATAATTGCATTAAATAGGATCGGAAAACAGTAAGACCTTTCAAACTGAAAACTGGGCGCACACACTGAAATGTACTTTTTAAACGCTTAAAATTCTTCCGTACTCCGCGAAGACGTGGGTCTCGATTCAATCTGGCTATTCAGCATTCACCGCCCAGCGTACGAAGGTCTGCCTAGTCTCTCGCAAATTAGCTGAAGCGAAGTTAAACTGGGCTGTCGGCACCCGCTCTTGGAGGTCCCGCCCAACTGGTCTCCGAACAATAGAGGTGTGAAAGGGGTTTTAAGTAAACACTCTTTTGTTAAATGGACTCATGGTTCACGGAGCGTTGTGCAAATAGATTAAGTTGTAGTATTGTCCCGACGACGGGTGTCTGAGGGACACCCCCTTTTGACAATGCAGTTTAAATACCAGATTTTGTAGCGACCTCCTTACGGCGCGATAGCGATCTTAAAGCGTTTTAGTAGCGGATTCGCGCTCGAGACGGCGACGTTTGCGCTTTTGTGTTTGAGTTAATGATACGGGACGCTTAGGGAGCGAGATCACGGCCGGTATGGACCGGAGACGAGCAAGTGTATGCGGGACTATCAACGAAAGAGAATGGAATTCTATTTTTTATAAATACAAAGCGACGAAATCGAAATTCTCAACTGAAGCAAAATCATAGTACTTCTCGTCTTCGGAGATAAGAAGTATAGTTACTACAGTGATATCTACAAAGTCCTTCACACCCGAAGACGTTAATATTTCCAGACCACTTTGTCCAACGTCTGTACTACTGTATTACTAAATCATTGACACAACAGTCTCGACACCAGTAGAATGATTTTTATTAATATTGATAAATATTAATCATTTCACAAAGCAAGAAAACTTATGTATTGTGATGATATATGTGAAAACCTATATTGTAAATTATACGTAACTTTTCCTTTTCCAGTTCATTATAGGATGGCCAGTGCATCCGGCGAGTCACCATCATATGTTATGAACATTCCCAGTTTACTAACAAGCAGGTTTAGCTCATCGTTCTTGATAAAAACAGCAAAGGAGTGGAACAACTTGCCGGTGTCAGTATTTCCGTCTAAGGACAGCATTACAAATTTAGTGCATTTCACCACCGTATACCACATCACCACTAAACGCTAGGTGAGATCGTGGTGGTGCCTTAACCTATTTGATTAGAAAAAAAAATCCGGTGATATAACATAGTTTAATCTGAATGCTTGTAGATTTAAGCTCGTATGCATGTAATATAACTCATGGTTTATAGACATAGTACAACAGAGGTAGCGGTGCTAGCTACGATACCTCCACTACCCACCACTAACGTCACCGTACAGTCAACAAAAGGGAATAACCTGCAGCCATTATATAATGCGAGAGCATCACGCACTGCGCACTAGGGTTGCCACAAACATACTAATACTTATACTGTATATAATTTTAACTTATGTCATTAATACTTTACTGTTAAGTTAAAAATATTATATACCTTTTTATATATGTTTTGGGTCGTTACATAGTCCACAACATTATCATCAGCCAATAGAGACCCACGGCTGGACAAAGTCCTGCCACAAAGATCCCCCCTTAGATCGGTCCAGCGCTGCCTGCATCGCCAGACATCAGGGTTCGTTTGTAGGGGTTCTTATAGGGGGGTTTTAAGCCTTTTCCCACCACGCTGGTCCAATACGGGTTGATAGATATAGACATAGGGAAAATACCGTTTTGAATCTTCTAAGAAAACGGATAGAGCTTACCAATATTTTTCATAATACATATATATACTAACCATCTATTTGATATTATCGTTATTTCATTATATATATTATATGTCACAACATATTATGTACATAATAAAATTAAATATATCATGATAAGCATAACATTATCGTGAAATCTGGTACAAACTTAAAACACTAGTATATGCTTTAAGTAGGTAAACTTTTAAAAGCCTGTTGAGAAGGTTTTACTTATATAGCATATGTACTGAAAATTAGAACAAGGGAGACGTTCACCAGATGTCGAGTGATACGCCTGCCCATAACGACATGCCGCTAGTTAGGATGATATACACAGCATCGTGCTCATCGCCTTAAGACATAAGATGTTAGGTTTAATTACCCCGATATCTTCACTATCTACAGCGCTCTTCAAGCCGGAACACATTAATGTCTGCATACTACGGTTTAATTGCGGAAATAGGAGCTGCGATACGCTACCTATACAGACTTTTACTTAAACTAGTTTCTCTTCACCTGCATTGCTGGCCGCGACACCCAGCAGCTCCCCTTGAGGAAGTAAATTTGTAAAATCCGTTCTTAGCTGACCACTAAATGACAGGAGCAATATCTCTACCACATTTTGAGTGTTTATCTCTAACAATACCACAGATCTCGCGATAACTAAATGAATCTCCGGATATCTCCTATATATAGGTAACTTTATACGTATGTATATTGTAAGTTATGTATGTTTTTAATAAATATAAAATTTTCGACGAATACGTTTACCTGGGACAAATATTCCAGCTAAGTGCAACTTCCAGAAAGAGGTCAATCGACGAATCCGACTGGGGTGCGCAGCGTTCGGGAGGCTACGCAGCATCTTTTCGTCTCAGATACCGCAGTCTGAAGACTGGCCACTTACTATCAGCCTTATAAACAGGCTCAAAGACACCCAGAGGGCAATGGAGAGCGCTATGCTCGGAGTTCCTCTGCGCGAATCAGAAATGTGGATATCCTCAGAAGAACTAAGGTCACCGACATAGATTCATCAAAAGATTGTTAGATTTAAGTGGCAGTAGGCAAGGTGCATTGCTCGAAGGACCGGCAGCCGATGGGGCAGTAAGGTCCTCGAGTGTCGCCCGCGTACCGGTAGACGTAGTGTAGGGAGGCCTCCCACAAGATGGACCGACGATCTGGTGAGAGTAACGCAACGCGGGACCGATTGATGTGGAGATCTTTGGGGGAGGCTTACATCCAGCAGTGAACTTCTATCGGCTGATGATGATGATGACCTTTCATGTAAGTTCTTATCATTTTATTAGTATTGTGTGGCAAAGAATCTCCTATCCTTTCCCTTTATAACGTTTCATCATCATCATTACGTGCTCTCTTTAGACTGAAGTTCGGCGATCAGATTGAGAAAAGCAATTCGAGCTTCAGCTATTCTTTAACGTTTAGAGGTGTGCAATTTTTTTGTAAATTAATGTATTTTTCTCATAACCATGACAGGACAGTCTACGAGTACAGATAACGTCTTCACAAAATATATTTATTTTAGAATCACAAATTTTCGTTACATATGTCTTCACTAGCGGAGCACTTGGCGACGAAGTCCACCGTTGAAGATCCCACTAGACAGTGAGCTGTATTTAGACTCGAGAACATACTGATCTGAAGTAGTCTGGCAACCTTACGGCGAGGAGTTCGAGCTGATGCAGGCGCTGCTTTATTTAGAAAACATTTCGACATGCTACGACGAGGCGAGCGCCCTCCTACATTGTTATTGCCGATTAGGGGTGCTGCTTTGGTGCAAAGTTCACAGGGATGAAGGTGGCTTGACTGAAACACGATGAATTAAATACCATATATTATAACTGTATATTACATTGTTTTTACATGCATCGTTACTTCATATTAGTAAATTTTAATCTATAGAGTTTTTTTCTTAGCGTGAATTTTCAAAAATGAAACCTACTAACATACATATAACACATATAAGTAAGTGTAAATGATAAAACTAATAAGTAGAATTTAAAAATAATTTTATTATTACTTAGGCTTAATAAAAATCATCTCAATTTGGCTTTAACTTATTAAACCATTTGATAAATACCAAAAAGTTGGTTAACTTGCTTCTCTACATAATTTTTTATAAAAGACCTTTAAAAACCTTAAAGGTTTCTATCAATATTTGTTTATGACATTGATAAACAATGTTTACATGTAAACAATATATTTTCTTAAGGTTGAGAACCCTAGCCACATCACCGAAGCACCTACGTCTACCCATACGCTAGCGAATTACCCCTGCGTGGGGTGGCCGAAGCCCGCGCGAGGGCGGGCGGCGCTGCTTCGAACCCGCGAATAAGTGCCCGCAACATACGCTAATTGCTCCTGGATTACAGGCTGTTCCCTCTTCAATGCTTCGTATCTACTACACGATCTTCGACACATTTCATACAAGTGGACGAGACGACAAAGAGGTTCTTCTGTTGATATAACGCGCCTTTGAAATTTACACCACAGCACCAGATTGCGCTTAGAGACAAGATTTCATCAGCTTCAGTACTCAAATCAAAACGTAGTATACTATTTATTCAGAAAAATAATAATCTACATACAATTTTTTTCGCCTGTTGTTAAGCGATACGCTTACCCGTAACAACTTGAGGCTAGTTAGAATGATATACACTCCACCACATTGTGCTCTATAGAAATATCACAAAATACGGCTCGCCAGAGCATTAGTGTTTCCCATATTGCTCTAGGGTATTGTGAAGAGGACATTAAGACAAGGTGAGAAAAAGAAGATAGTTGCGGTGCTGGAGAAGAATGCTTGTCATAACCTGGACCCAGTTTCTAACAAACATCTCAATCCTGCGAAAACTAAGTATGAAATGGCGTCTCTCTTTCATTGTCCAATGTCATACTCTCACATTCTTTCACACGGCGAGAAGGCATGTCTTTAGGATGACATGTGATGCAGAGAAAGGTGAAAGGCATAAGACAGCGCGTTGGAAATCCAATATGCTGGAGCGGCCAAGAGAAATGTATTCTAGGTGGTCCAGTACACGATACAGCAAGAAAAGCTACAGTGCGAGAAGAATGGCAATGTCTTGTAAATTGTGCCAATTATTACACGACGACCCCGACCACACTGCCAAGAATATGAGGACGAAGAACGTTGTGCTCGATGCCTTACTATAAGATGTTATGTTTCATTACCTCAGTAATTACCGTAAGTATAACGCCTTTCTAATCGGAGCACAATTTTTGCATACCAATGATTATCGATGTGTAAGATGAAAGTGGTCCCGCGCAACAACTAACAGGACCAACGCCAACCTGACCTGCTTGTTATGCACCCTGCTCATCAACAAACCAGGCTCTGCCTCTTTCTAACACAATAGACGTTACGGGCCTAGGCATTATGTCGCGGGTGCACTCTGCGCCTGAGTGCAGTAAATTTATATCGCGAATGTTGATGCGAGAATATGTTTAAAGCAACACTGTTTAAATATATATTTTTTTTAACATAAATCTTTGAGATTATGATAATCTATAACACTATCTGTCATAAGACTCGTAATTCTGCAACAAAGTTCAACAAGCGTGCCTCCATCGTTTACTTCGTTTTCTAATCATCTAGTACACGGCAATCTTCACTTTTCATGACTCTCTGTCTCTAGGGTTGTTCCCTCATGTCTGAGGATCGTGGTCAGTGCAAGGGTTGCTGTCTGGACCGGCGAATATCACTTTCCTATATAGGTAGTGCTTCTCCTTTTCTAATGTGTTAGCTGAAAGACCGCTCATTGTATAACTTTCTGTTCTATTGATATAATATAAGCACGTGTAAAGATGCTTCAGGTTCAAAACCACAATACAATGCACTCGTTGACAAAAACAAAGCGCAATTAAATACATTCAATTGCTTTTGCACAATTGTAAGGATTTTTTTTTAATTAATAAGATTTTTGTGTAAGCAAAGATATTAATAACGTCAAAACCTCTATGTTGTATTTGAAATTCTTCAAATCGCACATTCATTTGGTTTCATAAATCAGTGGTCAAGTTAATATGCATGAATAATTTGAGATCTCTCTAAAATTTATGTAATACATTTAAATTGAAGACAAATTTAAACTTTTTTTTATAGTCAAACCGGCTGATCAAACCATCACTGAAACGAACCGGCGGCGCTGAACTAAGCCTTCATGAAATCACTAAACTCGTCGCATGTATACTGCCTTAATTTCCGAGATTCAAAACCTGAATCCTTAGATAAGAGCAATTTACAGGATAATGCCTTCATTAATGGAGCGAGGTCCTTTCACCCTATCGCCTCTATAACCCGGCGCCTATTATGCGTTACAGGATATTAAATATTCATAAGTTTCCCACGTAAATCTGCCACTAAGTGACAGGATCGCCAGGTTAGCTTCCTGTAATAGTGGACCGAAGAAAAGATTACGTTGAACGTGTTGAGAGGGTGAGAAAGTGAAAGAAAATCGTTTATCGATCACTGGGTAATTAAGCAAGCGAATGAAAAGGTAAAATATATGTTATTTTAGAATAATAATGATGTGTTATATCTATTACAATAGTAAATACGAAACTAGTAGGGTAGTAGCCCAAAATGTAAAAAGGTACCGTTAATATTTAAACAAGCAGGTAGCCATCCATTCATCAACAATAGTAAGCAAAGTTCTTGTATAAAATATATATAATATCATTAATAATATCTTATGTATTTATTAATAAAAGTGAATGTAATCATATGTATATATGTATATTAAAAAGATAGTGAGGTACTATTAGTTTTCTATAAATTTCAAGACGAAAACCTCAAAAATTTAGTAGATGCATGATGCGGTACATCTTCAGATACTTATCGATCCTTTACTCCTGTCGACTAAAAGAGAACATAGCGTAATCAGTTTTTAATACGCCATTAAAAAGACTAGTAATACTTTTATCTAATATAAAATATTTAAAACAAAAAATACGCGCACAAATGTTATGTAAAACGATAACCTCAGATAACTCGAATGTGACATTAAAAAGTCAAAAGGAACGCGCACGCGCATAAATCTGACTGTAGCATGATTTTTTGTTATAAATGAACTTTGATCGTGATTATCAACGAACAGATAGAAGACAAGATGAAGAAGTTTTGCAGAAATCAAGTGGTAAAGTGTATGCTAGTTGCCATAAAATTGGTTATCTTTCCGATCTAACAATTGCACTATATGTTTCGAAACAGAAATGCACTGCAGCGGGATCTAAACTGTTTCTTACAGCAGAGACATATGACAAGTAGTGTCTATTATCAGTTTGTTATTCTTAAGCAAGTTAAGCTTCACTTGGAGCACACAAAAGGCTGTTCCGCACCTGATCCGCATAAGAATCGCACCGAGCCCGCACCGCTTGAGAACGGTCCAGGCCGGCTTATCGCACGTCTCCATTCCCGACGCGACGAACGTACCTAGCGGCGACTTCAAACGAACTGGACGATCAACCAAGTTTAGTACCTTTCGTACCTTTGATGAAATCTTGATTAGCGAACACAAAAACAAAGGTTCTATAACTTTAACTTGCCAACCGAAGCTCTCAGCTGTTCATTCCTGTTAGGTCACCCTCAAAGAAAGAATTATAAAGATTTTGTGTCTTATGGCTTGACCTATATGTTTCTTTTTCTATTCCGATTCGTACTAACCACAAACCCTGTCTTAGAAGCCATTTCCATACATAACTCAAGAAATATAATACGTTTTCTAAAATCAGTTCCGGTCACTACATAAATGTTCCCTTCGACGTACTCAGTCACTCAACACTACAACCAACGAATATAAATTCCATACCAAATGTATCTAACTAATATGCTTTTTAATTACACGGAATACATAAAGTTGCTGATTAAAAAACTACCCACAGATAACTCTCCCTGATACACTTTCCGAACATTTAACGGCAACGTTAACTACCCATCCGCCTAGTTTATAGACGTCGTAAATAAGTCAATAGGTAAGTAGTAGCTCCGATGGGAACTAATGGTTCCATTTGTAATTCTTGGAGAAGTGGAATGGTGGCTAATGAAATTATTGTTTCCATCGCTGGATCTCCAGGAGCTCCCTGACATTCGCGGAGCGGCTCCGATAGCAATTATGTAGCCCGCGAACCAAAATGATGTTTAAATATTCATAGATCGATTAATTATGGAAACAATTATCACATTAAAGTATCAACTTGTCATGAATGTTTAATTCAGTTAATGATAAAGCGAAATTCCATAATGATGAAGTATGATAAGAGGTTACAGAGACATTCCTGACAGCTCTTTCAACTTTTCGTTTCCTTTATTATTACGTACAAGCTTATAAAAAAGAATGGATAGATTTTGAGATTTAATATTACACTCATTTTTAATCATATACTTTCAGATGATAGATCTACGTTGTCGGAGACCGTCTACGTAAGTACCACCGCAGCGCCTATTGCATCCGACAGCAGTCTGCAATGTTTACACCGAACCGTGCTTCGGTTTGAAGGGCGCTGTAGCTAGTGAATTTACTGAGGTAACGAAGCAACACAACAAGCAAAATGTTTAGTCTTGTCGTCTAAGACACTTGTCTCATAGTACGTGACGTACGTAGCGAAATGTGGTGCAGTATGCTATCCTAACCAGCGCCATGTGGTTATGGATATCACTTACTATTAGGTGAACGTCACGCTCGTCTCGTCACTACATTGAATAAAAAAAAGATGCGCTAAACAAAAATTGTAGGTTACATATAGTGAGCGATGAAAACGACTTGCTCGGAGTATATCTCTACGATGAAATAAGATGTTAGATTCATAGAAGAAATAGAGTTATCGACACAGCCCTTCGCGCCATGATCCTCATGTGGCAATTGGCAGTACCATAGGCTCAAAGAACTGATGGAATGATGGTAGTTGATAAGCTAGAATGGCTATAACCATCAGCATACTTCAGGTGTCGCTGCATTCACCATTATCATCAGCAGCCGATAGACGTCCACTGCTGGACGTAAGCCTCTCCCAAATATATCCACATATAGTCTGCATGGTCTTCGGTACCGCTGGGCACTGGGGATTGTCATATGTAGGGGTTCATACAGGGGGATTTGTGCCGTTTCCCACCATTCTGGGCCAATGCGGGTTGGCGGAAGCCAGACCCTCGTTTATTGATTAGCAGGGTGCACCACGAGCAGGTGAGGTTGGCTTGGGTTCCGTGAGTTGTTGTGTGGGACCCCTTACACCCCCGCTACATTAAAACAGCTCATCAAACCATGTTTTACTAAGTACTGGTTTATGTTTCCTCTTCGTAAAAACAGAATAAATTTGACAAACGAAGTGATCTAAGTAATGATTTTCTTTCAATATAAAATATTTCTCAGTTGTACATTTTGCTTTCTTGATTAGGATGTCACTTTGCCTTTGAGTGCCAAATCGTGTTTCTTTATTTCGACTTACAGAAGACAAATATGAATTGCCGGAAGTTGATAAATCAAAAGAATTATTCATGTTAACTCCTCGGAAAGAAACGCTGTTTTTAGTCTACTGACCTACATATTTTTTTCAAGACGCATACAAGTTGTTAAGAGCGTGAAGGCTGGCAACGGTGGCACCGGTGGCAACGTTGGCAAGACGGGCATTGTATCCGGGCGCGGCCCACATCGCGCGCGCTCCGCCACGAGCCGGCGACGTGTTGCGACATGTTTGATGCATTAAACTGTTCACAGCCGCCGCCTCCGTTCCAGATCTCTGCAAATGTATTGTCAAAAGAAAACACTCCCGTATCTGTTTGAATATTTTTATTATCACTCATAAAAGATACAAAACTACTTGTTATTGTTTCAATAAAATCCATACATACAATTTTATGTAGGTGTTTTTTTATTCTCCAGTGACAAGATGAGCGAGACTCGCGCCTGATACTAACTAAAAAGACTGCCTACAACGTGGCGCTAGTTAGGATAATATACACAGATATATAGTATACTCATCGTCTTGAGATATAAGATTTTAAGTCTCATTACCCCAGTAATTTCGTCAACAATTGCTCTCAAAGCAGAACACAATAATACTACTGTTTTTTTTTGTCAGAAATAAGAGCTGCAGTGGTAACTACCTAGACGATCTCCGGGAACAGACCTTACAAATCTGTGATACTACCCAACAAAAATCTAGACATTTCGACTATACGGGTATACGTCAATCGCAACGTTTTGCATAAATAAAAAAATTGAAACAAAATCTGGAGAAGCGCCGAGAACGTTTAGTTAAAACTTAATGTACCCAAAACTTGATGAGATAATATCTAACTCATCACGTGCTTGGTTCACCATCTAGTTTTATAAAAAACGTCAATTTCATCAACATACGTTTCAAAATATGTTTCCTATATACAAAGAGTTCGTAAATATATGCAAATAATTATCCAGCGATTCCACGTCAGATCATTGACCCCTTTGTATCCAACGCTTTGACACCTGCCATTTATTAAAATTCCTATGCTATAAAAAATGATATTATTTAACAGATCGATGTTTTTATACAACTGGTGGTTCACTGGTGGTATGTCTCTGTTGCTGGAGATCGTCTAAGTGGGTACCACCGCAGTGCCTATTTCTGAATACAAACAGCAATGTAGAAACATTACTGTGTTCCGATTTGAAGGGCGCCGTGGCTAGTTTAATTACTGGGGTAACGAGAGTCGACATCTTAAGTTTCAGGCGACGAGCGTAGTGTAGTGCAGTATATATTATCCTGACTAGCGCTACGCTGTTATGGGCAGGCGTATCACTTACACTTAAGTGAATGTTTCGATCATTACATCGCTTAATTGAATAAACAAAAAGGTTATAGGCTTCTGATGTCAAACTGTATCTAGATGGATGCTTTGAAAAAGAGAGGTATAAGTTGCCAAGATTTAACTGCATTTTAGAAGGACATATAAAAACAAAATATATTGACATGAAGAGCCACGCCAAGAGGAAGATGTAAACACTCATATGGTATGATTTTATTGTATATATTTGCTGGTGGTAAGCTTCTAACTGTAGTCATCTGTATACATACCACCGATACGCATGTTTCTTCTGTCAATCAGAAGTGAACAAACAATATTTAAAATTACTAGATTTCCTAGACATATATATACTGATTAGCGCTATTACTTTTGTGGCTTTATAGTCAAAAAAATTACCACCAAAAAAAAACTTAACCAGCAACAAGTACTAATCTCAGGCAGAGAGCAACAATGGGCTATCACTTGACCTGGATTTCGGATAATGTCAATAACATTGAGTGCCTTACAACTGCTAGGGAAATGTGCCTCCGGTGATAGAGGTGTCCTATCCTGTTAGCTTATGATATTTTAAATAAAACATTTACTCTTATCATCATCATCGTCATCAGCCGATAGACGTCCACTGCTGGACGTCCTGCCCCAAAGATCTCCACATCGATCGGTCCCGTAATTACTAATATTTACTCTGATGAACACAACTCTCTAATTAGGATACAATGGATCCCATCGATCTCATGTTGGTGTGAGCGGCAATGAAGCAGAGGACCACCTAACCAAAAGTGCAATTTCAGACGAGGTGGAAACTCGTGTCCAAATGTTAGTGACTTTCTGAGAACAAAGGTCACCGATATAGTCCAAAAGATTGCTAGTCTCATTTGGCAACGGGCAGGACACATCGCTCGAAGGCCTAACAGCAGATGGGGAACCAAAGTCCTCGAATGGCGACCGCGTACCGGAAGACGTAATGTTGGCAGGCCCCGCACCTGGTGATCTGGCGATCTAGTGAAGGTTGCGGGAAGCAACTGGACGCGGGCCGCGCAGGGTAAATCGATGTGGAGATCTTTGGGGGAAGCCTACGTCCAACAGTGGACGTCGGTTGATAATGATAAGGATGGGTCTGTCATGATTTTTAATTAAAATTCCCAAAGTAAATAAAGAAAAAAAAGTCATTTCACCGCGGCAAATTGGAGCTAGAGAATAATGTGTACTTTCCTTATTTATACCATTGTTAAAGAGATGTTAATTCTTAAAATATTTCCACATAGGTTTTACGGAAAGGAATTAATAATTTTTTTTATATAAATATATAAATTTGCTAAATTGCAACGACGTTGGTAATAACGGCGGTGTCACCATACCTCCACGGTGAAGCTTAATCGAAAGTTTAGAATTGTATTAATACGTGAATATTTGACATGGCCCAATTCACGCAGTCGACAACACTTGCCTTCGGCTAGGGTTGACAATTTACATCAAGTAATTTATAATCCAAAATATAAATATGCTTGTTCACCTAATGGTGAGTGATACGGCTAACGAAGGAATAACAGTGTTTATTAATAATGTTAGTTTTGCACACTACTTCTTGGCAGTAGAAATAAACCAGTATCCAGAGAAACCTTACTGAAGTTATGTTACGAATGATACAACTGAACTGAAATGTTTGAACAAAATGCTCCCATTTACTTATTGAACATCTATTACGTTTTTTTTTTAATTCTATAAATCGATGAGACGAGATGGTAAGCGATACGCAGGCCCATAAAAACGTGGTGCTAGTTAGGATGTTATCACAGCACCACATTGCGCTCGTCGCCTTGTGACATATGATATTAGGTCTCATTACCAATAATTACACTAGCTACAACGCCCTTCAAACCGAAACTCAGTAATGTTTGCGCAGTACTGTTTGTCGGCGTACCTAGACGGTTTTCGGCGACAGAGACCTACCAGGAGTGAACCGATGCGTTATACTCGTATATTTTAGAAATGATTATATGTAAGGCCCGCAATCTTGCCATGCCCATATTCTATATATCGTCGTCAAGTTAAAAAAAAAATGATATTAAAGCAGAGTCATCGGTTACATGCAATGTTCTACTGCTCCATTCACCGGTCTGCCTGGTGCGACACGTCGGAAGCTTTAATTGTTCGCATCCCTGCAGTCGGGATTGTTTGTCCCAGTTCTACACCGCCGGCGAACTGGGTTACACGAATACAAAAAAACTTAACTCGACACAGTTTCAGCCTTCATCGACGATACTTTTACTGTTGAAATACCATCAGCCCACGTTTGAGTAATTAAGTAGGAAATGTAACTGTTTAATTGGGGTATTGATGAGTTAATAGGACTTAACGTCTGCCGACCTAATCTAAAACCTAACTTTGCAAAGGTCCTTAACATTACCATGATTCCTAAACCAATTACGGTTTTATGTAGCATGTATGTGTTAATTACTAGGTTAAAGAGACTTAAAATCTTATGCATAAGCTACGAGCACAATGTAGTGTAGTGTATATTATTCTATGCTGGCATGCCATGGGCAGGCGTATCACTTCCCATCTGGAACGCCTCGGCCGTCTCCTCGCTTATTGAAATCGTTAAAAGATAAACGAGTTGCTTGTGTACAAGAGATGTTCGACCACGACGTATGAGTACCTACGCGGTGCGCCTGTCACAGTGTCACTGATTTATGATTGATAGCCCTAACCCTGTTGCCCCAGTTGGAAGTGCAATTAAATTCGGCCTTCGCTGGTGCTGTTCACGTTTTTTCGTCTGTCCGCAACACTCGAGCCGCTTTTCCATATGTATGTACGCTCGCGTGCAGCTAACCATGCGATGAATATCACTTAAATACAAAGTTTTACAAGTGTCCACTTGTCTACTACATTGTTTTTGTCATGTAGGAAACGAATGAATATTTAATTCAACGTTTCATCATATTAATATCCACTGATGTTAGCTATCTCATAAAAGAATTTTGTAACTTTTGAAGTCTAGGTTGAATAGCGCAATATACTTAACAGTGAAAATTGTTCCCAGTTTATCTGAAGTTATTTATCTTACGACTCCTGAACAGATATCATAACCCGTGCGAGAAACGAGGTTATGTTTAATTATAATCATTTTAATATACCGATGCCATAAATAAAGAGTATAATAACCTACCATCATTCGCCATAGGTGTTTTATTCATCTTGGTGTAATTACTAATTAGTTGTTTCAAATTGATAATATCATCGATTGCAATATTATTTAAATACTACGATTAATGTTAAAATCATGGTTGTAACCCAAAACACACTATCTTCTCGGTTTTGACACTGAATATTTATTTCATTTTTAGTATTAAATAGCAATATTAATGTATATATCACTATGTAAAATGCCTAATTTTAGAATTATATTTATTTAATTTAAAAAAACTTATAAAATAAGTAAATTTTTGACTTGTTTACTTGTTACTGTCGGGATCAGCGCGGATCAATCGACCAATCAAAATGTGAGCTCGGTTTTAGGAGGGGGAAATAGAATGTGGTGGGGGAAATACTGAGTGGGGTACGATGATCGCCTCATTCCCGACAGTCTGTTGGCGGCGATTGAAGTGGAAAGTGGTTCTACAAAATAGTTTTTTTTTTTTTTGTTAAATTTTAAAGGAACGATTGGATTGATAATATCCTTTAGGGGATAAAATATTAATAAAATAAAAAAATACAATCAAAACCGGAGTGTATGACATTTATTAACATATGCAACAGTACATAAAATAGTTCGTGTCCTAAAAAACGATGGCTTAGTGTTGTAATGACTGTTACCCTCTTTTAATTCTAAAGATATGAGAGTATGTTTCTACAATGTTACTTGTCATCTGGATGCCTTCGTCATCATGACTGCGTTTTAAAATTTAATTCCATTAGTAACGTTGCATAACACCTGAATCACAGTGCACCGTGTCCCTTTAATATTCGCGGTGGAACGCGTCCATGGAGTTTCTACATTCGCGCCGCACCGCGTCACAATTCCAGCGATTGTTCAGCGCCCGACGACGCCATTGTTTTGCTTTTAACGGTGACAAGTTATGAATAAGTGCTTTAAGTTATTTGTTCCGTTTAATATTTAAAGTGTCGCAACATTGTGCTCCCTATCGGAACTGTTAGTTCTTTCTTCTTCTTCTTCAGGTAGACAAGAGCTTACAGCTACATCGCGCTATTTCGCACTAATGAAATGTAAAGAAAAAACCTTTTTCATATTTTGTCTGTTCGTCAGTTTTGAAAGGTTGTTAAAAGTTAGTCTCGATAAAGATTCTGTGTAACAGTAATTTTTAGATATCTTATAAATATATTTTTTATTAACTAACCTTATTTCTAACTAGCTTTTATTCGGTCACATATGTTACCACAACCAGCCCTGTAGTCTCGGGCTTTAGAATGGGTCTAAGATATTCCTTGCCAGGCGTACAAGGCTAGCCAAGAGTCCTCGGGTTCGTGGGCTTTGACAGTGGTGGCTCTCAAAACGATAAGCGAGCCTTACGAGGGCGGTAAATGCATGGTGATTTTGTATATGCCATAGCACAGTGTGGATGTTTTAGCCCCATCGCCCTTATATTGAGGGTAGGCCTATGCCCCAACAGTGGGGACGTAAATTGGCTATTATGGAATAGTGGAAAATACATTTACTAGTATGAACACGTCATAATTCGAGGCATATTGTTGTTTCGTTCACCAACAGATGGATGCTCGGCACTTCAATTGAGTTTAATAATATAAAAAAGGCGAGATATCCACTGAAATACGGGACATCATACTATCTGTGCCGCGCGATAAGTTTTATCTAAATAAGCAAACAACCTTCTTCAAATTTAAAGAGAGAACTGGAATTTCTCAATTTATTACTAAATAACAGATTTACAGTCGTTTTTACAATTGTATAAAGATCCCAAATTATTAAGACTACATAATGTTGAATGTGTTCCCTGTAACCTATAAACCTTAGGGTTGACTCGGAGATTTTAAATTTTGACTTCATTCATAAAAAAGGTAATATGAAAGCCTAACTACTACCCCTCTAATTCGAGGACATCTGTTCTACTCTAGAATAGATACAGCTAGTATAGAAGTGCTTATTAAACATAGAATAGGAGTAAGTTTATCAAATAATGTCTCTAATAGTATGTAGCACAGTGAACAATAGAAATACGGACAAGTAAATTTTATTATACATATGTATACAATAGTGAGATGTAAGGGGTCCCACACAACCACTCACGGGACCCAAGCCAACCTCGCCTGTTGGTGGTGCATCCTGATAATCAACAAATGAGGGTAGTGGGAAGTGGCCCAAAAACCCGTCATGAAACCCTC
This sequence comes from Ornithoptera alexandrae, assembly GCA_029030555.1. Classification (NCBI taxonomy): domain Eukaryota; kingdom Metazoa; phylum Arthropoda; class Insecta; order Lepidoptera; family Papilionidae; genus Ornithoptera; species Ornithoptera alexandrae. The sequence goes on from JARDVY010000007.1 coordinate 10,402,652, forward strand.
GACGGCCGCCAGGTGCCCGGTGATGTGGGTTGGCATACGACCGATCGATGTGGGGATTTTGGAGGAAGGCCTATGTCCAACAGTGGGCATCTATCTGCTGATGGTGGTGGTGGCAAAATATAGGTAATATAAGAAATGTAAATAGTGTAAATTAGTATTGATTATATAAATAGATAACAAAAAAAAACCCCCTGATCAATAGCATCAGGAAGAAGGAAAAAAAATATCTAATTCATATAAATGTCGGGCCTAAGTAGTTTTAAGTACGTCTAGACACCTGCCTAGGAGATTACACGCACAGACGGCAGAGTTTCCTGACGCGATCTAAGGTAATCGTGCCGGCGTGAGCAGGTGAGGTTAAGCGACTAGTAAACTTTGATACAGCTTTTAAAGTATTAAACTAATATTATATCTACATCGATGTCTCTTTATGTTGAATAAACTAGTGCTGGACTACGATCCCACCTGATAGTAAGTGGAGAAGTAATCTAGATGACAAAAAGCGCTACTCTACAAAGAGCCTATTAACTTGGAGCATATTTTTTTGTCACAAGTTTGATACATTTGCACCTCCATTTTCAAGCCTGAGTTAAATTCATCATCATCAGCCGACACCCGTTCACTGCTAGACATAGTCCAAAGATCTCCACATCGATGGATCCTGCACTGCACACATGATACCGGTGCCTGGCCAACTTCCGTCATGATCGCCACGGCTACCGGTCCCGCCGGGCACTTGAGGCCATCTTTTGTTCGAGTATATTGAGGGGAATGGGACCGTAAACCCACCACGCGGGCCCAGAGCGGATTGGTGGGTGGTCAGAGCCTCGTCTGTTATTCAGCAGGATGCACCGTGTGCAAGTGAGGTTTTAACATCGGGCTCCGTAATATGTTTGACGAAACCTCTTACACCCTTGAGTTAGATTGGATGAGTGGTATTTCTAAAGAAGCCTTTGATGCAAAATGTTGTACATCAATATTTTCGACATATTTGTAGTGATTTATATTTTAAAGAAACCTACGTTCAGCAGTGGACGTCACTCTATCTTTAATTTGCTTAATCTTTACTTCTGTTGCCTTCCGTTTCCTTTTCTTATATATATCCTTTCTTCCGTTTATAAAATATAGTTACTATTAAATTGCGTCGATTTGTTTTTAACTTATTGAATATGACATTCTCCGCTAAATACAGATGTTATCTACATGAGAAGATTAGGTCTAAGTGCATCCGATGGAATGTGAACCATAAGGACGGCTTGAAGAATTAACTCTCTCCGCTGGTGTCTTAAGTGGTACGATTTAAGATCATTCATTAAGATATACGGAATAGACTTTAAAGAAGAAGCGTACCGTCCTTTATGTTTACCACACATTTCGTTTATTGAAATGTATTTTACTTATAGTTTTATGTTAAAATTTACATAAGTAGATAAGAAGTCCCGTCTTAATTTTGACAATCTTTATCTTAGACCCTGCAATATTAAATTGGTCGCGTATACTGAAAGGTCTCTGAAGGTTATATAGTTATGCGATGTTTCATTTAATTTCCTCTTAATCGTATAAATTACATGTTTAATAAAAACATTGTAACGATTTTCTTAAAAAAAGCGATGGACCTTTACAATAGTTTATTTAGTCATTATTATCATGAAATGTTATGTATCAGATCGCGGTGTCATCTCACTGTTGTCTTGCATCGTGAGATCAAGGGCCACCATAATCGTACACATCTTGACGTTGATAAGGGTTAAATATATGTCCACAAATGTTCATACTTGTAAACAAATATTTCACCGTTTGCCGCACACTGATTTTTGTTGTCTCAAATTGTATATATTACTGTTAATTTGAATTATTCAATACCGATTATCGCTAGTTGTGCTTCTTTAAATCGCGATCATCATCATTAGCCGCTAGACGTCCACTGCTGGATATAAGCCTCTCCCAAAGATCCCCATTTCGATCGGTCCCGCCCTGCCCGCATCGTCGAGCACTAGGGGCCGTCGTTTATACAGGTTCATACGGGGGGATAAGGGTCATTTCCTACCACTCTGGCCCAAGAAGGGTTGGTGGGAGCCAGAGCGTCGTTTGTTGATTAGCAGGGTACACCAAGAGCAGTTGAGGTTGGCTCGAGTCCCGTGAATTGTTGTGCGGGGCCTCTTACACCCCTTTAAATCGATAAGAGGTCTAAATCGAAGACAAGGTATCTCTACAGCGCGTATCAATGGGAACTCAACATCTGTCCTCGTGGACAGTTTGTGTTAAAATAAAAAAAACAATTATGTTCATGTGAATTTCATGACAATTATAGTTACGGATATAAGTTAGCATTTTATTGTAACAGTAATTTAAAGATTAAGACATACCGGTTAAAACGCAAACGGCGTATCTCGCGAGGGTCGAGCAATAATTTTCATTCTTTACAGAGACCACCAACAGTAGATCTCTCTTGCCAGAATTTATCTAAGAATATATAGCTCCAAGTAGTAGTTTAGTAGCAGTAGTTAGCAATGTGATGCAGTGTATAACATCCGAATTAAGTTCATATCGTAGGAAAGTAGATAAATAGACGGATCAGAACAAAACATAGTTAATGTCAAGGCAAGACGGTATTAGAAATAGTGGGAAAGAAATAGAGAAGAGAAGTAATTAGAAAGTAGTAAGAAATGTAAATCTAGTCGTAAGCATAGACAAAGAAAGAAATAAAATTGTAAAAGAAATATAACGGACAAGTTCTGAGAAATGTCATGGGAAAGGAAAGAACTGTGATGGAATAAGAAATGTGGTGAAGGATGAGAGGCGATGAGTAGTAGAGAAATAAGAGTAGACGGAAAGGAATAAAAGAAAGTGACGGAAAAAAGGTAGAACTGAAATGTAAAAAAAAAATAAAGAATATGATAACATTATTTAAAACGCGCTGCCCGGCAAAGCAGAGGAAAGCTGTTAAAAAAAAAAACTTGGTTCATATTGTTATAAGCACATGTGTCCCTCCAGCAGATGAACGTCTTGCTGGAGAAAAGACTAAAATATAAATGTTTTTAAAATGTTACGGTTTTGACCACAGCGCGATCGCGTGTCCATGGTTCGTTATTAATTAAAATGCCGCAAAGAGCCCGCGCTTCGCAGGGCCGCGTAGGTCACCGCGCACCCATCCGACGCTGTATGTGGTATTTATGGTGCACTCGGCTACGGTCGAGCTGGATGTAAATCGTTAAAAGCGGGCAATTATCGCCGCTTTACGCATTCCCTTTATTTATTACCAAATGATGGCTGGAAGCTGAATGATCGGCCGCATTTCAATCTCATAGTAACTGAACATTCTCGTTCCCTTTTCAGTGTAGAAGTAACTTAACGTATGTAATGTAATCAGATAAAATTGAACTTTAAGTACGGGTTGATAATTTTCAAGTTCAAATAATACTCGATATGTAGCAGTACATAAGTTACTTTGTCCATAACTATCAAATATATTTGTATTATTACCCACTAGGTCAGTCATGGTTAGTTCTGTACTCTCGGGCTAGTAAGAACAGTACTAAGGTAAGCCCTGCCTGTCGTAGAAGCATACTAAAAGGGTCTAAGAGTTTCGCGGGCGTTGCGAGGGGGGGGAGGCCTTATCGCTCAACAAGCGAACCTGCGTGGGACAGCTTAAGAGGGTTAAGCCCTTCCTCAGAGACGTGTTAACACAAAGTGTAGAGATGCACCGGTGCGTTCTATAAGAGATTCCGGAGCCTCTCCGAATGCACTGATGCTAAAAATCTCACAAAATCCTGACTTTCCAGAATCAGGGTACCTTTCGAAGATTTTCCCTCTCTCTCGCTGCGAAACCAAAGATCCGTCATGGTAGTCATCTATGAAGCATTATGAGGGACTATGACAATTTGTCCAAAAGCCTCGCAGCGTTCTTTCAGTTCTAAGGTGAAGCGTTAATCTTACTACCTTGCAATCATCAAAACAAGCCCTTACCACTGATTTATTGTTACTTATCATCATGCTGACTTGTAACCTAGTAAACCTGTTGTTTCCTCCTTTGGTGTACTGTTTCCCTTACTACCCAAGTCGTAAAAGACTCGTTTTGTCATATTATAACATTTTATGATAAACCTTTAAACTAGTTCCTTATGTTTGATAGCTTGGTGCTGTAACTCGGTATACGACATTGATGATTGCCTTCCAGGTTACCGGATTTGTTTATTAAACAGTACTCGACTATTTATACTTATTGCATCGTTAGATCACCTGGACTTTAATCACTACTGGTTCCGTGTGAGGGGTGATCATATCATATAGCTTAGCGACATAGCCCAAAAGATTGTTAGATTTAAGTGGTAGTGGCCAGGGATATTGCTCAGAGGACCGACGGCCGATGGAGCAGTAAGGTCCTCGAGTGGCGCCCGCTAACCGGTGGACGTAATGTTAGGAAGCTTCCTAAAACGTGGACCGACGATCGGGTGAGACTCACGAGAACCCACTGAATGCGAACAACGCGGGACCGATAAATGTGGAGATCTTTGGGGTGGGCCTATGTTCAGCAGTGGACGTCTATCGGCTGATGATGATGATGATAGCTTACATAACTTTCAGTCACTGCGAATACAGTAAAATGTGAGTAACAAAATTTTCTTAAAGGATAATCTAAACGTGAATCATCATCATCATCATTTCAACCGATGGAATATATGAATATGAAAATACTGTAGGTTCCAAAATTTATTTAATATGAAAACGAATAATTCATGGTAGTAAGGCATAGATAAAAAAACTAACCTGCCCTTCTACCTTAGCTCGTGTTGCTTTATGTAAATCAATATTATCGTGCGGTAACCAGGTTTTCCCCGGCAATCTTTGGAGTCGTCAACCATTTTAGTGGTGGTAATACGCTTTAATGAATGCATTACCCACTTTCATGTATTACTGTCACGAATCAATTTAAATATTTGTATTACTTTTCAAAGTTCCTGCAGTGAAATGTATTCGAGGATTTTTTTTTCAGGCTGTAATATTCGATAAAAAACTATAGGATTTTTTTTTCCTCTTTATTGTAAAACCTTATAGCGAGGTATACAAAAGGCGGACTTAATGCCTGTTGGCGTTCTCTATCAGCCAACCTTCGGTGAGGTGAGATGTTGGGATAGGTGATAACTACTGACTTAAACCATATTACAACAAACACACATATATATATATATATATATATAACACTACTACTTTCCACTCCATCTTATTCTCATAGTTATTTTACTTGTTATTATTTTATATTATATATTATTTTACTGCCGTTAAGTCTGTTGCCGGAGATCGTCTAGATAGGTACCACCACCGTAGCGCTAATTACTAATAACAATTTAAATAAATTTTATTATAAATGCCTAAATCTAGATTTATTTCTATTATTTAGCTGAGACAGTTGTGTTTATGGGTTCACTGGTGATAAGTCGCTGTCGCCGGAGACCGTCTAGGGCAATACCACTGCAGTTCCTATTTCTGCCGATAAATCGTATCGTGCAAACATTACTGTGTTCCGGTTTGAGAGGCGCTATTGCTAATGTTGTTACTGGGGTAACGAGACTCAATAACTTTTGTTTCAAGGTGAGGAGCACAATGTGGCGTAGTATATATCATTCTAACTAGCGTCACGTTGATAATGGCGGGTGTAACACTTATCATCAAAAAAAATATATTATTTTATTCGAATTAACTGTAAAACCAAATTGTCAAATGTATCATGATTTACAACAGAGGTAGAGGAGTAAAGAAATACCTTAAGGAAAATATTTATTAAGGATTGTAATTTTTTTATTTGACGAAATGACTAGACGAGCGAGATGTTCACCTGATAGTAAGTGATACACCTGTCCATAACCTCGTTGCTTGTTAGATGATATACACTGCATACCTTTGTACTCGTCACATTCAGACAAGATATATCATTACTCCAATGATTTAACTAGGCTACATACAGCTCCATTGAAACCGGAACACAGTAATGTTTGTACACCTACTGTTTGTCGGATGCAATGGGAACTACAGTGGTACTTATCTAGACGGTCTCCGGATACAGAAACCTACCACCAGTAAATAATAAAGATTCAAAGCGCGTTGAGAATTTGAAAAAAAAAAACCTGTCACACATGTCAACTTTCCTCCATACACCTTTTGTATTAGCGTCACTTAGCCATTTGCGGTGGTCAGCAAACAGTGTGCTTCATAAGCTCGCTATTGTCCGAGGAACAATGCGACCGGGTTGAAACGGGGTGAAGGAGGAGAGGGGAATCTCTCCGAGATGTAATTAAACCCTTTCCGTTGCTCGCCTGTTCTACTGGAGTGACGTCACAAGATAAGCCTTTTTGTTGACGATCATTATTCATACGCGTGTGACGTTTCGTATGTATGATATTAGATGCGACAGACAATCCATGATATAATACAAGTAATCTTAAGTTTTTTTTTTTAATAAAAATAATTTGATGTAGTAAAGTGTTACTGGACATTCATCACGATATCTCTAGAACCATAAGGAGTCTATACGACTTAAAATTTGGTGGGAATATTCCTTTGACCGAGAATAGGTCAGATTCAAAGTAGCACTACGAGCGATGGAGAGAGCTATACTTGGCATTTCTCTAAAGGACAAGATCCGGAACGAAGATTCGACGGAGAACTGAAGTTGTTGACCTAACTCTCAAAATGTGCAAGTTGAAGTGGCAGTGGGCCGGCCATGTCTGTCGTGTCAGTCACGGCCGATGAGAAAGGAAAGCCTTGGAGTAGAGGCCACGTACAGGTCGCAGAAGTATAGGTCGCTCTCCCTCCAGTTGGACCTACGACATCATCAAAGTGGTCAGAAGTGGGTGGGTGGGAAAAGCTGAGGATCGCTTTTGGTGGAACACATTGGGGAAGGCGTATATCCAACAGTTCGAAACATGTTGATGATCCCAAAATGAGTTGCAGAAATGTTGCAGCCAGCAAAGCGGACCAGGAATAGCTAGTTTATATTAATATAAAGAACTATACTGTGCGCTACTCAAGAATCTTATACCAGAATAATTTAACACATTAATACTTATTTGTCAAGCGAATACATAAGTTATAGTGCTTTTAATTAATACTACTTAGAGTAACGGGTAAATAGTTCCGATGCTACATAGGATAAAGATTTGATCAGCTGGCCAGCTTTGTAGCTACCAACCATCATCACATTGTAAGTCTGTTGCTGTGATGTCCTTGCTTTGTTGTAGTTGTCAACATTACGTATTCTACGCGAGCACGCTTCACCCTTTAACTTAGTATTTTTATCACTTAACATCATTTAAAATTGAGGTCTAAGTAGCTCATGATCATCATCATTAGGTGCCCTCTTCAAACTGAAGTTTGGCGATCAGATTGACAAAACCAATTTGATCCTCAGCCATTAATTTTAACTGATGGTATTTAAACCCGGTCATCTCCTTTGTCGCCAAAACCATTTCTTGCGCTGACTACCAGGTGCACGTTTTCCAGGAATTTTGTCCAAGTCGTTAAGAATAAAATACATTTAACTGTAATTTTAGTGTGTAATAATTCATCATCGTCATCCGATAGACGTCCACTGCTGGACATAAACCTCCCCCAAAGATCTACACGTTTGTAAGGGGTCGTATAGAAGTATTTGCGCTATTTCCCGCCACGCTGGACTAATGCGGGTTAGAGGGAGCCAGCCTCGTTTGTTGATTAGCAGGGTGCACCACGAGCAGGTGAGGTTGTCTTGGGTCTTGTGAGATGTTGTACGGGACCCCTTATACCCCTTTCATAATTAATATGTACCAATCGTACAGTTTAGACACATAGTACAAGTAATGTATTAACGCCTTATGAAGCATACGTATGTAAAAACCTTGCCACAAATTTTCACACTGCCTCCCATTAAGGAAGCTGCCTCCATTGTGATAAAATGAATAGCGGATGGGCCCGCTTTTAGCTCACGTTACTGCTATTTTTAACTGACGTTTTCCTGCAATTTTGTTTACCGCGCAAATCGCGCTGTTAAAAATATATTTCACGTTTATTATGCGGCGGTTTGATTTGTCGCCGTTTGCTTTTATTTTGTTAATATATTACTTTGTCTTTGGGGTTGATTTATTTTAAACATCCGCATGAAAAAGTGGAATAAAAAGAGAGGAGAGAGCCTAATGCGTGTAAATATTTTCAATAGTTTTGTATATACAATTACAGTAAGAAATACAAAAAAACAATGATGCTTGGTTTGCTTCTTTTATATTATATTGCGCTCGTCGCTATGAGATAATAGGCGCTAAGTCCCTTTACTTCCGTAATTCATTAGTCGCAGTAAAGATTCTGGATGAATATCTCTTTAAATCATAGTTTTGGGAAGACGACCGAATGTTTCGTTTAAGTGATTTTTTCTTAAATTTGTTGTACCCAAATTTTCTCTATAGCGTACTATCTGTTGCCTGTTAACCCTATAAAGATTAGTAAAATGTATAATAAAAATAATTCAATTTATGCAATAATAATATCTATTACTTATTCTAGTTACGGAGTTGTTATAATAATCTATTATCGCTGTATCGTGAATCGGTTACAAGTTTACTTTGCTCAAACTCGAACCGACTCTCCGAATGCGCCTATTCCTGTTGAGACGAACAAAAAACCCGACGCGGTGCGCGCGCGCACGGCGCCGCCCCGCACGGCGCCGCCCCGCACGCACGCACACGCGCCCGCACGCGAACGTGTGTCACACACAGGCACACACAACGGATACACTATTGGTTTAGTTAACGCACAAGTACTGACGGGTTGGTTTATTGATCGCGCTTCAAACTCGCGGCCTTGGACGAGTTGTAAACTGTACGCCGGCTCGCCGGGCGCCACGTTGACAGGCTTTAAGAAAATCTATACTTTAGTTGTTTATTATTTACTTTCTTATACACTCTACAGCAATCATTTGCAAGTACATTCGTCCGCTTTCCTGACTTCTTTCTAAAAATTTTTGAACTCGTATTATAATAAACGTTTATAAGAATATTTCTAAATATTCTAAATTGTTAATTCTAATTGTTCTAAATTTATTCATTAATTAGTATTAGACTTAATATTATACTAGGTGTTCTCTGCCGGCTTTGCTGGCCGTAACGACTCCGCAACTCCCTTTGGGGAAGGTATTTTGTAAAAATCCATTCTTAGTTGACGTCTATAATGGTAGAAGCAATATCTCTACAAAATTTTGGTAGTTTACGTCTAATAGTTACAAAAGAAGTAAAAATATTTTTTATCATCACCATAGCTATTATTATCAGTAGCCCGCGGCAGTCCACTGCTAGTCATAACCTTTGTGTTGTTTCTTGGGATTTGGACAAGGAAGGTCACTTAGCTTGATTTCTAAATAAAGGTTTCTTGTTAAAATGTATAATTATTTATAACGCAATGATAACGGCCCAGCAGTGGATATTGATGATTAATGAAATTGCAAAAAAAATGTCAATAACCAAAAAAATATATTACTCGATCTGAATTTTTTTTAGCTTCACTTGTTAGTTGTCCAAGTGATTAATCACTGTAGTAAATTTTGGTCCGATTTCTCACATTAAACTTATTGCCTTCTCAATCGTGAGTAATGCAATCGATACATCGATTCCAGCATTTCACGATACACGCAGTGATGTTGTTTATGTATCGATGTTTTATCAAGTCGATTTACTTTATCGATACAACGCGATCTTAATGCGCCATGAATAGAAATAGGGGTGAATGTCTGGTGTGTTTTTTGAATACGAGATTAGTGATTTCGTAGGCGAATGACGACCGTTCGATGATTTCATGACAAAACGGATTTTTTTTTTGTATCAGTGAGAGCTACCTCTTCTCTCTGTGCGATTTGCTTCCACTAAAACCTTGGTGCTTGAGATTGTCTTGCTAACCATTAGGCTATTGAGATTTGTATTTGAAGTCTTATTGTTCTCAAGGTAAAGAACATAAAGACGTAAGACTTGCAGCTTTATAGTCCTCAATAATGCAGAATCGTTGTTGATTACTGCCCGTAGGGCGACCATTCGGCTCGTCTCCCCCCAACGGTTTACCAGAAACGTGGTACAACTGGCGAACTAGTTACTTAGAAATAGTTTTCTTTTGTCTTATTTTTATCTTTGGTCTTATTGTCACTTATGTGAAATTGAGGGAAAGTGTAAGCGCACATACATCCGTATAAAGAAACCCACCACCAAGTAGGTTTTTGTTACCGGAGACCATGTAGGCAGTTACCACCGTAGCTCCTATTGCAGCCGACAAATAGCAGTGTAAAAGCATTACTTTATCGCAGTGTGGATGGCGCTGTAGCTAGTGAAATTACTGGGGTAATGACATATTGTACCTATGATAATGATGCATGTATCATCTAAACTAGTGCCACGTTATTTTGGGCATGCATATCACATAATCAAGTGAACCTTCCAATCGTTTCTTCGCTTAGCGGAATAAAGAAATTATCAATAAAAAATCCTTTTTTATATCTTAATAGGGCCCACCAACTAATCCGCATTGGGCCTGCGTGGTGACTATAGCCCCATCAACCTCATATTGAGGGTAGGCGTGTGCCCCAACAGTGGAGACGTAAATAGGCTGTAAAAAGCCCACCAATTCCTCGTAGTATGTTGTGGTATCACCAATTTAATTCCTTTCGGCGATACGAATATGTTTCATTAGACAAATATAAAGGAAAATATTTTGAGTTATTCTTTCCGGTGATTCATTTATTCATGTGCTCGGCGCTTTGTTTACATTCAGCAGGAAACGAACTTCTCGGATATCGTACAATTAGTGTACGAACGACCTAATTAAATACGAGGAATTATTTTTGTTAGTCTCCACTTTGTTTTGTAGGAAACATTTTAACATGGTACAGTCATGCGCAATCATTTGTTGAAATAAATAGCACTTTGCTAAGAACAAAGAGTCAATGCCAAGAATAAATTATTATTACTATACAATTCCTTTCAAAGTATGGTGTAGAATTAGTGAATAAATTTTATCTTTTATCTAATGATGATAAATACTGCATCCTGTTTGATGCACTGCTACAGCTCGTCGGATACTAAGCTCGCGGAGTCAAGGTAAAAGTTATTTTTTATTTGAACTATTTCTATATAGTATTTAAACAGAGATCAATGGTTTTCATTCTTACAACTTCAACTTCGTCATGGACTTTAAAATATGGTACCGTATTTATTATTCTATAGTAGTTAGAGCAACGAAAATCTTAAAATAGTAAGTATAAATTATATCCTTAATCATTCTATACATTGAGGTATTTTAAAAGTATGTGTATCCTTTGCCTTCTTCTTAAATAAAAAAAAGGTCTAGTATGTTTCTAAACATGTGGTTAATCTCAAAATAAACTCATACGCGAGTGTACAAAGTAGTAAGTAGTAACTTTTCGCGGAAAACCGTCTGCATTTTAACCTTTCATTAGACATTAAGAGTGACTACGAGCACTAGAGTAAGTTTACCGAGAACGTGTGATTAAGACATTGAAACGTTGTTTGTCAGCAAACATAGGATTTTAAAGCAACATTATACATTGTTTTTGAGTACTATTGAAATATTTGTTAATAATTATATCTATTAAAAAATATAAGATAATGACATATTAAAAGAGTTTTTTAAATTTTTCAATACATCGGCCGACTGTCCATCTCGTTTACAGTCATCGACAAGAATCAAACGCAACACTAGTATAATATATTTTAATTAATAAACGAGTCGGAACTTTCGATTGGATTACACTTCCTCTTTTTAATTAAAACGAAATAAAACTTTACACGATCGCAACGTGGAAAATAATGTCTCCCACCTTTTTTTTTGTAATTCATTATCAGCCGATAGACGTCCACTGCTGAACATAGGTCTCCCTCAAAGATCTCCATGTTAGAGTTCATTGATGGGATTTGGGCATTAGGAGTTCCTCCCAAGATTTTGGTTACCTTACACCCCGAATTTTATAATTAATTAAAATAAATGTACATTGGTTGATATTGCAACTAATGGTATCAGTCTTCGTGACGCAATGGCATCGAAAACTTCCGGTGTTACATGTGGATTTTGGTCGGTGCAACCCTCTTGGTTCTCTACCACCATATTGTAAATCTACCACCATAACTGTATTGCTATGTTCCGATTGTCGTAGGAGAACCAGAGTCCCCGATGAGCAGACTTGATTAGTCTCGTTTTTACATAACACGGTATGAATATGTTACAATAGTTATGCTACAGTAAAAATAAAAGACTTTTTATTATTCAATACTGTGTTCAGAACAAATAACATCCGTTTAAAATGTAACATGAAAGAGACCTGGACTATGTAATGTACAAGCAAGTTGCAAAGAGACTGTTTTCGTGGAGTGGGAAACAATCTCACACCATGATAGAGTCGTTTAAACTGAACGAGTGGGTGGATTAGCAAATATTTCTTACGTTACTCAAACACGCCATGGCTTAAAGTAAACAGTGTATTTAAAAATAAACATGTTGCAACAAGCCAACTCCGATGCCAAAGAAACGTATGGGACGTTACTGCTTCGAGGATTGACGTAGGTCAGTGTGGCGAGCGACTGTTTTTAGTCAAACGAATAGTAACGATTTCATCCTAACATTAGATAGTGAATGAACTTTCCTCACAAAGGCAGTTCAGGCTGGTGCAGTAAGGTCACCGCTGTAAATCCTCAGGTAACGCCCCTTGGGACACGCGCTTCATAAAGACAAATAAGCACTACATATTTTTTATTTTTGCAGTTAAGCGACGACACGAGCCGAACATTCACCTGATGGTAAGCGATACGCCTGCTCTTAACAACGTGGTGCTAATTAGGATGATATACACGGATGAAATATGAGATGTTTTGTCTCATTACCTTATTAATTACACTAACAACAGCGCCCTTGAAACTAAAACAGTAATATTTGCGGACCACTGTTTGGCTGCAGAAATAGGTGCTGTGGTGATACCTTTTTTTATTATGCGGGAAATTTTCTTAAAAGACACCTTGCTTCTAGGGGAAGACAAGGTTATGTGGGGCTTCTACCCATTAAAACCCCTCGCGATGGTCTCCCTCAGTGCATTAAGAGGGGTTCCGGAATCTCGTACGGAACGCACCGGCGCCCCGCTGCTCTCTAGCTAAAACAACTGCAGTTATACCTACCTAGACGGCCACGGGCAACAGGCACCTATCACCAGTAATATATCTGACTAAAAATCTACCAAGTTATTCTACCAAATCTACAAAGTACAACAAAGGGTTCCTCACTATGTTAAGTTTAGTAATTAGTAAGTTTGCTTTTAAGTATCTCAAACCGAAACCTCTCAGCACGCCCCTACTCGCACGGCGCCGTGTAGTCGGCTTCACGTAGATTAACCGTGAAAAAATATTAGTGTATAGAATACATCAAAATACAATATGTTTGTAACAGAAGTAGTTTCTGAAGAGATGGGGATAATTGACATCAGGCTATGCTACATTTAGCAGGGTGCTGCGGAACAGTACTATTAGAGGACAACGGTTAACAGACCATTTAATGGAATTGCGTCCCTCTTGCTATTATTGCGTCATGGCCATGGCCATTGCAGTATAGGCCTATTACAATTTCATACGCAGCATTACAGCTGTGGGGTCGGAATGGGGCGGGCTCACAATATCCCACTTTGAATGTTTCCTAGAAAAGATTTTTCAGGACGATATGAATTATTATATATATTTCTTCATAGATTTTATTCTCATAATCCTTTCCTAATTTTTTTATTTATTTAGACATCTTAAAATAAACATACAGTAAATTATTAGTAGAGTAGGAAGAAGACAATTTCGTATAAGAAACGGAGCATATTTGAAACTATTTGATGTTAGTTTTTCCAACCCTTATATTATAAATCTTTGTAATTTAAGCTTGTGTAAAATGTCAATTTCAGCAGAAGATCAACCGAAGCAGAAATCTATGAAAAAAATTCCTATCAGATCAAATTAATATCCACAGGGAGCCTTAAGTTATTTAATAAAGAGAAGTTCGCTAGTTATTTGGACGACACGTTGTCATCTTTTTATTAAACCAAGCGACAAAAGGAGCGGGACGTGCACCTGATGGTGGTAAGTAATGCGCCTGCCCATAACGACGACGTTCCGTTAGAATGGTATACACAGCACCACATTGCGCTCGCCGCTGTGATACATAGGTTGTCAAGTCTTGTTATCACGGTAACCACTAGATACAACGCCCTTCAATCCGGACCACAATAACATGTTTACATACTACTGCTTGGCGATAGAAATATGAGCTGTGGTGGTACATACCTAGACAGTCTCTTGCAGAGACCCATCACCATCCCTGTTGTATACTAGCGAAAACTTTAAGTGATCTTACATATGACATGTGCATGTGTGTGTGTATGCTGTTCGTTCGCGTGTGCGTGCGTGTGTGTGCATGTCTTTGCGTGTGGGTGCGTGTGCGTGCGTGTGTGTGCATGTGTCCGTGTGGATATGTGTGTGTGGATGCGTGCTTGTGCGTGCATATAGGATGCGTGTGTGTGTGTGCGTGCGCGTGCGTGCGTGCGTGCGTGCGTTCATGCGTATGCCTGTGCGCGTGTGCTTGCGTGCGTATGCAACCATGCGGACATGTGCGTGAGTGCGTGCGTAAGCGTGAGCGTGCTTGCGCGCGTCTGCATGTACGTGAGTGCATGCGTGTGCGTCCGTGCATGCATGTCCGCGTGTGTACGTGTATGCTGGTGAGTGTGCATGCGTGCATGCGTGGGCGTGTGTGTGCGTGTTTGTGCGCTCGTGTGTGTATATGTGAGCGTGTGTGCGTGTGTGCGCGTGTATGTATAGTGTTAGTCATTCAAAATGCATCGCTCACATGATTGTGAGACAGGGCGGCGATCGTACATGCAATTTACATCGTCGTTATTGGCGACGGCGAATGGATAGCAGCAGCGCGAGCTGCGCGTGAGTCGACTGCAGAACAACTTGCGATTGTTGGCGGCTACCTTACACACGATGCACCTAATTAAAGTGCCACAAATACTCTACACGTTGTGGATTCGATTTCCATTATATCCGATTATATTAGGTCCTTACATAAGAAATTAATGTTTTGTCGTACTGGCCACTTTGATCTGAAACATCTCATCTTTGGTTAAGAATTCCAAATTCAAATATATAAATACATTTAGCTGCTACATTTGAGTTTTCAAAACAGTCATTCATTTGTTTTTGCCTCATTATTTTAGGACCTAATATTTACAAAGATGCGATTACACTGGCGGTAGGTCTCTGTAGCCGGAGACCGTCCAGGTAAATACCACCGCAGCGCCTATTTCTGCGGCTAAACAGTAGTGTGTAAACATTACTGTGTTCCTGTTTTAAAGACGCTGTAACTAATGAAATTACTAGGGGTAACGATATCCAAATGTCTTAAAGCGACGAGCAGAGGTGTCGCGTACAACAACTCACGGGACCCAAGCCAACGTCACCTGCTCGTGGTGGACACCGCATATCAACAGACGAGGGTCTAACCCCACCAATCAACATTGGATCAACTTGGTGGGAAATTGCCTAAATCCCCTCATATAAACTCCTACATACAACAACCCTTAGTGCCCAACGGTACTGGAGGCCATGCTGACCCTATGTAGTCATCTATGAAGGAGGTCTATGTCCAGCAGTGGACGCCTATCGTCTGATCATAGACGAGAACAATGTGGTGCTGTGTATACCATTCTAACTAGCGTCATATTGTTATGGGCGGGTGTTTCGTTTACCATCATCGTCTCCTCGCTTATTGAAATAAAAAAATAACATTAAGATTTAAAAAAAAACGATAAGAGTGCTAGAGGTCTGTTAATATGATTTCCTCAACACATATATAGCAAAAAAGAAATAATTTATTAGTACGCGAAGGTTACTGTATTAATGCAATTTTTTTTCGGTATTTCTCATACTGTAGACCTTCCTGCTTATTGTAAGAGGCCGAACACAGCATTTGTAAACGCGTATGATATAAAGGAGTTTTTAAGGAGAAGAAACTTTTTGTACTGTATTTTTTTTTTATTCGACGGAGCGATGAGGTGAGCTATTCATTCGCATGATGAGTGATAATAACGCTCATAACAAACAACGAGGCTAGGACGATACACCGCAAAACATTACGCTTGTCACTACATAAGGTGTGACGTCACGTTCCTCCGGTGATTTCACTAGCTACAGCATCTTTCAAACCGGAACCGCAGTGATGTTTGCACACCACTGTTTATAGGCTACAATAGACCTAGCACCAGTACGGTAATGAAGGTTGGGATAGGCTTAGTTTATATTTTCTTTTTTTAAATTTAATTAGACAAAGGGACGTGCAGGACGTTTACCTGATGGTAAATGATACGCCTGCCCATAACAACGTAGGGCTAGTTAGGTAGGTAGGATATACACCACACTGAGTTCGTTGTCTTGAGACATTAGATGTTAGGTCTCGTTGCCTCAGTAATTTTACTAGCTACAACGCCCTTCAATCCGGAACACAGTAATGTCTACACAGTACTATTTGCTGACGGCAGTAAACGTTTCCGTGGTGTATCTAGACTGCTTCCGGTAACAGAGATACTACCACCAGTGATAGCTACAACGTCCTTCAATCCGGAACACGGTAATGTCTACACAGTACTATTTGCCGACGGCAGTAAACGTTTCCGTGGTGTATCTAGACTGTCTCCGATAACAGAGATACTACCACCAGTGATAGCTACAACGTCCTTCAATCCGGAACACGGTAATGTCTACACAGTACTATTTGCCGACGGCAGTAAACGTTTCCGTGGTGTATCTAGACTGTCTCCGGTAACAGAGATACTACCATCAGTGATAGCTACAACGTCCTTCAATCCGGAACACGGTAATGTCTACACAGTACTATTTGCCGACGGCAGTAAACGTTTCCGTGGTGTATCTAGACTGTCTCCGGTAACAGAGATACTACCACCAGTGATAGCTACAACGTCCTTCAATCCGGAACACGGTAATGTCTACACAGTACTATTTGCCGACGGCAGTAAACGTTTCCGTGGTGTATCTAGACTGTCTCCGATAACAGAGATACTACCACCAGTGATAGCTACAACGTCCTTCAATCCGGAACACGGTAATGTCTACACAGTACTATTTGCCGACGGCAGTAAACGTTTCCGTGGTGTATCTAGACTGTCTCCGATAACAGAGATACTACCACCAGTGATAGCTACAACGTCCTTCAATCCGGAACACGGTAATGTCTACACAGTACTATTTGCCGACGGCAGTAAACGTTTCCGTGGTGTATCTAGACCGATAAGAGATACTACCATCAGTGATAGTTACAACGTCCTTCAATCCGGAACACGGTAATGTCTACACAGTACTATTTGCCGACGGCAGTAAACGTTTCCGTGGTGTATCTAGACTGTCTCCGATAACAGAGATACTACCACCAGTGATAGCTACAACGTCCTTCAATCCGGAACACGGTAATGTCTACACAGTACTATTTGCCGACGGCAGTAAACGTTTCCGTGGTGTATCTAGAGTGTCTCCGGTAACAGAGATACTACCACCAGTGATAGCTACAACGTCCTTCAATCCGGAACACGGTAATGTCTACACAGTACTATTTGCCGACGGCAGTAAACGTTTCCGTGGTGTATCTAGACTGTCTCCGGTAACAGAGATACTACCACCAGTGATAGCTACAACGTCCTTCAATCCGGAACACGGTAATGTCTACACAGTACTATTTGCCGACGGCAGTAAACGTTTCCGTGGTGTATCTAGACTGTCTCCGATAACAGAGATACTACCACCAGTGATAGCTACAACGTCCTTCAATCCGGAACACGGTAATGTCTACACAGTACTATTTGCTGACGGCAGTAAACGTTTCCGTGGTGTATCTAGACTGCTTCCGGTAACAGAGATACTACCACCAGTGATAGCTACAACGTCCTTCAATCCGGAACACGGTAATGTCTACACAGTACTATTTGCCGACGGCAGTAAATGTTTCCGTGGTGTATCTAGACTGTCTCCGGTAACAGAGATACTACCACCAGTGATAGCTACAACGCCCTTCAATCCGGAACACAGTAATGTCTGCACAGTACTGTTTGCCGACTACAGTGAGCGCTGCGGTGGTTCCTAGACAGTCTCCGGCAACAGAGACCTACCACCAATAAACTGTGTCATTCAATCACATCTATATACTGATTATATGGAAGTAATTGTTCCGATAGATTACACCCATTTTTATTATACTCATTTCCTTTTAACTTTCCCTATCTTGTATACAAAACATAGATAATAATAATTAATAAAATAAATAACCATTTCAACAAGGTTTTCTTTACGTAGTATTATTTTAGTTTTCACGTTATATTGTTTTGTAAGTCTACAAACAAAGACTATGCGGAAGCTGCTTAGAAACGGCATAGACGCATTAATATTAAGGACACCAAATATTTACACAATGTGAACAGGCAAAAAATCATTAAAACTTGCATTCAATGTGCATATAATTAAATGGTCAAATATTATCTATGGTACACTGGTCACACTTCTTCTTAAGGTGGCTCTCAGACTAGCGGAGGTTGGCGGTCAGTTCACCATATTTCGCCCGGTCTCTTGCGAGGCGGAACAATTGGGCGGCTCTCGCGATCCTGGTCCACGCCCTGATGTTACGCAGCCACACTAACCGCGTTTAAATATTTCATAATGTGTGGCTTAAAGATCTTCGGCATCGTTCTTTCACTACAAAGGATCGTGACTATGCACAAGTAGTCTCCATTGAGTGCAAGCATGCGGAGAGTGAACGGTGTATACCTTTCTGATGATTTCCATGTGTTAGGTGCTCTTCTTTAATTACGTCTGCGCTCTAATTTCCAAATTATACCTTACCTCTACAGACAGCTCTTTGCTGAATGAATGGTTTGCACCAAGAAGGCTTAAGGGTAACTTTTTTATATACGAGTGGTGTAAACCACTAGATAAATGGACTGTAGGATCTGTAAAGCGAAGTCTAGATACAAGTAAGACATATAACATAACAGTATATTTCTATCTGGGAGTCATGCATGAAGCGACGGTCTTCACTTGAGGAAGGGAAATGGTAGAAAGAACAGGGATGTAGAATGATAGAGATAAGAGGTTTGAAAGAAGAGCAGAGCATGAAAGAGTATGAGTAAAAATAAAGAAAATCCTGATGGTAAATGAAAAGAAATGCAAAGGTCCTCACCCACCATGCGTAAGGGAAGGATTAGAAAAACAAACAGTACATTTCTGTTACTTCAAAATATCTATTTGTAGTTTGCAGGATGGGGAACACTGTTCCAAACATTATAAGTTTAATGCGGTGCTAAACGGTGTACAAACGGGCTCACGGCGCCGTGTAATCGGCCCATTACAGGCGAGTAAGAATCTAACAGCCACGTTGAACCCTCGGCGTTGAGACTGTTAACCTCCCAGTTGTAATGCTCACAGGTTAGGTACTGAAATGAATTATTTATAACGGACCGTACATATTCGTTCGACGTCGCTCGTCGTCGTTCTGACAGTACATCCTTAGCCAACATTTTTCATATGATAATTAACTTTGTTTAAACAAAAGCCATATTTTAATTGGGGTGTAAGGGTTCCCCCACAACAACTCATGAGATCCAAGCCAACCTCACCTGCTCGTGGTGCATCCTGCTAATCAACAGACGAGACTCTGGCTCCCACCAACTCGCATTGCGCCAGATGGTGGAAAATGATCCAAATCTACCCATATAAACCCCTACAAAGTTGGATATCGTTGGGGGAGGCCTATGTCCAGCAGTGGATGTTTATCAGCTGATGATAATGATGATGAAGTTAATAACTTAATTCAAAAAAATGTTTTTTTTAATGCGTATATTTATTGTGAAGTTTCTTTTGAAGATTTTTGGTACTTTTATGATTTTCAATAAATTTGGTAGGAATATTCCTTTTGCCGAGTACAGATAAGCTAAGAACGGATTTTATGAAATGTTACCCCCAAAAAGGGTTGCCGGGGTGTTACAGCCAGCAAAGCGGGCGGGGAACAGTTAGTTTGTAAGAAAAGTAACCGTATCTGATAGCACTGCCTTTTACCACTATTTTCTATAGAAGCCGTCCAAAATTTACATTTGTGTAAAACGATAAACAAAATTACAAAAAGTATATTCGAGATAAAGATATTTACTATTGCAAAAGAATTATTACTTTATATGTAAAAAAAAATTGATATTACATCACATGGTCGCAGCTTGACGCTCCTTTCGTTTGCACAAAAAAACACATTTTTCTCGGAGCTCATAGCCGCGGAAACGGATTCCGTTAAGCGACCTTCTGTAGTAACGCGAGGACAAACAACGATCCACGTGATTTTTTTCTGTTTGGTTTTTGTTCCAGATGCAATAATTATATAGTTGTAACAAAACCATTGCGTTGTTCGTTACAATTTCAATCGCAATGCGGTTACCTAGGGTACAAATTCATATGTCACACAAACACCATAGATAATCTATTTTAATCGTGCAACCGGCGAGCCGTGAGTCATCCGCGGTGCCGTGAGAACGATTGCGTCATATTCCGTTGGAGCGCATTTTTTTTGTAATTGTAGTCAGCCGCTTGACTACAATCCCACCTGATGGTAAGAGGCGATGTACTATTTGATAAAACGCACTAGTTTAGATGAAACCTACCCTTGTTCACTGGCAGCAGGGCTATTGTCGGAGAGCGTCTAAGTAGGCAATTGTCATTAGGCAGTAACCAGAAGCCACGCTGTACGGCAAGCACTATACATCATTAAGGGGTGTAAGGATTCCCGTACAAGAACTCACGGAATCTAAGCCAACCTCACCTGCTCCTGGTGCACACTGTTCTTCAACAAACCACATTGAGCCAGCATTATGGGAAATGACCCGTATCCCTCCTCCATATGAGTCCCTACGAGATCGATGTGGTAATATTTGGAGGAGACCTATGTAAAGCAGTGGATGTCTATCGATTGATGATGATACATCATCAGATAATAAAAATAATTGTTAGCACACTACTGTTTGCCGGCAGAAACAGGAGCTGCGGTGGTGAGAGCAGTAAATACTTTTTAATCGACGAAGCGATGAGACGAGTGAAACGTTCACCAGATGGTAAATAATACACTTGCCCATAATAACGCGACAGTAGCATAGATGGTATCCACAGCACCACATTGTGCTCGTCGCCATGAGACATAAGATGTTATGTATCATTGCTTAAGCAACTTCATTGGCTACAGATCCTTACATACACGAACAAGTTAATATTTACACACGACCTTTTGGCAACAGAAATATGTGGTCATGGTGTCTACCTAAACGGTCTAGACATACTGGTGAATGCTATAGGATGATGAGGTGATTCTTCCTATCTATATCAAAGTGGACATATACCAGCA
Source organism: Ornithoptera alexandrae (assembly GCA_029030555.1). Lineage (NCBI taxonomy): Eukaryota > Metazoa > Arthropoda > Insecta > Lepidoptera > Papilionidae > Ornithoptera > Ornithoptera alexandrae. The sequence continues at coordinate 10,424,138 of JARDVY010000007.1, forward strand.
TCATACCACGTTTATCCCTGTCCAAGTTAGTATATACTGACATCAAGAAAACCAACGTTTGTATACTCCTAGCTCAGCGGTTGAAACAGAAACTAAGGTGACGTCTAAACACCCCACGCGGGAAAGTTAGTGATAATTGTGTCAGTAATGTCAAAAGTTAAATATTTAACCGCTCGAAGGTCAACAATTACCGCTTGTAATGTGTTACAATATCATTAGAGCACAAAGCAATAACATTTTGAGGGCTGTTTACATTCGGCCGTAAGGCGGAGTTCACACGGAACTTTACATTATACGACGACCACAAACGCGTATTGTTCTGCACAAGTATACACTGCGTATAATTAAGCTGATGTCATGTGTGCAGGAAAACGTTGATGTATATATATATATATATATGTTTTGATTCATCAAATAAACTTCCTTGTATATCCCTTACATATAAACGGAAACACTTTTACTAGTGGTGGGTCTCTGTCGACGGAGACAGTTTTGATACCACTGCAGCTCCTGTTGCAGCCGAAAGACAGTAGTGTGTAAACATTACTGTATTCCGGTTTGAAAGGCGTTGTAGCTAGTAAAATTATTGCAGCAATGAGACGTAACATCCTAACTAGCGCAGTTGTTATGCACAAGCGTATGACTTATCATCAGAGGAACGTCCCGCTGGTCTCGTCGCTTAAATATAAAAAAAAAACAGTTGTATGTTAGCCATGTAAATTAACAAGTTTAAGAACCTAGTATTTAATATCGAAACCTTTTTCAATAAAAAAATCTGTAATAAGGACGATCCGGTCAACTGGGTAGTTAACCGAGATATTCACTGGCCACGGTCGATCCTCCAATACTTACACCGTTTCAGGTGTCGGGAGTTGTGCATATGTGATGATGTCGCGGTGGAAACAGTTCTTCGTTTGCTGACCGAGTGTCCAGTTCATAGGAAGTTATGATATGACCATGATCAGGAGACAGAGTTAAGGATAGATAGAGATAATATGGACAGGCTTATAGGAACCAGATTAATTAGAAATGTTTATAAAACATTGCCAAAAAATAGTGAACAATAGAAATGAGGACAGGTAAATATACGTAAATACTTTACATATGTATATGTGTGTGCTATACCTATATGTACATACACATGTTATTTTTTTAAATCGTCAAGGTTAGCGTTTTACCGCGATCCCACCAGATTTTAAGTGATGATGTAGTCTATGCTGGTAAATCGCACTAATCTAATAATAGCCTATTTTCTCTTTTCTTAAAGACACCCAGTTCGTGTTTGGACGGATACACCGACGCCGGTAAGTTGATCCACTCCTTTGCTTTTCTCATGAAGAACGAGGAACTGAACCTCTTTGTTCGCAAACGGAGCATGTCCACAATATAAGGATGGAGATTCGCTGTGTTGTGAGTAATGATAGCATAAGTAAATGCATAGATCTACCGGAGCATCTACTGGCGGTAGGTCTGTTACCACAACCCCTATAGGTAGTTACCACCGCAGCGCCTACTTCTATCGCCAAACAGTGTTTTGTGAATATTACCGTGTTCCTCTTTCTAAGGCTTTGTAGGTAGTGAAATTACTGAGGCAGCGAGATTTAAAATCATTGTACACCAACATCACTAGCACCACGTTGTTATGGACAGGGGTATCACTTATTAACAGATGAAAGTCCTGTTCGTTTAGTCACTTCGTTTAATGAAAAAAAGGATATAAGTATGTTACAACACAAGTAAATAGTTTAAATTAGTAATTAATATATAAATTGTGCAAGGAGAAGAATTAGAAAAATAAAGCCCTGAACAATAATGTTAGGTAGAAGCAAAAAAAAAATTGCGAAGTCAGTTTTTACAGAAAGTATCCGACTGTTACCAAAGTGGGAGCTTTATAAGTGCCAGTTGTTATTCTTATTGCGTACTACTCTCTATTCGGGACGAATGAAGAGATAAAAATATCAAGATCACATTGACCCCTGAAGCCGTGACGGTCACTCATTTGTACATGGCCGACAATGACCATACATGGCGCGCAAATATACCGACATGCGGCCGCCGATAAGGCCGGGTCAACGAGCACCACCTATCAGCACCTGATAACCCGTGACCCGGCCGCCTCAACACGGATTCTTGTAGCTATCTTACTGTTATATAAACTAGCAGTAACTTGTGACTTCCCTGAATGATGATAATCTAGGTTCTGTACATAAAAGATTTTTTTATTCGATGGAGCATCTTTAACGAGACGTTTACATGGTGGTAAGTTATATACCCATAATGACATTGCGCTAGTTGGAATGATATACACGGAACCACATTATGGTTATCGCCTTAAGAGACAGGATATTATGTGACGTTACCCCAGTAATTTCACTAGATAAAACACCCTTCAAAACGAAACAGCAATGTTTGCACAATACTATTTGTCGGGTGCAAGAAGCACTGTGGTGATACCTAGACGGTCTCCAAGAACAGACACCTACCATCAGTAGTTTCTCAATATATTAAAAAAATATATGTAAGGTATATGTCAAAAACCCACATTGGGCCAGCATGGTAGGAAATGGCCCAAATCCCCCCATATGAACTCCTACAAATGAAGGTCGCGACAAGCCGCTTGTTGCGGACAGCGCAATATCGATCCACGTAGATGATCTTTAAGTGAGGCCTATGTCCGGCAGTGGAAGTCTACCGGCTGATAATGATGGTGTAATATTTTTAATGTTAGTTTATCTTTAATTTTTATAATGTTTTAGCTTTAATACAAAAAATTTAAGCGTAAGCGGCCTTTTTCAACTATCGAACTGTATTTCTACACGTGATCCTCTTTTTTTTCCACTGCGGCTCTCGGGTCTCAAGAAAGAGTCCTCATCGCCTTAACTACAGTTCAAACAAGATCTTAGCGAGTAGGCGTGTATAGCTGATATAAAATTTGAAGCTATTGACACAGATAACGGTTTCTGTTATAGTTTAAACAACCATCTTGTCCCGTCCATAACCGACTGTGAAAACTAACCAACAAAAGTAACTAAATGTTATATACTTTATCACGACGAAGAAGTCTTTTATATATATATGTACATATACAGATATATATACATATATATTTATATATATACATGTATATAATAAAGTTATAATATGTATGTGGACACTATTTCATCCGGCCCGTGCTAACTCAGCTAATGCAAGTAATAAACGCCAGTTTAATAATGAGGTCACAGACCATACCGACGACATATACTATTACCACTTCACTATTTATTTATCTACTGCTCGGTAGTAACATGTGTCATTATAATTCCTTGTTTCTATTACTATGTGTATTGTCGTATTTCTTGGGTGTAATTCGATAGTGACGTTAATAAGTTTTATAGTCATTTCGTTGAATCGAAAAAGGGGAGTCATGACTGGTGAAAGACAGGATGTAAAGAAAAGTTTGGTTTCTTTCCGATTTTAATACTCTATAATAATGTATTCAATGTCTAGAAAGATGTGTTGTTATTAGTACATACAAACATACGTATACATCACGCCTCGTTCCAGTGGGGTAGGCAGAGACCACCTTTCTCCACTTGTTACGATCCTGGCACACCTCTCTCGCTTCCTCCACTTTCATGAGCGTCTTCATGCATGCTTGTCGGTTGCGAGTACACTTGACCCGTACTTTCTTTAGATTTTCGATTTGAACGAAACATGTCCGCCTAGGTCGACCTGCACCGATTTTTCCAATCATTCTTACCTTGTATACCTCTTTCGTTAATCTTCTCTCATCCATGCTTTCTACATGGCCGAATCATCTAACCATCCCTCTCTCTATCTTTGTCACTACATCTTCAACCACGCCGCACCGCTCCCTTATCCCACTGTTCCTCACTTTGTCCATCAGCTTCACTCCAGTTATAATTCTCAGGCTTCCCATCTTCACAGCAGTAATCCTGTCATTGTATTTGTAGTTGTTATTAGTATTCAGAATTATTACGAGCAGTTTTCTTATCAAAGATAAACACATATAGGTAAGTGGACAGATGGAAATAATATAAACCTCAAGTAAAATCTGTGCTCATCCAGACATACTATTCAGTAACTTCCCCTTTCTTTAAACAGAAGTAATCTTAGTAATATTATTTCTTAAGACAAACTAAAAAAAAAAAAACATCAAATGAAACGAACTAAACAAGTTCCAGTCAATCGATGAGAGCACGAAACTATTTCGCTTCGAAACATCCTGTCTCAAGAAACTAAAGCCTTCGACGTTCTTGTGTTTTTTTTCTCGTATTTACTCATTCATAGCTGAATTCCGGTCTCCCGTGTCGAGCGAGACCGAGTGTGATTGTATGTATGCAACGGGCGAAGCGATAGTGATGGAATAAGAACACATCAAAATTAAATAATTTTATTACGTACGGCGCAGAGCCAAGGCACCTGACCATCGGGCTGGTCCACCTATTTAAAGTAGCACAGCGAGCGATGAAGAGAGCTATCTTGGCATTTCTCTAAGGGACAAGATCCGGATCGAAGAAATTCGATGGAGAACTAAAGTTGTCGACGTAGCTCTTAAAATCGGCAAGCTGAAGTGGCAGTGGGCCGGCCATGTCTGTCCTGTCAGTGACGGCCGATGGGGGAGAAGTTTTGGAGTGGAGGCCGCGTACACATCGCAAAAATATAAGACGCCCTCCCTCCAGATGGACCGACGACATCATCAGAAAGGTTGGTAGTGAGTCAATGCGAGAAACCCTATATCCAGCAGTGGATAAACAAAGGCTGATAATGATGACATAATTTTATATAATGTTGTATATCAATTATGAGACACATTTTACAATGAAATAAAGTAAAACAATGGATATTCTTTAAAAAATCATTTATACGTACCACTGTAAACTATCTGCAACTATAGCAGACTTGTACAGGAAAAATAACGATGGATACAGAATATTACAGAATCCTTTAAACCAGCGATCCCCAAAATGATCGTCTACATGAAAGTGTAAAATACGCTTCTTCATCTTTATCATTATCAGCCTTTGTTTATCCACTGCTGGACATAGATTTTCCCCAATGTCTTCCACCAAATGCGATCCTCGACTTCTCGCATCCACCCACTTCCAACCGCCCTGATGATGTCGTCGGTCCATAATACTCACTCATCACGTTAAGTTATATTTTGAGATGCATTGAATCATAATTATAGATTTCATTATGGTCTATTAAAAATCTTTCATAATTTGATTACAATTAGTAGTTATTTTATGTCCACTTAGATAATTTTTTTTTAATAAATATATTTGACTCCTTAAAATCTTATTAGCTATCCACAGGATTTAAATTGTGAATTTAAAGGTACGTAAAGTAAAAAATTTTGAGGATGGTTACTTCAAACTATTACCAGTTTATTAATATACTGCATAGCGTGTGACTATGGTCCCACCTGATGGTGATCTGCAGTGTAGTCTGATGGAAAAAGGCGCCAGTCTAAATTCAGCTTATTCACTCGGCGTTTTTGTTCAAACGATAGATTATTAATTTACATAACTATTAGAATGCGTAAAGCGTATAAAAGACCCATCACTATCGTAAAGCAAACGGAATTCCTGCGCCCGCGCGATGGTGGGGCAAACCTGTTCCGCAGGCCGCGGCTTTCGGAGATCGCGCAGCATCCGACGTCTCGTTTCGGTAAGGCATGACGTTGCCAACGAGACACGACCGTTACAACTCCATAAGCGAGTCAATTTGATAAACTGGACATAATTCATTTTATACCGTCACGTTCTGTTGCTGGATACGAACTGTGGAGCTGCTCGATGAAATCTTAGACGGCCTCCAATAAACTCAGTAAACTGCACAGTGTTTCTTCAGCATAAAACTCCTATGAATTCTGTTAATCATTTGTATAGGAAAATCATTTTAATCTTTTTTGGACATATACTCAACATACTAAAAACGTATTCACTCTTAGTTTAGTGCCATATTTAAAAACTGGCGTATATATAAGATATAGAATACAAGGGATGTAAGGATTCCCGCACAGCAACACACGGAATCGAAGTCAATCTCATCTGCTGGTGGTACACCCTGCTAATCCACAAACGAGGTTTTGGCTCCCACCAACTCGCATTGGGTCAACGTGGTGGTAAAAGGATCAAATCGCCCCCATTTGAATCCCTGCAAACGACGGCCCTTGGTGCCCTATAGAAACTGAATTAAAACTTAACATCAAATTCAAATGGTTTTAGGGGATAATGAGGATATGGATAGTTAAGTAAGCTCGCACAGTAATGGCACCAGATTTACAATACGGTGATGGTGCACCGTGCTAATCAACAAACGAAGCTCTGGCTCCTACCAACCCGCATTAGACCAACGTGGTGGGAAATGACCCAAATCCTCCCATAGGAACCCCTACCCGAGCGATGTGGGAATCTTTGGGGGAAGTGTGTGTCCAGCAATGGTCGTCTATCGGCTGATGATGATATAACAGAAATAATAATAGTAACGTCCGAACTTATCAATATCACGCGGAAAATTTTATATATATTTTTTTGTTTTAATCATTTAAGCCAAAGTGTATCGTCCATATTTATATAACATCAGGGTCATCACACTTGTCGCCGAACTATAAACTAGCATCAGACGGGAGCACAGAGTTTCGCTAAGCGCTACTATCTAATCAAACGCGGGTCGGAAATGTGTTAATGATAAGATAACTGTCCGACACTGAGAATATGAAGCAATATTTCTGACAATTTATTACTTCGTCCGTAACTGCGTAAATATTAAGATCTTAATTACCATATTGTGGACTTTTGCTTAGTACGTAATTATTAATAACAACTGGCTTAAGTATATTTTCAGTCTATATAAATATGTTTTGTCTCTCTGTACCGTTACCAGCTGGAATAGTTTCCCATTAGTGGAAGTACTTTAACAGAACCTAATACTCCTTCCTATCTTTAAGAACTTCCTAAGAGTTTCTACATAAGACATTCACTCGATACTCATTGTGTGAGAAAACTCATGATGAGGGGTGTAAGGGGCCCGCATAACAACTCAAGGGACCCAAGCCAACCTCACCTGCTCGTGGTGCACCCTGCTAATCAAGCAACCAGGCTCTGGCTTCCACTAACCCGCATTGGGCCAGCGTGGTGAAAATACGCCCAAAACTTCTCAATATGAACCTCTATAGACGACGATTTTGTGGCAGTTTTGCGGAGAGGACCGGAATCTATCTATGTGGAGATCTTTGGCGAAGGCCTATACCCAGCAGTAGACGCCTAGCGGTTGATGATAATAAAAAAACTCATATTCCTCATCATTTCATCAATCTAATCGGTTATTTTCTATTAATCTCTATCTATCTATACATATATAAATGTTATTGGGGGTGTAAGGGGTTCCGCCCAGATTTGGTTATGGAGCCTAAGTCAACCTTACCTGCACGCGGTGCACCCTGCTAACAGACGAGGCTCTGACCACCCACCAATCCGCACTGGGCTAGCGTGGTGGGACTAAGGCCCAATTTACCCTCAATTAGGATCCTCGAGAGAGGCCTATGACCAGCAGTGGGCTTTATCAGACTGACAAGAAGAAGAAGAAGAATGTTATTGAGTTCACATACGAATTTTAGTTTTATATATATATTTAATACTATTAATAAATGTTCCCAAAAAACACTTTCTTTGTTTTAAGCTACAACGCGCTTATTCTGACCTTTGGCTGATTGATAAATGCGTACAGGTATCAAACCTGCACCTGTGTGTTTTACGGTATTTATGATATTGTACCTATAGATTATTATTTATACTATTTATACCATATTCAATGACACAAAGCAATAAGATAGTATGTATATATAGCATGCGTAACGTGTTTGTGTGCGTCTGTTGCATAATGTTAGATTATTGTTTATACCTAATCATGTCGCAATGGCAATCGATTTGCTTTCATATCGTTAATTGCCCTTTTAAAATTAATATATAATAATTAATACAAACTGTCAAATGTAATCGTCCGATCTAGTAGCTTACGCCCTAAGCGATTATTATACTAAGCAATCCGGGGTAATGCGTATATGTTACGAGGGTAGTTCTAAATATAGCTAAATCTAATCCTAAATATTGAACAATCATTTTATCACATTACAGCAGAACCTTAACAGAAGCCGTGGGTATCTGTGATTATAAACTGGACGTATGCGCTATACATCGTAAAGAGGAGCAGGTTCCATCTCGATGAAGCTGGAGTTTCATGTGAAGATTCATAGGGAGATAACCGGCATGTTCCAAAAACAGCTTTAGTGGAGATGTGATGACCAACAAACAGCATTTTACCCGCGCGGTAGACAAACGGCTTTGGTTCTCTTCTTGTGGGAGAAGGCCTTGAGTGGAAACAATAAAATCTCATGTTATTAGACCTTAAGATCTTCATATGTCCTGAAAGAAGTAGCGATATTTCTTTTATAGGAATCTCATAACTTCGAACATAAGTTATCTAACATAACAATTCGAGAAATGTATGAATATTCAAAAAAATATTCTTATGTTACAGATATCTACAATCAGAATGAGGTTTAGCTACTCGTTCTTCATATGAATAGCGAAAGTGTGACACAACTTGCTGGCATCAGTATTCCCTTCTAAATACGACGTAGGCGTCTTCAGGAGAAAAATTATTAATCTGTTATTAACTTAATGATGAGCTACGATCAGGTGCGATCCTGGTTTAGCAGTAATTTAGTTAAACTATTGATTATATTTTTTTTTTTTATTTAAGTCCCGAAAATTTTTGGTAAAACGTGGTAAACTCAATCCCTGATGCTTAAGCAACACAGTAACTAAGTTATTATAATATATACAAAGACGGGGCCGACCGGACAGACGTCCGTTTCGGAGCCACCAGGTATCCGAGCATTGCGTCAGAAGGCTGGATGTTAACCACATATGCAGCTGACTACATATGCTTAAGCTGCTGACCACAAATATGGTGCGATGTTCATAATCATAGTATTGATAATGTATTAGCAATGCAAGAGACATTGGTATATAGGCAATAATGGTTTGTTTACTGTTGATAGGGTTATGTACCTTGAGGCCTATTGGAAACGTATCACAGCAACGCTTATTTCTTCTACTATACAATTGTGTGTTAACATTCACCTCTCAACTGAAATTATCTGTAAATAGTGAAAAAAGCTAATACTTATAATAAATAAAAAATTCTTTAAGGTCTTCTAAAAAATTAGATCCTAATAACAGATAGATAACAGACTCGTAGATACTAGTGTTAAACTCTGAGCATTCCCTTTTAAGGAGCAACGCTTCAAATAGTTTGTCAGTTTGATCGTCCTCTCTAAAACTCGTTCATTAGTGCGGGAGGCGATTGTATAAACATCCCAAACGAAGTCTGTGGTTTAAGATAACGATGTATGCCAATGATCGATCATCGCCAACGCGGAGAGGACTCGAAGACTCCAGCTCAATAAAAAAGATACGGCGCAACACACAAGCGCACGCGAGAAATGCAGATATAAAAGATGTCCTACACCTTATAAAGCATGATTAGAAATGATATGATTAGTTAATATATTGTATGAATGTAAATATATATATATCATTCTTGTATGTGTATATAAGTATGTGTATATTTATGTGTTATAGTTGAATTTATTTAATACAAATACCTCAACATCTTGCTTTACCCAAAGTATATTGGAAGATATTGCCAATTGCATTAAGCCCACGTTAACGTTAACGATATGTATAAAGTTAAAGTTAAATAACTAAATTTAAATAGTACACAGTACACACAAAACTCAAATAATGCTTGACGGACAAAACGACTCTTTGTAATATATATATTAAACAAAAAGAAGAACAAAAGTGTTTCCTGGAACTGTTCAGTGTCGTCAGAATCCATTGATATTGAATGAGTGTATTATGTATATTAAACGTTGACTTTACATTCATTCTTTTTGGTATCGGTATATATGTATACGGTATGCTTGCATTATCGGTAGGACTATGTCCAGCAGTGGACGTCTAACAGCTGATGATGATGACTATGCTCGCATTGGCCCAAACCATTTCGCATTCAATTACGTATTCTTTCTGTTTTAAATCTATCCAGCTCGGTCTGTCCATATATTGTAGGACATAAATAATAAAAGACTGTATGTTGGAATCTTGAAAATGAACTGTTTTTTTTTTTCAATTACGTGAAGAACTGTGAATATGTTTAACAGCTCTCGCTTGTAATATATACAACGCCGTATCCGTTCAAGGATCGAATTCCCAAACTGGCGACCGGTTTCGTTTCCCACAGCCGGCATCACCCTCCGCCGGAGACGAGCGACGCCCGGGACGCTGCTACTCCGATGTTTAATGAACGAATTAGTATTTACAACGCTTCGCCGTGATTTGTGGTCGAAGGCCTCACATTAACTGGTGCGAGATAGAGGCGAGCCGATTGCACTGCTTTTTTTTTAACAAGCACCAATGATGTTGAGATTAATGGAGCTAATGCTTTACGAGGATAAGGATCCAAAAGTTAAATTTCAAGAGATGCATTAGATTTGATAAGTAATACAAAATTTACATCTGGCACTAATTTACTTCAGACAGGAAGATTTTTGTTAATTGATAAGGTTAGTGTTAGGACCATAATCCCATGTGGTGTTAGGTATTGTGGTGTGTAGTTGTAAAGCGCACTAACCTAGTAACAACCTATTCACTCTTTTTTTGAATACACCAACCTGTGACGGTGACGCTGATAAGCTGTTTGTACCAAAAAGGAGTATGAAGCAATAAGTCCGCTTATACTTAAAGTATTTAAAGATAACTACAGTATACTAATCTCATTGTTTTTTTTTGTTTAATTACTTAAAAATAAAAAAAAGTCGGGTATCGGCATCTGGGGAGCAAGAGTTGAACTATTGATAATGATTTGTTTATACTGTCCGTAAGTTTGAGGCATTAGATAAGCATATCTTAAGCATAACAACCATATCAACTTAGGCATATAAGCTAAATGTGTTTTTCTTGTTAAAACGCCTTTAATTGATACTGTTAACCGATATCATAAAGTAACAGAAAATGGTGGTTGGTAATAGATAAATAAAAGCATTTCGGTTTGTTACTGGGAACAAAAAAATATATAATGTGCAGAGCTTTTTTATGGCTCTGAAGTAATACTAATTAGTGATGAGTAAAATTGCTCTTGGTCTTGACTTTCCCCAAGAGCAGGATTGTCCAAGTCTTGTTCTTCCTTTGCTCATCACTAATTTTAATAGTTAAGAACGTTAGTTCATTTCAATACATTTAAAAAGAAGGCCTAAAATAGGTACGAGTTAATGAAGATTTTTTTTATCGCCCGACAATACAAGGATAGACCTTTTTTTGTTTCGGAGGGAAATCTGTGAAAGATACCCTACTTGTGGGGGGAAGTCAGAGTTATGTGAGATTTTTACTTCCTAAAACCCCGTCGGTGGTCTGCATTCGGAGAGGCTCCGGGATCTCTTATAGAACGCACCGGTGCCCCTTTGCAGTTTGCGTTAACGTCTCTGAGGAGGAGCCTAACCCTCGATGGGCCATACGCTGTCTCACATAGATTCGCTTGTTAAGCGATAAGGGCCCCCATCCTCGAGGCCCGCGAAACTCCTAGAATTTCTTAGTCTGCTTCTACGACAGGCAGGGCTTACCTTAGTTCTATTCTTACTAGCTAAAGACTACAGAGCTAACAAAAGTAAACATGTCGCGTTTGTCGGCCCAAAAATATCGTAAGTTTCAACTAATTTACTCCTTACTTAAATACTTTTTGTAATAAAAAAACACGTATTACATTTAAAACCTTAAACGCATCCGTAGTCGTGGAACGTGGAGGGATGGCAACAATCAACCGCTAAGACCGAGTCAAGTCAAGGTCGGTACTATTTTTAGTCGTTATCGCAGCGGAGCGCCCGGAGAGACGCAACAGACCCACCGACAGTTATTATAGTTCGAGATGTTTGCAGTGCAACGGTTTATTGCTGGCAAAGGGATGGGGTGGCGATGTGCGTGCACCATACACTTATGTATGAAAGGAAAGATGTACAGGTTCAAAATAGTTTCAAGTATAATCTTTATGTTTGAAGTAATAGAAAACTTTTAACTATTCAATACCAGATTTTCACTGTTATATTTATCATATAATAGATGCTGTAATTTTTTTAAATATATTTCGAAAATACTTTGACTTCTATAATAAAAAAAGATCTTTTTTTTAAAGAAAAGGTAAAACAAACGCGACATTCACCTGATGGTTAGAGATAAGTCTGCCCATAACAACGAGGAACCAGTTAGGTTGATAAACGTAGCACCACATTGCACGCGTCGCCTAAAGATATAGGATGTTAAAACTCGTTACTCCAGCTATAACGCTCTTCAAACCGGAACACAGTAATGTTTGTATACTAATGTTTGATGGCAGAAAGAGGCACAACGGCACCTATCACTAGTAAACGAACTTTGTCTCTGTGTGTGTGTTTGTAATAAGAAAAAGCAGGATTGGAGTTACGGAAAAGGGATACACTTCAAAAGTCTCCCCCTCGTAAAACACGCGGAGGATTATTTTAAAATTATAGCTACGTTTCTTCTCCGCGTCACATTCAAACATAGGAAGTAACCAAAATTTTCTAACCATTGCAAATATATCATCACTACAGTGACTTATATAGCTATCTTTTTACATCGGTTAGTCGGTTGGTAAGTTATAAAACGTATTCGTGTTAATAAACCTCCATAATTATTAAGTACACAATACAAATTGTACATAAAATTTAATGTACGACTTGTCCTCGGCTATATTTCAACAATAAAGTTAAAAGTAACCGATGGAGTTTCTCTTTTACGGCGCAAGGTTAAGTTGAATTCGATCTGAATATTGGCGCGGCGACAATCGCTTTATAAGAGAAATAACTTTAACATAAACAGTTTGTCCCGTTACTTATTCCACGAATCATCATCATCATCATCAACCGATAGACATCCCCAGCTGGACATAGGCCTCCCCCAAAGATCTCCACATCGATCGGTCCCATGTTATTTGCATCCAGTGGGTTCATTCCATTTCATTAACAAAATACTGTAATTGAGGGCTGTAAGGGGTTCGGCACACCATCTCCCGGGATTCAAGCCAACCTCACCTGGTTTTGGTGCACCCTGCTAATCAATAAACGAGGCTTTGGCTCCCACCAACCCGCATTGGGCCAGAGTGGTGGAAAATGGTCTAAATCCCCCCATATCAACCTCTACTTACGACAGCATCTCGTGACCAGCGGTATCGGAATACATACTGACTGTATGTGAAGATCTTTGCGGAGGCCTATGTCCAGCAGTGGACGTCAATCGGCTGACGATGATGATACTTTAATTAAAACGTAGATTAAATAGTCTGTTGCCGGAGACCATCTAGTTAGGTACCACCGCAGCGCCAACCGCAGCCCATAAACAGTAGTTCGCAAACATTACCGTGTTCCGTACTGAAGAGCGCTGTAGATAGTGGAATTACAGGTGTAACAACACCTAACATCTTGTATCTCAAGACGACAAACACAATGTCATGTCTTATATATCCTTCCAACAAACCCCACGTTATCATGGCCATATTTTTTACTTACCATCGGTTGAACGTCCCGTTCGTCTCGTCGCAACGTAAAATTAAAAAAAAAATCCTCTATTACTTTAACCTTAAGTCATAAAACGCTATCTATGTGTCAGTCATTTAACTTATATAACTTGTCATCCCGAAAGTGTACATGAAATAAAGTTAACTTAAAACAAAATTATAATTTAGTGTTAAGTGGTCATTATTAGGAACGGGACCGGTTTCGAATTGCGTCCTTAGCGCGAGCGTAGTCCACACGAGCAAGCCGACGCGGCGCGCCCAACTCGGGACCTTTGCACCTCGTCACCTCCAGATAACCGCGGACGACATGTTAGAACATTTATAACGCGGTCAATTGTTGCAATGCACATGCGCGAACTAAATTTGACAGGGATAAAAAACACGATTGTTGTGACAATATGCGTGTGTGTATATATAGGAGATATCCAGAGATTCATTGATTTGGCATGAGATCTTTTTTTTATTTGATAAAGCGACGAGACGAGAGGGACATTCACCTGATGGTGATACCTCCGCCCATAACCACGCGGCGCTAGCTAGAATGGTACACACTGCGCTCGTCGCCTTGAGTAATAAGATGTTGAGTCTCGTTAACCTCGTAATTACACTAGCTACAGCGCCCTTTAAACCGGAACTCTAATGTTTGCACACTACTGTTTTGCGGTAGTAATAGGCGCTGCAGTGATACCACCTCCGAAACTTAGAAAAAAACACTCAAAATTTGGTAGCAATATCGCTTCTGCCAGTTAGAAGTCAGGTAAGAACGGATTTTACAAGATTCGATCCTCAGAGGGATTTGTGGCGGTGTTAAGGCCATCAAAGCGAGCGGGAACAGCTAGCATATATATATATATATATATATATAATGTTACAAAATAGTAGTTAATTTTGCAATGACTAAATAGACACTAAGAATTAAATAGTGCTTTGTTCTGATAATAAAAATACTTGAAGCGAAACTAATTAAAGCGGCGATTGTTGTTAATTTCATGATCTGTGTATAATACCTTTTGTTTGTTTGTGTTCAATATTAAAGAAAAAATAATTAACTGAGGTCTGTCACGATGACAGTACTCGCTGCTCTCTGTCCGCCACGCACACTGCCAACCACCACCAATTGGGGATTTTGCTGATGAATCGCAAACGTCGAAACAATTAATAACTTTAGCTTAACAACTTACCGAATAGCGCAGTCTCCAAACGCACAGACAATATTATTTAGTGCTCAAGTTGCCGGAAAAACATTTTAGAACTACATAAATGATTCTAGTCTGTAAAAGGAGTGATTGCTGTCATTGGAGGGCACACGAAATAAAATGAAATACGCAGAATACATTCGCCCAGAAGTTTATCTTTCTTTACTTAGACATTTGTAATAGAAACATTGCTGAGAAAACCTTGATTTTAAAGCGAAAATAACTAGATGATTAGTATTATACAATACCAAGATCAAATGAGCAAGACTAAACTAAAAATTAAAATTCCTTTGAAATGATAATTTAAAATATTTATCATAACTTGAACATATGTTTTTCTTTAGGCAATAAAATATTTAATATGTTATAAGACTAAACATCCAAGACCAAGATTAGAAGTATTTAAAGATTGAGTCCCAGACCGAACAGACAAGACTAAGATTGTCAAAATCTTATTCGCGCTTTACTCGCCACTAGGCGTGCGCTCTATAAAGGAACACAATCACTGGATGCCCTGACTCCCTACATCTGTCTCAATAATAATCTCTCAAGTAACTCCAAAGGCAACCTATACTTTCACTATTGCTAAATCGGAAAGTTGATTTTTAACTACAGATAAACACAGATATTAGTGTGGTGTGCACGTCCATGATCATGGTAGGAGATCTCTCCTGTCTAATGGGGAGAAAAGAGAATTAAAAGGAAATAGGTATGACATGAGCATTGAGTGGAAATATTGTCATTCTGTTAACGAATAACGCTTAAGCGAACGTTTCACGTAAACACATAATTAAGCTTATTAAGAGAGATGTCGGTTAACGCTGCACATTCCGTCTACCAGAACTGAGTCAGCGCGGTTACGTAAATATTCACCTGACTTCACCAATTTCGAACTGCAGGCGAGCTTAGTTAATTAAACTGCAGAAACGGGGTTAACACTAAGCCCCTCGTATTACCCTATACGTGTGCCGCCGGCATGTGACCACTCCCGGTGGTTTTAATTAATACTAAGTGATGCTGTAAACGGTTTCTTATGGGGGCAAGATCGAATACACGAACACACCGCACTGGTGGTAGGTCTTTATTGTGAGAAAATGTTCCATCTTCCGATGAAATTATCTTTTTCACAGAAAATCCACTTTCTCATCTCAACGCAAGATTAAGAAGTAATAGTATGTAAAATACGTTGTCATTGGTCTGATAAAACCATGACTGAACATTAACTAGCTTTATGAGGCAGGCACTCTGCTGGCGTGAGCTGGGCACGAATGTGAAGCGGTGACCATTCAACGACGGTGGGGACGGTGACAATGCGTCGCGGCTTCTCACAATAAGTTCCACAACACAACAAAGAGCTCGCTGGTTTGTCCGGCCGCGGTTTGTGGTACTATCACACACATAACCTTATCGCTTGCGGTCGTGTGGTCACCCATTTAATAAGAAATCTATATTACATATATATACCCAACCCATATATATATATATATATATAATGAAAATGAGTTTCGTTTTAACGCCAATTACGTGAAAACTAGTGACGTATAATAATATGAGCATTTAACTCGGAATAATTTGTAGATGGTTATAGCCTATTCAATTTTAGAATTTCGTAGATCCTTCATCATATTATTTATGCAGTTGCTATAGTAACGGTTGCTATAGACATTCATTTTGCGATTTCAGTCGCTCTCAAGGAATATTTGAGACAAATTTCAAGTCTAATATAATATTACGACCAGCAAAACGGGCGGAGTTTACCCATAACAACGTGGCGCTTATTAGGATGATATATACTACACCACATTGCACTTGACACCTTGAGGCAAAAGATATTAAGTCTCCTTACTGCAGTAATTACGCTAGCTGCAGCGCCGTTCAAACCGGAAAACAGTAATGTTTGCACACTACTGTTTGACGGCTGCAATCTACCACCAGTTGAAAATTCAAATAAGCACAGTGAGTGTATATGAACATGTAAAGAATCGCATAATTTATTTACAGCCGCTGCAACAACACTCACGACTGCGACTGTACAATCCTTCGAGGAGTACAAGTGCAGGCTAAATTTATCTAATGAGTCAACTCTCGTACGCTTTCAAACTGACATCGTTGTAAAAATCTCCCGCGCTACAATTGTTTATCAAAACACCGTTATAATGTAACATAATAATAACTTCATTAAGCCCTTGTTACACGACAAGTTATTAATTACATGTAACAATTAAAAGAGTGTAAACGCTCCCAAGGCACAACGTTTCAAGGGACCCCAAGTCAACCTCACCCACTCGTGGTGCACTCTGCTAACCAACAAACGAGACTCTGGCTCCTACCAATCCGGTGGTGGGAAACGGCCAAAGTCCGCCCATATAAGCCTCTACAAACGACGGCCCCAGGCGCCCGGCAGGAGCGGAGTAACTGTAGCACGGGACCGACCGATGTGGAGATCTTTGGGAGAGGCTTACATCCAGCAGTGAACGTCGATTGGCTGTTGATGATGAATAATTAAAAATAACAAAAAATCTACTTAATTGTTTTTTTCTTTTATTCTTGACTACAATGGACTAACACAACGTTTCAACAATAATTACACATGCATGCATGTCCTTCCTATAAGAGGATTTTTATCACACGGCGCCGTGTATTTGGCTCAACATTGGCAGGGCGTGCGCTTTATAAATAAAATACGTAATGTTTTTTTTTTAATAAGCGATGACCCGGGCGCGACCTGCGATACGCCTGCTCATAACAACGTAGTGCTAGTTATTCATAACAACACATTACCCTCCTCGCCTTGAGACATAAGATGTCAAGTCACGTTACCCCAATAATTTCACTACCTACAACACCTTTCAAACCGGAACGCAGTAATGTTTGCATACTTCTGTTTGACGGCAATAATAGGCGCTCCGATGATACCTACGTAGACGATCTACCACCTGTTAAATTCAGCCCTGAACCAATCTAAGTAATAATTCCTCACTTCCGTCAAAAAGTAGGCAACTAAGCTGAATTTAAATTGGTAAGTATATATTATACCACAGATAAGTAATGTGATATCAGGAGTTGTATGTCTGTACACGCCTCCGCACAAATATAGTACGTTTGTCTTACTAGACATGTCTCACGGCGCCGTGTAATCGGCCTGTAACTTAGATACCACCGCAGAACCTATTATAAACGAAAACGTTCGATACGTACGTACGATACGTTTTATCTAATATTA
The DNA here is from genome assembly GCA_029030555.1 of Ornithoptera alexandrae. Lineage (NCBI taxonomy): Eukaryota > Metazoa > Arthropoda > Insecta > Lepidoptera > Papilionidae > Ornithoptera > Ornithoptera alexandrae. Next base: position 10,442,216 of record JARDVY010000007.1, read on the forward strand.
AATGTATTGAATACGTTGTGTAAGCAACTTACCCTCTACCCACCACACATACTTTTAAAAAAACAGGCTTATAACTATAAACATTATCAGGGGTAATTAATTTGTTCATATTACTTATTCGGGTTTATTACATCTCCATAAAAAAAAAAAACAATACCGTTTCCGTTATGCCGTAAAAAGAGATTACGGTAATACGCAACCGGGCGCAATTACAAAACCGGCAAGCGTGTTAGCAAATAGAAAACGCTCTGATTCTCTGGCGGTCGGTTATTTACCAACATCAAATGCCTGAGCAGTCCGTGGTTCGATTCTGGGGTTACATGAGGGTTTCATTGGCGGTAAGATTTTTTCGAACTCGTCCTACTCCTTACCACCCTCACATTACAAATGTGCCGCCATAACGCCATTCTTGTGTTTCCGTTACCAACATTTATAGGTAAAGCGAGCTAACGAACACACTACGGCAACAGAGACCTACTCTGGTGGAAATCCTGTTTCTGGAGACCATCTAGATAGGTACCACCGGTTTGAAGTGCGCTGTAGCTAGTGTAATTACTAGGGTAACGAGACTTTATTCTGTCAGTGTATATCATCCTAACTAGCGGTACGTTCTTATGGGCAAGCGTATCACTTACCATCCTCTATCGGCTGATGATAATGATAATGATCACTTACCATCAAGTGAACATCCTGTTCGTCTTATCGCTTAGAATGAGAAAAAAAACGGACATTTCACGCAGTGGAAAATAATCACTGACGCCCATAGACAGTCGCAGCTACGTTGCCGACCTAGAATATTTCGTAGTTACTGAAGACAATGTGAAATTGAGGTCATATGTTAGCCCATGTTAAACAAAAAAAAACAACATGCCGTCACTGATGGGAACATTGCAGAGATGTGGAGACAACGAGTGACCTTTTTAAGCAGTAAGTATTATTAATGATGGTTACTATTGTATAGTACAGTGTTGCTATGTTTGATGAGCTCTATTGTGTAGAATGGAGGCCGCTATTGTGACCTTAATAGATGCCTGATAAAAAGGCTGTAAAACCTAGAAAAATTCAAGCTGTGATAGATCTTAAATAGCTCGTGAAATTTCAGAACTACGAGACCAGGGTTAATGGAACAAAAGGTTTTAATCGATCATAATCGTGATGGTTGTAAATCATATGGACAGCATGTGAAGGCATTTTGGTGCTCGAATTCCGTATATGTCATAATGAATGATAGATTTACTAATTCAGATGATTAATGTGACTCATTCATTTCCGGTCACGTTTCTATACTATACAATCAATTGATGGTGGTTAAAATTTTGTTACTTGAATAATTATATCTCACTTGTTACTGGCAGTAAGAACTGAAGCCGGAGATCGTCTGTGTGAGTACCACCGCAGCCCTGTAGTCTCGGGCTAGTAAGAATAGGACTAAGGTAAGCTCTGCCCGTCGTAGAAGGCGACTAAAAGGGTCTAGGAGTTTCGCCGGCCTTGGAAGTGGCGGGCTCTTATCATTTAACAAGCGTACCTGCGTGGGACAGCGTTTAGCTTAGCGATGGTGCCTAGGACGGTTAAGCTCCTCCTCAGAGACGTGCTAGCACAAAGGGTAGAGGGGCGTTCTATTAGAGATTCCGGAGCCTCTCCCAATGCACCGATGCAGAGCCCCGAGGGGGTTTTAGTCGGTAAGGATCTCACATAATTCTGACTTCCCCTCAGAACCTAAGTATCTTTCGAAGATTTCCCCCGAAACAAAAAAAAGGTGGGTACCATCGCAACGTCTATTTCCGTCGCTAAACCGCTGTGTGCAAACATGACTGTTCCGGTTTGCATGGCGCTGTGGCTAGTGTTAACGGGAGTTAACATCTTATGTCTCAGACGACGAGCGCAATGTGACGCAATGTATAACATCCTAACTAGCGCCACATTGTTATGGGTGGGCGTATCATTTACCATCGGGTGAACGCCCCGCTGATCTCGCCGCTTAGTTGAATAAAAAAAAACTCTTTCTTATTTTAATTTTGTTTCATTAAAGGACCTTTATTGTCCTTGGATTTGCAAGCAGAAGTTGTGACATTGTCTCTCTTTGTTTTATAATTAACGCCATAAACGTTCGTCATGATTATGGCGGTAATTATAAAACTCTTATATACGTCGTTTGCTCACGGGCAAACAGTATAGTTAAAATGGCTAACATTTAAACCTATTGTCAAATGCTTAATGAAGGCTCTACTTTTGCGTACGTGTAAAAGGATTTCATTTAAGTCTTTTATTAACGAAAATTATCTTTTCTTTTATAAGGTTAAGTTAATTGAATACGAGATATAACAATCAATGTTACTTTTAAATCTATCTATATACTAATGGTAGGTCTCCGTTGTACGAGACCGTCTAGGTAGATATCACAGTAGTTCTTTTTTCTGTCGACAAAACAGTAGTGCGTTTTATAGGTTACCTATAGTTAAATTACTAATATTAATTATTTACTTATTATTAATTTGTTTGATCCTGGAGTGGAAAATTCCTGGAAAACGTGCATCTGGTAAAAAGCACCAAAAATGGTTTGACTACATAAAGGACTGAACCTGATTTAAATATTGATCGAGTCGAGATCGGATTGATTTTCTCAATCTGATCGCCAAACTTGAATCTTGAAGAGGGCACCTAATGAATGAATAGTTAAATTACTGGGATAACGAGACTTTATCGAAAGTGACGAGCACAATGTGGTGTAACATTCTAACTATCGCCCCCATAGACAGTAGTGATGGTCAACGTCCCGCTCGTCTCGTCGCTTTCTCAAATTAATAAGATAAGTTTGTAAATTAAAAACAACGAGAAGGGATAAAAAAGATGCTGCGGTGCGCCCGACACGTGTCCCGGCGCGTTCAGAAATGATATTAAATTTATTTTTAATCTGTCGCCCGAAGCGGGCTCCAAAAATTTACTCCATACACGGCTCTGCTTTTTGAAAATGGCGGATGAGATTTCGCGCGCTTATTACCACGCATACGTACTGTTACGGGGGAGTCTGGGTTGAAAGTTTTAAAAAAAGGATTTAAAAACTTTAAACACTTTCATTTATATACATTTAGAATTAGCACGATTAAATAAAAACGACTTCTCTCGATGGTAGTTGAGACCGGACTGACTTGCCTCCACAGACACTATGCTAGGCCCTGGATCGATAGCGCTTAGTCAGCATCTCCATCAGCATAAACCCTTATAAGTTATGTATATAACAGTACGAATAAGTTTTTAATAGCTCTTACACTTGTAAAGGGTTATCGGTGATAATTAACCATTTTATAGCAGTTTTTGAAGTTTCCCATAGAGGCACAGTAAAGAGTCCTTCAAAAAGGACGTGATAAATTTTCTCCGGGATCGGCAACGCGCCTGTAATGTCTCTGGTAGTACAGGCGTCTATAGGCTACGGTAACTGCTTACCATCAGCCCGACGGTATGTCTGTTTGCTACCTTTGTGGTACATAAATAAAATAATTATAACGACGTTTGTTTAGATTTTTGTAAGACATTACAGATTCCGTTTTCAACTATAATTGCACATTAATTTTCAAAACCAGGCACCTACAGCTAAAATCTCTATCCCCTATATAATTTCTCCATTAAACGTAGTATTTCAGTATTTATTTATCTAAAAAAGAAACCTTAAAGTTGAAAGACGTTTAAATAAATGAAAATCGGTAAGAGCCCGCTCCGCTGTAGTGTGTTTGAACTTAGTGCCAAAGGCTTGCTTGCCTGAAACGTCACCACCGCAGTCAAAGGATGAAAGCTCGAATGCCACCGGCTTACAAATTCGTAATTACGTTCCTTCTCCATGAAAGAAATGCCTCGGTAATGCGATAGAGAAATGCTAGTGGCTGCGGGAAAATATTTATTCTTCGTTCGTAATAGCAGCATTAGTTTCCTGTTTCGATTAGCTGCATCTACAAACTGAATCTGAACGGTCGTTACAGAGTATACAATATTAAAAATCTGTTTCTCAGTAAAAATTAACAGGAATATTATTAACTAGTTTACTGTTTAATTCACATTTTCTCTTTGTTCAGCAAATATATAAAGTCTAAGATCGAAACATTGTTCTTCCTTCAAGCGAACAAAAGACCGGTGTCAGGTAATACGATAACAGATGCTGCCAATTACTTATCTTACGCAAAAAAGGTTTAAATAAGATCTCTAGGTCAAAAGTAGCCTCGGCATACGTTATGCGATAGACTTCAATGGAAACTAACTTTGTATAGACAAAAGAGCGTCTAAATATTTGTATAGACTAAACATAATGTAACTTTGTTTCTTAGAGACTGGCTTTTGAAAATAACATCCTACTTGTTCACAGTAGTTCAGCGGACCGGCACACGAGTTATTTGCCAGATTTCATGCGAATGCAGTAATCATAATAATACATTTTATTTGCCTTTGTATACATAATCTCTTAAAAAATATAATGAATCGTTTAAAAATCACCATCATCAACAATCCCTAAGCAAGATCCAAGCCTCACCTTTTTTCTTTAAGACTATTTTTGTCTGTAGTAAATATTGTTATACATCTGAAATGTACTCTAATAATATTCAGATCTGTTTAAAATATTTTAACTAAGGATAACCACATTTCGACCTTCGCAACCGGTTTATTATTGATAGGTCTCAGCAGCCGTCTAGGTGTGTACCAACGCAACGCCTATTCTTATCGTCAAATAGTAGTGTGCAACAATTGCTTTATTTTGATGTAAATGTAAGGTAGTGAAATTATTGTGGTGACATCGTCTTGGCGAAGATCTTGTGTTTTAAGGAGAAGATCTTTATGTCGTGCAGTATTGCCAGCACTATTTAAGATAACACTGCACGACTCGGGAGTACCTTGGGGTTGGCCATCCCGCGCGTTTCGTAACTTCATCGTGTAAAATAAAAGCTTTGGTTAAACAGTACAACAAAGAGGTCCAATCTAGTCTCCTTTCATGATAATTAATATATTAACTAAAACATTGTTAACTCGGAGTAAAATATAAATTAAAGAACAGTGATGCAGAAGTGTACCAAGACGATTTGTAGACGGCGAAGGTTTCCCCAATTTGCGACACGCTGTATACTCCATCGTAAAGTATGTCAATTACAAACATTGTACATGTACATGTACATTATCATTCAGGGCATTCTCCTCGCCGTACGGTAGTGCACTAAATAAGTAAGTAATAAACAGACAATGCTCTGACTAATCCATCACGAAGCGGCATGGTGGGACCGTCGGCGATTAATATAGTTACGGGACCTCCCGCAGATGTCAAACCAAATTTATGTGGGTAACGAACTAAATATATGTTACGACTATTACTATGTACTATTGAAGTGGTTCGATTCAACAATTTATATCAGCTGTTAACTGACAAATGATCTTTACAAGCAACACATTTCTTACTTTCTTAATAGCTTTAAAATTCATCATCAGGAATATAACGAGTGCATGGAGAGTCTTCAGGGGACTAACCAATATAATGCGATTTTCCGTCGGTGGGTTTGCCACTTGTCATCGTGTGTTATGTGATCGAGCACATGCTTATTTTTTAATAAACTTACCATTCATTCATTGTCTTACTAGTTTAGTATCCATGAATATTTAACACTCTAATTGGTTTATCTACAACTAGTCCCATAAAATAAAAAAAATATTATGCTTTAATATTAAAAATTAATCATATCCATGTTAACATAAAATTGTTACATGGGTCTCTTGAGACGTGTTCCACATAACAAAGTCTTAATCCATGTCCAACAGTGGTCCATCGGTTGAGATGATGAAACTTATTACTGGACGATAGTAACTATAAATCTTTAGTGATCGCTAGACCTACATTAGTGTTGGTAAGTTTGTAGTAATGGTACAAAGCTACTACTCGTACACTGACTTGATGACACACAATCCTTTCGACAATTGTTACTCAAAAATTTAAATATAGGCGTCAGTGTAAATAGATGACTCGCAGGACGTGCAAAACGGTATTGTGAAAAACTAAACTATAATTAAAAAAAAATACTTTACCTAACCGTTTCGCGAATGATTATATTAACCTTTACTGCATCAGCATAAAGCACATAATCGCGTAACGTTTTTACCCTAGACCTGTTGTAAAACTGTCGTCAACTGGGTCGGCATCCATGTCCTTGCCCATTACATGACAGCGCCACTGGAACGTTTGTAAGGATTCCATTAGTGTTTGTGTAAAATGGTAGTTTTAACTGTTATTAACGTTGTTAGTGGAACGTTGAGCAGCTCCAGGCCCGGCCTCTCTAAATACGATGAAGTGGGTTAATTAAAAACTTTAGTTCCCATTGAGTAACTGCACATCATTTTTTATCTACAATGGGTTAACACTTATCTCCAATTTCACTTGTGTTAGATAACAATGATACCGAGTGTATTGACCAGAATACTCAGATTCTCACAGGTTGGTAACTGGATCACAACGATGATGTTGTGGACGTAGATTAATAATATTTCCTTGCTTTGCTAGCTAGGTTATTATACCTCCGTCCAAACGCGACGCTAGGGCAAGCTCATTAGCCACTGCGGTATGACTTACTACTATTATGACGACATTTCTACCATATTTGAAGTTTTCATATAATTTTTTTATTAAAATTTGCAATTATTATTACATGAGTATTATTAATAATCCATTATATTTTGGAAGCAAAATAAATCCTGTTTATAAAGGTGTTTTACAGCTTTTAAATACAACCCTGATTATGCATTTTGCAGCTCAGCCCTAGAATAGTTTAAACAGTAAAGCTGTGAACATAATAAAGCTTAGTGTAGTTTCATTCGTCCTTGCGGCAAAATTATAAAAGCAACGAGGGCCGGCTTGTGGACCCAAAAGTCTACATAAATGAAACGGCAACTACTACCCGACTCCTGCACTGCACTGCACAGTGAAATATTCATTTGCATTTATCAACGTGAATGAGATGTTCGTTTAGTATTATAATTTTTATAATAAATATTCACCTTAAAGGTACGTATGAAATAATTGCTCGTATTATTATAAATAATAGACGTACGCTCTGCGCGAAAGTACTGCTCGTTAACGAGATGGTGGGACTCGTCTTTGAATAACATTATTCTTGAGCAAGCATGTTATCTCGTGATGTTTTCCTTTATTCTGGAGCACAAGGTAATGCGGAGCTCAAAATGGCGTGTCTTCTTTTAGTTATACATTGAGATAAAAATATATTCAGTTTTACTATGAATAACTAAGAATTTTAATATGAATAAATTTCAAACGATATTAAGTGTTAGGTAGTAATGATTAATTTTTACTTACACTGTATGACAATAGTTTGTTTATTAAAATAACAAAAATAATTAGAAATCATTTTATTGCTTTACACTAACACGCACTAACTCCTTCTTCCTTTCATATTAAGTATTCACTATTGCATGCATTTTTAATAATTTCGGTACAGCTCTGAGAAAAAATTTAATTTAAAGGTGACGCTATAAGGGATGGTAGTTACTAAAGCATTGTTAAGGTTTTAGAGTTTTTTTTAATATATACAGCATTTACGGAACCCCGAACTTACAACAATTCTGTTAACCGGAACAGATGATGAGATATTATCTATATTCATTTTATAAATCTAAATTAAATAAATGTATTCATCTTTTATTTGCCTTACGTATGTAAATTTACATTTAGAATATAATCATATACTTAATGAGGTCATCGTCCTCGTATCACTGGTGTTACCCTCAAGGTCTAGCGATCAATTCAGTAACACTTACAAGGAATGGGGAAAAAAAAATAACAAATTTATGACCACGACGCGGCCGGAAACCTGAGTCACAGTTATATTTATGCAGAGCAATAAGCGAACAAAAGCCAATCAATGGACCAATTCATGAAACTAAAAGGACGGATGCATGAATCACTTGTGCCCAGCTCGTTTAAAAAGCGTAGACGTCAGAAAAATAACAAGATGGCTGCCTGTGTAACAGCAGTAAACATTAGTTTTCCCAGTTTGACAGTCGCAATAGAAATTTGGCAATTATCTTCAATTCATTAAATGAAATATATACTAAATACACTGGTTACTGATGGTAGGTCTCTGTTGCCGGACACCGTCTAGATAGATCATACGACTCCTATGTCTGCCGCCAAATAGTAGTGTGCAAACATTACTGTGTTCCGGTTTGAACGGTGCTGTAGGTAGTGTAATTGCTGGAGGGAGGAGACTCAACGTCTTACATTTCAGGCGGCCAGCATTATATTGTGCAGTATATATTATCCTAACCAGCACCAGATTCCGAGAGTCGCGGAAGAACTGCTCAGTGTTACCCCGTAACCCTCGTGCATACTGTCGGATGTGATAGGAATACTGTGTAAAGCTTTTTAGTCGGTTGGAGTCCGACACTACCCCGCTACCGGCCCTTGGTTCCGAGGTGTGCGTTCCGTTAGCACTTTCATACACAAGTTAATAAAAAAAAATCTAGCACCACGTTGTTATGGGCATGTTGACCAGGTGAACGTCTCGCTGGTCTCGTCGATTAATTGAATAATAAGTAACTGAATATATGTACTCGTTAAATTCAAGAAATAACGAAAGCATCCTCATTAAGTTTAAAGTGAAATAATGAACCGCATCACTTTTTTTAAATACCGGCGAACAATCGTAACTATTCGATAAGTGGATAGAATCGGATACCAAAATTTCTAGGATTTTTTTTTTAACCCTAGATACAAACCGGTCTACGGGTTACCAGCGTCGTCCGATGGCTGTGCTGCTTTAGGTCGGCGGGCAGAAAACAAATTGAGCGATGTATCGAAGATATTTTATCCCTTGGGAATCTTACTTATCCGTGGATATGTAACGTGAACCTTTCGTATACGCGTACTTTAAATGTTTCATAAAACACGATAAGCAGTAGACTCGCATCAAATAAGATAACCACTGAAGATTTTATCAAACATTAATAACATAGGTTACCAAAGCTTACACAGAAGTTATTATTTAGTTATCTCCATAAAATCCTATATTTTTTTTATTGTATAAAACAACGAAACGAAGGAGACGTTCACCTGATAGTACTAACGTAGCGCTGGTTAGGATGATAGCACAACATTGTGCTGTGTATATCAAGATATTAAGCCTTGATACCGCATTAATTACACTAGTTACAGCACCTTTCAAACCGGAACATAGTAATGTTCACACAGTAGTGTTTGTCGGCTGCAATAGGAGGTCAAGTTAAATCATCGAGCGAAATTAATGGACATTTTATAAGAATGATAACGATAAGGGAACATTCGTCGTTCTATATGTGTATGAAATTAGCCGATTAGCAGAAAATGATAAAGTATTAGTTTAACTGATAATAACTGCGTCAAAGTGATAAAATACGTGCGGAATAGTGAACACGTTGATAATATAATTATTAACGGTACAGTACATAATTAAATTTATTTTGTAATGTTTTCATAGAAACATTAAAAAACAACCTTTAAATGTGAATGTAAACAACAAAAACTACATCCTCTCATAAGACCATGCGCATGAGAAAATAATAGAACTATTGAATACTTTAAAAATGTATGTTAAAGTTCGTATCATCACAATTATCCGAGATATTTCTTTACTCGGAACAAAAAATTATTCAATTAATTATTTTCCAAGTACAGTCGGTGCAAAGAAAAAAAGCTGCAACTGTTTCATAACTTAAAGTAAGCCAAGGTTAATACAATTAATAAAATATTCACTAACAATTTTTGCATGAATTACAATTGTTTAACAACAACAATCATTTTAATATTACTAAATTTAACTTCGAAGATAGTATTTATTTGTATTCAAAACATAATCGGGAAATATTTATTACAGGGAAAACAATTCCACGATAGTCTAGCTGTGGAGGGTATGTTCAAGAGCTGAAACGCAAAATGGTAATATTCACCACTATCGGTTCAGTCACGAGGTACAATAACCATAAAAATAAAATAAAACCTATACTTATCTGAATGGTGGGAGCCCCTAATAACATTTAGATGGATTCTACCATAGCTTTTGTGGTGGTACTGAACGAACTATTGGCTGGTTTTATAGGCTCCGATATAGCTTCAAGAGTTATTTTTCTTAGTAATAGTTCTTGGTACGTAAAAATTTAACGATGGACCGAATGGCGAATGTCCAAGCATCATTAACCAAGATTATTAAAATCGGCGTAGTCGTTAGCGCCTTCCAGCTGTAAATCTCTATGGAACAAGTCCGTATCGCGTCGTCACAGGAAGGTCTCAATTTGCATCCCGGCCGTGACAATCGGAGGATGTTCCAACGGAATTTATAGCGTTTGAATGCTTTTGATTCATAATAACCGCGCTGCACGCCCGCTGAATAAAGATGATTTCTTTAAAACGCATGACGCAACCCCAATATGCCCATTGTCACCATATCCATCCGTATGTACTGGCGCTGTACAGGTGCCGACATATCGGACCTTACAGTTCCTCGCTTATTAATAACAAAAATAATTTATGTTTAAATACTTAAGAAATAGAAGAATAGTGTATGTATATGTAAGTACCCTATTGTAGTTCGACGAAGAAGACCTTTCCAACTTCATTTAGATGCAACAACTTTATATATCATAAATATTAATACATCACCAAATGAAAGCTCCTTCAGAATATAGTTGAAACTCGTTAAACTTGGCGTGTACATAAATTTTTTTATAATTTCTTATGAAACATAAACTGTCAGTCATTACATAAATCGTGAACCGTTTCGTGGTTTACACAACGTTTCGTTTGTTCTCTTTCAACACACATCAGTTGACGTACGGGCCCGAAGCAAACCGACAACAACAACAAGCATACAACGTTAATATAAACGTGTCACACTAAAGCCAACACAAGTAGCTCAAGCAATCACTCTGAAATTACCACTTCAAAATTCCGAATGAAAACCAGTTTAAAACTTCAAACGGATGTAGACCGCAGAGACCTTTAAAATTTAACAATTAACGGATCATACTTTCGCCGAGTATGCGACAGGCGGTGAACTTTTGAGCCGGATCCACTCCGCGGAACTTCGTTAAGGGCGGGATTCCTTTGAGCGGTTTCTCGCTTCTATACACATTCGAATATAATTGGAGAGAAACGAAGCATGGGAGACCTTAACTTGGACGTAATACAAGATGAAATGTAGATATGTAAGACTCATTAGCCTTGTTATATTTGACAGGGGAAATGATCGAATCATACTAACCAAAATTATATATATGTAGGTCCCTCTTACCGAAGACTGTCTGTCTCTACGTAGGTACCGCTGTAGTGTTTATTTCTGCCGCCCGATAATATTCATTGTGATACAGTGTTCATCATCCGAACTAACAGGCATTATGGACAGGCGTATCACTTACCATCATTAAAATTATTGAAGATCGTCGCATTATGGATCGCTATTTCTTCAACGGTATACCGTTAAAATATATAGGAATTGTAATTTATTAGCAACATAAATCTTAAAGCGTTCCAAAACAGCTTCGTTTAAACGAAGGCAAATCGCGCACCAGAAATAGCATTTAAAGACAACGAGTTAGCATATCAAAATACACTGAATATGTTATACAGGTCCCGCGGCTGAGTCAGCGGCGAGGTATGCGAGCTGGAGCGGCGCGCGGCCGACGGCACCGCGCCGCCAGTACCGCCAGTACAGCCAGTACCGCCAGTACCGCCAGTACCGCCAGTACCGCCAGTACCGCCAGTACCGCCGGTACACTCGATTACGTACGTTATGAAAGAAAATATTTAATGAAATTTCTCGAGCACACTCAACAGCCCGCAAGTGGAGTGGGGCTGACATGCAAATCTGCCACTCCAATGCAACGTGACGAGTGGGAGGTGAGAGGGGCACCCGGGTCGGCATTCCTAGCTCCGCCGGGACGGGACGGGGCCAGGGCCGGGGCGGGGCGGGGCGGTCATCGACCGTCCTCCGGCATAAACTACGCAGCCGCATAAGGTCAATACGGGCCGGCGGGCCGGCGGGCAGGCGAGCCGGCGGGCCGGCGGGCCGTCGATACCGTATCGCTACATTGTTGCATTGACGGCTGGGCACCGCTCTGGAAATCAATTACGCAGCGGCACCGGGAATCCAATTCGCAGCCGCGCGAAGGAACGCATTACTTGTCGGCGTGGTGGCGACCCATCCGATTCGAGAGGTGATGCCGGCTGCTTGGAGGGTCCACTTCGTTATGCACGAGTCAAGGTGCGAATGAAGCAATATCCTTAGTTATTCGCTCCACAACAGTAAATTGGAAATAACGTTACACTGTTCGTATTTTATGAAAACAGAGCTTCAATGATAGTCCTTGAAGAGGTGCTGCTAATTTATTCAACGACTTTATACTTTTAATGTCATAAAATTATTTTCTTACTAAAACAATTTTATTATTAACCGATTAATATATGAACTTTAATCATGAAATCTCATACGTATGTAAGAACAGAATATTTATTCTAGGAGTAATTTATGAGTAACGAAAATATTCACAAGCGTGTGTCGGCACACAATTCCGTATAATTTTATTAGACATTACTAACACTAAGAAGTATGCTGCCGTCATGCTGTGACTCAGGATCGATGTCACGTGGGTAAACAAACATTCTTTCCTATAGATAAGGGTGAGACATGTGCTGAACTGATAAGCAGATTGAAACCACAGATATAGAAACATTATAATTCATAAGCTCATTAGAAAAAAACTAATTAGTAAAGGCGAAGAGGAAAATAAAAACTATAAAGATTACAAACATAGTATTAGTTACGATGTTTTTTATGATTGACGAAATGTACGTTATGTTAGGATTATCGGAGTACAACTCCACAAGTCACCTTGAGACAGATGATGGCACGCTACCACGTGTCACCTTTCAATAGGTACAGCCATCACATAAGCAGAACAGAGTTTAGTCAATAGTTTGGTATTTTTAAATATGGACAATCCTTGTTTTTAGATAATTAGAAATATTTCAGTATATTCATAAATTTTTATTTAATTTTTTTTTATAGTAGAATCTACATGACATTTTGATGTACTTGAAAAATACTTATTACCTTAGGATGCATTTGCGCAAAACATTTGGATCGCACGCTATCGGTATTAGACTGCAAGGTGATTTCATCACCCAAGGCCTTTGTACTTACCTTAAGTATAAACTACGGACTTACCTTATTTTGTAAACTTCGGTGACGTCATTCCGCTGGTGGTACAGCAACCTTAATTACTAATACCAAGGCACAATTTGGACGATGAAAACTAAACTTTAATGCCTTCGTAGCTTAGAAGGCGCCTTATTATTTTTCATTAGAGATCTAATCTACTCATTTTGCTATTTTTACCACAAATTGTTCATATATTAACATACCTAATTTGAACTAGTCTTTTATAAATTATTGAAAAATATCAAAATAGAGTTCTCAATTTTACACTAGATAATAATCACTTGATGCCCGTAAAGTTTCCTTTCCGGTAGTATTACCTTACATAGATCCAAAGTCGTCTAAATATATATAAGAGCCCAGTATTGTTGTATTTTTTTTTTCATTATTTTTTAATCAGACATGAGATCATAAGTACTGTTTTAACAGTAATTATTAAAAAACACGAATGTTTACGATAATTATCGGATTTATTCTAATCTTTTCTTGAATGTTATTACGAAGACTAAATATGTGATGTCTTCCATATATCTAATCTCGCATATCGATTATATAATTAACGACTAATTTATACAACAATTAGGTAATTACTGTACTGCTTTGTTTAAGTTTAAATTTGTAACGAAACTATTTACCTATTTGCGCTGGTTTAGCGTGTTTATATACTTCACTCAGTGCAGATCTGCTTCATTATCCCCATTTCTTTTTCATTGTTACATTTTAAACGAGGTACACATTTGTGACACCACATTTCCTTGACAATTTAAAAACCTTCAGATACATTTTGTCCAGGTCGTTAGTTATAGACGCTCCACATTCTCGACGCGACCACCTTTCATTGTCGCAGCAAATGACGTAACTAAATGCGTTACTTTATGTTGATAAAGTATGCATACACAGTAATAATTAATATACAAGTATATAATACACAGCTAAGCATACACGTAACACGACCGGAGGATCGCGACGAGACTGTGTAGCAGTATTGTTGATACTACACTTTTCTGACTTACTCTCATATCCAGCCGTCCACGCCCACAGCGACACCATCGCCAGCAACCAGTGGTAAAGGAGCCCTTCGATCCTCCAATACAGTGGCGCGCACACCGGTCTGATGACGCGCAGTATCATCATCCACACCACGTAAGCGGGTATGCAGTATAAGTTGTTCACAACCGCGAACAAGGTACGCGCCGCGAGCCTCACGTAGCGGCTGAAACAGCAGGGCCGCTCATTGGTGACCGTCTCGCCCCGCCACGACCCTCAGGGACAGCGGAGACAACATGGATAGGTGACATGGAAAGTAAGGTGAGAGAGACTAGTGCCGAGGCGAGACGGTACCGCGTCCTCCCTGCCGACAGCTGCCAAGCGCGGGGCTTTCGTCGGGCGTGAAGCGCGCAGACAGAGCGCACGAGCACGAGCACGAGCCACGAGCACGAAATGAAACACACGCAATACATTCGACGATATTTATTAATGGAATCGTTCACCGGTTCACTGTCGGCTATTTCGTTAATAAGACTGCGAGTACAAATTTTAAAAGGTGCCCGCCGGCGAGCGGACCGGACCGGACCGGACCGGAGCGGCGCGGTGCGGTGCGGTGCGGTGCGGTGCGGTGCGGCGCGGTGCGGCGCGGCGCGGTGCAGCGCGGCGCGGCCGGCCGGCGGGCTCACATGCGATTCGTTTGCGACACACACATTACACCGATCGACATAACATTAACTCGGACGACGCGAGCACACATAGACAGACATACACAATTTTAAGTTTACGATGCATACTGTGGCACGACCGCGGCCGGTCGGGTTCGTCGTGTAAAAACAATACAAAGTTCATTATATAAAATTAAAAAACGACATCGGACCGCTGAAATTATACAAAAATTACAATATTAAAGACTGTACACTATCTAATATATACAATAGTTGCCGGCAGAGATATGTGCGGGGGCAGTATATACAGGGCGGTGGGTCGGCGCTCACACGTCGTAGTTGTGCGCCATCAGGCCGTGCACCTGCTCGAGGCGGTAAGCGAGCCGCTGCTTCTGCGAGAACTCGTCCTCCTCGAGCGTCACCATCAGCTGCTCGTTGTACTTCACCGCGTAGGCGTACAGCTCGTTCAGCGCGCAGTTCGTGTTGAACTCTTTCGTGTGGAGGCGCGACTCCTCCGCGAGCATCGCGTTCATGTCCTGATCGGATATCGGCTGCATCAGTTTTATATCCGCGTAATACCGCTCCACCCATTCTTTGTAAACCGGAATGTCTTTCGCGTAAAGAAGCTTCGACGAAGGAGAATCTTTACCGAGTATGTGATCAGATGTCGAGCACGAGTCCATGAAAGTTTGCGCGATAACCGACAAGCAAGAGTCCACCGTGTTGGACTTGTGAACGTCGAAAACGAAATTAGGATTTTTAATTAGATTAACCCAGAAACGAAGCGGTAAGGAATTGCTTTTCCATGTGTGCACTACCTCGGGATCGGAAATCGCGTGCTGCAGCGCCTGATCGTCCAGGAAGTCGAACATGTATTTGATGGCGAGGGGCAGAGCGGAGCCGCGGTGCGCGGTGCTGAAAATAGTTTCGAACAAGTCATCGACAAACTTTTGCAGCGTACCCTTAGTGGCAAGGAGGCGCGTGAGATATATTTCCGAAACCATTTTATTCCCGCGCTCGCCCTCCTTGTGTGCGTCACCGTCGTGGTGCCTGACGAGGTGCCAGTATTTAAAACCGCCGCCGTGCTCGTACTTGAGCGGGCTGGCGGGAGGGCTGGCCGAACCGTATTTACCTCTGTTCAGAGTTTCGTAAGTGTGGGACTTGTCGTTTTTCTCCATGTTAGATAAATTGTAAACGGAGCTCTGTTTGGCAACTAGACTGAGACAGGCACAGTCCGGCACGCGATAGTGATTAAGAGTGTTCAGCTTACGCCACTCCCCTTCGCATTTAGTGGTGCTGTCCTCGTCATACAAAATTAATCGGCCGCAAGCGCCCGTGCGCCACTCCAAGTCTAGCTCGTCGCGGCTCGGCCTCTGGGAGTACGGCGTCGCACGGTAAATAGCATCCAAGCATTTCTCTTTAACTTGACTAATGGTATCGCAGTCCAGGACTTTAACTTGAACGTTTTCGGTGGTCGCTTCTAAGCCGCTTACGAAGATGGTTTGTTGAGATATAGATACGCTTACGGTCATCGCTTTGAAATCGATCGACTGCCTAATAAGTTTCTCTTCGCTGAGAGAGTAGCGCGCTTCAGAAGTAATTGCATCCACCGGTCCCTTATCTACTTGACCTTTCATTGACCTGAACAAAAGGTAAAGCGGCTCGCCGGCGCATTCGCGTAAGAATTTATATAAAAGAAAAGTGAACCAAGCACTAAGCATTTTCTCGGCAACGCTCTCTGTACGCCTGAGCAATAACTTGGGATGACTCTTTCCCTCCATACACTTTTCGATTAACTCTGCCAGCAAAGTCTTCAAAACATCAGTACAATATTCCATCTTACTTTGTAAAGTTACCATTATAAGAGAAGCTACATTAACACGATCGCGCATTGAAAAATACCTATTGCTTTCTAGAGTACGAATAAATAATAATAGGAATGTTTTATTCATAATTAATTGTCCGAAAAGCTTTAGACCTTTCTCTTTCCTAATAAGCTCTGGTCGCTCCCATTGCAGGACGGCGTGGTCGTCGATGTTAGGGAACAATATCTTCATTGCGTATGTGCGGTAGTCCAAGAATGGTATACCGCCCGTCACATCTCCCGTCAGATCGGTCATCTCAGTCTGAAGTTCAGCGAACGCCTCTTTACATTCGGCTGCTACCCTTAATTCTAAAATATCCATTTGTTCCTGCATATTTTTTAATACCCTAATATTTTCAGTAGATTTTCTCCTATACATAACTAGAAACACGACAAATACTAATATGAGTATTACTACACTGGCGCAAACACCAAATAATATAGGTTTCCCGATAGCCGCTTGAAGGCCGGTCTGGGAAGAGTACGACAGTTTGCCGATCTTGTACGTGAGCGCTCGGCCCACCTTAACGACAACTTCCGGCGACTCAACGCCGTCTGGCAACTCGTCGCGCGCCGGCGGCCGGCACGTCAGCTGGTGCCGTGCCAGGGAGGTCACGTTACAGAAGCTTTCGCCTATACGCACTTCGACGTCGCTCTCTGTGCAAGCCCTATCCAGATTCTGCCCATTAATCGTTAAATATTCCGACTTGTAATATTTGATGTCCTCATCAAACTTTTCGTAAATAGGATCCGGATAAAGCAAGAACGCATTGCCCGTTTTACTTGTTAAATTTTGTACACTCTGAACATCATCCATATTAAACCCATATTCTAGTTCTAAAGGCTTATCCGGATCTAGACGAAGCCCTGCGCTCTCAATGCCAGGGGACTCGCAAATAAGATGAGTCTGAAAATCTACTCTATGGCATGGGGCAATATAAGGCCGGTTGTCATGATACACATAAATTTGCGGGAACTGAATGGAATGGAAATTACGGCCCATTACTTTGATGTTTATCCCTCCGGATGGGATGCCTTTGGGCTGTTTGCGTTGCGAAGCTAACGGCGGGCCGGATTCAACGAATTCAACTACAGGGTCTTCTATATATTCAAACTTTTCCCGTTCCAATGTACGCATCCCCGTGTCGAAACGCATCCGAAGGGTACCCATCTTAAGTTGATAAGAATGACTCGTTCGACACACTGCCTCCTCATGAGACACTGAGAGAATCGCGCAAGGTAGGTCGTCAATAAATGCTTGAATGTTGTTTCCGGCATTCAGATATTCGCCTGTGATGCGCAATTTAGTACCACCCGATTGTGGCCCGTATTTCGGTTGGATAGAATTTATTTTCGGATTTACGAATGCGTAGTGGAGTTTCGATTCACCACGATAGTCCGCAACTCTGACCACGACGGGGCCGTCTCGCGGGACCTCTTCGCCCGGTCCGTCGACAGTGCAAACGATACGCCTCGTTTTCACGTACAATTCGACTATTGGCTGACATTTAATACCAGCTATGGTGACACCATTATAGATATCTGATATGTTCCGACCTAGATTTATGCCCTCGATAGTTATGTTGGTCCCTCCGTCCCACGGGCCTAATTGCGGTTTAAAAGAATGTACTTCTGGGTTAGGGCATGTTTGTGTTCGATTCAACCAGACACTAGGAGCGCCACACTGTTCTTGTACTTCGCATCGATCGGAACCTTGACACCAGCCGCACCCAAATTTTTCGGGTAAAGCCAAACAAATACCGCAATTATCAGCCATATCACTACAGCGATAAATGAGTATGTGAGTGTTATCCGGATTATCTAACGGTTTAGATCCACCCCATATTACAGCAAATGATGCAGTTATGTTCGGAGCTCGCGACGTGTACGTAAATTCGACGGGCTCGCAATAAATTGTATCCGCGAGAAGCTTGGCATTTACGTGGGTTACGCGACCCTCGATGTTAAACTGGCATACGAACCTCGTCTGGACTATAAATTGACCTATTATATGAACTTTTACTTTTATCGCCTTTTTAACGCCGGATGGAACGAGAATTTCATTAGTGCCATCGGAAGTGGAGTTAATAGTAGGACAAAAACTGGGGCCGGAGCGATAGCTTGGACCGATTCTACTGATACCGGTGACTAGTATATCGTTTCTACAATTTTCAGCCGTATCATGGGTGCAACGGTGACCGTCTACGCACCAATCGCAAGGAAACGACGAACTTACACACTGAGTACAAGAGCTATATGTGTTGCAGTCGAAGAACGTGAAATTAGTGGCAACAAAATCGGGCCCTTGAGTCGTGCGCACTGACAGCTTTGCTGTGAAATGATGCTGGCCAGCGGGGATCGGCGGTAAAGTATCGGTTCGCGGAGTTGTACAATTGACACCGTAAGGTTTTCGAGTTGCGTTCGTTTTAAGAGTACGATCTAAAGCTGTAAATGCGCACAAGAACTGCCCGTTTAGAGTTGGCAAATTTTCTATGTGTAAATCAAGAGTTCTTGCGGTCGTTCGTTGTAATTGATTCGGTGTAACTTGAGTGATAGTGGTACAACGCCCACTTCGGTACGAGATCCAATACAGGGGATCTTTTGCCGCCTCTTGACAGTCCGATCGAAGGCTACACTTGTTCTCCAAAGAACACCATCCACAGTATGGATCTTTAGCTCCTAAGCATGTTAAACACGATTTGTATACGCTGCACTCTTGAACTTTCACTTTGGACACCTTACTCTCAGTCATTACGTATAAATGCATTAATTGAGTATCGAAGAATAAGTCTTTGTTCACTGGTGAGCGCTCATCTATGACAATGTCCCCATATTCAAATGCTGAAGTAGCGCTTTCAACCACTATTTTCTTAAGATGGCCTTCAGCTGTGCCGGCAAAGACTACAGTGTAGTCTCCGGTCGCCGTGGCCGCTACCGCAGTCAGTCTCTTTTTAAATATAGCCACTGGTACAGCCTCCACTGGTTGTTCACCTCCCAAAGGTGTATTGACGTCCAATCCACAGAAATCTTCGCTTATCGATTGTAATTTGGTTCCAATGCAAGCGTGCGAGGGCGAAATAAAGTCTAAGCCACGAGAGCCGTTTCCGCTAAAGCAAGTCTTAATATTCTGCATAAATTTACGACGAATTGCTTTTAGAGAGTAGACACAAAGTGCTGACAAATTGGAAGGCGTGTTCGTGTTTATTGATTCACTTTGACTGAACGCTGCAAAGAGAACGTCATGTTGTGCTGTAATACCAAGTTCAGACGACAATACAGAACCTGCTTTTCCCACAAAGGCCGCCTGCACGAGGTTATAACCAAAGTTTCCACCTCCCTCGCCGGTACATGACATCGGAATCTCGGTATAAGAGTAAAAGTTTTCGTCATCATGGCACACACGCACTAATTTACTGTAATAGGTGTCAGAACCAACGCCACGCAACTGAGTCGTCAAGAAATAACTAAATCCTTCTGAACTGAAGCCGTATACATAGTTTATAGGGTAGCGTTCTCTGGACAGTGAATTGACAAACATTCGAGTGCCGGTCGTGACGGCCGTTCTGGCTATCATAAATAGACGATCATCCTCTAAAGAACGACTACTCACAGTAGGGACTTCAGAACGATATGGAGAGTTGCCGGTGAAGGTCACACCCACGTACATGACTTGCGTCATTGGCGGATTGGGCGGTCCGGGAGCAATGAAAGCCACAGTTGAAGCGCTAACGTTATTCGCGACCACAGGTTCGCGTACCTCGCGTACATCGTGAGAGATGTTGTTCAAATTCCGCACTGAACACAGCCCTTGTAGCACCGAGCCGCAAGTTATGAGGCGGCTGGTCGCATAGTCAATGACAAGTGCCTTGTTTATATTATCCGTGGGTTTCTTCACGAAATTCGGCGGACAGTCGAAGGTGCAAAACGCCGAATCATTAACCGGCCCGGTGACGATGGACTGCGCGACTTCGAGATCGGGAGACAACTGGTAGATTCTGTTCACGGCGCCCACGTAGACACGCCCTGTGTTCCGGTCGACGACCAGATGGTTGAAGAGCGACGTGGGGGCGGCAAGAGGATCGGAGAAGGAGCGCACGACGTCGTAGGAGCCGTCGGCGGCGCTGAGGGCCGCCAGGGCCAGAAGCACGCGCCACATGACGCGGGCGCATCAGGCCGCCCGCTTATCGCCGCCGCCCGCGCGGTTCCCCGCCCGCCCATCTGCAACGCGACACGTCACGGCTAGTTCACATCACGCGGCTCGAACCGCGCGAGCTACCTCGCGAAGTTTTACATCAAAACCAAGTTGAACATCACATCGCGTCCCTTCCGCCTTCTTGTAATCCCACATCCTTCATCAAACATTGGCGATTGAACGCTCTAAAGGAAATATCGCGACATACCCCGCGCAAGTTTAGTCATTTCTGTTAAATGGACACCAGCAGGTGAGTGATCGCGCGGTTTCAACTGAATGATGTGAACTAGTTATCAGCCGCAGACATCACTGCAACCGTCCGTTCCCATCGCACCGCACTTCGCTGCCACAACCAGAACCCACGACCCGCCTATCATGTGCAAGCGACAGTGTACACTCGACGCGCCAGTGCGATCGGAGCGAATAAGGACGCCCAATCACCGTCTTCCTATCAACTGTACTAACCTTTTAACTGTATTGAAATAAATATGGTCGTAACGAGGTGTTTCATTTTCTGAAGTTTAGGCGGGATTGAAATAGGTTAGTACGGGGGAAGAACGGGTATCGGCGGCCTCCGGCCAGTGCAAACAATTTACACACCCGACGAAAGCCTCAACAATATAATGGGGAGTAACATAAAAATCATACTTGGCATGCTGTTCGATACGAGGGAGCAAACGTGGTAGCGCAACGGGAAATAAAGAAAAATAACAAAAATAGAATTCAAAATTACAAATTAACTAAACACATTGACGACATCGATTCTATACTTACAGGATAGCCATGACGGAATTAAATCGGACGGGCTTCGATATGACGGTCTTTACTCGATCATACGCGTAAAGGGAAGCGTACTCTCATAATGTGGGGACCGTGTATTTGTTTTTTTTTTCTGTGGAGACCTGTAACAACAAACATTGTTTTTAAAGCCCCAATGGGCTCGATCTTCTCGCATTGCAACTTGCATAATGTCACCGAACACCAAATACAAACAAATTATCAGACGCTTGTCTGTATCTTAAACCGGTGATTGTTGGTTGACTTGAAAAAAATAACTAATTTGTAACATACAGCAATGCCTACATTTAATAACAGATACATTAAACGACTTGACCGTAATGTTCCGTACAACATTTACCATAAGCATGAACTCGTGCGGGGCCCGATAAATCCGACTCGATAACCCCAATGTCGTCTCAACACAACGCCGCACGAGCGCAACCGGTCATAGTCTTGATTGCATTCCCTGCATCCACCCACTCTATGTAATCTATCCACCTACGCAAGCGTACCATCAAATTTCATCACAATGTCTTTAACTTCATGGAAACAATGATATGTATTTATTTCTATACGAACGCTCTCTAGGTCTATTTCTTTGACACGGAACGGAAAGAAAGTCAGCCATTACCGCGCACGCGATTCGATAGACGGAAGCCATTCTAAATGCCACGCACTCCTGAACGAATTATATTTTATTAACACTAGAACTTACCTTATATAATACTAAGCTCTCAAAAAAACAATCCTTTGGTATCCAGGAGCAATTGACAAGAATCGAAATAATCACTAAATTGCACTTCACAATATTCTTTTTCTAATAATCTCACTGTAATTTGTAACGATAACACAACATCACAAATGATCGTTCCTATCACATTATATGTATAATATAAACTATGTCGAATAATCTTAGCCCGTTCCAGAATAAAATATCCCGTTTGCACAAAGGATCCACGACATGAGCATCAGTCTTCGCACATCGCCGTGGAATGATTATGGTTTCGCTTTTCGAACGAGTCTAGGCGTGACTGAGCCGAGAAATACCGATCACAGCCGACTACTCTTAAATAGTACCTATTTTCATCACAGGAGGCAGCACTATTTAGACGCGTTCATTATTACAAGCATTATGATTACATTCATACAGTTTATTTATTATAAACTTTAAGTTTATTTTTCATATTGAGTTTTTCATATTTTGCAATAATTATAAGAATACGTTTAAAAAACTTCTATTTTTTTAGGAATTACCAGACACAATTTCTAATTATAATTCTTAAAATAAATCTTATCTCTCTAATCTAATAAAATAAAATTGTATTCTAATAAATCTTTAAAAAATAAAATTTCTAAGTAAAAACCTGATAATTATTGCACAGAAATGTTTTAAGTGTAATATGACTAGTAAGTAAAACTTATATCATTTTTTAAAAACACAGGCACACCGTTACATTAAAGTAATATTTATTTTACGAAAACATAACATTGTGAAATAATTATGTTTGTCATTATTATAGTAATACTAAGCTTTCTTGAAGACACACTAATTTGTAAAATTATGCTTTATACTTGTACAATGTATTATAGATTTAAGATTTATGCAACAATTTTTATTATATTACAGTGTATTACAATATGGTACAGTTATCTAGATTTTTTCATTAAGAAGGTTTATGTTTTAACTTTGAAAATACTGGCAATGACACAAAATACTACGGGCAACCGTCTCTGATATGGCACGTTACTGACTAGTAAATGTTGGATTTATTTTTTAATTTCAAATATTTTATATAATATATATATCATGGCTTTGTCCATGTTTAAATTATGTCCCGTTTTGTCAAGTTCTTCAAAGAATCTTCGAAGTATTGTCCGCTTTTTGGACAAGAATGATTTTTCCACTACAAAAATTAAAGCCGTAAGTTGCATAACCAGATTTATACACATACTTTTTATTAAAAATTGCTAGTAATTAGTTAGGATTTTTTAAAAATGCACATTTATTGTAAACAGTTTCTCTAATATTATCTCTTAGTATGGAGGGAAACCCTGTTAAAAACCCTCGTATTGAACATTTAAAGAGATATTTAGATTATAATAAAGAATTAGAAAACCTGTATTAATAATATATAACACACTAAAATATTAGCATTGGCTGTGTTTTTACAGGCTAACTGAAACTTATGATGTTTTACATATCCCATTTACAAATGAATAAATAATATCCATTTGCCATTGTGATATCTTTACAAGATTCGCTACAAGTTAAAGAGCATAAAAACATTTTGAAATTCAACTTTATACTTCATTCCTATTAGAGTGAGATATAAAATTCTTATTTATTAAAATTTAAACCCAGTAGCACTACATTGTATAACAATTGGAGGAGCACAACTAGGTAAACTATATGAGAGGTCTTGCTTAAGGTTTAAATAAATACACCACTAGATTTTTTGCAAAGTAGTTCACATTGGTAAATAATTACTTCCCGAATAAGATATGCAATTATAAATCTCGGGTTTCCCAAGTATTGTAACAAATATTCTCTTTAACATTACTAAATATTTTTGTCTTCTTAAAATTCTTAAAAGAACATTGCACATGATTATTTTTAAAACATTTCTATTTTAGTTTGAGGTTCAATAATTCAACAAAGTAAAATTACATCCGTTTTTAAAATTTATGTTATATCATATGAAGATTTTGTATTATACAATCTATAATTTTCTGGATAAAACCTCATTCTGATTTAGATATTGTTTTGATAAATGTAAGAGTTCAAATATTATTTACATTACTAGTACAATTTTTTTGATTATAGACGAAGTTGGCGAATGATTTTCTGTTTATTTTAAAAACAAAAATGTGAGCAGCTATGATTTATGTCAACATCATTCATGATTTTACAATTTATAATGTGTAACATTTGCTGTGAAAATTTTCTGAACAATACTTATAAGTCTTATAGTAATAATATTTTACTGAATACATAGATACTCTACACTGCTTTTATTATCAAAACATTCTTGTGAGATTTTGATTCTTGTAAAACATGTAAATCTCTTTATATCTCATATTAATATAAAATAACAGACAACATTTATCAACTAACAAATATTAATGTATATATATATATATATATATATATAGAATGGCGCAAAAGTAATCCTCCTATCAGAAAATGCTATAAATTTTGCCTTGATGTAAAAAAATTAAAAGACCAAATAAAAATAATCCACAAGAAGAATCGGTTTTTCATTTTTTTTTTAAATTACAGCCAAATAACATCGGAAGGTTATTTGGCTGTAATTAAAAAAAAAAAATGAAAAACTTTGATTCTTCTTGTGGATTATTTTTATTTGGTCTTTTAATTTTTTTACATCAAGGCAAAATTTATAGCATTTTCTGATAGGAGGATTACTTTTGCGCCATCCTATATATTCCTTATGCAAGTAGCAAAATTTTTAGAATTTTTTACTTATTAAAAACTATTTGAAAATGAATAAATTAATGTTGGTGACTAATTCACAAAACCTTGAAGCTTTTTATCTCATTGGTTTATCAAATCATTCTAATGGCCGATGCTTAAGTCTTGTATCAAGACCACTTATATTTTTGTTTCCCCTAAATAATGGTTATATTAGAATCTGTAAGTCATATGAAAGGACACAATGTGAAACATTCTCAAATATTAAGTGCAAATAACCGAAGCCTATACTTTATTGCTGAGTAGTCGAGTTATGGCTTACCATAACTTGTGATTGGTGCACTTTCAATTAACTCATTCAAACATCAACTTGATAGTTATTTAATGAACTTGCATCACATGTAAAAATCAAATACTGGGTACACTCATCAGCTGGTAGCTGCTTGTGTAAAATAAAATAAAATAATAAAAAAATAATTATCATTATTTCTATCAATGGACCTAGCAAACATGTTGAATTATAGCTTTGTCACAATGTCTAGTTGTAACATGAAGGAGGCTATTTGTGTTGTGTTTAGGTATCATAAAATGATTTACTTTTTCATAATACATAGTGTGCATACTGGCACTGTATTTCATCAATAATATATATATATATATATATTTATATAAGATATATTTTTTGACATTGTATATAATTATATATATTACAATTTAAATATAAAGATATATTACTAATATTTTATAAAAGAAATTTAATTGATAACAAAGTTTTCTCTCAAAAATGTATAGTCTGTAACCATTTTAAATGGGGGTTGGAAGAGTTTCCGCACAATAAATCACAGGATCAAAGCCAACCTTACCTGCTCATGGTGCACCCTGTTGATTAAGAAATGAGGCTCTGGCTCCCACTAACCCCTGTTGGGCCAGCATGGTGGGAAAGGGGTCAAATCTCGCTTTATGACATCCCGACCCCAATTATTGTGGGAATCTTTAGGGGAGGTCTACGTTTAGCAGTGGATGTTTATTGGCTTAGGATGATGAACCATTTTATATACAATATGTGAAGAGTAAAGGAACTGACATAAAGTTTTAAGCATTTTCATTAAACATTTTCCAAATTACAAAAGTTTATTAATCACACTCTGGAGCATAGATGAGCTATATAAAAGTATAACACCAACACTAACCACAATGCCACACAAACCAGAACACGGACCAACTTGTGATCAGAAATAAAAAGTATTTATAATAATCTTCCTTTCTGTTCTAAACCTGATTATCTACTACTACTCACATATTTATGAATTCACTTTTTTAAACCGTAACATATTAGGTACCAATATTATATTTACCATAACAGCCAATTTATGTCCCCACTGCTGGGGCACAGACCTATCCTTAATATGAGGATGATGGGACCATAGTCACTATGTGGGCCCAATGCTGATTGGTGACATCAAACACACCTAGAATAAATTCTAATTCATGTGCAGGTTTCCTCGCGATGTTTCCCTTCACCGTTTGTATTTCGCTGTTGTTACTAAAGTTCACAAATGTACATAACTTAAATATTAAAGTCATCAGTGCATTCTAAGATTCGAACCCGCGACCTTCGGAATGAAGGCCGCACGCTCTAACCATTAGGCCAACGACGGCCACGAGGTATTATATTTGCCATTAATTAATTAGAGTATACAATTATTTTAGAAAAATCTAATCAGTAACTCCTATTAGTTTTATTTTTTGGTAAAATATCTTCTTTTTTACTTTCATTGTATAATTTGATTTGCTGCTAATATCAATATAATATTTGATTGCGTAGATTTATCAAAAAAAAAAAACGCACAACTGAAACCGCAAATATTTCAACAACTTTTTGAATGCTGATATGGAGTATATAATGTATATAAATTAGAACAAATATTTAAATGAATAGTGTATTGTTATCGTGTCATGACATGGTTGTTTAAACCGCATATGACATTAGTACTCCCACGGTATCGCAGCTGCGCAGCCGCATGTCTAACGATAAACGCGTTATAAAACTACTTGCAGGCGAGGTCTGCACGTAATTCCGTGGAGGGGACGCAGACTGGTTCCTTTAGTTTGTTTCTAACTGCTACGTGGCGTTCTCGCGGTGTCATTCTCTATGGCAATATTAAAAACGCTATTTTGGAGTGCCGACTAGCACCGTTGCGCTTTAAGAAGCGGGCCGCCATTTAAAAAGTATAAAGCGCTGGCCGTTTAAGCGTTCTTGTTTTTTTTTTTATTTCTTTTTCGAATTTGGCATATAACCTCTTAAACCTTATTGTCATTTTGTCAAGTATTTTCGACTGTTTTATTTTATTCATTTCTTTATATTTTAAATTGATTTAGTGAAAAACAAAATTAACTACCATGGCGTGCACTACATGTATGAGTCCGGAAGGCAAATCAGTAAAAATGGTGAGTGTAATTATTCCTAATGAACACTTACGACGTTCGTTTCTATTGACTTGTTTCCACGGATCTTGTGATGGTGCATAGTAGCTCTGCACTTCTAACAATTTGCACGGTTTGTATCCCTTATGTGAATACTGCTACGGCTTATAATTGCACAGGTTCATCGTAAATATAGATGGGTTATCAGCGTCATTTAATGTTACTCAACATATAACGTTCATGTTATGGCAACATACAAACTACAAATCAATTAGAATTTATTTTAAAAATCAGTTAAAGATAGTTACAATATCTAATAAATTTTTTATGGTTTAGTCATGTACTTCATAATTTGTTAAAAAAATATATAACAGCTTTATAAACGAACTTTTTCTTTAAGTGATGTTTATTTATCTTTCGTTGTGGATATATTTTTGATGAATCGTATGTTAAGAAGCAAAATTCTACGTGTAAATGTTATAAATCTTTAAGAGAATTTGGTATAGGACTATTATCTGGCGTTCAGTGCTGCTAATGTTACTAGGTCTTACATCAGAAGTAGGCCAAGTGTTGAGATTTGAACGAAATCGGCGAACTATTACTCCAGAATTATGTTTCCGTCTATTGATGAAGTTTTAATAATTTTGATGAAATGAATTATCAGTATTCAAAATTTTTAGTGGTGCCATTGACTATACCAGATAGTAATGTGAAAGTCCAACTACGTAACTGGAGATTTAGCGAAAGGGACGGTTTTAGTTGAGACATCTGTATATGTTATGAGATCTCACTAATTCTCCAAAATAGCCAGCATACATGACTTTATCATTTGGCTGTCTTTCTCTTACTTCTTAAAAAATGCGTGCAATCATTCCTTCTTAAAAAATGCGTGCAATCATTCCTTCTATATTGTTTACTATTGAATGTGTAATATTATTAATAAAAATATGTACACGTTGTTTTGCATATGACGTTATTAATGAAACATTACACCGGTTTCCTCTGTCGTAATGGTTAACCGATACTGTTTATATATTGATCATCGCATCTAAGTGGATTCTGATTGAAACAGTACATACTCGGCATAACGAGTTCGAATCTTTGCTCATCATATCTTATCATATCCTTACGTAACATACATTTAAACAGCGAAAGTACTAGTTATGATATGATTATATTGTTTTTAGTTGTAATTATTATAGAATTTAAATGTAATCATCTCACAATGATAAGATTCTCTCTATAATCTGGTATTAAGAATTTTGCCGGAGACTATGTAGGTATACTTATTTCTTCAAACATTTGTGTGCCAATCTGTATTTGGGTTTTAAAGGTGTTGTAAGCTTTGAATACTCGTTAAATAAAAAAGGAGCCAACAGTTTACAAAGTTTTGCCTTTTATAATTATATTATAATATAATATATAATAAGCCACCTATTATAATTTTATTGCAATTTTTTTATGCTAATTAATCCTATAACATTCTATTCTCTTTTTAGATATAATACTGAAATATTGGCGTTGCATTCTTTCCTCTAGCTATACTTATTTTTTTTTATACAATCATCCCTATTTTCTTTCAAAAGACACTCAAGTAACTACTATAATAAAGTTTAAATTATAAATTCTGTCTAATTGTGCTCTTGCTTGCATCTGTCATCAAGTGTTGTAGTTTTTACTTGTTTAGTGCACCACGTATCTTATCTTTGCTTTTAGTTCACGCCTTCCTTTCCAGTGGGTAGTCTGGAAGTAATTGCTTTTTGAGCAATAAGACCGCCCATTGTACATTTATGTATATATATAATGTATTCTATATCTTGTAACTGGTGTACAATAAAGGATAAATAAATAAATCATCAGCCGATAGACATCCATTGCTGGACGTTTGTCAAGGTTCATATAGGAGGATTGGGGCCATTTCCCACCACGCTGGCCAAATGCGTGTTGATGGGAGCCAGAGTCTAGTTGGATGATTAGCAAGGTGCACCACGAGCAGATGAGGTTGGCTTGGGTCTCGTAAGCTGTTGTGCTGGACCCCTTACACCACTTTTTTTTATACAAGGAGAGGAATAAATATTGAATTTAATATTGATATTGCAGTCGTTTAAAAACACTCGACGCTTTTATTGTCACAACGTGTAAACAAAAGCGGTGTAACGAGTAACGAGACAAGTCCCATGAAACATGATGTGATGTATAGGACATTGTTCTATTGTTTGTAGAAACGAGTTACTTATGTTCACAATCCGACACCTGCTGCTTTGGGCTTCTTTTAATCGATTCGACTTACTTCATTTCTGTCAAACTTTAAATTCTACATTTACAAAGTTTTACTTTTTTTAAAAAAAAATATTGTTGAAGTATTTGGTGCAGGTAAAAGGCTATTTAAATGGGTAATCATTCTCTACCAGCCGACCTTTAGTGAAGAAATATTTTTTTTGGTAGGTTTTAATATAAAGATATAAAACAAATAATATTAGCTGTAAGTCGCAATAAATATTTTTATTTTGAACTCTAAATTTTTTTTTTAATTGGAATTGGATTAGTTCGATTATTGATTGGATTTGCGACAGCGGCCTTCAAACCCGAAAGCAATACTGTTCTAAGATTATTTCGCCGCTTTAGTTCCTAATAGGGTTTCTGCGAGGAATATTCCGAATGTTACCAACAGCAGATTTTGAGCTAGTATGTGATTTATCCAATCTAAATAGATAGTGACGTTTAATATTGCTTTGTACGCGTTCGTTTTGATACTTAGTAATCTGATATTTTAAGACTTGTTGCCATTGTGCGTGGATATTAAACTTTGTGCTTGTATAGTTTTCCCTCTCGTCTTTAAAAACTCACCATCCTTTGTCCGGATGACTGAATGAATATACATTTTAATGTCGACAGACAATAACGGTAAATCTTAATGTTTATAGAAATTGTGATATAAATGGCGTGCAAAGATAGTTGACATTTACTCAAAATATATTGATTTAAAACTTTCTTTGCACACGCAAAAAAAACTGCACAAGAAGGCGGACTTAATGTCTAATGGCATTCTTTACCCTGGGATTGAGCAGAGAGCAAAAGTATGGGTGCAGTATCGTGCAAGAGTAAAAATATAGAGATGCATATTATAAATGTGTTATTGAGTTATAATAAGATTTCGTAATATTAAATATTATATATGCTGACATGAAACTAAGAGGTGAAGGGGAAAAGGTGGTCTCATGGAGACAAAGGAATTGTGCGAGCTGCCTGTATATTAGATGGAAACTTATTCCAAAGTGTATATACATTGATAGAACAAATATACTTTAGCAGGACATTTATAGGAATTAGCTATCGGATAACGATAAAATTTTGTTACAGAGGAAGGAGAAGGATACCATGGGCGAACTGGATGTCCCCGACGACAAGCTGTACGGGGCTCAAACCGTGCGCTCCATTATGAACTTTCCAATCGGAGGCATTGAGGAGCGGATGCCGGTACAATATTCACTTCCAGTAGACTACTAAATTCTTTACTTACAACCAACGCGAAAGAGGTTCTCAAATCGATGCTTGATTTTACACTTTTTGGTTTTGTGGATATATATATATATATATATATTTAAAATCCATTCTCGTTGGTTAAATTTGATGATAGATAGATCATCATCATTATTATCATCATCAGCGGATACACATCCCCTGCTGGACATAGGCCTCATCCAAAGATCCCCACATCTATCGGTCCTAGTCTACCTGCATCCAGTGGCTTCCGAGCCGAGTACATAGGGCCGCCGTTTGTAAGGGTTCATATTGAAGGATTTGAGTCATTTTCCACCACGCTGGCCCATTGCAGGTTGATGGGAGTATAGTTAGATTATTACAAATCGCCAGTTTTAACGTGTTTGGTATGGGATAAATTTTCCTGTTGTTTCGTATCAGCCATTTTTTTTACATTATCTTTCTATTCGATTTGGGCTGGCTGGCTTTCTGGTAAATTTTCATCAAAGCCATTCTAAACCCGCTTAGCACAAGGAGCTGGTTATCGATCTACCTAACCCACCCGCTAATATTTGCCGAAGATCATTTTAAGTATTATAATTTTTCTAGGAAAAGAATGCTTGTTAGCAAAAAGTATAGAATGAAGTTGAATAAAATTAAGTTTGCAGCCGGAGAACGTTGCCAACAGGGATCTTGCTTACCTTTACGTGGTAATTAATCCACAGTAATTTTAGAAAGAAATA
Source organism: Ornithoptera alexandrae (assembly GCA_029030555.1). NCBI lineage: Eukaryota > Metazoa > Arthropoda > Insecta > Lepidoptera > Papilionidae > Ornithoptera > Ornithoptera alexandrae. The sequence goes on from JARDVY010000007.1 coordinate 10,474,004, forward strand.
TTCAATTCCGCAGTATCCGGTCATCGTAGCTATGGGTATTCTGAAAAAAGCTGCGGCGAAAGTCAACATGGAGTTTGGGCTTGATAAAAAACTGGGTATAACTTTTACTAGTAACTCACATTTACTTTAAAGTTTGCTTTTATGTTTTATCAAATGTACGTATAAAAAATAATTATTTCTTTATGTTTGTCTATTTTTGTGTTATAAAATTTTATTTTAACGATTTGGACCAATTTATTAATTTTTCTTAAAAGCATCGCGTTGTAGTCAGGTTATTGGACATCCCGAGATAAACATTTCTCCTTTCAGCGGAGGCTATAATGCAGGCCGCTGACGACGTAATATCCGGCAAACTGTACCGCGAGGGCCATTTCCCATTGGTCATCTGGCAAACAGGTTCCGGTACACAGAGCAACATGAACACAAACGAGGTGGACTAATTTAAATTTTTAAATAATTACATTTCCACGAAACTACGAAATGGCTGAGACGTTCACTTGATGGTAAGTGGTACGCCTGCCCACATAACAATGTGGCGTTAATATGATGTTCCTCACATCGCGCTCGTCATTTTGAGATTTAAGATGTTAACCTTCGTTTCTCCATAAATTTCATGAGCTACCTCGCCTTCAAACCGGAATACACGAATATTTTCTCACTTATTTTTGGAGACACAAATAGCCACTGCGATGATACTCAATTTTCGGCCACAGAGAATTACTACTCGTAACGTGACGTACTTATAAGTTCTACGTGTTTTTGTCACCAGGTTATCGCAAACCGCGCGATCCAGATCCTCGGTGGGAAGCTCGGCAGCAAAGATCCAGTGCACCCTAACGACCACGTGAACAAGTCGCAGAGCTCGAATGACACGTACCCGACAGCGATGCACGTAGCTGTCGCTATGGAACTACGCGACCGACTCATGCCCGGCCTCGTCGCACTGCGTGACACTCTCGAGTGCAAGTCCAAGGACTTCGAGAAGATTATCAAGATTGGCAGGTGACGCGCAATACCTTTGTAATTATTGATATTGTGATGATGAAAGAGTTTTCAAAACTGCCACGTGATTAACCATATCCATATCTTTAAATTGTTTTTATCCAGATCCTATTAATTCTTAACAATAATAGTTCTTAGGACAATCCATATATTTATTTATCTCTATTAGGACTCACCTGATGGACGCGGTACCGCTGACCCTAGGGCAGGAGTTCAGCGCTTACTCAACACAGCTGACGTACGGCATCGAACGTGTGTGTGCAACGTTGCCGCGCCTGCACTACCTAGCGCTGGGCGGCACCGCCGTCGGCACTGGGCTCAACACGCGCATCGGCTTCGCGGAGAAGTGTGCCGCGGAGATCGCTTGCCTCACCGGTGAGCGGACAACCGATATTAATTGACAGACCGATTCTTTCGCTTATTTCATTGGCGCAGTGGTTAGCCGCCTTTGTGCTAAACGTAAAGATATCTAATTCGATTCCAATACGATATAAATGGTGCACTATGGATTGTGACTCAGTTTATTCAGTCCAACAAACTCTACAGTACTCTCAACAAACTCGACAGTAGTAACAAATTTATTCATCAGTGAGAGTTGTCAGGCTTGTTGTGAACCAGCAATATTTACACTGATGTTCTCTGGACAGTTTAGATTATAACCACCGCTGCCTGTTTCTAACTCAGCCTCAACCTCAAGACAGTTAATACTGTGTGGTGGTTAATTATCCTAACGAGTGCATATGTAGTATGTGTGTATAGTATACAGTGTGTATAGGGCCTGGTGTCTATGTATCGTTATGGTAATGTTCTGCACATCACATTACTCCACCTAATGAAACTGTTTAAATATCGTTTTATACCAGAGTTATTGCATTATTTTGACTATCCAGGAATACCATTCGAGACTGCGCCCAACAAGTTCGAGGCGCTAGCGTGCCACGATGCGATGGTAGAGGTGTCTGGCGCGTTGAACACCATCGCGGTCTCGCTTATGAAGATCGCAAACGATATCCGGCTGCTGGCATCCGGGCCGCGGTGTGGTCTCGCAGAACTTATGCTGCCGGAGAACGAGCCGGGCTCCTCTATAATGCCTGGTGAGACCAGCTCGCATATTCCTTAACGTTGATAATTACGTGATTCCGGTGATTAGATAATGATAACTTAATGTCGGTAAAAGTATCAGTGAAGACATTTTAATGAGTGTTTGTACCTTAATTTTACCTTTAACTATGATTTCAGGCAAAGTTAACCCGACGCAATGCGAGGCGATGACGATGATTGCGGCACAAGTGATGGGTAACCATGTGGCGTGCACTGTCGGCGGCTCCAACGGCCACTTTGAGCTCAACGTGTTCAAGCCGATGATAGTCTCTAACGTTCTGCGCTCCATACGGCTTATTGGTATGCGAGCATGCACACATTGAACAACGACTAATGTTGATACACACTTCATAATGAAGTTAATAGACAGAAGTGGTCACCAGCAAGAGGAATAGTTTATGTCGATAACTGTTCCTAATTCTTCTTCAACTCGTGCGTGTTGCCAGTGTTGACATATGGAACCGGACTATCGGTATTATAAAAAGGCTAAGTCACCCATGGAGAGGGCTATGCTCGGAGTTTCTGTGTGCGATCTAATCAGAAATGTAGAGGTCCATAGAAGAACTAAGGTTACCGACATAGCCTAAAAGATTGCTAGACTTATAGGCAGTGGGCAGGGCACATTGCTCGAAGGACTGACGGCCGATGGGGCAGCAAGGTCCTCGAGTGCCGCCTGCGTTCCGATAGACGTAGTGTTGGGAAGTCTCTCCCACAAGGTAGACCGACGATCTAGTGAGAATCGCGAGAACTGGATGCGAGCAACGCGGGACCGATCGATGTGGAGATCTTTGGAGGAAGCCTACATTCAACAGTGGAGGTCTATCGGCTGATGATGATGATGATAAATGCATCACAAAGTGTTCCCAGTGCCTACAGTTCGGCCTCCTATGCCACAGCAAATGCTGGCTCACGACTTCTTTGCTGGCCCTTTCTGGAAACACTAGTGAAATCTCATCAGTAGCCACCACGAACATGAAGTCTCTTTTAAACGCCTACATAAAGCAAGAAATGTTTTATTCCTATTCACAATTTATTTACCCACTCGTAGTTGTATGGACCTTTTAGAGTTGAAGCTTGTTGGAGTTCAGCATTACTTTTCTTTTGGCCCCCCAAAAAAAGTTTTTAGAATATGAATGGTCACTTGCTGCCAAGATCGTGTTATATGTATAGTTTTAACGCCGATACTGCTTCCAGGCGACGGCTGCGCTGCATTCAACAAGAACTGCGCGGTCGGTATCAAGGCTAACGAGGCGAAGATCTCAAAGATCATGCAAGAGTCCCTCATGCTGGTCACCGCCCTCAACCCACACATAGGATATGATAAGGTAAAAAGAACTCAAAAATCTACTACAGTTTTATAATTATTAGTTTCAACTTCAATTAAGTGAAGGATATATACATAGTATTTTTTTACAATGTTTCCTCGTCACAGTCAAACTAAGTTGCATTTGTATCATGACCTAAAATACATATGGCAAATGAAAATTAAACATATACACTGCATATTTCTATAAATTACTTGTCGACTAACTACTTTGTTCACATGCGTTCAAATGAGAATAAGGTTGAAGATGGTAATTCTACAGTTGAGAAAGTTCTGGTGCTCATGTTAATCTTTGGCAACTAATAGAAGCTGTATGAGCCACAGATTGGCAATACGAAGGTGGTGGGTTAAGATTGAATGAGTTGTTGAGTAGTAAGTGTTGTGTTTAACACAATTCATTTCAGGCCGCTGCGATCGCTAAGACCGCTCACAAGGAGGGAACGACGCTGAAGGATGCCGCCATCAAATTGGGCCATCTCACTGCTGAGCAATTCGACAAGTGGGTCCGCCCCGAGAACATGCTTGGGCCCAAGTAATCTTCTCACTCCTTTTCAACCAGTGCGTGACTGTGACTGTGCTTGTGACAACGTCTGCATTAGCCATGTTTCTATTAGAAAGCTACTTCACATTGAATAATCGCTATGGTAAGTATGAAATAACAGAGATACACATTTAACCTCTGCATTGAATTTTTTGTGAAATTATTTATAATTATTATTTATATTTTAATGTAGTGGTTAGATAAAAATCTTGTATATTGTGTTACTAAAAAGTCTGATTATTTTTTGCTTACTCTATGCAACATGGAACGGATATTAGTGATAACTTTCCTAATGTTTGTACATAGATTCATACAAATTTCTTGGAATTTCTATTGCATTTGAGATTTGTTAATTTTTTTTAAACAGATTAGCAAACTTGTATGATATATATATATATATATTTTAAGAAGATTAGCAAGTTTGACGTATAGGACCATTGTTACAAGTATAAGTCACAGGTTAGAGTTAATTATTACAATACCTAGCTGGGAGAGGTTTCTAACACAGTGCATGTACAAATTGTTGATGTAATGTTATCGGAGTACATTGACAGTGTCCCGTGTGATTATGTTTCCGTCAGTAGTAAGCTGATTTGCTGTCTTTGTTCAAATGTGCCAGATGTTTGTTGAAATAAAACTGTGAGATTTATTTTGTGTTATTATCCATACTGGGGCATTTCTTTTGCGAATGGGTTGTACATTTTGATGTTCAGTAAGTGAATGGATATTCCTATCTTGAATCATAAATTTTGACTTCGTGTTGGTGTATATTTTTGGCAGCAGACCAGAAACTTGCAAGCACAGTTTGATAAACTGTATCATAGAGTAAAACAACTTAAAGTATTAAATATTCTCAGAGCATACTCAGTATGTCACTGTTTACAACAAAGCATCAAATAAAGCTCGTTCTGTATGTGACGCTAAGATTTTGTACACAACAGTCTTAAGCAAGAGATATGCTCCATTTATTGTCCACTGCTTTCTCTGCAGGTGGATACTTGTAAAATAATTTAATATTATATCAATAGTTATTCATGCTACACTCGTAGTGAGTTCTACTTTACTTGTTCATAATATTATAAAATTCTTTAAAACAATTGTATGTTATTTTATGTTGTATGGTAACTATAGCTTATTGTTTTTACTTACTATACAATTGAAATATTTGAAATAATGAAATTGTATGGATGGATCGGTCAACTCGAAGGCATATCCTGAATAGTATTTATAGTTAATAATCCACTGCTGGACATAGGTATCCTCCATCGATTGGTTAGGGATTTGGGCCATTTCCCACTACACTGGCCCACTACGGGTTGATGGGAGCCAAAGCCTTTTTCTTTGTTTTACGTGAGGGAAATGGCTACGCATACCTGCCCTCGTGTGGGCAAGGACAGGTTATATCGGACTTGCCCCGACTAAACACCCATGATGTTCCACCTCGTAGGTTTATGGCAGGTTCACGGGAATGCTTTTGCACACGTCCGTGACCCGGCCAGCACCGGCACCGCCATGCAACCCCACTTCGGGAGGGACGAATCGCCCCTTTCCACCTAAGGGCACACCAGAACATAGCGCGCCCTCCTCTCGGCCCTCAGTCACTTGGGCAACTGATTCCCTTGAATCCGTCATCCAGAGGCCATGGGAGCCAAGCGAGAAAACTCTCCCGAGTCACTGCGGCGGATTCGATCTTGGGTTCCGCCGCCATCCGTTATGCGGCCGCGAAGGGTAGGGAGAGCGGCGAATCGCAATACCGACAACACTACTCTCCCTCCACGACTCCACCTCGACTACAAAGGGCAGTATAGATCTGCCTCGGCAGCCCACCGGCACGCATTCGAGGTGAGCTCACGGAGCTCTAACCTAGAGCGGTCACCTCGGGCCGGCCGGGTAGGTTCCTTCTCGCTTGACCGCGGGGAACCAAGCCACGGCTACCGAGCCCTACCGCCGCAACAATGCGGCAACCTATTGGGGGTGGAAGCCAAAGCCTAGTTTGTTGTTTAGCAGGATGCACCATAAGCACGTGAGGTTGGCTTGGATCCTGTGAGTTGTGCGGGAACTTTTACACCCTAAGTAAAAATAAGTTAAATAGTAAATAATAAAATTTCCGCAGTTTTACAATAATCCTTAGGGTCAAGAATACTAAAATAGAAAATAGAAGAAATCCATACTACTCGATAATTAGGCTTGCTCGCAGATTACTTTGTTAAACTACTAACTACTGTTTACATAAAGAATATAAATAGAATAAAAAAAATATTATTTATTTTTATTAGTTGAATTCACGAGAAAAAACAGGATGTTCACCTGACGTGTTTGCTTACCGCTGCTTGGCAGAAATGAGGGCTGCAGAGGTTTTTACAGAGACAGCCGCCGACAACAGAGACCGAATGCCGATGAGAAAATACTAGGTGGAAATGAAAGATTTAAGACATGCTTCATCTACTATTATATTAGTGATACATTTAAAAACTATTTTACAGTATATTGATAAGTTCTTTGGTTTCAGTGACCAGAAATTAATTCCGAAAGTTTTTTTGGATATCTAACAACTAAAGTTAAAGAGATACATATTAAATAATAATTCTATAAAGTAATGGGATATTATTATTGTATATACAATATTGTACATACATACAAATGCAAGGATATATACAACTACATAAACCAAGTTTATAGATCATGGTTGTCTGTACTGTGATTATCAGATAAACATTAATTAGGCCAACGTAACATCCAGTGATATGATTATACATAAAAGCCATTATCTCAGTTATATACATACATTAATAATGAAAATTCTCTTCATTTAAGATGACAGTAAATAAAAAAAAATATATAATTTAGATGAGATTTTTGATATAAATACTAAAAGTAGTTATGCAATTTATTATGATTGTATCCAATGATTATAATGAAAATTTATTAGGAAACTTTAAAGAACCAACAGTAATCGAAAAGATGAGGAACAATAAATAGGAATAGTAGTTCAGGGGAAGAAAATATTTTTATTGGATAGATGATAGATATTCATGTGGATGGGCAGAACCATAAAGGAAAACCAAAGAAGTGATGGATGTATTTTGTGAAAGGGGATATGCATGTAAAGAGAATGGATTGAGACAACTGTTCATAAAAGGGGATGTATGATGTGTTAACCCTATATAGGCCATGCTTTGTAACACATTACAAGATACTTATGACCAGCAGTGGATCTCCATCGGGTGAAATGATAAGGATGATGATGAACCCCATATGAAATGGGAACAGTGCAGGATGATGTAACCAAATAATATTTGGAAAAGAATATCACTTAAACAATTTGTTAAAACTTTGGATACAATAACATTATCAACCTTATAGCTTTACTTACATAATATGGAATTTATCCAAAACATGCAATGGCTTGATGTAAAGCAAACAAATTATTAAAAAATATTAATGACACCTTATAATAATATAGACTAGATTGTTTAAGTACAGATCTAATTATTACAAATGCACAGTAATGGAGGGCATTGTAAAGACTAAAAAAGTGTACTCTTACAATTACATAAATACATCTTTGATGTTCTGAAATTGCTTTACAGCAAGATCAACTGGCAAGTCAAAACTGTAAGGTGAGAGACGGTCTAGACTCTGCAACGCATCTTGAAATCCTGTGTTGACCACATAGCTGGTGGATAAATAGTATGCGTCTATCAATGACCTGCATTTCAACATAATATTAAGCCATGTAACAAGTTTGTGAGCATTTAAAGCGGCACAAACAAATGCTTTGAAATGAGCATCATAGCTCCTTTTGTACGGTGTGTGGGAAGCCAATATACTACCAATTGTACTTAATAAACTCTGCTTATTTGTGATAGCTGTACCACCAACTATATCTAAGTTAAAGCTCTGACTTAGTTTTCTAGCTGGAGTGGAGTTGAATCTATCGCCATCATTAATATCATAGTAGCGCAGAATAAGCTCCCATATGTGTATTGAGCGAGACATTGATGATCTGCGGACAGGAAAGCAGCCTATTATTGGTACGAGGGATGTGGATTCTGGTCCAACAAGACCATGCTGGAGTAAATCGCGCAAATTTATAGCTAAGTGTCTCCGAACAGCAGTTGTTAAGGGTGCATCATTGATTACAACGGCACCTTCTTCAGAATCACTATCATAGCTGTCAATTATAGAGCTTGATTGCCTGTCACGTGATACTAAATGTAACACAGCATCAATTGACATCTCCAGCTTAGCTCTAAGGTTGCCCCAATGGGTCACAAGGGGAGAAGTTTTTTTATCATATTTTTTATTGCTGTTTGGAGAACAACCAAACTGTGAAACTGTAAATATTTGTATTAATGTTGAAGCTTTCCTCATTAAATTGATCGTCTCTGCTTTGAGTTCATCATTAACTTTACTTCTAGTAAAATTCTTATCAAAAGACTCCGTCTTTCCAACTTTTTTTGGTTCTGGTTTGGTCTTTCCATTGCTTTTTAAGTCTTCATTCTTTATTAATTTTATGAACTTTTCCATGTCTTCTATATGGGCCTGTAGTTTGCCTATTATTTCTTCCTTAGATAGTTGTCTATCAGCATACTGACGGACTGCACAATTGATTTGATGTCTTAATTCATCGGCACTAAGCGGCTGGTGGCAACCTTCTTCAAGGCTACGGTCAATTTCACTTCTTAAATGTTCTATTAAAGTCCTGTGTGTGCTGTTCCCTGACTCGGAGTTCGGATCAGCGGCAAACCGTTCGAGCTCTTTTAACTGAGACTTGAGTCTTTCGATGAAGTGCGATTGTCGCGCGCGCTGTCGTTTCATTTTTCGCTCCAGCTCCACGCATTCATTGCAGGTGGTTTCATCAGCACTGCCCTGCGGCGCAGTCCTCGAATCTGGAACGCCGCGCGAAGTAAATTCTTCCAGAGCTTGGAGCATTGCATCCTTTTCTTCAGGGGGTGCTTTCAGAATTTGTCGTAAACGAAATTCAACTTGAGCGAGGTGCGATGTTAGAGAAAACACTGACGAAGATAAAATCTCCTGTTCCTCTTCCAACGCGTGTATTCGGTCTCCAGAAAATTGTTCCGGTGTAGTTTCGTCACAAAGGTTTTCCTTCGGAGCCCCGAGTGGTTCACAACGGGGCTCCTGCCAAATTGGTATCTCGTTTTCATAATCACAAGCTTCGTCCATTATTGCGGGCTTCCCGTTTAGTTTGGGACACAATTAAAAAAAATCTTATTGTAATTAAACATTTTGTTTCATAACCATCTACTTGAACAAAATGAAATTAAAAACACTGAAAAACGAAAGAAAACTTAAGTGAATAGAACTTAGCAAAGACGTCACTGTTGACGTCAGTGAAAGATTGGAATGAGCGAAACGTTCAGACCGAATTTTATATGAAATGTTCCTTTGGGTCAGTTTCAAGTAAACAAATAGTTGCAATAATTTACGAGGCGCACGTGTTTACGACATTTTGAAACAAATAAGTAATGTGAAATATAAATTACACGCATTCAATTTTGATTCTGGTACAATTTCTTTAGCGACATCTGTTGAAAAATTTTTGTTAAAGTCCAAATGAAATGAGTAAATTTTTCAAAAACCTTGATAGATGGAGTAATTCAAAACTGCTTATCGTCATCATTATCAGCCGACCGTTGTACTCTTGCTGGACATAGGCCTCCACGAAAGATCTCCACATTGTTGTTGGAGTTCATTGAAGGGAATTGGGCTGTAACCCACCACATTTTTTTTTCTTCCTGCCAGAGATATTTTCTCTTGCGTTCCTACCTAGGGCACTGTTACAAATCTCCTCTGACACAAGTCAGAGATTTTTAGTAATGAAAAATATATTGCTTACATTGTTGTCTTATGAATACTTTTACAAATTAAAATTTAAGCATAATCAAAAATATATTAACAATATATCCAAGTTCTTATCTAAGTCTTATTTTTTTTTACTTAGTTTTATTCTTAATTAATGTCTTAGTGGCTACGTATTTACAATATTTTAAGAACTTATATCTGATTCTTATCGTTAATATACATACATATATAAACTATTTACATCCAGCTTCATTTCGCATTCTAATTCCAATCGCAACCTCTCTTTCCCGTACATAGGACATTCGACCAGTAAATGTATAACAGATTCCTCCTTATTTGGGTCGCAGGGGCACATCGGGCTCTCTTTACACTTGAATTTGTGCAAGTATTCAGAGAACCCGCCATGTTCCGTGAATACCTGTGTTATTGTTTTGTCGACGTAAAGTTTTCTAATGATAGGGTAAGCCTCTATAGCATCGGAAAAAAAAAGTTTAGTCGTTGATGCAGCGTCACCTTCTTTATTGCGCCTGTTCCATTCCTCAAGCGATTCGAAGCGGATTTGTCGCTTGACAAATGAAACAAGGCATACGTCATAGTTTGCTTTAGTTTTCAAAACTCACCACGTTGTCCCAGTGCGGGTTGGTGGGTGGTCAGAGCCTCGTCTGTTATTCAGCAGGATGCACCGCGTGCAGGTAAGGTTGACCTGGGCTCTTAGTTAGTTAGTTAGGCGGAACCCCTTACACCCCCTGTGCTAAAACTGCTCACGACTTCAAATAAAGGTCAGGCTGTTTATTTATTGTACACTAATTATCAATTGTTTATTTAAAAATTTGTGACTTAGCCGACTTAACCTACAAGGTGAATAGTTTAAATTAGAATAAAAAAAGAAATTGTATCTTCAGCATATTTTTTTTATTTCCAATATTTCCTGGTATTATTATTGAGTCGTGGTGGCTCAGTGGCTATGAACTCAGACATCGCAATCAGATGACGATGGTTCTAATCCCGGCCGCACCTCTTAGGCAGTTTTTCAATGCTTAATTTGCATATTGTTACAATTACCACGTACTTAACGGTGAAGGAAAACATCGTGAGGGAACCCGAACACTGGAATTATCTTTGTGTGTGTGTGGTGGCCTCAATAAAGTGGCAACAGGCTCGCCCTGTCTTACAAGGGACCTAATCTGACCACATCTGGCGAAAAGTGGGTGTTTATTCGCCTCGCCCTACTCCTACTGGGAAAAAAGGCGTGATAGTATAAAAAAAATATTATTAAGAACTTTTTTTAATCCTATATCTACAACACCCTTCCTACTAATTTAGGGTATTTATATTTTTTTAACATTATATATTCTTATGCTTTTAAGCATATTGGAAGACATAAGAACATATTTTTCTTGTCCCTATCTTCGTGTATCGAAAATATAGTAAATTGCAGAATTATCGTTTTTATAGTCCAATGTAACTCTTGAAAGTTAGAAGTAGATACTATAACGCATCATCAGCATTAATGCAAGCGGTAGGCACACCCTTGGAATGTATTCTTCTGTACTATATTTCACACAACATGGTTTTGAACTGTTTGAGTCTAGTGGCTCTCAGCGAGGAGTTACCGACAGCTTTACGCGTCGCCAGGTTAAAGAGTCAATGGAAAGGGTACACTGCATACAGATGAAGCAAATTCTAATACTGTTATTCATGCTTGCATACTAACATCTCTTACACTTGGAAAAAAAAATTATACACTCCTACTTGTAGGGAAGGTTCGCGTGTTCCCCTATTTTCGGGCTGAAGCCATAAGAGGAAGCGTTTAAAAGTGTATAGCCTTTGTCCACACTCCGCGGTGTAAATGGGTCACGGACGCCGTCGGATGTTTTATGGGCCTTTACAAATTATGAAGATTGTGTCCTTCGTTGTAACGTCTCCTGAAAATCGATCTACAATTCTTTAGTGGTGCCGTTTGTATTATTTCGCATTTATACGGCATTTCCGTTCTGTTTGTATTACGACGAAGAACAGAGATCAAAACTACGTTCACGGCATAGTGAGTAATAGGATATATCTTTGGGATGGGTATGTATTCTTATATACACGTAAAGACACCTCAGCTACTTAATTAACTACAGTACGCTTCAAATCGGAACACTGCAATATTTGAACACTACTACTTTGCTGCATAGACATTTGCTATATTAAAACAGTCGCTAGCTTTTATCTGTATTCTAAATTACAAGTATTACTTCGCGTTTGCATTTTGAACGCGTATAATATCTTCATCATGTATCTATACAAAAACTTATTCTTCGATAACCTAGTAATGAAGGAAGGACATCAGGTCGTCATTATGTTGATTTCGTTAATTACTTCACTGATTTCAGAATCATTCAAACAACTGACAACTGCCACCAGCAAGTGGAGTAACAACAACAGAGATCTTACATGGGTTTTCTATAATATAATACATTTATAAAATAAATTAAAAACTTAACAATTTCGTTTTATGTGTATAAATTTATTAGTTGACAGGGAATCTGATACGATGTCGTAAAGCGAAATCGTCCAATTACGTACTAGAAAATAAAATCGAACATTTTCAATGCGATGGCAGACAATAAATTAGAGATTACAATTTTGTTGGTTATTCTGAAAATGCTTATTGAAGAATTGGCCGCATATTTCTTAGTGTAAATATTTCGTTTATTCCATCGAATGGCATTAAGGGATTTTAAGAAATGATAGAAATGTAACAATTCCTTGAAACGAATTATTGTTGTTCAAAATTATCTTGTAGGAATTTTATTAAGCTAACTAAAATATGCGTACATAAAAAGAAACGTAGAAGCTGTTCACCGGCAATCTGAATAAGTAGATACCAAAGCAATACTATCTTAATAGAAGCTGATGAACCTCCAAAAGTGGGATGTAATAACTTCCACATCTGTTTTTTGGACCGGTTTATAATGTCATTTTTTTTTAAAAGTGCTTAAAACCAAGAGTTTCAAGTTTTTGTTATTTTTTACAGCGGAGTTTATTTTCTTTCGCTTAATATTAATAAAAAAGGAGCTGAGACATACTCAACGTTGTCTGCGGTAAAATAAAGAAATTATGAAATCAAAAGCCGTATTGAAATATTGAGAAAAATACTTGAAAGAGTCGAGACCTTCTATATAAAAAACATTAAAGGTTAAAGATAAAGCGGTGAAGGTTAAGAATGTCGAGTAATATCTAAAAGAAATAAACACGATAAAATTTATAATAAATAGTTTTTTTAAATGTATAGTATTTGTGTAAATATTAGAAATCATTGTTAAACATGTTTTATCATAAGTTTTATGACTAAACAATAAATATATATAAGTAAAACTAATGTAATATAATCGTACTATGTAAACTAGTCAACATTTTACACAATCTGACGCTGTCCACACGCCGGATGTGGGGAATTACACTGAGGGTGAGTCGCGACCACTTTGAATATAAATGCATTGCACGCCTTTTTGCTTATAACATTCAAAACAATAACGTATTTTAATATGCAGTTTTTAGATCTAGGAAATCGTAGAGGATCCTTCTTTTAATGCCGAATATGCGATGAAGTATGTTTGCTGAAAGGGCTCGTGCTTCACCCTTCCTAGTTCCATTATCAATGATGATTATTTGATAATGATTCATTTGAGGTTTATTGTATATGTTAAAAAGTAATTGTATATTTAATGTTACTGTGTATAGTAGTTCGTTGGTGTTGAAATAATTTAGTGTTACTTTGTACACAAGTAAAATGTTAACTATAAGCGCCTGTTAAAATATTTTGAGCAATGTTCGACGAATTTGAGAGATATTAATTCAAATTTAACAGGCGCTTGTCAATTAATACTACTACATAAAACGCAGTCATCTAATGAAATAATCTAATTGCCTATTAAATTTACATTCTCATGCGGGCGATTAATTATACGTTAATTCAATATTTCTGATTCATTTGTAATAGGATTGTCTCTATTATAGTTGCCGGTTAATGGGTTGAACCATTTAAATCATATATTATAATTGTAGTGACGAGCAGGGAATTGGAATGAAACAGGCTAAATTGGACCATTAGTGCTTCCCCTTCGAGTACCATCTTGAAAAAGAATTGTTTTTTTTTTTATATTATGAGTGACGAGAACGAGGCGTTCACCTGGTGGAAAGCAATTCCAGTTCCTTTAACGATTTGATATTATTTAAGATGTTTATAAAGATTTACAAGATAATTATTAGAAGTTAGAAGTGGTTAGAAGGGTTTTGTAGCAAGCTGAAACACACTACATTATACTACTCTTTCGCTGCAATAATGTGCAAAGTGCAGTACAGGTGCTGATTTAGATCTGGTAATCTGGGGAACCTTGATTAATTTCCGAGGTCACATAAATAATATGGTTTGGAAAGCGGTGTTACGGCTTGTTACCTTTAAAGTAATCCTGCTGCGGTAAAAGTATTACTGTTTTCCGCTATTATACAAGAGTAAGAGTAAACGTAGAAGTCGGCACTGCGGTGGTACACGATGTAGTCTTTGGCAACAAAAAACCAACCGCCAGTAAAATGTTAACCTTATTCCCTGAAAAAACTCAATTTTGAGGATTATTGTTAAAGCGCCGGGTTTAGCTTTTAATGGATTCGTTATGAGGATGGTCGGGAGATGGAATATTAATTCAATGATCTGAGGCTGATGGTGGGATTACTTTGTTTTCGGATAATGTGCTTTGCGAAGTAATGTACAGTAGGTAAAAAAAAAACCTTTTAGTTTTCTACCATCTTCACAAGCGCCTTCGCAATATACGTACGATTGATATTTGATTACAAAGTTTATCAAATGTATTGTTTTTTGAGCATTAGTATAAAGATGTAGCTAGACGGAAGATCAGCGCCTCGGTCAACAATGTACCGTTACCCATTCTGGTTAACCGGCTTTTGTATCTTATGTTTAGTTTGGAATATAATTTCGTCCATATCCATGACAAGATTAAAATAAATACAGATGTCTATGAGACCATACTTATGAGCTCGAGTTTCTTTATCGATCTGGTCAAAGGCGAACATTGTTAAGTGACAATGAAGTTGTAGATACTGCTACAAAAATTATTGCGATTGAGATTAGTACTAGAACATTCTAGATCAAAAAGTTGAGAGTCAGGTCTCCGGCGGCGAGTTTAGATTCAAGAGTTATTGGTAATAATAATTTATATTGCATCAGTGACATGGGAGTTCTCTGGAAACTTCTAGAGTGGTGTTCACTAGAAATTTCTAGTGTTAGGCGGATGATATATCTTAGAGTTCTAGTTTTGAACTTCGAAGCAATACTGCAATTAATCTATACGACTTGACTAGTAATTTTGGACTTACGAAGAGCTTATATCTTAGAGAGACTTATTTCGTCGATTAATTCTATAAAAATGCTTACTTTAGTGGACTTTTATTATCAAGGAATAAATTAATGTTTTCAAGTTGGAGCTGCGTTTCATTCAAGAAAGTCCAAAGTAGTGCATAACAATAGCAAAGCGTTTTCAACGTTCAACTTTCATATTGCAGTTATTGCAGAAATTTAGTTAGTGATGCATGTTATACTCAATATATAATATACGTAAATACTACATATATAATACTATATATACTTAACGAAGCTCCCAAGAATTAGCAACACGTCGTTTCAATGAGAATGATTGTGTTAGTTGTACACAATAGTCTAGGAGTCGCCGCGACACGCGATCCCTTGAGAGAGTAACTCGGAGGCAGCCCTCTCCGCAAACTCCTCTGTCGTTAACTTTGTGTAGATTTGATCTTGTTGAAATTGACGCCGGAGGGATCAGTGGATAACACTGTTATTTGTTTGCCTTTTGTATTTCAATTATGTTTGGCTTTGTTGCTTTCAGTTACTTCACTGATTACAACAATCCGTGTAAACTTAATGGCCATTCGTCAATTTTACGAAATAATGATACAAGATGTATATAATATTTATAACTTATCTGCTAGTTCACCTAAAATTGTATTTTGAAAGTTATACTAACTGAAAAGTAAGACAAGCGCATAAAAAAAAATTGCTGTAGATATTTTGTAGAAAGATGATATGATAAACCTTTGAAGTTATTTAAAGATTACTCCAATGATATAACTAAAGTAATATAAAGAAAGCTTTTGTAAATATGAAAAAAATACTAATAAAAAGAAGCAATCGTTTCAAAATTGAACGCTTTGTAATAAAGTCATTTCTTACGATTTCCATTTGTCAGCAATAAAACCTCTGGAGGATACATTGCTCTCGCTGCTGCCGCGTCGTCGCGCGGAACGAAACGTGAGGAATCCTGAACAATCAGCTTTACGGCGACGGCGTTATCCGTATCCGGTGCGTTTACGTTATCTCATAATAATTGAGGTTATAAAGATAAAACAATGAAAGGTAAATATTGAAAGTTTTAAAATAAAAGAATGAACTAGAAATGGATGGTGTACTGGTGCTGCTTGTAGGTCTCTGACAAACTACTGAGTGCCAACATTACATCATTCCGGTTTGTAGGGGGTGTCATTATTATCATTATCAGCTGACAGACGTCCACTGCTGGACATAGGCCTCCCCCAAAGATCTCCAAATCGATCGACGCTGCACTGCTTGTATCCAGCTGTTTCCCGCAACTTTGTCTTTGCCCCCCACTAGATTGTCGGACCACCTGGTAGGGGCCCGACAACACTATGTCTTCCGATACGCAGTCTCCATTCGAGGACCTTAGTGCCCCATCGGCTGTCAGTCTTTCGACCGATATGTCCTGCCCATTGCCACTAGAGGCTAGCGATCTTTTGGACTATGTCGATGACCTTAGTTCTCCTACGGATTTCCTCATTTCTGATTTGATCACGCAGGAAAACCCTGAGCATAGTCTTTTCCATTGCTCTCCGTGCAACGTGAGGCTTTTTCACTTGACCTACTATGAGTGGCCAGGTCTCGGTGCCATAAGTCATCACTGGCAACACGCACAAAATAAAAACTTTTGTCTTTGGACACTGCGGTAGTTGGGACGAGAATATGCTGCGTAGCCTCCCAAACGCTGCCCAACCGAGTTGCAGTCGTCGATTGACCTCCTTGTGGAAGTTGGACTTGCCAAGCTGAACTATTTGGCCCAGGTAAATATATTCGTCAACAACTTCCAGTGTAGAGCCTGCAATGATAACTGGCGTGGGTACAATATGGACATTTGACATAATTTTTGTCTTCTCCATATTGATATTAAGGTCCACGCGTTGAGATGCTTTACAGAGATCATCGAGCACTTTGCCAAGATCTTCCAGGGTCTCAGCCATGAATACGATATCATCGGCGGATCGAAGGTGAGTCATGTACTCGTCATTTATATAGATGCCAATTCTTTCCTAGTCCAAAAGCTTGAATACGTCTTCGAGCGTAGCTGTGAAGAGTTTCAGCGATATGACTTCGCCTTGCCTGACACCTCGCTGCAGTTGGATGGGTTTTGAAAAATGGTCCTGGAGACGGACTGTCATGGTGGCGTTTTCGTACAACGACTGCAACACTTGGATATATCGATAGTCTATTTGGCACCTCTGGAGTGACTGAAGTACTGCCCTCTCGACTGAGTCAAAGGCTTTTTCATAGTCCACAAACGGTAAGCATAGAGGCAAGTTGTACTCTGTCTTCTGTATGACTTGCCGCAGCGGATGTATGTGGTCTATGATGTTGAAGCTTTTTCTGAATCTGGCCTGTTCTGGAGGATAGAACTCGTCCAGGCTGCAATCAAGGTTGAGTTCTTCATCTGGGTCCTATCACCCTGTTTGAAGGAGAGTTTTCCCACAAACCTATGCCACGCTTTTGGCGTTTTGCTCTCGAGTGTAACAGAGTTAAATAGCTTCTGAAGCACTATCAGCACTAGTCGCCCGCCTGCTTTCAGAAACTCAGCCGTAACTCCATCATCACCCGGCGCCTTATTGTTCTTCAGCTGTTTAGAGCTATACTAATCTCGTACAGGCTGACGTCCGAGATATCTTTGGTATAGTGTCAGGTTAATTTGGCTCTTGGATCGGTGGCCTGATTGTTGACTGGAGCTTGTGATATCGTGTATAGGTGTCCGTAAAAGTCTCCTATCTCAGCCACAAGCTCAGGGCGGGAGGTAATGATTTTGCTATCCCCAGGTCGCGAGTCAGTGGCTTAGGGATTCGCTTGTTGAGACGCCGATATCGAGAAGCGTGGTTCGAAGACTGCAGAACCATCCCACGTCTTTCCTCCATAAGCTTGAGGGTCCGCTCTGACATTTTTTTACTTCTTTTGGTACGGCTAGGTTCAAAGAAGCTTAACCCCGCCGAACGGACAGTTTCCACGAACCTGTCAATATAAGTGTCCACTTCAGTGCAGCTCCCCAGGCATGCGAAATGATTTTGTAATTCGAGTTGGAAGTCCTCAGGGTTTTGGACATCGGCGGTATCTGGGCGGAGCGTGGACTTTATCAGTCGATATCTCTCGAACTCCACTTTAAGATTTAATGTGCCTCTTACTATTCGGTGATCAATTCCTGTGTTAAATGAGTTGATCACTGAGACATCATTAAATATTCGAGTTTTTATCGACAGGATAAAGTCGATCTTATTTTTCGTGGTACCGTCCGGACTCTTCCAGATCCATTTCCGATGCTGCCGTTTCCTGAAGAAGGAGTTCATCATGTTCACCTTCCTTCTCCAAGAAGTCGGCCAGCATGTGACCGCAGTAGTTCCGGATTTCTTCATCAAAGTGCTCCACTTTCAACTCCTCTCCGCAACGTTTGCCAAGCCTTGCATTGAAATCTCTTATGACAATGGAGCAATGAGTACTGGAAGAATGCATCACCCGAGAAATGTCCTCATATAACATGTATGAGGGCAGAAGTAGAATGCCAGGGCCAAGATGGCTTGACGGGAAATCATCGCATCCGAGGATTTTCCGCATCCCTGGTACCGGTGCCTCGCCGACTTCCGTCATGATTCATTGAGGGGAATTGGGCCGTAAACCCACCACGCTGGCCTAGTGCGGGCTGGTTGGTGGTCAGAGCCTCATTTGTTATTTAGCAGGGTGCACTGCGTGCAGGTGAGGTTTACTTGGGTTCCGTAAGATGTTGAGCGGAACCTCTTACACCCAAGGGAGTTGTAGCTAGTGAAATTACTAGCAGTGGACGTCAATCGGTTAATAATAATGGTGATGGGTTAGATCATAAGCAGTTTGTTCAACTTGCAGTAGCAGTTCAACTTTAACCAATATTTTAGTTATTTGATAATCCTTCTCTTTTCCTTTCTTTAGATTATTAACTCATATTCATTTTCATATATTCATGTATTTCGATAGTTAGATATTTTTGGTACTAAAATTACAAGCAAAGGTAACAAAATGTCATCACTGAGACTTCATACGGGATATATATTTAGACTATATAAATGAATAGCACTAGCCTGATTTATATTCATGCCTGAAATGTTTTCAGTTTAATAGTAAAGGTTATCCATTAAGGTGCAAAACTTTGGTTGTATCGGCACGGAATCGCTGGTCGGTACGCAGCCGGTGTTGCAAGAACATGGAAATTCACTTTAGTGATGAATGGCTTTCCACTTCAACTCCCCGAAGATTATAATAAGAAGCTTTTTGTTTACAATAACTGAAATTGATATGATTTATAAACATCCAACAACGCTTAGGAATTATGTATTTGAACTTATGTTTAATATAAATAAACCTAGTGCTACTAATATAACTGAATCCAAGATATTTGTTTCCTCAACAGGTTAAAGAGGGCATATATCAAAATCAAGAAACATTGCGATCAAATCGGATACAAGTAATAATTTTACTTATTTAGATTCAGAATTAAAGAAATTAAAATTTTTTTTGCTACTTTATCAGCTTTATTTATTTATTCCCTAGTTTCTTCCAGCTCCATTTCAAATTCATTACTTAATGTATCTGAAGGTTCAGCTCGGTTCATACACCTAGATTAATTAGATTGAATAAAATCGTTTTAAACATTCAATACGAAGAAAACTACCAATCTGTGGGGGGTTTTAGTTACCTAATTAATTCATTATCTAATATTACAGCATCATAATGTTAAGATGGGTGTGTGGTGTGACGAGGATGGATAAAATTAAGAACTAGTATATTAGAGGAAGCCTGAAATTTGCTCTAGAAGTGAAATTGAGGAGCAAGAGGTTAGAGTTGTGCGGAGGGATGAAGGAAATATAATAAAGAACGTAATGAGAATAAATGTGGTTGGTTATAAGGGTAGAGGAAGACCGAAAAAAGTGGGGATGGATTGTGTGATAGATGACATTTGTAAGAAGAGTGTGATTTCAGATATGACGGCTGATAGAGCGATATGGAAGAGAAGTACATACTCTGCCAACCACACATAGCTGGGAAAAGCGCAGGACGAAGGAAGGACAGCATCTCAATTAGTAACCATATTCAATAGAACTATATATGGAGTATTTTATGACTATTTATGATATAGATCTTAATAACTGAAGATTAAGATCAGTGTTGTCTAGTTTTAGAAAAATAATATTTGACAAGTTAATTGTGATCTAGTTGATAAAATCTCTTTATTTATTTCATATGTCGTACGGTTTTGTTGCGGGAGACTAACCACTCACAGCCGTGTACAGTTCTGCTGGAAAAGAGTAGTTGCTATTTAGAATTCTGATTTCTATTTAGATTGATTCTGGCGTAATGTTGCTAAATATTCCACATTTCTGTGTGGTTCGGCAGTTAACAAAGCTACGACGAGACAAAGTGAAACAATGAGCCAATTAAACTTAAGTAAACGCTTCCCCGATGCCGGCATCAACTTTCATCGCTCCAGCAATTACAGGCGAAACGCAACTCGGGCTGTGTAAGGGTCGGGGGAGAGGGGAGCAATTTTCATAATGCGCTGGAAAATCATAGAACGCCCGGGGGTGCGGCCGTGACCCATTTGCCGGCTAACGGGACGCACCCCCGGGACACTGAAGGGGTTTTAGCGGGTTTAGTGATCGTTTAACTGCAACAAATTAAGTTATGGGAAATGATGACGACACTGTTGTGATTTTTAACCGCGGACAAAAAGGAGGGCGAGCGCTAAATCGTAGCTATCAAAATGTACAGTTTCATAAGGTAAAGTATTGAGTGCGTTTAGATACAGTTTTATGTCTTGTTTGCTTGCAACAGTATTTAGGTTTTTTTCGACTGTTTTATGTATCTTCTTCTACTTCTTCTTAAAGTGTCTCTCGAACTAGTGAAGGTTGACGATCAGCGTAGTACACCTCTTAAATAAAAATAACAAGTCTGTTATTATTTTAATATGATACTTTTATAGACAATTATGATGCTTATCTACTAGTCGCTGTTACAGGTTTCATCAAATTATCTCATAGAGATAGTTTTATCTTGACCGTACACAATTTATCACGAAATTCCATTTAATTATTTAGATAGGGGAAAGGATTGCATGGCTAGTGACCACTCTCAAATTGTAAATCTACGGCTATCG
Organism: Ornithoptera alexandrae; assembly: GCA_029030555.1. Taxonomy (NCBI): domain Eukaryota; kingdom Metazoa; phylum Arthropoda; class Insecta; order Lepidoptera; family Papilionidae; genus Ornithoptera; species Ornithoptera alexandrae. The sequence goes on from JARDVY010000007.1 coordinate 10,495,326, forward strand.
GCATTGCTGTATTCCGATCGTCAACACAAGACACCCAGAATATTCTAGGAGAATACGTTTTGTAATTATCGAAGTCATTCTCACATATCATCAGGTGAATTCAAAGTCAACTGTCAATCTATTGTGGATAAAAAATGCTTTGTTTACAAAAAGGTATCTTATGGCTATTATCTAAAGATGATGGTGTTAATTAAATATCTTAAAGAGCATTCATCATCGTCAGCCGATAGACGTCCACTACTGGACATAAACCTCTCCCAAAGATTATAACAACGGTTAGGGATTCATATGGAGGGATTTGTTTGTTGATTAGTAGGGTGCACCACGAGCAGGTGAGGTTAGCTTGAATCCTGTGAGTTGTTATGCGGGAACCCTTACACACTTAAGTTACATTTTTGTTATGGTTCACGCTTATTAGTACTCTGCTTTGAAGAGCGCTTTAGCTAATGTCTAGTGCAATTTCAAGACGATGAACATAATGTAGTGTGGCGGTCATCATCCTAACCATCAGCTAAACGGCAATCTTCCTATTCGTTTCGTTGAATAGAAATAGGTTTCCGTAGCTTTATTGTACAAGAATATTTAAGAAATTAAGTACGATTGAGTTAATAAAAACAAAGGCTACACAGAAGTAGAGACGACTTCTCTTCAATACGATGATTATTAAAACAAAGATACGGCCCTTCAAAAATGGAGACAGCATGAAATACTTAATACTTATCACGCGTCAACAAAAGATCTAAACCTCTCCGGAGAGTTTATCAACAAACAAACAGTTGACGGGATGAATTCTAAGCACAGAAGCAGCCGGACCTGCGCCTGCTCTCTAGATTGAAACATTTACTACTGTACACTCTGATTATTAAACTTTTTTGTAACCCCCAATTTAAGAGGGTATAATGATGACCAGGTTTAATTTAATCATAGAAGCGGAGAGATGATAACTGCTGAGAGTGAGGTACAGGGTTAAACCCACGCCTGTACTATTTACTTCTTTACGTCCTCTGACATCCGCTTGCAATAAAACGTTAGATTATTTAATCAGCACCACATTATCTGACTTAACAAGTCGTTTCAAGATTGAACTGAATAAACAGTAACTGCACATTACTACATTCCGGTCCACTCCCTGATGTTCCACTAGCTACAGCGTCCTTCAATCCGAAACACAGTAATGTTCGCACAGTACTGTTTGTCGGCTGCTATAGGAGCTGCGGTGGTACCTACCTAAGCGGTTTCCAGGAGCAGAGATCTACTACCAGTAAAATAACATATTTGGTAGTTTACTTTAAAGTGACTTACTAAAGGGATGTTTATTAAAGTTCTTTATAACTTAAGTGACTGACACTTGAAATAATTTCATGTTATATTACTTAAGGTAAATCCGTCGCCAATGAACAGGGCGGCAATGGCGTCACGTTTTCACGGCTTCACCTTTATTCGTTCCACTGAAAATGCCTTTAATGGCACCCACATAAAAAGGTAAAGGTTATTTTTTTAACAGCAACACTTCAGTGAGCAGTTCGGTGTGTTTTATCTCAACAGTTTCTTTTATGAGGGTGGGGGGGGGGACTTGATAACTTTTATTACGAAACGGAGAAGCTCCTGCCTCCATAGACTTTTTTACTGCACTACAAATGTTAATTGTAATGTTTAAAACAGACAATCTGGAGGTAGATCTCTGTTCCCGGAGACCGGCCAAGTAAACAGTAGTGTGCAGACAATACTATGATCCAGCTCAAAAGACGTTGCAGCTAGAAAAATTGTGGGGGTAATTAGACGTAACATCCCGAGTGTGAAGGCGACGAGCGCGATGTGGTGCTGTGTATACCAATCTAACTGCCGCTACATTGTTAAGGGTAGGCGTAGGCACTTACCATCAGGTGAACATCTCGCCTGTCTCATCGCTAACTGCCTATATTTAGCTAGCGGTGATAAGTTAGTTTGTAAGGAGAATTTCAGCGTATCATCATGAAGAAGGCTCGAGTTTGATCTTTGCAGAGCGGGAATGAATGATGAAAAACATCATGAAGAAATCACACTCTTCACATAACATTCCTTGTTAGACTTGCTTCGAGTCCCTGCAGTGGGAACATTAAGTGGGATTTTTATTATGTTTAGTATTTAAACCCAGCTTTATCCTCTGATGATGTTAAGTGTTTGGTAGTCATTTTTGACTCTTACAGCTCATCCGATACTGGACTCGTGGACCCAGGTCTACGGCCTGTAATAAACCTAGCGTCATATTCATTCCCGTTAATATAAAAACTGAACGTCAAATATATTTGTAGCAACTACAGCTACAGCGACTGATGGAGAGAATGGCTCTCTCTAAGGGACAAAATCCAGAACGAAGAAATGCGACGGAGAACTGAAGCTGTCGACGTAGCTCTGAATATCTGCGAGTGGAGGTGACAGTGGGCGTTCCATGTCTGTCGTGGCAGTGACGGCCGATGGGGGAGGATACTCTTGGAGTGGAGGCTGCGTACAGGTCGCAGAAGTGTAGGACGCTCTCTCCCCAGATGGACCGACGGCAGCATCAGGGCGGTCGGGAGTGGGTGGATTCGAGAATCTGAGGATCGTATTCGGTGGAAGACATTGGGGGAGGCCTATATCCAGCAGTAAATGAACAAAAGCTGATAATGATGACAGCTACAGCGGACTAAGGGAATCTACGGAATAATACATTGCGGTTGTATTGCGTAAACGCACCGGAAATAAATGTAACCGGAATTAATAAATTTTTAATGGAAAAAGGAAGAAACAACTTTCCTGATTACAAAATAATTGTGTTATAGCGACATACTCGTAAAAACAAAACTTCCACCCCCGAGAAGTTTGCTTATAAATTTTTTATTTCCGTCTGTTTAGGGTCGTGTTTTTTATATAGGATATATCGCTCGAAGGACTAACAGGCAATGGGAAAGCAAGGTTCTCGAATGACGACCGCGCACCGGAAGACGCAGTGTTGGCAGGCACCCCATTATATGGTCCGACGATCTGGTAAAGGTCGCTGGAAACAGCAGCCTGCGGGTAGTTCTGGACCTATCGATGTGGAGATCTTTGAGGGATGCTTATGTCCAGCACTGGCTGTCTGTCGGCAGATGATAATATTCTTTTTACAATACGCGTCACACATATATATACACTTTTGGGGGGTTGTTAAAAAAACGGTGAAGGGAAACCTGTACATGAATTAGAATTCATTCTAAGGTGTATGTGAAGTCACCAACCTGCATTGGGCTCGCGCGGTGAATATGGTCCATCGCTCTCATATTGAGGGTAGGACTGTGCCCTAATAGAGGGGACGTAAATTGGCTATGGTCATGGTTAAAAAAATTATGTTTAAGTTAAAACACTTTCCTTACATCAATTTTGTTACTACTTCAGAAAATGATATAAGATAATATTAGTAGAAAATAAATTACATTTGTTCTTAATTATTTCATAGAATGTTTGATGATGATCACGAAAAAGGAGACCATTTTAACCAAATTTACGTGTCTTTGGAAACCAGACCTCTATTTGCCACATTGCAATCAGTAAGCCGCTGCAGATTGAAGAATGTATGGGATTTTGCTTTTATTCTATGTACTTTTTTATTTTACGTGGAGAAACTCCTTCGCATACCTGCCCTTTGGAGGAGCAGACAGGTTATGTCGGACTTGAACCGATTAAAAACCCCTCATTTCTATCTGTGTAATGGCGCGCCGGAACATACAGCGCGCCTTCTTCTGCCTCTTATTATCACTTAGGCAACGGATTCCCCCGAATCCGTCACCCAGAGGCTATGGGAACCAATAGAGCAAACTCTCCCGGCTCCCTGCGGATCTGGTCCGCCAACCGTTATACGGCTGTAGAGGATAGGAAGAGCAGTACCGCAATACCGGCAGTCCTCTTCTCCCCGCGGCTCCATCACCGCCGCATCAGCATTGCCATTTATTTATATCTAGTCATTTTATAATTCATCTTTTGCATGAACGTAATATGGAAGCTGTTGGTTTGATTTTATTCCGAATATCAATATCCTTAAGTATTTTTCTGCAAAACTTAATCAGCTAAGCATTTAAAGCATAAACATTAAGAAATATCAGAGACGATTTTCAGCTGAAGTCGCCGGAAAGAGTTATAAAAAATTCAGCTGGGAATGTCACAGCTCGGTTGTTCCCGAAATTCAAATAGCAGTTCCAGCTTACTTTGAAACTTAAAACGTCTCTTTAGCATTCCTATCGCGAATTGTTTTAGTATTTCTTGTTCATGCCATAAAAGTATATTTTTAAAGGTGTCCTTGGCGTGGTTACCCACCAACAAGTACATGGACACTGAATAAAAATTTGAAACAAACCCTTTACTGGGGGTGGGTCTCTGTTGCCCGATACCGCCTAGGTACTACCGCAGCTAATTACTGCGTTTAGCGAACTATTGAAATTACCAGGGTAACAATACTTGATATCTCATGTCTTAAGGCGACGAGCATACGGTGCTGTGTGTAGATCTCAACTAGCGTCACGTTATGGGCAGGCGTATCACTTACCATCAGGTGATCGTATTACTAGCCTCAATGCTTCGTAGCAATGAAAAGGAAAATATGTAGCTCCTTATAACAAGTTTAAATGTTAATGTCGCGACTGAAACATGCAAAAATCTAAGTCACATCCCCGAGGAGTCATTACTTCGCTACTTTCTTTTCAGGACCATAAAACGGAGCGAGCTCCGGGGGCCCATACACGAGCATCACGACACTCTTTAGTAATTGTTTTCTATCCAATACTGTATTAGATGGTAGATAGATAGACAAATAGTTTATTGCAGTAATCACTTACCACAAATATAAAAAAATAAAGAGTATGACGAAAACGAAATTTAAACAATAATTATTAAAATCATCAACAATATCAATACTGCAAAGGTCCCAGCCTCCCCAGCCTTCACCGTTCTGGCCCACCCCAGTAAATATAATATAGACAGGATTATGCAACTGTAATAAAAGTAATTATATTAAATGAACTCGACTAGTGGTCAACACCCTCATAACTCTTCGAAGGAACCCTGCAAAATCCGTTCGTAGCTGACCCCTAAATGGCATAAGCAAAACGACTACAAAATTTTGAGGGTTTGCATCCAATAAATTCGGTGATCCTGCGATGAGTCAATGAATCTCTGGATATAATAATAATAGTCGTTTATTGTAAATCTAATTGGACCAGAGGCAGAAAGGACTGCACCGCGCTGATCGCCACCCTTCACCAGTTGGAGAAGCACTTTAGAAAGTACCCACCAATACTATGTTCTCACAGTGGCACACGCTAATTCAGGAGGATCTACTGCTGGTAGATAGTGGTATCGCGACCATCAAGGGTATATCTTAATTTAATAAACACCATTGTTAGAACGTTGAGTGAGCTGATGGAAGACTTGACGTGACGTTTTATATGTTTACCCGTGTAAAGTAATCGGTGGCGAGGAATATATAAAGCTCTACATCTTGCTCTTTTCCTGGATAGAAAAAAAAATTGCTGAAGTATTTAGCTATAATTGATCATAACGATGGGGTGTATGGGGTCCCGCACAACAACTCACGGGAGCCAAGTCAACCTCACCTGCTCGTGGTGCAGCTTGTTAATCAGCAATCGTGACTCTAGTTCCCACACGCATTTATCCATCGTGGTAAAAAATGGCCCAAATCCTCCCATATGAACCGTACAAACGTGGACATCTTTGGTGGAGTTCTATGTCCAGCAGTGGACGTCTATCCGCTGGCGATGATCATACTTACCATCAAAATCTAGTTGCGTCAAAAATTAATATTTCATCAAGGTGTAGAAAAATCAGTAAGAAGACAAATACCAATTGGAGTTTATATATTTATTTATACAAACATAATACAATAAAGTATATATATATATATACATAACACGAATTAAACAGTCACATATAACATAAGTACCCAAATTAAATAGATCACAACATATAATAAGTTGCAGGTAAACAAACGTTCAAACAAGACATTTTATATGTAGATAGAAATATATATATATATATATATATATATATATATATGTATAATTACTGAAAAGTAATAAAATTTGTTGAAGAGGTGCGGGTTCGAACCCCACGAGTGTGGACTTCCGGTGAAGAAAAACATGATATGAACAAACCTATGAATAGAGTTGGGTAGATATATGAGCCTCTGCGTGGAAGAAAGCTCCAGCTGTGGGAGTATTATGTGGGCTGCTTATGTTTTTCGTAACAGAACATGCGACGAAAGGATTGCTAGGTCATTTGTAACTGATCTCTTGATACCGGTCTGTTTTAATGTTTAGTGTTTCATCATGCCCACCTATCCTCGCGTTTAGAGCAAACGCCGAGGTAATCCCTCCTCAGCGCCCGGCGGGAGGACGGGGGGAGACCTTAGAGCGTAATCCCACCGTTCGTTTCCGTCGAGAGGTATTTATCTGAGAGTTTTATTTACGCGGAAAACTCTTCACAAATATTTCTATATAACGGTAAATGTCGATTTTTTAAGTATATTTTATATATAACATATAGTAAATAAAATATAATATCTGTGTTCCGGTTTTAGGGACGCTGTAGCTTAACTAAGGTAAAGAGGCTAAGATAGAAGTAAAAAGATTTTGTCTCCAAGAAGAGTGAATAGGCTGTTGTTAGATTAGTCCGCTTTACCACCAGAAGCCACATTACCACTTAACATCGTGGTGAAGCGTTAACCTTGTCCAATAAACTAATGGTTTCATAATGATAACATGGTGCAGTGTATACTATCCTAACTAATGCCACGTTGTTGCTATTGGTAGCTTACCACCAGGTGAAAGTTCAAGCCAAAACATTATTGCCATATAAACAGACTATATATACTTAATAGGATATATGATAAAGGACAAACAAGGATAATTAAAGTTCCAGTTCTCATCCTTTATTATGGAAACGGATGTAAGCAGCGCCATTACTAAAACGCCGGTTAAATTCGACGTTCTAGTTTTGTAAACACATATTTAGCAGTGTCACTTTTCCATTGATTTAAAGACAGTGTTCTTCATTAGCTGAAACAGTTGATCCTGGTAATCAGGTATGACTGGTGCCGTTTTCCTTCTCCTTTCCAGCTTCCTCGTAGCCTTTGACGAGATTCTCTAGTATGAATTTAATCGTTATCTTATAAATGTTCTCAATGTTGGGCGTGTACCTGTCGCCCAGCGTCGTCTTCGCTGCTTCTAGGAACGGCTGCTCGATTTTCTGCAACGCGAAATTGTCATTTACAGGCCTACATAGAGTTCTTGTAACGTCATCATCAGCTTGTATCTAGGAATTTCTTGCGACCTTCACCAGATCGTAGATTTCACCTTGTTGATTCCCTTCCAGCGCTACGTCTTACTTGCCTCAACTTAAGTATAGCGGTTGTGCTGGTGGTATTATTTTTATCTACGGAACTCTTCATTACTGTTTTAATCGAGTATAGAAACATTTGTAAATAATAAAAAAATAAACTGATGAATGAGTTTGAAATTTGCTCCAGTGACAGAGAAATTGAGGAGCAAGAGGTTAGCGTGGTGCGGGGATGTTGTGCGGAGGGATGAAGGACATGTAACAAGGAAAGTAATGAGAATGAACGTGGATGGTTATAAGGGCAGAGAAAGACCGAAGAAAGTGTGGATGGATTGTGTGAAAGATGACATGTGTAAGAAGAGTGTGAATTCAGATATGACGGCTGATAGAGGGATGTGGAAGAGGAGTACATATTATGCCGACGGCACATAGCTGGGAAAGGGCAGGAGAAAGAAGAAGAAAAAATTAAACTGATGGTAAGTCTCTCACCAAAGAGTGTTTTAGGAAGTACAAAGCCTGATGAAAACCTGATAAGAATAGATTAATCGTACCATAAAGTTTTCAGCAACAAATCCGGGCACCTGCCTGTGAGTGCCGCCGACGTGTCTGACGTATGCGAAGAAGGAATCCATGTCGCTGAGCCCTTTGATGCCCTCGTCCAAGGTGTGCATGACCTTTGTGGCGTGCTCAGCTAGCTCCGCGGAGCTAACCTGAGCCTCTACCGTTTGCAAGTGACGGAAATCTTCGAACAGGTGGAGTAGTTCTTCGTTTTCTTGGAAGAGTCTGAAAAAAAAAATTCTCTTAAATTTTCTATGCTTTTATAGAAAGATTAATTGGAAATCCATCTTTTGATGAAGACCTGTCTTGTTCAGATTTATCTTCTGCCGTTACACCGTTACCGTTCGTTACCAAATATTTTGATCAGGTTTAAGAATTTGTTAGTCGTATGATTCGCGCTGTGATGTTACGTTCACATCCCACTCCATTGGAGACCTGATGAACCTGAATATATAAAGCAGTTCGGGTACAGTATACCTTGAAGAAATATGTAGTAATAATTTCTGGCAGTAGTTAATAATTTCAATAGCTACAGTTTGCTCTAAGCGATAGGTAGTGGAATTACTGGACAACACACACGGAGTAATAAGTCTTTTCTTATCATTAGGGGTGGCTAACTTCACCTGCTCTTGGTGCACCCTGCTAAACAACCAACGACACTCTGGTTCCCACTAAACCGCATTGGGCCAGCGTGGTGAGAAATATCCCAATTGCTACCATATGTATCCCTACCCGATCGTTATGGGGGACCTATATCCAGCATTAGACGTCTATCAGCTGATGATGATGATGAATTAGCATCAAAAGAGATGTTCAATCCCTGCTAGATTGATGTGGGATACCTATGTCTAACATTGGACGTCTATCACCTGACGATGATAATGATGATGATAAATTACATCAGAATAATTGTTCTTTATAGTTTAATACAAAATACGGATATGTAAGACAATAATAAACAAATTTGTTATTTCATTAGAATTGGGAGAAAAGAACCGGATACGCGCGAACCTAACGCCGGATGGTTCGCGTGTGAGTGATAAAAGTCTGCCAGCGCTTTGATCTGCGAATGCATTCGGAACAACAATCTAAGTGTTATTATGATTTTATACACGCGGATGCGCTATTACTGAACCACGAACACTGCGAGCTACTCCACATCCACATCCACATCCACATACTCGTACAGACACAAGTGTATTCATTCGCTAATCCAACACGCGGCTCTGCTCTAAAACCAAAATATAATTAAATCATCGTCTTCCTCTTGGTATACCTTGTAGAATCAATCATAGGCGTACTCCAAAGATTCATACATATATCGCTCTCGCACTGCTCGCATCCCAGTCAACATGGCCTCCGGTATCGCCGGGTGCTAGGGGCCGTTGGTATTCCCGTCCAAATATGACGTAGGAGTCTTTAAAAAAAGAGTGAATAGGCTACTACTAGGTTAGTGTGCCTTACCAAAACAGATCACATCACCACTTAACATCAGGTGGGATCGTGATCAAGCGCTGACTTTGAGGTTATAAAAAAAGTGGGCGACAACCATCTATTAAGTATGACATTTAGTTTAGTATATATAATTAGAAATATGGAGATCCGTCGATGAAGTAAGGTCACCGACATAGCTCAAAACATTGCTAGACCTAAGTGGCTGTGAGCAGGGCACATTGCACGAAGAACTGATGGCCGATGGGGCAGTAAGGTCCTCGAGTGGAGCCCGCGTGGCGGTAGAGGTAGTGTTGGGAGGCCTCCCAGAAGGTGGACAGATGATCTGGTGGGCATCGCGACCGATCGATATGGAGATCTTTGGGGGAGGCCTACATCCAACAGTGGACGTCTATCGGCTGATGAGTATATACAATATAACTGGAAGAAAATACGTAACTTCATGAGCGTCAATCGTCAAAATTATCATGTCATATTTAACAAGGTACAGAAACTAAGAATGGTTCACAATATGACAGATACACGGATGAAAACACCACACAAAATGTTTATCCGGTATAACAAGCTTTCGCTACGTCCGTGTGAACTCGTGACTATACGCGAGGCGCGCATAGTTTGGCGTGTTCGTTGCAACTCCAATTACTGCAGTCAGCAGTCGATGGTTGCAGCCAACTCCAAACTAATTACGTATGTTGAATAGTTTGAGAATTGTTGCCGATGTATGCAGATGTCATGTCTCGGGCAACTTCGAACCGGATTTGCATTGATTGGACTGACGGGAACATGAACTTAGCAAATTGAAACATTTAAGTAGTTAGTACCCAGTGTATCCTGACACGCGATGCTCTCGGAGTTTGCGTTGTCCTTACACGATGAAATCTATAATGCCAGTAATGGCAACTCTCTCTTGGTGGAGCACGTCAAACCAGGTATTACCGTAGCGTTAATATTTTTAATAGCACCAAGCGACGAAATAAGTAGGACGTTCAGTTGATGGTAAGAGGTTTGCTTTTTCGTAACATGATGGCGTTAATATATTGTGTTCGTCGCCTTGAGAAATAAGATGCTAAGTCTCATTATCCCAGTAATTTCATTAACTACAGCGCTCTTCAAACAGGAACACAGTAATGTTTGCACACTACTGTTTACCGGCAGAAATAGGAGCTGCGGTGGTATTTAGCTGGACGGTGTCTGGTAACAGAGACCTTTTTTTTTTGTTTAACGTGGGAGAAATGCCTGCGCATACCCGTCCTCGCGGGGGCATGAACAGGTTATGTCGGACTTACACCGATTAAAACCCCCACGATGTTTCTCCTCGTCGCTTTAATGCGGGGTCACGGGAACGCTCTCCCACACATCCGCGACCCCGTCAGCGCTGGCTGCATAACGCAGCCCCACCTCGGGAGGGAAGGAAGAATCCTCCCTTCCCATCTCTGTGGGAGCAAGCCGGAACGTACAGCGCGCCCCCCTAGGCTTCTTGTAGTTGCGCGGGCAACGGATTCCCCTGAACCCGTCACCCAGAGGCCATAGGAGCCGAAAGAGAAAACTCTCCCGACTTCCTGCGGCGGATCCGAAGTGGAGCCCGTCACCACCCGTTATACGGCCGCGGGGGATAAAAAAGTGGCGCATCGCAATACCGACACTCCTCTTCCACCACGACTCCACCGCCGCCGCATCAGCGCTGCGGCACTGCTTAGTCGCAGACGGTACTCTTTCCGCGACTCTACCTCGGCTGCAATGGCAGCACAAACCCGCTCCTGCAGCCCACTGGCGCGCATCCGCGGTGAGCTCACGGTGGAGCACCGGAGCTCTAACTAGGAGCGGGCGCCTCCGGCCGGCCGGGTAGGTTCCTGTTTGCTTTACCGTGGGCGACCCAGCCACCGCTATTGGGCCGCTCCGCCACGACAGGCGGGAACCTGTTGGGGGAGTAACAGAGACCTAACACCATGTTCCGCTCTAGATAATGAAATTATTGAAGTAAAAAGTTTTAATATAATATCTCATGGCGAAGAGTACAATGCTATGTAGTGTTCATTATCTTCATTATCAGGTAAACGTCTTACTTGTGTGGTTGGTTCGTCCATCTCGTTTTAAGAATAATCTCTCCTAACATTATCTCTTCCGTCCCTTCTACCTGTCATTCTCAAACACACGTGGAATGAACGAAATGACACTTGGTATATGTAGCCTAGGTGTGGTCAGTTTTGCGTGTGGTCAGGGTCTTTAGTAGCTTTACATTCACCGTCAGATTTTTATTTACTTATTTCCAACTCATTCTCATCTTGCATCCATTTTATAATTTCATACTCTTCTCTTCTTTCACATTTATTTTCTCTCATCATTCTGCATCCGATTGTCATCTCATATCTCTCGCAAGTGAAGACCGTCGCTTTGTTTCTTCTTTTACATTCTGTAAAAAACCTAAAACCCTTGAAGCATCTTTTCATATCTTGTTCTTAACGTACGCGAGACTAGTACTGTCTGTTTAAGTTATAATGAGTCAGGGTTTTAAACACTAGATCCTCTGATAACCAACCGGTGTGCACGTCAGCCGGAGCCGAGCATTGTGCCGCATGACGCGGCGGCGTGCGGCGCGCGTGCCCTGAATACTAAAGGTGTCAGTTTGATGCCGGCTGCCGACTGCCGACTGCCGCCTGCTGCTGATCAGCTACGTAATGAGGTAACGCGTTAACGGACGGAGCGATAGTCGATATCTACCTGTACGAATACACTGATAAGGACATAGTTTCTATTCTTCTGTCATTAATAATATAAATTTTTAGTGGATTTTCTTTACAAACGTAGAATGCTTTAACTTGCAGTGTCGAGCCATTAAGAATAGGATTGAGGTAAGCCCTGTTGTAGTAGGATCTCCGGCTTCGCGGACTTAGAAGGTGAGGTCATAGGATTTTTTTTTATGATGAAATTTGCGCTGCTAGTTACTTTGACAACCATAGCAGCTTCATCGAACTCAAGGCACACGGATTTGGTATCCGCGAGCCAAATAAAAAAAGATAAAAGATAATAAAATAGTAATAAAACTAGAACTAAACACAATAATAAAAATAAAAACCGATAACTCAACAGAAGTCCTACGTAGATTTGGTGAAGTCCTAAATACGATATGGTCTTATGTTCGACGTACAACAGCGAGGAGTTTGGGGAGGTTTACCTATCTTCGTAGGACGTTCTCAGGCGTAGTACAGGGAGGTATTGGTGCGTTCCTTAAGAGATGCCATGCTCCACACAAGGCATTAAGGATGACCAGCCATGGGGATTTAGTGGGTATAAAAACCGCGTAACTCTGACTATCCTTTAAAAGAAGAGAGAGAGAGTACCTTTTGAAGATTTCCCCCCTGACACCAAAAAGAAAAGTATTTTAGAAGATTACTAAAGTCAGATTCGTAATCATGGAGATCGGTTAATAGTCCACTGAGGTGATCTCGGTGAGAGCAGTAAGAAAGTAGTAGTCTAGTAACACAACGGGAGTGCCAGGAACGCTTTGCCTCCTTCGAGAACAAGTTGAAATGCAATGTAGAGCTGTGTTATGTTCTGGTGACAATATCTACATTTACGTTGATGATATATTAATGATATCTTCAACTGCTGCTTCGGATCTAAAAAAAAGCACGCGCAGCACTACGTAATTTCATCACTACTGGTTACTTAGTACTGGTGGTAAGTCTCCGTTGCCGGTGAGAGGTCGTGGGACGTGAGACGACGCTGCAGAAAGATGCTGCTGAGCGGCAGCGAGAAACACTCATCTCTTAATCCGGAGGCAGAGACCGGGGCGTCGAAGGCGGATGTTTTACGCCTTATAAACCCCATAACAAAGGCCATGGCGGATTCGGGGGTAATCTGTCACCAAATATGAAAGGCCTCGAGATGGTCCTTGCGGTACGTCCGCCTATCACTTATAGGCGGTGGAGAGAAGTAGCTTTATCCCGAGATGTGGTCTTATCAAGACCTCTTGCCGTCGGAACTACAGTTGTGTGCGAAAGCGTTCCCGTAGTGCCGGTTTGAAGGGCGTTGTAGCTAGTGTAATTACTAGGGTAACGAGACACAATATCCTACGTCTTATGACGAGCGTAATGTGCTACAGTGCATATCCTACCTGCATCACGTTGTTCTGGGCGGGCATATCACTTGCTATTAGGGGAACGTCCTGCTTAATTGTATATAAAAACACCGTATAGAAGACGGCGGAAAAAAAACATTTTCATGAATTTTTCAGGCTAGATTGGATCGTGGATTAGTTTAATGGATAAGTTCAGAAAGAGCACTGGTTAAATTAGGGGTCTCTATTTAAAGATATAGAACCAGTTCAATAACTTGGAACCATATCTCAATGTTCCATTACGGTACACATCTAAATGGAACAAAAGCTCTTTGTTCCCGCTAGCATTAATCAGTGGGGACAATAAGCTTTACGGGAGGGTGGCGGTGACTTCACACCTATTTTGTGGTGTCGCGGATGAGCTGGGGGATTAGGTACTACGATTATAACCGATGTATCAATAAAAAAAATTCTCTCCATTTCCCATACAGATGCATCAACATGATCCAAGTCATAACCTTCGAAAAAATAAATTGCAAATAAATAAAAGATGAAAAGACGATAATGAAGTTGTAGACGTAGCTCTCAAGATCTGCAAACCTAAGTAGCAGTGGACCAGCCATATCTGTCGTGTCTTAGAAAGTCTTAGGAGTGGAGGCTGTGTATAGGACGCAGGGGTGTAGGACGCTCTCCCTCGAGTAAGTCCGTCGATATAGTAAGAGCGGTCGAAAGTAGGTGGATGCGAAAAGCCAAGGAGCGTATTTATTGGAAGATATTAGAGAAATCCTACATCCAGCAATGGATTGAGAAGGGTTGATGAAAAAAAACAAATTTTTTTTTCTTTAACCCCTTTAGTACTTGTTACTATCTTGAAGTTATGCTATACTATACATCTACAAAATAGAGCAACAAACAATACATTTGCATAGTATTATCAAGACGGTTAAAAACTAGGTCTCCTCGACGACCTGAAATCCACATACAAAACTGCTTCTAGGTATTATAATATAGCACTTTTTTCCATTGTCGAACATTAGTGCGCCTACATTAGTCTTCCGGCCTGAAAGGCCTTATCTAATGCATATTTGCATTAATGAAGCTTATTATTTTATGTTTAAATGATGCGGGAAATGTGATTGTGTAAAAATACTAACTAGCCTCTAACTGTTACGAATAAAAAAATTACTATATCTATCTATACCTTCGTCAGTTTAATGCAATATGTAATTTATTTATATTCACTGATTCCTTTACTTCAGAAAAAAAAACTTTATTTTTTATTAGCCGAAGCGACGGTACTAGCGGAAAGTTCCCCTGATGGTAAGTGATACGCTCGTCCATAACAATGTGATGCTATATAGCATGGTGTACACTGCACCACATTGTGCTCGTAGCTTTGAAACATGAGACATTAAGTCTTGTTACGGCGCTGTAATTAGGGCAATTACTAGTAACAGGTGTAAGGGGTCCCCGCACAACTCACGGGACCTTTTTTTTTCCTTCTTTTGTGGGGAAATCCTACATTGGATACTCTTCTGTTCCGGGTCAGCACAAGAGTTATGCCGGACTTTTACCGGCTAAAACCCCACGGTATACTTCTCAAGAATTTTGGTCGGAACTACAGGAACGCTTGCGCATACTTCCGCTGTCCCAACGGCATTGTTCTATTACAGGATCTCGCCTCAGAGTTGAGCTGCCACTCCCCACCTTTCACTAACGCACAGACGCACCGTACGCGCCACTTCGAGGCTTTTGTATACGGCAACAAGTGACTCACGAACTCGCTGCCGTAGCCTCTGTTATGAGGGTTGGAGGCTATTATTCATTCTCCTCCGCCGCCCAGGTCTCTGGCTACGAATAGGGAGAAGAGAAGTTCTTTCTCTCTTCCATTCCGCAGCCTCCTTTTGCGACATCACTTGTTCGTAAAAGGCGACGCCAGCACTCCACGCCTTCTCGCTTCCTGTAATAGCCTTAATAAAAGCTTGAAGCGAGAGGTCCCTCCCTATTTCAACGATGAAAACTTGATGCAAATTTGTCCAACTCACGGGACCTTTGAGACGGTTGGTGATAACAGAGCTGACTCTATCGGACCAATATCGCTGCTGCATGATTACGGTCTATAATCATGGGGTGTACGAAGTCCCGCGCAACAACTCACAGGACACAAGACAACCTCACCTGCTCGTGGTGCATCCCGCTAATCAACAAACGAGGCTTTGACCCCCACCGGGACAGAGCGGTGGGAAATGCCCCCAATATGAAACCCTACAAACGACGGCTCCTGGTGTCCGGTGATGCGGGCGGCACAGGACCGATCCATGTGGAAATCTTTGAGTGAGGCCTATGTCCAGCAGTGGACGTCTATCGGTTGATGGAGGTAGTGGTGGTGGCACTAGTTACAGTACTCTTCAAACCGGAACACAGTAATGTTTGTATTCAACTGTTTGGCGGCAGAAGTAGGAGCTGCGGTGGTATCTACCTAAACAGTCTCCGGCAACAGATATACCAGTGAAGGTAAGAGTTCACAAAGTATAATAATTGTAATAAATTAGTAGTTATTGACAAATAATTCTATTATAAAGTGTTAATGTAGGGTTCAAATCTGCTACAAAAGATTATTGTTAAATAATTTTTTTTTTAAGAAAAAAGGCTTTTATGGGTGTGACTTAAAATTATATGACCGTAGATTCAAACCAGATTCAAAGACGCTGTCGAGACGATCACCAGCGAAAGTTATTAAAACATTACCGGAAATTTAAATATTATTTTAATAAAAGTTTAAAAGTTAAGATTAGCAAACTAAAAGTAAATTACTTGACAAAAAGTATGATGCCAGTCTTCTCTATCTGTCTGTATATGCCTTTCCATGACGCCAACATACAGTATTGCTGTTTGGCTGTCAACGGCGAGCGCGGGTCGGAAGCTGGTGGTGGACGATCGAGTGGATCGCTGGTGAACTCGGATGTCGCCAATTGGGAGAGCTTGCACCCCATCTTTATTTCACTTGTCTACAAAACTACGCAATTGATATCAAGTTACACACTAGCGGCCGCCGCTAAACGGTTTCATCGTTTAATGTTAGATGATGACAGGACTCATCAATTGTTTGTTTAATTAACCACTGTGTAACAGAGAGTACAGTTTGTTTATTATATATATAGGATTTAAAAAATTTTAATTGTTTTGATCAATAGAAATTTTATATATCTAAAAAAGTTTTAATACACAAATACTACATCCGTTTTTATTTTAACCACATTCACTTTTACGACACATTGTTTATGTTTTTCGATCAACGCTTTCACAAAAAACTATGAATATATAACTGTATTGGATAATAATTTTAAGTCGCTATTGTTTATATAGTGTTTAAACATCTAAAACTCATTATTGTAATATAATAACGACTATAGCATTTGATTTGTTACTCTTTTTCTGTGTATGCCGGCGAAGCGCGCGAATATTTTTTTGTCACTGCGCTACACAACGCGCCAGCCGTGCCGTAGTGACGTACACGTGAGCCAGTGTTCAACAAATTAACGTCAAATAATAAATTGCTATTATTAACCTGCTATTTACAAAATTTATTTATAACATATTCACTAATAATTAAAGCAATTTATATTTTTTTTAACAATTTTCTTTGTTTACATTATATCTATACTTATGCTTAAAATTTGTTATCTATAAACAAAAAACTTTAAGTAAATAAAGAAAATAGTTATTTTATTCACTAACGGATTAAATAACTACAAAAGTGTGAGACAATAATTATTAATGCGATTTCATTTCTTAAATTTATAAATTAGCTTTTTCTTTTTAATAATTGATAATATTAAAGTATTTTTTTTATTTAACAAAGCCACCAGAGCTGGTGACAAGCAATACGCCTGCCCATAATAACGTGGCGCTATTAAAGATGTACATAGCACCACATTGTGCTCGTCGCCTTAAGATATAAAATGTTAAGTCTATTACTCCCGTGATTACAGTAGCTACAACATTCTTTAAACCTGAACACAAAGTTTACATACTAATGTTTGGTAACAGAATGAAGAACAGCAGCGATACCTATCAAAACGATTTCCAGCAACGGAGACCTATTGGTAAATTATAGATTATAATATTTTTCCTAATTACTATAATTACAGAGTTTGAATACGTAAACAAATTAATTTTAGTAAATAAAAGTATATAGAAAGGAAAAATTATGTCAATCATTACATACCAAGAGTTAACCGATTTGGATTCTTTTTATTCATATACCTAACCCCGCCACGAAAATTGCTGCAATATGAAAAAACAAAACGAATTATAGTTATTAAATTCATTAATTTTTTTATAATTAACTTTTTGAAATAATATTTACGTTTATTAATTAACGATTAACGCTAATACTTATTCACAACACTATCGCTACAGCCCATACAAACTTTATGACGCCCGATGCGATTGTGTGATAATAGTGATGTCCTTTTTCGTAATTATGGTCTACATACGTCATCGTCGACATTTGCATTGCCTGTCGTTGCAATATGAATCTTAACGCTCAGCACTAAAGTTAATTTAAAACAACTCTGCTGGGTTATACAATTTTGTTTGTCATAATTTATTTAATAGTATGTAAGTAGAAGCCGTGGTAGTTCTGTAGCCTGTAAGGTGGTCACGCTCTATACGCCTCGAAAATACCCTGGTTCGATCTCTACTAACTTAAGCTACCGCAAAGAAAAACATCGAGAGGAAATCGACATGTTTCAAGAAAAGATATCACATCCACCAACATGCACTAGACCATAAGTGGGGACATTAATAGTACTGTTTATTTAATGTAGAAAGTTAGGCAGTTCGTAGTACAGCGTTGTTAAGCATTTCCAGTGCTGGTAGGTTTCTGTTGTCGGAAATCGTCTAGGTAAGTACCACCGCAGCTCCTATTGCTGACCCCAAACAGTGGCATGCAAATATTACTGTGTTACGGTTTGAAGGGCACTGAAGCTGGTCAAATTATTGAGGTAACGAGACAATATCTTATGCCACAAGGGGACGAGTATAATGTTGTGCAGTGTATACCATTCCAACTAGCGTCGCATTGTTAAGAGCAAACATATCAACATTATACTCGTAGTATTAAAATGTGTGCAGCACTAGAAACCAAGATGGCTACCGGCGCGTATACATAAAATGACTTTTAAATGTTATATGATCATTTACGATTTAAGACGTTCGTACACCTGATCGTAAGTGATACGCTTACCCATAACAATGTGGCGTCAATTAGGATGATATACACTGCACTACATTGCGCTTGTCGCCTTGAGACACCAGATGTTGTGTCGTTATTCCAGTAATATCACTAGATACAGAACCCTTCACACCGGAACACAGTAATAGGCTCTGCGGATATAGCTACGTAGACGGCCTCCGGCAACAGATACTCACCAGCAGTGATTTTATTTTAGTACAAACGTTTAATTTTAGCGGTTTTTTTTATTGCTATTTTTAGGTTATTGTCTCTGTTTATAATGCGGTGGTGGGTGTGATCTTTTGAACTACAGATGTGTTTTCTGAATATATGAAACATTTCAAATAAACTATTTAATCGTTTTTAACTCATTACAAACATATTAACGCTGTGATATGAGTGTGTATAAAGAAATAAAGAAGTATGAACATGTACAGTTACCAGTCATCATCACACATGATAAAGTTTTCACTGTTCCCTCGATTCGCTGATAAGCAATCGCAATACACTTTACAAATAATACAAGCTATAAACAGAAGTGGTAAACGTTCACCACCACGAGGAATGTGTAACATAAAACAATTAACAGACAGTTACAAATAATTTTTATTTTTTTAAAACCGGATGTTACATATTTTTATACACAGATCGTACCATCTTAATACACATTACAAACACATATTCACGACAGTACTTAAGACACTATATCCTAAGCATTGACAGTTATATAAATTGCCGACGTTGTATTTATTATTAATACAATCGCGAAGAATACAAATAGGTATATTATCGAAAAATGGAAAGGAAACACTGACAATATATTTACATGTAACATACACACCCTAACGAGGAAACCTTCCATATCGTGATATATATATCAATGATTTGAGGTCAACTTGTGATGTGCTAGCTATTTATTACTTCATATTCGTTATCTAACTTAACAATTGACGGTAGCAAAAAATAATATGATTTCATAAAAAAATTGAAGAACCTTTACTCACGCGGTTTTTTTTTCCCTGGAATCAACTTCCAGTAGAAATTTAGCCATCAAAGTATGACCAGTTGACTCTGAGAAAGGTTATGCTTGGTAATACATGTATGACCTAAATATATATGCTAGTCAAATCGAGGACCTTGTGGTTAATTATTGAAACGTTTGATTATATTCTTCCCGAGTGAACAGAGGACAGGAGCCAGCAGCCTTTTCTGACTCTGGCTTAAATTTAAGAAAGGCGAGTATTACATAGACAGATCAGAGATATTTTCTTTATGTTTATAACACTTTACTTCTTGGAGACTAGAAGCGGTCGTAAGTCGCCGATCACTGGAAAAGGATGTTACAAGTTTAGTGGAATTTATCATCAACGACTGCATCATCGCTTAACATTAGATAAGTTCTTAGTAAAGCTGTAGACGATTCAGTTTGTAATAACTTGTCAACTGATGGCGCTGTAGTTATAACTACATCTTCACCGCAATGGCGGTATTGGTCGCACTATCGGTCCGTTTTCAGATGTTTAGATGAAATTAATAACAATTGGTAGTAAAGTTAAATTAAGTAACAAAAACGAAATGCTTTTATGTGAAATTGTCTGTTAAACAATATAATTAAATTTACTTTTACTATGATATCAATTTTTATTAAAAGAATCATGAAATAACTTGGTAAATCTGTTACAAAGGTCAGTAAGAAAATGTTAACGAGATCTTTTCTAATAAATAGGTTTAAAATATATACCTCTGAAAATACAGATCTGGGTTAATAACAATTATATATGTTGGTTTTATCTATTGAGTATATTACACAGTAATAATATATATGTATATATTTACGTCGTTCGTCATTAATGAGGTAAGCAATATTTTAGTGTTAACGACGTATTTAGCAACAATTTTAATACTATTCGACTTGTGAAAACTATATAAAACAATAGCATAATTAGAAATACAAGTTATTATTTGTTTTCAGATTTGATCACTTAAAATCTTTTTTGTTAAGGTTCTTGTGATTATTCACAACAAGTGATAAATATAGCGGCGTATTTAAAGGGTACACAATTGGAAACTGCTGTATCTCGAACAGCAAACCTTGGGGTATCTAACAGCTGATAATCAATGTACTAGTGCTAGGTGTGTATTGTCGAAGACACCACTTACCACCACATCCCCTATTTCTGCTGTCACGATAACAGTGTGCTAATATTAATGTGGTTAGAAAGGTAGAGTAGTTCGCTATCACTCTTATAATTTTCACTAAATTTCTGAAGTGTTATTATATTATTTGTCATGCCGATAGTGTGGTGCAGTATTTATCAACCTAACTCGCACCACATGTTATAAGCACACGTATCACTTATCATTAAGTGAACATCCGTCTCTCTAATCGTCTCATGGTATAAAAGATATGTCAGAAATTATAATTGTCGTGTAGTCAAAGTAACTCGTATTAATTATTCTTCTGTGTTTAAATCTATTGATCTAAAATAGCTAGCAGTTTTTAGCAGCGAAAATCATTTGTTACTTTTAACAGAAATTTAGTGTTTTGTAGCAGGAAAGGGTCGAGTGCGTATATCTCCAACGAAAACTGCGACCTAAACAAACGAAGGGGGAACGGAAAGTTGTTTCCCGTCCCATGAATATCTGTTTACACCAAAACCTTAAAATAAATCTCCATAATTTTTTTTGTAAAAATATTAGACCTTACGTCTAAAATTTCTTTGAGAGATGAACCTAATTTATAATTCATATGATATATAAGCTACTTTACACAAACGCTTAGTTTCAACTGGAATAGCTGAGCGTATGCTTGATGGAAAAATCCTTTTTATCCCAAACACTGCATCGATATTGGCAAAGGTAATCAAATTCTTTGTCAACTAACAGGCGAATATGTATAAAATGTTTGCCTGTACATTTTTGTTATAATAATTTGAAATAGTTTTGTTATAAACAAATGAAGTAACCCAAATCCAGCTGCTGCGGTAAATTTTTTATTATTAGTACTATATATTTAAAACTCAGATATCATGGACTTTTATTAACAAATACTTTCTTTAAGTTCAGATAAAGTTTTGACAGACGAGGCGGGGATATTAGTCAAATAAATAGAGATAAGAAAATTCAGAATTCAAAGAATTATCTTAGTAGCAAATTTGAACATAAGGTAATTACGAACCTAGAAAGCATAATACTGAAGCTTAATTTCGTGTTTTAGGAGATTTAATGCTCTGTAGTCAATGTGATTCAGATTTAGCTGCAACAATTATAAACACGTTGAATCGTTTCCAATTACATAAATATTATCCATAACATGAACCAGCAACAGTAACATTATGAACAAGCTATTAGAAATGTGTAAAGTATAAATTAGTTTATATATCTATATATTTACATTGAAATATATCGTTTTGGAAATAAACTCGGAGCACACTAATATAGTTAAACTTACATAGTATTTGTTATCATGTCTATACATTCACAAAATACGAGTTCTATGTTTATCTGAACATCACCAAACGCAACGGCAACTCATTTCCACACCACCTTCCGTCCGCTCTGGTATTTACTCGGGATCAGCCCGCGGGCCATTTGATTGATCGATTTGATTCTTAAACATGTGGCTGAATCGAAACCCACGAGTGATTCAATTTACAATATTATCAAAAACAATGATAAAAAGGATGTCATAAGTATTCGCGAAGATACTGATAAAGTATACAAATAAATTTTGGTTAACATTATTTCTTTACAAGTGTCCCTATCTCAAGAAGATAATGAACTGTTACAGTGAGTAGTTCAATTATAACTGATTATGTGTATATAGCGAAATATACTGTGATAGCTTGCTTTGTCCAATTCATTATCAGATTTACACATTTAGTGTTCACACTTAAACATACAATAAATTCCACTAAAGTTATCTCTAAGGATTTAATTAATACTGTTTATTTAATACTCTTTAGCACTTATCATATAATCCATTGATTTGTTGATCATTAGTACGTGTAACATCAAATCAATCTAAATTTTATGACTTCTCATTTTCTCATAAGACCTTAGTAATAACGAAGAAAAGTTAAAACACCGATTATACACAAAATATTCACATTAGGTGCACGACAACGCTAATTGAAGAACTTATCTGCCTCCGTAGTTTTTGTAAGGAAATTGACATTATAAACTTGTAAAGCTTCACAGTAATAAATCGTGTTACATCGGTTATACAACGTTACATCTATGTGTCCGGATCCAGTGCATCCGCTCACGTCGTGGAGTTGCCGGGGGCGCCTGCCTTCTCATACCCTTCTATAAGCGTCTCCAAAATGAACTTAATTGTTATTTTATAAATATTCTCCACGTTAGGAGTGTAGCGATCGCCCAGCGTCGATTCCACGGCGGCTAGAAACGGCGTCTCGATTTTCTGAAACAACAATCTTTCATCAGCTAACATCGTTACATTTTTATATAATATCTAATGTCAAAAAACCAGCTGCATTTTGTAAATTTCACAAGGCTCTTGCTTTAAAAAATTTTTAGATCTAGAGATATAGATGTCTTATCATTCACTAAAATATCCCCGCAAAGTTCATATCTATGATCAGGGGTCACTTAGGTTTTACCGTCGCTTATTTTTATTCTACGAAGCGATGAGCCGATCGAGACTTTCACCTGATGGTAGTAAATCATATGACTGCATATGACAACATGGTGCTAGTTAGGATGATGTACAAAGGACCACGTTGAGTTCCTCGATTTGAGATTTAAAATATTAAAGTGCCTTTGCCCAAGTACTTTCATCAGCTACAATTCCCTTCAAGCCGGAACATAGTAATGTTTGCACACTACTATTTGGCGGTAGAAGTAGAAAGTGCAGTGGTACCTACTAGGATCGTCTCCGGCAACAGAGACTTACCACCAGTAAAATTTATGCAATAAAAATGGTAACGATGCTTTATCACAAATTAGTTAAGTATTAGCCGGAAATTTATAAATACTGTATTTTTTGTTTAAATATGTTGTGTATGATGTTTATTAACAGTAAGACAAACAAAAACACATAACTAATAAAATATAAAATGTGAATATATGCCTGAAGGCATTCTTTTGTAGTCAACCTTTTAGATTCTGAAGTTAGAAAACCATGTTTTTTTTAAACCTATGCATACGTATTTTTTATTTAACTAAGCGACTAGACGAGCGAAACGTACACCTGATGCTAAGTGATACGACTGCCTATAACAACGTGCCGTTAGTCAGGACGATATACACTGCACCACATTGTGCTCGTCGCTTGAGACAAGATGTTGAGTCTCGATACCCCAGTAATTACACCAGCTGTAACCTACTTCTAACTGGAACACACTACTGTTTGGCAGCAGAAATAGGCGCTACGGTGGTACCTACATGGTCTCCGGCAATAGAAACCTACCAGAAGTAAACCACGTAATTATACCTTGAAGGTAGATAATAAAATATATAATCTGAAGCTTTCTATAGATATTTTTGTATGTATGCTACATTTTTGCTTATTTCATCTTCCACATCTAACGGGGTGTACTGAATTATTCGTAACGTTTGTGTATTTATTAGGTGATTTGTAGCCTGAGGCGTGTCACGTATGCCATTCTGCACGAGTCCAAAAAGGCCGATCACTAGCCATTATTGGGTCGGCTTTGGGATTGTGAGTCGGCTCATTGCGACCCTACACACGTACCAAGTATACACAGAGACTATGATTTTTTATTTAGCCACTGTTTAAATTATTGATCACTAAAATCTATCAAATCATAATGATTCTGTAGATACAAAGTTATTTTCATTCTGAAAATACTATTTAATAGTTCTCCAACAATTTTGTACAATACTATTCATAAAGAATTCTTTTGGCAGCGAGAACAAACAATTGCCTGGTTGACACAAATAGATACATCAAAAGAATATGTTATATTTCCTTTCCAAGACCTTTTTACCGTAAAGAGTTTATCCTTTCGCAACTTTAATGCAATAAAAACAATAATTTCATAAACGCGAGGTTATCATAGAACTTATTCAATACTGAGGTAACATTTTGTGGAATTTAAATGACGCTAGGATATAACGTAGAAACTAATTTGATAACGGCAATTGCTAGCCTGACAGTTTAAGCTGCCTCAACAACAGCATTGTTGTGACGAGCATGCTTCACTATCTTCAACATCACAATCAATTAATATGTAAAATTGAGCTTAAATGTTAGCTCATTGTCGATAAAATTTAACGTTGTTTTCTAAATATTTCATAACTTTTACGTTGTCACAGTCGAAGAGAAAGCAAATAAAAACGTATTAAGAAGCGCACAAATGGAAAAATAAACAAGAAATATTTATACAGTATGTTACACTGTTCTCGCTCCGCTAGTCGCGTTAACCGAGATCAATCATAGCGCGATGTTCAGGCGAAAGTTATCCACGAGCAATACGAATATATGCGGCAGCCTCGCAAGTTTCGATTCGTGAGGTGACTTATGATACCACATCTAGTTTATGGTCTCTCCATTCCGAATTGGCCCGTTTTGATTTATTTTTTGGGGAGAGGTTTTTTAACAGAGATATATGGTACGGTGTCGGCGATCCTCGAATTGACGTGAATGCATGTTGTAACATCAATCCATCGGCTGGAGGATTTAAATTAAGTAAGCTTTTAAACAAAGTGAAGATAATCTAATAGTTAATTCATTTTACTGATATTGTAAGTTCCTGCGTTCAAAGATAATATTTTTGCTCTTTCTAAGATCACAAATATACCTTTGTTAGATCGACATTTCGATTTGGAATGAGTTTTTTTTATTGTTAAATTTAATAACTCAGTGTATTGTTCGCGTTGTAGAAACAAAATTTGTTTGTCTTTCATTAAAGTTGCTCATGAACAAAGCAACCGTAATTAGTTTACCCGCGTCGACGTGTGGAGTAGGTTTTATTGTTTTTATAAAATCAACTTAACTTGCTTTTATTAACCGTACAAAATGTTGTTCTAGAACCTTTTCACTAATTGCAATGTTAATTGTATTTACGAATTGCAACATTGGTTGAACAGGACATTTATATTTGATAGCTTCGTTTTGAAAAACAGATAAATAAGAAAAAAGTGCAAAAGATAACATTAAAGATATTTACCCAAAAATATTCAACTTTAAATCCAGGTATCCTCCTGTGACTTGCGCCTACTTGGTGAATATAAGCAAAGAAGTTGTCCAGATCATCTAGGCCCTTGATTCCCTCATCTAGAGTGTTCATTACATTGTTGGCGTGTTCAGCGAGCTCAGTAGAGTTGATTTGCTCCTCTTTAGTCCGATACTGACGAAACTTCTCGAACATGTGTAGAAGATCTTGATTTTCTTCAAATAGCCTGAAATGATACAAAGTATTAGTCCATTAAGAAGGGATAGAAATGTAGTAGAATAGACTGAGAGAAACTAGACAAACATTCTAATGCAGGGATAGAAATGTTAGTATGAAATATTCTTCAAATATCATAGAATCATCAGAAATTTAATTTAATTTCATAAACATAATATTATTATAGATAAATATATTACATAGGTAGCGACAGAAACATTCATTTTGGGGTGACACTTTTTGATTGAGTCTTGATCTTTGATCATAGTTCGATTGTCATCAGATGCATTGTAGTAAAAAGCCGTTTTGTAACATTTAAAAGAATTATGTAGTTACTTAGAAACTCCTATGTGAAGAAATATTTTTTAATAACAGCGTGCCCAAAATAATTTGTTTCATGTGCTCGCTTTGACATTCGTTTCCAAGGACATGATATTTACTCTCGGAAAATATGTCTTTTGCATGAATTTTATAAAACATCTTTAAATAGAATTTCTGCTATATCATTTTAACGTTCTGACAAATAATATTTTATATATACATGAACTAGATATATATTGTCAGACATCTTAAATTCAGATTCGCATTAAAAGTTCCCAAAGGCTTTTGTGTGTATTTTATTTCTGGTAGTTATAAACATTTAAAATAATACATGTTTTATCTCTAGATCGAATATTTTAAACTATTTATAGAGGGTTTACACATTTGGTGGAAATCAAAGGAATCTTTAAAAGAGAGGCTTGCAACGTTCTAGAAAATTTTTCTTCGCTACTAAATTTACACAAAAAATTGGTCCTATGTCTTTGACAACATATTATGTAACAGTGCTAAAAGTATCTCATAGTGTAAATATTAACCCTAACTAGCTTATATTTTTTCGTAAACATCATTGAAAAAGGTTAAAAAGGAAAAGAATTGATAAGGTAAGGTTTTTAAAAGATGCATGGTTTTAGGCTTAGTTTAAGTCTTATGCAGTAGTTTAAGTCATATTTAAAATACAAGTTTATATACACTCTAGAACTTAGAATTTTGAAAAACAATGCAAACATAAAATTGAAATAGAAAAAGAAAAGAAAGAAAAAAAAAGTACACTATGAATACATAAAATTGTGACAATTTCAGAAATACCACATTTGTCGTGGGTTTACCAGTTAGTGGTTAGGTTAGGGCTGAAAAGAATTTCGTACAATTTTGTACTGTTAGATATTTGTTAATTATAGCCAATTGGATTTGCAATCTTACTGTATCTAATCGTAATTCTTCTCAAATCTGTCCGGGATCGGGGGCTATAAATCACTTTGCTATTTCGCTAATTTCTAAGTCAGGCAGACGTCCGCGGCGCTACATTTAATTACAAGTATACATTGACGTAACTCATTATACGAAAGTTGGAGTTAATTATAAGGGAAGTAATTCCGTCTGTACTTAATGACGTGTGGTCCAATATACCAGAATTCCGTTTTCTTCTTTCGTATGCTATCCCACAACTTCCGTAATGCACACGACCAATCTCCATGTTTCACGTAAATATACTTTGATAAAACTATAAGTGGATTAAAGTACTATTAAAAATATATATCTTCTTATTATGTACAAGTAAATTAATTAAAGTATCTGTGCTATATAAAATGTTAAACATATATTTTTTTTGTTTATCTTCATTATTGCGAGATATTCATTGACATACAGTCAGATTTATGTACATCATGATCATCATTATCATCGTCCGGTAGACGTCCACAGCTGGACTAGACTCAAAGATCTCCACATCGATCAGTCCCGCGTTGCTCGCATCCCGTGGGTTTCCGCGATTCTCACAAGCTCGTCGGTCTACCTTGTGGTAGGCCTCCCCAAACTACGTCTATCGGTACGCGAGAACTACTCGAGGATCTCACTGCCCCATCGGCAGAGCAATATGCCACACTGCCACTTATGTCTAGCAATCTTTTGGGCTATGTAGGTGACCTTAGTTCTTTTACGGATCTTCATATTATATTTCTGATTCGGTCGTACAGAGAAACTCCGAGCATAGCCCTTTCCATTACCCTTTGGATGACTTTGAGCCTGTTTATAAGGCCGACAGTAAGGGGCCACGTCTCGGTTCCGTATGTCAACACTTAACACTAATATAAGTTATATTAAGTAAATACAAAAGAAGAGTTCCGTATAAGAAAATTTGATTATTTAGATTTTGATCAAAGCCGTTGTGATTTATTAGAATTTATTGGCAACTTTTTGAGGTTTACTTTGGCTCCCATATTCAGTTCAATTTCTATCAAGTCGAGTGTCCATTGGTGCGAACAGTAGGAACACTTTCACATGTTCCATAGCCGATGTATACGGTAGAGACATTATCGATAAACGCTTTCACTCCGTTGTTGTGTAAATATATGCACAATAGCACGTGAACAGTGCTGACGTTCGTGACCCCGATGTGTATCACCCTATAACATATTATAATGCTTCTGCACATTACCATCAGCAGTTAGTTATTGCCTCAGTCGTTGGTCTTGATCAGTTGTTTTCAACCTACGGGCATTTGTGGTTAGTCCACCTGATGTTCTCCTGAAGTGGAGATCTTTGGGGGAGGCATTTATCCAGCAGTGGACGTGTCTATCGACTGATGATGATGATTTAAAAGCCTTTAATTTTTTGAAATAACCAGAACAGAAACTCAACAATGGTCACTAAAAGATAGTGGCTCCAGCATTGAATGATATTAATTAAATCCCATACGTTCGGAGGATGTACCTATTACTACATTATGAGCAGTACAAAAGAAGTATTGATAAAATAAAGGAATGGGTAAACAATAATCCTGGATCCAAATCCGGAGCTCCATTACTGCGTGAGGAAGGCGATGCCGCTGAAAAAGGTCGACGGTGATTTATTCCGAAAATACTCCGACAATGTCGGGTTTGATTTGACAGTAGGATATAATTCAATAATCGGAAACGGAAAAGTTAACGGGACAGATATTTGTGAAGGATTGAATTACCGATTGGTGGTAGTTTACATTTGTGAGCGTAGTCAAAGAATTTAGACCGGTAAACATTGTTATGTTTACACACCTGTTTGGCGGCAGAGATACGCGTTGTGGTGGTACCCACCTACGCGATCGTCGGCAATACAGGTCTACCACCAGTAACGTCTCTTGCCGAAGATCGTCTAGATCGTCTGCCGCCAAACAGGACCTCCACACAAAGACCTTTCAACCAACCTTGATTTTGCCAGCATGGTAGTAAATGGTCCAAATCCCCCATATCAACCCTTACAAGCGACGGCTATTAGTGACCGGCGTTGCGGGTAACTCAGGACCGAACGATATACAGGGATCTTTGGTAAGGTCTAGGTATAGCAGTGGACGTCTATCGGCTGATGATGACAAAAGCCTACCATTAGTAAATTGTAGGCGCGTTTATGATTAAAAATAAATTATTGTTTAAAATTCGAAACACCCTTGTCATCGAGTAGATTAGTCAGACAGCGTTATGGGAATTATTAGCTGAAGTGTAACTAGTCCAACGTGGCCGTAAAATGCGTAAACGTCACGCGGAGGGTCAGTTTGGGCGGCTGGGGCCGTTACGCCGGCTCCATAAATATTTTACGACCCCCGGCCAGTGGCTGGCGTTACGTCCCGGGTTCGTGCGTGAACTCCGCGTTTATGTTTTCCTGCGAATATATTTTGGGGTTAATGAAGTTGCAATTCTCAGTCGCGAACTATTTGATGAATAGATTGATAACGGAAGCTGCAGTCTTAAATCTTAAAATTAAATGCTAAATAAACTTAAGAACAGAATAATAACTGATAAAATATTTTATATATGATTACATACAATATGATCTACAGTAGTAGTATCATTTATTCGTGATATGTGTTTGTTGCCGGAGGCTATCTCGATAGGTAATGGGGGGAAATACCTTCGCATACCTGCCTTCAAGGGGCCAAGGACAGTTTATGTCGGACTTGCGCCGACTAAAACCCTCACACCTTCGCCGCTTTATGACATGACCACGGGAATGCTTTCGGACACCGCTGCAACCCCACCAATGCCGGCTGCAACGCACGGATATATCTCGGGAGTAGAACCTCCCTTTTTCCACCTTTGGAAGGTTGCGCCGGAACACACAGCGCGCCCTCCTCACAGCCTTTTATAGACACCTGGGCAACGGATTTTTTTGAATCCGTCACCTAGACATGGGAGACAAAAGAGAAAATTCTCTCGACACCAACGTAGCGCCTATTGTAGCCTACAAACAGTATTGTGCAAACATTACTGTGTTCCGGTTTGAAGGGCGCTGTTGCTGGTGTAATTACTGTGGTAACGAGACTCAACATCTTATGTCTCAGGTGGCGAGTGTAATTTGTTGCAGTGTATATCATCCTAACTAGCGGCAGGTCGTTATGGGCAGGCGTGTTACCTACCATCAGGTGAACGTCTGGTTCGTCTGTTCGCATAATTGAATAACACAATTAACTTTTAATACAAATGTGAACCGACGACATAAAGAATATTAAGAGTTTTAGTAATTATATTCATAAAGTTATGTAATTAATGCAGTTTTCGTTAAATTGATTATTAGTCTATAAATGTGCCATTAAAACAACATAAACTGCGGTTTATGATATTTTGCATTTGTTTTAAAACACTAAATCCAGATCAAGCTATCATTTTATTACTTTCTCATTGGTTTCAAATAGGTAGGCAAAGTAGAACTATTATGAGATGATTTTCAACATATAATTAGTAAACCAAGTTCAACTTTAATTTAAATCCGAATAATCGTCTCGTCATTATCGTAGATTTTAGACTTTCCTCTTATGAGCAATAGCTCGAAGCATTGCAGTAAGGACATACGAGTAAAGTAAGCTGTTTACGCTCATTCTGCATCAGATGTTCCCCGCCCGCTTGTGGACCATATTATCCCCGTCATTCCCTTTGGAGAAAGAATTTTGTATAATGTATTCTTGGCTGACCTTTAAATGGCAGAAGCAATATCTCTACCAAATTTTAAGTGTTTACGTGTAATACTTTCGGAGATCTGATGATGAGGTAATGAATCTCTGGACATCTCCTACGTATATAGGTACTATCTGTTCCCCGCGCGCTTTGCTGGATGTAATATAAAATTAGACTTGATATTTTTATGAAATATTTCTTGAGAGCAACCGCAAATGACTGTCCATAGCAACCGTTACTATAGCAACCGCATAAATAATACGAAATGAAAATGTCTATAAAAGTTAATTAGAAACAAAATGATGAAGGATCTATGAAATTAAAAAAAATCATTCCGCGCCGAATGCTCTTGTTCTCACGTTGATACGTTCACTAGTTTTTACGTGATTGGTGAACAAAGCGAACTCTTTTTCATTATATGTATAGAAAATGTCATCAGATGCATTAATCTATTGCCGAGTATAAGCCAGTTCTTGATAATTCTTTTTATTAAATAAATTGCTTTACACTGCAATCTTTTCTTATAATAAAGTACATGAGATACGGAATAGATTGACGTTAATATACACATGAAACTCGTAGTAGGCGTGTAAATAAACGAAATGCACCGACAGTCAAATAAAATAGCAAATTTTACGACCGAATCTCTCTAGAGGAGTTGCACTTTATTTTATAGCTGTTCTCTTAGTTAATAACGATAAGTAAAATGTAGTGAATCGTTTGCAGTGTACACATCGCGTGCGGTTTTCCTCGCGCCATCATTACTGCGTTATCCGTTGATATATTGTTTATTTTATAGCTCTCTTTATAAACGTATGAATAATGGCGAAAAGTTAAATTCGTGGGTGTTTGTTGGATGTTGCTGCTTATATATATTTTCAGTTTGCGCATCAACAGTCGTACATAAACTCATCCCGCGCTTTTTATCGTCGACGCCATTTTGCTTTGTAAACAATTCATCAATTTCGATGTGTTCATTTTGACGTTTCTCAATTTCTTTCATCCGGTGTTATTTTTTAGACAAAGATCATGTTGGCGTACTGCCATTTGTAGTTTGTGCTTTAAGCATCTTTTTTTTTTATTTAACAGCATAATTGTAGTTAAATACTATACTTAAATATTTTATAATATTCTATATATCATTTCTAGCATCTTAAACAATTATGTTTATAAGAACTTTTTTTTAACAATCTTTTTTTGATTCTTAATTTTTTTCCTCTTTATTGTAAAAGCTTATAGCGAGGTGTACAAAAGGCGGTCTTAATGCCTGTTGGCGTTCTCTACCAGCCAATCTTCGGTGAGGTGAGATGTTGTGATAGGTGGTAAAAAAAAAAATAATCCAGCTTCTAAACAACAGCATATCAATATTAGGTATGTCTACAGTTTATCGTTGTTAAAATATCGTCAAACGATTTATTATCAATTTTTGAAGCTAAAGATATGATTTTATCGCCCCTTCATAAAATCAGTTTATGGATCATTCCGTTACATACTTGAGAAGATTTCGAGATGAGACGTAATACTGTGCCAGTTTGAAACGAGACCTACGTTTGCTATGAGGAGGGCACTTACCTCATAATGGGGTCAAGAGATCTCGTTTGAATACGAAGAGGCATGTATTGCTTTTGTTTTCCCCGAATTCTATGTACGTCTTTTTTGGGCTGTCGGCCGATGTGTAGCAAATTATTATATTTTGAATCCACGCTCTATACTTTTAACGTTTTTACAAAGAAAAAAAGCGTTAGTATCTCAATGGTTTATATCGTAGTCAATGATACTGTACATTTATATTTTAACTTACCCCTTTTCAAGTACCTTAAAATAGATTTATTTTATTCAACAAAGCGACGAGACAGGAGAGTATTTTACCTGATGTTAAGTGATGTGCCTACCCGTAACAATGTGGCATTAGGATGATACACACAGTGCTATATTGTGATGGGACATAAGATGTTGTCACGTTAAAACAGTTTTTCCCTCTACAGAACACAATTAAACTTGGAATACAGTAATGTTAGCACAATACCTACCTAGACGGTTACCAGTAAAAAACATCTACCAGCAGTGAAGGTTAAAATAGAATAGATATATTTTAGATGGCTGAATAGTATTTCAATTATAAATCTGATAAATCACAACTCCAAAAATAAAGGTTTTTTGAAAAAAAAAATGTTCAATCTCGGTCTGGCTATTGAGCAGGTAATTTATTATAAATAAATATATGCAAGATACTTGGAAGAGTGAAAGCTTACTACAAGGGAACTGCTGATGGAGTAGGCAGCTAGCTAGCGCCTTGCTGCATGATTGTGATGATTTAAAATATGATTAAGCTTGTTGATGGTGGGTAAGCATTTAATGGCATTATGTCCCTTCAAATAAATAACGACCTGTGTGTCTCACCTTCCAGCATTTGATTCCCTAAGACAAGCTTCGCGAATAACTTGTTGCATACAGAAAACAAAATATATAGATAAGTTAATGAAACGATAAAAGTTTGTATGATAAGATCTTTATAGGTGAAAAACACTGAATGTACCTAATCAAGCTTAATTAAACGTTAAAATATAGTCTAATATTAGTCCTGGAACAGCTCCAAGCGCGCACCGCCGTTTCCTCGCATAATCGTTAACTTTGTAGGTTATCTCGCGGTTTAATATTTTATTGGGGTTTACGTAACGGAGGAGGGTACGCGGATGTATCTTCTGCCGTCTTCAATAATTATCTTACTTTTAATATAACTTCAGCTTATTTTGAATTTGAATTTAACATATCCTAGAACTATTATTAAAGATATCAAAATTATGTATTATCCGTCTGTGATGTAAGTGTTACAATCTATATATATAGATATCGAGAGATTCATTCAGTCATCACGAGATCTCTGAAGCTGTTAGACATAAGCTCAAAAATTTGGTAAAGATATTGCTCCTGCCATTTACAGGTCAACTAAGAATGGGTTATACAAAATTCTTTCCATTAAAGGAAGTTGTGAGGGTGTTAAAGCCAGCAAAACTAGCGGGGAACAGCTAGTATGAAAATATTTATATTACATATATCATCATCAGCCGATAGACGTCCACTGCTGGACATAGGCCTCCTCCAAAGATTTCCACATCGATCGGATAGGAATTCATATAGAGGGATTCGGGCCGATTTCCGCCACGCTGGCCCATTGCGGATTGGTGGGAACCAGAGCCTCGTTTGTTCATTAACAGGGTGCACCACGAGCTGGTGAGGTTGGCTTGGATCCCTGAGTTTTTGTGCGGGAACCCTTACACCCCATACCATTTAGATATATAATAATTAAAATGTCAGAGACGTTACTGGTGGTAGGTCTCTGCTGTCGCAGCCATCTAGGTAGGTTACCAGAACAGCGCCTATTGCAGCCGACATTCAGTACTGTACAAACATTATTGTTTTCCGGTTTGAAGGGCGCTGTCAATCGTAATTACTGGGGTAACGGCGCTTAAAGTCTTATGTCTTAATGCGGCGAGCGCAATGTGATGCTATGTCCTAATTAGCGTCACGTTGTTATAGACGTATCACATACAATCAGGTGAAGTTCCTACTTGTCTGGTCGCTTAGTTCAATAAAAAAAATAATGCTTAAGGAAATTAGAATTTTTTAATAACATTATAAGTGCTGCTCCATACTTAGACTCCGAAGTGATATACTATAACTTAATTTTTAATTTGTTTTATGTGACCTTTCTTTATAAGCGACTTTGATAATTTCATTAGCAGCATCCGGGGCAAAATCAACGAGATAAATTTATCAAGATTTACTTAGTAAATTATTCGTAACGATGTTAAATAATTTGAGTTATTAATTTCATTCAACAAACTAAACGTGGCGCAACTATTTATAAGTTTTCTTGTTGGTGCTACTTAAGATGTTATACACTGATCCACATTGTCTTCCTCGCCTTAAGACATAGTATGTTCTGTCTCGTTACACTAGCTATAACTCCCTTCAATCAGGAACACGGTAATATTTCCACGCTACGCTTTGACGCCTGCAGTAGAAGCAGCGGTGGTACTTACCTAGATGGTCTCCAGCAGCAGAGACCTGCCACCAGTGAAACTTCAAAGATTAAAATGTTCGAAGTGGTACTTATAGTTTATACTTCATAAAACTGGTTTATGGGCCAGTTTAATCTTACGCACTACTCGAGATACCGTTATGGGGTGGAAACTGGAGAGGGAGAGGGGTGCACTTACCTCACAATGGGGTCAAGGAGATATACCAGAACTTAGAGAGATGTATGTACTTTAATTTCGACATGGTTAGGTTACGTATATGTTATGTATTAAAGCGACGAGTACAGTGTAGTGTATATCATCCTAACTAGTGTTATATTGTTATGGGTGAACGTATAACTTTACTGGTGGTAAGTCTCTTTTGCCGGAGGACGTCTAGGTAGGGATTACCACAGTGCCTGTTGCAGCAGACAAAGTTCCGGTTTAAAAGGCGCTGTAGCTATTTTAATTGGGGTATCGAGATCTAACATCTTATATCTCAAGACGACGAGCGCCACGTCGTTATGGGTAAGGGCATCACTTACCATCAGGTGAACGTCCCGGTAGTTCTGTCGCTTCATACAATAAAAAAAAAGAGACCAAAGCCTATTGGTGTATCCACGAAAAAAGTCCACGAAATATTATGGAAAAGATATAAATTAAACATTCAAATAGCTTATTAGAAGAAAAGGCTTTCTTTTAATGGAACTGGAAAAGGTAAAGGGTAATTTATATGAAAACTAATTTAGATTCCTCTTTAAATTTTTCCTCCCCTTTTTAGAATGAAATAAATGAATTAATGTCAAAGGCAACTTCTTGACGCTCGCCTCTTAATGAATTCGTTGTACAAGTAAATGACGTCTTCATTGTTGAAGGTGACCTTTTAATTGACCATTTTAGATAGTAACACCCGCATTGGACCAGCGTGATAGGAGAAAGTCCAAATCCTCCATTTGAACCCCACAGATGACGGCCTGGACAGCGGTACCGGAGGCCATACTTGACCGATCGATATGGAGACCTTTGTGGGAGGCCTATGTCCAGCAGTGGACATCTACCGACTGATAACGATGATATACGCTCAGTATATATCTGAATCCACAAATTGATCGCAGTAGTAGTTATAAAATAACCCTCGTAAAATGTTTACTATCGCTCAGTAAATTACAGCGATGCAAGCCAAACTCCACGCGGCAATCCACATGCGGATTAATTGCATAATTTAATTATCACCATCAATGCCGTCGCGTTCACACTAAATCAAATATAACTTGCTAATAAGTATCAATTAAGTTAAACTATTAACTATACTTAATTACTTCGACAACGACAATGGCGTTTGGTAATATATTGCAAAAGTTGTTCTATGATACTTGAATACTAACTGGGGTTACTACGTTTAACATCATGTCTCCGGACAAGCACAATCTGTTGTTGTGTCATCCTAACTGGCGCCATTTTGTTATGACTAGGCGCATCACTTAACATCAGGTGAACGTTTCGCTCGTATCGTCCTTAAATAAAAAACAAAGTATAAAGCATAAAGCTCATAATATATGGATTACTCTGAACACAGATATTTCTTTTTGTTTCGGTAGGGGAGGGGGCGGGATATCTTCGAAAAAATACTATGTCTTCCAAGTCAGAGGTTTATAGAGTTTTTTACCAACTAAAACCCTCGGTGGTCACCTTCGGCGTTTGGAGAGGTCACGGGATCTCTGTTCGGAACACAAGCGCGGCCTCGCTAACGCTATGCTGGGATATTCCGTCCCGGGGTCTGCTTTATGCAGACCCTACCGGCCTCGTGAGTACTATTTCCATGACTAGAGACCACGTCGAGCCATTGTCCTCCTCAGGATCGTTTAGAAGGCGATAACATACAGACCGCCAACGACCCCAAAAGCCCCATTAAGATAGGGGAACACCATTCACCAGTGCGATGTGATGACGCGCGCTAACGCCACGGCAGCTTCGTCTTCGAGCGGAATCTGTCCTCTCTCCATCACCCCCGGCAGCCTCCTTTAGTACCATAACAATTTCACAAAAGGAGGCTACGGCCCTCCATGCAAACTGAACAAAGATCTGCGGTAACGAGACTTAACAATTTATGTCTCCAGACGAGCACAATAAGTTGCAGTGTGTATCATCCTAACTGGCAACATGCTGTTATGAAAAGGCGTATCACTTACCATCGGATTAACCTCAAGTTCATTTTAATGCTTCGTCGATTAAAAAAAAAGTTGGTATAGATACATCACGAGTACCATATAGAACCTACAGCGATTATTTCTAATGTTAACTCTTTGGCGATGATCTCTTGGATATGGCGGGGTTGTAACTGGAGAAGTTTTTGAAAGGTACAATCATTACATATTAATTTCAAGGTGACGAGAAATATACTTGGAACAAGAATATAATTGTAGAAAAAGCAGTAACAATAGTAGAAAAAATAGATATAGAAAAATAAGTAACATTAAAAGTAGTGGAAACTTATCCACAAGATAACGAGGAAAATGCAGAAGTGGAACTGGAGCTAGAACTAAAAAGGACACAGTAATATGTGCACTAACTACTGTGGTACCTAGACGGAATTCGAGACCTACCATCGGTAAAATACACAACATATGTATGTAAAAGATATTTACAATCAGTTCAAAGATGCATTCTTATAAATAATCTACGTCGAAAGGGAGGTTTTCAATTTGCGTCAAATCTTTTTACCCTAAGAGTCCGTGTGACCCCTCAGGGTAAGTAATCAGTACTGTAAGTTTAGTTGGGTGATAGAGAAATTTAAATACACTTTTCTTTGGGTACTTTTCTTCATTGTTTTTATATTGTCTATGCCCAGGTCAACTTCACCTGCACGCGGTGTACCCTGCTGAATAACAGACGAGGCTCTGACCATCCACCAACCCGCACTGGACCGGCGTGGTGGGCTAAGGCCCAATTCCTCTCCATAAACTCTTCGATGTGGATATCTTTGAGAGAGGCCTATGTCTAGTAATAGACTTCTAACAGCTGATGATGATAATCTATATGGTCAAAGGTCGCCAATCTACGTTATAGGTCTCATTCGCCATTACCATGTCTAGATAACTAACTGGTGAATGATCAAGACTGTTTTATCATAACGTTTGTGCTGTTAGTCTTTTTGATGACCCTTACAGCTTCATTCAAGTCAGGTTTCGCAGTCCCAAAATCCGCGTGCTCCAAGTACAATAAAATTACAAAAATTATATATATGTACTTAATTTCATTCATCTTCAGGCGATAGATGTCCACTGTTGGACGTAGACCTCCTCCAAAGATCTCTATATATAATCGACATGGCTTCCGGTACCGCCGGGCACTAGAGACCGTCGTTTGTAGGGGTTCACATGGTGGGATTTGGGTCATTTCCCACTACGCTGCTCCAATGCGGGTAGGCGGGAGCCAGAGTCTCGTTAGTTGATTAGCAGGCTGCACCACGAACAGGCTAGATTTACTTGGGTTCCGTGAGTTGAGCTGGATCATTAAGAGTATAATACAGGAAGATCATAAGACAGGCCTATGTCCTTCAGTGGACGGCTATCAGCTGATAATCATGATAAAACCATAATATAGTAATATAAATATAATAAAAAATACTGATTAATCTGTAAAGTTATGTTTTTAAATAAGTAAATCTAATTATATTGTATAATGAATCTTTCCCGGGACTAAGCTACCATTTATAGCTAAAGGGAAAGGGACGGCGCTACATTTGTCATCAGAAACTAAATTAAATTGAAAGCCCTAAGGAAACGGGGCGCAATTAGTCGGAAGCCGGCCCGGGCGGGTCCTTAGCCCATTTACTTCAGAATACGCCGCCCGATGCTGCACACTGAGCTGCTGTATCACAATTGTTTCATTATAATTGCTACAATGTTTAGAGAAATCAGGAGGGAGAAAGAGGATGATCAGAGTGAGACAAATTGTTTTATCTATGTACTCGTACATACAGAAACAAATGACAAGGGAAATTAACTCAAATATGAATAACTCCTCCTCCTTCTCTAATTTCTATGATCGGATGTAATGTAGGTAATGAATTTCTTCCTTCCTCCGTGACGCAGTGGCTAATAGTGCCATACCTACAAGTATCATCATCATTTCAACTGATAGACATCCACTGCTGGACATAAGTCTCTTGTAATGTGTTCCACAAATCACGGTCCTGCGCTGTTTGAAGCCAATAATCATGCAATGTAATAAGTCTCACGGGACCCAAACCAATCGCACCAGCTCGTAGTGAACCCTGCTAATCAACAAACGAGGCTCTGGTTGCCACCAACCCGCATTGGACCAGTGTGGTGGAAAATGGCACACATCCTCTCATATGAAGGGGATAAATGACGGCTCTCGGTGCCCGGCGGTGCTGGATGCCATGCAAGGTCGTGAGAAGCCGCTGGATGCTGGCGGCGCAGTACCCCTTGATGAAGGGATCTTTGAGGGAGGCCTGTGTTCAGCAGTGGGTGTCCATCGGCTGATAATGATGATGATGGTTCGATTCTGGGACATGTTTGGATGTTTGAATCCATATCTTGGAGTAATTGTGATGGGGTTTTTTTTATATAATTTTGCTATCATATTTATGTAAATTAGTCGGTATAACATTTTCAACATATGGGACACCCCATTGTCAGCTTAACCTTAAGTCAAATTGAGGTTCTAAACTATTTTAACAATCTTTTTTTCATAAATATCTTTGAAGAATAATTTGTAGTTTACTGTTCTTATTAAAAACTAAATTAAAATATCCTTGTTGTCGGTTAAATTTAAATAAACACCCCCACTGTTGTGTTTCTGAACTTGAATTCTTCTTAAATTGTTTATTGCTCCGTGGCCCAAGCGAA
Organism: Ornithoptera alexandrae; assembly: GCA_029030555.1. Lineage (NCBI taxonomy): Eukaryota > Metazoa > Arthropoda > Insecta > Lepidoptera > Papilionidae > Ornithoptera > Ornithoptera alexandrae. Next base: position 10,535,203 of record JARDVY010000007.1, read on the forward strand.
GATGAAGACCAGGGACAATACTAAGTAGCAGCAACTGAACTCATTGAAAAACTTTCCAAGCACGTCGTACTGATATTAAAAAGTTTATTGTAAAACTTCATCGCAACCTCCACGTACTAAAAAGTGGGTGGGGTGGTTAGGGGGTGGACGAAATAGAGAACTTTAATATCCAACAAAGTTGAAACAATGGAGGTTTAATCTGATTACGTTCAACTGTTTTTTAGTTTGTATTAATTTTCAATGTTAGGGTTGCACATTTGCGAATACGAGGATTATGTTTTTTATAACAAACAATTATTTTGGCATGATCACCACGCTTGGGTGGCGGGGTGGTGATCGCAGAGCTGACTCTGTCGGACTAATATCGCTGCTGCATGATTACGGTCTATAATGATCATGGGGGGTACGAGCTCCCGCGCAACAACTCACAGGACACAAGCCAACTTCACACGCTCGTGGTGCACTGTGCTAATCAACAAACGAGACACTGGCTCCCACCAACCCGCGTTGGGCCAGCGTGGTAAGACATGACCCAAATCCTCTCATATGAACCAGACTACCAACCCTAATGTCCGACGGTGCCGGAGGCCATGTTCACTGCAGCGCAGCACCGACCGATGTGGAGATTTTTGGGGGAGGCTTATATTCAGCAGTGGACATCTAACGACTGATGATGATTACGGTCAGTAGTGATGTGTTTACTGTTTTAAAGGAAGGGTAGGCAAACGAGCGAACAATTCACCTGTGGTCACTGGCAGCCATGGACAACCGCAACACCAGAGAGGTCGCGGCCGCATTGCGGACCTTTAAGGGAATAATACGCTCATTACGGGATTAATAATATGTATCCTTTGTGAATGAAAAATCCTAGAAATGTTTCCGAATTGAGGATAAAAATAAGGAACTACACACAATATCGATCGAACTTCGATCGACTTTAGTGCTCCATCAGCTGTCAGTCCTGCGAACGATCACGCAGGACCGATCGATGTAGAAATCTTTAGTTCAGGCCTATGTCCAACAGTGCGTCTGTCGGCTGATAATGATGGTGATGATGACACACAAAATCACTTCATCGTCTCTAAATTACCCACGGTAGACTGGAAGATAATGGCAATAGCATTATGTCCACCTTTGCAGGATGAATATTACGATGTTTTTTTTTTTTAAAAAAAACAATTTAAACGAATATTTGATCATGTTGTTGTTATTAAAGCGATTGATTTTGAACTGAAACTTATTATAGAGAAGATAAATGATCACAGTTGGATTAATCGACGCTTTTTAAGCACGGTAGCTTTCCTGGACATTACCAGCGTTGTTTGTACTTGATGTTGTATCGTACGCCCTGATCATGTCCATGTCAGTGAAGTCTCAAGTTTGCAGCAGTGGTAACATTAAGTGTGTATAAATAAATTGCAGAAATGAATGCAAGAAGGAATTAGAATGGAGAATGATAAAGAGTTGAAATGCGAAAGCGAGAGATGAATGAAAAAAAGAAAAGAAAGAAAGAGGAGTATGATTAGGAAAGAATAAAATAAAGATGGTAAAGAATAGAAGGACGCAGGCCCCAACCCAACAAAACTGGGGGAGTTACAGCCACGCGGAGTAAAGTACCAATAGTAAATACAATCCGTTTGGATTTATTTGATAATTATGAGAAAATAGCATGTCAAAGGTCCTAACAAAAATTGTGATACAAATACGTAACAACAGGCATCCCGCCCGCTGGACCCTGACTCCCCCACCACCCCCTTTGACCTAAAAAGCTTTTGCTGTCTATTAGCGCGGAGCGAAGGGGAGGGCCCACCACCCCCGCTTGTGCAGTTATCACACACGGCATAAATATGATATGTATCACGTTTGAAAATGTTGAACAAGTCCTACATTAGTAAAGTTATACTGGTATGATCTGGTGGTAGATGTCCGTTGCCGGATATTAGTTTCCATCAGGTGAACATGTCGCTTATATCGTGGTTTCCTTTATTAAAAAAAAGGGCTGAGATGAATTTAACGAACAAAAAACTAGTGATTAGACTTATCGCTGGAGATTGTTTAAGTAGTAAGCAAACATTACTTTATTTCGATTAACTTTAACTTTCTTGCGACCACTCTGGTGTTGCGACTGTTCATAGGCATCAGTGATCACTTTCCTTTGAAACCGTCCGCACGTTTGCTCACCCTCACTATTAGAAAAAGAGCGTTGTAGCTAGATTGTTGTGAAAGCAACGAGGATGATGTAGCGCAGTGTTCATTAGCTGAACGTCTTGCTAGTCTCGTCGCTGTGCAGTATAAAGAACTTTAATAGACACTAATGCACGAGAACTTGTGCACACGCCAACATTCTACAAAGAGTACAGCATCCACATATCACTAACAAAGAGTGGGGAAACAGAAAAAAATACTACCCTTGTTATAAAGTTAATGCATGAGGAAGATGTTAAATTAATGAGAACGGTTCACAATTAAGGGACAAAACGAAATTGAAAAGTTGGAGGGTACAAAAATCAGGGAATTGTTTTTATCTGAAGATACGATTTTGATTTAGTGCTGAACAAGTGTATAGAAAATTCCTAATCATAATAAAGCAAATTTTTTTTTTTAAGTTTCGAAGCGACGAGACGAGCGAAACGTTCGCCTGCTGATAAGAGATACGCCCTCCCATAACAACGTGGCTCTTTAAATTTGTTTGTAGATAATTTAGAGGTTTAGTATCACCTGAATTTAGGTGAAGCGTTTTTCGTATGTGAAAATATAATAGTAAACAATGCGGGCCGTGTCCAATCGCTCGTGCGATGCAGGTCCCGCACAATGGTTGTATTATTATCGCTCATAATACGAGTATTACCGTATTGTGCGTTTGGAAGCGGCTCGTTCGGCTCCCTGCGGTTATTCAGGATCGATTTTCATATGAAATAACTCATCAACGATCATTAATGAGGTTTTTTTTTATTTAAAAAATAATACGCTAATTTATATATTACTTATGTTCACACTCTTAAAAGGTAAATAAATGTCTGTCGTATCTCAAACAAGCCGATCTCTTATTGATATATTTTGATCAATTTGTACTCTTTATCTCCTACCTCGGTCTTGCACTCCGTTATTAGCGATATGATCGTCTGCAGCTGATTGTAATGGGTAAATTTTGTGGAAAACGTAAGGTGGGGAGAAGAAAAAAGTCATGGTTGAGTAATATAAGGGTATAAACTGGTATATCTGCGGCGTCCGAATTGTTCCGCCGAACCAGAGACAGAAAGGACTGTACCACGCTGATCGCCAAACTTCATTAGTCGGAGAGGTACTTTAAGAAGAAGAAGATTATATTTGATAGAACAATCAAGATGATTTTATCTATGATTTAAGTAAATGCTAAACCATATTAAGATTTTATAACAAAAATATAGTAATTTAGAAACTATAAGGTTTTTCTTTTAAAGTTTTGATATTAATGTTATTATAACATAGCTGGAGAGATCTATCAGTAAGGTTAACTAAATTAATAGCTATGTCCAGAAGTCCATCGGCTGATGATGATATCGCTGACGAAGATAATAATGATATAATAGCTGATATTTCATTAGCTACACCAACATTCAGATAGTAACTCAATACAGTTACTGTAGCTATAGAAAACAAAACGTTAGTACCCACATTACTTCCGTTAGCAGAGATAAATCATAAAGATAAATTTGGCATAGATTTTGTAATGAAATACATTGTTTATATTAAAAAGTAATTTGTGCTGAAAGCTGTTTCGCACAGTGAACAGACAGACAGTCGCGCAGAATACACAGACATGAAAATACCATTCCAGATAATTGGATTTCATCTGTACCTTTACATCGGTACGAAGCTTTGTGGGGGACTGTGTACAACATTGGAAATGGTTAAAAAAAACAAACAAACAAACAAAAGTACTTTATAAAGACTTAACCATAATGGGATTGGGATTTATTAAAGTTTACTCTGCATCTTTTGCGACTACCCCTCTGGCCTGTCGAATTACACCCTGACGTGGAGACTGTAGGAAATTGCTTTCTTGGGCATAGCTCTGATTAAATTAACAACTTTTCTTTAGATTGCCGAAAATTTTGTGTATTAGCGCCTATTATTAGTTTAAATGTGTGCTCCGGTTTGTAAGTCGCTTTAGGCGTCTCAAGACGAGCACACCGCGATGCTTTGGGATCCATTCCAAACAATCAACTCGTCATCATCGTCATTGTAGTCGAACTATCATCGAGAGCCAGCATGGACACTGAAAGAACAGCTGTTAATTATTCATGACGCTGTTCCTTTTTTATTTATTACTAAAAAGTTTAGATTTATCTATCACATGGGGCGTGAGGCCCCGCACAACAACTCACGGGACCCAAGCTAACCTCACTTTCGTGGTGCACCCTACTAGTCAACAAACAAGGCTCTGGCTCCCATCAATCCGCATTGGGCCAGCGTGGTGAGAAATGGCTAATTCCCGACATATAAATCCCCACATGATCGAGGTGGGAATCTTTGGGGAGGTCTATATCTAGCAGTGGAGGTCTATCGGCTGATGATGATGATGATGATCATATGCGTGTACATATTAAATTTTAATATTTGTTTCTCCCTTCTGGTGTTTATCTATATCACACTCTCTTATATTTCTCCTATATCTGCTCAACCCTTAAGTTGTCAGTGGTACACAGTATAGTAGTATACATATATAAATAAACTTCCTATCCAGAAATTTCAAACAAAACATAAGTTGTATGTTAAACTCCAACAGTCATCATTTTTGGTCGTTGGTTACAAATGACACACAACAAAAGGACGCACTTGAATTTTTTATAAAACATTTCCTTTTTTTATTATTGTAGAAATAACTTCCGGCGAGGCAACAATTTGCGTACCCTTACGAGGGAATCTGTTTTATTTGAAATGAAGACTACCCGTCTTAGATATTCGAACCCCATTAAATAAAAATTCTGAAAGGCCGGCTACTTCACTGGAATTTCTGTAACGGGCTATTTAATGAAGGGAAATTTATACAGTTTCTTTCGGCCCTGTTGTGTTAGGGTTCCTCCGTCAAATGTTTCTTTCCTGAAGCGATTGACTAATATCTTCAATATATAGTAGATATCCTTAGACGGCAAGGGGTCCCGCACAACAACTAACGGGATCCAAGCCAACCTCACCTGCTCGTGGTGTATCCTGCTAGTCAACAAATGAGGCTCTGGCTCCTACCAATCCGCATTGAGCCAGCATGGTGGGAAATGGCCAAATCCTGACATATAAATCCCCTCCGATCGAGGTAGGAATCTTTGGGGTAGGCCTATATCCAGCAGTGGACGTTTATGGGTTTATGATGATGATGATCCTTAGACAACAGTATGTGCCTATTAAAATCATTTAGCAGTGGTTTGTATGTTTATGACTGATGCTTAGTATAGTTATTTTTACCTTACAAGCTTTTTGATTGATGTTACGGCATCATCCCTTAAGATGAAAAGAAACCTTGATCAGTTAACACAGTGATGTAAATCTGCAGCTATAACTCCCTCGCTGTATTCCTAACATCATACTTAATGATAGAGCCTATTGTCACTGGATTTCGTGTGAAAACATTGAAGATAAAAGAGTAGTTCATATTATGGGTTTTTCGTATTTGATATAATTTCTTTTGATATCTATTTACTAGTGAATCGCTTTACATTTGATTACTTACGTTTTTCATATATCTGAACGCGTGGTGTGTGAGTATTTAAATTATGTTTACAATTTGTGTGTGACCGGGGGATTGAGTGAACATAAAACGCCCAACGACGTGGAAACCCGAACAAATTGGTTTTCGCTTTATGTACAGAATACGTTTGCAAAATACTAAACGAAACGCCCGCGGCTTTGAAAGAAACGCGGATTTGTATGCGGCACTCCCGAATGAGTGACGCAGATTCCGAATATATATTTCTTACATTAAATATATGTTAAACGAGCGGGTTTACGTATACTCGATTAAATCGGGATATTATTACGATATTGTTAGTGATTGCGGAGCTTTTTTACCGCAGACTCCGGCTACACAGCCTCTCGTAAAAAACACATACAATCACTAAAACCTTATTTATTAATTATTAAAAACTTGTCATCCAAATGTTTTATTACTTTAGTATAATGTATACTATAGAAATGAAAATGTATATTATGTCTTACACATAGTCAAGGTGGAAAAATGTAGTGTCAAGAGACATGCATGAGTGCCAAGTGCCTGACGATGATGCCGAGGATAGAGCGATGGGAAGAAGAAAAATAATGAAAGCTGACCTCACCACCATATGGGATAATAGCTAGAAAGAGAGAGAGAGAGAGATCTTACACATAGTATATTGTCGACAGTTTGCCTCCGCTGTACTTCGGACTGCAATGAATATTTACAAATAGACTATTAATTAAAACAGCGTTAAAAATTTATTTATCATCATCATCATCAGCCGATTGGTATTGCTGGACATAGACCTCCCCCTAAAGATGTCCATATACACTAAGTATGGCCTCCGATACCATCGGGTATTAGGGGTCGTAATTTGTATGGATTCAATTAAGGCGATTTGGGCCATTTCCTACCACGGAGGTCCAGTGCAGGTTGGTGGGAGCCAGAGCCTCGTTTGTTGATTATCAGAGTGCACCACGAGAAGCTGAGGTTGGCCTGGGTAATAAAAGGCAATCCTTTACGGCGGGAGATTTATTATATGAAAGTGATACCTAATCAGGCGGATTGCTGTATTGAAAAGCAAGCTGTTGACGTCATTTATCATTACTAAGAATATTTATACCTTAAGTGTCAACTTTTATATAAATGATTAGACGTTTAGGAGACGCACTAAGTAATCCTAAGTCGACCGGACTTAATGGGACGCCTTATGCGATGTTTACGCAGCAGTACATCCCGCTTATTACCTTAAGACAACACGTGATATTTGCTTTCAATATACCAGTAATTTCAATAGAAATAGCTTCCCACAAAAACAGAGCATGCTAATTTATTCTGTTGATTAACAACAGAATAAGTCCTGCTGGTACATATTAAGAGAGATACAAACAAGAAGTTTTTCATGAGTGAAGAGTTGACTGTAAACTTTGAAATTATTCCAGTCTCTTACGCTACGTGGGAAAGATCAAATAAAATAAAATGTTTCAAGCAAATGTTCTTGTAGATAGAACGAGTTGTGGTTAAGTTTTTCAGTTAAATCGTTAGAATAGAGTAAACTAAGTATATTAGGTAACTTTGCAAACAGTTGTGGGTTAAACTACGACAGCGCGATTCGCTTTAATTTGAAACTTCACAGCGTCATGTGTTTAAACTGCTGTTTGTTTTGTTATTGTAACACAAGCACGATGAAGCGCTCCATCCCACTGAAGCAACGTGGCGCCGCCATTTTGAATTAATTCACCTGGTAACTATGCATCTCAGTTAAACCAAGCAATACTAAGTTAAGTTATAATTCGTTATAAGCAGCTAATAGTTCTTGTATGTATAGATTGCTAGACTTAAGTGGGGGCAGGACATATTGCTTGAAGAACTAACAGCCGATGGGGCGGTAAGGTCCTCGAGTGGCGCTCGCGTAGCAGTAGACGTGGTGTTGGAAGGCCTTCCATAAGGTGGGCCGACGATCTGATGAGAGTCGCGGGAACCCACTGAATGCGAGCAGGGTGGAACCGATCGATTTGGATATCTTTGGGGGAGGCCTACGTCCAACAGTGGACGTCTATCGGCTGATGAAGATAATGAACAGTTATTATGAATATTATTTGATACATCTATCATAACAATGATATTTTCTTACGATAAATATCATCATCATTATCAGACGGCATACGTCCACCACTGGACACAGGCGTCCTTCAAAGATCTCCACATCGATCGGTTTTGCGCTGTATGCAACAAGCTGCTTCCCGCGACCTTCACCAGATCGCCGGAACACTTAATGGGGGGCCTGTCATCACTACGTCCTTCGGTGCGAGGTTACTATTCGAGAACCTTGCTGCTCCACCAGCCGTCAGTCCTTCGAGCGACGTGTTCTGTCCATTGCCACTTGAGCTTAGCAATCTTTTGGACTTTGGCGGTGCGATAAATATAAGTTATGTACTACTATCGGTGGTAGGTGTCTATTGCTGGAGACCGTCTAGGTGCACCGCAGCTCCTATTGCAGCTGACAAACAGTAGTGTGCAAATATTACTGTGTTCCGGTTTTAAGGGTGCTGTAGCTAATGAAATTACTAGGGTAAAGAGACAACATACTAAGTCTCAAGGCAACGAGGTTGTGCATTGTGCTATGTAGGTCATTCTAACTAGCGCTACTTGTGATGAGTATTGTCATCAGGTGAACGTAGATTCTTCCAATAATAATTAATCTAAGGTATAGCACAGCTTAGACTCCCAGGCCTTCTGGAAGGCACTGAGGATAACCACCGAGAGGGTCCGAGGGACCTTGTTTTCCCCTCGGAAGCAGGGTATGTTTTAAAAGACTTCTCCCCCTATAACAAAGAAACAGGTACACCACTGCTTTTGTTATTGTTTCTGTCTTACAAAAAAATAATATCCAATACCACCTTTTTTGGCTCTAGAACTAGCCTCTGCCCTTCTCCAAGATCTCATTAACTATGACATCTGAACCCAATGAAACTGGTTGAGCCATTTAAGAGTGGAAATATAACAAAACAAAAAATACTCCGTTTTCATTATCACACCCGCTTCTAAAGAGGGGTAACTTTTTAACAAAAGAAACAGCAGTTATCTGAAAACTTAATTAACTCGGACGAGTTTTTCCATGGTCGGTGCTCCGGCATCAGAAACTTGGCTGCCTCCAGTATTCACGCCGCCGCTTCGAACTCCATTCAATAACTGTTTCGTAAAAGTTTTAGCCGCTCGAAATTTGACTTTAGTTGTTGTGTAGAATTCCTAATTTATTTAGCGATACATAAAAACAGTTAATTAACTGTTTTTTCATTATCAAATTAATTGGTGGCAGGTCTCTGTTGCTGGAGACCGTCTAGGTAAGTATCACCGCCAGTCCTGTAGTCTCGGGCTATTGAGTCTAGGACTAAGGTATTCCCTGCCTGTCGTACAAGGCGACTAAAAGGGTCCTCGGGTTCGTGGGCTTTTAGGGTGGGGGCCCTTAGAGCTTAATAAGCAAGCCTTAGGAGAACGGCAAAAGCATGGTGGTCTTGTATTTGCCGCAACACAGTGTGGGTGCTAAGGAGGGCTCTGCCTTTCCGTGGGATGTTTTAACCAGAGTGCATGGAGGCACCGGTGCGTTCCGTAGGAGATCCCGGAGCCCCTTCTAATGCACTGAGGGAGACCACCGAGGGGGTTTTAGTGGGAAGAAACCCCACATAACCTTGTCTTCCCTCCAGAAGCAAGGTTTCTTTTAAGAAGACTTCCCGCGCGATAAAAAAGGACTCTGTTGTATCACTTACCATCAGGTGAACATCTCATTCGTCTAGTCGCTTCGTTGAATAAAAAAGAAACTAACAATAAATAATGTACAAAACAAATATTCGGTGCGGTCTGTGACCCGATTGTAGTCGCACATTCACACAAATCCACCCAAAAACAATAAACATTGACAAGTAATTAATTAATACAAAATTACTCAACTATGAAATAAGTTGAAGTACAAAAGCCTCAGTCTGATATTATTTTAAGAAGCGAAAAACGTTCACCTGATAATAAGTGATATGGCTGTCTATAAAAATCTCGCTCCAGCTAGGATAACACACACCGCACCAAACGTTGCACGTCGCCTTGAGACATAAGATGTTGAGTCTCATTCAGTAACTTCCCTAGCTATAGCGTCCTTTAAACCGGAACACAATAGTATTAGCACAGTACTGTTTAGCGGCAGAAATATTAGCTGCAGTGGTACCTACCAAGACAGTCTCCGGCTATAGAGACTTACCATCATCAACTATTATAAAATATTTCTTTTCAACCCTAAATCTAGGAATTATATCTAGGTGTTACTAAACCATTTATTATTAATATAGAAATACTAGAAAGTATATGAAATATAGGCAGAGTTATTTTCTTTATAAAAATAAACTTATTGTATGTAATACCTATCACGATTCAGCTGATTGTTAATGATACATCTGCCATCAGAAGCTCTAGATAATAAATTGATAGCTAAGATATTCATCATAATCATTATCAGCCAATTGACGTCCACTGCTGGACATAGGCCTCCCCCAAAGATTCTCATCTCGATCGGGTAAGGACTTTCCGGGGCATTTGAGCCATTTCCCACCACGCTTACTCAATGCGGGTTGGTAGGAGCCAGAGCCTCGTTTGTTGATTAGCAGGGTGCACCACGAGCTGGTGAGGTTGGCTTGCTTTCCGTGAGTTGTTGTGCGGGAACCATTACACCCCATCTTCACGTTATCCGGCTCAAATTACTGCAAATAATTTCACTACTTACTAATCTGAATCAGTGTATGTTCCTGGTCATTTCTTCAACTCATGCTGGACTTGAAGACTCATCAGCAGCTTAAATTACTATCAACCTGTGCTACTGCCGGTGTAGTTATAGGGATTAGCGGGTTGTGTATCAAGTTGTTTTTATTACAACAGTAAACATGTTCGGCTGCCGAAGATGAGCTACTTCCATCCCTAAACTAAGGTTACTCCAAGCATTCGAAGGAAAGCGTTCAGCTGACACCATTTAATTTAAAAAGCTCGGTGGTCAAAGAAATCTCTTTATTATTAAATAAAAAGTCTTTGTACATTGTAGTGGGTCAGGCGTGCTGAGACTTTAACAGCCCCTCGTTGACCTAGAATGCTAAATTTAACTTATTCATTGTCAGGGGGGAGGAAGCTAATACTGGGCATACTTGCACAGTATTCACCTTAGCTTGAAATATAAATATAGTTATCTACAACAATAAGGCATTGGTACCATACATAGATGAAGCGATTCCACGAGAAGGTATCACATCTTAGAGATCATGATTTGTTTTGCTATAGCCAATTTACGTTCCCGCTGTTGGGACACAAGCCTACCCTCAATATGAGGGCGATGGGCTACAGTCACCACGCGGGCTCAACGCGGATTGGTGACTTCACACACACCTTAGAATAAATTCTAATTCATGTGCATGTTCCTCGCGATGTTTTCCTTCACCGTTTGTATTCCGCTGTTGTTACTAAAGTTCACAAATGTACATAACTTAAATATTAAAGTCATCGGTACATGCCGAGATTAGAACCCGCGACCTTCGCAATGAAGGCCGCGCGCTCTAACCATTAGGCTAATGAGCTACTAGAAATCGTGATGAATTATGTTAATTTTCAAAACAATCTCATCGCTGAACATTTCTAAGGGATGTGTTCTCGTAAATTTAATATTTAATCAAACGTAATTAAAATTTTTAATGAGTACACCCCAAGACCGTCTTCCCGAGTTCAGATCCGCGGAGTGTAATGAGTTTCTGTATTGTCTGGCTGCCGGCATTATTTGAAACTCCGTCTAAGTGACTCCATTCCTTTATTGTTCTTACTCGTAAACTGTTTGCTTTACGCGACGGCGGCCGCTTTATAACTCCACGATGAAAATCGGCAGAATATGGATGAAGATTAAATTGAAAAATTATTGTGATGTTAAAATACATACACACACACACACACAAACACACTACTGTTTGTCGGTAAAAATAGGAATTTACTAGTGGCAGGTGTCTACCGGATAACGTCTAAGTCCATCACAGCTTCTATTGCAGCCGACAAACAGTGGTGTGCAAACATTACTGTTTTCCGTATTGAATAGAGTTATAGCTATTGGAATTACTGCGGTAACGAGGCTCAATATCTTGTCTCAGGCGACGGGCATAATGAGATGCAGTGTATGTCATCCTAACTAGCGCCACGTTGTCATGGAAAATTGACTAATAAAATAAATGCTTCTGTGGTAACAAAACGGTCTCCGCCACGGAGCCCTATGACTAGGTTCCGTACTGCTTGATGCCATAAGTAAATTAAGTAATCAAGTTTCTTTTTTATTTTAAGTGGATACATTTCATTCCATACATTATTCTCATTGATTTATCTATAGCGGTGTAATGGGACCCGCACAACAACTCACGGGACCCAAGCCAACCTCACCTGCTCGTGGTGCAGCCTGCTAATCAATAAACCAGGCCCTGGCTCCCACCAACTCGCATTGGGCCACCGTGGTGGGAAATGGTCCAAATCCCCCCAAATGAATCGAGATATAAGACAGTCCATAGTACTCCGCGGTACCCCATGCTGACTGTATGTGGAGAGCTTTGGGAGAGACCTATGTCCAACAGTGGACGTCTATCGGCTGTTGACGATTACGAAATTTCATTCATCATATTGATAGATGTCCACTGCTGGACATAGGCCTCCCCTAAAGATCTCTACATCGATTGGTCCTGCGTTGCCTGCATCCAATATCATCCCGTGACCTTACGGTCAGCGTAGTCTCCAGTACTCGAGTAGTAGTAGTATTTGTAGGGGTTTATAAAGGGGTGATTTGGGTCATTTCCCACCACCCTGGCACAACGCGGGTTCTTGGGAGCCAGAGCCTCGTTTGTTGTCTAGCAGGGTATACCACGAGCTGGTGAGGTTGGCTTGGGTCCCGTGATTTGTTGTGCGGGAGCGCTTACACCCCCTGGATACTTAATAAAATCAAAATGGGTCATAATTATAAGGTAATTTAAGCAAAGCTCTCCTCCCACCGCGACTCGGGCTTTCGGGGACTCGTTAGCATTTATATTGAATACGTTATTAAGGGAGGTGCGTTGACTTGACTTTCACTTAATACGAAATTAAAAATGATTTACATTAAACTGTTGTTAACTGAACATTTCCGATGGTTGTTGACGAAATCAGTTTTCAGGGTTTTATCGATTACTATTTATAGACTAGGGTGTCTCTATGTTTACCGGAACTGCGGTAGTGTGCGAAAGCGTTCCCGCAGTATCCGCCAAAGGCGCAGCGAGGACACCGTGGGTTTTTAGCCAGTAGGATTCTGGCATGACTTTTTCGTTGTCCTCGGGAAACTATCCATGCAGGATTTCCTCACGATTACAAAAAGGGTGTATCTATCCGTAATTTTAGAGCAAAACTGTTCCCCGTATGTTTTGTTGGGCACAACGCCTCCGCAACTTCCTGTGGGGATGGAATTTAGTAAAATACGTTTTAATCTGACCTGTACTCAACACAAAGAATATTCCTACCAAGTTTCAAGTCTCCAAGCCTTACTAGAGTTATCGTTCCAGAGATATTGTGATGAGTCTCTACATAGGTGGAAATCTCTTATACATGAACAATATATGTAGTTACTATTATTCTGTGACCTTCAATAAATAAGTGGTGGTAAGTTGCTGGACACTATTTAGGTAGCTACGACCGCAGCGGCTATTGCAGCCTACGAACAGTAATGTGCAAACATTACTGTCTTCCGGTTAGAAGAGCGTTATGGCTAGTGAAATTACTGCTTAAGATTTAACATCTTATGTTTCAAAGGCACTATGTGGTATAGTTGGCGCTGCGTTATGGGCAGGCGTATCACTTACCATCAGGTGAACGTATTATTCGTCTCGTTGCTTAGTGCCTCGGCATAAATATTTATGTCTTGGATCCATTTACGTAAATGTTACATAATTATGTTTATTACATTCTTAGTTATGTACAGAGAGTGAATAGATGTAGGTATAGAAACATCTATTGTATACACTGAAACCTTAGCTCCAACGGGTAGACAAAGCAATAATCTAAAATAAACAAATAAAGAAAACTAAAAATACTTGTCTTCGAGAAAACTAAGAATACATATATAAGTTCAAATATAGTTTAACAAACAAACGACATACATACATATACTAAGAACAAATCATAATTTCATGACTGCTACATGATTGATGTATATTTCAGTTGTAATATAAAATATATACGTACTTGATGAACATGCATATGCCCGTCTTCTCCATCGCTCTGGAGATGCCCTTCCACGAAGCCAGCATGGAGTACTTCTGCTTCGCCGTCAAGGGCAGCCGGGGGTCGGTGGCCGGCGGCGGGCCGTCGGTCACCACCGGGCCGGCGTTGTTGGCGCGACGCTCCGAAGCTGCAAGTTTACCCAAGTGGCAGCCCATCTTCTCACTTCATTATCTCATTCACAAACGAAACTATTCACTAGTAATCTAATCGTTCACTTTGTTTTTTAAATTTTATCCAATTTGATCACCTGTCGCCTTAACACTAAACACTTCAAAAGTAACTTTTTGGTATTTCAGATATGTTTGAGCACGTCACAGATCCGATGGGGTCATGTTCGTGGTGATGCAGCTTCACATTTCAACGCGCCACATAATCCATCACCGTTCGCAGTGTTCAATGTGAATTTCTCATTTCACCGGCGGCACGCGATGCTGTAGCGATCCTGGCGAATTGAAATTCCGACATTTTCCGTATCCGAGCTTTCATAACTCCTTTATCTAATCTGATCCGCCGCCGGAGTGCTGCTGGAGGCGGCTACCTGTGAAATGAGAAAATTATGTATGTAGCGACATGCCTGAACACGGAAGCCGGGTTAAAGTTGACGCCGCTGAACTTCCGCTGTGTACGAATCGTACAGAGCTCGACTTGCTATTCCATAAATCTACTTGCTGAATAAATTATTGACTACATTCACACTGAAAAGAAACAAGTCCAGCAGTTATGTAAAAAAAAAACACTACTAATTACCAGTAGTAAAGTGTTTTCTCTATCGCTCCTATTTCTTAGTTGACTTCTATTGCCTAGACTTAGCACCTTGTGTCTCAAAGCGACAAGCACAATGTGGTGTTGTGTAGATCATCGTTACTAGCAACACAGTGTTTTGGTCAGGTGAATCCTTACTATCAAGTGATCGTCTTGTACCTTACAACGCTTCTTAGAATAAAAAAATCTGGGATTTCATCTTGAATTCAGAGATGGTGTAACTTTACGTTTTTATTACTCACTTACTATCTATAAGTTAGCGACGCTGCGATTTCTATTTGAAAATAAAACTTTTTCGAAAAATCAAAACAAAAAAAAAACTCATCCTCATCATCATCAACCCATAGACGTCCACGGCTGGGCACTGATTCTACATACTTCCTCAAAGATCTCTACGTCGATCGGTTCCGCGTTACTTGCATCCAGTAGGTTTCCACGACTCCCATCAGATCGTCGGTCCACCTTGTGGGAGGCCTCCCAACACTACGTCTACCGGTACGCGGGCGCCACTCGAGGACCTTACTGCCCCATCGGCCGACAGTCCTTCAAGCAATGTGACCTGCTCACTGCCACTTAAATCTGGTAATCTTTTAAGCTATGTCGCTGACCTTAGTTACTGAACTATTAACTTATTATTTTTCAGTAGATATTGACTTAACAAAACTTAACCTCAAACGTTTGCTTTCTCGTCATTACATTGAACCGTACAACTAAGCGAAATAACATCGTCCCTTTCGTCTTAGAATACTTGTGTGTTTTCCCTTCAATTATCCGCTTCCGTTGAATACAATGTTAAATGTTATTACTGCTCGTTATGACAGAACTTTCACTAGAATAACAAAAGAAGACACAAACTTCACAGGGTTTATTATAAATTGTCGGTGAAATGGCCTCAATGATATAACTCAGGCGGATATAAGTTATTGTATAAATAAATGTCGATCAAAACTAAAAGCCCAGTTTAATATAGACTATGTAATAGACGATTGTATTTTATTTACAAAGATTTAACATTTATCTTATTTTCACATGGTGTTTAATAACATTAACATCATGAATTTACACCCAGAATCCTCTCTCTCATATATTGATAGGGGAAACATCGATACTGTTATGACGTAACTTACAAAGGGGATTCTAAAAGAACCGTAGTATCAATCACAATTGTAGCAGCAGTCATGAGTTTAATGTTTGTAGTAAGTCCAATAGGTTATTTATTAATGTATTGTAACCTATATTTATTATATATATTAATCATCATCAGCCGATAGACGTCTACTGTTGGACAAAGTTCTACTTAAGATCTCCATGTTGATCAGTTCTACCCTACCGGTGTAAATAAGCTTACACCTAATGCTATCTACGATGAAACTATATTTGGTAACAATAATTAACTGGCTGAAGCATGTTTTAAACCGGAAAAGCACTAAAAATTTTACATAATAATAATCGAGTTAACTGTAATAAATAACTATAAAAACTATAAAGTTTCCTTTTCTAGAAATTTTACTATTAAAAAGTATGGCCACTTTACATTGTCATACTTTTTAGTAGTAAAATTTCTGGTCAGGTTTAATTATATTCATTCCTCTGTGTTTTATCAGTTAAAAATAAACCCTTATGTTAGCTGTTTTTAATGATTGTTTAAACAATTTGTGTTTCAACTTTGTTTACTTCGTTTAAATTTTTTTTATGGAAAATATTGAATATACGATCGACTTCAGTAATAATAGACGTTTTTCAATAATTATTTCTCGGACAATCATAAATGTTTGTTTACGTAAGCGACCATGTTATGAAGGGGTAGAAAATATTTTCCCCGTTATCTATATATAAGCGAGGGTAGGGGAAAATCTGATAAATGTTTCATAATCTATTAAAGCTTCCGTTATGAAATTTTAAAAACTCGTCCCCTACGTAATTGTACCCGGGGCGACGCACGGACGGACGCGGTCTCGACGCGCCATACACCCAGTTAGTGCTTAAAGAATTTGTTGTTTTTTTTTTATTCATCGAAGCGACGAGAAGAGCGGGACTTTCACCTAATGGTGTACACAGCATCACATCGTGCTCGTTGCATTCAGACATAGGACAACCAAAAGGAAATTTTTGTTAATAATTGTATTGAAGCCAAGAAATACAACGCCATATCAATTAACCTTGATATACCTTCTGTTTATATTAGATTTATACTCTTCTCCCTCTCTTCTCTTCTATTAGATACATATATCTTAACAAGTTTAATAGATATATGTCGACTGTGAATCGCGATGAATTTTGTCTTCAAAACTAATTCTTTGTTAGTCCTGACGCCGCACATGACAGACACGCTCTCTACACCGTTATTAATTGAATTTAACTCAAAGGGTTGCAATTATGAAACCCTTACGTACGCAAATTAGCTTTAGTGGAATATCCGGAACCATGCCAATGGCTAGACGGTATATTGAAAGACAGAAGTGATTATCTAGCAGGAGATTAAATTTACTTATTCACTGATAATGTCTCCTTATCTATAAGTGATAAATTATTAATTATTTTACTCCAGGTATACTTAGGTTCTCATATGTAGACAGCGGAAACAGAACTGATGTCACAGCGGCAGTTTTAGAATAGGAAGCTAGCCAGGTGAGTTATAAAATGCACTGGTTCCAATTTGACTCCGCACCATGTAGACTCGGCATCAAATCAAGAGCTTCCGTGTTACCAAGCGAGAGGCTAGTTAGAAACATTTTCGTTTATAAACAAGGGTTTCCTCTAAAAATTAAATTTAATTAGGAAAAAAAATTACAAATTTTATGTTTTTTTTTTTGTACAATAAAGCAGCGAGACGAGCGGGACCTTCACCTGATGATAAATATATCATCATCATCAGCCGATAGACGTCCATTGTTGGACTCCCCCAAAGATCGGGCACTACAGGCCGTCGATTTAAGGGATTCATATGGGGGATGGTAAGTACGCCTGCCTATAATAAGGTGGCGCTAGTTAGGATGCTGTTCTGCCCTGTCTGATATTGCCCCACGTTGCGCTCGTCGCCTGAGACAAGAGATGTTGAGCTTCGCCTGTATAGTAATTACACTAGCTACAGCGTCCTTCAATCCGGAACACAGCAATGTATGCACAATAATGTTTGGCGGCAAAAATAGACGCTGCGGTGGTACCTACCGAGACGGGCTCCAGCAACAGACCTATTAGCAGTAAAAGTGACAATCTCCATCCCTGTATTGAGAACTTTGAATATTTACTTTGGATACAGACAAAGACAAACCCCAAAATATAAACTAATATCAACTATTTGTAAGGGGTTGATTATTATCGTATAGTAAAGTTTAATGGAAATTTAGAACTATATAGTAGTTGTTAATAATACTGATTGAACGTTATAACCCTTCACAGTGGACGGAGTAATATCTTCAGGTGATTATTTGTCTTGTTCATGGAGACCGTCGGAAAATCCTCAGCGCCGTTGTGGTCTCCGCGGCTTGAGGCTCGGAACTAATATGTCCGCCATTTTAGGCACATTTATATTGTCCTCAAAGGACCCTCTTCAAGTGGCGACTT
The DNA here is from genome assembly GCA_029030555.1 of Ornithoptera alexandrae. Lineage (NCBI taxonomy): Eukaryota > Metazoa > Arthropoda > Insecta > Lepidoptera > Papilionidae > Ornithoptera > Ornithoptera alexandrae. The sequence continues at coordinate 10,553,525 of JARDVY010000007.1, forward strand.
AATTAGGAGCTCGGACGTTGCTATCTCGGTGCGGGCTCGCAACCGACTGTGGAAGTTTATTTTGTCGTTGTGTAAATATGCTGTTGACGTATCTACTCGGGGCTTTGTTGTTTTGCATCCGGTAAAGTCGGAAGTAATAGATCAATTTTGTACTGTACTTGCACCAGGTCTTTTGATAATATTCTGCGAGGATGTCGTTAAAGTTGAAGCGGATCTTCGATCTGTCTACTTGTTTGCATATTAGTTCCATGACGAACTATTATCTTTTAATATACTAAGTATATATATATACTACTTTTTTTTATCTGTTAATTTGAAAAGTATTTTAAAAAGTTGAATAATATATGAATAAACAAAAACATGAAAGATGACTGCTGCACTAAACAGTAGTACAATTATATCTGCTTATTTTACTAGACTGGTTACAAAAGAAGTTGGAGCGGTAACAATGGTAATCCTCATTACTCTCACAACTCTAGGGATGATAAGGGTTGGATCTGCCTGTGATGGTTGTGATCCAATGCCATCATGGTAGCATCCACCAAGGTATTTCACTCAGATCCTAGGTAAGTCCAGCATTTCATTAGAAGAGCTGAAGTTTTATTTCGAATAGAGTTTTTTTTTTAATTATTAAAGCGACGAGACGAGCGGGCCGTTCACCAGATGGTATAAAATACGCCTGCCCAAAAAATGTGGCGCTAATTAGTATACATAGTATATATGTTACACTGCACCATATAGCGCTCGTCATCTTGAGTAATAGTATGTTGTCTCGTTACCTCCTTTCCATCAGGGACACAGTAATGTTTGCACAGTGCTGTCTGTCGGCTGCAATAGGCGCTGTGGTGGTATCTACCTAGACGGTCTCCGGCAACAGAGACCTACAACCACTAATATCTTTTGAACCCCTTCAAAAGTACAGAACCATCACTTGACCATAGAGGGTATATAAAGAAAAAGTCTCCACATAAATTTAATTGCTCCTAAAAGACGAAGTATACTTTATAAGATTTTACCATCGATATTGAATATATAAGATTTCTCTCTCATCTCACTCCTCTCATTATTCCTATCAACTTGAGATGAAAAGTTAAGTTTAATTTGGTGATCTCATTCTGTGAATACTTTAAAAAGTAATTACAACAATACAATGAAAAGTAATCGAAAAGTTATAAACTTGACTTTTAGTCGCTGGTGGAGGGCACAGGGGAGTTTCGGTTCCACTCGTGTTATGATATTTCAATATAAACTTCATAATACCGAGTGAAGTTAACTTGGTTAACTTAATACGTAGAACATTAAGTATTTAATTATTTTACTTGTATTAAGTTTGTATTGCTGGTGGTTGTATGTAAAGGTCTACCTTAGCAAAGTGTATAGGTACCAAGTAGCAGCGTATCAATTTGAATGGCCAGCTAGTGCATCGTAAAAATCTAGATTTAATATCGCATATCTCAAATGTTGCAGCGCTGGATAGACGTCTAAATTATCACCCATATTATGTTCTGAAGTTTTATTTACAACCCTTGTTGGTTTTGTGTGTTCATGATATTTAAAAATACTTTTACTAGATAACCAGGTGGATGTCAAGATACCGTCCCACCGTATATGTACTACCACAAATAAGGTCCTAGAAGGTAGCAGACCTATGCATGGAACAGGTCGCGCTATCAAAGCAATCGTACATACAAATATATCTATATATATAATCAAGTTCGGTATTCTTTGTTCGCCAAACACGTGAAAACTAGTGAACGTATCGGCATAGGACCATTCGACGAGAAATCGTTTGTGGATCGTTAAAGGTTAATTTGTTTTTTGAATTTCATAGATCCTTCATTATTAAATTTCTAATTATCTTTCGTAAACATTTTCTCTTAGTATTATTCATGCAGTTGCTATAGTAACGGTTTGTTTGTTTCAATCTCTGTAATTATTGAATTCATATTAACGGACGTTCACTTACAGGGATGTAAGTCCCGCACAACAACTCACGAGACCCAAGCCAACCTCACCTGCTCGTGGTGCATGCTGCTAATAAACAGACGAAGCTCTGGCGCCGACCAACCCGCATAGGGCTAGCGTGGTCCCATTACGCCCAAATCCCCCAAATGAACTCCTACAAAAGACGGCCCCTAGAGTCCGGCAGTACCGGCGGACATGCTGATTGTGGCGGACATTGGCAAGGCGCCAGAACCAGCGGTGCTAAGAATCCCCGGGCGGCGACGATTTCCCGTCAGACGACCTTGGCCCTGGCAACATATAACGCACGCACATTGCGAACCGAGCAGAAGCTGCTGGAACTAGAGAAAGAATTGAGCAGGATTCGCTGGAGTGTTGTGGGCCTATCTGAGGTCCATAGAGAGGGTGAAGACACAATAACCCTCAAATTCGGCAACTTGCTCTATTTCTTGGAGGGCGAAAAACAGTCCCAAGGTGGTGTCGGGTTTACTGTCCACAGGTTTCTGGTGAATAATGTTATACAGATCATGAGTGTGTTGAACAGAGTAGTGTACATTATACTCTGAATCACGAAACGTTACTCGCTGAAGGTCTCCGAGTGGAGCGCGCGTGGCGGAAGACGTAGTGTTGGGAGGCCTCCCTTGTGGAAGGTTGACCTACGATCGGGTGAGCATCGTGGGAACCCACTGGATGCCAACAATGCGAGACCGATCGACGTGGAGGTCTTTAGGAGAGGCCTATGTCTAGTTGTGGACGTCTATCGGCTGATGATGATAATGAATGTTCACTCTAAAATATTGATGATTAATTATAGCACATTAAAGTATAAACAAATACAGATTTAGTAACTAATAAAATAAAAAATAAAGTATAAACTGGGAAAATATATGAATATTTTCCCAGTTTGATGCTTCCTTCATATTTGCTCAGGAGACTGTAGAGAGTAGTTTTTGCTGTACAGGAAATCCGGTTAGAAGATCTGAAATTCTCACCCTTTGCGTTGCAAGTAATTGATTTTAAGGTCAAAGCGTCGCAAATATGAGAGCATTTAGTTAATAAATTAGTTTCCGTTTCAATATCCAAGTCGGGGAAGGGTGGAACTTTAACGATCCATGTTTATTACACACAATTTTCTTCTGATGGTAACTGATACGCCGGCCATAACATCGTGGCGCTAGTGAGGATAGTATACACAGCATCACATTGTTCCCGTCGCTTAAGACATAGGATGTTAAATATTGTTACTCCAGTAACTACACTAGCTACACCGCGCTTCAAAACGAAACAAAGTAATGTTTGTACACTACTGTTTGGCGGCGGAAATAGGAGATGCGGTGCTACTACGCCCCGCTCTGCATACTCAAGTTCAGAGGATCTTCTAAGGGTATATATGTTACATATTGGTGTATTGTGTTATCATCATCAGCTGATAGAAGTCTACTGGTGGATATAGGCCTCCCCCAAAGATCTCCAAATCGATCGATCCCGCAATACTCACCAGATCGTCGGTCCACCTTGTGGGAGGCCTCCCAACACTACGTCTACCGCCACGCGGGCTCCACTCGATAACCTTACTGCCCCGTCGGCCGTCGGTCCTTCAATGTGCCCTGCCCACTGTCACTTAAGTCTAGCGATATATACATAAATATTATATTACATATACCTTCATCAGCCGATAGACGTCCACTGCTGGACATAGGCCTCCTCCGAAGATTCCCACATCGATCCGGTAGGGATTCATATGAGGGGATTTGAGCTGATTTTCGCCACGTTGGCCCAATGCGGTAAGTGAGAACCAAAGTTTCGTTTGTTGATTAGCAGGGTGTACCACGAGCAGGTGAGGTTGGGTTGGGTGCCGTGAGTTGTTGTGCGGGACCACTTACATCCATATATAACATATACATGACAATATACTATGACTTCCACCAAATCCTAGTTGACATCTAATCTAACCTTTTCAAAATTCTTTAAGTTAATAATATACAAAGTGGGAAAATAAGAAAATTGCAACAGTTAAAAGGTTATAACTGCGTTTAAATTTGTATGAAATATTTTCGGTTTCCATGGCAACAAATGTATTATAATTAAGTATAAAATAACTGTACACCTGTCGGCTTTTACTATACATACTCGCTGATATTGAAACTAATACTATATATATAAGGTTATACTAAAAGTAGTTAAGTTATACTAAAAAAAATATCTTTCGGCGTAGTATACTGCGCTGTGATAAATATTTTTTATCATTAATTCGTGCTGATATTAACACTCGTGGTGTGGATAACTAAATCTCTGATAAGGTTAACTTATATCATATTCTAATTTGGAGTTGGGTTTTTTTGCATTAATATTTGACCTCATTTCTACTCGATATTAAGCGACAATGGGTCCGTGGATAGTGACACCTATAATGACTGTCGGAAGGCAGTACTGTCGTGGTAGCACATTTGTAATAAGGCAGTAGGTAGCTGCGTGGTCAGACACCATCATCAGCCGACAGACGTCCACTGTTGGACATATGCCTCCCCCAAAGCTCTCCACACTGATCGAATCAACTTAAACAATCAAATTTAAACATTTTTTTAACGAAAATAACTAATTAATGTTTTAATGATCTAAATTCTAAATTTGTTAAACATTGTACTGCGCGTAAGCTCGTCGCGGGGAGTGACGCAGTCCTCCTCAGCACCCTCTCTTTGTTAAAACGCGAGACCTCGGACTTGTCCACCCAGGGCTCGCTGCGCCATTAGAGCCCCCACCTTCAAAGAAGATAAACCTAATTAGTTTGCTGGCTTCAGGTCTGATTACAGTGACGTAACGTCTCGTATCTAGACAGACTTCAGCGTGGGTATATAGAGATCTAAGATTGGATGTAGAATAAATAAAAAAAAAAATCCGATTTGATATTGGAACTAAATGTGCGGCAATAGGTTTTATCAGTCAATTCCCGCTTTGATGCTGCGAATCGTAATGCAGCACAGCTGGACTGACGCTGACGGGGCGTTCAATTCTCCAGCTCTGCGATGGACGGGGCACCGTTGACGGGTGCGCTTTGTAACGTTACACGTCAATCGGAAACGGATGCTATCGAATGTTTCCTTTTGTCGGAATCCGAATTGGTTACAGACCGCATCAGTTTTGTTAAAACCTCCCATTATTATAAGAGCAACTCGTGCATCTGGTGGAAAAAATAGACTCCAACAGCAACCCTGTAAACCATCATCGATAGGCTGAAATAACAAATGATTGACCACACTTGGAACTTCAGTTTACTGGTAAAATAGGTTAGTATGTATTTCAGTAGTCAAGGAGAACCGGAGTTGAGAAACATAAAAGTAATATTTCCTCATTACTGTCCGGCGGTAGAACTTGTTATCAGTGTAAGGTCTCTGCTCCGGAGACTGTCTAAGTAGGTACCACAGCAGCTCCTATTACAGCCGATAAACATCTGTATGCAAACATTACTGCGTTCCGAATTAAAATGTGCCATATCTAGTGTATTACTGGGGTAAGGAGACTGATAATCTTAAGTCTGAAGACGAGCATAATGCAGTGCTGTTTATATTATCCTAACTAGCGCGACGATATTATAGGCACGCGTATATCTTACCATCAGTTGATTCTTTTCCTCGTCTCGTCGCTTCGTTATATATATAAAAAAAAGCCTAATTATTCCTAAACAAGTAAAACTTATGTGGACTGTGTATATCTTTGTAATACTTACACCCTCGAGAACCTCCGGTTATGTTCTCTCAGAAGCGTCAAATTTATCATGTTAATTTCCCCTCACGTACACAAAAGCGGGTGTGACGTCATCGTGTAGCGCCGTATTCCGTTAATTAAACCACTCCCCCTCACCCCCCGAAGATGGAAAAGGGACCGCAAGAAATCTGATAAATGAAGTTAATCTTCTAACGTGCTCCCCGACCTGCTGAAGTGTAATGAAGTATAATCTTGACTGTATAAGGATTATGCGAGATCAGAGCGAGGGATGGCTTACGGTAGATGGACGTTTGTATCATCTAAATGATATATCCGTTGTGTGAATAAAAATGATACGTGGCTCTAGTTAGGATGTTTATACAACACACTGTACTCATCGCTTTGAAAAGAATGATAATTACTGAAAATATGCACTGAAATAGCCTTCAGTAATCATTACCGTTATTATCAGCCTTTGTTCATTCACTGACTGGATATAGGCCTCCCCCAATGTCTTCCACTAAATGCGATCCCCAGCTCCTCGCATCCACCCACTTCCGATCGCCCTGATGATGTCGTCGGTCCATCTGCAGGGTGTACTTCCACTTCTGCGAGCTGTACGCAATCTCCACTCCAAGACCATTCTCCACCATCGGCCGTCACTGCCACTTCAGCTTGCAGATTTTGAGAGCTACGTCGACAACTTCCGTTTTCCGTCGAATTCCTTCGTTCCGGATTGTGTCCCTTAAAGAAATGCCAAGCATAACTCTCTCCATCGCACGCTGCGCTACTTTGAATCGATGGACCAGCCCGATGGTCAGGTGCCACGTCTCTGCGCCGTAAGTAAGGGCAGGGAGAACGCTCTGTTTATAGGCTTTCGTCCTGGTACATTGGGATATTTCCGAGGTGAGGACGTGGTTGAGTTTCCCCAACGCTGCCCAGCCGAGTCGAATGCGTTTATCGATCGCTTTGTTGAAATTACCTCGGAGAACTTCTATGACCTGTTCAAAGTAAACGTATTCTTCCGCTTCATCAATCACCGCGTTCCTGACAGTAACTGGACTAGGGATGATTAAGCCATTGGACATGATTTCAGTCTTCTCCAAATTCATCTGCATTCCCACGTATCGGGCATTGGCTTTGAGATCATTCAGCATCCGACTAAAAACCTCCGGCTATTCTGCCATGAAAATGCTGCCACGTCATTTTCAGTAATAGACATAAATAAATCTAATACTCTAACAAAAGTCTTGAAAGCTGTAATATGCTTATTCAACTGAAAAAAGCCTGTTAAAAGGCGTATCGGGTATGCGGCAGTGAACGGAGTAAATCGTTGAGTGATGGATGCTGTGAAGATATCTGACAGGAAACTGGCGTCTCGAATTTGCACAGCGTTCGTACCTTCATCCGGTTATGTTGATTGATAGCTGGTATATTATATTTATTTTGCTTTATTTAATTCTACTTACGCCAAAGTAAGTAGAGAAGGAAGTTCCAACGGAAGAAATATATTAACACGGTAACATATATATTATATACGAGTATATATATAAAGACGTACTAGGTGTTCCTCGTCCGCTTTCTTGGCCGTAATAACTTTCTCCCGTTACTCCATTTAGGAAAGGAATTTTGTAAAATCTATCCTTATACGAAGATCCTGATCGCATTTGGTGCAAGACATTGGGGAAGGCTTATCCAGCAGTGGATAAACAAAGGCTGATAATGAATGAATGATCCCTACCTGGCCTTTAAATGACAGAAGCTACATCTCTACCACTGCTTGAAGCTCGCGCAGGTTGTGCTGTACGGCATCCTTCCAAGGATATCTGAGCTGGCGCTCTCGTGTGTCGGGGCACTTTGATTCGCTGCGCCAGAGGAGTAAGTAACATCTCTACCAAATTTTGATTGTTTACGCCCAATAGTTTCTTGAGATGTCGTGATGAGGCAATGAATCTCTGGATATCCTCCATATAAACAGACTAATTGTTACTCGCTCGTTTTGCTGGGCGTAATAACTCTGCAACTCCCTTCGGGGAAGGAATTTTGTAAAATCCATTCTCCTTCGTCGGTATCACTCTTGACAGAGTTGTCGTGATCATCACTTAGGTGTTGGTCGCAAGCTCAACAACACGTCGCCATTCTTCTCCGATGGCCGCCTTCCTAATGCATTGATATAGTGACAATGTGATGATAAGCCATTTACTGCCGCCTGTATCAGGTCAGTTCATCTCATAGGCGTTCCTCCTCGTGGCCTGGTACTCTGAATCTTTAAATCCATTCATAGCTGACCTCTAAACGGCAAAAGCAATATCTCTACTAAATGATGATTCAATGAAAGATATATATATATATATTTATATATATATTATTATATATATATATATATTATAAAAGTATATGTTCAACTTAGTTCAAATTGATTGTATTACGGTTATATGTCTGACGGTTTGATTTAGGTGATCTTTGAAATGACTGAATCGGTTCTGAAGGTAGCTAAATGTCTAAGACATATATTTGTTTAAAAAAAATTTAGAACACTTACACAACATACCAATACTTCAATTGGTTTCCTTTATTATAAAAAAATGTTAAAATATTCTTCAATTATCTAAACTTGGGATTCTCAAACTGTTATGGGTGAAGAGAGCTCTTTCCTAAATGAACTGATACTTCTAGAGTCACTACTTTAAAAACCTTTCGTCAGTTTTTTTTTATTATTGGTACAAATTACTTAAACTTAAACAAATGTTAATTAGGGTCGATTATTAGACCATGTTGACCCTAAACATCAGTCAACGTTATATTGACCCCTGGGAATCTGATGTCCATTCAACCCCTTGATCCCCATCAACATTAATCACATTTACTGGTGGTAGGTCTCTGTAGCAGGAAATCGTCTAGATGTATACCACCGCAGCACTTATTGCAGCCGACAGACAGCACTGTGGTCCGGTTTGAAGGGCGTTATAACTACTACTGGTGGTAGATCTCTGTTGCTGGAGGCCGTCTAGGTAAATACCACCGCTGCGCCTCTTGCAGCCGACAGATAGTAGTGTGTAAACATTACTTTGTTCGAGTTTGAAGGGCGTTGTAGCTAGTGAAATTACTAGCCTGACAAGACTTAACATCTTACGTCTCAAGCGACGTGTGCTATGTGGTGCTATGTATATCATCCTAACTAGCGCCACGTTGTTATAGGCACGCTTATCATTTACCATCAGGTGAAGGTCTCTCTTGTCTCTTCGCGTCCTTGAATAAAATTAACTTTGGGCATCCCTGGTCCGAGCAGTGGTAGCAACGAGTAATTTTTGTTTAATTTCTTCTCTTATCTTTATTATTGTTTGACAAATTTCTCTTATAAGTTATTACCTTTCCTTAGAGAGATTTACCCTACTTTATAATAAGAATCGATAATGTAAAACCTTAAGTTAAAAAGTATAATATAGTTCACTGAATATCGTCTTAGAATTTGTTAGACATCTAAAATTTTGTTGTAATACTCCTAAACGAGATATCTCCCATACAAAACCCATTCCTCACACTTTAAAATGATCTCTCTAGTCCATCGAAGTATACTAAACTACTTATTATTTGTATCCAAAATGTTTACTAATAAACTAGATTGTTAGATATATTAGGTGTAAAATAACTTCGCTCCAGCCACCCTTTCGCAGAACAGTTATAGGATCAAACTCTCCTATTTCAGGACTTAGCTTGCATAACGAGTCTATCGAGTTCCTTGATATTCACAACGATTCACCCAATAAGCTCCACTAAATAATTATAATTTTTTTTAAATAGTTCTTAGTTGGAATGTCCTTTTCCTGTGGTTGTTATATCTTCTTCTTCATCCTGCCCTTTTCCCAGCTACGTGGTGTCGGCACAGTATGTACTTCTCTTCCATATCTCTGTATCAGCCGTCATATCTGAATTCACACTCTTCTTACACATGTCATCTTTTACACAATTCATCCACACTTTCTTCGGTATTCCTCTTCCCTCATAATCATCCACGTTCATTCTCATTACTTTCTTTGTTATATGTCTTCCGTCCCTCCGCACAACATGGCCGTACCAAAACTTTTGTCTCCTTTTCCTATAGTAGTTACTATAACATAATAATATCTAGTATTAGATATTCTTAAGGCGTTGGTAAATCAAATAAATAATAAAATAAATCTCCAGTTGGAAGAAGGAGTAATAGTGAAGAATAAACCTGATATATATACACTACAACGTCTGCTTGACATTCGTGTATACGTACGTATATATAGAGTAATGTGTAAGGATGTTTCTGCAGTCCGTAGTGTTAATTAATCTATAGGATAGGCAGCAGATGCGCGGGACGGCCTATTAACTACACACACAAACGTTTGTTACGGCGGCTGGGGTGAGCGGGGGTGGGGGTTTATTTATTTTAACTCACAACCAACTGAAGGCATCTATTTACTTGCCACTCAGTTAAATTTCTAGTTAAACCCGTTTAAACATTCTACAAGATACTATTATGTATTCGATTGGAGTAATGTGGTGTTAGGTAGACAAACACTACATCACATTACCTTCGTCCTCTTAACATATAAATGTTATGTTTACTTCAGAAATATTTAACTACAACGCCTTTCAAATCGGACAATAGCAATGTTTGCATACAGTTTGACGTTAGAAATCATTGCTAAAGTAATATACACTTAGACGGTCCATCATAATTACAACTTAGTTTGCAAGTTTATTATATTTTAAAACCGAGTCGATGTTGGTGCAGTGTAAATATATTAATAGGCCTTGGTGGTAGGTCTCTGTTACTGGAGACAGTCTAGACAGGTACCGCCGCAGCAACTATTGCAGCCGACAAAAAATAGTGTGTTGACATTACTGTGTTTTGAATAGGAGCGAGATCTTTTAAACCGGATAATAATAATGATTAACTAGCTCCGATTGGGCCAGCGTGATGGAACATGGTCCAAGTTCAATATAAACCCTTACAAACGACGGCATTTAGTGGCCGGCAGTGCTGGATGCCATGTGGACTGTGAACCGATCAATGTGGAGATCTTCGGAGGAGGCCTCATCTGCCGACGATGATAATGAGGCCTCCTTTGTTGAACACCGTCTAGGTGCTACCGCAGGTCTTATTCCTGCCGCCAAACAGTACTGCGAAAATATTACTATTATCCAGTTTAAAAGCGTCGTAATTAATGAGATTACCAAAGTAACGAGACTTAACTTCTATTGTCTGAAGTTGACGAGAACTATGTTGTGCTGTATATCATCCTAACTAGCGCTACATTGTTATGGGCAGGCATTTCACTTACCGTCATGTCAACGTCCAATTAAAAAAGACCTATCATTCTTATATCATCACCATTGATATGTGGTTCCGGATCGCTTACAATATGTATAGGTAAATATATCTCCTGTCATAGTATTTGATATATATTAATGCGAGAGAAAAAAACAAAGCATAATGTAATCATAATCGGCTCCAGCTGCTGCGGCGGCCATTTTTCAAACACATCCGCCGCGGGGCGGTGTCAGTAATCGATTGTCGTATTTGTCTCCGTCAAACTATTTCCACGATGAAATTTCGCTTTAGCCATTGGCAGATGGTGAACAAATTCTCTGCTTTATTTTGTATCGCTTAAACAACCCTTAGTCAACCCTTTACTGGTGGTTGAGCTAAGTACCACCGCGGCGTCTATTAAAGCCGACAGACAGTGTTGTACAAACATTACTGTGATCCGGTTTGAAGGGCGCTGTAACTAGTGTAATTAACGGGTAAGGAGGCTCAAAATCTTATGTCTCAGGAGCGCAATGTGGTGCATGCAGTACATATCATTCTAACTTAAAAAAAAGAAGTATGTGCCGTGTGTGAGTGACCCATTACACGGCGCCGTGTAACAGCCACAAACCTGTCGATACGTCAGTAAGCTAAAATTAAATAAACGCGTATAAAAACCATAAAGTTCTGTTTATTTATGTGTGTACTATTCGAGCGTAAAAGTGTAACGCGTTGAGAACCTCTTCTAATTAGTCGGTTAAATAATGAATAATCATTAGCGCGATATAAACAAAGCGAGCTCAATATCCCGCGCCGTGTTTACGCCGTCGTCGGAGATTTCTGGTGACGGGCGTGAAGGCCGTTGAACAGAAAATTTGCATGTACGGTCTGCAAATAAAATGATGACCTAAAAAAGAGGTGTAAATTTCGCGTGTATTCGTGTGTCGGTTAACTCCCAAACGTGTGAATAAGCAATAAATATTTTATTTCATTTGAAAGGCTTCACAGACCATTACTTTAGACGTTATTCGATTCATATGTATGTAGGCACGATGAGGGTATAATAACTTAACATGGATGCAATAATCAGAACATAGTTTTAAATATTAAAAAGGATACATTTTTATACTTTGTTTGTATGTAAACAATAATGAGTGAAGTTAATGACTGATTGAGTAAAGCAATAATAGTTGAATAAATAAAGAGCTGATTGAAAGAATGAATAAATCCGAATGAATAAAACTTTATATACCGCAAACGATGACGTCACATACTCACTAAACAAACACCGAGGTGAATATTGTATTACAAAGGATAATGGAGACGGAAAGTTAGTATCAGATACTAAGCCAAACAGGACCTTCTTGCAATGTGTTTGAGGAAGTCACGTGGTTACCATATCAAAGTTTTAAATAACTATCTATAAAGATAATAAAAAGGTTATATAGACCAGATTTTCAACTTTGTAAACACTCATGAAGATATTTCTGGAACCATTAGGCCTGGGTCTTGACATTTAGTGGGAATATTCATTTTGCCGATTGTAGGTCAGGTAAGAATGGATTTTACAAAATTCCTTTCCCAAAGGCAGTTGTGGGGATGTTGCGGCCAGTAAAGTGGACGAGGAACAGCTAGTTATAAAATATAACATACTTTAATTATTATATAGTTATTTCATAGCTTTAAATTTTTTTCTAAGATTTTCGAAAATATACAAAAAACAGATTAACTATGCTTTCAACCGTACAGACGTACACTTAACCTTAAATTTTTCACGTGATTACATCACATCACCTGTCGTATCGGAGCGTTGTTAAAGATAGAAGTTATATATATACTCACTTTATGTATACAGGGTGAAAGGTAATAGGTGTAAAAGCTGGAGGGGCTAAAGTATAGCTCGTATCCTGTCTATCTGTGTATGGAATACCGCATCCAAAAACAATGCTTCTGGTTAATTTTTTAAATATTTTTCAAAAAATTCACGATTTTCTAGGAAAAAACTCGATGATTTTATTTCTTACTTATTTCTACACAAACTTTAATGTAATAGTTATTGTTTAATCATTGTTTTATTAAATTGAATTATTAATCATCACTTAGAGGCTAAAACTTTTAAATTAGGTTACTAGACCATGGCCCGCAAGGTGTCCTGATTTAACACCTCGCGTTTATTACTTATGGGGTCAGGGCACAAAAGTCTACTGCGAGGAATAGCCTATTGTAAGGAAAAGTCCACCGCCAGAAAAAGTCTACTGCGAGGAAAAGTCTACTGCAAGGAAAGTCTACTGCAAGGAAAAGTCTACTGTGAAGAAAAGTCTACTGTGAGGAAAAGTCTATTGTAAGGAAAAGTCCACCGCCAGAAAAAGTCTACTGCGAGGAAAAGTCTACTGCAAGGAAAGTCTACTGCAAGGAAAAGTCTACTGTGAAGAAAAGTCTACTGCGAGGAAAAGTCTATTGTAAGGAAAAGTCCACCGCAAGAAAAAGTCTACTGCGATGAAAAGTCTACTGCAAGGAAAGTCTACTGCAAGGAAAAGTCTACTGTGAAGAAAAGTCTACTGCAAGGAAAAGTCTATTGTAAGGAAAAGTCCACCGCCAGAAAAAGTCTACTGCGATGAAAAGTCTACTGCAAGGAAAGTCTACTGCAAGGAAAAGTCTACTGTGAAGAAAAATCTACTGCGAGGAAAAGTCTATTGTAAGGAAAAGTCCACCGCGAGAAAGTCTACTGCGAGGAAAGTCTACTGCGAGGAAAAGTCTACTGTGAAGAAAAGTCTACTGCAAGGAAAGTCTACTGCGAGGAAAAGTCTACTGTGAAGAAAAGTCTACTGCAAGGAAAGTCTACTGCGAGGAAAAGTCTACTGTGAAGAAAAGTCTACTGCAAGGAAAGTCTACTGCGAGGAAAAGTCTACTGTGAAGAAAAGTCTACTGCGAGGAAAAGTCTACTGCTAGGAAAAGTCTACTGTGAAGAAAAGTCTACTGCAAGGAAAGTCTACTGCGAGGAAAAGACTACTGTGAAGAAAAGTCTACTGCGAGGAAAAGTCTACTGCGAGGAAAAGTCTACTGTGAAGAAAAATCTACTGCAAGGAAAGTCTACTGCGAGGAAAAGTCTACTGTGAAGAAAAGTCTACTGCGAGGAAAAGTCTATTGTAAGGAAAAGTCCACCGCGAGAAAAAGTCTACTGCGAGGAAAGTCTACTGCAAGGAAAGTCTACTGCGAGGAAAAGTCTACTGTGAAGAAAAGTCTACTGCGAGGAAAAGTCTACTGCAAGGAAAGTCTACTGCGAGGAAAAGTCTACTGTGAAGAAAAGTCTACTGCGAGGAAAAGTCTACTGCGAGGAAAAGTCTACTGTGAAGAAAAGTCTACTGCAAGGAAAGTCTACTGCGAGGAAAAGTATACTGCGAGGAAAAGTCTACTGCGAGGAAAAGTTTACTGTGAAGAAAAGTCTACTGCGAGGAAAAGTCTACTGCGAGGAAAAGTCTACTGTGAAGAAAAGTCTACTGCAAGGAAAGTCTACTGCGAGGAAAAGTATACTGCGAGGAAAAGTATACTGCGAGGAAAAGTCTACTCTGAAAAAAGTTTACTCCCGTCTAGATTCATAAAAGTAGATTCCGCGCAGGCCCTTAATTTGACTCTGTTTGTTGTTTCCCTACAGTGTTGTATTTCGAGGTACTTGGTTACATTACTCTTCTTTTTAACTTTAGAAACGTTGTGTACTTTCTTATACCTTGTCCGATAGATATTGAGGTCAGGTACTTATTTATGTGCTTTATACGAATTTTTTATAAATAAAATTGAATAAAAATGTAAGTATGACGCTTAATTTTTTACTGTCACGACTTTCAATGAACCTAATTTAAAAATTTTAGCCTCTAAGTGATGATTATTAATTTAATTTAATAGAACAATGATTAAACAATAATTATTTAATTAAAATTTGCGTAGAAATAAGTAAGAAATAAAATCATCGAATTTTTTTCTAGAAAGTCGTGATTTTTTTGAAAAATATTTAAAAAATTAACAACTCTAAAAGCATTGTCTTTGTGTGGGGTATTTCATGCATGGATAGATAGGATACGAGCTATACTTTAGCCCCTACAGATCTTTTACAGCTATTACCTTTCACCCTGTATAATTTATTTACACGGGGGGAAAGCTCAGTGACTTTTTAAAGGAACGATACGAGAACATTCCTCTGATGGTAAGTGATATGCGACCCCCTGACAATATAGTGCTAGTTAGCATAATATGCAAAGTAGTATATCGTCGCTCGAGTGCCAGATCGTTCAACCGACTAATAACATATATTACAAATTGAAAAATTCACAAAACGGAATAACATTTCGGTCTCGAACAAATAGGTTTTTTTTTATTTAGAATATAATTAAAAATCATATTAATATATCATCATTATCTCAAGTAATAAAACATAAATGTTCCAGGTGTAAAATTTGCTCAATGGTTGGACAATCAAGCATTCGGGCGATGGAGTGGCCCTTATCGCTTTGAGATACAAGTTAAGTCTCGACATCCCAGCATCTTCACTAGCTCCAGCGCACTTCAAACCAGTTAAAATCTTTTTTCATTTGATTGTATTGTTGTAATTGTATATGAAAAAGACTAGCTAGTAATTCGATTGGTCGGTTTTTCTTTGATTTTTATTAGTGTTTAAATAAAGTTTGTTCCATTCTGTTCCATAGTAATGTTAATTACATTTAACACTTCAGTTACAACAGCAAGACGTTGATTGCGGAATGTAATATTGAAATCCTCAGCGGGGATGCCCCGCGGCGCCAACGGACCCGTCGTGTCATAATCAGCTCACTCGAGCTAAATAGAAATGTTCAAATAATACTGAATTCGGATCATCTCGATTTTCAACAATATCCACTCAGAAACAAGTGTACCTTTATCACTACAAAAAATATGTCAATTATTCAATACGTTTGATTTCTCAGTGAAGTTTTACTTAAGTTTCTCCTGAGTGGTTTTAACTAAAAAGTTATATTATTACTGATCTAATGTATATGTTTACTGTATGTACCATAGCTTAAGAACACTTGAACCAAATTTCGTTGTAGTGTCTTGACGGAATGATTAATCCATTGAACTTTTAGCGACAATAATATTTTGGATCTGGTTAGTCGCTAAAAATCATCGTACGAGTTGTTACTAGTTCTTGAATATAACAAATTTGTTGTGTTTATATGTTTTCAGGTATCGAACCTGGAATCTCTTTTTAAAAAACCAAAGCTAAGTCACTAAACGACATTGAGTATTCACCGGAACAAACTTATAAGGTGATGTTTAAGTTATTTTCAAGGGATAGTTTTATAACTGATTAGTATTGTATAAGTAGTTAAAATGTATATATTAATTGTTTAAGTTGATGTCCGTAGATTCATTGAGTAATCAAGAGATATTCGAAACTATTAGAGGTAAACACTCAAAGTTAGGTGAGATATTGTCTCTGTCATTAGGAGGTCAGCTAAGAATGGATTTAATGAAATTTCTTCCCCAAAGTGAAAGCATGTATGTTACGGCCAGTAAGACGGGTGGAGGATACCTAGTATTCATAGACTTAATATATAATAAAAAAATTACATAATTAAATTGAAAATATATATATGAGGAGATAACATTATGCTATATTTAATATGAAATTTATAAAAAAAATGTACGCACATGATTGAATATTAAGTGAATAACTTACGGCGGATACACGTCTAAATTGCGGACGCGACGGGACTAACATCTCGCAAAGTGAAACTTCGAGTTGACATTTCAGCGAATTTTTATTTCCTGGTTACTTGATGTGGGTAACTTTGGAAAGGCCTATGTCCAGCAATGGACATTTACAGTTATGATACGTAGATAAACCAACAGAAAGACAAAATAAAATTTAAATACTATTAATAAAATGATAGTGTAGGAGTGTTGAGGTGGATGCGGGGTCTCTGGTGAATAACAACGCACGCTGCAATATCAGCACTATATTGATAATGAGCAGAGTGATTTAAACTACAGAGCAATTTACTAAGTACAACAGTATTACGAAGATCCAGAGAGATCCATTTGATGGATACAATTGTATACTTCGTAATAACCTTCTGTCTTGATTTTTGGTATTACGAGGATCAAGAGAGATCCAGCTAATGGATACAATTGTATACTCCGTACCGACTAGTTGACCCAAGTCTTGGCATTATATAGATCCAGAGAGATCCATTAAATGGATACTACTGTATACTCCGTGATGGATTGTTGAGCGAAGGTAATGTACACAAAGACCTACGATCCTTATAAGGATTTGCGCTGTGATAAATAATAGCGTGATCTATTGTTCATGGTGGCGCCATCTTTTGGGTTATTTGAAAACTTCTTGTCCCAATTGGCGAACCTTTAGACATTCTCTACCATTCAAGTCCGAACATAGAGAGATGTGATGAAGCTTAATAATTAATAGTATATAACATTCGAACACTTTATGCATCATGAACAATACAGAATCATACAGCTGATTAAGATGAGCAAGGTTAAAGAGGAGTGGACCAGCGTCATATCTGTTGAAAAACTTTTTCACCTTGCGTAATACATACATAATATTTACTTTAATACTAGTTTTCATTAGTTGTTATCTAAGAATATATACAAATAGGTGTCTAGCCCACATCTGTGGACTGGTCTGAAGGTTTTTAACCACAAGGTAAACTGTCTAGTAATTATACATTAACTAACTTATATATATATATATCCATTTCTAGTTAAGTAGGAATAATACAGTAATACATATAACGTTTTCAAAGCGGTTGGCGAGTAACACAAACAACCCTGCGGTTCTATCGCATCTCGTTATACAGCGCTGAAGCCCCCACACGAATGGATGGCTGTTAGCTGATTGAAGCTGCCCGCATTAACCGATATCAATATTTGGGAATCGGCTTTCACACTACAAGTTATTTATTTTATAATTACTAGACGGTTAACCATGTGGTTAGGAGCCTTCAGAGGAGTCTGAAGATGTGGTTTAGACACTCCTTTCTATATATTCTTAGATAACAACTAATGAAAACTAGTATTGATAATAGATTTATAATTTCAACGGTAATACAGCCGCAGTCTTCATCATACAATCAGGTAAGACTTCGGTCAGCTTACAACTCGATAATTAATCTAAGGTTAGGTCCAAATGGTATTCTTTGTAATGACCTCTAGATTTTTATCATCTAGATATTATAGTTATAAGTAGGGAATGTGACGTCGCCTCGAACTGATCTTCGACTTGTAACGTTGGAGCTCAATAGCCCTGGTGTTATTATGCTAAGAGAAGCCCAGCCGGTTGGCACGACAATAAAAGGACCTTAGGTCACCGGACATGGTATATAATATAAAGTCAAAATTTCAAAGAATCTATAACGATGTTGACCTTTAATTAGACACCGATTTGAAAGTACAATCCCACAGACGTCATATAACACTCTTCTTTTCAAGGATGGTAAATCCAACGGCCAATGATAATGTATCATCAGATCATCAGCCAATTGACGTCCACTGCTGGACATAGATCTCTCCCAATATGGGAGGATTTGAACCATTTCCTACTACGACGTCCCAATGCGGGTTGGTGGGAGCCAGAGCCTTGTTTGTTGATTAGCAGGCTGAACCACAAGGAGGTGAGGTTGGCTTGGGTCCCCTGAGTTGTCGTGTGGAACCCTTTACACCCCAATTATACAACATTATTAATATTGTTAATTACGCTAAACAGTAATGTACAAACATTACTTTTTTCCGCTTTAAAGGGTATTCGTGCTGCTGAAATTACTGCGGTAACGAGATAACTTATGTCTCAAGGTGATCACCACAATGTGATGTTGTGTATATCATCTTAGCTAGCGCCACGCTGGTATGGGTGGGTGTATCAAATACTATCAATGGTCTCGCTGATTTGTATAATAAAATAAGTCTACAAACTTTATGTATATAGAGCTTATCTAAATGTATCTTAACGGAATTGTCTACTCAAGGTCCTCAGCAGTTAGCACATAATCTAGACCGATTGTGTCCTAGGCGGCACGTTGTACACCACCTCCGTCCTGCCGACCTGTCAGATTCAAGTCGCTCTCAAATAATGGGCACGGAGGTGCGTAACAATGAGGGAAATAAACAGAGCTCCTGTTTCATACCAACCCCCAGCCTGTTACTCGGTGTTCTCACTCCGTTATCACACTAGATAGTAATACTGAATAAATATATATATATATACACAGATCCATATGTGTATATATATATACCGTACACGTACTAGTTGTCCTCCGTCTAGTTTGCTGGTCGTAATAGAAAATTAGACCGCAAATTACTTTTTATAGCAATTGTTATACAACAGCAACCGGGCAAATAATCATCCAGACGTCCAATGCTGGACACAAGCCTCCCCGAATGATCTCCACATCGATCGATCTGCCCGCATCCAGCTGCTTCCCGCAACCTTCACCAGATCGTCGGACCACCTGTTGCGGGGCCTGTCAACACTGCGACTTCGAGCGATGTGTCCTGCCCATTGCCACTTGAGGCCAGCAATCGCTTGGACTATGTCGGTGACTTTAGTTCTCCTGCGGATTTCCTCATTTCTGATTTCATCACACAGGGAAACTCCGAGCATAGCCCTTTCCATTGCTCTCTGTGCAACCTGAAGCCTTTTCTTTTTTGAGTCATCGCTAGCAACACGCGCGAATTAAAGACCTTCGTCTTCGGACACTGCGATGGTTGGGACGTGAATATGCTGCATAGCCTCCCGAACGCTGACCGGCCGAGTTGGAATCTATGTAAATGTTTACAAAAGTTAATTAGTAACAAAATGATGATCCATGAAATTCAATAGATAAATAGCCTATAACTACGTACAAATCATTCCACGTAGAATGCTCATGTTACCATGTCAATGTGCTCACTAGTTTTCACGTGATTGGCAAAGAAAAAAAAAATTTTTGTTTTATATGTATATTTGTATGTGCAATGTTTTTTGAATGATATCGTTAAGAAAAATATTTTAGTCTATTATAATACTAGGACATTCGAGAAAAATCGAAAGACCGACGAGCTGTGCCAGGTATCCGGCAGTTCAGCTTTGTAGTCTCGAGCTATAAGAATAAGACTAAAAGGTAAGTCCTGCCTGGCGTACAAGGCAACTAAAAGAGTTTTCGGGTTCGTGGGCTTTGAAAGTCCCTTTCACATCCGTAGAATAAATCCTGGAAAAAAAATATATGTATGTGTTTGTATTTAAATGATCTTAGTATTTTTTTTTTTATTTTTGGATCGATTAAAATTTTTTTTTTATTCTCTTTACAACTTAAAAGGTGGACTGAAAGAGAATGTCCTTTGGCATTATGTCCGCCATTTTGATTAATTTATCTCTACTATATTTTTGTCTCATACCTTATTTATTGTTTAATAGAGTATAAACATATAAATAAATAAAAAAATAATAGAAATGGTTATTGAAATTTGTAATGGATTGTTCGTAAACAATTTTTTTGGACCAGCTTCCTGAATTCCGGTTCTCGCTAGGTGATAACGATGCGAGACCGGTGCCTGTGGTACGGCACCACTTAGCGGCACGGACGCCGGCGCTGACGATCAATCAATACACCAGCACCCGTGCTCACTGTTTGTGTCGAGGGTTTCAGCGAATGGAGTTAAGTTGGAAAGTTTCCAGCCGTGAATGTGAACGATAATTACACTTTTTAATCGAAGCTTAGAAAGTTAATTATGCTTTTTTGATAATGATGTGAGGAAATAAATCGTATCGAAGCTCGTACGTTATCACAATGATAGATTTTAACGTTCAATAAATGAAGGAATGTTTCTATATTTAATAAAAAAAATAATCGTTTTTACTTCGAAATCGATAATATCTTAGGAGTGTAAGGGGTCTCGCATAATAACTCACGGTACCCAAGCCAACCACACCTGCTCCTAGTGCACCCTGTTAATCAACAAACGAGGCTCTGGTTCCTGGCAACCCGCATTGGGCCAGCGTGGTGGGAAATGGCCCAAATCCTCCCTTATGAACTATATGAACCCCTAAATGCGGCAGCCCCTAGTACCCAGCGGTGCCGGAGGCCATGATGATTGTATGTGGAGATCTTTGGGGGAGGCTTAGTCTATCGGCTGATGATGATGATGATGATGAATATCTAAAATAGCTAAAAAGGTAAAAATTCTTGATATACGTATCGAAGAACAAAATTATTATATCTTTAATTGAATTCAGTTTCCGGTAAACCAAAAGATTCGAGAGTAAACATAGCCTCAGCCCCAGCCGTGGGAATGCTAAGTAAATCACGGTTCTCAGTGTATCTATTACAATGGAGTTAATCTTTGTTTAATTCCAAACAGGATGGAAAAGGCGATATGTTAAGAATTTAATTAAAACAAGGAATTACTTTAGCTGGAGCAAGGCAAGGGGGAAAGTTTCATCGAACTGAATGCCTTTCCGTCTGAAAGAAAGTCGAGAGGTAACTCAATTTTAGCGAAATGAACGCCTTCAGGGGGAAAATTGAAAAAGGACGAATCGCAGGTCATTTTCTTTGCGACCGTTACCGGACGGGCGGTGGTGCTAAAGGAGGGTGTTAGTTATTTAACTCGCGTAGTTACGTAGCTCGGAAACAGCTTACGCACAGCCAACAGATATTGGTTGAGATTGTTTTTACAAAAAACTTCAGGTTACAATAGCTGAAGTAGTTCAGATATTGAACCCATTGAAGTTTTGTTTATTTCAATTAAGCGACGAAACGAGCGAAACTTCCACCTGATGGTAAGTGATACGCCTGCCCATAACCAATTGGCGTTAGATATATACAGCACCACGTTGTGCTCATCGCTTTGACACATAAGATGTCTTGTCTCGTTACCACAGTAATAATACTAGCTACAGCGCCTTTCAATCCGGAACACACTACTATTCAAATTAAGGTCAGATCAATCTATTATAGATATAGTTGTCGTAATACACTAATAAAACGCATTAAAGAAATGGGTCGAAGCATTTTTCAATTTGTCATAATTTTCCTGATCCGAGAACCGTGTAAGGGTTATGATATCCCTATTAACCCGCACCCCCTCCCCTCCACGTATAATTAAAGGCAGCTCCGTATTAGTGATAGGTACATATAATTTGTCACTGGTAAGACATAATTAACGTACGTTACCTTTCATTATAATAAAATAAAAATATTTACATATGAATCATACCAAAGGAACAAATAACAATAACTAAGGTCCTCGAATGGCGACCGCGTACCGGAAGACGTAGTGTTGGCAGCCCCCCGCCTCTCTCACCAGGTGGTCCGACGGTCGGATCGATGTGGAGATCTTTGAGGGAGGCCTATGTCCAGCAGTGTGCGTCTGTCGGCTGATAATGATGATGATGAACAAATAAATATAAATATTCACAGAAAATAAAAAAAATCGAATGAAACCTTTCAATATAATAACATCAAGTATTTAAAATATAATTTAAACCTAGCTCCAGATCTAAGTAATGTAAGTAACATGGCTCAGTACAGGTGATGGTGCAAATCAAGAGTACTGTATTAAAAACCCAGTTAAATTTCAGATCAGGTGTTTAAGGGTTCCCGCACAATAACTCATGGGACCCAAGCCAACCTCACCGGCTCGTGCTGTACCCTGCTAATCAACAATCGAGGCTTTGGCTCCCGCAAACCTGCATTGGGCCACCGTGGTGGGAAATAGCTCAAATCCATCTATATGAATCCCTATAGACGACGATCCCTAATGCCCGGAGGCCATGCTGACTGTAGCACGGGACCGATCGATGTGGAGATTTTAGGGAAAGGCATATGTCCAGCAGTGGACGTCTATCGGCTGCTGATAAACTTCTGATAATGGCTGAATATTAATAAACTGATTTCTGTTAATGAAGCGAGGAGACGAGTAAGACATTCACCTCATGGTAAGTGATACGCTTACCACATAACAATATGGTGCTATTTAGGATGACAACTGCTGCACTTTGCGCTGGTTCCATTGACACATAAGATGTTGAGTCTCGTTACCCCAGTAATTACACTAGCTACGGCGCCCTTCAAACTGGAACACAGCATTGTTTGAGCGGTGGTACCTACATAGACGGTTTCCGGCAACCGTATTTATTGGTGGTAGGTCTCTGTTGCCTGGTCTGTTGTATATTAATAAGCAATCTCTTAATAGTAAGCGGAGAAAGGAGAAAGAGAATAGGTTAAGAAGAGTTAAGCCCAGCTCTGTCGGTTCGGGCTATTAAGAATAGGACTAAAGTATTCCCTGCCTGTCGTACAAGGCGACTAAGAAGGTCCCCAGGTTCGTGGGCTTTGAGGGTGGGGGCCATTAGACCTCAGTTACCGAGCCTTAAGAGAACGCCAAATGCATGGTGGTCTTGTATTTGCCGTAGGGCGGCGTGGGCGCTAAGGAGGGCTTTGCCCTTCCGTGGGATATTTTATCCAGAGTGCAGGAGGGCACCGATGCGTTGCGTAGGAGATCCCGGAGTCCTTACTAATGCACAGACGGAGACCACCGAAGAGGTTTTTAGTGGGTAAAAGCTCCACATAACCTTGTGTTCCCCCCAAAAGCAAAGTATCTTTTAAGAAGATTTCCCCCGCCATCAAAAAGAAGAAAGAATTAATCAGTTGAAAGTAATATTCGTGAAGATGAACAGCGATCTTTAACAGTAAGTAGAAAAAGTCATGAAATTTCTAGATTTTTTTTCTTATCACAAAAACGATTGCTTTACAATAGCGGTGTAATTAATTGCCCCGGGGGAGGGGCGGCCCGCCGGAACTCAGTCAGGAGATGGAATTGATTAAATGCTCCGAAGGGAATATTAATGGCGTCACGTTATATAAACATATATCCGGTTGAACATAGAAAAAATGTTTGAGGATCCACACATAGTATATTTTGTTCTTTAACACTATTCAATTTTAATAACCGGAAGTGCAACAGGTCCACTTCCTGGTGGTAACTGATATTTATTAAGAGGCGTTATATTTATAAATTTATTTTTAACGGAACGTTCACCTGATGGTAAATGATACCACCCACAACAACGTGGCGTTAGTTAAAACGATACACACAACACCACTAAGATCGTCGCCTTGAGACATTAGATTTTAAATCTCGTTACCCCAGTAATTTCCCTGGCTATAACGCCCTTCAAACTGAAACACAGTAATGTTGGTACACTATTGTTTGTCTGCTGCAATAGGAGTTGCGATGGTACCTGGGCAGATAGTCTCCGGCAACAGAGACCTACCACCAGTACCAACAGTAACTATGCCTTGTATGCTTAATAGATATTAAGTTGCAAATTAAACTGCTTAGGCTACACTTAAAATATTTTTAGAGAAAGAGACCTACTAACGATAAAAATATTAAGTTCGTCATTATCATCATTATCAGCGAATAGACATCCAATGCTGGAGATAGCCTTCCCGCAAAGACGCCTACATCGATCGGTCCGGCGCTCCCCGTAACGCCCGATACCAGAGGCCGTCGTTTGTTTATATGGGGGGATTTGGGCCATTTCACACCACGCGGGCTCAATGTGGGTAAATTCGTAATATTTATGAATTTTCCATATTGATTTTAATAATTTCACAGGGGTGTAAGGGGTCCCGCACATCAACTCACGGGACCCAAGCCAACCTCACCTGCTTGTGGTGCACCCTGCTAATCAACAAACGAGGCTCTGGCTCCCACCAACCCGCATTGGGCCAGCGTGGTGGAAATAGCTCACGTCCCCATTCATATGAACCTCTATAAACAACGGCAACACAGGATCGCTTGATGTGAGGCTCTTCAGGAGAGGCCTATGGTCAGCTGTGGACGTCTATCGGGTGATGATGATGATGATTTTAATAAATTGGAAAGCCTCATAAATCGGCAATATACATGTAAGTAACTCTAGGGGATTACAAATTTATTGTCAACCTTAATCTAAAATAACCCGGGTTAAGTTATTTACTTACGAACAGGCACGCCATTCTAGATCTTAACTCCACGAGTTATGGTTTTAATTTGATCGTATGCGGCAGTCACCAGACCCTACGGGACACGAAGATATTCCTTACACAAAGTCTCACAAAGCTCGAATGTCGATAAGCTATGTTGGTATTTAGTTCAATAATATACATACGCATATAATTCTAGACTATATAGATACAATCTTGTTGAGATTAAGTTAAAGATTACTATATTTTATTAATGTCAGACATGCTGTTCAATTTATTAAGTACGTATTAGGCAAACAACATCCTCCTTAAACTTTATCGCTCCAAGTTTCCAAGTAGCTAGCTGCAATTTATGTAGATGTCACAATGAATAGGATTCTGGATAATATATGCTGAGTTTGTCCAAAATAGGATTGCTACGTCTAAAACTTGGATTATAATTTTGCGTCCTCCTTCGCATTGAGGATTTATTAGAATATATTTACAACCATTCTAACTTTTATATATTTTAAAAGACGTTTAAGGAGGGAGAGTTTCTCAGTATAACAATAGTAGCTTTCTCTAGTCGATGCAAAGCGAGGCTAGGAAGACTAAGACTACTGGTGGTAGGACTATGTTGCCGGAGTCCGTTTAGGTAGGCACCACCGCAGCGCCTTTTGCAGCTGACGAAAATTATTGTACAAACATTACTGTCTTCTAGTTTGAAAGGCACTGTAGCTCACTAGTTAGCTAGTAGGCGACGACCATATCACTTACCATCAGGTGAACGTCCCGCTCGTCTTCGTAGTATAATAAAACTATTCTTTGACGCTGTAATCTATGACTACTAACCGCCTGATGTGATGATGGAGCTATAACTAGTAAATAACTGTGCAAACTACACAAAAGGCCAAAGCGGCGAATTATGAAGCTGTGTATACTATAGAGCACACATAATCATGATCAGCCGATAGACATCCACTGCTAGACAGAGACCTCCCTCAAAGGTCTTCACGTCGATCAGTCCCGCGTTGCTCGCATCCGGTGGGTTCAAGCGCTTCTCACCAGATCGTCGGTCCACCTCGTGGGAGGCCTCCCAACGCGACATATACCAGTACGCACACATAGACGAGTAAAAAAGTTTCACTCTTTAAAACTTAATTTGATATGAAACTGCTATACTTATAAAACGTTAAATGAACATGGTGTGATCAGAACAGCTATTCCCCATGGACGACGGTCATGGTTGATCACTGATACGGAGTGACACTCGAATTAACTGAAGAAGCGTTCCACAGCGGAAATGAATTGACTCTTATTGATATCTAGGCATCTCTTGATTTAATCATGTGCTATCTCTATACAACCTAAACTATGACACCCTGGTTAGGATTACCAGTTTTTTCACTCCAGCTTTGCTGGCTGTAATTTCCCCGCAACTCTCTTTGGGGTAGGAATTCCGTAAAATCGGTTTTTAGTTAAACTCTAAATGGCAAAAGCAGAAAATAGAACGTTGTTCATGCTCTTCAGGTTCCTTTTCAAGAGACATGAATAAGTACAAGGCGGCTGTCTTCACTTGCGAGAGGTATGGAAGAAGGAATTAGGATGCAGAATGAAAGTAGAAATGAAGTGTGAAAGCAGAATTGAGTGTGATAGATAGGAAATCTCGTGATGAGTCAATGAATCTCTGGATATCTTCTATATACTCGTACATAGAGATCAGTCAGCACTATATTTCCACTCTCTCTTGTTTCCCCCACATACTCAGGATTACCACATCACCGTCTATGTAGTGGATCTATTATTTCTCCATCTTTAAAGAATTTCTCATTAAATACAATAATAATATAGATAAAAATCTACATAATCTCTTGCTTTACTCCTCCGGCATTGTTGTTATAATAAATCACCGTCTGGATGTAGATTCAAATAATTGTTGGAGGAGATGAGAATAGACGATCAAACTTAAGCCAGTAATAAACTAGCAGAGAATGTAGAAGAGAAATGGATATTATTCATTTATCCTTGTTGTATAATCTCATTTGGTTTTAATAAAATTCTTGGCCACCTCGTTTTATATAGCGGAAATCCCGTTGCCTTGCCGGTGGGTAAAGAATTATGTGTCTTCTCAAATCCTGCGGTATCCTTCTCTATATCTACATTCGGTTTTTGGCATCGTTTTCGGATGCTGTAGCAAAAGATTATAAAGCTTTATTTCTTGAACTAAAATACTTTTTACAATACATTTTAGGAACTAACCTATTAGGTATGAAAATACCTGATTAGTCACCAACCATATAGGCAATGACTATAATAGGATGGTCTTTATTGCGTTGGTGCTTTAAGAATCCCTTCTAGAAGAGAGAGTGCAGCTCGTGCTCCTCTACGTTAAAATATCACGGCATACGAAATAATTGATAACGTCTCCACTAGAACACTAAAACCCTAACTCAGTCAACTCTATATTATAGAGATACTGCAGATAAACTCAAGATAATATTGGGGAGGAGAAATCAATGGTATATTCTAATATAAATTTCAATTAATCTCTATATAAGAATAGTTTATGATAAGACATTGCTCTATACTCTATGGCCATAATACAATCTGGCGAACCAGTTTGTAACTCAAAGTTAGAGTTGAGCGGGATACTTTGTTCCTTGGTAACGGTAATAGATCCGAAGAGTTGCGGTCATGTCAACGTGAAGCGGGAGGGTTGCTTGATGGATGACGTCAGAGGGAGCCCACGGAGCCCTGCCTGTGGCAAACCAGATTACCCCTCGACAACAGGCCGCTTTGATTTATGTGCGCAACAACAAAAGGACTTGTTTTTTTTTTATAACAGCGACGACACGAACGTGATGATCACTTGGTGCTGAGTACATAATAATGAGATGCTGCTGTTGTATACATAGCTTACGATAAATCGATATATCACAATGAGACATTTATGGCTGTTACCAGAGTAACGATACACTACACACCTACACGATCCTTGGCAAGGAAGATATGCTATCAGTCAAAAACTATTTACCATAACAATTAAGGAAGAAAAGAGACATATATATATCATCATTATCAGCCGATAAACATCCACTGCTGGACATAAGCCTCTCTCATGGATATCCACCTTTGTAGGGGTTGATGTGCGGGATTTGGGCCACTTCCCACCACGCTGGCCTAATGCGGATTGGTGGGAGCCAGAGGTTCGTTTGTTGATTAGCGGGATGCACCACGAGCAGATGAGGTTGGCTTGGCTCCTGTAAGTTGTTGTGCGGGACATCTTACACCCCTTATATATATTAAAAGAAGGAAATCTTTAGAGGAAGCCTATGCCCAGTAGTGGGCGTCAATAAACTGCTGATGATGATATATAAAAAGTGGTTCAGTTTAATTCATTACAAAATATTTGCGAACCTCAAAACCGCTGTGGGATAGTTTCATAATTTCCTCTATAAGCCGAAATCAAAATAACTTAGTTAAACAAGTAACTTAAAACATTAATCAATCAAATTACCATTTTTTACTTAAAATGGCGACTAATTAAAGCTTACGATGTAATACAACGATCTATACTAAACATGACCCTCGTTGGAGTAGGGGAGTAATTGGGGACGTAAATCATGTATTTTCGAGGTCCATTTGATTTCGCAAGCACCTTTTACTCAATTTAATCGATTGACTCGGTCCGGCCGGCGGCTGGCCTGAAGGGTACTTCGGATGCTCCATCGAAGGGTCCACTTTACCAGAACATCGGTATTGCGCTGATGAAAAATTGGACATTTATTTCATCTCTGTCCAATCAACTTTAATTAAAAACGTTAGACAGTAATTATTTTTTTTGATTTTATTTAACCGACTACATTATAAGATAATTATCCTCATTTCTGTTCTGGTGGTTGGGAATGGCAGCCTAATGTCTTGCGGGCTGACGGTTTTCATCCATCATCGCCGCGCCGTGGTAGTTACGAATTAATTCCCTGAAGCCAGCCTCTCGCTGAAACTACGATAGACATACTGTTCTGACGTGTTGACCTTCCTCAAACTTGAGAAATTATTTGGATGATAACATTTATGGTTTGATTCCGCCTTTCAATAACTATAATGTATATATAAGAGATTTCATAAGTATGTAAAGACTCATGACGATAACTCAGGAACCATGAGGCCTGTTGACTTGAAATTTTTACAATCCGTTCTTAGCTGATCTCTACTAGGAAAAGGGAATATTCTTACCAAATTTCGAGTGTCTAGGCCTTACGATTCTAGAGACATCATGATAAGTCCTTTCATAGGTGATAATCTTTGATATGTATAATACACAATTAAAAAGGTATTACTTAACGTTTCTTTTTCGTTTCAAATTAGTTTTGAGTTGAAGTACTTCAACATGTATATATTGCTATTGTGAAATGTCAGTTTGTATTGGCGTGTTTAATATGGAAGTTTAAAAAAGCCCTTTCAATGTGGAAACAAAGTTATCAAATATAGCAAACTCCATTATAACTTCGCCGGGTCGATGAATGAAACAATAAAAGCGCTTTCGTTTGTTGTTGCTGTCGTTGTTGCTTCCGATATATATGTAAAGTATGATGCAATCTTTTTTGGATCCACACTCTTACTTCACCAAGATCTAGGAGCTGGTAACTGTAAATAAAAACTTAACAATGTTTTTATATAATCTATCAAACATTGATTATTGCTTTCCAGCTTGAAAGTTTTTATCAGGGAAGTGGTTCTGTAAATATTAACACTATCCATTTTCATCTGACTCGTTATCAAATAGTATTATTTAAGATTCGAGAAATGCTTAGTACATCATCATTATCATCCTCAGCCGATAGACATCCACTGTTGGACATAGGCCTCCTCCAAAGATGGGGAACTTTGAGGGAGGCCTATGTCCAGCATTGATCGTTCCTGCGTTGCTCGCATCGCCGGGCAATAGGGGTTGTCGTTTGTTTTCATATGAGGGTATTTGGGCCATTTCCCGCCACGCTAGCACAATGCGGGATGGGTTGCTTAGTACATAGTAAACCTTATGATCTTACTATATGAATGTAGCGTTTAAACTGTTATATAATATATCTGTAATCAAATCAAACCTTTAAATTATTTGCAATAGAGAAATACTCAAAGGGATTTCATTATCAAATCTCGTCTCTCAATGGAGATGGCGGGCCAAGGAAAATAGTAAAATTTCTAATATTATTTATCGCTTACTGTCAACAGCTGGAGAAAATGATCAAATACCATCGAGTGACGGGTGGAAAATAGGTTAGTATGTATTTCAGTGCTCAAGGACAATCGGAGTTGAGCAATATATATATATACATATATAACAGTAATGTTTGCACAGTACTGTTCGGCGGCAGAACTTT
The DNA here is from genome assembly GCA_029030555.1 of Ornithoptera alexandrae. NCBI lineage: Eukaryota > Metazoa > Arthropoda > Insecta > Lepidoptera > Papilionidae > Ornithoptera > Ornithoptera alexandrae. Next base: position 10,583,830 of record JARDVY010000007.1, read on the forward strand.
TTCCACTGATGGTAGGTCTCACTAGTGGGAGTTCTCTGTTGTTGGAGACCGTCTAGGTAGGGAGCAGAGCAGCTCCTATTGCAGCCGCCAAATAGTACTGTGCAAACATTACTGTGTTCCAGTTCGATGGGCGCTGTAGCTAGTAAGTTATTATACCCCAGGTATTGAGACTTAATATCCAATGTCTCACGGCGACAAGTGCAATATGGTGTAGTGTAAACTATTCTAACACCGCGTTGTTATGGGCAAGCATGTCACTTACCATCAGATGAATATGTCAGTCATCTCGTCGCTTCGATAAATAAATAGAAAAGATGAAATAAGAGCAGCGGTGGTGTTTACAGTCTTCGGCAACGGAAACTTACCATAGCATATAAGAATCAAATTGTCCAGGATAAGTTATATCATCTACGGCCTCGGTATGACTTTACTGCACCACGCGTAGGTAAAGAAGATGTTCAGAACAGCAGATGCTGATGGATGCGTTATCCACGGTGTATTCGCGGATCTCTGTGTAAGCAAACAATACGGAATGAAGATAGCACTCTGGCCGCATTCCGCGCGTGGGCGGCGCGCGTCACGCCTCTCACTCTAACGCTGCTTTTCTATTTAATCCGTATTATTTTACTTCAAAATACAACTTCCGGTTGCTCCCAGATAACAATGTTGAAGTATGAAAATTATAGATTCGCAATATTAAACTTTTGTGATGCTTTTGTTGTTGCCTGCCCATAACAACAAGGAGCTAGTTAGATTGATATATCATTATTATCATCATCATCAGACAATAGACGTCCACTGCTGGACCTAGGCCTGCCTTAAAGATCTCCACGTCGATCGGTCCCGCGTTCCTCGCAACCAGTGGGTTCCCACGACTTCCACCAGATCGTCGGCCCACCTTGTGGGAGGCTTCCCAACACTACGTCTACCGGTACGCGGGCGCCACCCGAGGACCTTATTGCCCTGCCCACTGCCACTTAAGTCTAGCAATCTTTTGGGCTATGCCGGTGATTATAGTTCTGCGGATCTTCTCATTTCTGATTCGATCACGCAGAGAAACTCCGAGCACAGAGCAGATGATATCATCAGTATATATATACTGCGCCACATTTCGCTCATCGCCTGAGACATAAGATGTTGAGTCTCGTTATCTTAGTAATTAGACTAGCTACAGCGCCATTTAAGGCGGAACACAGTAATGCTTACGCACCACTATTTGTCGGCTGCAATAGGCGCTGCAGTGGTACCTACCTAGACGGTCTCCAACAACAGATAACTCCCACCAGGGAGACCTACCATCAGTGGAAGAAATCCTGGCCGCCGAACAGTACTGTGAAAACATTAATGTTATGTACTTATATATAATGATCTGTTATGATCAGACAACGGCAGCAATAAGTGGCTCATCATCGTTGCCACTGTATGAGTGCACTAGGAAGGCGGCCATCAGAGATGCATGGCGACGTGTTGTTAAGCTCGTGACAAACACCTAAAGTGATACCACGTCAAGAGTGATACCACCGACTAGGAAGAAGAAGAGTATATATATATATATATGTATTACAGTCAGATTGTTTCAAACGTTTTTAAGAGTTGCTCTCTCATAGACTGATAATATTCATATTAAAAGAGATTTAATTTTACGGGCATTTACAGCATCCCCGGACAAATCTTTGTAAATTTTTAAATGGATTTTCTTTGTAAGTAAACATTTCATATTAATTTAGTGAAAAGCTGTTACATTGAAGTTACCAACAAACACTTCAATTTTGTTTAATGGTATGTACGAGTGTATATGTATATATGTATATATGTATATATGCCGCGGTGTTGTTACACTCGGCGTCTGCTTTCTGTTGTTTACGTCAGGTTTCATACTCTGGCAATGTTTCTGGAAATGATGCTGGTGTTTAATGATATTGTGAATATCTCATTCAATGTAGCATTTCGAATCTTAACGGAAAATTTGAGATTGTTTCTTGATTTCTTCTCTAATAAACTTGCATATCTCGTAGAAAGTTCATTCTTCTGTTACAAATATATGGTAAATAATTCAGGACCTATCAGCGTGGAGATCTTTAGAGGAGGTCTACGTCTAGCAGTGGACGTCTATCGGCTGATGATAATATAATTCAGTTTCTCTATATCTTGAATAATACAATTTTGTTTAATTTTATTACAATTTATTTTATATTAGATGTTTTCTCGCTTTACTGGATGTAACATACCCCGCAGTGCTGATTCGAGGTAAAATTTTGTAAAACTCATTCTTAGATAAACTATACTCGGAAAAATGAATATTCCTACCAAATTTCACATCTTTAGGTCTTATGGTTTCAGAGATATTGTGATGAGTTTCTATATGGGTGAAAATCGCTCATGTATATATATATATATATATATATATATATTATTTATGATGATATATGTTTTCTATTTACATATACAGACTGTTCAATTAGAATAGAGTTAACTTTAAGAACAATTAAATATATTTTAGCTATCGAAATAATATATAAACCTATTTCGAAGGCGAACAGACGCAACTACCTAGATTTTTTCCAGTTACTAAGTAGTAACGCAAATATTACCGTGTCAAGGTTCGAAACTGGTAAATTTATAACCCTCACATTCCTCTATCTCGGTTGTGTTTATAATGGAGGTACTGCGATATATTATTATGTTGATGATGACCTTCGAGGATCACTAAAACCAATTGGGTTAAAATCTTCATGTACCCTGACATCGCCCTATGTTTTCTTAATTTTTACTCTCCATGCAAAGGAATCCTACCATTTAATCTTCCTTTGCGACTAACGCGATATTGGATTAAGTTCTGATGAAGAACTGGGTAAAGCGTATACAAATATAACCACTCTAGAATGTAAATAATGAAGTAATAAAAAAAATCAAATTCATCCCAATATTTCAATCCTATTCTATTGCCGCTTACGGAGGGATTGCGTGAATAATTCACAAGATCCAGTAATATTATTGCATTAAGGAATATAAATGTCCTTCCCATCTAAACAACGTTCCAGTCGTAATAAAACCCTCTCCTCCACTCCTCCCGAGGTCCTCAGCGTCGCTGATTAGTGCCTACTGTGTAATATAACACGACCTCGCCGGAGCTCCGGGATTAACAAATTTATTTTAATCTTAACCATCTTTATTATTAAACTCTTCTGGTGGTAGGTCTCTGGTGCCCGAAACCGGTTAAGTAGGAACCACCGCAGCTCGTATTGCAGTCGATAAACAGTAGTATGCAAACATTACTGTGATCCGGATTGAAGAATGAAGCAGCTAATGAAATTATTGCGGCATCTAGACTTAACGTCATGTCTTAAAACGATGAGCGTAGTGTAGTGCTATGTACATTATTTTAACTAGCGTCACGTTGTTATGAACAGGCGTATCACTTGACATCAAGTGATCGTCCCGATCGTCTCGTCGCTTCGTTGAATAAAAAAAAACTGCCGGCTTTCAGAAATTTTGAGTTAACATCGTAAAAGGCCGATGTAATGAAATACACGCGCCCGCGTAAATTTTATTTCTTCCGACGGAAGCTGACTGTATTTTTTTTTTACTCAGTTATTCATTGAATAGAATTATTCAAAAGATTTCATCTGAGTGTCAATACGGGGAGTATTGATTTAAAAATTAATGAGCTGATGAAATTATGGAAATTGCTGCCTTCTCCAATATTTTATTCTGCTCTTTCATTTTCCTTTGCGTCGCATCAAACTCAGTTTCAATATATGTTTATTAAATTGTTTTTGTACAGTCATCTATGGCATGATCCTTATATGGGAACTCGCGGGTCTGGTGAAGATCATAAGAAGTCTCTGGATGCAGGACTAATCAGCACTGATTATGATGATACTCTTAAGACGCTTATTTTACAGCTGAGATTGTTAAAAATAATGAAGGATGTATAATGAGTTTTAATTTGACATTGTTTATTATTAAAGTCACTTTGTACCATACAGTTATTTGAATCTGAAGTCCCAGGTTCGAATCTATTATCAATCCATGTGTCGTTATTACCTAAGACAATCTAACGGACTTAAACAGCGCCTATTACTTTTGAAAAGCAGTTGCTTTAGAAACATTATTATGTTCCGATTTATAAGGCGCTGTATTGAAAGAAATAACTCGATTATTAGATTTATTAAGAATTTGATCTCGAATCAAGGTCTTGTATGTGTAGTGTAAAATTGTTAATTACTTAGTACATAGTATTGTTATGGTATATAAAATGTAGACAGACACACGGTAGATTTAACTGCAATGATTAGATTATAAATTTAGTTACTCTAACAGGATTACGAAATTCTTTTATATAGAAAGTATCTGAATCGAATCTACTACAATGCTATAGTGAACCGTCTCCTAAGCTACGCAGCCCACACAACATTTCATTACTTAGTACACTTAGGCGACGCCGTATAACTTTAACTGCGCCGTAACTCCACCATCCGTTACTTTTATTACAGGTAACATATTTACAACGAAAACATCTAGTTAACCGAATGAAATTTTAACGGTCAAATAGTGTGCGGTTCCGCGTATGTTACCGTTACCAGTAATAACTAACAGTTAAAGTTTATAAAGAATAATAGATTTTTTTTAATGTCTTCAGTTATCTCCTAGTGAATGTTCTGACAAAAATGGTTCAACCCTCTCGAAGAAGCAGACATCGAAAAACTACATCAGACTATCACTTTCGTGTTGATCATTTGGTAGGATAATATTTACTTTGGTTTAGTAATGTTTAGGCCTATTTACATGAGATGCTCATAAATTTAAATCTCGGATCATAACAAAAGTGATTTACCGGCTCCCGCTGAACATCAGCGTCTATGTTAAGCCCCGTCTGAGTTATCTTGATAGTGTTATCCGCCGTTTCCAGTTAATCCACACATTCACACTTCAGGGTGTAAGAGACGGTTAATGAGAATTAAATTTTTATGAAACCGAACTGTTGGATCATGGAAGTAATGTAGCATTTTCATCCGTTGATATCTTCTCAGTAATTTCAATCTCTTGGATCTTCGCCGGAAAAGGTGCTCCCCTATATTACTTAGTCCTAGATTTATTATTCTTTATTCTACGAAGCGATGAGACAAGCTGGAGATAGATATGATAGTAGACATCTCGTCGTAAAAATGTGACCCCAGCTAGGATAGATACACTGCACCATGTTGTCCAAACAATTTTAAAAGACAAGATATTAAATTTGCGTACATCAGCTATTTCACAAACAGCAACTCAGTAATGTTTACACGTCTCACCTCACCACATAACCTTCGGTGGTCATCGTTACTGCCTTGTGAGAGGCTCGGGCACTTTCTACCCTCCACTGCGGCTAATCACGTCCCGAGAACTACCGTAACTCTTCCTAGCACCCTCTCTTTGTTACGAGAAACACGAGACCTTCTCGTACTTGTCCTTCGTTCTGACCTCATTTAGTGAGCAATGAGACCATCCACCTGTTAAAGCCAAACTCTGCGAACCCGAAAAACCTTTCAGTCGCTTTCTACAAGCAGCGATTACCTTAGTCATATTCTTAAGAGCCTGGCACTACAGGGCAGGGTGGTGCCTATATCTGCTGTCAGAAAAATAGTCTTCTAAAATACTTTTCCGTGTTATTATAATACACAATCTTGCAACCAGCCATCTATAGCGATATTCGGATAATTTTTGCCTTTACCTGAAAGACAGAAGGCAATCCAAATTTACCACCAGATAATATATAATCATAAATAAAATAATTCATAATTCCAAAGGGATGTTTGAGAGCGTGAGATGAATTCCGTTCGAGATAACAATAAATCGTGAAACATTCCTCTTGGTGCGTGCTTCACAACAATAAAGGAAGCGAAATATTATTTCCACGCCTTAGCGCAATACCTGCTATATCTATATAAATAAATAAAAACAATGAGTCTGTCTGTAACATCAAAGTAAACACCTTAAACTGCATCTACTAGACTTTTAAGCGATATGTAAACAAAACAAATTTAAATAACATATATATTTGTGTCTTTGTCTTTCATACGTTCCGAAACGGTTGAACCAATTTTAATATACTACTGAATATCAACTGTCTCTATAGTGCAGTGATTAACTGCTCACTTTATACAGAGGTCTCTGGTTGGATTCTGGATCCACTGAACTAAGAGCGACAGTCCTACTTCTGTTCTACGTATAAATGTTCTTTATATTAATGTAATGATTTTATGATTGTTCTTTATAAAGGTATTTACTTATTTATTTAAAAAGATACATCAACATCATCATCAGCCGATAGACGTCCGCAGCTGGACATAGGCCTCCCCTCGAAGGAACAATCGGCTGATATGCCTGCCACTAACAGGCATACACAACATTCACTAATTAAATAACTTGACGTAAACAAAAATCTTAATTATAAAGAATTTAATTAGGATAAAATAAAAAAAATATTCAGCTATAAGTATAAAACAAAGAAAGGAATATATAATATAAATGTAAATAGACAAAAGTATGTACATTCACGTGTTCCGGTGGAATTCTGGCAGTGTGATGACCTTAGGGTCAGAGATCACGTCCACAAAGAAGTTCATCTCGTGAATTGTTATATTTACGAAATCGATATTTTGTTTGCTCTTGGAAGAAGTTGATAAAAGCATATAAAAGCCAAGAAGGACAATTAGATTTCTTAGTAGTGAGTTTAGGCACTGAAATATATTCGTTTATGTCCTAACGTCTTTACTATAATAATCGAAAAAGATCTCAACATTATGGCCACCCATCCCTTATCTTATTTAACCTATAAAATAAAATGACTGTGTCAGTTAAATAATTTATTAGTTTTAGTTAAACGAGACCGCTACCTGCTACTGACCGATATACCTTGCGTTCGGACGGTCAGCGTTATCTAATATACAGCGGCTTCCGGTGCTCTGGTCCGGTTATTTATACCTACTGGACGATTTACAAAGTTTTTACGAAAAGGTCAACGTACGGACCTCACGTGTAAATTATAAGACGATTTAATATTTGCGTTCATGTTCCAACCTGCGATGATATATGGCTTTTACTCGTGTGATAAGTCCTCAAGGTCTAGCAGTACGGATTGTCTTAACTAGCGACCGATATGGAGAGGTGTTATAACTTTAGCATGTATTTCTGTTGTGCTCATTTATCTTCGTCTTCTTCTTTCTCCTGCCCTTTTCCCAGCTATGAAGGGGGCAGTACAATGTGTACTTTTCTTCCATGATAAAGGGTATCAGCCGTCATATCTGAATTTATTACTTTCTTTGTTATATGTCCTTCATCCCTTCGCACAACATGCCCGCACCATGAAAACCTCTTGCTCCTCAACTTCTCTGTCACTGGAGCAACTTTTAAACTTCTTCTAATATACTCATTCTTAATATATAGGAAAAAATATTATCGCAGGCAAATGTGATTTTTTCGAAAAAAACCTTCAATCGATTCAAAAAATTTTTTCACTAATTTCATTCTGATAGAATTGCATAAAAATCGGTTGAACCGTTTAAGGTTTATGTGTTTCTATAGTTTCGAATCGGAGTAATAATTTTTTTGCGAATTGTTACTAAAGGATTTTGTTTAGAGACGGAAAAAGAGAAAGACGAAGATGTTTACTTTTATTTCATACTAAATGTTCAGCTTCAATTCGAACTATAACTCTGTACCGTTATAAATAATACTTCAACTAGGGTGATACGTGAAAAATGTATTCGTAGCTCTCATCTCTCGTTAGATGGCTATAAATTACTTGTATAGATATAATACAAACTTTACGTAGGTTTTTGAAGATCTGAACCCATCGGGGAACATTACTCAGCCGCCAGTTCCACCCCGCTAACAAAGTTAAAAACCTTTTATACGTTGAACACGGAATTTTGCGCGACGCGAAAATGTATCGGCGCTGGTGAGTTATTAAGTTGTAACATTCACGTAATCTTCAGTGCTCTTATACTGTCTACTGCAAACAGTCTTTACCGCCTCAATGGTCCAAACTTGAGGCCTCACAATTACAAATGCAGCATCTTTTTTTAACGTAAAAAAACTGAAGATGATTCTCATTTGATACTTTTGAAATCATTTATATGTTTAATATATTCGTTGATACTTTAGTAAATAATAAATAATAGGTTTCAATGGTAACAACCTTAAGATATCAGTATATACAATGTCTATAGGCAGCCTCTATCAACCAATCTTTAGTGAGTTGAGATGAGTGATGTTGATGAAATATTAATGTAGAGAAGAAAGAGAAAATAGATAAAATTAAATTATCAACTATTACATTTACTTCTTACTTTCAAAGTTCAAGTTTTATTCCCAAATTCAGCTTCAAGGTTACTCCAACAATAAATATGAATTATCGCGATCGGACCACCCAGTGACGGAGTATAATCTTACTGAAGCAGCTGACGTGGTTTAGCCGAAATTAGGTTACTCTCGTATGAGACGACGATAAAATAAATTATTCCGGCTCCCAAAGTTTGCGTTTGGGATACCCTCGGCGAGGGATATGTCACCAGCACACCGGTGAACGTATACCCAACATTTCCGTCGAACTAATATTGCACAGAAAACCTCGTACTTTCACAAGTTTATTACAGCCTCACCTTAAATTAGTGTTTGTTTGTTACCTAAACAAACAAAAATTTAATATATATGTGTTTTTTAACAATACAAGTTATAAATAATTATGTATATAACATACAGCTGATTGGTACAATACTGATTCCTCAGAACTACACGACTTTTGTTTATCTGTTCCTATCCGTCTTTTAAATACCTATACAATTCAGTCTATTTATTCACATTCGCTATTTATTGTTTTTACAGGCTTTTACAGGTATTTATTTACAGTGTTTTAAAAACCTTTCGCTACTCCTTTAATTTTATATTAATTTACATATATTATACTTCCTAAACCGTATCTTTATTTTTCGTATATGGGACATTGTAGTCAGTAGTAATCAGTACTGTAACCAAGTAGTTATTGTTTTTTAGTTATACAAGGTTATAGGCACTTCATCATCAGCTGACAGACGCCCACTGTTGGCCATAGGCTTCCTAAAAAGTAGTCCAATCCAATTGTTCCTGCGCTGTCTTTATTCTATGAACTTGTGCAAATACTCTAAGATGCTTTTGTAATCGGTTCGTGGTGCGGCAGTGATCTACTGTACGTTATCATCACGAGAAAACAATCAATCTTCAGATTGGATATGTTAGGACTTGCTAAACACAAAAATTGCAGATTAAATAGGTCTTGTCGCTAATGTAATCTCCTCCAGACATCTACCCCCACTCACCGTCGGTTAAAAATTATTTTCAGTTACCTTCGTCGCAATCGTTACACAGCTTCTGCTGATCCTAACTGTTGACCACGACCAGTCCATCAAGACTGCTACGATTGACAACAAGAAATACAGCCTCCATTAAGATGTACGACAGGCTAATATTCGAACTCAACTTCGCATGGTATTATCACAATGAGGCCGTTGATGGTAGATAATATTTGCCAAGATTACTCTTGCTCTCGTGTGATAACAGTAGACTCCACGTGTCTCGGAATCTAACTGGGATTCTTACTGTTACAAAGTAAGTGGTTAATCACTACCGCGGAAGTAAGAAAGTATGGCGCATCTATTACAATCAGTGACTTCGTTTCCTCCCTATCAGCCGGATTGCACCCACTGCCGGGCATGAGAATTCCTCGAAGACCCTCACGCCGATCGGTCCTGTGCAAGTGATTAATTTCCTTTATTAACCTTTAATGAGGGACGACGTTCAAAGCGAAGGGAAGCTTGTATAATGAATACGTCGCTTCTATTATTTTTTATTCAATCAATGTTCTAACAAGGACAGCAGTGCATACACACTAACCCATGCCCCACAGGGATGCCCCACAGGGATACCACGCAGGATATAATCCTGTAGAAGTATGTGAATTATACTGTATTCTAGATACAAGACCTGTGTTGTAAGTTAAAGTCGTTTAATTACCTAATAAACAGTACATCAGTTTACTGATGATAACTGTTAGGAGTACAAACCGCGTGTTCAAGGTGTATCCGCCGAGCAGGGTGTTTCTCAACAGACAGGTCGGTAAAGGTTCACAGCATCCAACGTCATCTTAGAATGAAACGGCACAATGTAGTGCTGTGTATACCATCCTAACTAGCCTCGTAGGACGGGCGGACGAAACATCCTGCGCTTTTTGTCCTTCCGTTAAATAAAATATAGTAAGGTTACATAATTTTTTTATATAGCAGACTAGTGAGCCATTCACCTGATGGTAAGTGATACGCCCGCCCATAACAACGTAACACTAATCAGGATATTATAGACAGCACCATATACCGCTCGTCGCCTTTAGACATGAGTTGAGTATCGTTACCCCAGTAATTTCACTAGCTACAATGCCTATCAAACCAAACTACTCTTTGTCGGCTGCAACAGGAGCTGCGGTGGTATACATAAGGCGTTTGGCAAAAGAGACCAATCACCAATAAAAATGGTTATATACCATGTTTTGTATATATCCTAATAGTAACAATCAAAAATGTATACATTTACAGTAAATATGTGAAGCTGTTGATAATATATCAGTCTCCGGTACACCGATACGCGAACACCCGGTTCGCGTCTGTCGACTTCTCCGCTAACATCGAAATGCTTTTTAGCTCAACCTTGGAGCGATCGGCGAAAGGTTAAACATCTGTTTGTATTTGTTCGCGCACACACACACACCTCCCTCCGGCGCGGGTGGGATAGTTCTCCTATTAAATGTGTATCTGCTTATACTACCCTTTGTGCAATACGTTTGTACGTCACATGGCAGTAAACATCGCCTGTGCTTACAAACGATCGGTGACGCAAACATATATTACTTAACACATCCGGATTGAAGGACGACGTGATATTAATACGTTTATGTAAGTCTGTACCAACTTTTACTGGTGGCAGGTTTCTATTGCAGATCATGTAGGTGCGACCGCCAGCCCTGTAGTCTCGAGCTATTAAGGATAAGACCAAGGTATTCCTGTCGTATAAGGCAACTAAAAGGATCTTCGGGTTCGTAAGCCTTGGGGGTGGGGACCGTCAGATCTTAATAAGCGAGCCTTAGACGGACGGCAAATGCAAGGCAGTATTTTATTTGCCGTATGACGGCGTAGTTACTGAGGAGGGCTTTTGCCCATTCACGTTCACCACCCATAACATCATGGTGCTGGTTAGCGTGGTATACACCACATTGCGCTCATCACGTTGGGATGTTAAGTTTCGTTACCTCAGTAATTACACTAGTTACACCGCCCTTCAAACCAGATCACAGTAATGTTTATATGCCACTGTTTGTCGGATGCAATAGGCGCTGCAGTGGTACCTACTTAAATGGTCTCTGGCAACAGTGACCTTCCATCAGTAATAGCTACAGCGCCCTTCAAACCGGATCACAGTAATGTTTGCACAGTACTGTCAGTCGGCTGCAATAGGCGCTGCGATGGTACCTAGCTAGACGGTCTCTGGCAATAATGACCTACCGTCACTAATAGCTACAGCGCCCTTTAAACCGGATCACAGTGTTTGCACAGTACTGTCAGTCGGCTGCTATAGGCGCTGCGGTGGTACCTACCTAGACGGTCTCTAGCAACAATGACCTACCGCCAGTAATAGCTACAGTGCCCTTCAAACCGGATCACAGTGTTTGCACAGTAATGTCAGTCGGCTGTAATAGGCGCTGCGATGCTACTTACCTAGACGGTCTCCGGCAACAATGACCTACCCTCAGTAATAGTTACAGCGCCCTTCAAACCGGATTACAGTGTTTGCACAGTACTGTCTGTCGGCTGCAATAGGCGCTGCGATGCTACTTACCTAGACGGTCTCCGGCAACAGTGACCTACCACCAGTAATAGCTACAGCACCCTTCAAACCGGATCACAGTGTTTGCACAGTAATGTCAGTCGGCTGTAATAGGCGCTGCGGTGCTACTTACCTAGACGGTCTCCGGCAACAGTGACCTACCACCAGTAATAGCTACAGCACCCTTCAAACCGGATCACAGTGTTTGCACAGTAATGTCAGTCGGCTGTAATAGGCGCTGCGGTGCTACTTACCTAGACGGTCTCCGGCAACAATGACCTACCCTCAGTAATAGCTACAGCGCCCTTCAAACCGGATCACAGTAATGTTTGCACAGTACTGTCTGTCGGCTGCAATAGGTGCTGCGGTGGTACCTACCTAGACGGTCTCTAGCAACAATGACCTACCGCCAGTAATAGCTACAGTGCCCTTCAAACCGGATCACAGTGTTTGTACAGTACTGTCAATCGGCTGTAATAGGCGCTGCGGTGCTACTTACCTAGACGGTCTCCGGCAACAGTGACCTACCACCAGTAATAGCTACAGCACCCTTCAAACCGGATCACAGTGTTTGCACAGTACTGTCAGTCGGCTGTAATAGGCGCTGCGGTGCTACTTACCTAGACGGTCTCCGGCAACAGTGACCTACCACCAGTAATAGCTACAGCGCCCTTCAAACCGGATCACAGTAATGTTTGCACAGTACTGTCTGTCGGCTGCAATAGGTGCTGCGGTGGTACCTACCTAGACGGTCTCTGGCAACAATGACCTACCCTCAGTAATAGTTACAGCGCCCTTCAAACCGGATCACAGTGTTTGCACAGTACTGTCTGTCGGCTGCAATAGGTGCTGCGGTGGTACCTACCTAGACGGTCTCTGGCAACAATGACCTACCCTCAGTAATAGTTACAGCGCCCTTCAAACCGGATCACAGTGTTTGCACAGTACTGTCTGTCGGCTGCAATAGGTGCTGCGGTGGTACCTACCTAGACGGTCTCTGGCAACAATGACCTACCCTCAGTAATAGTTACAGCGCCCTTCAAACCGGATCACAGTGTTTGCACAGTACTGTCTGTCGGCTGCAATAGTTGCTGCGGTGGTACCTACCTTGACGGTCTCTGGCAACAAAGACCTACCACCAGTAATAGCTACAGCACCCTTCAAACGGGATCACAGTGTTTGCACAGTACTGTCAATCGGCTGTAATAGGCGCTGCGATGCTACTTACCTAGACGGTCTCCGGCAACAGTGACCTACCACCAGTAATAGCTACAGCGCCCTTCAAACCGGATCACAGTAATGTTTACATGCTCCTGTTTGTCGGCTGCAATAAGCGCTGGTGGTATCTACTTAGACGATCTCCGTCAACAGAAACTTACCACCAGTAAAGTTTAGTAAGTAAAATACTAGTGAAATTTACATATACACACACATATGCGTGTGTGTGTGTGTGTGTGTAATATTGACTCGAAAACAGAAAGTAGTGCACGAAGACGTTATTTAAATGACACAAAGGAAAACGTTGCGCTCGGAAAAGTCTCCACCGTAAACGAATGAAGCCTCATCAAAGTTTCTGCTTCGAAGGCGGAATAAAACGGAACTTTCGTTCGATACGTAAACTAGAGTGCTTTAGCATAATGTATTCGTCTAGCCGGGCGCTGCCGCGGGTATGTGCTGCGCCGCGTCGCTCCCCATGCTAATATCTACATCTTATCGTCGCCTGTTCAGCCGGAGCAAGATATAAATATTTTACTCAATCAACCTAAAATATATTATGATAATTATTATCCCGCCAAGTGGTGGAGACTAGGCATTATTATCCGCTTGAAGGACATCTTGCGAATTAACGAATTTATTGCCTCGTTATCACATACAGATCTGGTGAACCGTCATCAGGAGAACGACCTGCCTTGCTCATCGGTTATGATTACTACATATACGTAAAGTGTATTTTTAAATAAAATATTGTAGTAGTAAAACAGCTACAGTAGTTAAACTAGGCTACAATACGTAAAGCATTTCAATTAGTCTATGATATGTCTCGCTAGCTGCATTAGCTGTTGTGCTTCTGTCTGATGCTGATAAACAAACCCACATGAGATGAAGTATGGATAGGGGTGGGTTTTATTTAATTTAGCTTGGCTATCATTACCATCACATTGTAAATTTGCTGATATGGAAGTAAATATTTAGGATCATGCTTCACCATCTCCTCTCACATTGTCACTAAACATGACGTGAGATCCGGAGATGAGCATATTTTCCATCATTTAAGATAAATATTTTTTTCAAGAATATCCTGCTCTTTTCAACGGGTTGAGATGCTGAAGGAGTATCATTTATCTAACCCTTGCCATAATGCTGTAAGGGATAGCACATGTGAATGGATACACACCCACGTCTGAAGTAGATGTCTGGAACACCTGTGACAAGAGTAAATGCTGGCTCATAGCTCTTAAACCTGGTTAAGTGATAAATTTACAAGAAAATATTCACTTATCATATACTTAAAGTTGACTTGATTTTTATGTAACGTTTGGCGACGATGAGGCTAAAGATGAACAGGCGTTTACGACCTGAATGGAACTGCTGACATATAACAAGATGATGAGGGTAATATAGTTATCAGGAGGAAGCAATAAGGAGAAAGTATTTTTTTATATTTATAACCATTAATGGATTAAAAAGTACTTTAAGTTAGCTTCCAAGTTAAAACTAAAGTACATATAACAAAGTGAGTTTTTAAGCCGACTTCAAGTGAAAGAGCTTTTGTGTTTTCGTATATTACTAGCAGCAGGTAAAGCCATATGGAAAATCTTGATCCCAACAATCCGGAAGCATCAAAGGATTTTTTTTAAAGTTTAATGGGACTTTTGTAATCAAAGGAAATCAGTTTAAGACATCTTCAAAGCGAAGTTATAACGATGTTCCAAGTTATCGCGTCTAACTTCCCGAATATTATAAAAAGTTGGATGTCCTTGAATATATATACATAGGATGTATTAAGATAAGTATACAGCGGGCATGATTTAACCGGAAGTTAGACATGTATATAGTATATCATCACCAGTCGATAGACGTCTACTCTTAAAAATAGGCCTGCCCAAAAGATTCCCACATCAATCGGGGTGGGATTCATGTGGGGGGAACTGCGCCATTTCCCACCACGCTCGCCCAAAGCGGGTTGGTGGGAGCCAGGGCCTCGTTTGTTCATTAGCAGGTGCACTAAGAGCCGGTTAGGTTAGCTTCAGTTGTTGAGCGGAAACCTTTACAACTTATAAAGTATATGTGTATCGTGAACGAGAAGGCTGGATCACCATTGTTAGTTAGATTATATATTTAATTTTAAATATAGCGAAGTAATAATAATAAAACAATACAAAAAAAACCGATAAACAATATAAAGTACGCATTGATTGGATGTCACCCGAAAGCAATGGAGTGGGCTATGTTCGGAGTTTCCAGGCGCGACCGAATCAGAAATGTGGAGATCCGCAGAAGAACTAAGGTCACCGATATAGCTAGACTTAAGTGGCAGTGGGCAGGGCGGCACATTGCCCGAAGGATCGACGGCGGATTGGGCAGTAAGGTCCTCGAGTGATGCCCGCGTACCGGTATACGTAGTGTTGGGAGGTCTCCTACAAGGTGGACCGACGATCTGATGGGAGTCATGGGACCCCACTGGTTGCGAGCAACGCGGAACCGATCGATGTGGAGATATTTGAAGGAGGCATATGTCCAGTGCACGTCTTTCAGTTGATGATGATGAAGATGGTTGATTGGATTGAGGACTCCGAGTTGTGAGCATATCGCGGCATGCTCAAAATGTATAGAAGGTGACTAATGAGGAAGTTCAGCGGCGTGTGAAAGCGACTTCCGTTACGCTAAATTTGTGTTTAAACTCTCTTTACAATATCAAGATTTATCCCATTGAGTGGTCTGAAAACAAATTATGAAACCGTACGAATGAAATTTTAAGTTAACTGAAAAGAGCTTAATTAACAACAATAGGAAACTTTATTACTACTATAAATTAAAGGGGAAGTAATATTAAGAAAGGTCGATTTATTATACTGAACATTCAAAGCCTTTTTAATCAAAAAGTTTGAGAGGAAATTAGGTAAGTTACAGGAAATATCTGAAGTAAAATGGTGATGTGGTCTGTGGTGATCGCCCTAACCTCAAGTGAAGAGCATGATAGAGGAAAGAAGCGTGAAAGAAGAGCGGAGTATGAAAGATAAGATGGAAGTAAGATGAGAATGAGTTGGAAATAAGTAGATAAAATCTGATGGTGATAGTAAAGCTACTAAAGGCCCTGACCACACGCAAGGGGATTGTTAATTACAGAAATAACAAAGTACGTAACTTATTCACTCTTGAAGACAGCTACATTATGTTTGTATGGGAACAGAGACCCTGGCAAGTTGATCCAGTCCTTTGCTGATCGTCCGATGAGCGAAGAGCTCCTCGTCGTGAACGAACAGGTTCAGCTGAATCTCTTTGTTAGCAAATTGGGAATGTTTACAGCATAAAGATGGCGACTCTTACTATATGTGGTCGTCTAGAGGTGGAATTTGAATCGGGAGTTGAAAAATAGGGGTGTAAGGGGCCCGCAAAACAAGTTACGCGACCCAAGCCAACCTCACCTGGTCCTTAGGCACCATGCTAATCAACAAACCTGTCTCCTACCAATCCGCATTGGGCCAGCATGGTGGGAAATGGCTCAAATCTCCCCATATGAACCTCTACAAATGTGGAGATCTTTGGGGGAGGCCTATGTCCAGCAATGGACGTCTGTCATCTGTTGATGATGGTAAAAAAAATTAGGTTTAAGGTAATAATATCATCCATCCCGAATGTCCAATTTAAAATGGCGGATGTTTTGGAAAACTGTTCTTGGGATATGTCGGCTTCCGTACGATATTAGCGATCACCGGAAACTCATCTTTTCTACTGCTGGTAGTTCTATGTTATCAGACACTGTCTAGGTACCACCGCAGCTACTATTTCTGCTACTAAACATGAGTAAATTTTAATTTGATCCGGTTTAAAGGGTGCTGCAACTAGCGACATTGCTGGGGTGAAGAGATTTAACATTTTGTGTGTCTAGGCAACGAGTACGTAGTACTGCTTATATGCTCCTAACTAGCGCCATGTTATTATGAGCAGGCGAATCACTTATCATCTAGCTCGTCTCGTCGCTTCGTCTAATAAAAAAAATCTAGCTAATTGAGGATCGAACCTATAACGTTGTTATAATGAATGTAGTACAACTGTTTAGATGTCAGATCTGTCCGTTTTGATGATCTTCAATCATCTTTTCATGATGTTAAAAGATCTTTCAACTTTCCAAATCGTTTCCAATGTTATAATTTTTTCTTATTTGATTACACGTCAGCTGTTTCCTTTTCATCATGACGGCTTTCCTGCATTCGGAGATGCCTCTTATCTTTCGAGACATGTCTCATGTTACGCGACAGAAGCGGATAACACGTCTATGGCATAAAGCTCAATATAAATTCGCAAATAACGTATTAAAAATACGATTTCCTAAATAATTAATGATAATGATGATGAACCAAGGTTTAATGCTTTAAGTCCTCGTCCCCAGTTTCTCTTCCTTATGACTATTGGTACCATTATCGCGTGTATTTTTTCCTACTAAGCTAAAGTATGTAAATACTATTGTATTGTAGTCTGATGATCGTCGCAGTTAATGTAATTACTATGGATCTCTAATAGCGATAAGAGCAATTTGATGCTGTATCTATATTCTAACAAGTCTGTCATTGACCAATGGCAAAGCACTTAAGGGATGTCTAAAAATTGTGGTAAGTAACGGTAACTTAAAAGCTATCTATATCTATAGACGGATTAAGAAATTTCTTAATCAAATGCCAAGATGTAGTATTTATAAATATTAATATATATTTCATATTCTACGCCGTTGTAAAATAAACTTGTATTTATTGATAAATTAACAGCAAAGTGAGAAATAAGTAACTTAAGTGTTAAGTATTATAAAAACTAAAATCTCCGTTTATACATTCGAGACGCAATATTTCGTGACTAACACATATTCTGTTTACATAAGTATTCCATGATATTAGAATATTCTTTAGCTGCAATATACAAAACTATATTATAGTGAACATAAGGAATATACCTTAAAAAAATACTAGTAGAATAATTAATAATTAAACTTCAAGTTGACTAATGATATATCTTACTAATTATTCCGGTAAACATCAAAGAAACATTTGTGTACAAACTATGATAAATAATATTATAATTTCAGTAATGGATTTAAATTTAACATTAGTTTGTATAAATGTTTCTATTGATTAAAAATATATAAAACCACTACAATTTATTTTTCAGGTTAATCAAACTGAAAACCGTGTAATGCAAGCGATCACATCAAGTGGGTTGATATTGATAACAATCCGTCCGTGAAATCGAAGGGCTTAATTTGTACAGAGGTAATTGTTATACGGGCAACTTACCCCCCGCTCTCGCCAACTGAAATCCGTAAAGAGTCACTTCACTGTACTGGCGCACTGTGATAACACGTGTTGATATGATATTCAGCTGAAAACGAGTGAAGCGACGGGCGCGGCGTCGCTCCGGCGCGGACTGAGCGAGCTCTCCGCCGCGCCACAGACCACGCAGCCGCGCGGGACGTAGAGGCGGCATGCGCTCGCATTTTATTACCAACTTCCACATACACTTTTTTTGGCATTCACCTGACTTTAAGTGACAAGCCTATACATAACAACGTGATGCTAGCTAAGATTTAATACGCTGCACCATATTTTGCTCGTCGCTATAACACATTACTGGCGGTAGGTCTCTGTCGGCAAAGACCATCTAAGTGCCACCTCAGCGCCTATTTCCGCCGCTAAACAGTACAGTACGAACATTACTGTGTTGCGGTTTGATAAGCGCTGCAGTTAATGATACTTAATTTGGTAACGAGACAACATCTGTCTCAAGGCGACAAGCGCAATGTGGTGCTATGAATACTATCCTATCGCTACTATGTTATCAGCAGGGGTGTCACTTATCATTAAGTGAACGTGTTGCTCGTCTTGTCGCTCTATAAAAAAAAATTGCAAATATTTACTTAAACCTATCATATTCAGATGCCATATAAGCCTGTATGTATTACATTCATTTTCATACTCTACTATTTCTTATATACTAAAATTAACTTATTATTTCATAGTTATCGAACTAGTAATCATCATCATCATCATCATCAGCTGATAGACTACTAACTAGTAATTTATTCAACGAATTGATATCTTCATAGTTTTTATTTACCTTCATAACTAAGAAATATATCATAACTTAAATACGGTCATCACGCTATTTAGATGAAGATGAGAATGATCTGTTCCCAGTAATAACAAAACTATCTTACTACCCATTAACCCAAAACTTTCTCTTTACAGTTTGTTCTTGTCTTTAGAAACGAATACTTAACCGCAGTTAGAGCTGTGAAAACTTGATTTTATAGGTAGTAAACAATTCATCGTTGTTAACTATCAACTATGTAACTAGATAAAAAACTTGATGTGAACAGTAGAAACGAATATTCGTCATATTGGATTAACCGAGAGTTAAATTTTACTTTTTTTTTAAATAACAAAACAGTTAAAAAGTTTAATAATGATCCATTCATAATTATATATCTATATAAAGTAGTTTTAATGTCCGTTTGTATTATCTAAGTAATACCTTTTGACTTAATTTATATGAAAACTTATTAACACGATATTTATGGCTACAACACAAATTCAAAATGTTTTAACTTCCAAACGAACGTACTGATTATACAGCATGTTCAGATGTGAAGGTATAAGATACATTCGAACATACTGTAGATAGAAAAAGATATTTAACGTTTCGTTTATAAATAACTGAGCTTTAAAAGTTGTAAATAAGCTTTAGTTCTTTGAAAAGCTATCATTCTGATTTTGTGACAGAAAGTTTCTTTTTAGGGTCCATAAAAGTACATTTAAAGTTCCATGTTTACACGGTGTTATCATCATCATCACCATCAACTGAGAGACGTCAACTGCCGTAAAGCTCTTCACATCGTTCGGTCTTGCTCTGCCCGCATCCAGAGTCTTCCGGCGACCATCTTTATAATAGTTCATATGGTGGGTTTTGGGCCATGTCTCACCACGCCTTGGATGTTGATTAGCAGGCTTTACCACGACTAGGTGACATTGGCTTAAGTTCCGTGAGTTGTTGTGCTACTAGCCCTCACAGGTTTGTTTCCTGTGGTTTCCCCCTTTAAATCGGTTTAACGTGTAAGGGTGTAAGGGGTTATAAATGTAGTGATTAACAGTTTGACTAGTTAAGAATAAAACTGGATTGAATAAGACGATACGATGTTTCCAGTAATCTATATATATATATATATTTTGAGATTTCCACCTGCATAGAGACTCATCATGATATCTCTGTAATCATAAGGTATGGAGACTTGAAATTTGGTGGGAATATAGATACTGCCCTTTAGAAGTCAGTTATGAATGGATTTTACAAAATTCCTTCTCCAAAGGAGTTGCGAAGGTGTTACGGTCAGCAAAGGGCCGGGAACAGCTAGTACTAATTTATAGTCAAACTAGATGACATTCAAATTATCTCCTCGTTCAACTCTTAAATCCATCATGTTAACAAATAAAATTAACTTTAGTTTAGTGTCAAGTTTTGTGTCATTTCATTTCGCAATTGGCACGGTCGTCATAATCAGTCGATAGATTCCCACAGCTGGACCTAGGGTCCCACCAAATATTACATCCATTTAATACAACGCCAGTTAGAAAATTAACGACAGTTACTTTGAAATATTTGTTTCTAGTAACAGTTAAATATCTAGCAGACGAAGCGGCGGGTGGGGGTTAGTTAATAATAAAATCCCATAGTAATTAAGTGTAGTAATTAACTGTTGCATTGTTGGTTAAACTTCCGGCGACTGACGATTTTAAATTAACTTTCGTTGGTTAGATAAATAATTTACACTATCGCAATCTCCTTCGTGGGAAAGGAGGGAGCTATTGTTGTGTAATGTCGGATACTTTTTCTTTTTGTGTTGATTAGGTGTTTTTTTTTAAAGTTATAAATTCACGTGATGGTATATTAAAGGTATAATGACCTGAGACTATAAAACACTATACAAAAATATGATGAAGTCGGCGAACTGAGGACTGTGATGGTTATAGTCTGATCTCAAAATGAGATCCATTGCTTCTATTTCTTTACTTCCTATTCCCAATTATAAATTCCCCCTTAAAATCGTATGACGAGAAAGTCGCAATTATATAGGGGGAGGATAAAGACCAGTGAATGTGATTCGTTAAGTGATAGGGTATGATGATGAGGTATAACCGTCTCGGTCGATTCTCACAGACCAGAACATCACATCAATAGAGTAAGCCTTGTTAATGATACCATACAACAAACTTCTTCCAGAGAAATATACTAGATAGAAGCTATGAGATTACAGCATCATCATCATCATGAGAGTTGATATTAATTTTTATAACTGCTTGGAATCTAATATATTTGTTTTAACTTTGTGCCGAATAGGTATTATACAGTATATTTTAGTCATTACATATATTATAACTTACCACGACTTCTGTCACGCAAGTTGTATATAATAATCTGATTTTTTTTTAATACGACGAACGCTGATAAGATGTTCACCTGATGGTAATTGTCCTGCTCGGAATAATGTGGTTATAGTTAAGATGATATACACCACAATATGGTCAGATGTTAAACACCAATTGTTTTATTTTGTTCGCTACAGCGATCTTGAAACCGAAGGACGGTACTTTACACACTCTGCTGTTTGATGGTAGCAATAAGATCTGCGGTGGTGACGGTCTCCGGCAATATAGACCTATCAGCATTATATCGGCATACCACCCTCGGAGAGACAACACTGTGTTATTCACATAACCGTGTTACTCTAGCAAGTTCTGCGTAACCTTTTCTATACATATCTCCTTCTGTCGCGTCCATTTTGTTCTCCATCTCTTTCTCGCGCGTGCTTTGACGTAGCCGCGCGGGAAAATTCGCCAGTCGCTCGGACGTACAGTTTTCTTGCTGCACTATCAAATGACATGATAAAACATGTCTAAAATATCTTAAACACTAGTCCTTAATCTCGACGAACCATCTGTATAATAAGCACAGGATATAAATGATATAGAGAGATGTTTACGTTAACTGGAGATCATTTCTTAGTAGTGACAAAACTATCAATAATCTGTAAAACTTTGTTTTATACATATATGAGATTTCCACATATGTCGGGAGACTTGAAATTTGGTAGGAATATTCCTTTTGCCGAGTATAGGTCAGTTAAGAACGGTTTTAATAAAATGTTACCTCTAAGGGGTGTTGCAGGGGTGATACGGCTAGCGAAATGAGAAACAAAAAAAAATCTAGACCAAAGCTTGTAACAATTAACTGATGGTAGATTTCCGTTGCCGGAGACTGTTTTTGCTACCAAACAGTAGTGTGCAAATATTACTGTTATAGTTTGAGGGCGCTGTAATTAGAGAGCGATATCTTATACCTCAAGGCGACGAGCGCAATATGGTGCTGTGTATAACATCCTAAGTAGCTTTACCTTGTTATAAGCAGGCGTATCACTTACTATTAGGTGAACGTCCCGCTCGTATCGTCGTGGTATAAAAAAACATACATAGAAAAATATTTTAGGAAAGGAAAGCGGGGTTAAGAATATCCCGCTCAACAACTCGCAGAACCTAAGCTAACGTCACCTCACCGCAGTGCACTCTGCTACTCAAAAAACAGGGCTTTGGCTACCATCAATCCGAATTGGGCCAGAGTGCTGCGAAATGGCCCAAATACTCGTAGAAACTGCCCCTAGTGGCCGGCGATGCAGGCAGCGCAGGATCGATCGATGTTGGGATCTTTGAGGAGGCCTCTATACAGCAGTGGACGTCTATCAGCTGGTGATGATGATGATAATGAGTCAAGAAGGATGTAAAATGAGAACGGTAGCGAAGGTTTCTCTTTGTACCTATAAACAATTGTAAAGATGAGTATCTGTGATTACTGTAGTTAAACACGTGACCGATAACAAGTTAACTCGACGAAAACATCCGTACGCTCGTTGGCGTTGCTAACGAGCCGCCGGTTATGTCCACAGCGTTATCTGAATTTAACGCCTTTTGGAGTCAACTAGGGATGAGTAAAATTGGTCTTCTCGATAAAGCAAGACCAAGACCAGGAGCCAATTAACAAGATTAAGGCCAAAACGAAGACAGACCTATTATGCGAGACCAATATCAAACGTGCAAGACTGAATGAGTCAAATTATTTATCACAACTTGAATATATACTCTTCTAGAGTTAAAATATTTTATATATTATTCTACTGAATATTCAAGACAAAGACAAGACCAAGACCGATACCATAATTGTCGAAATCGCGGTCTTGTTCTTGCTTTGCTCTTCACTAGAGTAAACATTTGCACAATGAGCGCGGCGGCGAGGTCGCGCCACGTGTGAAATTCAGGACGATTACTGCCGAGGTTACTGTTTCATAATAAACATTACTGAAAAGACTACTACCGAATAATGTTAAGAAATACACCATATAAAGATTTTACTGAGATATATACAATATATACTTTTCTAACAACGTTCAAAACAACTATAAAATAATAGTATTGTTTAATCATCAAAGGAACTGAGATGTTTACCTGATGGTAAATGATACGCCCACAACAACTTAGTGCTAGTTAAGATGACGTACACATCACCACAATGCCCATCGCTATGGGACATAACATGTTAAGTTACGTTTCCCAGTAATTTCATTAGCTAGAACTCCTTCAAACCGGAACACAGTACTGTTTGTCGGCTGCAATAGGCGCTGCGGTCGTGCCTACCTTTTTTTTATTGCGGAGGAAATCCCCCACCCTCAAGGCTCAGGAACCCAAGGATACTTTTAGTCGTCTTATATGACAGGCAGGTAATATCATAGTCCTATCCTTAATAGCCCGAGACTAGAGGGCTGGCGGTAGCACCTGCCTAGACGGTCTCCGGCAACAGAGACCTAACACTAAGTGGTTCTAGATAAATATTAGATTAATTATATTCTAGCTTAATACTGCTGATTGTAATATAATAGAAAAATGTTGTTTCAATCTGAACAGCTGTCGGAAGTGGAATAGTTTGAAAACGATGAGTAGTGTGGTGCAGTGTGTATCAACCTAACTAGCGCCACGTTGTTATGGGACGGTGTATAACTTAACTGCTTTATTGAATAAAAATATTACTTGAATATCTCTCTCAAAAAAAAAAAACAAATTTTTCGGTGTTTCAATTTTAACGAACGGAAACTATTTATATGATACAAATTTCATCATCATGATCATCATCAGTCGGTAGACGTCCACTGCTCGACATAGGCCTCCTTCAAAAATCTGCACATCCAGTCAGTATGGGCTCCGGTATCGCTGGGAACTAGGGGTATGTAGGGGTTCATATGGGGGGTTTGGGCCGTTTCCCACCACGCTGGCCCAATGCGAGTTGGCGGTAACCAGAGCCTCGTTTGTCGATTAGCATGGTGCACTACGAACAGGTCAGGTTGGTTTGGATGCCGTGATTTATTGTGCGGGAACCATTACACCCCCTATACATTATGTGCGTGTGCGTGTGCGTGTGCGTGTGCGTGTGCGTGTGCGTGTGCGCGTGCGTGTGCGTGTGTGTGTGAGTGTGTGAGTGCGTGCGTGCGTGTATGTGTGTGCATGCGTGTGTGTGTGTGTGTGTGTGTGTACAAGTACTGTAATAAGTAAACAGAATTGGATCAAAGCACTAAATGTAAATAATTTCTACTCGGCTGTAGGAATTTACAGTTTGGCTTTAAATAAATAAGACGTATCCGGTGTGAAGGCGGATTAAGTATTTGCACCTTAATTAGTGCTGCTAATTGATGTTCCGCGGTAACAAACAAACGGGTGCCGGATAAAATCTTTGTTCTCTGGAATGTTACAATTAATACACAACCACATCGCAAATTTTATACGGTGACCTGAATGAAACCGCCAAGGGTGAGGAATGTGAGTGAGATGGATAGATGGACGACGGGAATCGACTCCATTCTATCTCTTTCTTAAAGCGTATGTTAAAATATAGTAACGTTGTACTAGCCGATAGACGTCCACTGCTGGACATAGGCCTCCTCCAAAGATCTTCACATCGATCGGTCCTGCGTTGCTCGCATCCCTTGGTTTCGGTGACTCTTACCAGATCGTCGAGGACCTTACTGCCTCATCGGCCGTCGGTCTTTCGAGCAATATGTCCTGCCCACTGCCACTTACACAGGATTATAAAGATTTACATTACTATTGCGTATTTTTTTTTTAATTTGTTCCAATCCTCACACGTCATCGGAACAAAGTAACCAAGGTGAGGTTGCTGAGGTAACGAGGTATGAAATATGTTACAGTGGCTAACACATTATGGTGCAGTGTGAACATCTTCACTAGCGCCACGTCATCTCGTGATCATCTCGCTTTGTGAAATATTTTTTTTTAATATTAAATTCTTTTTTTTCTATGACTCGGATATTGATAGATTAAGTATAATAATTGTTATTTATTTCGATTTTATTTATTCCTCTCATTCTCATCATCACTCTTATTCTCACTGTCACCATCGTCCTCATCCTAATTCATTATCATTTTCACGTTCGCTCTCATTTTAATAAAAATTAAATAAGGAAAAATATTCCTGTTCAAAAGATAACAGATAGTAACAAAAAATATATATTTAAAAATAAACAGACTTGTTATAAAAAAATCAGCAAGGGTACGGGGAGCAGGCAGGATATGTTATAGGGGTAGCGTTCCACTACAACTACTGTTACAAACGGTGCAGACGCGCAAATAGATAGCTACAAATGCGTTCAGCTCCGAGCTGTAATGTCTCTAGGGGTGGGTGTAGATTGCTCTTCCCTTCTCCACGATAAAGAGATAAGTATGAGTAAGTAGAATACTCTAAGTTTTTACGTTAATTTTTTTTTTTTTTAATATAATCGTTATCTTCAAGCAGTTTGTATGTGGATGTAGTAGAAGTATAGTATCAGAAGTTCATAATTCCATCTAATCCTAATGTATTCTGTAGATTGGTTATAATATACCGCTGGTGGTAGGTCTCTGTTGTAGGAGACTGTTTAGGTACCATCGCAGCGCCTATTGCGGCCGCCGAACAGTAGTGTACAAGCATTACTGTGTTCCGGCTCGAAAGCTGTTGCTACTGTAATTATTGGAGTAACGAGACAACTTCTAATGTGTAATGTGTGTAAGTTTAATGTAGTGCAATATATGTCACGGGCAATCACTCACTATTAGGTGAACGTCGCACCCGTCTCGCCGCTTAATTGTATAAAAAAAATATTAAACTAATAATCTCTATAATGAGTATATTAGAGGAAATCTGAAAGTTGCTCCAGTGACAGAAAAATGAGGAACAAGAGGTTACCGTGGTGCGGGCATGTTGTGCGGAGGGATGAAGCACATATAACAAAGAAAGTAATGAGAATGAACGTGGATGATTATAAAGGTAGAGGACGACGGAAGAAAGTGTGGATGAGTTGTGTGAGAGATGATATGTGTAAGAAGAGTGTGAATTCAGTACCGACCCCACATTGCTGGATAAAGGGCAGGAGGAAGGAACACAGAATCTCTATAATAATCTCTAAATGTAGGACTTTTGTGATCATTGCATATTACTGCTGGAAGATAGTAAAATATGTGTACCAACTTGAACAGCCTTCGACTATGACCAACAGTTAGTGTAGAAATGTTACTGGTTTTCAATTTTTTTTATTCATTGATGCGACCAGATGAGCGAGAGGCTCACCTGATGGTGAGTAATACGCCTATTCACAACAAAACGGCGCTTCGCTTTGATACATAAGATGTTAAGACTTATTTCTACAATAATTTCATAAACCCTTTAAACTGGAACACAGTAATGTTTGCACACTACTGCCTGTCGACAGAAATAGACGCTGCAGTGGGACCTACCTGGTCTCCGGCAACGCGGAGATCGACCAGCAATAAGCTTACTTACGTCTAACGTCTACAAATGTAATGTGCTCTTGTATAAATACTTAACTAGTTCATCATCATTGCGAGCATATTCTCCTCTCATCCCCTAAGAGGTCTGCAGAGGAAGATGAGTCGCGTTACCTTATCTACATAAATTTAGAAGTTCAAAAGGAGGACAGACTAATTAGTGTTAATTACACAGATTGAGTAGCGTTCCATGGGAGAGGCTTACATCCAGCAGCGGACAGCAGGATGATAATGATGATGGGTATATACAGCAGTTTGATCACCATCCACATGCTTCTCTCAAAGCCCATAAAAGCTCTTGACCTGTTTACTTCGTGTCCTTTATAACCGCTTATTAATGAACTTGTGAAATTACGTCTCAGTCTCACAGCGGGAGGGTTGGGGGTTGTGTCGGTGGGGAGTCGCACGGGGTGAGTGTAATGGCGCCAATAGTAATTTATTCAGTGTGTCAACAAAGTAGTTGTCTGCGAAATTAAGTTTTAGTACTACGCAAGGGTACGGTGCTTTAACTTGAACCGGCAGCTGCGACTAATAATCTAGATTAGTTTTTCTGTTTAACATTAACGGGTAATGTTAAAGCACTAATTCTAGTTAATTAGTTCCTAAGGATTAGGAAATAGATACCCTATATGTAAATAATATCCAGAGATTTACTGACTTACCACGAGATCTCCGAAGCAATTAGACGCAGACTCAAAATTTGGTAGAGATGTTGCTACTGTCGCTTAGAGGTCAGCTAAGAATGGATTATACAAAATTCCTTCCCTAGAGGGAGTTGCGGGGGTGTGGCGGCTAGCAAAAGCGGGTGAGGAACAGCTAGTATCAAATAAATATAATGTTATTAAATATAGCTTTCTTAGTAGACTTTTAGTAGCAAAGATCGAGGGCAAAAGTCACGGGGTCGATGGCCCGACCAGATACAGGCAATCTTAGGCATCAATGTTGCGAAAGCCCTGAGTCGTGCCGAGAACAGCACGGTGTGTAAGTAGCTGGTTGACGGCTCATTAGGAGCATTTCAGGACAAGCACGACCTGCAGTCATGAAGTGCATCAAAGAGAAGAAGTAGACTTTTCATGGAACCGTCTTTCAAACAGAAAAACAACAAAAATTCTTTTAATACAAATACTTTAGCTCTAGATATCTATTGCACCCGATTAACATTACTGTGCAAATGTTAATGTGTTCCGGTTTGAAGGACGTTGAAGCTAGTATAATTACTTGGGTAATGAGATTTAACGTCTTATGTGTCTAGACGACGAGCGCAATGTGATGCTGTCCTAACTAACGTCACATTGTTATGGGCAAGCCAGTCACTTACCATCACGCCAACGGGTTCAATAAAAAATATATATTGTAAAAACAATGCAAAAATAAAACAAAGGCAACGTTCCGAACGAGTGGAAAGAATATCGATTCGGAATATTTTGGGCGATCGATTCGAGATCTTCCAGTAATCGATTCGGGGATGTTTAAAAGTAAAGCGATAAACAGATCGTCGGAGCACTCAGCGGCCGGCAGGTGTGTTTACGCGCGCGTCTGTCGCCGCCCGCGGAGTACCGGGGCCCGGGCTCCAACGCGCGCCCGGATAAAATCAACGGATTGTTACTTGGCTCAGTAGAACAATTCGCTTGAAATGCTGCAGTCCGAGGTTCGATTAAAAAGGACTGTATCTGCGGAGTCATATATAAAATTTTACTGGTGTCAGGTCTTTATCGCCAGCGACTACCCTAACTAGCGCAATGTTCTTACGAGCCAGCGTCTCACCTGCTTTCAGGTGAACGTCTCTGTATCGTCTAGTAAAAAAAAAATTAAAACTTAAGTAAATTAAAGTTTTTTAAGTCTCTCCCAAAAGAAGATGAATATTACCATTAAATTTATCGTGATTTAATTTACTACCCTATTTTGTTATAACTCATGATTAAATCCCATCAATTTTTGCATCCTACCCTCAAAAATATAAATACGACTCTGTATAAGAGGCGGAGGATTACTGACGCCTACTGATGAGCTTTCAGATCTCGACTAATTGAACGATGACTCCCGGGGGTCGTTGACCTGCCGGGACTTAATCTAAGAACAAATTATCCTTGCGTAGTCGTTTAATATCCTAATTAAAATAATCCGTGGATCTTTTGACGAAAAATTATTAAGTCTGAATGTTGGAGATGAGCGTAGGAGAATCAATATTTGACCTGGCTTTGTGGTTATTATGGTGCTGAAGACCACCTAAGTACTGCCGTCATTTCTAATATTGAATCGATTTGAAATTGTGCTTAGCAGTAAGCCTCCGTATTGGTGGTAGATCTCTGTTGCCGAAGAGCGTCTAGGTAAGTACTTATCTTAGTCTTAAAGTGATGACGGCAACGTGATGCCACGTATACCATTACAACTAGCGCCACATTGTTATGGGTAGGCGTATCACTCACCATCAGGGTTAACGACGAGCACAACGGCGCAGTGTATGTTATTCTAATTTATTATAAGCAAGCTTATAAGATATGTATCAGTAATAAATACGAGCTGAATAGAGCAGTGCTATGAGTTTATCGCATCTGTGTTTTACTGTAGCACAGTTTATATTACTAAACAGTAGAAAAAAACGAATAATATCAGAGTATTAGGTAAGAGGGGATCAACGAGACATTCCATTGGTGAAGTGCCAAGTGTGTGCACATATCCGATGGGCTGGAATTGCGTATCAGTGTGGTAATGGGAGACTGTTCCAGATTGGAGTATATTTGTTACAAGAAAAAAAAACAGATGTTAGAATTGAAATCAGTATGTACTGCTGCGTTACTGGTAGTCTAAATAGGTAACACCGCACCTCCTATTTCCGCCGCTAAACAGTACTGTGCCAACATTATTGCGTTCCGGTTTGAAGGGTGTTGCAGCTAGTGAAATTACTGAGGTAATAGAGATACAGTCTTAAGATGACGAGACGATGTGGTGCAGTGTACATCATCTTAATTAGCATCACGTTGTTATATGAATGACTATCAGTTGAACGTCCTCCTCGTTCGGTGACTTCGTTTAATAAATAGATAAGTATAATAAATATATATATGTATATATATACATATATATAATTTTTATTGAAGCCTATCTAATACTGTCTTTATATAATCTTGACGATATGCTCAAAATATCGATATCCGACATGTTCTAAGAAGCTAATCATTACAATAAACCATGAAGAAACCTTTATTGAATGCATATCGTTACTTCTATGCATATCTAGAAAATTTCTGATTTTTCCTTACCGGATGAAGCGACGATACGAATGAGACGTTCACCTGATGGTAAGTGATACGCCTGCCCATAACAGCGTCGCGTTACTCAGGATATACACGCTAGGGAATACACACTATACCGCATTGTGTTCCTCGCCATGAGATGTGAGAGACTAGGTTTTCTTACTCCAGTAATTTCACTAGCTACAGCGCCCTTCAAACCGGAACACGGTAATGTTTGCACACAACTGTCTGTCGACAGCAATAGGACCTACGGTTGTACTTACCTAGATGATGGTTGGTAATAGAACACTACCACCGGAAATTAGGGTTAATTCTACATTTCGAATATTCTGATTCGATTTTAGAATTGGCGTTCAACTTCAGTGACTTAACGTCATGTAAAGTTTTGGCCAAGTGTTAGCTTATTAAGGATTGAAAAGCTGTGCTGCTTACTCAGAACCGTTGGGTAGAGTGAATGTGAGTGTCAATGACAACTGTGACGTCACACAAGCGACACAATGCTCACTGAAAGTGTGAAATTCATTGGATCGAATGCTCCCAACACTACGAGCACACCGGGAGCATTAGTTAAATTAAACCTTTACATCAGGTATCACAGGGAGGTTAGGTCTCTGTAGCTGGAGATGGTCTACATAGATACCACCACAACGCCTATTTCTGCCTCCAGACATTAGTGTCCACACTTATGGGGTAAAGAGACTTAATATCTTGTCTCAAGGCGACGAGCGCAATGTGGCGGAGTATATACCACCATAACTAGCGTCATGTAGTTATGGGCATGCGTATCACTTACTATCAAGTGAAGATCTCTCTCATCTCGTCGCTTCGTAGAATAAAAAAAAGACTGATTAAGTACATGAAATATATTGTATATTAGACAACGGTATAAAATGGCTAAGCTACTATGAAAATATTGTATTAATGATTTTTGTTTATCAGCATCTTATCTATCAGTAGCTTCGTGCTGAATGGATACTTGATAAGTATTTAATCTGTTATCAATAAAGAGTACCAGTGTGTCGCCGACTGATAATATTGTAGTGAAGCATTGTAAATCGCGGGTTTGTTAGCTCAGTGAGTTGTGGGGACGGGTCCAATGTTTATAGCTACAGCGCTGAATACTGAACAGATCGAGCACAGCGGAATGAGGTTAATTCGCGCCTGCATACTGCGTAGTAACCATTACTGCACTACTGCGCAGTAACTCAATCAGTGGGTCACAAGCAGACGCCTGCTACAGCGACGGCTTTCAGTTCAGTCGAACAAAGACCTTTTCATCTTGGATAGATTCAATACGCAAGTTAAGTGTCTTTAACAAGCTAATTGCTAACAACTTTAATAGTCACATTTCTTACTTAAGTAACGCACATACTCGTAAGTAAACAGACTCATTATGTAATTCGTGATAATGAAGTTATTGTAAGTACCAAACGAGGTGGAAGAAATAGAAATTTGATACACTTTGCTCGAATGAACTGCAGTTGCTGGGTGAGACTCGTTTTCGGGCGGGACTCGACTGAAGCACCCCTCGAGAAGGAAGACAACAGAAAAAGTGGATGGACAACATTTGACCAGGGACAAGGGAGTAAAGGATATATGCAGACAGTAAGTGATAAGCAGATATGGAAAAATGGAGAGGATGCCTCTGTCTGTAGGAGTACACAGTAGAGCTGATACAGACAGATAATAAATAAGACTAATTATTCGGATATGCAAAAATTTTAAAGCTGATATTGAAGTTTATTGTATATCAAAATTTGTGTCCAGCAGTGGAAATCTGAACGTGAACACGTCTTCCAGCGCAGTTGTGAACAGTTTCGGCGATATGACGTCGCCTTGCCTGACACCTCGCTGCAGCTGGATGGGTTTCGAGAAATAGTTCTGGAAACGGACTGTCATGAACCATTTTATAGAGCCGATAGTAAGTTAAACCTATCACTATTCTGAAAAGTAACTTGATCTAGAATATTCTTAGTTATAATTAGAGTGAAACATCCAGTCTTCTAAATT
The DNA here is from genome assembly GCA_029030555.1 of Ornithoptera alexandrae. Taxonomy (NCBI): domain Eukaryota; kingdom Metazoa; phylum Arthropoda; class Insecta; order Lepidoptera; family Papilionidae; genus Ornithoptera; species Ornithoptera alexandrae. Next base: position 10,616,129 of record JARDVY010000007.1, read on the forward strand.
CATCATGGATTTTCAGTTTTATCAAGCGATTTAATGGTGCTATTCAATCTTGTGTCAGAATTAACTTTTAATTTTCTCAACTGAAAAAAGCATATTTCATTTCCTAGGGCGGACTTGAAACCGCAACACAGTAACGTTGGGATGCAAATGAGAGACCTAAAGTCCTGATTTATGGCAATAATTCGCCCGACACGGGAGAAATTGCGGTTAGTTTTAACTGGAAATTGCAAGCAGTAAATTCTTAAAATATCTTTTTTGGGAATTTGCCCACTTAAGGTTTCTTAAATGTAAAGTTTAAATCTGACTGTGATGAGAGAGATGATCTAAATTGATCTATCAATTTTACTTACTATTAAGTGATACTTAAACGTGACAAGCTTTCGTTATTCATACTTCGAGATATATATGATAGCTGTGATGTGGCAAATTCGAATTATTAATCTCAGACGTATCAAACTCTTCCTCTTAGTCTCAAAGGAGTAAGAGTAATGAGAAGACTCCCTTCATACATTGAATTGAACTAAAGCAACTATCTGTCTCAGTCCGCTTTGCTGACCGTAACACCCCCACAACTCCCTTTGGGGAAGGAATTTTATGAAACTCATTCTTAGCTGACCTCTCAATGGCAGAAGTAATATCTCTTCAAAATTTCGAGTGCCTACGTCTGACAGTTTCGGAGATCTCGTGATGGGTCTATGAATCTCTGGATATCTTCTACATATAGATAGAAGATTATCCTTATCAATAATCACTGTTTACATTTACAAATTGGCCACCGGTTGTTGTTACTAAGATATCGACGCCATCAATATCACCAGTCTGTGACCTGGTCGTAACCGCCCTTAAGCCGGATCTTCAGCTTTGTAAAGTTTCTTGTAAGGTGCAATAAAATCTAAATCTGGTTGTAACAAAATCTAAATGATTCGGGTTATGGAAAGTTCAGCTCTAAGAGCTCTTGCGCCAGTGATGATGGACGGTTAATGTAAACATACCTGCCGGGGAATCGAAGTGCTCGATATATCTTCATCTGTTTACACAACTGATTAATTTAAATATTTTCAGTTTACAGTTATGAAATTCCGTAGAACTTGTAATATAGCTATACTTGTATATAAAGGATGTAATGGCTCCCGCACAACGACTTACGGGACCCAAGCTAACCTCACCTGCTCGTGGTGCACCCTGATAATCAACAAACGAGGCTCTGGCTTCCACCAACCCGCATTGGGTCAGCGTAGTGGGAAGTGGCCCAAAATCTCCCTTCAACGACCTGTACGCGGCCTCCACTCCAAGACTTTGCTCCCTCATCGGCCGTCACTGACACGACAGACGTCGCCGGCCCACTGCCACTTCAGCTTGAACATTTTGAGAGCTACGTCGACAACTTTAGTTCTCCGTCGAATATCTTCGTTCCAGATTTTGACCTTTAGAGAAATACCGTTTTAGTAAACATAGAATTTTTTTTTATCAACGAATTGACGAATCTTTCACGTGAGATTAAGTGATACGCCTGCCCGTAAAAACGTAACAGGACACTATTACACTCGTCGCTATGAGACATATACTCGTAATATTGAGTGTCATCACCCCGAGCCTATCATTCTGTATGCAGCGAGTATATGGGCGCCGGCGGCTAAGAAGCTGCTGGTCCGAAGGCAGCTCAACGCGGTTCAGCGCGGCTTCGCGCAGAAAACTCAACGCACTCTGTCCTAGTACTCGCCGTGCTGCTTCGTCTTGATCTTCGGGTCCAAGAAGCGACCACTTTATATGAGATAAAGCATGACCACTTTCGGGAAGTTCTGGGTGATCGGGAACTGGAGGTACCAATTAGCTACTCGAGACTACCACACCCGTCTGAACAGGTTGATGTGGAGTTCTCCTGCTTGGGGAAAAGTGCGGAAGAGATCCAACTTACTACCTCGGCTGCTCATTCGGCCATTTACACTGACGGCAGCCGCACCGACGGCAGCAGCATCGACGACAAGGTGGGTGCGGCGTTCAGCATCATGCGGAACGCCGCACAGGTCGCTAATAAAATACTCAAGTTGGGCAACTTCTGCACCGTGTACCAGGCAGAGTTGCTGGCACTTGTGAAGGCGACAGGGTACGCGGCCAGCGAGTCAGCGCTATATTTAGCGACTCAAGGTCCGCCCTCGAGACAGTCGCAAAACCTGACACCCTTCATCCCTTAGCGTAGAGAGTGAAAGAAAATATAATGAATGCGAGAGAGAAAGGAAAGGATGTTACTCTATATTGGGTAAAAGCGCGCGCGGGGATATAGGGAAATGAGAGGGCCGACCAATTGGCCGAGGAAGCGGCCCTGAAGAGCAAAAGAAGACCAGAGTACGAGGAATGCCCCATCTCATTCGTCAAGCGACAGCTCAGGTTGAAAAAGACTGAAGAATGGAATAGAAAGTATGTGGAAGGTACGACGGCTTCAGCAACGCAGATCTTTTTTCCAAATGTCCTATCGAATACTGCTCCGGCTGGAGCTGGATACGATTTTGGCCCAAATGTTCACGGGGCATGGGGGATTTAATATATGTTTTAAATTATACACATTCCCAACATTCGGTCCCGTCTCCCCGTCTACTTATATCACGGTGGAGAAGTGAGCGTGGTAATCACCACAGCCAAAAAAAAGACGCAGGATAAGGAAATGACGAAGGATAACACTGTATAGAAAAGCGTTTTATTTCAATCCCTCGCATCCTTAACCCTGTAAATACATTCTATTCTAATAGTTATATCTTCTTCGTTTCCCACTTTACGTTTCATATAATCTGATTCACAATCATCATCAGCCGATACACGTCCACTGCTGGACATACGCCTTCCATAAAGATTTGCACATTGGTCGCTCCACAGTCAGCATAGCCTACGATAACGACGGACACTAGGGGCCGGGGGGGTTTATGTTTTGGGCCATTTCCCGTCACGCTGGCCCAATGTAGGTTGGTGGGAATCTAATTCATAACATCACAAAAAAAAGTTACACTTCAAAGATAACATCATGAATATTTTTAATTGTAACAACAGCCAAGCAGTAGTGTGCAAACATTACTTAATGCTAAGTGTTCACCTAAAAGTTAGTGATTCGCCCACAACAGTGTAGTGTGACTAGTAGCTACATTTATGATAGTAACATAAGGTGCACCTTCTGTCTCCTTCAAAAAAGTCTTACAAAGACTATTAAAAAAAAATTAAAGAATTTTTTATTTCGATAATTAAGTATATAAACAGAACTAAGTTACGACTTATTTACTGAAGTAAACGAACAGCGCTTAAGTCGGCAATACTAAATGTGATTTAGCCCTGATTGAGCCTTTTGAGAGCGCGCTCAGGTATTCAAAGGGATCCTCAAATTCAAGGTTCTTCATTTTTATAGCGATTGGAGTTAAATTGACCTCATTTAGATCCATTGTAACCTGATTATGGACCTTTGAATTTAGGTACTCCACATTTATATATACATATATAAAATAGCAAATTTATATGCTGACGAGTTATCCCTCTTCAAGTTTTAACTGATATAGTATTATTATGGCGATCAGCGTGGTTCAGTCCTTACTGTCTCTGGTTCGGTGAAACAATTCGGAGGTCCCAGATATGCCAGTCCATTCCCTGATATTCCTTTCGTTTTCCAGAAATTTTACCCATTATAATCAGCTGCAGATGATCATATCGTTGATAACGGAGTACATGACCGAGGTAGGAGATGTCACGTTCCTTAACCGTAAGCATGAGGTTACGCTTTCGCCAATTCGTTGAAGAACACTGACATTGGTCATTCTCCGAGTCCAGCCAATGGACATCATGCGTCTATATATGTCCACATCTTGAAAGCTTCAATACGTTTTTTAATATCTTCTACTACTGTACCACGCTGATCGCCAAACTTCACTACTTGGAGATGCACCTTAAGAAGAAGAAGAAGGTATTATTATTAAAAGAACTCATGGACCACGAAAGTAATGTTACATTATTAAAGGTAATATAATTAATATTAATTTCATTAATATCACATTGATGTGGGTAAATGTGGAAACGGAAGAGAATTAATTCTCCAAACGAGATGTGGAACCAACGTCGGCTCGTCATGTTGGATTTTCATTACAGTGAAACGGTATGCGCTCCGAAGTATTATTATTTCCGGTGTATATTAAGAAAAAAAACTAAACAGTTTTTTTACTATTCACTTGCAATATTAAAACGGAATAAAGGAATTTTATATAACGTATATCAGTAGAGGGTAGAAGAGACAAAATTTTATTTGCACCCCGCTCTGGTGGCAGAATTTTTCCCACCAATTTCCACCAAATGCGAGAAGCCGAGGATCGCATTTGGTGGAAGACATTGGGGAATGCTTATATCCAGCAGTGGATAAATAAAGGCTGATAATGATGATGGTTATGCACCGGTGGATATCTTAACAAGCCCAGGCGATACGGATGGTTGCGCGAAGGAGGAACCGGTCCAGGAGTTGCAGAAGCAGTCGTTGGTTGACAGTCGCGGGGTAGCCAATTGTGTTTTCGGAACTACCACGCACGGGGTTGCCGCGGGAGCCAGGCGCTGCGTTTCGCGGTTGGATTGTGATGGCAACAGGAAGTGAGCTGCGTTAGAGGTATGGGATGCTACTGGAACGGGGCATCATTCACGCGCCAGGTTTCTAACTTGACTGACTCCACCGAGACTTTTGACTTGACAACAGAACACGAAGTCCTGCAAGCGGCGGCATGACATCGATCGGTATGCACTCACACACGTAGTTTAAGGTGCATGGTACGCCGCAGACTCCCGACCCATTTGAACGGCACAATATGTATTTGAGATTTCCAGCTACTTAGAGACTCATCACGATGTCTCTGGAACCATAACACCTATACAGACTTGAAATTTGGTAGGAATATTCCTTTTGCCAAAACTTGGTCAGCTTAGAAGGGGGAGCTCTTCTTACTCTTAAGATGCCTCTGCGACTAGCGGAGGTTGGCGATCAGTTCACCATATTGGAGTATCAAGGGGAGTTGCGAGGGTGTTATGGTTAGCAAAGACTAGCAAAGCGGGCGGGGAACTGCTAGTATATTCTATACTTCTGGAGTAAGAAATAAGAGAATCTCGATGAAGGTTTACATTTGCTTAAACATCTATTTCTAGTTTTACACTAACTTTACAAAATGTGGTCGATGTCCACTGCTGGATCTAGGCCTCCCTCAAAGACTCACGTATCGATCGAGTAGAGATTCACGTGGGGGGATTGGGGCCATTTTCCACCACGCTGGCGAAATGCGGATTGGTGCGAACCAGAGCCTCGTCTGTTGATTAGCAGGGTGCACTAAGTGCAGGTGAGGTTGGCTTGGGTGCCGTAAGTTGAAAAAGAAAATAAATAAGAAAAAAACGCTCTATAATTCAATATATTCTTACCAAAATATGTTAAAAATGGCTTAATGGATACGGATATCACAAAGCATCTAGTCTATAGCGTCGTTGTCGCCTAAAATCATGCTAGATTATGTTAGTCATCTAGATTAAGTTAGTCCATCATAGACAATAGACACATACAATGTTAGTACGTGTAATAACCTATTATATTGTTGGCTCTGTTGTGGTGTTGTCGCTTGGAAATTGGTTGTACCACCTTTGCCAATTATTTGGGATTACAATGGCGGCGCGCCCGCTTCCCGTCTGCAAACAATAAGGCAGCCGGCTTAGAGCCGGATACTTGCACCCCCTGCGCGCATACCGAACGCATTAAATTTACAATCACAATTTGTGTGTGTTGTTACATTTGGTTTCAATTTATATAATAAAACTGGGTTTTGTTTTTTCGCCAATCACGTGAAACACTCGGAAACGCAATCATTCGACGCGGAGTAATTCGTATGTCCTTATTATTTATGCGGTTGCTACGGTAACGGTTCGTATAGAAAGCAATTTGCGGTTGCGGTTGCTCTCATGGAGCATTTCACATAAATTTTAAGACTAATTCTATATTATATAGAATTAACTAGCTTATCAACAAACGAGCCTCTGGCTCCCACTAACCCGCCTTGGACTAGTGGGATGGGAAATGGTTGAAATCCCTCCATATGGACTCTACAATGGAGATGTTTGGAGACGGCCTTTGTCCAGCATTGGACGTTTATCGGTTGATGATGAAACATCTCCACGCGTAGTGTAAGGGAGGAAGACGCGCGCATGCGTTCGCAAATATTTTTTCCTACTAAAAGCTTTCACAAAACTTTGCAAAGCCTAAAAGTTTAAATGGATACGGCGGATTAATCAGATTTTAATCTCGACGCGGGTTGTTACGGCCCAGTTAGATCCTTTGAGATATTTTAACTTAGTTACGTACTACACTCACACATTGTGATGTGTAATATTTATTTTTGTTATTTTGGCTATCTAGAAAGGGAGCTACATAGAAATGGAACTATAAGGAAATGGAGCTATATAGAAATGTAGCTACATAGATGTGGAGCTATATAGAAATGGAGCTACATAGAAATGGAACTATAAGGAAATGGAGCTACATAGAAATGTAGCTACATAGATGTGGAGCTATATAGAAATGGAGCTACATAGAAATGGAACTATAAGGAAATGGAGCTACATAGAAATGTAGCTACATAGATGTGGAGCTATATAGAAATGGAGCTACATAGAAATGGAACTATAAGGAAATGGAGCTACATAGAAATGTAGCTACATAGATGTGGAGCTATATAGAAATAGAGCTACATAGAAATGGAACTATAAGGAAATGGAGCTACATAGAAATGTAGCTACATAGATGTGGAGCTATATAGAAATGGAGCTACATAGAAATGGAACTATAAGGAAATGGAGCTACATAGAAATGTAGCTACATAAATGTGGAGCTATATAGAAATGGAGCTACATAGAAATGGAACTATAAGGAAATGGAGCTACATAGAAATGTAGCTACATAGATGTGGAGCTATATAGAAATGGAGCTACATAGAAATGGAACTATAAGGAAATGGAGCTACATAGAAATGTAGCTACATAGATGTGGAGCTATATAGGAATGGAGCTACATATAAATGGAACTATAAGGAAATGGAGCTACATAGAAATGTAGCTACATAGATGTGGAGCTATATAGAAATGGAGCTACATATAAATGGAACTATACGGAAATCGAGCTACATAGAAATGTAGCTACATAGATGTGGAGCTATATAGAAATGGAGCTACATATAAATGGAACTATACGGAAATCGAGCTACATAGAAATGTAGCTACATAGATGTGGAGCTATATAGAAATGGAGCTACATATAAATGGAACTATACGGAAATCGAGCTACATAGAAATGTAGCTACATAGATGTGGAGCTATATAAAAATGGAGCTACATATAAATGGAACTATAAGGAAATGGAGCTACATAGAAATGTAGCTACATAGATGTGGAGCTATATAGAAATGGAGCTACATAGAAATGGAACTATAAGGAAATGGAGCTACATAGAAATGTAGCTACATAGATGTGGAGCTATATAGGAATGGAGCTACATATAAATGGAACTATAAGGAAATGGAGCTACATAGAAATGTAGCTACATAGATGTGGAGCTATATAGAAATGGAGCTACATATAAATGGAACTATACGGAAACCGAGCTACATAGAAATGTAGCTACATAGATGTTTTTTTTTTTTTTTTTTTTTTTTTTTTTTTTTTTTTTTTTTTATTACCGTGTGTAACAAAATGCTAACGGAACGCACACCCCGTACCAATACTGGGCCGGTAGCGGGGTAGTGTCGGACTCCAACCGACTAAAAAGCTTCACACGGTATTCCATTACCTCCGCAAATAAATGCACGAGGGTCGCGGGATAACGCGACAGTTCTTCCGCAGCCCCCGTTCGGTGCCCGGATCGAACGAGCCCGCCTCGGGGAGGGATGTGAAGCATCCCTCCCAACTGACAAAATCCCTACACTGCGCGGCGACGCGTCGGAATACGAGACGCGTCGCCAGATACGCCCCAGGAACCCTTTCCAAGGGGGGCGCCGGACCGACGGCCCTTGTCGGTCGCGGCGCCAGGTTCCTCTGCCTAAGGAGGCAAGCGGCGGTCGTGCGCTCGGCTCCGCCCGTTGGCGACGAGCTGTCTGCGCACTGCGACCGCTTCCTGCCCCCTCGGCGCCCGCTCTCTGTGACGCTCGGTCTCTCGCTTCTGCGACATAACGATATCGCAGAATCGGGATACCGCGTCCCATGACGCCTCGCTTCTGACCATGGTCCGTACCACAGCCGGCAGCGAGAGGTCACTCCCTATCGCCGCTACGAGCGCGGCCCTATCCCCCCCGAATTGCGGGCAATCGGCCAAGGTGTGCGACGATGTGTCCACCGGGTGTCCACACTCGTCGCACGCCTCGTCCGTCCTAACACTACAGTGACGCTGGTGCAGATAGCTCCCGAAGCAACCGTGCCCCGTGAGTATCTGCACCAGGCGGAAGTTTAAAACTCCGCTGTCTCTGTCCAGCCAGTCCGCGAGGACCGGTCAAACTGCCTCCACGGTGAGGCGGCCGTGCGTCGGGTCTCGGAGTCGCCGCTCCCATCGCCGACGCACGTCCAGGCGCCCCTCTCGGCGCCACCTCGCTTCTTCGTCCGGCGCCGGACGCTCGCCCCGCTCGAGGGCGCACTTCCGCCGCCAGTACACACGCGCCAGCGACTCCGCCTCGAGATCCCACGGCGGCGTCCCGGCGAGGACGCACGCCGCCTCGAAGGAGACGGTACGGTAACCGCGTACGACCCGTATGGCCATGACACGCTGCGGTGATCGCAGCAGAGTCCGGCCGCGGGCCGACAGGTTCTCCGCCCATATGGGCGCTCCGTATAACGCCATAGAGCGCACCACTCCGGTGTAGAGTCGCCGGCATCCGACGCTCGGTCCGCCCAGATTGGGCAGAAGGCGGCTCAGGGACCCAGCCGCTCGAATGAGCTTCGGGCCCAGCTGCCGAAAGTGCTCGTCGAACCTCCACCGGCCGTCGAGGACGAGTCCCAAGTACTTCATGGAAGTACCGACGGCGATGGAAGTTCCACCGACTATCAGCTCCGCTCCCGGCGGAGGCGCGTTCCGAGCGCCGTGGAAGCATAAAGCCTCGCACTTGCTCAGCGCCACCTCCAACCCCAAGCGCCGAATGCGCGCGACGACTTGGGCTACGCCCGCAGTCGCCAACACGCGCGCCTCCCTGAAGGTGCGTCCGCGGGCCGTCACCAGGGTGTCGTCGGCGTAACAAGTCACGTCGACTCCTCCGAGGTTAGCCCCGCGCAGCACCGAGTCGTAACCGACGTTCCACAGGAGCGGTCCGAGGACCGAACCCTGTGGGACGCCGCACGACACGCCGTGCCGACACCACTCGTCTCGCGTCGGGTACCTCACGAACCTGTTCGAGAGGTACGTCCCGATCGTCCGCCTCAGGTAGACCGGGACCCCGAACTGGACCAGCGCAGCGGTGATCGTTTCCCACGGAAGGGTGTTGAACGCGTTGGCGATATCGAGCGACACCGCCAACACCACCTCTCCGCGAGACACCGCGTCGTCCGCTATGGCGCGCACCCGCGCTATAGCGTCGACGGTAGACCTGCTCCTGCGGAATCCGAACTGTGAATCGCTCAGATCCGGTCCAGTCTCCTCCATGTGTCGAACGAGGCGAGCTGCGATAACGCGCTCGAAGAGCTTGCTCACCTCGTCCAACAACACTATGGGCCGATACGACGACGGCGAGTCGACCGGTTTCCCCCCCTTCTTGAGCAGGACCAGTTTCCCCGTCTTCCAAAGGCGCGGAAACCGACCCTGCTTCAAGGACGCCGTGAACAGCGCCCGCGTCCAGGGCTCCAGGGGACCCAAAGCTAGAGCCCACGCGCGGCCGGGTATACCGTCGGGCCCAGGAGCGGTGTCTCTGACACGCATCCTTTTGACGGCCGCCGACAGTTCCCCTTCGCTGACACCCGGGGCGTCGACCGGTTGGAAGGAGTCTTCTTCCCCTCCCCTCCCCCCTCGGCCGACGCGGGACTGAGTCGCAGTCGATGGCGACTCCTCGATGTCCCGCCGTGGGAACAGGGTGCAGATCGTCCGATCGAGAAGTTCCGGTCGGAGGCTGCGAGTCAGAGGGGGTCTCCAAGGGCGCAGCTTTTGCCGCACCCTCTTATACGGCTTCCCGAAAGGGTCGCCGTTCAATGACTCGAGCATCTCGACTTCGGAAGCCTTCTTCGCCTCGGCGATCGCGACCACCAGCTCCTTCACGTTGGCCCTGTGCGCCGCATACAGCCGCTCCTCCTCGGCCGTATCGCGCCTCCGTCGACGTCGGCACCTGTGGTACCGTCGCCGGCTCGCCACGCACGCCTTACGAAGGCGCGCTAGGTCCGCCGACCACCAGTACACACCGCGCCTAGGAGGCAGGGAGCGCACTCGCGGCATGCTCGCGTCGCACACGCGCGACACGGCCGCCACCAGCCTCTCCGCTTCCTCCTCTACGTCGACCGCCGCCACGGACGCCCTAGACGCCCTCCCCTCGCGGACCCAGGCCTCGACCAGGGCCGCCTCCTCGAGGAGGTCGCGGTCGAGACGCATCAACGCCCACCGAGGGCCGTCCCCGACCAAGGGTCGACTAGGATAGCTACATAGATGTGGAGCTATATAGAAATGGAGCTACATATAAATGGAACTATACGGAAATCGAGCTACATAGAAATGTAGCTACATAGATGTGGAGCTATATAGAAATGGAGCTACATATAAATGGAACTATACGGAAATCGAGCTACATAGAAATGTAGCTACATAGATGTGGAGCTATATAAAAATGGAGCTACATATAAATGGAACTATACGGAAATGGAGCTACATAAAAATGTAGCTACATAGATGTGGAGCTATATAGGAATGGAGCTACATAGAAATGTAGCTACATAGATGTGGAGCTATATAGGAATGGAGCTACATATAAATGGAACTATAAGGAAATGGAGCTACATAAAAATGTAGCTACATAGATGTGGAGCTATATAGGAATGGAGCTACATATAAATGGAACTATAAGGAAATGGAGCTACATAAAAATGTAGCTACATAGATGTGGAGCTATATAGGAATGGAGCTACATAGAAATGTAGCTACATAGATGTGGAGCTATATAGAAATGGAGCTACATATAAATGGAACTATAAGGAAATGGAGCTACATAGAAATGTTGCTACATAGATGTGGAGCTATATAGAAATGGAGCTACATATAAATGGAACTATACGGAAATTGAGCTACATAGAAATTTAGCTACATAGATGTGGAGCTATATAGAAATGGAGCTACATAGAAATGGAACTATAAGGAAATGGAGCTACATAGAAATGTAGCTACATAGATGTGGAGCTATATAGAAATGGAGCTACATATAAATGGAACTATAAGGAAATGGAGCTACATAGAAATGTTGCTACATAGATGTGGAGCTATATAGAAATGGAGCTACATATAAATGGAACTATACGGAAATTGAGCTACATAGAAATTTAGCTACATAGATGTGGAGCTATATAGAAATGGAGCTACATATAAATGGAACTATAAGGAAATGGAGCTACATAGAAATGTAGCTACATAGATGTGGAGCTATATAGAAATGGAGCTACATAGAAATGGAACCATAAGGAAATGGAGCTACATAGAAATGTAGCTACATAGATGTGGAGCTATATAGGAATGGAGCTACATAGAAATGGAACTATAAGGAAATGGAGCTACATAGAAATGTAGCTACATAGATGTGGAGCTATATAGAAATGGAGCTACATATAAATGGAACTATACGGAAATCGAGCTACATAGAAATGTAGCTACATAGATGTGGAGCTATATAGAAATGGAGCTACATATAAATGGAACTATACGGAAATCGAGCTACATAGAAATGTAGCTACATAGATGTGGAGCTATATAGAAATGGAGCTACATATAAATGGAACTATACGGAAATCGAGCTACATAGAAATGTAGCTACATAGATGTGGAGCTATATAAAAATGGAGCTACATATAAATGGAACTATAAGGAAATGGAGCTACATAGAAATGTAGCTACATAGATGTGGAGCTATATAGAAATGGAGCTACATAGAAATGGAACTATAAGGAAATGGAGCTACATAGAAATGTAGCTACATAGATGTGGAGCTATATAGGAATGGAGCTACATATAAATGGAACTATAAGGAAATGGAGCTACATAGAAATGTAGCTACATAGATGTGGAGCTATATAGAAATGGAGCTACATATAAATGGAACTATACGGAAATCGAGCTACATAGAAATGTAGCTACATAGATGTGGAGCTATATAGAAATGGAGCTACATATAAATGGAACTATACGGAAATCGAGCTACATAGAAATGTAGCTACATAGATGTGGAGCTATATAGAAATGGAGCTACATATAAATGGAACTATACGGAAATCGAGCTACATAGAAATGTAGCTACATAGATGTGGAGCTATATAAAAATGGAGCTACATATAAATGGAACTATACGGAAATGGAGCTACATAAAAATGTAGCTACATAGATGTGGAGCTATATAGGAATGGAGCTACATAGAAATATAGCTACATAGATGTGGAGCTATATAGGAATGGAGCTACATATAAATGGAACTATAAGGAAATGGAGCTACATATAAATGGAACTATAAGGAAATGGAGCTACATAAAAATGTAGCTACATAGATGTGGAGCTATATAGGAATGGAGCTACATAGAAATGTAGCTACATAGATGTGGAGCTATATAGAAATGGAGCTACATATAAATGGAACTATAAGGAAATGGAGCTACATAGAAATGTTGCTACATAGATGTGGAGCTATATAGAAATGGAGCTACATATAAATGGAACTATACGGAAATTGAGCTACATAGAAATTTAGCTACTTAGATGTGGAGCTATATAGAAATGGAGCTACATATAAATGGAACTATACGGAAATCGAGCTACATAGAAATGTAGCTACATAGATGTGGAGCTATATAGAAATGGAGCTACATAGAAATGGAACTATACGGAAATGGAGCTACATAGAAATGTAGCTACATAGATGTGGAGCTATATAGAAATGAAGCTACATAGAAATGGACCTGCACAGGCTAGCTTAACTAATAATGAGTTTTCCTTTAATCAATCAAGCGAAGGGCAAGAAGGCAGCTTACCTGATAGTATGCGAGCTTTTCCATAACAACGCAACGCTAGTTAGGATGGTATACATCACCACATTGCGCTCGTCGCCTGGGACATAACATGTAGTCTCGATAAACTAGTAATTACACTGACATAGCCCTTCAAACTGGAAGATAGTAATGTTCGCAAAGTACTGTTTGTCGGCTGCAATAGGCGCTGCAGTGGTACCTACCTAGACAGTCTCCGGCAACAGAGACCTGCCAGAGCTGATTTTACTCTCTCTTATAACCTCGACCTCGTCTTCTATGATTTACAGTATTTGTTCCCTTGTGGCCAGCTGATCCATTCTGTGCAATTGTGGAAGTTAATCACGTTACTAGTGATAGTCTACTTTCAGCCTCTATCCGCAAATTAAATCGTAACTCGAATCGGTCGACCCTTACAGCAATACGTAATTATTCACTCCCCCTTATCTTATCCGAAACCCTGTTATTTATAGAGAAGTATTTCTTCCACTGTTAATGGATTACTTACGATTACTAAAACTGTTAGCCAACACGCCAGTGGTAGTAATACGAAGGAATTTTTTGGGGTTATTGGGGGTTAGTTTCATCATTAAAATTAACTCTAGATTCAGAATTTCAAAATATAAACTACTGAATAGCAACAATTTCATGGTTGAAATAGTGATGATGATGATGTTGAAGTAGAAATAGCAATTTCGTACGAGAAAAACATTACGTTGACAAGTAGAATTGTTCACTACAACTCTGCAGTGGTAGTGAGTACTGAGGGTTGCTTCACTTATCCCACCTGGTATACAAACCGTAACGCCTAGCAGCATCAACTTCCGTAACCAGAGATCATCTACATAGGTAGCGCTTGTTTCTGGTGCCAAACGGTATTGTGCAAATGTTACTGTGTATAAGCGATAACATCACACTTGGCTAATGTGAAGGTGACGAAACACACCCTTAGGTAGCTGATCTCATATATTTTCATAACCAGGTCCACGACCCCCGGCTCCAGCGACGTACAGCACGTGGCGACGCTCTAAACAGAGATTGCGCCCCGAATGTCCCTAATAGAGTTTTACGATGTCACGAACCCTCCGCGAAATCACGACACTTGTATATTAGTGTTGTTATTACTTAACGAACAAAAAGAGAAGTATTGCAAACTTAACGCGTGGACCAACATATAGAGTATATTCCGTTCACCATAATTCCACATCACGTTTGAAACAACAGCTCTCACTTAGAATACGGTGACAGGTTTCTTTTGCCGGAGTCGTCCAGGTAGAAACCACTGCAACACTTATTTCTATCACTAAACAGTAGTATGCAAACATTACTTTGCTCCGGTTTGACGGTGCTGTGTATATCATCCTATCTGGCGCCACGTTATGGGCGAGCGTATCACTTACCATCCAGTGAACGCTCCGCTCATCTCGTCCCATGATTAAATAAAAAAACGGTTAAACCGATTCTAATATTTTTTTGTAATAATGGTTGAAGTTAGAAAGTACTTGCGGTTTGTTTTAGTTTAGAAACTTTTGAGACCTCTTACGTAGGTGCTTATACTGCAAGATATGAAGCATCATCACCATCAGGGGGAAATTGAACTCTATTCTTAGTAAGTACTCACATAGTTAAACATAGTTATTATATTCAAAGGAATAAATTAAACTACTACTGTATACATTTGAAATGTAATAGAGTTTATTATAATAATACTAAATTAATGTGAATGTTAGGGTTTAGAAATGTAATTAAATTGTCTGTTTATGCGATACTTATACCTGTTACTAGATATTAGGTACAAGATACGCAATATTTGTTTACAAAATATCGATTATGCATTAAACTTAATTCTCATACAATTATAAGAAGGGACAGATTTCACTTTATATCGTATTGTTTTCAAGTATAGCTTAAGAGAGTGTAGCTTGTAACATAGACAGCCTGCGACAGGCCACAGCTGTACATAGATTGTCCGAGGAACGCCACTTAGCCCGATCTTCGGCTATGCACATCCAATTGCTGCCAGCCGCTTTGCGCAGATCCGTTTCATCTGGTTTGTGAACATCCTGTGCTACGTTTGTCCAAATACGCATTTGTCGAATACTTTCATCTTAACACAAGCTTTAAGGTTTGACGACGACAAGATTCGACGGAATTTTGAAAAGGCAGCCCAACTCAATTGGATTATCCTTTTATCCTTATACTCGTATATAAAAATCCTAAAAGTTCACAATAGCGTTAAAAATACAATAGTTCCTTAACATTGCGTTTAGAGTAACTTGTCAAAGGAAAGTTAGGACATAAAACGACAAAAGGAAGCTTCGACACTGTCTAGACGCATTAAGTTAATGAACTCGACTATTTAAGATCAAAGTTAGCATTAAGTTAGTTACTAATGACGAAACCCCCGGGAGCATAGTTCGTATTCACTTTAATCGTTGTTCGTTCAGAGAAACCAGTGACCCTTTCAGCGGTGGGTTTTCGCTTTTAATTTCCTGATTGACGACCTTAATGAAGGATTTTTATTTCTTTAAAATGAGACACGAATAGAACTTTCTTTTCATAAGTAATGACACATCATGTTATAACTGGAGGGCAGTAATAACATAGCGTTAGTTACGATGTAAACTTAACTCCTCATTGCGCTCGCAACCTTGTGAAATAAGTTGTTGATTCTGGAGATTCCGGTAACTTTTTTCCTTTGCACAATGGAAAACTTAAAATATCGGTATATTTACGAGTACAATTCTACCGTAGCACCAGTACCAGTGCTGCAGAAACAGCTCGGAGGGTTAATGATGTGTACGGCGCTGGTGTCGCAAAAGAAAGCACAGTACGTTTTTGATTTCACCGTTTTCGTTCTGGAAATTTCGACCTTCAGAACCTACCCGATGGACGGCCGGAGATCAAAGTGAAAATTGAAGGATTAAAGGCTATTGTGGAAGCGGATCTATCACAAAGCAGATCAGAGATAGCTGCAAGCTTCGGGGTAAGTAACAAAACTGTATTAATCCACTTGAAGCAAATCGGGAAAGTAAAAAAACTTGAACGACGGGTACCTCATGCATTGAGTGAATCGAACTTGCGAACACGCGCCGACTGCTGCTGCTGCGTTACTTTGCTCAGCCGACACAATGATGAAGGGATTTTAAATGAAATCATTACTTGCGATGAAAAGTGGATACTGTGCGATAATGGGAAGCGCTCGTCGCAATGGCTGGACCCTGGAGACCCAGCCAAATCCTGCCCTAAACGAAAGGAAAAAGTTACTTGTCAGTATTTGGTGGACTAGCGCCGGTGTCGTTCATTACAATTTTCTAAAATCTGACCAAACGATTACGGCAGATATCTATCGTCAGCAATCGCAGACCATGAAGGAAGAACTAGCTAGTAGCAGCTGCTAAACAAACG
This sequence comes from Ornithoptera alexandrae, assembly GCA_029030555.1. Classification (NCBI taxonomy): domain Eukaryota; kingdom Metazoa; phylum Arthropoda; class Insecta; order Lepidoptera; family Papilionidae; genus Ornithoptera; species Ornithoptera alexandrae. The sequence continues at coordinate 10,632,761 of JARDVY010000007.1, forward strand.
AGATTGGTCAATGGCTCTAGGCCACTGCTGCTTTACGACACGCACACATTGCATAACAAGCAACCACTAAGTTAGATGAGCTACAATTGGAATGTCTGCGACATCCATCGTACTCCCCGGACCTTGACCCGACAGATTACCATTTTGTCCGAAATTTGGACAATTTCTTACAAGGAAAAAAATTCAAGTCCGATGCGACAGTCCGAACCGCCTTTAAAGAGTTTATAGATTCTCGGCCCCATGGCTTTATTAGTAAAGGGATCAATGAACTACCTATGAGATGGCAAAAGTGCATAGATAACAACGGCGCATACTTTGATTAAATAAATATATTTTACAAAAAAAAAATTACTTTGTATTCCTCCCGTACAAAACGCCAATTTCATTTGTAAAGACCTAATATATTGTAGTCAAGCACTAGATTATATAATATAAATTAAACCAACTACATCGTCATTCAATCACGATACACAGTACAGCACTGTATAAATACTACTGTTTCGCAACAAAACAATTCTTTTTGTATTCCCTTATATAAACTCAATCGTGTCAACTCCCGAGAATATATAATTAATTTATATGTAAGTCAATAAAATAAGATTAAGAAACTTAATTCTTCTAAACTATAAATTTAAACTAATACAATGATAAGAAAGGAATGTTGTTTAAAGATCAGTTAACAGTTTGTTAATCATTAAAATAACACAAATATAGAGCAACTCTTTGTTTATACATTTTTGCTATATTTTTCTTACAGGCGCTTCACTCAAGTAATGCAAAATACTTTTTATTACGTTTTTTAAATACTTGTGTTTTTATATATATAGTAAATAATTAATAGACAAACCACAGCTTATAACAAGAAACAGACAATCCTTTTACAAGAAACATAATTAATGAAAATTTCATTTAGGGTATTATTATAAAAGGTGATATTAACTATAATAGCATCATAACTTAGAAAAAGCCAGTAAATATCTTCATATTTTATTGACCTCAGTAAGAAAAGAATCGGTTAATAAAGACCGACCATACACAAGTGTTTTAAGTGTTTTGGCATTTAGCATTATTAAATTTCTCCACCAATGTATTATTATTCCCGAATATTTGAATACATAGGTATGTACTGTACATATTTAATCTTTTTTTTTCTTCAATTAAGCGACGAGACGAGCGGTACGTTCACTGGATGGTAAGTCATACGCCAATAAAAATATAGCGCTAGTTAGCATGATATACAAGTCGCCTGAGACATAAGTCGTTGAGTCTCGTTACCCCAGTAGTTTGTCGGCTGCAATAGGAGCTGCGGTGGTACTTATCTAGACTATCTCCGGCAACAGTGACCTACTACCAGTACTAATATATAGATTGATTACTGCTTTTTTAATATAATAAAATATAAATTATTTAGACAATGTGTCGATTTTGTGTTATATATTATACAAACAGTTACAGCTTTTTGTTCAAAGACGAAAAAATTAAAAAACTACTGTAGTATGTTATGTTTTTATGCCTCAATTTATAAAAGATAGTAATAGCTTAGATCTTGGCTTAGATAGATCGTAAATTATTAAATCCAAACTTTAGTAAGATCGTAACCAAAAAAAAAGGTTTTAATGTTTCTATTCTGTTCGTCGTATCATAACGTCCTCTTAAATCATTGCAGTAAAATAAATTTATTAAAATCAAATTAACTTGAAAAGAGAGAGAATTGAAATTAATTTAAACAAATACCCTCCAAAATATTCAGACATTAACATAAAAGCTTACTTAAAACTTAAAGGGTATATTCATAACGAAGCCATCGCCCGCTTCGAACCTGTTGTCAGATCTCAGCCGAACCCTAAAGGAATGTCAGAACAATAGAGCCGGCCCCACTTCCGGTGCAACCGGTCCGCTTCCGGTCCATGCGTCTCTCGAGCAATTCCATTCTAGGTCGTATGAGGACTAATTTTTTTTAAAGAGATGATTCACATTCAGATTTAATACTTAGGTACAGGTAAAGTTTTTACTTATTTTACCTCAATTTTTAATGACCATGCGGTCGATGATTGGAAAATGTGGCTCCCATAGATTGACCGGAACACAGTAAAGTTACATCAGCAGTATAACAATATTTACTGGTGGTAAGTTTCAGTTGCCGGAGACCGTCTAGGTAGGTGTCACTGCATCGTATATTTCTGCCGACAAACGGTATTGTGTGAATATTACTTTGTTCCGGTTTGAATGGTGTTTCAGCTAGTGTAATTACAACATATGGCACGTCTCGTCGCTTTATGAGATAAAAAAATATTACAGCGGTATTCAGCCAGTAAATTTTGAAGAAACTACCATCCATACTTCAACCACCTGTGGTTCGTACCAGAGTCCCTGTGACGACAGGTAAGCCACTCTTGTACAAAGCAGTGAAAAGTTTCTATAGAATAACCACAAGCAACTGTCGCACGTTTTGTATACCAGTTATATATATTTATATGTGTATATATAAGTATATATTGTGTATATATATTTAGTTAAAATAAATCAATGAACGTTGCAATCCATTCCAGTAATCACAGCGCTTCATGTTTGACGAGTTAAATTGGAAACGCGAACCGCTCTCCATGTAAGGATAGTGACACACTAACTTACCAACACTTAACTGTTTTTTTTTTAATGGGACGTAAACTTCATCGTGCTCATGTCAGCTTATCACTGTACACTGCTGAACATAGAACAAGATTGTAAATTGAAACTTTCTTTTAACATCACTGATGTTAAGCTTCTTTAGTTATTTGTACATTTATTAGACGACATCGATGGATAGAACATCATCTAATTTATGGCCTTCAAACTAAACTTTCCTTAATATTATGCACTAGAAGGTAGTGTGTATATATATATATAGAAATATGTATATATATATAAATGTTTGTATATACTCGTATATTAAAAACACTAGCTTTCCCCGCTCGCTGTGCTGGTCGTAATATAAAATTAGACTTGAAATTTTTATGAAATATTTTTTAAGAGCAACCACAACCGCAAATGACTTTCTATAGCAACCGTTACTACAGCAACCGCATATGTAACACCACATGAAAGTGTTTATAAATATTAATTAGACATTAAATGATGAAGGATCTATGAAATTGTAAAAATATATATCCTAGAACCATTTAAAAATCATTCCGCGTCGAATGTTCATGTTCCCGTGTCACGTTCACTTGTTTTCAGGTGATTGGCGAACAAAATACCCATTTTTATTATATAAACATAAATTCTTACTAATTTATATAAACTTCAGATGAGAGTATTTGTCTGCTACGTAATATTTAAATGTATCGTACACATATACATATGATACAGCAGTCGATGCATTTTCTGATTTAAACGTAACCATAGCCGACCATGGAGTCAACTGATTGGAAAATTGAAAGCCTTACCCCTGTTTCACGAAGAGTACTTTTTTTATAACAATCTGATAAATAGTGATGTAACTTTGTTACTCTTAATAACTAAACAACAAAGCATAACATAAACCGCTCATCTTATGTTCCCTCAGTGCTCTAAGCAACTCATCATAAAAAGACAGGCCATCACACAGTGAAAACTATTATCCTTGGGATACATCGATTTTCTTTCAGTGTTTTCCTTCGCCGGAAGCACCAGCTCCGCAGTGATTGAGCTCACCCAAAAACAAAGTTTTGCCGCACTAACAACTGAACAATGGCATTGATGAAAGTTTGTTCTCACCTTCGTCACCTAACCTTCGTCAGAACTTTGCCAAAGCTTTTGTAGTTACCTCCCGCATTTAAGAGTGACGATATAAAATACGAGCTCTGGTTATCCATAATTAAACTTTTTCAAAAGTATACTTTAATAATAATTCAAGATTTTAAGCCAACCGTTCATAAGTTTTATCGCCTTCATCACCGTCATCATCAGCCGCTAAACTTCCACTACTGGACATAGGCCTCCCCCAAATATCTCTACATACAGTCTGCATGGCTTCCGGTACCGCTAGGCATTAGGGACTTACGTTCGTGAGGTTGACTTGGGTCCAGTGAGTTGCTGTGCTTACACCCCTCGCATTACAAGTATTGTAAAGTACTAGATCGACCTTGCTTTTGAAAATAGGCTTTTGTTAAGATAGATGTCGTCCTTGCCTTAAACCTTCATCTAGATCCTTATTAAGGAGGGCATAAAAAAGGTACAAATTTAAAGACAGATTTGTAGAAGTGAAATACGATCTAGTTCATATAGTAGTGCATGTACTCGTGGTAACTCTAGAAATGTGGACGTTTGCAAGCGACGGCTGATACGATTGACGCTGTACCAGATAATTGAATGTCACGTGGACCCTCGCTGGTCCACATCGCTGTACGGATACCACTGAGGTATAAACTAAACCGACAATTTATATCTGACTTATAAGTGACCTTGACGGATAAATTTCGTCATTTCAGCTCCTACTGGTCTCGGCTGAACAAATAGTTCCTTCAACGATAGTAGTTACTGGTCCATGTTGCTGGAGACCATCTTGATAGGTTCTACCGCCAAACAGTAGTATTTTTTTTATAGGAATCGCAAGCAATCCCGCTAACAGTTCACCTGGTGGAAAGTGATCACTAACGCCAGAGAAGTCGAGGCTGTAATACGTTTATTTCTTGGTAATGTGCAGTGCTGTATTCAAGCAAGTGAAATTACTGGAGTAACAAGACTCAACATTTTCAGCCTGAAGGCGATAGGCAGTGTGATGCTGTGTACGTTATCCTAACTAACGCCGAGTTATTATGGGCAGACGTAACGCTAATCATCAGGTGACCCTTTCACTGGCCCTGTCGCTTCGTGGAATAAATAAAATTGATGAACTCTTCGCGTGCAGGTTGACAAGCGTAGTACATTCGTAACAGCCGCAAAAAAAAAGTTGCTGCTCCTTTTCTGGAATTATTCCCTTCTTTGTCGCTTAAGACACCCTGACCGCAGAGTACCGCTGAGGATATTCTAATCAATCACATACTAGATAACTTTAGGAGTCACTTAGTACTATAACGTTGATACAAATTCCATCACTACCTATCAGGTGGTTATTAAAATGTAAGTCCGGTTATATATTATTGTCTTGTGTTGATTAAAAATACATTACAAGTAAAGGTTTTATGAATAGTAGCCCTGCGATTTCATTAGTTACAGCGTCCTTGAAATCCTTGTCTCGTATAAAAATGATCTCGTGTCTGGAAATATGATATAATATGTCCTTATCGTCAGACAGCAAAGGTATCACAGTACCACTCATAAAGTCCAATAAATGCCAAATGAAATCACTCTCAGAGCGAAATTGGAAATTATACATTTTATATCAGTAGACATCATCTGTCGCTGACATCTGATTATATATTTCTGTTGTTTATGATGAGTGAGAGTTGTATCAGACGAGAGATCACTACGATCTAAACTAAGAAAAAAACACAGAACGAAACTTCTTCCATCTACAATGTGGACATGAGGCTGTGGATAGTGAAGTGTTCATGTTCTGGTACAGTGCAGTTTTGACGGTAGATTTACAATATTAGACAGCCAAGTGGATTTATAAGATACTACAACCAACCAATCCTTCACATGTGGCCCTAGAATCGAACCAGGGTCATTGGTGTTATGATGCTAATCAAACTGCTTTATTGAGGTAAAAATTTAATGAATAAATTTATGTATGAACTCAAAATTACTTTGTCGCGCACTTTAGCCTTAATGTTTCTGCTTTAGATCTTCATTAGCTGGTCTCTGATATGGTTAAAATACCTGTAAATAGATCTACTTTAAGAAATTTTTAATTTAATTATAAATAAAACTTCTTTCTATCAGAACGTAAGAGGCCATATGAATATTTGTTCGTGACTGTGCCGTGTAGGAATTGCCCACCATTTCTTCCAGATATAACTGATTATAGTCTATCCAGTTTCATACGAAGCTCGTTAAATAAATCCCATTTATGTATTAATTACAAAAACCTTTATTCTCATTTATAGTATCATTGAAATTAAGGATTGCATTAGAACCAAGTTGGGGAGACTCGTTATATCCGATTTCATCGGCAAAGCTCGTTATCTCTGCGGTGAGATTCTTCATTACATACTACCATTTGGATAATGACTCTCTTTTTTATCGTTTGTAAATACTAAGATCCAGTATTAATATTCCTGACTACGCTTAGTGTTACTGGACTTGTGACGTCATCAAAGCCAACCGATGACCTCAGCTCAACGCAATGACATAAAAATTGAATCAAATAGATCGCGCATGTAGATAATACAACTGGTTGTGTTTTGGCTATTCGCAGTGGGTTCGATGCCGATGTAAAGCCTAGTGTATACTATAATATAGAAGAGTCAACTACACATGAGTAATATTGTAGAATTTGTACCTAGAAGCATCTGCTCTTGAGTTCATTAATAACTTACTTAAACCACAAACTCAATGTGAAAGCAAATTGATTGGTAAAACCTTTTTATAACAAAACTTAGGTACACATAGAACTATAATAATATTTATCAAATAACTACCTGCTTATAATAATGAGACTAGTCTCAATTTTAGACTAGAGTCAGAGTTCGTCATCAACGGGTGTCTATCTGACTTCAACTCTCGTTTTGCAGTTTTCAGACTCCTATAAAGAGGACTCCGTAATGATTTCACAAGACTAAAACTCTCCAGGTTTAATCTTGTGAACTGTCTCTTATGAACTCCAACTGTCCTCAATCAAATTTCCCAGATACATTCCGCTAGTAGACAGCAGAAGAAATGGTTTGACATTATAAAGCGGCAGACTGCGTTGAGATACCATCAGATAAATAGATGTACTGGAGAAGATAATTAGTGGTTATTTACATAGCTCCACACTACACTGGTTTTCCAAAATACATAATCGATTCTCCGGAAACTGCTTTATTCCAAAAACCTCTGATTACCATCTCAGGTTATTATCACAGTTTTCCCACCGGCTACTAATTATTAATCTACACTACCTAAGTATACAAGGAGGACCGACGATCTGGTGAATATAGCGGGAACCCACTGGATGCGAGCAACGCGGGACCGATTGATGTGAAGATCTTTGGCGGAGATCTATCTCCAGCAGTGGCCGTCTATCGGCTGATGATGATACCTATATCACCAATTCCATGCTGTCTAGCCGATCAGCGATCTATCGCAACAACTTGTTACACCATTAAACTATGTAACCTACGCCGGTCTTTAATTTTTATGCAACGGAGCGACTATAACGAAACTTTCACCTTATTGTAAGTGACACGCCTGCTCATAACAATATGGCGCTGGTTACCATGATATTGACAACAGCACATTGTGCTCGTCGCCATGAGCAAGATTTTAACACCCGTTACCCCAGTAATATAATTACAACGCTCTTCAAACCGGAACACGGTAATGTTTGCACACTACTGTTTGGCGGCAGGAATAGGAGTTGCGATGGTAGCTACCGCTTAGTGTTTTGGAAACAGCATCGGCTTGCTGTTCAGAGCCGCGACATCCAAAGTCCAGATTGTTCTAAAGGTCACCATCTTCAAAAGCACAAAGCGCTTTAAGAGGAGGAACTAAGTAAGAATTCGTATTAAAATTTATCATATAAATTACCTCTTTTAACCAGTCCAGCAGTGGAGTTCCATCAGTGGAAATGATGATAATGATGACAACTCTTATGTTTGTCCGTCACTTCCTCACTGCTGAGGATCCTGACGGCGTCCAACCAGTTTCCATTAAGTGCGTCAGTGGGTATACGCCAAGCAGACCACACGGTGTATACACAGAGAGATGGAACACGTTAGCTGCATGCACCAACTATTAGCATTCTAACGATAATCTAAGTTTTAAACTTAGTATACTTACACAAACATCATTATCATCAGCCGATAGACGTCCAATGCTGAACATAGGCCTCCTAAAAAGATCTCCACTTCGGTCGGTCACGCGTTGCTCGCATCTTATTGGTTCCCGCGATTGTCACCAGATCGTTGTTCCACCTGGTGGGAGGCCTTCCAACACTACATCTACAGGTACGCGGGCGCCACTCGAGGACCTTACTGCTCCATCGGCCGTCAGTCCTCCAAGCAATATGCCTTATCCACTGCTACTTAAGTCTAGCAATATTTCGAGCTATGTCGGTAACCTTACTACTTCCGCGGATTGGATCTCTCCTGTAGACCCGTCCATTGTCCTTTCCTTACACAAACATTTTGGTGAATTAGTATCATCAGTGTGCATCAGCCCTAACTGCTCAGCATTCAGCGGACTCGTAAGAGACAACGAGTTAGATCGGCGTGATTTAGCGCAGACGCCGTTACGGAATATTAATGTCATTATGACAAGTGCCGTTTTTTTTTGGTGACGATACCTTCCACCATTCCAGTACTAAGGTTTCGGAGGACTAGATTATAATACAAATTCATGTATTTGTCATTGCCAATTATAGTTAGATCTGCGTAGAGATATTTGGGTGAGGCCTATGTTCTGCAGTTATCTATCGGCTGGTGGTGATGACTGTTAGTTACCACCGTTGTTGGTACCGATTTCTACTAAGAACCAGAAGTTGTTTTTTTAATTCTTAATAGAAAATATTCATACACATGTGACAAACTTGACAGTAGAGGCACAGGACCCAAGACAACCTCACCTGTTAGTAGTGATAGTCCGTATGGGGCTAGTGTGGTGGGATGTGGCCCAAATTCCCCTATATGAACCCCTACATACGACAGCTCCTAGTGCCCAGTGGTACCTGAGACCATGCTGACTGTATGTGGATATCTTTGGAAGAGGCTTGTGTCTAGTAGTGGACGTCTATCGGCTGATGATGATGATGTTACTATGCTTTTTATATTATATTAATCTTTATGTATAAGGAGGAAACTGTGCAACAATAAATTTCACCATCGGATCACACGCTGACTTGCTTATCAATGCGAGGATCACTGCAGACAGATTTATTGAACGCATCGCACCATACAACCTAATGCCGTCATAAAAATATACGAAGATTAACCGATTTGCGCACGCGCTGTGTTTGCATGATCACATTTCTTCTTCTCGGAGAAGAATCCCAACTCAATCATCTGTCATCGCGGTGGTTACACATTTTACATACATATCGGTTTTAATGCAATCCAGGTTCCAACGTTACTCGTCGTGTATGGGTTTAAACTTGATACTATATAGCCGGATTTGTTAAGATTATTTGTTTCATCATCATCATCATCATCATGGGCCATTTAAACTTGATACTATATAGCGGGATTTGTTAAGATTATTTGTTTCATCATCATCATCATCATCATGGGCCATTTAAACTTGATACTATATAGCCGGATTTGTTAAGATTATTTGTTTCATCATCATCATCATCATCATGGGCCATTTAAACTTGATACTATATAGCCGGATTTGTTAAGATTATTTGTTTCATCATCATCATCATCATCATGGGCCATTTAAACTTGATACTATATAGCCGGATTTGTTAAGATTATTTGTTTCATCATCATCATCATCATCATGGGCCATTTAAACTTGATACTATATAGCGGGATTTGTTAAGATTATTTGTTTCATCATCATCATCATCATCATGGGCCAGAACGGGCTAAGTATCATAAGCCCTTCTATAAGAAGATATTTAAGAACTATCTCTTTTCTATACTCAGTATCTTAACAACGTTAGGTCTCGCTAACACCCACGCGGCGACTTACATCAACTTCTATTAATTTTTTTTTTAAATAATCAATCTTTAAATAAAGTTAAGTGACAACAATACTGTAGATAGTGAGATGTGTTCACTTGGAATATTATACTACCATCAAAAGTCTACTATTTTGGATCGGAAGTCGACGTCCATGTTATAAGTTAAGTTAGCTGATGGAAGCAGTTAAGAATCCAATCCACTTGACTCAAGCCAGCAACTACCAGCAGACAGTCTACGGTTACTAATTGAAAGCCCGCTCACTTAAGACTATTTAATATCTAATGATATGCTCATATCTTAGTGTATCCTTGGTGGAATAGCAAGTGGAGCCACGCGCACCAGTTAAGCGCCGTGTACAATATTCAATGCACTCGCATCGTAAATATTTCGCGTGATTAATTTTATCAAATATCTGCCGTTAAGGTCTACCCACACACGATCTATCTTTATTCAGATAAGAGTATTCCTGAAAAACTGTAATATAGAAAATAAAGCTAGAAATACTGATCGCTTAACAGGACCTTCAATGTGAGCTGTCACTACATGGGGGAAACGGGTTATATCTTCCATTATACTCCATGTGTAAAGATGAAGGCACTAATCAATCCGTCGACGGCAGCATCTCTTAATGTATCTGTTACCTTCTAGTCACGCCAACCAGCATTTCAGGTGAGTATAGAAAATTTCTTCTTTTGAGAATAATCATGTTCAGTTGAAGATATCAATAAGTTGCAACAGATGAATGTGAAGCGTATCATTTGCCACCAAGTAAATAGTCTGCGCCCTCATACTGAGGGTAGGCTTGTGCCCAATAGTGGGGACGTAAATTAGCTGTTGAGAGAAATAGTCTGCTACATGTCCCCATTGGGACTCAGGACCTTCTCTCACTACATAAATAGTCCATTTACCCATTAGGCTGACCAAGTGCGCTTTGGTATATATCTTATATGAAAACTTGTTTTTTTATGTCTATGTTGGTTGTTGTTTATCGAGCTGAAGCTCTTTTTTTTTAAGTATTCTCCCAGTTTTGTCGGGCTAGGGTCTATATTTTAGATTTCTTTAACCATCATTTTATTTTTATTTCATTCTAATAATTCTTCACTTAGTTTCTTTTCTTCTTTCATTCCAGTTCTCACTTTCATATTTCACTCTTTGTCACTCTCCATTCTATTTGCTTCTTGCATTCCCTTCTCTTTAATAAGTAAGGACAACCGTTGATATTTATTATCATTTACAATTTTCTTAATTTTTTTATATCTACACATTCTTGCTTAATCTAATATCACATTTCAACTTATCCTAACGTATCACATTTACAATATTCTTTCTATTCTGTTCTATTCTCTCTCTTAATATACAAGCTGAAATTCAAGCTCAATCAGGATCGAACCGACTTTCTCAGAACTTATATCGCGTATGCTTTACTAACTGAGCTATCACGGCGTCGGGAAAGTATATCAATGTTGATATGCAGCTGACACTGCAACGCATAGCGATGCATGCGACGTAATCAGATGTGCGGCGCGTAATCGACTTCCGCCCTTCGCTAATGACTTGCGCCTATTAGCATTACATTACGGTTACAAATGAGGTTGTATGCAAACCCAAGGGCGCCTAGCTGGCCGCTGTCCGGTCGCGGGTTGCAGTGTGCGCGCCCTCTAACGGGCGGTGTGGGCCCAGGGCCCATCGCCTCGGTAAACAAACGACACGTGAGCGTCTAATTGTTAGTACTTAAATTCACGTCACGCGCTCGGACCTACGTTTAATACCTCGATTCACTGCCGCGGAGCGTGGGTACGCTTTTGACCGTTTCTATGGAACTACCAGTTTGCCCACCGTGTGGGTTTCGTGTTGGCGCGAACTACGCCACACTAGCGCCCGACCGGAATTTACATCCTGGTGAAGTCCGTTGACGTACTCAAATACTTCGATGATCCGATCCGACTTGTCGTTATCAATGCATTCTAAATACTATATAGGAGAACAATTGAAGTTGCAATATTTTTGTAACATATTTTCTACATATATATTACTATGAGATATATAATAAAAATATCGTAAAAAAAATGTAACATAAGACATCATGTCCTGAACGTCAGATATTGTTATTTCCTCCTTAAGTCATATCTATATATATAAGAAATTTTCACCCATGCAGAGACTCATCAAGATATCCCTAGTACCATAAAGCCGAGTATAGGGCTGCTGAGAACAGGTGCTACAAAATTTCCCCAAGGGAGTTGCAGGGTGCCATGGCCAGCAGAGCGGGCGCGGAACAGATTGTATATTATATGAGATATCCAGAAATTGATTGATTCATCACGAGGTCTCCATTTGTTCACCCAACTATTTGATGTAAACACTCGAAAATGTGGTAGGAATATTGCTTCTGATAGAGTTAGGGGGATGAGGGTGTTACTGCCAACAAAAAGCTAGTTCCTCATATCTGGTGTTCATAACTATCTATCACATTTCTTTGTACGATATTACGCCAAAAACTCTTATGAAACTGTATTCAGCAGCGTATGATTTCTCGCCATCCAAGGTACATCAGCATCTTCCTGTCCGACCCTGCAAAATCAATTTCGTTTCATAACATTTTTTTTTATGATAAAGTTTGCGCCGCCAGTTACTTTGACAGCCATAGCAGCTTCATCGGACTCAGGACAGGCAGATCTGGTTAAATAAAAAAAAATAAAAACTAAACACTCGTACACACAAATCTAAATATGTACATATATATGTAGATAATTTTGTATATAAAGGAGAAAAGTGATATTGGATGTGGAAGGGTTGAAGAGGTAGATAATAATATAGTGAGAGATAGGAGGGTGAAAACTAATAAATGCATAGATAAGTATACATAGGACATCTTAAACTAAGTTGCGCTTAATGCTCGTCGGATGACGGCGAGGAGTGCGGAGTCATGGGAGGAGTTTCATAACACAATTACCTATCCGGTGTTACTGTAGGCGCACCAGTAATGTCTTACTATAATGAGTTCAGATTCAGGGCTTCAACAATTGACGCTGGTCTAGATAAAGTTCCACCGTTTCTATTCAAGGAAGCGACGAGACGAGCGAGAGGTACACGTGGCGCCAGTTAAGATAAGCGCCACATAAGATGTCGAGTCTCATCACCCCGACGATTACACTAGCTACATCGACCTTCAAACCGGAACGTAGTAATGTATGCACAGTAATATTTGGCAGCTGCAATAGGCGCTGCGGTGGAGCATACATTACTGTGTTCCGGTATGAAGAGCGCTGTAGCTAGTGATATCACTGGAATACCTAGGCTTAACATACCCTAGATTACCGCAATGTATACCATTATAACTAGCACCATTTTTTTTATGGGGGTGCGTATCACTTACCATCAAGTGAATGTCCCGCTCATCTCATGGCAATGTAGAAAAAAAATTGTTGAATTCAATATTCGGCTCGGTAACACGTTTTCAAAACACCATTATAAATAGACCGAGCTGCGTCAGGAGCCAAGTTGTTGTCGAAGGCAGCGTGACCAGGTGTTGTCGTACTCCAGTGGCCAAGTTGCCTGAGCGGATGATTGACGACGCACACTTCCCCCGCTAACGCTCAAGTCATAAGCGCAAGCGAGAAAAAATATGATATAAAAAAAACATTACTTTAACGTTGGGTCAGCATGAGGGCAATAGTCCAAATCCCCATATGAACTGCTAGAAACGAAGGTTGCGGGTAGCGCAGGATCGATCGATGTGGAGATTTTTCAGGGGGGCCTGTATCCAGCAGTGGATGATGATATATAAAATAGCCGTAATTTTTTTATTCCACGCAGCGATGTACAAGCGTGACTTTCACCTGATGGTAAGTGATACGACAGCCCTTAACTAAAGAGCGCCAATCAGGCACTATGCTCGTTGTATGTTTTACTGGTGGTAGGTCTCTATTGCAGGAGACCGTCAAAGTAGGTAAGACTGCAGCTCCTATTGCAGCGGACAGACAGTACTGTGCGAACATTACTGTGATCCTGTTTGAAGGGCGTTGTACGAAACTTAACATCTCGTCTCACAATGTGGTGTAGTGTACACCATTGTAACTACTGCCACGTTGTTATAAGACATATGACTTACCATCAAGTCCAGCTCGTCTCGTCGCTTTGTCGTATTAAAAAAGTTGCTTTGGAATAATAGGTATTAGGTCTCGTTACTTTATTAATTTGACTAGCCACTACGCCCTTCAAACCGGAACACAGTAATGTTCGCACACTACTGTCTGTCGGCTGCAATAAGCGCGGCGGTGCAGCAGCAGTAAAATTGATGGATGGTAATACTTTTTTTCAAGTGACCGCTCAATTTGAAGATGGCACTTCACGATTAAAGCTTGTACCAAATAAGAAGAAACTAGAGACCGTCTCTTCTTGGACGCATTATGGTCTATTTGTTACGCCCCCCCCCCCCCCACAGGTGATTTATCCCTTTATACCCTAATGCAATAAATCCAAAACCTCCCCCGGCCTGGTTATTGCCTCGTAATGAAACACTGGATGTTATTAAGAGATTCCTAATCTAGAAAATATGAGGCTTAGCGTTGTAATAAAACTAAGGTCTTCTAATGAATAAGAATTGTTACCGCGGTAATTTCACTTTGTTTTATTTGAAGAAGGGAAGGGACGGGAAGTATCAGATCCGCCGTCCACACAACATTGCGCTCGTCGCCTTGAGACATATAATAGGCATTGTTAGCACAGTAATTTCAATAGCTACAGCGCTATTTTAACCGGATCATAGTAAAGTTTGCACACGACTGTATGTCGGCAGAAAAACCTACGCTAACCTCCCCCCAGAACAGGTTCCCGCCTTGTTGTGGCAGTGGAGCTCAGTAGCCGTGGCTTGGTCACCCACGGTGAAGCGAAAAAGAACTTACCCGGCCGGCCCGAAGTGGCCGCTCCAGGTGAGCTCCGTGAGCTCACCTCAGATGTGTGCCGGTGGGCTGCAGGAGTAGGTTTACGCTGCCCTTTGCAGCCGAGGTGGAGTCGCGGAGGGAAAAGAGTGTCGGTATTGCGATTCGCCGTTCTCCCTACCCTTCGCGGCCGTATAACGGGTGGCGGCGGAACTCAAAACTAGATCCGCCGCAGGGAGTCAGGAGAGTTCTCTCTTTTGGCTCCCATGGCCTCTGGGTAATGGATTCGGGGAGATCCGTTACTCAGATGCCTATAAGAGGCCAAGAGGAGGGTGCGCTGTATGTTCTGGTGCGCCCTTACAGAGGTGGAAACGGAGGCTTCGTCTCTCCCGAGGTGGGGCTGCATGGTGCAGCCGGCGCTGACGAGGTCGCGGAAGTGTGTGAGGGCGTTCCCGTGACCCTGTCATAAGGTGACGAGGTGGAACATCGTGGGGCATTTAGTCGGTGTAAGTCCGGCATAATCTGTGTTTGCCCCCGCGAGGGCAGGTATGCAGAGGCATTTCCCCCACGTAAAACAAAAAAAAATTTAAAAAATTTCCTTCAAAAGCGACCAGATGAATAACAGTATAGTATTTTATACTTTTTGATACTTGTGTGTTTTTTTGTATTTTTACTAAGAACCACAAATTTTCTTATTAACCATGGATTAAGAGTTAAAGTGATTAAGGGGTGTAAGGGGTCCCGCACAAGAACTCACGGGACCCAAGCCAACCTCACCTGCTTGTGGTGTACCCCGCTAATGAACAAACGAGGCTCTGGTTTCCACTAACCCGCATTGGGCCAGTGTGGTGGAAAGTGGCTCAAATCCTCACTATGAATCTCTACAAATGACGGCCCCTGGTACCCGGTGATGCGAGCAGTACAGGACCGATGGATATGGGAATGTTTGGGAGAGGCCTATATCTAGCAGTGGAGGTCTATCAGCTGCTTGTTCAGTAACCCACAAAACAAGGTATATCTCCGTTGCCGAAGACTGTCTATGTAAGTACCCCCGTAGCGCCTATTGCAGTCGGCCAACAGTACCGTCTTCCGGTTTGAAAGGCGTTGCAGCTAATGAAATTAGTGTGGCAACCAGACTCAAATCTTATGCTTCGGAGCAAACAGCGCTATATGGTGCTGTATATAACATCCTAACTAGCGTCACGTTGTTATAAGCAGGCGTATATCTTACCATCAGGTGAACATCCCGCTCGTCTCATCATTTAATTTTATAAAAAAAAACCTATGACAATGTGTAAAGAGGAAATAAAAAATCTCGCACATGCCCAACAAATATTATATATTGAAGAAGCGCAGTTGGGGGTACACCGGAAGTGGCAAAAAACCCTGCGCGGACGGATGCCTACGCAGCTTTTAGCCCTGTCGATATACAGTGGTGTAGTCAAAGAGAAGTGTACCTTAACGCAACGGCGCAAGACGCAATGTCCGTTGTTAGACGCTGCAGCTATCCGATTACGCAGATGGACTGGAGAGGGAGAACCACGATGCGCGGATTTTTGACGTCATATTCATACGCTGATGTTAATTGAGAGATACTTCATTAAACACATTTTTTTTATTATTTATTATGGCCTAATGATACTTTAAGTACTGGTACTCCATCTTCATATAATTTACTGGTGATAGGTCTCTGTCGCCGGAGACCGTCTAGAGAGATACCACCGTAGCTCCTATTTCTGACGTCAATCAGTAGTGTGCAAAGAATAATGTGTTCCTGTTTGAAGGGCGCTGTAGCTAGTAAAATTAGTGGGGGTAAAGAGACAACACCCTGTGTCTCAAAGCGACGGGCATAATGTGGTGTTGTGTATACTATCATAAGTGGGAAATCTTTAGAAAGATATTGCCATTTTGAGTAGCACGTCAGGGTTGTGAAGAGTTGATTACCCACTAGAACTTGAGAAACCAACTTGGAAGATTAAGATAGCACTGATAGAAGGTACCTGTTCCTGGAGACCGTCTAGATAGATACTACAGCAGCTCCAATTTTAATAATACTATGCAAATATTAGTATTCCGGTTTGAAGGGCGATGTAGTTACTGAAATTACTGATTTAGATATTTGACATCTTGTCTCAAGACAAGCATTGTTAGTAGCTATGTATACCATATTAACCAGCGCCACGTTGTTATACGTGTCTATGGACAAACTTATCACTCACTATCAAGTGATCGATTACTCGTATTGTCGCGTCGTACAATAAAAAAAAAAATCGGAAACTACTTTTAGAAGGTACCAGCGACTTCTATAGAACGCTGTTGTAACATCTCTTAGATGTAGCAGTGACTAATACCATCGTATGTACTACCAAGTCCAGCTATTATCATCTTCATAGTCGCTATGCACTGCCCACGGCTTCTAAATCTCCGGTAAAGGAACATCTACACTGGTAGACTGTATGGAGCTCCTCAGCAATTTCTAAGCATGTGATCTATCTTCCCTCGATTCCTGTCAACATCCTCTTTATGTTTAATGACAATCCAGCGAAAGGTGAGGTCGACCCAAATTATCTGTTCCCTTCTCCGCAAGGAAATCCTCTGAAGGTCAACTTCGGCGTATCACAATGAACTGGTAATAATCGATTGTTTTTTTTTTGAAGTTATCAACTTACCGATTGGAACGTAGCAACGAATAACCTGCAACAAAAACAACGACAAATATAAAAGCGTATGCGCAGGCGACGACATTTTTTATTGTCTTTATGACGGCCCCGCTTCCGCTTATTGTTTTTGCTAATGAACTTTTTAAAACTTCTCACGTGTAATAATTCTTTTGTACCAGTGTAAATTTTCATTATTATCATGCGATAGACGTCCACTGCTGGACATAGGCCTTCCCCACACATCTCCACATCGATTAGCCCTGCGCTGGACGCGTACTCTGGTTTCCCGCGACGTTACGGTCGAAATGGCCGCTGGTGCCGTCGGGCACAAGGGATACTTATTTGAAGGGGTTCATATGGGAGGATTTAGGCCATTCCCCACCACGCTGGCCCAATGCGTGTTGGAGCCAGGGCCTCGTTTGTTGATTAGCAGGGTGTACTACAAGCAGGTAAGGTTAGCTTGGGTGATTTTGGAAACAATATATATAAGTACATATAGTAGGTTTGTTGTGCAGTAGACGCAATGCTGAAAAGCCTTTCTACGTGGTAGGCTGACGAAATGATGAAGATTGCCATAAACTGTTGGATACGGGCAGCGAAGGAACTTTTGTAGTGGACCCGGAGGTGGAGTAGATCAGTGGAGGCATTTGTCCAGTTGTAGACGTCTGACGATGAAGTACACCGTGATTATCATAATATGAAGTTAATTATTGAATAATTCCAATCCGAACCGCCCACACAAATAGCATTTCACTTCCATTTTATAATGAAATAAGTCGATACCGCCGGGGAATTATTAATTATAAGAACAAAGAGGAAGCCCATTGAGATGTTCTCAAAACATTTCTGAATAAATGGACCAAAGCATAGAGCAATGAATTGACGTGTTTAAAAAAAAACTCCTTGTTTACTTATGTTATGATGACGAAGAGACGAGACGAGCAGAACTTTCATATTATAGTAAGTAATACGCTTCCACGTAACTAATTCGTCCTGGTAATGATGATACACAAAGCTTCACGTTGTACCTAGAGATGCAGATGCTAAATCTATGCTACGGTGGATGCTACCTTTTCACTAGCGGGAGAGAGATTTTCGAGGTATACTTTTCTCCTGAAAGAAAAATAAGGTCGTGTTGGATTCTTAACCACTAAAAACAACCCTTTGTACACTTCATCTAATCACATGTAGCATTCTCCTTGTGCTGCCACAAATACAAGGTCACTTTATACTTATCGGCCTCCCTAAGCTCGCTTAACGAGCAATGAGGACATCTAGCTTAGAGCCCGAAAACCAGAAGGCTCTTTAGTTGCCTGCCACGATAGTGTAGTAGAAAGTTAGTCCCTATAACCCGAGTCAACAAAGAAAGTACCTGTCTAAACCAAAGATCCCCAATAGTTTTATTATTTCCGGTGGACCCCCTGCAGCTACATTTCTACCATATTCCCAAATCTCAACAAAAAAATATAAAGATAAAACTAACATAGCCCCTCATTGAGTCTCCCATCTACCCCTGGGGAATCACCTGGAACACTTTGGGAACTAAAAATCTAAATAGTCAGAAATGTATCATTAGCTAAAATTTTATAACTAAGTAGCAAGTGAACTAATATAACTGGAACATACGTAATTCTCTGAACTTGGTTAGTCTATCAAATGGTAGTGGAAGGCAGCGAGTCGAAACGTTGGCTGATGATGACATTAATTAACGTCCGAATGGTTCCTCTGCTTCGTCAGCCTCTGCCAAGTCATAAATATTTGTTTGATTGTACGTCTGTGTAGCAAGTAAATGCAAAATATAATCCTTGAACTGGGGTCGTTTGTGCATTGTCTTTTCCATCCTCTCCCCGTGTAAGGGATTTTTGATGTTACTCAGCCCTTCGGCTTGTCGCAACATGAGACTGAGGTGGGGATAATTAAAGCACTACTACTGTCCCTGTGAATGTCACCATCATATATATGTATATATGATGGTGACATTGTTAGCTAAGAAGTATGTACTTCTTAGCTAAAATTAAGGAGTGGTGAAAATTTGTTTAAAGGTCTCGGAATGAATTGAAATTTGCTCTTTCTGAGTGTGTAGATATAGATCGATATTGAATTTAGTCATATTTTTATAGTAAAAAAAATCTGGAAAAGTCTATAACTGGAGATGTCAGTAACAAAATATGCTCTGAAGACAGTTCTTCAGCTGATATATGTTCAGTTTGTTCCTATAGATGGTGTCGCCTTAGTTCCGCCGTCGCGCGCCGGTACAGAGTCGACCTTACTGTACCAACACTCCGTAACAAAAACCACAACCTTCAATCTTGTTTGTATATATATTTTTTTTATATCAGATAAATAATTTACTACTCAGTAGTGCATTAAATTATTTTTACTGGCAACAAGCTAATAATTTACTTCAATTTTACAAGGTATCAAACGATAATAAGTAAGTCAATCAGATGCGTACCGACGCTAAGTCATATTGGTTGAGCTGCAGAGCTGTAATGGAGGCAGGTTTACAAAATGTGGCTGTTAGCTAACTAGAGTTAGAAAGAACTCTACAACTAAAGAGATATAACAAGGTTAGGATGACATACACTGCACCTCATTGTTCTCGTCGCCTGGAGACAAGATGTTGAGTCTCGATACCCGAGTAATTACGTTAACTACGACGCCCTTCAAACTAGAACAATATAATACTTGCACACTTTTCTTACAGTACAGAAATAGGCGCTACAGTGGTACCTACTGAGATGTCTTCCGGCAACAGAGGCTTATCAGCAGTAAATGTATCAATCTATACATACTTGAAATTTGTCTGAACTATTCCTCGAGAGCAACCGTAACCACAAATGACTTTTTATATGTTTATAAAAATTAATTAGAAATGAAATGATGAAGGATCTATGAAATTCAAAAAATAAATAATCTATAACCATCTGCAAATCATTCCGCGTCCAATGCTCATATTTGCATCTCGCTACGTTCACTAGTTTTGACGTGATTGGCTAATGAAGAAACCCCATTTTCATTATAGATGTATATATATTATATAAGCGATTTCCACCTATACACAGACTCATCACGATATCTCTATAACCATAAGACCTAGAGACTTGAAATTTGGTAGAAATATTCTTAGAATATAAGTCAGCTAATAATCAAGATTTTGAAATATTACCCCTAAAAAGGGGTTGCGAAGGTGTTAATAACGTGAAGAAGCCCAGAAATGCAACGACTTGCAGCCGAATTGGAATATTCCTAACAAATTTCAAGTCCAATTCTACATTACATTTATCAAACCGGGTGGGGTATAGCTAGTTACTATAAAATGATTACGTTTTTATGTAGAGATCCTGTGTTGAGGGTGTTAATCCAAATAGCGCAAGTGTTCAATTCCAGCACCAAAAATCCGTTCCCCGAAGCGTGCGCGCGCCGCGCGGGCACAGTGCCGCAGCCGGTCGCGTACATTACGCACGCGTTCCCCGAACTGCGCCCGCGCGCCCGTGATACGAAAACTAAACACCGCAGGCGCGCGTGTGTGTGTCTGTGTGTGCGTGTGCGTGTACGCGCGCCTACACGCGTGCCTGTGCGCGTGATATACGCGCCGACATCGGTAGATTCGATGCGTTTCGTCTAGGAGCTTGGATTTCGCGCTGTGATATTTTTTTTTGTCTGAAGTGACCATGTGCTGACCTTACAGTTTCAAGTGTATGCGGAAAAAAAACGGATTTTCTTTAAGGAGTTCGCGAAAACAGCCAACATTTTGAAGTAAGTTCATGTGTTTATTTCTTCTGTAACTACATTAAACTTGAAACAACCTTGCTGTGGCACATAGGGCGGGCTTAATGCCAGTCAACCCGAGGAGACAGAGATGTTGAAGGCGGATGTAATAAACATATAAACAATATATTAATATCTTGATCATCAGCCGACAGCCGTCCACAGCTGAACATAAATCTACCCCAAAGATTCTCTCACCGATCGGGTAAGGATACAAACGGGGTAATTTGAGCCATTCCCCAATCTTTTCTTTGTCCCATACTTAAATTATAAATAAAGCATAATAAACAAACAAAATAATTAGTACTGATATAAAAACTTTTTTTATTGAAACCTGTCAAAAATTCACTTGCTTAAAGCCTTTTCTTATTACATATATATAATATATATATTACAAATGTTTGTAAGGTAGATAGGCCCCTCTTTTTGGTGTAGACCACCCCCGTACAAAAAATAGTGTGATATTATTATTAAAAAATTGTTTTTATTTATTTCATCATAGTCAACTTATTATGATCCACTAATAGATACAGACATCCTCAAGTAGCTGGAGCCTCATCTTTGTCATATATATATGATCTATCTTTTTAATATTAGTCTCAGGAAGGTCTTCCAAAGCTAATACGAAATGTTTTATATATTCAAATGAGATATGTATAAAGTTCATATATATAGATTACTTAGATATTTTACCTGAATAATATTTAAATATCAGACTTGTATTTCCTAACCAAGGACTTTATATCATGAAACTCTATTAGCTGATCTGATGATGTTGTATCAGAGATAATCCATTCCCACGTAAATATAATCGTTTTCATTATCACTACATCTACAACCAAGGCTAAACATCAAGAGCTTCTTTGTTATCGTAGGAATGTATAAAAAAAAACCCCACAGGTCGTTCAACTACAGTTCATTTCAAGATCTATCTATGTTCTAGCTCACGCTGTTGATATTTTCCTGTACGAATCGGAATCTGATTGGTTTTATAAAGTTTTCCAACTTCCTCTAAACCTGTTTGCGAAAAGTTCAATATATAATAGTCACTTCTTTCTGAATGTAAGTATTATATCCTTTGCAAATAATGTTTGTAATTCTTCCTTCCTTTGTATATACCATGGGCATCCATAAATCCTAGATTTAAAAGTACAGTACTAATCAATCTCTATATTTATGAGTATCTCTTCAAGATCAAATATGTGGTGTGTTCGTTTATTTTGACCATTTACCAAACTAATAAAAAGGTTAAATCGTCATTAAAGGGTCGAATGTTATTATTAATAAATCTTCAGAGATGAGTTTAAGTTAATATTCATAAAGTGGCCCACTTGTCGCTGGTGGTGCGTTCGTTATCGACGGTTAAGTAAAGGGGTCGCGGACTGTGCCGGCGCACCCTTCCGCTGTTACGGACCATAATGTCTGGTTAATTTGATGACTTAATTGGATCGGGCATTATAACTTCACTGCTTTCTTAACCGACTGCAAGAGAGGGGTTCTTCAATTCGTCGCTAAGTATAAATGATTACTTAGAGCTCCATTTATGTATTAAGTAACGATAAATACATTTTACATGTGGTAGGTGTAGGCACAATAGTTCGCGCGATGCACTTTGATTAGCAGGACTAACTTTTTTTCTTTTTTTTTTATGTAATTAAGCGACGAGACGATCGGGACGTTCACCTGGCAGTAAGTGATACGCCATGCCATAATGTGACGTTGGTTAAGATGGTACGTACTGCACAACATTGTGCTCATCGCCTGAGACATAAGATTTCAAGTCTCGTTACCTTAATAATTAAGACGTATCACTTACCATCAAGTGAATGTCCCTTTCGTCTCATTATTAAATTAAAAAAAATTACAAACAAAGCAAAAGGATTAAATTAGTTTTTTTATATATATAAAAATAAATGATAATGATTTAAAGTCCAACACTACAGATTAGAGCCGATTGATTTATCGCTAGTTACTTTAGATCAAAATTATCTTTAAGTTTTATGTATACTTATTACACATTGCAATATTTAAATGTTACTTTAAATTATAAATCTCATTATTTTATCTTCAACTGTATCGTACTATTTAAATTATTCGCATAAAACGTTAGTTTCGTAAATGAACGCTCATTAAGGAAGTGGGATGTGTAATTAACACAATGAATTCTCATCAGATATACTCATAAAATTCAAACAAACAAAAACACTTTAAAACGGATTTTATTATAATATTAAAGTCTTCCTTATTTCATAAATTACGCTAACCATATATATAGATATATATATATATATATATATATATAGAGAGAGAGAAATATATATAAATATAAGCTGCTCCCCGCTCGGTTTGTTCGCCGTAATATAGAATTAGACTAGAAATTTGTATGAAATATTCCTTGAGAGCAACCGCAACCGCAAATGAGTTTCTATACCAACCGTTACTATAGCAACCGAGTAATTAATACGAAATGAACAGTTAATTAGAAATGAAATGCTAAATTTATGAGATTAAAAAAATACATAACCATCTACAAATCATTCCTCGTCTAATGCTCATGTTTCCATCTCGATATGTTCACTTATTTTCACGTGATTAGCAAATATACATTTGGGGTAGGGTGTTCAATAATATTGGGGTTGATTAAATGTATTTGTCTTGGTCCATTGTTCATTTTAGAGACCTTTCTTTTAACAAATACAGCGCTATCGGCAGCGAGGGTAGGGGTGGGTAAATCGATCCGCACCAACCACAATCCTATTTGGCATTAGAATGATGGTAATGAACAGCGACCAGCTTCCTGTAGGCCGGAGCGTGAGAATGATGCACTAACGGCGGTCCGTGGTGCCGGATGCGAACCAGATCGGAGACGGAACGGGTTTGGAGAGTGAATAATATCAATTAACTCCATGCGCACATCCGAGAAGCAATTAAACTGTTGTACGTAAACAGTGCGCCTGGTCTGTCCAGGATGATCAGATTTTGAAGACGGCTCCTGGATAAATAAAAATTATTTTCAACCTGATATTTGCATCTATTTATGGATACTCATATCACTATTTTTTTGACATAAGTAGTCTCTTTACCGTAGTAATTTCATTAATTACAGCGTCCTCCAAACCGGAACATAGTAATGTGTGCACAGTACTGTTTGTCCGCTGCAATATCAGCTGCGGTAGTACCTACTTAAATAGCGTCCGCCAAAAGAGACTTACCATCAGTGGGCCACTATCAATCCATGTAGAAGGGTTACATCCTCAAAGCGTCGTAAAAGGCGACTAATAGGAATCAACTCAATAGTACAGCTACTTTGATCTTTACAAGCATACCCTGGTTACCAATCAGCATGCCAAACGTGGCCACGTACAGCACCACTACTCTACTACTGGTAAGTCTCTGTTACTGGATACCGTATCGGTTTCACAGCAGCTCCTGTTCCTGCCGACGAACAGTACTGTGCAAAGATTGCTGTGTTCCTGTTTGAAGGGCGCTGTAGCTAGTAAAATTATTTGGGTTATGAGAATTCATGACTCAGACTCATGTCTCAAGGTGATGAGCACAATGCGGTGCTGTGTATATCGTGCTAACTAGCGCCACCTTGTTATTGGCGGGCGTATCACTTACCATCAGGTGAACATCCTACTCGTCTCGTCGCTTAATTGAATATATATATATATATAAATAATCAGCTTAACTTTCCCACTACTGGGACTAGTGCTTACTTAAAAGGAGACAGTCAAGTTCATTTATTTACCTCACTAATCATGTAGGCTGATATCATCAACTCCGAAGCGGAAGTTGTCAGAAACTGTTGATTTTCTAGAATGGTATCCTTCACCGGAACCTCAAGGTTAAGGATATTCAAACCCTCGCCTCTTCAACACAATAATAATATGTCCATCAATATATATCTTTTTATCAGCCGGATAGCGCCCAAAGCTAGGCATAAGCCTCTCTCAAGGATCCTCATTGAGGGGGAATTGGGCCCTAGCCCGATCACGGTGGCTCGGTGGGGGTTGATGACTGGTCATAGCCTCGTCTGTTGATTATCAGGGTGTCCCACGTGCTGGTGAGGTTGACTTGGACTCCTTTAGATGTGGGGGTATAGACTGTCTATAACAGTCTGTCCATATATATATACGGTCGACAATAATATAATGATTATGCAACGAATCGCGCTCCACCACTAGACTCGACTGCAGTTACTAGCGATTTGCTACCTTATCACGAGGTAGTAACGACGTTAATCGCTAGTAAACCCCACGGAGATTTTTTTCCACTGAGCACATATCCGTCGGTGTATTGAATAAATTTAGACGAATTTGAATTTGTTACGCAATAAATCGGGGGTCCTTAATCTTTTCAAGGGCCCCACGGACCGGCGGGGTATTTTTCGTTTCCCCTATAAGGATAATCACGGATCAGCAGACGGCTATACTTAATTGGGACCTGCTGGATTAATTCAGGGATTACTTTTGAATAGAATGAACTAGTTGCAAGTATATATAAATGTTTAACCTCTAAGGATACGTCTATATAAATATGGTGGCTAAGACGGCTGGTGATAAGCTGCTGCGGAAGACTGTTCAGGTAACTCCGCAACTTCTATCATTGTCGTTAAACAGTACTGTGTACACAGAATGTGTTGTGTATGACAACCTAACTATAGCCTCATTGTTATGGACAGACGTATCACTTACTATCAAGTGAACGTCTCAATGGTCTCGTCGCTTACTTCCTTTAACTCTTTCCCATTTTAAAAGTAATGTAGCTCTGGAATCAAACCAGGGTATTCCAGGATGCTATAAGTGGGTATGGCGACGTGTTGTTAAGCTCGCGAACAACACTTGAAGTGATGACCACGACTACTCTGTCAAGAGTGATACCAACGAAGATAGGTAGTGAAATTACTGGCGCAATGCTACAATATAGTGCAGTGTAGTCATCATAACTAGCGCAACATAGTTTAAGCAAACGTATAACTTACTAGCAAGTATATATCATACCCGTTTCTTCTCTTACTTAAGTAATAAAAAAAACACGTTAAAACCGATTGACCTCCGAAGTGGGGGAAGGTCACCGTCGAGTTAAATAACCGACTAGTTTGTGTGGAAAAAAGAATTGGTGCAATTATCTCATAGCGAGCATTAAATTAAGATTAAAATTTAACCGAAACGAGCGCGTTCAAAATGTTAACACGGAACTGTAAGGGCGCTTTCACACTGCACGTGTGGGTGTCGTTTTACACACAACGGATTAACACTTAACCTCAGTTTCATCATCATCAAGCGATAGACGTCCACTTCCGGACATAGATATACACCAAAGAACTCTACATACAGTCGGCATGACCTCTGGTACTGCCGGGCCCAAGGAGCCATCATGTGTAGTGGTTCATATGCGAGGATTTGGGCCATTTCCCACCACGCTGGCCCAATTCCGGTTAGTGGGAGCCAGAGCTTCGTTTGTTGACTAGCAGGGTGCACCACGAGCAGGTGGAGTTTTTTTTTTGTTTTATGTGGGGGAAATGCCTTCGCATACCTGTCCTCGCGGGAGCATAGGCAGCTTATGTGGGACTAGCACTGACTAAAACCCCCACGATGTTCTATCTCGTCGCCTTATGGCAGGGTCACGGGAACGCCATCGCACACCTCCACGACTCCACCTGGGCTGCAAAGGGTAGTATAAACCCGCCCCTGTAGCCTAGCGGTACACATCCGAGGTGAGGTCACGGAACTCACCTGGAGCGGCCACTCCGTGCCAGACGGATAGGTTCCTCTTCTGAGCCTAACTGCCACGACGAGGCGGCACCCTGTTCGGGGGGACAAGCAGGTGAGGTTGGCTTAGGTCCCGTGAGTTGTTGTGCGGGACCCTTACACCCCTATCTTGCAATGTATTACATGAAGGACGGTCTTGCAATATTGGACTCCTGAAGCTCTGATATTTTTAAGATAGTCTTTGCTAAGAATATGTATATAAAAAGTTTCAAACATAGTAAGAGTTAAATAACTATATCCGGTGTGAACGACGCAGTGTAACAGCTCCATTATGTGAGAGCCGTAGATAATCTGTACTGGTGGCGTGGCCGAGGTAGTTTTGTGAATGAAATGGCCAATAATTGGCCCCGCGGCCATTATATGGAGGCTGAACCTCCGCCCCCAGCCACCCCCCACCCCGCCGACAGGTTGCCGTGAACTGATCGGTTTGTTTCAACCCACAACTGATTGCCTTACCGTCGAACGAGGCGAACTGGTGATAATGGTTACCAGTCAATGATGGCGTTAATTGATTCTGAAGCTTTTGAAATATTTTTAAAGCCTTGACCAATCGCAGGTAGAAAAGGACCTTAAGACAGAGGACCTCAAAAGTATAGCTGGGAACCAGTGGACTGGACTCGGTGCAAAACCTTGTTATCTAGCAATGGACGTCCATCGCTCGAGATGATGAACTAACCATAGTACCTTACTTGCTTCTCTTATCGTGTAACACTCAGGTCCCAGGATGATTCCAGAACCACATAACGGGAAGTTTGATGGGTGGTAGGTGAGCCACCACCACCAACCAGACCTACCTCCTTACTGTAAATTGCTATCCCGACAGGCTCGCTGTTCCGACAATTATAAGAACCGCAGCATTCTAGATGAACTCTGTTCACCATCATCACCATTCCAAACATATCTTAGACATTGAACCTTCCGCACTCTATGTGCTTAGTTAAGTAGTGTTCACAGGAAAATGAGTGAAACAATGTGAACAACGTGCGCACAGTTTCCCACAGATCGCGTCAGCTCGCGATACGTTTTCCTCACGATGCATATTTTAAAAGTTTCACCGCGGAGAAAAAGTTTTCCGCGGTTAATTACCCGTTTCGCTAACTGTGTTTGTTAACAAAGATCAGCGGTTCCCATGGTTTAAATATAACCATGAGAGGAGTCAATTAACTACTGTCTGTCAGGGTCGAACGACGGTCTGGTGGGAACCGCGGGAACCCACGGGATGCGAGCTACGCGGGACCGATCGATAGGAAATCTTAGAGGGAGATCTATGTCCAGCAATGTCCATCTATCGGCTGATGATACTAATGATGATGATGATGATACGCTAACTAGTACTTAAGATGCCTTTACTGATCTTGATCTATTTAGTCGTTTCCGATGCTTAACTAATTCACCTGGTGTTATCTTTGTATTACCTGGTAGCACACCATGATAAGAAACGCTAGATCTCGTGTGTTGACAGCCGGAACACAGTCAAGCGGGTCTGTAAAATTATTCACCACCAAACCTTACGTAGACCTGGAATTGATCTGGTAAATTTAGGAAAGGCTAACGTATATTCAATGCGCTATAAGGTCTACCAGATGACCGACTTGACGACTGTCAGCAGATCTTCAACAACTAATACTTAATGCATCATTGATTGATCAGACTTGGTGAATAGGATCTGGTAAGAAAGCGGGAGTGAGTTTCCTCGGAGATCCAGCACACTAAATGTGCCCACAGAGAGAGATATTTTTTTTATTTCACGATCGACGAAATGAGCAAGTCGTCCACCTGATAGTAAGTGATACGCGTGTAACAACGTGACGCTAATCAGGATGATGAGATATTGAATCTCGTTACCCCAGTAATTTCTCTAGCTACAGCGCCCGTCAAACCGGATCACAGTAATGTTTTGCACAGTACTGTTTGTCGCCTGCAATAGGCGCTGCGGTGGTACCTATCTAGACGGTCTCCAGTACTACTACTACCACTAGTAAAGCACACCGTCACCATCACATTTAGAACATCTCCCAAAGATTACCCCTCATAACAAAAGGGGTGTTTCTCTCAGAATGTTATTAAGGAAACTAATTCATAATGTTGCCAATTGATGAGTATACTGTTAAAGGAAACCTCAAGGACATTACGTCCTGCATGAGGCTGCGGCTGCGGCTGCGGCTGCCGAGGGTCCTGGTGGATGTGGGGGTGGGGGTGGGTGCGGGTGCGGTTGCGGTGCAACGAGAGATATTGATTTTTGCCATAAATAGAATTCAATTGAGAGCGCCGCATTGTATACAAGCAATCGATATTAATAACATTTTATATGAACAATCCACTTTAACAATGATCTATATAGTGTCCTATGTTGAGAAACACAAGTTTATGTTAGCCTAGACAGCACTAGACTAGACTGAACCGGTTATGTGATGTACATTAAGTATATAACTTAATCCGCTAAAGACACATCTTTGGCGAATTTAGAGCACTTACCGGCCGTAGATCTCTATTGCTACAGACCGTCTAGGTAGGTACCACCGCAGCGCCCGTTGCAGCCGGCAGACAGTAGTGTGGAAACATTACTGTGGTCCTGTTTGAAGGGCGCTGTAAGTGAAATTACTCGGGTAACGAGATTTACTATCGTATGTCTCATTCTACGAGCGTAATAAGATACATATCATAACTAGCGCCACGTTGTAGGCACGCGTATCACTCAACATCAGGTGAACGTCGTTTTCATCGCATCACAAAATTCAATTAAAAAAATTTAGAGCAGCTTAGAGAAATTTTTGAAATTTCCAGATTAGTATTATTACAATACGGTACAACGGGATTGAAAGACTTCCTAAGAGGTTCAGCTTGTAGTCTCGGGCTAGTAAGAATAGGACTAAGGTAAGTCCTACATGTCGTAGAAGGCGACTGAGAGCGTCTAGGAGTTTCGCGGGGCTTGAGTGTGGGTGCCCTTATCGCTCAACAAGCGAACCTGTGTGGGACAGCGTATAGCTTAGCGATGGTGCCCAGGGGCGTTAGGCTCCTCCATAGAGACGAGCCAACACAAAGTGTAGAGAGGCACCGGCGAGTTCTATAAGAGATCCCGGAGCTTCCCCGAATGCGCTGATATAGACCACCGAGGGGGTTTTAGTCAGTAAAAATCTCACATAACCCTGACTTTCCCGCAGAAGCAGAGTAGAGTATCTTTCGATGATTTCCTTTCAAAATCAAGAAAAAGCCATTCAGAGGGTGAAATAACAATAAATAGAGAAAAAAAGTACATAAAAAAACTTCCTTTGTCGCCTTCTGATCAGAAAGAGCCTGTTTATGTGATAGCTCAATTTCTGAACGCAAGAGTCCTGGATTCAAGCTTCAGCTTCTGGTGAAGGGACACATCGTGAGGAGACGGAATTCCTACGAAAACTACCTGCCTCTCAACTCGCACTTAATCATCGTGGTGGACATATAGCCTCCACTCTGCCCTTGTTAGAGAAGTCCTCGAGTGCGAGGGGGATAATTAAGTAGGGGGTAGCGTTGTCATTTCCGATATATGATGAGATGAATTTACTCAAAAAAATCAAATTTTAATAATTATGATCGTCTTCTTATTAGCGTGATAATGCCCACTGCTGGGCATAGGCCTCACACAAGGAGCTTAATTGAGAGGGAATTAGGCCGTAACCCACTACGCTGGCCCAGTTCGGGTTGGTGGGTGATCAGATCCTTGTTTGTTATTCAGCAGGAAGCATACGTGGAGGTGAGGTTGACTTGGGTTCCATAAGATGCTGGGCGAAACTCCTTACACTCCTGAATTACTGATGATTACAATGATTAAATATAATTAATAATCAATTTTTTATAAACTTGAGACATTCAGGCTTTGATTTTTTGACTTCTGTAAAAAAAATACATAATTTTATTTATGCGACATCTCCCCCCACAATTTCCGACTTACACCCACAGAATAAATCTTTATTAACATTTATACGCCGATATACCACGGACAGGACGAATTTGTGTCGGAGGTAATATTCAGGATATGAGCTCATTGTAAACCTATCAAGTTCCTTCCTCGAATTCAATGGCGGACCGCAAACGGAAACGATTTAGTCTTATGTATTCTATATAAGCGACCTGCTCAGGCTTCGCATTGGTGCAATTTGCTATTGAATATTTTTTTTTGTATTTTATTTAGCAAAGACACGATCAACATGACATTAGTTAGGATGTTACACACTGCGCCACATGGCGTTCGTGGCCTTGAGACATAACATATAGTCTCGATACCCCAGTAATAATACTAGCTACAGCGCCCTTCAAACTGGAACATAATGCTGTATGGCGGCTGCAATAGGCGCTGCGGTGGTACCTAACTAGACGCTTCCGGAAACGGAGACCTACCACCAGATAACACGATATTATAATTTTGAATACCCTAAAGAAAATCCTAAAGTAATAGACATAGTAAATATCTCCAAAATGTTTAAATATGTTATTTTAATATAGCTGATAACCCTCACGACCGACCTTATATTATCCCTTAAATTTATCCATAGTGGGTTTTTAAATCGAAATTAATTAATTTTTTATACAGGTGGAGCCCCAGAGGCCCCGGGGGGAGGAAAATGCAAACGAAGAACATCAACCTGAGCCGCGAACAGTCAAACGAGGACAACTGTGAGTTGCAGGTCAGTCGCACCAACACTACACAAATTAAGGGTTAAACTACAGTATCATTGCTACTGCAACCCTTGAATTTATTAATGAACATCTTTATAATTATTCTAGCTTTATTGACCGCAACACCCCCGCAACTCTCTTTGGAGAAAGAATTTTGAAAATCCTTACTTAGCTGACCTATACTCGGCAAACGGAATATTCCTACTAAATTTCAGGTCTCTCTGCTTAGGTAGAATCTCCTACATATAATCTACCTGTCTTCCATTTTATGGTAATGTTAATTTTATGATGATGTAGTCTATGATGGTGAAATTTATCAATCTAGAAAAGCTATTCTAAAAGTTCTCACGCCATGTCTGGAGACTATGAATAGCATTAGCATTTTTTTTTTTCGCTATTTCGCTGTTCTCATTGTAATGGGAAAAACTAAACCTTAAGACCTCATGAGCGTCTATACACAACGTAGAGATGGAAACCTGCGGTATGTCTGAGCATTATATTTTATAATAATTGTAATAATATATGGAACTCGACATGACAGACGATCCTATTAAATAATTCATTAATAATTATATTAAAAGATTAAATAGAAGTTTATACATATTAATATAAGTAAATTTTATGTTACCCAAATAATACTAATGTACGTATCCGTATTTATACTATAATTATTTTTTTTCTTTACAAACTGAAAGGTTAACTGAAAGAGAATGCCTTGCAGCATTATGCCCGCCGTTTTCTGCATCCGTTTTTATTGTTTTTCCTGTCTGTTTATTCAACAAAAAAAATATATAAAAAGATACGGAACTAGCGCTGTCTAGGGCAGAGCATTTAATACAACTTTAGTAGCACAAACATCAAACATGTATCGTAGTGCATAAAATCCACAAAAGATGGCGCTGATATCAAATTTCATGTAGAATAGATGCTTTTACAATAGTATTAATTTATTGTAACATTTCAACAGAAATCATGCCGCCAAGATCACCAGGGGCTCCCGATCGATGTGTCAGTGACCCACCAGGGCATCCTGAACCAAGTCACGAGGGCCAACATCGGTTCCACGTATCGCGGTCAGTATGCAATATGAAATTAAATAATATTCAAATAAGGTCCGTTTATATCTCGCGACGTTTTAATGTGAAATGTTGCCGTTGTGCCGGCGCTGCACGCGTTCTACGGTTTACACGACCTCCTTAAGGTCGTGTCTTCGATTTATCGATTGATTGTTTTGTAATGTCTACGCGGTAAGTATTATTTCTTCGATGTACAACAATTCATGTAACCAGCAGGAAACGTTTACATCACACATCGGGAGTTAAATAACTTAATAATAAACTTGTGGGAAGACATACGGTGTACTACACCAGAACCAGCTATAATTGAGCATAAAAGAGAATACGGATCTCAAGACTGTTTTTAATCAGCCTTAAGGTCTAAATTACACAGCTGGTCTGCTGCAGATTCAGCGATACTCAAAAGTCTATGCTACGAGCGCAAGGTTTTATTTTCTATATTCTTAAAAAAGTCGTTTGGAACTGTTGTCTGTGTTTCGGTGGTGAACCTACGAGAACCAGGATGTTTGGATGAACACGTTTAACAATTTACGGCCTCATTGTCACTTAATACCGTGTGAAATTGAAATCAAGTATTACCACTAACACATTTAAGACATAATGATAAAACGCGTTACCGCAGTAATTAAAATTGCTACAACACTTTACAAACTGGCATTCTACGATACATTGTGATGAAATAGTATCTTAATTTATTTATCTTTTACTATCGGTGTAATGGAAACGTGCGTTGGGCAAGTGTTAGTCACTTCGGCCATCGTTAGTATACACACACTACGAGCCCGCGTGGTCACCTACGGCGCGTGATCTGAAACCCAATCACCGATTGTATCTCGCCTTCAGTGAAACACGGCGCAAACAAAGGAGTATCAAAGAAAAAAAATGTTTCTCAGTTTCTCACATTTACGTCAGAAGACAAAAGTTTTTAGGTTGTTAGTGTTTTCTTAAACAATTTTTAAATTATTTGTCACAGTTTAATACAATCATTGGTAGTAAATGGATCCACAATAGAAAGGTCTATTACCTAGAAATAGATCCTAGCAGTCCTTTCCATTATATTACACAACAGTTTTTACTCAAGTTGAAAATGTAAACACCGCTTAGATATATTCAAAGGTTTTGTATTATTGTAGTTATTCTATACTGCCGACAGATGGCGTTAAAAACAATTACTTCTGAGAATTACACCTGAGAATTAAAACAAATACAAATATATTATGCATTATTAAAATTTGATATGATAATGAATTTTATCAAAAAATAATTAGATGAAAAAGTTTAACATATACTCATTAGAACTTATTCTTTTTATTAAATACAGCCTAGGGCTTCAATAAGATCCCACCTAATGATAAGCGGAGATGTAGGTGATAAGAGCATCAACCTAGAAGAAACTTATTCGCCCTTAATAATACCAACGCTGTCAGGATATTCCAATGCTTTGCTGTTTGAACTATGAACGACGCAGCACTCAACCGTGTATGAGATTTTAGCGTTTGTATTTGTCGAGGATTCGCGTTGTTTGTTGACTAGCAATTAAAGAGCAAATATGTTTCACTGACTCTTTTTATTGCCGTGAAGGTTAGTAACACTGTTATACTAATGTTAGTAATTACAATAATAAAGTTCCTAAGTTCCGCCTGTGCGACTACACATGAGAGTTGAACAGAGAGTATATCTAGCGTCAACCGAGGGTTGTCTATGCGTAGAGCGTGATGGCAAAAGGTTGCTATCCTGAAAATACATAAATTACAAAAATTTATACATTACCATCTATCACAATATTGTTGTAAACAGGTTGAAACTTAAAGTGTGAAGAACAATACACAGTTAGTTAAAATAGGCGGAACCCCAGAAGATAACATAATCCGTGTTAGGTAACAAACTTTACTATACTTTGTTTCTAAGTGATAAGTTGAACTTGTAGTGTAAGATATTAATCTTAGAGACTCACTATAATAAAAGCTTAGTTATGTATCAAGTTATTTATCTGTTTAATTTAATATTACTATAGGGGATATGAAACTTAATGAATCTATTGATATAGTCCTGGCAGAGGCGGTGCAGCATAACCTGAATAAGTAACCATGACGTGCTTATTCAGGTAATGTTGCCACATTACAATATACTCCCAGTTCAAACAAGCCGTCGGACTGCGATGGCGACTACCACATAAGGCAGGCAGTTCGTAGTGACCTCGCTGATGATTTTGATTGACAATTAAATGCTCACGCGATGGCGCAAGAGCATAATATATAAAAATAACTCAACTTGGAACTTCGCGAACGTCGTCCAGCTAATATATATACATTCAATACTTTCATAAATAGTTAATAGAAAAAGTAAAGTATTTCCCAAAAATATACTTGCCAATGAACTGTCAACTGAGTAACCTATTGCAAATGATTACAACGGTTTTTATTTTTTGCCGTGGAACCCTAATTCCAGTTCAGCTGAACCCGGCAGATACTACAGTACCAGTTTATATTTATATAATTACCAATTATACAGCTGGTATGATTTACAAGAATAACAAGTAAATTAAGTAGACTAATCATAGATAAAAAAATCTAAATATATCATCATCATCATCAGCCGATAGGCGTCCTCTGCTGGACATAAGCCTTTCTAAAAGATCTCCACGTTTGTAAGGGCTCATATGGGGGATTTGAACTATATCCCGCCACGCTGGCCCAATGCGCGTTGGTGGGAGGTATATAGTAGATATAATTCGGTAATAGCTGTAGCGAAAAGAGAATGGGGAAGAAAAGATTATGCATAGTAATAGGAACAAATATATTTTTTTTTATTCATCATCATCATCAGCCGATAGACGTCTACTGCTGGACAGTATTTTTACTGTACTTCTCCAAAGTTAGTACTCGTACTTCTTAGTGATAACTTATATAAGATACCCAGTAAGACATATAGTATGTATAACTGTTACAGTAACGACTTTTATTACATTTTCACAGTCAAAAAAAATATTTATATATCTATCGTTACGTATGTTTGTACATTTATCTTGACCTTTGAATGTCATGATCGTATCAGAAGCCTGATTCTCCTCCTAGCCATGGGTTAGACCTTTTTAAATGTCATACGAGCATATCTATCATGAAATTATCCATAATAATTACATGCCGTGATCCTACTCTATTACTTCAAATTGACTATATTTAAATTTGAACGTTCTAATAATTATATTAAAGTATAAAATCGTTTAAACGTTTCTCCAAACTTCAATCTCTTATGTACACTTCATAGAATTATAAGCTTTATGTTAATTAGTTTTAAAGTATAAAAACGCTTGAATATTTCTCCAAACTATAGGTAGTCTTTTATGCTGACTTCATAGAATTTTATGCTTTATTTCGTATAGTTTTAAGGAGTTTAATCGCTTGTAATTGAATTTCTTTGTTTAATATTTTTATAACGCTAACTCGTAATTGCGCGGTAAAGAGTTGAACACAAACGGAGTTATGAAATGTATATAAATAACGGATTGTAATTGTAGATGCACAGTTTGAGATCAACTATGTTACAGTAATATCGAAGTTATTACGGATATGAACAATTAAATGCATGAGATATTTATTTTGGGTCACACAGTCATAAGCTTCAATTTAGTTCTTTAAATTCATCGCCAGTAACTGACCGCCAACCTACGCTAGTCGGAGAAGCACCTTAAGAACAAGATCTATATACATTATCCTTAGACATATCCAGATATTTATTGCTCATCACGAGATCTCCGAAACTATAAGACGTAAACACTCAAAATTTTGTAGAGATATTGCTATTGCCATTTATAGTTCAGCTAAGAATGGATTTTATAATTTCCTTCTCCATAAGGTGCTGCCGGGGTGTTACGGCCAGTTCATATACTTACATATAACAGAATAAACAGAAACTTGACTTTTATCATAGTAACATTGGAACATGTTATTGTTTGCTGATTACTATCTGTCAGAAAGGCAACAGTAAAGTATAATCTTTAAAAAACCAACAAGATTAGTTAAGTAATTTATTCTGTTGATATTACGCAGTTAGTATTCTAGCTAAATCTAAATACCTTCACATAATAATAGCTAAAAAGTATAAACTAAAAAAAGTACATAAAATTTAAATGGTCGAAATCATTTACCTTGTTCCGGATTGAAGGCCGCTGTTGCTGGTGAAATTATTAAGGTAACGAAATAACGTATGTCTCAAAGCGCGTAAAATGTATTGCAGTGTATATTATCCAAACTAACGCAACATTCTTGGTCACAACATCAGGTGAACGACGAAGCGAAGAGACGAACGTGATATTCACTTGATTGTAAGTGATTTGCCTGTTCATAACACCGTGGCTTAAGTTAGGATGCGACTTGTCAGTACCACATTGTACTAATCGCTTTGAGACAAGGTGTTTCATTGTCTCAGTAATTTCACTAACTACAGCGCCCTTCGAACCGGAACACATTAATATTTGTGTACTACTATTTCTAGTTTACCTACATAAACGGTCTCCAGCAACAAAGACCTGACACCGGCCGCAGTTATATTACAGGATAATAATAAGATTTCCCTAAGAACTTGAAGTGTAAGTAAAAAAATCATAGTGTGATTATGGAGCATCTGCCGGGGCACCTGCCACTGCGCTAGAGGGGGTGGAACCCTCCGTTCAGGGTCGGTATATACACCTGTGGGCAGCGGCGGAAGACTGCCGTTTTGTGACCACCAGAACAGCGGTTTAGGTGGAGTAAAATTATTTTTAACCACAGAAAGATAATACAAATATTTAACAATACATTTATTATCATCATCAGCCGATAGACGTCCACTACTAGACGTAAGCCTCCTCCAAAGATCTTCACATTGATCGGGTTTGGGCTGCCGGCTTCCAGCGGCTGCCCGTGACGTTAAAGTCAGCATAGCCTCCGGTACCGCCGGGCACTAGGAGTTGTCGTTTGTAGAGGTTCATATGGGGGATTTGGGCCAATTCCACCACGCTGGCCCAATACAAGTCGGTGGGAGCTAGAGCCTCGTTTGTCGATTAGCAGGCTGCACTACGAGCAGGTGAGGTTTGCTTGGGTGTCATGACTATTGCGGAATCCCTTACACACCCCTGTCTTGCAATGTATTACATAAAGCACGATCTTGCAATATTTGAGTCCTGAGGCTCTGATTTCTTTAAGATAGCCTCTGTTAAGGATAAATATATAAAAAAAAAATTAAATATAGTAAGAGTTAAAACAACTATATCCGGTTTGAATGACGCTGTGTAACAGCTCCAATATATGAGAGCCATAGATAATCTGTACTGGTGGCGTGGCTGAGATAGTTTACTACTACTACTTACTATTTACTACTGCAATTATCATACACCCAATATATTAATTAATAAATACTTCAATAAAGATTTCCTTTTTGTGTAGTCTCCATCTTTCTCTCTTCCTGCCTTTTCCAATTTTCTTTCTTATACAGAGATCCTTAGTTTCATTATGAATCTCAACGTGGTAAAGGCGCGAGGAACAAGTTACTGAATAATGGTAAAGTTTCAAATGTTAAATCTGTCGCCATAAGCAACATATTTCAGTTATCATTCACAGCTTCGTCATCACTCAATATTACGTAATGTTGATGTTCGAGTGTTATCCTATTGGATTCTAAAGAAACTATGTTCTTTGTAGTTCAAGTGTTTTATCTCCTGCTCATTTCCATGAAGTTTCTTTATCAATTTTTTTTAATCCTTGTAATCGTTTATGTACCTCGCAATTCAGATTACTAGCTGCTAAGTTATCCAAGTTAATGTCCATAAAGGCAAATATACAAAGCGCTACTGTATCTTATAATATGACCGCCGATTTCGTGGCCCCACGTAAAGAAAGTACAACAATGTGACGGTTGAAGTTGACTGAACCATTTATAAGTTTATAATGCTTATTGAAATATAACTTCGCGTTCAACCATTACAGGTTAAGTAAGGCAGTTAAGTCTAGATATAAGAAATTTAAACCCTAGCTGCTTAACTATGACTAGACGTCTTTTTTTTATTTGGTATATATTCTTTATGCAGTGAATTTATTCCGACACACACACATACATATATAGAGAATTGGTGTCATGTTAGGAGTCTTTTTTAATGCAATAAGCAAGACCCGTCTTAAGTAAGTTAAGTAACAATGTATTCAATCGTACACCTCGCTTATATAGTGGAAAATTACTTAAATAAAACTTAGCATAATGATAACACGTAACAAATAACTTGATCGTTGCGTAATATCGAAGTTTAATATGAAATAATTATAACGTAGTAAATTATAAAATCAACTCGTTCACAAAATGGCGCGCGTCTTTCTAAGCTGATATTAAATGATTATCACAACATCCTGCACGTGATAATCATTTCTATACGTTACACATAAGGTCGACGATTGCCTGACGTGTTTTTAGTAACAGAGTTAGCAAGCTGTGTCGCCGGGTATACATAAATTACATAAAAAAAAAAAAAAAATTACCAAGCAATAAATAATCTGTTGAACGTTTGCACAGACGATAATATTGCCACATGCTGTCCAAATTAAAATACATATTTCCAATTACTATATTTACCGGTAACGGACACTAATTACTGGTAACTTGATTAATATTAACTAAACAAATAATCTTAGAACTGATTTTGTTTATTTGTTTAATTGTTAGATCAAAACAAATTCTTTTTATAGCTGAACGGAGAAGATTAATTTTCCGTCCTTGATGCAGAGTGTCATACAACGCAATGCTGTACCGAAAACCTGTCCCTTCAGCAAAACTACACCCATAGTTCCAAAGCTGAGCTGGAGACCTTCTTGTTGAGGAAATACAAGTACCGGCTGCGCCATTTAAGGAAGTTTTTCTTTAAGTTTTATTCACCAGAAAAACTAAGAAATGGAGAGGATTTGAAGAATGGAAAGAGACTGGGTGACGGCTGATAATTGCAAAGAGGCTGGAAAACTTGATAACGAAGGAGTGGAAAGAGCCGAGAGAAGGAGATATTGGGGAATGGAAGAGACATTGAGGAAAGAGAGACTGAAATAGAAATAGTGACAGAGGGAGAAAAATTGATGATTGAAGAGAGACTGGGATAGAATGGAGAGACTGGCAGATGGATAGAAACTAAAGGGGAAATTGAGACGGAGGAATGGAGCGAGACTAAAAGGAAGAGAATCTGAACAATGCAGAAAGATATGGAGAGTGACTAAGATATGAGGAAAGACTGAGAAATGGAGAGGTACTAAGAAAGAGAGGGACCGAGGACAAGAAAATGACAGATATGGAGATAGAGAGAGAAAGACTGACAGATTTTGAATTTATTCTATATTCACCGCATAAGGAGGCATCCATAACCTCGAGACATAAGATGGTACGTGTTCTTCAAAATTGGAAACGGGCGTTGGTCGGACGGTTGGTGAGACCTGCCATTAGAGTACAGTCCGCCAGCGATGCCGTGTGCTGCGTCACGGCACGGAGACGGCGCAGGCACGGCACGGGCACGGCACGGAGACGGCGCGGGCACGGCGCAGGCACGGCTCGGGCACGGCGCTGGCACGGCACGAGCACGGCGCAGGCACGGCACGGAGACGGCGCGGGCACGGCGCAGGCACGGCACGGGCACGGCGCAGGCACGGCACGGAGACGGCGCGGGCACGGCGCAGGCACGGCACGGGCACGGCGCAGGCACGGCGCAGGCACGGCGCAGGCACGGCACGGAGACGGCGCGGGCACGGCACGAGCACGGCGCAGGCACGGCACGGAGACGGCGCGGGCACGGCGCAGGCACGGCTCGGGCACGGCGCTGGCACGGCACGAGCACGGCGCAGGCACGGCACGGAGACGGCGCGGGCACGGCGCAGGCACGGCACGGGCACGGCGCAGGCACGGCACGGAGACGGCGCGGGCACGGCGCAGGCACGGCACGGGCACGGCGCAGGCACGGCGCAGGCACGGCACAGGCACGGCACGGAGACGGCGCGGGCACGGCGCAGGCACGGCACGGGCACGGCACGGAGACGGCGCGGGCACGGCGCAGGCACGGCTCGGGCACGGCGCTGGCACGGCACGAGCACGGCGCAGGCACGGCTCGGGCACGGCGCTGGCACGGCACGAGCACGGCGCAGGCACGGCACGGAGACGGCGCGGGCACGGCGCAGGCACGGCACGGGCACGGCGCAGGCACGGCACGGAGACGGCGCAGGCACGGCGCAGGCACGGCGCAGGCACGGCACGGGCACGGCGCAGGCACGGCACGGATACGGCGCGGGCACGGCGCAGGCACGGCGCAGCCACGGCACGGAGACGGCGCGGGCACGGCGCAGGCACGGCACGGAGACGGCGCGGCCACGGCGCAGGCACGGCACGGGCACGGCGCAGGCACGGCGCAGGCACGGCACGGAGACGGCGCGGCCACGGCGCAGGCACGGCACGGGCACGGCACGGAGACGGCGCGGGCACGGCGCAGGCACGGCACGGGCACGGCACGGAGACGGCGCGGGCACGGCGCAGGCACGGCACGGAGACGGCGCGGCTCGGTTACTTCACACGCGGGCCTCGGTTACGGCACGTCACGCCCGGCGACGCGTGGCGCGCCGCTTCTCCGCTCAGGTGACCACCGCCGCCACCGTCGCAGACACGAGCTGAAGCTGGTCATATGCCGTAATAGCTAGGATGCTCTTTGAATTAGGGTTTCTTTTAAGGAACGCTGTGGATACACTACATGTAACTACGAAATATCTACTGGTGGTAGGCCTCAGTGGAGACCGCCCATATGCCACAGCAGTGCCAATTGCAGCCGATATGCAGTACTGTGTAAACATAACTGTGATCCGGTTTGAAGGTCACTGCAATTAGTGTAATTACTGAGGTAATAAAACAACATCTTATGCGTCATGTATCGCGTGCAACGAACGCACTGTGGTGCAGTATATATCATCCTAACTAGCGCCACGTGGTTATAGACAGGCGTATATCACTTATCATCCTAATTTTGATACATTGGTGGTGACTCCTATCCGAAGACCAGTTAATCTCTACACTACCATCACCGTGTTGAAGTTTGAAGGGTGCAGTAGCAGTACTGAAAATGGCGCGGTTTGTGCTGCATGAGCGTGTCATGGTCACCCTAATAGGAACTTCTTGTATATAATTTAATCTGCGCCTCTGATAACATGCAGAAACTTTATGCTTCTATGAAGGAGAAACAGTATCGTTGGTTATGGTAGTTTTTGTTTATTCCGTGGAGACGGTGTAGTCAATTCAACTGTCTCTGTGACGGAGGTCCTCGGTTCGATTCCGAAGTTATATTTAGTGTGAACGGTGGTAATATTTTTGGCTGTTAACATATGAAAATGAGGGCTAAATGTACTGGTGGTAGGTTACTATTGCCGGAAACCGTCTAGGTATGTACCAACCAACGCAGCGCCTGTTTCTGCTTCAAAACTATAGTGTCCAGACATTACTGTGATCCGGTTTGAAGGGCGTTATGGTTAATAAAGTAAGTAGTAAGTTGGGGTAACGAGACAATATCTATGTCTCAAGGCGAATAGCGCAATGTGGTGCAGTGTACGTATACCATCTTAACTAGCGCTACTTTATGGACAAGCGTATCACTTAAAATCAGGTGAATGTCTCGCTCATCTCAACTATGTTATACAATTCGAAGAAGCTTAGATTGGATTCTTAGTCAGTATGAGTTTCCAGCGTGATGAAACCGCCATGTGCCATGACCAACAAATTCAATAAGACTAACAAATGTCTAAAGTTGTAGATAAGTGAATTTTGCTATAGAAGCCCAAACTCCCAGCAGTGGGAAGGTTAAGTTAGCTATACGTATTATATATTGAAGCCTGCTTTGTGGTAGGCGAACATTACATTACAATTATATAACATTATATTACAATTATTCAACGAAGCGAGACACGAGCAGGACGTTCACCCGATGGTAAGCGATTCGCTCGCACGTAACGTGGCGTTAGTTAGGATGTTATACACTGCACCATATTGCACTCATCGCATTGAGACATAAGATGTTAAGTTTCGCTACTCCAATAATATCATTTGCTACAACGCCCTTCGGTCCAGAACACACTAATGTTCGCACGGTAACGTTTGTCCGGCTGCAACAGACGCTGCGGTGGTACCTATTCAGATGGTCTCCGGCAACAGAGGACTACCGAAAGTATTCGAATGAAATGTAACTTTCAAGAGAGGACGTTTCAGTGAGGGATTAAAGTTATGAACGTCCTGCGTCGTTATGACGATGCTTCCAAGTAATCTTCGTCGGCTCCGTCCGCTCCCCCGGTGGCTCCGTGGTCAGCGGACTCCCTCGGTCCGTGTGTGCGCTGGACCCCGACCGCGGCATATTAGCTGGTGCAGCCGCCTGTGACAGACGGTAGCGCACGCACACCATAGAATCTCCAAAATTATAGAGCGGGCTAATTAAACACACACATTACAAAAATTTAACTGAAGTAATATTTAAATAGCATTATCAGTAAAACTAATATTAAATGTAATGAAAATATATATAGGTACAACCGTAGCGTTACTATAGTACGGTCGTAAGATAAAGGTAGGTTATAAAAGAAGGAAGGTAAAGAGATCTTACGTCTCAAGGCGACGGACAATGTGGTGCAGTGTATACCATCTCAATTATCACATTCTTATGGGCGGGGGATGTCACTTACAATTACGTGAAATATCCGCCTATCACGTCGCTTCGTCGTAAATTTATGTTTATATACTTGACCCAGTTATAAAATTAACTTTAACAACAACACACAATGGTGAGGCAATGGTACTGCAACACATCCTTGAGTCGCAACAATTCAAATTGTTTTATTCAATTGTAAACAAAATGACCGCGTCTACTTTTTCCCAGCTCTGCGGCGTCGCAGTGAAGTTGCTGCCGGCAAGCAAATCTCAGTGGCCGAATGTACGCAGGCATAAGGCGTTCAGTTCAAACTGCGCGCTTGACTGTTCGCGTGCTCGGCAGCGGCGTCTGCGCAAACCGCTAAATAACGAAACACTCCGCGGTGTGACACATCTAGTTATTATCGTAACGCGATCCGTGTTACACGAAACGGATGATACAAAAAAAAATGTACTCGTCGATTGCAAATCTTTCAATAATTAAAATTTCGAATTTGCCGACAGCGGCGCTTTAATTTAAATTTCGAACTTTTGAGCCGCGCTATCATTCAAACAACGGATTTCTCATAATCGACGCTCGAATTCGAATTTTGAAATTTTTACGTGTGTTATTCAGTGTTCCAAATTTAAAACGGTGTTCGTAGTGGCATTGCGTAACGCGCGCAGTAGAGGTGCATTGTGTTACAGATGTAGAAAGCGCGCGAAACGTTGCTGGAGGTTTTACATGTGTTTACGAATGTACATACTTATGTACGTGAATGTACGTGTCGAGATTCGACTTTATATATACGAAATAGGTTTTATTGAGGCTTTATCATTACGATGCGACTGTTTAATATTTATTCAACGGATACCTGTATCCCATCACTTCGTGAAATGGGATGAAACGTGAAGCTCAAGACCGAACGCGATGGAGGATCCCTGTGGACGCACTCTGGAGCCATAGGATATTAATTGATTAATCAATTATCCCATCACATCACCGGAAAGCTTAATCAAATAATGTCTTCATAAATTATTTTATTTGGTTTCACAATTTTTTTTTATTCAATTAACCGACAAGAGGGGGATGTTCACTTGTTGTTAGCGATACTCTACGCCTACCCTTAACTTGGTGCTCTAGTTAGGATGATATACACTTGATCGTTGTGCTCGTCGCTATGAGACATGAAGTGTTAATAAGTACTGTTTGACAGAAATAGGCGCTGTGGTAGCACCTACACGGTCTCCGGCAACAGAGACCTACCACCAGTAGATCCTGAGTATTTTTTTACATAATCCTTATATATGCTGAGAAACCTGTATGCGTCCACCATACTTTTAAATTTAAATCTATAATTTATTAATGACTTTTATATAATATGAACCGATCCATGTGGAGATAACATGACCAATTTTCTTAAATTCAATCGATTTTACCACCGCAGCAACAATATCCGCTGCCAACAGTAGTGTGCAAAC
This sequence comes from Ornithoptera alexandrae, assembly GCA_029030555.1. Taxonomy (NCBI): domain Eukaryota; kingdom Metazoa; phylum Arthropoda; class Insecta; order Lepidoptera; family Papilionidae; genus Ornithoptera; species Ornithoptera alexandrae. The sequence continues at coordinate 10,677,441 of JARDVY010000007.1, forward strand.
TACTATGTTCTAGTTTGAAGGGCGTTGTACCTAGTAAAATGATTGAGGTAACGAGACGAAATATTTGATGTCTCAAGGCGACGAGCACGATGTGGCGCTGTGTATAACATCCTAAGTAGCGCGATGTTGTTACGTGCGGGCGTATCACTTACCACCAAGTGAACGTCCCGTTAGTCTAGTCGGCTAATTGATTATAAAACAATCACATTCTAGATTAAGATGAGCGCTGAATACAAGAGAAACTACTGGTGCGGTTGAAATGTACTGTAGTTTAAGTATTTAGTCCACTGTAAGTCAACTGTCGGAATGAAGACATTGACCAACAGTTGGCTTAGCTGAATGTGGCGGATTCGCAGCCGACTGCTCGAATACAATGCAGTTAATTATTAAATAGCCGAGTAATTAAGCAAACAATGGGTTACCGCAAGAGGCTCTGTCGGTGCGATGCTATTGCTCTGCTCGTAGTGACCACGTCGCCAGAATTTCCAAGTTCAACTTAAGAGTTGCATTTCTGCCGTAAAACAGTGGTGTGTAAATATTACTGTGTTCTAGTTTTAAGTGTTATAGCTAGTAAAATTAATTGGGGTAACGAGATTTGTCTCAAAGTGACGAGCTATCATCCTTACTAGTACTAGATTGTTTGAACAAGTGTATTACTTACCATCAGATAAACGTAACCATCGTCTCGAATAAAAAAAAACGTTTTAGTTTCTTGTTTCTGTTAATGTGTGTACACTTTCCTGATGATATTAAATCCGGTTTATTGTACTCTCGGTTAAAGATTCGTTGTTAACTTAGCTATAACTTAGTTCTGGAGAGTTAACGTTTAAAAAATGTTCGTTATAGTTTAATTGAAATAGTTTTATTTAATTTTAAATAGCGCGGACAGGATATCGTGATCCGGTATGAAAGGCGCTGTTGCTAATGAAATTATCGAAGTATGAACACTTGTCTCAAGACAATCATATAGTACCGTGTATGTTATGATAAGTAGTGTCGCGTTGTTATAGACAGGCGTATAACTTACCATCTTGTGGACATCTTGATCGTCCTATTACTTCATTGATTTCAATAGCTACAGTTCCTTTCAAACCGGGACACAGTAATGTGTGCACACTAGTGTTTGACGGAAATAGGCACTGCGTTGGTACCTATAGCTAGACTGGTTGACTATAAATAAATATATATATATATATATATATATATATATATATATATATAAGAATGCGCGTAGAAAACGCTGATGTATAAGACAATGCGTCATTTTGAAAGTAACGAGCCAATTCCCACGACCGTTAAGCCTGATGATGGATCATTTTACTTTTTTACTTACGTCAGGTCACCTGTTAAAAATAATTAGGGGGTAGTTAGCAGTTATTAAATACATACCATTTTTTACTATGAATGGATCAGTAAAGACTTATACGAGAACATATTTTATTGAAAAACCTTTAAATGATGATGAGCGATAACTGTCTAAAGGATTGCTATAATTAAGACAATTCATAGGACACCTATCTAGGACTAACAGCGGATAAGACAAACATATAAAGATAGGTCTCAGTTGTCGGAGACTGTCTAGGTCGGTGCCATCTCAGCTGCTATAGCAAGCGCCGCATAGTAGTGTATAAATATTACTGTGTTGGGGTTTGACTTCACGTCTTAATTCGGCAACGAGCGCAATGTGAAGCTGTGTACTTCATCCCGACTAGGGTCACGTTGTTATGAAGGTTGTGGGAACCTGATGAATACGGTTAGCGCAGAACCCATTGGTATCTATAAACTCTTGAAGTTACACCTTTACGTAATATAATATGAGGCTGGTTAGAATGTCTACACTACGTCATATATTAGGCAATAACATCTCTTTACCCAATCTGCTCCTTATTAAATCTTTATATCATTAATTTATTATTTATTCATATAATTACAAAATAACTATTGTTGGAAGAAACCTTAATATTCCTTCGGCCTGTTAATTACACGTGTGCGTGTCTAACTTAATTAATAATTGATATAAAAGAATAGTCGGAATTTAATAACTCTGTAAAGTTATTGTACCGAATTTCATTCATTTGTTTCAAAAAAAAATTTTTGTTTTCTATGTAAGTCTTCCACTTCAATCGCCGCCAACAGACTGTCGGGAATGTGGCGATCATCGTACTCCACTCAGTATTTCTCCCACCATTCTATTTCCCCCTCCTAAAACCGAGCTTGCATTCTGATTGGTCGATTGATCGCGCCGATCCCGACAGTAATAAGTGAACAAGTCAAAAATTTACTTATTTTATAAGTTTTTATGTATACAATAAATAAATAAAATTGTGATATTCTGACACAGCCCTGTAGTCTCGCGCTTATAAGAATAAGACTAAGGTATTCCCTGCCCGTCGTACAAGGCGACTAAAAGGGTCCCCAGGTTCATGGGCTTTGAGGGTGGGAACTCCATAAGCTGGCCTTAGGAGGACGGCAAATGCATGGGCGCTAAGGAGGGCTTTGCCCTTCTGTGGGATGTTTTATCCAGAGTGCAGGAGGGCACTGGTGCGTTCCGTAGGAGATCCTGGAGCACCTCTTAATGCTCTGAGGGAAATCACCGAAGTGGTTTTAGTGGTTAGAAGTTCCACACTACCCTGTCTTCCCCAAGAAGCAAGGTATCTTTTAAGACGATTTCATCCGCGATGAAAAATAAAAAACATTGATAACAGGATGCAGTGTCTCATTGCTCAGAATATATACATTAGCTGTTTTGATTAAATGCAATTTTATAAGCTTTTATTATACGGTAAATGTAAACTTCCTTTCAATTTGAAAGCTTTAATATTGCTAAATTACTACTCCAATCGAACTCAGTGTATCCTAAGTGTATTTTAAGTAATTTTTAGCCGGTAACTTACTTCCGTTGGGTAGCACCAAGCGTTTTTTTTAACTTATTACTTAACGAGATACGAAACTGGTTTGATGTTTCGCAGAAATGTGATACGCTTCTGGAAATATACTTTACCACTTGTCAGCCGCTCTTACCGCGATAAAGATGAAGTGACTCTTGAATATATTTTTGATATATGTTCGGAGAATATTTATTTGTTCCATTAGTCCATCTTTAATACCGACAGGCTTATTCAAAACACGAAATTGCGATAAGCGAAAGGTGATTAATAAATCTTCTCGAGACACTGATTACTACACTAAAAATACACGATCAGAGAAATATTGATACTTTCATGATTAAGTTATCTAACAAGTGTATACAAGTAGATAAAATATATGCAAACTATTCGTATCATAACTTTAAGATCTCTTCGTGAAATTTAAGTAACCAACATACTTTATACATGAATATAAAATTAAGTATTAAAACACTCCTCCTATAGGTTTTTTTTTTATCGTTCCCCGGCGTGTTTTGGGTCAGGGCCTTTTACTTTCCTTTCACTTATCATCAGTTATTGATGTACCAATTTTCCTTACTTATCATCATTTATTCTTTCATCTTTCATTCCATACTTATCTTACACAAACTTCATGTCTCTATCATTCTACATTCTATTTCCTTCTTTCATCCATCCTCTTGGAGTGAAGACGCCTTCTGAAGAGGTGGGGGAGCCTGAAAAGATCATTCTCTGTAGCATTTCCTATTCTTTCTTCTTTCTTCTTGCTTCTGTTATTCTTTTGTTTATTTCTTGTTTATTTTATTTTATTTTTATTTTTCTTCTTTTATTTATTTATATTATTATAATTACAATTATTATTACGTTCCTTTATATTTACTTTTACATTTTATTTCCCCCAGTACTTTCCCCACCACTCTTCTACAATATTTGACAAATATTTCTCGACTTACGTCTTCACTCATCAAAGAGGCGATGACACCTGCGTCTATCCTCCTTCCCATCTCAATTTCACACTCCATCCTTTCCCTTCCATATAAGGGAGCGGAGGTGAGGATGTGCACCACGGTCTGGTCCACCGCTGGGTCACAGAGGCACGCGGGACTCTCCTTGAGCTTGAACCTGTGAAGGTACTCGGAGAATCCCTCGTGCCCAGTGAACATCTGGACCAAGACCGTATCGAGTTCCAGCCGACGAAGTGAGCGATATGCCGACGCGACGTCTGGGAATAAAATCCTCGTTGTTGAAGCCGTAGTACCTTCCACATACCTCCTGTTCCATTCGTCAAGCGTCCTCAGCCTGAGCTGACACTTGACGAAGGAAACGGGGCAATCCTCGTACTCCGGTCTTCTTTTACTCTTCAGGGCCGCTTCCTTGGCCTCTCCTATAGGTTAGGGCTTAAAAACTATTTATAGAGGTCTTCTTAACTATTTATTAGACCTTACTTTATACTAATAAAGGTTTTAAAGTTTAAAGATACTGTTTATTGGATGTTAGGTTAAATATGTTTCGTATTATGACAAGGGAAATTGAAGACGAAGATGTCCAGAGTGGATTCTCTTAGAATAATATAGGATAATGTAGAAAATAAACGATTACTCCAGTAATTGCAATGGTAAGATAGTAAAGCGGATTCGAAGCTGGAACTTCTATCTTAGAAGACGTTAGCTAGTACGTATCCATATGATCTGCCTGATTTATCATCTGGTATAAGCCATACAAATGTTACTGTGACCTTCCACATCTACCCGCCTACTGAGATCCGTCTACGGGCCGGTTAGGAAACAATGAATCTAGACTTATGTAACGTTAACATCATTTACATCTAATAAAAATATTCTCATGTTTGGTAAGAAAAGAAGAAAGAATGTAATGCAGTAACATAAATGGAAACGTGAATAGTGTGTATGATAAAGAAGAGGCAAAGACAGATAAGTTCAGTAAGAACAGTTCTTCTTCTTCTTCTTCTTCTTCTTCTTAGCATTTGTCCTGTCTTATGACAGGTTCTACTTTCTTACTTCTTTCACTTCACTTCGCTCTATTTGGAACAACGCTTTCCTCGAGATCGCAGCTCATCATTAGAACAATTAATGTGTCTGTGAATGAAGTCTAAGAGGTGATACATGAAAGGAGAATGAAAAACAGTATGTGAAAGAGAAAAGAATAAGAGGAGATAAAGTTTGTGATATTAGGAACAAATAAGATGAAAGGAAAAATTAACGGGAAAATTTGAAAAGTAAAGTTCATACTGAGAGACACGATTTAAAAAAATCTCGTTTGTGGAAGGATAACACTTAATTCTAAGTGATTTAACGGCTCGTAATAATTCTAAGTATATTCTTTCCGTTGCCTGGAGACATACTATGAAAAAACACTGGTTATTATCTTCTGTTTGATGATTGAACCGATTTCTATGTATCACGCATTTATAAGGGTCCGGAACTTAGTTTCATAATAGCCGCTTACGTGGAAACCTATGTGGAAGGCCTATATCCAGCAGTGGACGTCTATCGGCTGATGATGAAGTGCCATTAAAACCCAAACACACAAGCTGTGTAAAACAATTTGAGTAAAGTTCAATTAAAGAACTTTTTGGTGCAATGGCATTATCAAACACGGTGCCCACCCACGCTGGTGACACCCACAAGGCCCCCCACCGATGACGTCACCACCCAATTTCTGTACAAATGTACATCGGTCGATCATTAAAGTTTATCATAATAAAAGATAACTTCCCTAAGTTTTAACTATCTTAAACTTAGGTTAATAAGTATCATACTGGAATATAACTACATGGCCCTTATCACACAGGTAGTTGGTTTAATCCATTGTCATAATTAGTAAAGACTGGATTTTAGAAATAGGGTAAATCTTTTTTTTTAATTCAATTAAGCTACGAGGTCACGAACGGGGGATTATTTTTAGATAGGTTTAGGGAGCTAGGGTAAGCAGTGCCTATTTGCCTGTATGAAGCGAAAGCTCATGCCTAAAGAGGCCTGCGTCCAGCGGTGGGCGACAATGTGTTTTTTGTTATTTAATTAAGGGAGGACCCGATCACAAAGTTCATCTGATGGTAAGTGATACACTCGCCCGTGACACGCGGCGCTAGATAAGGTAATACTTACCGCGTTGCGCTCGTCGCTTTAGACATAAGATATTGAGTCTCGTTACCCCAGTAATTACACTAGCTACAACGCCTTTCAAACCGGAAAGCAGTAATGCTTGCACAATACTATTTGGGGACGAAAATAGGCGCTGCGGTGGTACCTATCTAGGCGGTCTCCGGCAACAGAGACTTGCCACCAGTAACATACTGTAGTAATACTAAAGACTTACCTATAGATGTGAGTATACTGATCACAATCGTTATCTTCTATTCATGCCCACTACTGGACATAGTCTTTCCAATTGAGGATAAATGCCGCATTCGCCGCGTTCATGGTAAAGATCACAATGTGATATATATATATATTTATATGTTGTTAATCAATACCTGTCAAATTCCAACTCCAAAGTAAAACAGCGAAAGTACAGTTTACGTAATAACAGAAAATGTACCATCAGCGATAATGATATATGACTATGCTCAAATTTACTATATTCTTTTACTATATTTATGCAATAGTAAGAATACAGGAAATACACTTGTTAACAACAATTGTGAAGTATTACGTAGTAAGCGCCAATAGCAGTGTCTTCTTTCAGAAGTACCATCTTCTTTTGAAGGTCCGGAACCATTGAGGCAATCTGAACATTCTGAATTTTCATCTGTTGGCACAGGAGTATAGGAGGCTGTTAAAAGTTGGTTGCTAATTGTTTCATAGAATTCCTAAGGTCTCTATTGCGGTAGACAGCAGGCAATATTAACGTGGACTTAGTATACCTCTGCAATGTCCATTTCTACCGTGACGAAGTGATTAAATTTGACTGTGTTCATGCTTGAAGAGAGTTGTTTGGATAGCATATTATCCTGTGTAAATATCCTCATTAGCACCTCGTTGCTTGCATGATGAATGTCCTGCTCGCCTCTTTACCGAATAATTTCTACATGAATTCATACATCAATTTATTTTCCAGTTCAACGTTTCCAAGTCTAGATTTTAGTGTCGAGTCATCACACTCGATCTATTTTGTATTTCTTATTCAGTTCAAGTCTCAAGACAGGTAGGTATGAATTTTTGTAAAAACCAATACCGTCACTCCTAACGGGAGATCACTCCACTTATGTCGCGATATTCTTATTAACGAATACTCAACAAATTATTTCACTACCGATTAAATTAAACTGGAAGACGTGAAATAATTAATTCTTAATAATAACAAACAGAGTCCAGCAGTGGACGTCCATCGAAATGATGATGATGAATAACAAACAAAGTTAATAAATGTTAATCTAATCCATACATATAACATTGAATGGAGATATTTTTTTTCTTCTTATCAGCCGGACGCCCATTGCTGGACATAGGCCTCCCTTAAGGTTCTTCATTGAGTGGGAGCTGAGCTTTAGCCCCACTACACTGACCCGGTGCGGATCGGTACGTGGTCAGAGCCTCGTCTGTTTCTTTATTATATTGTTAAACAGATGAATTCTTATGGTTGAATCTGCGAAGATTAACATATAAAGTAAATTCTTGCGAGTCATCAAGTTATTTCTTCTGCTGTACAAGTCAATAATTAGTAATAATTACAAGTCTAAAGTTAAACTTTGAGTTGGACACTGTTTTGTTATTAAAATACTTTCCCACTGGAAATGTTTCAAACTTGAAAGTAGTTTTATTGAGACACAAATAAAATGATAACATAATATGTAAGACTATAAATATCTCCGATTTCCATCTAAACAACTAAATTTCGGAAATTTGATAGTGTTTTAAATAAAGATAAAAAGTTTCCTTTTCTATTTTTAATAAATTTATTTGCTCAAATATAGGCAAATCTATCATAGGTTTGTAAAATAAATTCAATTTAGGTCTACGTTAATACTTAATACCTAGAAAGGATTTTCTGTGATTAACTCCAGCATCCTACCATCAAATTTTTATACCTTACTTTTAAAATAGCTTGTCGCAATAAAATCCCACTAAACTAAATTTAATTCATGTTAACCCGCCATAAAAGCGTCACCTCGTTTTTATTCCTTAAATAGTCAATTGTTTTTAAAGCCTCAATAAAACTGTTGTTCGACCGATGCACCTGATGTTATCGCTTCCTTTAATCCAATTAAAATCAGTTTAACTGCGCTAGATCTCGTCTTGATCACTTAAAAGTGAAGCAAAAAACTTTAAAGACTCAGCAATCATCATTAGCCGGGTTGTAACATGTAATGGCCGGCAGGACTGTGCGGAAAGTGAAGCGCGGCAGGGCTAAGGAATCTGGTAACAATCCTAATCAACTCCCATCTATAATTGTAACTCCACCTGACTGTTCCGAAGATATGAAGATTAAAGTGACCGAGAGAAACGGTGAAGCGGAGAATGTTATAACTCAACCACTAGACGAGAACGGAAACGACGCATTAGGAGAACGCGCGAGGTGTACCATGACTGACTTTAATGTGAAGCAATTCATTGCAAACCTGTCAGAGAACTCCAGAGCTTCCAAGAACGAAATAGAAAACATACAGAGGAGGCTATTGCAGCAAGCGAACGAAATAATGAGAGTCAACACGTTTGCCAACTCTCTGCCGTCCGGCGAGCCGAGAGTGATCGCCGCTACTCAGAAATACGGCGCGGCCGTGTACGGGCGGATACCAGTTGCGCCTAGGAATGCTGTAATTAACGGTCCACCCAATTCGGTCAGAGTGAAGCCGAACCATTCGGACACGCAACTGGTCCCAGAGAAGCTCCAAGAGACGGGCAGTGATAATGTTACTGGAGTTATGAATAGCGATCGAGGAAACATGCAAAGGGTCGACGCGGCGGACGCGGGAAGGATTTTTTTCTACGAAACGAGTTCTGCGGGCCGCGCGGCCGCCAGTGCGCGCGCCGCCACCACGAGAGGTGAATGTCTCACACGATCTGTTCCAATCGCGCCCAATCTATCATTTCGTATCAGCTAGCCAGCACAGTCAGCACCGTATGTGGCGCTCGCTGGCTCCATGGTTTCGGTGACTACTCCGTCGCCTCCGTATTAACCTCAGTGATTGTGTCCGATGCCGGTGCACCTGATTGTATTGTGTCCGTAACGGTTTCATCAAGTTCATTACACGAGTTGGACGGTCCGGTATGTGTCCTTGCTTATTTGTAACCTCGTACGATTACGATCCTAACAAACCTGGATTATTTATTAACCAATAAATATCTACTGTTGACGTCTTTACATCTAATGGAAGTGAAACGGTTTGCAGTTGTTCAGCTCTATATTATACTGTAATTTATTGTGGATGAATTATCTCATGATTTATGTCGCGAGGAAGATTGAAACTTTTATTTATGAGAAATTGAGTCGTATCTTGGCTCTTGTGTTCGCGTGCTTTAAGCTTATATTCGCGAAGCTCGCGGGTACTTGTCACTTAACGACAGACGACATTATGCAAAACACTTTATATTCGAATGCAATTAAGAATGAATTTGCGGGTCGCTCACTAGAGAGATTTCAAGACCGGTTGAGTACTTATTTACACTTCGCGTTTAAAGTTATATTAGCGCGATATTAGAGATCGTATAAAGCATTATTTATAACATAATTTACTGCAAATATAATGCGGTTAATTTTCAAAAAAATCTCCGAAAATTAACTGAACCTGTTTTATGTTTAAATACTTACACGTACAAGTTCTGTTGTTATTAATCAAGTGAAATCGTTTTTCGTACATTATAAATATCTCTTTTACTCTATCCATTTGTTTTTATAGATGTAATAACGAAGGCGGTACGGCGAATTGGATAGCCATGAGCAAAGTAACACAATGTTTCCAGTACACGCAACTTGAGTCGTTGAAATTCGACAGATTAAGTTAAAGTTTACAGCTTTACCTTTGTGTGAATTGTTTCTATCCATGTTTTAGGATTGATTATACCGTTACAGCTTACTACAATGGTCTGTGTAACCGTACGCGTTGTACGTGAAGTGCCGAAGCTCGCCGGCGTCATGCTGATGACCCGTGTAATGTGTGACTGGACAGACAATGTTTTGTTGGCGCTAGTTCTGTATCTCTGCTTTAATAGACGATAGATATACGTGAACGATTTAACATTAAATTATATATATGTGTATATATATATATGTTCATCAAAGATTTTTCAATTCAGCAAAGCTGTATCTTTTTAAATTAAATCAATGAAGCGATAGCAAGTGATACGCCTGCCCATAATAACGTGGCGATAGTTAAGATGATAGCCACTGCACCACACCGTCCTCGTCGGTTTGAGACGTAATATGTTAAGTCTAGTTACCACAGTAATTTAATTAACTACAATGCCCTTCAAGTATCTACCGGGACGGTCTCCAGCAACGAAGACCTACCACCAGTAGGTAATTAATATGTTTTACACTATTACTAGACACTCGTCGCCTTAAATGTATTATGTCTCGTAACTGTTCCAACCAAATGCTTCTCTGCTGGTTGTTGTGTTCCTGTTTAAAGGGCGCTGTAGCTAGTGAAATTGCTGAGGAAACGAAGCTTAACATCGTGTATCTCAAAGCGAAGAGCGCGATATGATGTAGTGTTTATCATCCAAACTAGTACTATATTTTTATAAACAGGTATATTACTTACCATCAGAGAAGCGTCTCGCTCGTCTTGTCGCTTTGTTGAATGAAAAAAAAGCAAGAAAAGACGTCACTGTAATACTTGACCGTGAACATACCAACATTAAAGATTTACTACCAGTATATCTTGATACGCGGTAGTGTGTCAGCTACGTCCGGTAAAGACGGCGACGCATCAGCAATGTGTATATTTATACGAACCATGTTTTGCTACTTTTGATCTCTTGTAAGGGGTGTAAGGGTCCCGCAAAACAACTCACGGGCTCTAAGCAATCCTCATCTGCTCCTGTTTGACCCTGCCAATCAAGAAACGAGGCTCTGGCTCCCTGGCAATAGCTGGCAAATGGTGACGAATGGCCCAAATATTCCCATATCAATGCCGATCGATGTTCCCACTTTTGAGGGAAGCCAATGTTCAGCAGTGGTCGTCTATCGGCTGATGATGATGGTGATTCCATGTAACTAAACAACTATCAGACGTACACACACATTTGTAAATATGCATGTCTATAAATCTTTTACCCAGATATCTACTGCCACTAGACATTTGAATTTCCCCCAATCTCATAAATCACTGTGGATCATTAAATAAAGAAGAATGATGGCTAGTGTTTTATAGATAGCATTTAAATAGTTTTATATCTACAGATAGCAACACGAAACGAAACATTTTAAAGGTAAATTTATTATATATATTATCAATATAATCATTCGATTAAATATTGTAATTATCAGTCGTTTGTTTACATGTTTTTTTATGTGCTCATAATTTTCCTATAGGTCACCCAAAACACGATCTTCAAATAATTATCAATACTACTGTATTATCACCGCAGGTTCTATGTCCGCCGCCAAAAAGTACTGTGCAAACATTGCTGTGTTTGGTTTGAAGGGCGCTGTAACTAGTGAAATTACTGTAGTAACGACATTTAACATCTTATGTCTCAAGACAACAATATGTTGCATTGTATATCATATTAACTACCGCTCGCTTATTATGGTCGGGCATATATATGTGAGATTTCCACTTAAGTAGAAACTCATCACGATATCTCTGGAGCCCTAAGTCCTGGAGACTTGAAATTTGGTAGGAATATTCCTTTTGCCAAGTGTATGGCAGCTAATAACGGATTTTACAAAATTCCTTTCCTAAAGGGAGTAGCCAGGGTGTTACGGCCAGCAGAATAGGCGAGTAACAGCTAATCATTTATTATCAGGTTAACGTATCTAATCAAATCATTGGTATAGCAAGTTTTAATATCTTAAGTCTCAAGAAGAGAAGAACAATGTGGTGCAGTGTATATCATCGTAACCAGGAGACACGAGTGGATATACTCATCGATACTGATACTTGTTGACTTATTCGTTTTCCGTCAATAGAAACTCTTACGTAGTACCGTAGTGAAATCGGCGATTGTTTTTATTGACAACATTTTCTAAAGTGAACCCGAGACTAGACATTAGAAAGCTCGCTCCGTCGACGTCTACACTTGCGAGTTGTAGCACAGTCATCCAACGGCAGTGTTGGCCATCATATCTTACTAACATCTAACTAGAACTTAGAAACAGTGGATTGAAGTTATACTAACATGTATTAAAATATGATAACCTTGACATGTCTTATATACTTTACTGGTTGTTTTTACTGATGGTAGGTACCACCACAGCGCCTATTACAGTCGACTAACAGCAGTGTACAAACATTACTATATTCCGGTTTGAAGGACCCTGTAGCTATTGAAATTACTGGGGTATCGAAACTCAACATCTTATGTCGCCGGCTACGAGAGCAAAGATGTTCAATATAAATCATCGTGACTAGAGCGACTTTATTATGAGCAAGTGTAGCACTTAACATCAGGTGAACGTCTTTCCTCGTCACATCGCTTCGTGAAATAAAAAAACGGTATTATTAAAGATGACAAAAACAATAGTCGACGTTGGAAATCGCTCGATTCAAAACCAAAACGAATACGTTGACGGTCTAGGTCAGTGGTGCTCAACGTTTATTTCATGGGGCCACGGACATGTCAGTCGTGTTGTTATGGGCCACAAAAATAAAAAAAAAACACTAGGTAGATTTCTTCTCAGTCTCAGTATTCTCGATTCATCGCATACATACGATGTTAAGTCTAATTACCCCAGTAATTACAGTAGCTACAGGGTCCTTCAACCCGGAATACAGTAATGTTCGCAAACTAGTGCTGGCGGTAGAAATAAGCGCTGTGGTGATGCCCAGATGGTCTCCGGCAACAGAGCCCTACCTCCAGAATTGTCATGTCAAAGCGAATATGTATAGTCGGTCGTCCTGCCACTTCATCGAATTAAAAATGAATTCGACATTTGAATTTGGAACAATCGCGTTCGAAATTCAAAAATCGTAACTGTCGCGGCCCGCGCTAAATCTCATTTGCGTACGTACTCTCCGTGCGCGTTCCGTTACGCCTAGTTCGCGCTTAACGTGATCGGTGAATTGCGAATTTTAGGTGAACCAGTGGCCGGTGCCTGTGTCTGTATTGATTTTTGTAGCTATTCAAGTACCATAAAAAAAGTAATGTATACATCCGACACGTACAAATTTCTCAACACAGAAGCTTCTAAACTAATTTTGATTTAATTTGATCTATTTGGTGATAGGTCTCTGTTGCCGGAGAGCTACTAATTTTACCGATAAATAGTAATGTGCAAACATTACCATAATCCCGTTTGAAGGGCGTTGTAGCTAATCAAATTATATATCAAGTAATGCATTAACAAGACATCATTCTGTGTCTCAAAGTACAATGTGATTTATTATAGTATATTTGTGTGGTGTGTAGTCATGATCTGGTGAAACTACCTACTATTACCTCGACGATCTCTGTTTCCCGAGACCGTCTAGGTAGGTACCACTGCAGCTCTTACTACAACCGAAAAACAGTAATACGCAATCATTTCATATGTTCCGGTTTGAAAGATGCTGTAGTAGTTAGTGTAATTACTAGAGTAATGAGACTCAATACCTTATATCTCAAGAGGAGCACAATGCTGCGCTGAGTACTTCATCTTAACCAGCGCCACGTTGTTATAGACGAGTGTATCACTTACCATCAGGTGAAGGTCCCGCGGGTCTCATTGCTTCCTAGAATAAAATAGGTGTTATTCGAATACGCTAGCTCTTATATGATCGTAGCTGGAACTCAGCAAGGCTATTGTGGGCACAGATTAAAAATATTGTTAGAATTCATATTTTCAACAATGTTAGATATGTATTAAGGTAGGTTTAATCTAGTATTAAATGATAATGACTGAACCCTGCACCCTAATTTGTATCAAAGATACTTCTTTAAGATTCATTTACCAATGAAACTGTATATAGTCTAAACAGATTTATTATAGTTTTTGCAGATTAAATAATTATACTATCTTTTCAAGTCATAGCCTGATGGCAAGAGATACACTTGCGCATACAACGTGACGCTAGTTTGGATGATATATACTACACCATATTGTGCTCGTCGCCCTGAAGCAGAAGCGGTTAAGTCACATTAACCCCGTTCCCCAGTAGTGTGAAAACATGACCGTGTTCCAGTGTGAAGGGAGCTGTAGCTAATGAACACAGTATTATCTGCACAGTACTATTTGGCAGCAGAAATAGGAGGAACACAGACCTAACACTAGTTTCTCACGATTGCTGATCAAATAAGCCATCATCATAGTTTCGGAAGTTACTATATAGCCGCAGTAAAACAGATGCGTTCTTGAAGAAATCTAATTAAAAAAAAAACGGTTTCAACACATCTGCTGTTTACTTTCAATAAAGCCTCAAACTAAAGTCAATCATATGGATATAGTTTTAAAATTCAAATTAATCTTTCCCTTATTTTAGAGAGCAGTCCTTTTATATTTGTTTTTGTTGTTGTAATAAAAACCTTTTGTTTGACGGCCTAAGGTCGGGATTGGTCTGGTGGTAAATATTTGCTTCTTAAGCGGAAGCTGGTTCACGTATACACGATGCAAGATATCAGGTAAGGGAATTCTGGTTTTTGGTGAGTGACTCAACGACGCCTTTGTGCGTATAAAGCACTAGATAATGTCCGGAAATTTAAATTTATGGACTACTGACTTAGCACAGAAATTGGTCTACAATCTTACTATATAATGTAACAATATAGTGTTGTGTGTTTATTAAATTTAAGATAGCAAACATTGAGCTCGTGTATATTTTTTTTTTGAATTTTTTGAATTTTGAGTTTACGTTTAATAGTTTCGACGTCTCGGGATGAGTCAATGGGTTACTGGATATTTCCTGTATACATAGATTGAAATAATGTTATTAATTTTGTGTTTTAACATTCTTATTAAAAATTATGTGATTCTTTCATACAACAGTATTTTCTTATTACCTATTTTTAAAAAGTTTGTTTACCTGTACAATTTAATACTCGTGGAAAGTCTTTATAAATTTTAATCATTCGATGGATTATATCAACATTTCAACAATTTCGCGTCTAAACTACATACAAATACTAAACTACTTACAATTTTACTTAGCCTCTTGAATCACTAAAGAGTTTCAGCTAACTTCGTAATTACACAATTGAATTCTTTACGTACTTAGACAAGCGTCCATTGTTAACTCCATTTTGATTGTCATTTATTTCCCGCCCACCGCCATTTTGTTAATGTTTTCAGTTGCGAAATGGTACTTGTTTCTAGGTGAAATAATTTATTGCAATTTACAACTAGTCCATTATTCAGATAACATTTTAATCCAAAGTTCTAATATAAATAATTATTGAACCATCAGTCAAAGATCCGTTGTATTGTTATATAAAAAGAACTGTCCTCATAATTGTCCGAACAGAATCATTTAGTTATCCACAATTTATAATCCATTGGATCCATATTGAATCGGTTACACCAGTTGATGAACCGTTAATGTCGTGAATGAGATTGTTTATTTATCTTTAAAATGTACCATATTATTGAAACTGTTTATAGTTTTAATTGATCATAATATTTCTGAAGCAAATCTTAAATTTTGAACTATCACTTATCTACAAACAATACTCTACTTTAATATATGCACAAATTTCAATTCAGCGTAGTTGAGCACCATTTGAGTGACATGTTAGATTATTATATAGGTTTAGGAGCTTTGTAGATAAGTTTAGGTAGTCAGGGTATGTAGAGTTTTTTTTTTACGTGGGGGAAATGCATACGCATACTCGTCCTCGCGGGGGCATGGATGGGTTATGTTGGACTTGCACTGACTCACGAGAACGCTTTCGCTCGCAACCGCGACCCTACCGGCGCTGGCCGCTTTCGCAGCCCCTACCTCGGGAGGGAGGGATGAACCCTTCCTTTCCAGGGCGCGCCGGAACATGCAGCGCGCCGCCTCCTCGGCCTCCTGCAGTTGCCCAGAGGCCATGGGAGCCACGGGAGAAAATCTCTCCCGGCTCCCCGCGGCGGAGAGCTGTTGGGCTCGCCCGTTAACGGCCATGGAAGATAGAGAGAACGGCGCATCGCAATACCGACACTCCTCTTGCCCCACGCCCCACCGCTGCCGCATCCACGGTGCGACACCGTTTGGTCGTAGAGGGTACGCCCTCCGCGAGCCCACCTCGGCTGCAGAGGGCAGTATGAAATCGCCCCTGCAGCCGGCCACAAAAGGCAACACAAAGCCGTCCCTGCGGCCGCGGTCGCTGTGGTGAGCTCCAGTTATCCAACCGGTGCTCGAACCTGGAGCGGCCGCTTCGGCCGGCCCGCGGCGAAGGTCCGGCCGGGTGGATTCCACTTCGCTTCACCGTGTGTCGGTCCACGGTTACTAAGCCCCTCCGCCACGACAAGGCGGGAACCCTTTGAGGGGGGGGGGATATGGATATGGCCTGAAGGGTATGTAGGGTTTAATTATGTCTAAAAGAAGCGCACGTCCATGAGTTGTGAAAGGCCAAATACACGGCCCGTGTGTGACTTGTGTATGAGAGCAGAGCCAAAAAGATCACGAATAAGTAAAGTTATCTCACTAATGACTGATCCATTGGTTGAACCCATTTAATTCAAATTTTTTTTTCTTGAATTGTGACTCAACCGGAATAGTAAAACGTTTTTTTGATTGTTCGATCGGGTATTTCGAAAATATGTATACAAGTCAATGGATTGATCGATTCGATTCCGGATTCACTTATGGAGGGGTTAAAATAGTGGTTAGATTTTGTAGAACCCTCCTGATTAGCTACCTTCCTAGTATTCTGCCGTCAAAACAGCATAACAATATATCGCCAGTTCTAAATATGTGTGCCAGATTATTCTAAACGGTTATATGTTGATTAGTCATTGTGAATAAATATCATTGTTGCCGACCGCTGCTCTACCATCAGCATGTCGTTAAAGTTGGTCTTTTTTTCTAAATAGGAAACAAGAATAGGAAATTACAGAGACAAAGACAGCAGCTTTCACTGTGACCTTATTCTTCTTAAAGTGCCTCTCCGTTACTGGAGGTTAAATTTAAGAATATAGTACAGATGATTTATGAGTATCACCAGCATCAATATGAGATCTACATCTCACTAACCTATATGCAGTAAGTAAGGTACCTACTTCGATGATGCATGTCCATCAACTATCGATCAGAAAGCTGAAATGATTACAGCAACGAAAGTGTCTATGTACCCCCATGACTTACTATTGTGTTTCCAATGTGACTACATCTAGCCATCAGTTTTTCTAACAGCTTGTCTAACAGCTTGTCTGATTAGCATATAATGAACAAGTCGCCGATTTTGATCAGTGTTACGTACCTAACAGGCTCGTTACGGCAAACGCTAGCGCAAACAGGTCGGTTGCATGAACACTACTTGTGCTGTTACTAACATAACTAAAGTTGTTACGTGTAATGTTTGATTTATTGTCCCTATTATAAAAGAGAAGTGTTATAAGTTTAACGTGTGTATTTGAAACAATATATCCTTATATGGGGGTGTAAGAAGTCCCGTACAACTCACGGGACCCAAGCCAACCTGACCTGCTCGTGGTGCACCCTGTTAATCAATAAACAAGGTTCTGGCTCCCACCAACTCGCATTGGGACTTAGCCCAAGTCTCCCCATACGAACCCCTACAAACGACGGCCCCTGGTTCCCGGCGATGCGGGCAACACAGAAACGATAACGCGGATATTTTTCCCGGACGCCGCTTCGGCCTACCGCGTGCTTCGTCGTGTGGAGCTGGACACGGTTCTGGTCCAGATGTTCACGGGACACGGGAAATTCTCCGAGTACCTGCATAGGTTTAAACTCAGGGAGAGTCCCTCGTGCACCTGTGACCCGGCGGTGGTCCAGACCGTGGTGCATGTTTTGGCTTGCTATCTCTACCTATCTTGTTAGTATCGCCTCTCTGATGAGTGAGGACAACAGAAGGCACACATTCCTTGGGTACTGTAAGAGAATTATAGGAAAAGTAATAAAGAGCAATCAATAAATAAAGAACAAGAGTAAGATAAGATAAGGGTTGTAAGTAAGTAAGATGTAGGAATAGATAGATAATATAAGAGAGTAGGAATAGGAAAAATACTGTGATATGTAAATGCTAAGAGATAGGAAATAATAAAAGATAACAATGTATTAGAATAAGAAGGAAATTGTATTAGAGTAAGAAAATGTAAATAGGAATGTAGTGTTATGAAACAACAATAAAGATGGGTTTGAGTTGTCCTCATTTATGAGAGATGGATGCAAGAAGGAAATGGGATGGAGAGCGAAAGAAGGAAAATTAAGTGTGAAAGAGGAAAGAAGAAAGAAAGAAGGAGGGAAGAATGAAAGGAATGAAGAAGGTAGGGTAGGGTACGGAATGAGATGATAAATGTAATAGGAATAAGCAAATTAAAGAATGACAAGGCCCCGGACAAAACAAATTGGGGGAACGCGCAAAAAAAAACACAGAACCGATCGATTAGGGGATGTTTGAGGGAGGTCTATGTCCAGCAGTGGACGTCTGTCGGTTGATATTGGTGATGATGATGAATTTTATATATCATTTAAGTATTTATTGTGTTCCTTTCAATTATTGCTACATAATATAAAGTTTATCGAGTTCATGCCTATGAACTTAATGCGTGGGATTATAGGTTTTCTTTTTCTTCTTCTTCTTCTCAAAGTGCCTCTCCAACTAGTGAAGGTTGGCGATCAGCGTGGTATAGTTCTTTTTATCACTGGTTCGGCGGAACTATTCGGACGCGCCAGATATGCCAGTCGATTCTCTGATAGTCCTCAACCATGATTTTTACCTTCTCCCAACCTAGGTTCAATGTCATTGATTTTATATGATGATAAATATTTCAATAACTTTGAATTACGCTTTTAGTTAAAGCAATGAATATAATCAATCTATTATGAACTAAATATTATGCTGCACCAGCGATATCTCAAGTGTCTTGGACGTGGGACCAAGCAAGTATATCGACACAGACAGCATCCCATAGATAAACCCGTCCCATTCTCTAAGGAACAAGAATCGGGAGTAGTATTTATTATGTGTTTAAATGATTGGGTCTTGCCTTTTTAGATGGGTTACAGACAGATGTATATTATACCAACTCTTCTTATGGACTGTGGTTTAAACGACCTGTAATACTACTCTTTGCTCGTCAGTACTCGTACACTTTCCATCGAAGGCTCAAAACAATAGAACGACAAAAAGCTAACGAAGTTAATTGAAAGCCGAGGCGGCCGTCACAAACGTTACCGTTTGAACCGGTCCCGTCAGCTGATCGATGATCCGCCGAAATCGTCATCGTTTAGAACCGGCCCGGGTTTAGTTACAGCTAACTTGCCGACTGCTTGTCAATACCAATCAAATCAACGCAAAAAAGGATGTTGCTTGTCTGTAGCAATATAACTTATAGTTAAACCTATTTTAATACAGCATTCTTATTTGCTTAAAGGCAATTCAATTTCCTATTCCGACTTCTAATTAAAAAAACCATTAAGCTAGCAGTTAGCACTTTTTCTTTTAGGAGACTTTTACTATTTAACGATGTTTCATGTACTCGGTCATCAGCGGTATCTTCTGCAGCTGATTATAATGAAATAAGTTTTTGGAAAACGGAAGGTGCGGAGAAGGAAAAATCATGGTTGAAAAATATCCGGTTTTGGACTGGCATATCTGAGGCATCGGAATTGTTCCGCCAAATCAGACACCAAGAAGACTGTACCAAGCTGATCGCCAACCTTCACTAGTTGGAAAGGCATTCTAAGAAGCTGAAGGATGTTTCATAAATTTATTATAAATAATAAGTAGCTTAAATTTTGCAATTAACTGAGGAGAGCAACCTATTTATAGAAGATTTTCTAAATAATCTAACTTTTAATCTAATTTTGGACTTCTTCCTATGTAAAGTATTTGAAACAGACAGCCGGCAAAAGCAATAGTTTGATAATATAAAGAAATGGAACGGGTTTTAATATCATCACATAAAAAGAGTAGTGGAAGAACAGTATAATTTTCTCTAACCTCCAAACTTCAGTTTAAAGTAAGCTAACATAAAAAAGTAACATTTAATCATTAAACTCTAGAAAGTCTGAAATGGTGCAGTAAAATAGGGATAAACAATCTAAGATCCCAATCCCGTATACTTCAACTTCATCATTATAAAACAAATGCTTCCTGTTACTGTAATATGAGCAATTGTTATTTAAACTGTAACCTTTACCTAAAGATAATCATCCTGAAAGAGATAACAGACATAATAGACAGTAGCCGTCTTAGTGTGCCCGTCCAGAATACTCAGTTTCTCATATGCTGAGAGCATTTACAATATGAAGGTGGTAACTTTTGAGATTTGATAAAATTGTGCCATTAACCAACTTAATACAACTTCAAATATGAAATAGTGGTCCTCCATTAAAAGTCATTGAGGGAATGCAATTCTAAATATAGAAAACTTAATAGTGAAAGGAAAGTAGTAGAGCAGTGGGAACACTTGTACATTACTAAGTATAACTTAATAATATTAAATTACGTGGCGGGCACTATATGATTGGAACCGGCGAGATACTAATCAAGTGATGGTACTTTAATGCGCAGTGCCTTCCATTTGGGACAGGAAGTGGTATAATCTATGATTATATCCGCTCTAGTAAACAATACGGCCGCTTACTACAAAACGTAGTATTTTATTTCTTTGTCAATCTGCGAGTAATAGACGTTTACTTTTATAAAGTCAAGCTGTTGATGGTGAAACAGCCCGTCTGTATCTGTAGTACCCTGGCTATGGTATTATGGCAACCGAAACACGGCGATGGTGTTATGGCGGCAGATTTACAATTTCATTGTGGTAGTTAGCTAAAAGTACTTTCTAAATTCGATCACTTTTTTGTCTATTACAATGCCGCCTCAAATACCTTTTTTAATACTAAGGTAAATAGTCTAATTGAAACTTGTAACAAAAAGTTTTCAAACAACCCAATAGATGGCGCCAACATAAACAATAGACCGCGCTATTGATTATCATATCGCAAATCCTAAGGATCGTACATCTTTGTGTACATTGCCTTCGGCCAACAAAGCATTATGGAGTATACAATAGACCTGTGTTATATAACAAGACAAAAATAATATCTGTTGTTATTGTTAGTGTTGCGCAATAATAACAGGTAACAATTTTTGTTATTAAATAACAAGTGTTATTTTTTTAGTATATACTCGTATATATAAATATATCCATAAGAACCAATTTACGTCCCCACTGTTGGGGCACAAGCCAACCCTCAATATGAGGGAGATGGGGCCATAGTCAACACGCGGACCCAATACGAATTAGTGATTTTTGTTAGACGTGGGTTATAACAGGACAAACATAATATCTATTATTACTGTTACGCAATAATAACAGGTACAAATGTCTGTTATTAAATAACACATTATGTTTTTCAACCACGGTCATTAATGGGGCGTTAATACTAGGTGCTTCTCATTTTAGCAACAGTATATCAAATGGGTGTGAGCGAGTTAGATTAATCAACGATATAACAGATAACACGATCTAATTAAGGAGTGACGTTGCAAAAAAAATATCATCTTGTTAGATTACAGTTTCTATTTTTGGGGTTATAATACACCTAGTATACTACGAATACTTGTAATTTATATGTTATGATAAATACGCCTCATTCTTAATTTTTTTACAATTTATATTTTTCGGGTTATACTACTAGGTGCATTTCGTTTTAGCGACAGTATATACAATGGGTGTGAGCGAGATAAATTAACCAACGAAATAACAGTTAACACGAACTAATGAAGGAGTGACGTTGCAAAAAAAATATCATCTTGTTAGATTACAGTTTCTATTTTTGGGGTTATAATACACCTAGTATACTACGAATACTTGTAATTTATATGTTATGATAAATACGCCTCATTCCTAATTTTTTTACAATTTATATTTTTCGGGTTATACTACTAGGTGCATTTCGTTTTAGCGACAGTATATACAATGGGTGTGAGCGAGATAAATTAACCAACGAAATAACAGTTAACACGAACTAATTAAGGAGTAACGTTTCGAGGATATTTGTCTATTTTTCGGGTTATCATACTAGGTGCTTCAAATGGGTATCAAATGAGTGTGAGCAAGATAGATTAATCAATCAAATAACAGATAACACGATCTAATTAAGAATCCGCTTTTCAAAGAAGATTTCTTCTTATGAAACGACTTACTTTTTTTGTTTATTTCAAATAAATACTAGGTGCGTCTCGTTTTGCTTATGACAATAGTATACAAAAGACAAAGAGAAGAATAGTTGTTCCATTTTTTATTAGCTGTTCTGTTTTTTAAAGCTATATTAACGGACTGTTATCGAATACTGAAAAGGTTGATCGTTGATAGTGGTTGAATAACTTGAGTATGGTGAATTATAAAGGATATTTTTTAACAGATATAATGACATCGCAAGAACAACTGTTATTTGTTATCTTCGAATACTTGTGATTTATATATGTTATGATAAATACGCCTCACTCCTAGTATACAATTGTATCTATTAACTGGATTTCTCTGGATGTTCTTAATACCAAAACGCAAGACCGGTAGCTTATCACGAAAGAACCTACTGTACCCATCAACTGGATTTTTCTAGATCTTCGTAATACTGTTGTACTTAGTAACTTGTTCTGTACTTAAATTGCTCTGTCATTGTCAATATAGTGCTGATATTACCGCGTGCGTTGCCATTTACTGAAGACCCTGCACCCCATTTCAATACTTCTACAACCTTTATTACAATTCACGTATGTTGTCCATATATATAAGAGAGATATCCAGAGATTAATTGATTTATCATGAGATCTCCGACACTATTAAGTATATACACTCAAAATTTGGTAGTTATTGCTTCTGTTATTTAGACGTCAGCTAAAAATGGATTTTACAAAATTCCTTTTCCTAAGGGAGTTTCAGGGGTGTTAGGGCCAGCAAAGCAAGACGGGATAGCTTTATATGTACAAAAAGTAATTTAAAGTTAAAGAGCCAAACAGTGGGTATTCTTTAAACAGCCACCATTTTGATGCCCTTATTCCTAACTTAGATTATGAACTAATAATAATCCGTTTACCTTAGTTATCAGTTTAATATTCGAATAGATGTCCTTCTGCCTTGATTAATGAATTCAAGATTTCTATCCGTTAAAAACTCCTCGCTTATTGTGATCAGCAATTGAGGAGGCATCGGGATCTCCGTTAGGAACACACCTGTGACCTCTCTAATGCTATCTATCAACTTATAACATAATCACTTTACAATTGGCGTTACTTTTTAAGTAATCGAAATTCCAGCCTCTTTATAAAAATCTCTTTCACTAAAAAAAACTGTATTAAGAAATATCATCATCCTCATCATCATCCTCAGCCGACAGACATCCACTGCTGGACAAAGGCTTCCCCCAAAGATCTCCACATCGATCAGTTCCGCGTTGCTCACTTCCAGGGGATTCCCGCGATTCTCACCAGATCGTCGGTCCACCTTGTGGGAGGCCTTCCAAATCTACGTCTACCGGTACGCAGGCGCCACTCTAGGACCTTACTGCTCCATCCGCCGTCGGTCCTTGGAGCAATGTGCCCTGTCCACAGCCACTTAAGTCTAGCAGTCTTTATTAAGAAATATATGTTTCAAATTACAACCGCTTCATCAAAACTTGGAAATCGTATATTTCGAAATCCTAATCTAGTACTCCTAATGGAGAACTAGTAGTGACTAACGAGTTATGTGGGGCAGTTTTCTATCACTTACAAGTACTAGATTAAGTGAACACGTTTTCCAATTCAAATGAAACGTACTCTAACTATTGGGAACACGCTTAGCTAAAGCTGTTTTTATCTTTAAATGCTATTGCTACTTTGAGTATATTTTGAAACCGTCATCATCA
Organism: Ornithoptera alexandrae; assembly: GCA_029030555.1. Lineage (NCBI taxonomy): Eukaryota > Metazoa > Arthropoda > Insecta > Lepidoptera > Papilionidae > Ornithoptera > Ornithoptera alexandrae. The sequence goes on from JARDVY010000007.1 coordinate 10,701,444, forward strand.
TAATCAGACGACAGATGTCCATTGCTGCACATAGGCCTCTCCTAAAGATCTCCATATCGTTTGTTGGAGTTCATTGAGGGGAATTTTGAAGCCAAAGGTTAATATTTCTATAAGCAAATAATGGCGGTGCGAAGTCTATGTTCAGGTTCCCGAAAACCTCGACCGTTTCACATGGTGTTTACCGACAATGAATGTTTGGTAAATTGTGATCATCCAAAATATTCTGGTTCTCTTATATTGACAGCCGAAGTACAGCAATACTGTTATGTCGGCAGATTTATAATATGAGGGTTTTAGGTAACCAGGCTAATCCAAATAAATTGGAAATCCACAGCATTTGGCCCTGAACCAGGGACCGTTGTGCCGTTAGGCAAGCGGTTAACCATTGTCCCATGAAAGCAGTTTTAACTGCTACACTACTTGTATAGGCGGTTAAATGTAGTGTTATGTATATATGTATTTATATATGTACATTTTAATTGGTTATTTTTGTTTTCATTTCTTCACTCAAAGTATTATTCTTTTTATATCGCAGTGGAAATCTTCTTAAAACATACTCTGCTTCTGGGAGGAAGACAAGGTTATGTGGGGCCTATATTCACTAAAACCCCCTCGGTGGTCTCCTTCGGTGCAGTAGGAGTTGCTCCGGGATCTCCTACGGAACGCATCGGTGCACCCGCCACTGCATCTGCATGTTCTAAATTGACCAGTAAAGAATGACTTGAAGCATTAAGACTGCCTGTTGATAACTCAGTTATTGGACTTTTCAAAAATGTTTTTGTTTAGATAAAATACATGTATATATGTTTTTGAGGATGTGTTACCGATGCGGTTTCGCTTGCAGGCACGGTAGAGGCAGTCCCGCCGTACAGAATGCCGCCGGCGCCGGAGGCGGCTCTGCCCGGCGCGCCCGCGCCACCCGCCGCCGCCCTCCACACGCACTCTGCCAAATTCCCGGTAATTTTTGACTCCATACCATACCCTCTATCTCACGGAATGCATGAACATTTTACGTATCATAAAACGCTGTTAAGAAATCGTTAAATAATGCTCTCCCTAAACTACGAAGTCAAGGTTTGAGACAATAACAAAGAATCGAAGTGTACCTTGAATACATTAATTATGTATATTGTTACACGTATATACAAAAAAATACATACACACACTAATACACGCGCTCATCATATTCCTATTGTACTAATTAATAACTACCAGTAAGCAGTTTTACATCCTATTTGCATTTTATAAAACAATTTGTTTTTTTATATAATAACATAATTTTTACCAGCGGTAGGTACCACCGCAACTTCTATTACTGCCGGCACACAGCAGTGCGCAAACATTATCGTGCCCCGGTTTGAAGGGTGTTGTAGTTGGTGAAGATATTGGAATAACAGGATATAAAATATTATGTCTCAAGGCGACGGGCTTAATGTGACGCTATGAATATCATCCTAAGACCACGTTTTTATGGGCACGCAGACTTAGTATCAGGTGTATGTTTTACTGGTGTCATCGCTTCGTATAATAAAAAAAATACAACTTACTACCATCGATGGCGGTAAACGTGTGATTATTCACAAATTAGTAATGCCACATATAAGATATAGCAGTGCTCCATAAATAATAAACTTTAAGTATATCGCATATCGATCCACTATTATTAGCTACATCACTCTTCAAGCAAGATAATGGTTCTTACCCGACGTGTTAGATATTTCAAACTTCCTCCCGGGCTTACAACGCTGATCCTTTTTTAATCTGTGCTATTTGTATATATAATTATACTTAATCAAAGAGCTGTCGCCAGCATCTTCGATAGCAGTTCAAATTGTAGCTACTGTAATATCCTGCCTTTTTAATAACAAAATAGGTATGTTTAGTTCTTAGTGATATCTCTCATGAGACGGGGATCCCTAATTCGATTCCTGGATGTGTTGTGGTGTCTACTTGTTGTCAAGGTCTCTTCAAGCCCGTCTAGATAGCTACCACTCTCGTATAGTAAATCTGTTGCAATTAAAGCATTATTGTCTTCAAGTTGTCAACATAGGCGCGTTCTCTTTATACTCCATAACCTCATTATCATTTATCACCTTGTGAAATTGAAGCCAAACGGTCAATCATCAACATCATTATCATCAGCTGATATACACACTTATTTGAAATCAGACTTGCCGCAAAGATCTTCAATCAATTCGGTCTAATGCTGTTCGCTTCCATCGGTTTTCTGCCATCTTTACCAGATCGACGGTCCATCTGAGGGGGCTTTTCTGTTGTTGCAGGGAAAATATAGGAGATATATAAACAGGAATAAGATATAAATACAAAAAGAGGTAAATTAATTTAAAAATAAAAAATGAGGTTAAAGGGATAAAACTATAAATTAAAAAATAAGAAAAGAATCTGTAATAAAACAAAAAATGTGGCGAGTGTGAGAGCTGATGCGTAGTAAAAAATTGGGAATTAATCAAAATGGGTATGGTAGAAAATGTGATGGATGATAGTAGGAAGAGATTGATAGAAATAGTGACGGAAAAAAGGAGGTTATATTAAGTCCTTACATATGGAATTGGCGTTTTGTACGGGAGAAACAAAAAGTCAATTTTTTCTTGTAAAATATATTTAATTAATCAAAGTATGCGCCGTTGTTATCTATGTACTTTCGCCATTTCATAGGTAGTTCATTGAACCCTTTACTAAAATACCCTGGGCGCGCAAATCAATAAACTCTTTGAAGCGTTTGGACTGCCGCATCGGAGTTCCAATTTTTTCCTTGTACTAAGTTGTCCAAATTCCGAAAGAAATGGTAATCTGTTGGGGTAAGGTCCGAGGAGTACGGTGGATGTCGCAGACATTCCAATTGCAGCTCATCTAACTTAGTGGTTGTTTGTTGTGCAGTGTGTGGTGGTGGTGTTGCGTTGTCGTGAAGCAGCAGTGGCCTAGAGCGATTGACCAATCTCGGTTGTTTAGCAGCTGCTACTAGCTAGTTCTTCTTTCAGGGTTTGCAGTTGCTAACAATAGATATCTGCCGTAATCGTTTGGCCAGATTTTAGAAAGCTGTAGTGAACGACACCAGCGTCAGTCCACCAAACACTCACAAGTAACTTTTTCAGAGTCAATTTCCGTTGAGGGCAGGATTTGGCTGGGTCTCTAGGGTTCAGCCATTGCGACGAGCGCTTCTCATTATCGCACAGTATCCACTTTTCATCACAAGTAATGATTCAATTTGAAATCCCCCTTCATCATTGTGTCAGCAGCAGCAGCAGTCGACGCGTGTTTGCAAGTTTGATTCACTCAATTCATGAGGTACCCAATGTTTAATTTTCTTTTTACTTTCCTGATTTGCTTCAAGTGAATTAATACAGTTTTGTCACTTACCCCGAAGCCTGCAGCTATCTCTGAAGTGCTTTGTGATGGACGCGCTTCCGAAATAGCCTTTAATTCTTCATTTTCTACCTTGGTCTCCGGCCATCCACGGGGTTGGTTCTGAAGATCAAAATTTCCATAACGAAAACGTTGAAACCAAAACCGTACCGTGCTTTCTTTTGCGACACCAGCGCCGTACACATCATTAATCCTTCGAGCTGTTCCTGCAGCACTGGTGCTGGTGCCACGGTAGAACTCGTACTCGTAAATATACCGATATTTCATGTTTTCCATTGTGCGGTAATAAGCGACGACAAACAAAAAAACAAATAAATGACTGCTTTCAAAACTTAAATGTAGCAGCTAAATGAATTTATAAATTTGAATCTGGAATTCTTAACCAAAGAGGAGAGTGACCAGTGCGACAAAACGCTAATTTCATATCTAAGGACCTAATCCGATAAAAGAAAACAAATAAAATTTAAGGGCAAGGCACGATCCCAGTTGGCTGAGGAACGGAAAGTCAAACAAAAAAAAAGCTCTTGTGAATTAATCCAATGCAGATAAAAAAATTACTCTATAGTAGCATTGCATAACAGACTTTACTATACTTTCCCATTCTGAGATCGATATTATCTATGGACTACATCTACGAGTACCATCTACTTTCAAATGATGTACCTTCAACCGTTCATTCTTTTAAAAAAAAAACATCCCTCAAGGTATTCGAGTGTAAAGTTTGAGTTATTTATAAACTGGCAATTTATGTTCCATCCTTCCGTCACGCGGGCCCACGGCTCGGGGACTATCTAGAATCTAGACAGACTAGTTCTCAAGGTCATTGACGTCGCACTTATTCACATGCCATCTAGGTTGTCGCAAACGAGACACCAAGATTGTCCCATGTTGGTGGGATTCCATTGAAAGTGTTTGTGTTTTTTTTTTATTGTTGTTTCACTCGCATTCTCCACTAGGGTATCTGATTTCTTCGATAGATAAATACTTTGTACTTCACACAGTTTTTTGTAGTCCTTAGAAAGGGAATAAGTTCTTTATGTACAACTGTACGTCTGTAATGTTTTAACAAGGATAGTGCTATTCTATTCTCAACCGTATCTAAGAAGTACGATAAAGAGGAGTAAGGGTTCCCGCACAACAAATCATGGGACCCTTTTTTTTTTTTAACGATGTAAATTGCATTTAGACATCCCGCCGCGTAACGGGGGGGTATGTGGGACTCGCCGGCGCACTGCCGGAATACCCACTAAAACTATATCGACCCCGTGCTCAGCGCTTGTGAATGACTCCGGGATCTCTAAAAGAACGCACCAGTGTCCTCCAGCGCGGCGCCCATAACGGGCCAGCTATCTTCGTCTGCCTCTACGGCTCCTCCGACGAGCAGGATCTGCCCGTTCCCTGGCTCGCTCAGCATCTTTTTTTGCGAACATTACTGTGTCGCAAAAGGAAAGGACACTGTGCCACACTTCCCGGCTTCTCGTCATCGCCGCTACTACGGCCGCCGGGGAAAGGTCTTGTCCGATGTTTTGGACGAGGATCCGTCGCTCCGACTCCCAAGCAGGGCAGTGTTCGAGCGTGTTCTGCGCGGAATCCTCGGCCGCCCCACAATGATGGCATTGCGCCGACTCCTCCCTGTCTATCCTGTGCAGATACTCCCCGAAGCAGCCATGTCCGATGAGTATCTGCGTTAAATGGTAGGTCACCCGTCCACTATTCTTCAGCCAAGCCGTTAAGCTGGGCAGAATCGCACTAACCGCGCGCTGACGAATATTGCGAGGTTCCATTAACCTTTCTCGCCAGCGCTCCAGTGCCCGCCTTCTGGCTCCTCGTCGAAGCTCTTCGACCGTCTCTTCTGGATCATCGGTTTAACGGAAGATGCGGATCTTATGAAAGATCTCTGCGTCCATATCCGCCAGGATGTCCAGAGGTGGGAACCGCGCCAAGAGTGTGGCCGCCTCGTACGAAACTGTCCTGTATCCTCGGGCGACTCTAATCGCAATAGTGCGTTGCGTAGCGTTAAGCTTCGCCGCCCGACGCGGTCTACGCGAGAGTATGTCGGCCCATACAGGAGATCCGTAGAGTGCGACAGAGCGCACCACGCCTGCATAGAGACGGCGGACTTCTTCCCTCGGCCCTCCTAGATTCGGTAGCAGTCGGTGCATAGCACCCGCTACCTTTTGAATCCGGGGGACGAGACGATCGAAGTGCTCGACGAAGTTCCATCGGCTATCTAACTCCAGTCCAAGGTACTTGAGGTGGTCGCCAATTTGGATACTTACTTCTCTGACACATAAAAATGTATCGAGGGGTTTCTCCTTCAGTCTCGGGCGGTGAAACCACATCGCTCCGGTCTTTTGCGGTGCCACTTGCAGTCCAACTCACGGGACCCAAGCCAACCTCACCTGCTCGTGGTGCACCCTGCTAATCAAAAGCCCCTGACTCTCGTCAATTCGCATTAGGCCTGCGAGGTGGGAAATAGCCTAAATATCCCTATATGATTGCAGCTGTTGTAGGAATTTTTGATGAAGACCTATATCCAGTAGTGGACGTCTATCGGCTGATGGTAATGATTGTAAAATTATGGATAACAATATTCAACTATTAAAAGGACTACTAGTAAACATGAAAACTAACTTACAGATAGAGCGGGAAGTGATACTGTCTTCCGGTGAAAAGAACTCGAAGGTGCCCATCATGCAGGAGGCGAGGAAGCGGGGCCGGCTGGGCGCGGTGGCGCCTGACACGCCGCCCAAGACCTTAGCTGCTTGGACGCATGCAGAGGTATTTATTTATTAAAGGTTCTTTTCATCTCAATTAAATTGTTCTTAGAATAACTGCAACAGTATAATCATCAATAGACTTAAGTCTCCCCCACGCTGATCGCTTATACACTGCCACATCATGGAGCTTTTCGCAACCTCCAGCTCATCCACCTTGTCTAGTATCAGCACGATTTTTGGAAGGGATTTCTCCAGCTGCTCTGTTGTCTTCGTAAGCCACTCTCCGCTATTTAATACATCATCCATAAACTCTTTGAAAGTTTGTTTAATGTTGTAAAAGTTGATACACTTCCGACGCGATCTGATGGCGAGATTCTGCAGTCTTCTCGAATAATGAGTGTAAACATACTTTGATTGACTTATATTGATCTTTAAATTAGTCGAAGTTACAACTTATAAGCTGTATGCCAAAGATCATCCCATCAAATTCAGTCCGTCCATTACCATGGTTACTCTGATCAAACAGACAAATATTCTAAAGATGTCCATTCGACATTAATTTCATGTAAATTCATATACATAGACAATAATTAAGTTATTTTGATCACAATCAGATACTTCAATTTGATTTATTTTCATACAGATAAGCAAAAGAATTTTCATAAAAATCGCAAATTCTAAATAATAGTTTGAATATCAAACTCACATTAATATATTTCAAGTTGGAACTTGATATATTCTTGGAGTCGTTCTCGACGACTTACTCGCTCGTGTTTTCCTTGAGCATCAATTCACATGATAAAAATCGGTAGTAAGTTGTACACACGATCTATTCCGTTTCCACACTGACGTTGCTTCGATAGGATCCTTTACTATAAATCCTCAATTATTACTACTACATCGATGTAGGTGTTATATTTTAAACATTTCGTTACTTCTTAAGTTGAGACTTTAGAGAAAAGCAAAATTTTTTCTATCACGAATATTCTTTGAGGTTCGCATTGCAGGGTGTAAGGGGACCCGCACAACAACTCAAAGAACCCAAGCTAACCTCACCTGCTCTCGCTCCCACCAACCCGCAGTGGGCCAGTTTGGTGGGAGATGGCCCAAATCGCCCACGGCGGAAGCGAAGGTCATATTGGCTGTTGTCCGATGGATATGCAGATCTTAAGGGGAGGCCTATGTCGAGTAGTTGACGTCTATCGGCTGATGATGATGATGATGAATGAGGTGAAAATGATGATGATGAGGCTGATGGTGGAATGTTCCTAGCTCATGACTGACTGCAGCAATTATTATACAACATTAAGGACCGCTAAGAAATCTATAAGACATACACGAGTGACTACACGGTTTTACACAAACTCGTAGTTGATCTGTTCGGGTTCCACACCAGTAGGATTCTCTCGTATGGTAGGAATGACACAAGGGAGAAACCTCAACAGTCCAAGAATTTAACCATCTAAAACCTTGGCTATTGGAGTAAATACTAAAATACAGAATATACTCGTAGATATAATTTAACAAAGTAAATGACAACTTACGACCGCGCGTAGAAAGCACGAGTTATTTAGATACACCCGTAGCAGACGCGACGAAACTTGTGATGTCCTTAATGTAACATGATAACTAAGATAACTTATTCTAGCCAAGCGATATTATAAAAATTTTATATTATGTATAACACATACATATCCTTTTAAGATATAAAATTCTTTATTTCCCACGAAAACAATTCACTTAAGCGAGACAAACAAATATAAAAGAAACAAAAACTATGATAGATATATCATTGAGTGATCAATAGATTTTAAGATTAACTCATACTAAAACACTTTATTTATTATACGTTTAAATAAAACGTTAAATAACGATATTAGTTTGGTATGAAGTAAACAAATAATTCACTTATATTACGACAGTAGCACTGCGCGAAATAAAATAAGGAGCGAAGAGGTTTATTCATGAGGTGGAGGTGGGCGACGGGGCAGAAAGTTACAAGCCCTAAATTGTACACTCGCATGCATGTGGCATATCTTGGTAGAGGTCTACGTCCTGCTGTGGATTGCCGCTAATTACGTGGATGAACAAAGATGGTATTATAGTGTGACGAGGACGGCGTTAAAGTGTGAAAAGGACGGCATACTATTTGGTACAATTACGGTGCAGTAGACAAATTGTTAGAGTAATGTATTATTTCCATGCTAACAATGTGTGCCTATGTCCAGCAGTGGACGTTTATTGGCTGATGATGATGATGATGAATGTACAAATAGCTGAACATATTTATTTACTATCAAATTTGACGGCTGGTATTTTTTACTAGAAGCCAACAGAGACTACTTCTATCTTCAAAACTGAATTTAGTGATATCGTAAAGAAAGTAAAACGATCGTTAAGACGCACCATCATGTATCTTGGGGAGGAGCTAACTTGATAATCTTTAATCCTCACTAATATATCTTTATGGTAAGAATATATCTCATCATTATTACCAGTTGGAAAACGTCCACAGCTGAGCATAGTTCACATATCACCGGAATTTTCACATAACTCCTCTTAAAATTGAAGAGAATCGATTGATATCGGTGAAGTCTAATCGGTAGAGCTGATAATGATTAGGAGAGGCGTATACACAGCAGCGGATATGGATAAATAAAAATCGTTATAATTGGTAAAAGATATAATGAATAGGCAGAGACATGGCACCTGACCATCGGACTAGTCTACCGATTCAAAGTAGCACAGCGTGAGATGGAGAGAACTATGCTTGGCATTTTTCTAAGGGACCAAATCCAGAACTAAGAAATTCGACGGGGAATTAAGGTTATCAACGTAGCTCTCAAAATCTGCAAGCGGAAGTGACAGTGGGCCGGCCATGTCTGTCGCGTCCGTGACGGCCGATGGGGGAGAAGTCTTGGAGTGTACACTTCGCAGAAGTGTAAGACGCTCTCGCTCCACATTAATCGACGACATCATCAGGGCGGTGGAAGATGTTAGGGAAGGCCTATATTCAGCAGTGGATAACCTGACTCCCGATTTAGGGCTTTACTAAACTAAACTTCCTTTTCCGTTAAGTAATAGAATAATAATGACATTGCAACATCTCTATCATTAGCAATCGCGAAAATATCTAAAACAGATATTTTAAATATATCCAAAAGGCAAATAAAAATATTTAATGTCTCATTGACTGTTTGGATGTCTTCAATCCTTTGCTTTCCTGATTAAGGACGAGAAATCCTAACTAGTAACTTATCACTGGATACTCCCGATCAACGACTTTCTTCTCTTGTCGCTTCCCTTCAACAAAATAGCGGTAAGAGTAAATAATACATTCCTACATCGACATCGGTGTTGCCAACTGTACCTCCGTAAGGTGCATAGTTTATTTGACGAGGAAGTCCTGGGCGATCTTATCAATGAATTTACTACCTGAAGTAATACGTTCAAGTGACTGCTTGCTGCATTTTAATGTTATTAAGTCGTATTTTAAGCATGATGCGTTTATTAAATTTATATTCTTTACTAGTTGAACCTACTTCGTGTTGCATATTGTGTATACATTTTGTTAATATCATTATTAATGTTGCCAGTGCTAACTTTTTAATTAATTCATAATATTGTGAGTTTTATTTTTTAATGTCTAACACTATAAACTATCTATTAGATGTTATATCTTCAGCTTTCATCATCAAGCAATATACGTCCACTACTGGATGTAGCCCTCCCCTAAAGATCCCCCCATCGATCGGTCGCGCTGCTTTCATCGCCGAGCATCAGGAGCCGTCATTTATAGGGGTTCATAAGAGGATTTGGGTCATTTACCAAAAACCTGGCCCAATGCGGGATGGTGAACCTTCAGCTCTAAGCCTGTCTTATTAGAATCTATTTAGCTGATTAGGCGATAACCCTGAACAAACAGACGGACACATAAAATATTTAAAACTAACGGTATGATATAATGATGTAGTTAATATACATATATATTAAGTAAAAAGCTGTTATTTTTATTATGATATTATACAAGACGTTCACCTGATGGTAAGTGATACGAAAATAATATGCTAAGAGATAGGATGATATACCTTGCACCATATTGTACTCGTCGCTTTCAGACATAAGATGTTAAGTCTCGTTACCTTAGTAATTTCACTAGCTACAACACCCTTCAAACTGGATCACCGTAATGTCTGCACAGTCGTGTCGGCTGCAATACGCGCTGCGGTAGTACCTAGGCGGTATCCGGCAACAGGGACCTACCACTAGTTATTTGTCCATTAGCATATAACGTATATATATATTTAGTATGTTTATTCAGCTGCTTAACACCGGATTCGAATCCGACACAACAATTCGCAACTGTATTCATAACCGTTAGTATATTGGCGCCATTTATATAATTAAATTTGCATAATGCAACATTATCATAAATTAAACTTTGCTATCACACATTCCTAGATTGATTTACGCCGAACGTTCGCGGACGGACTCGTTACATAGTTAATGCTATGATTCGTAGCCAATATCTGTTATATGTCGTTATAATCTGTTATATGTTATTATGTAAATTTGATGAACGATGTCTGGAGTCTGCGCGAGGTGGGGCCGCAGTGACAGCGACTAGCAATAAGCTTTTAAAAAAACTTTATTTCCCGATGTAAAATGAATTCGACGATTATCATGGATTCAGATATCCTTGGAGTATTCCAATTCAAATCAGCAGCGGTCTTCCTGTCGGCGATATTTATTAGGATTTGACGTGGTTGAAATTTCATCATCGTCTTTATTATCTAAATCACCTTTTCTATTTCCGTTGCTAGACACATATACACTAGATTTAGCCATTTACAAATATGATTCTCAGCTTTTCGTATCTATTAATTTCCGTCTACGCTTACTGGAAAATTAGACGTGGTGTTGGGAGACCTCCCACAAGGTGGACCGATGATCTGATGAGTATCGCGGAAACCCACTGGACGCGAGCAACGCGGGACCGATTGATGCGGACATCTTTATGGAAAGTCTATGTCCAGCACTGGACGTCTATCGGATTATGATCCCAAGAAAAATTACTTTGGAAATCATCAATTATGATATTTACTAAACTCTATTTAGTTATATATGCTAAATATGTTACAAAAGCTGTTATAGTTTCCGCTGTAACATCATCACCAATCCTTTTCCAATCATATTAAAAAGCATCGCTTTTGCCACTCTTACAGCTCGCTCAGGTTTAGTTCCATGAAAATTGTAGCCCGCGTCTATCTCCAAGCTCCATTTCAGATTTACACTAAAATTCATTGAAATCTGTCTGACGCTTTAGTTGCTAAAAGTTAACAGATAGATAAATCGCATTTACCATTGCACCTAAAGACATACAGCTGGCATCCGACATCGTCATGATCATCAGTCGATCGACATCCACTGCTGGATAAAGGCCTCCACCAAAGATCTCCTCGTCGATCTACGTAGTGGAAAGTTAATGATATTCATTCCACAAGGACAAAGCGTCCTTCAAGTGGAACAGCGACGGACTGCAACAGTCTGCCAGCGTCATTGTTTCCTTCCAGGTATGATGCGAGAATCTTTGAGATTAAATAAGCTTTTTCTAGATTAGTTCGCTTTATCGTATATCCTAGTCAAATGCTACTCTAAATACTAATAATTTATGACTTTTTGAAGCATAAAACTTAGGATTTTTTAAGTGTTAACTTAGGATATCTTTTTTTACGCACCTGTATTAGCGCAGTTTCGCAGAGCACTTATAAAATACGTTATTTATGTCCAAATGCGGCCGCGGTGAGCGCCGGGTCAGCCGTCTCCACTCTTGTCTGCGGCGATTCGGGCACCACATTGTAGACCTTGCGACCTGGTGATACGGCCCCCGGGAGCTGTGCTTGTGATGCGATGTTAATGACCGTACTCCGCTGTGACGTCACACGTCTGGATATTCGGAGAACCGGTCGCAAGAAGGCATCCGCACTTACGAAAAATCATTCAAACAAAATTAGGTGATGCCATACATAAAAACGAGTGATGTTAAATTAGAACATTAGACCTCAATTTCATATGGTGCTTAAGTTACAATAAGCCGGAAAGTGAAGCGTGTATAATATTGACAACCGGAACACGGCGATGATGTGATGGCGATAGATTACCGATACAAAGATGGTAATTAGATGGGTGCAAAGATTCTCTGCCACCGACGAAGATCCACATCTAGCCAGGGAATGCGAACATTGCAATGGTGGTATAGCAAATTGAAAATATTATCGGTTGTTAGAGAAAAGTAAGCTCAGACCTAAGCTTCAGTTGCTCAGCAGGCGCTATGGCGCAAATGATTATGAAGCGCAGCTTCCATCCGGACCCTAAGACCAAAAAAACTTTGAAGTATGAGTATAACAATTACTGTTCCAAACGGCTGTTGAAAAAACTTTTCCGGGTTTTTTTTAGCTGGTTAAAACTCCATGTCGATAGACCACATAACTGTAAACCACGAATTTTTCTCATTTAATGTTTCTAAACCATATCCTCATTATTCTTCTATGTTACCTCTCGATAGAATGAGCCGTGCTGATGAATGTCGTCGGTGTCTGCGATAGCTGATTTTGTGATTTATCTCCTTCCTTGTAGGATAATGTCATAAATCATATTACCGTACGAATAAATAATATCTAAATCCCAGTTTTGAAACACATTGAGAAAGAGACAGAGAGGATTTATTACGTGTATTAATTTCTTATCTGAATAAGTCACAATCATTATCAGACGATAGACGTTCACTGCTCCCCCAAAGAGTGAGTAAGAATAAGTATGTTAAGTAACATCACAAAATTTTGCCCATAACTCTTCCTAACATACTAGAGCTTTTTTAGGAGTACTAACTTACTGACACTTAGTCTGAATAGTTTTGTTGCTATTTAATTTTTTTAATCCATGAAGCGACGAGAGAAGTTCTCCAGGTGATAAATGATACGTCCGTCCATAACAATGTGGTGCTGATATCGATGACGTACACCACATGGTGTTCGGTGTCTCAAGACATAAGATGTTAAGTCTCGTTACCATAGCAATATCTTTAGCTCCAGCTTTTTTCAAACCAGTAAGACTTGCGCACTACTGTTCGACGGCGGAAATAAGAGCTGCACCAATATATTTACGCATACCTTCATATCCGGAGGTGGAGGAGGGGTGTCGATATAACCGTATCGGACCGGTCGCAACAGCCGCGAGTACTATGGAACAAAACATTTCCTTGGATCGCCTATTCCTTAATATAAATTCAAGGCGCGTCTTCCGCGACTACGGCGAAGCAACGGTGAACCATGGCGGTGCCGCCTCGCTACGTCGAATTATACATGTTATATACCCAACTATTACCAATTACATATAAATAATAGTTAATAATGCAATCATGCATGCTTACTTTAAACTTTTTGCCATTAAACTATACTCGAATACGATTATCTATTATTACAGTTATCATTAAACAAAATTTAGATACTCCAAAAAAATCTTGAAACTTTTATATTCCTATTAACCTTTTATCCGTAAAGTGGAATATTATGAGTTCGCGTTTACATTACATTATATTATCACCCGGTAGAGGCCGATTACTGAGCATAGGCATCCTTCAAACACCTCCACACCGATCGGAGTTTAAGGTTCGTCTGTGTGTTATTCTATGAAGCCATTTAATGTTTACATCCTGTTACGTAGCTTCGTTACCTTCTCAATAAACAAAAACGATGCATGTGCTCGTATGTGTATCAAGGCAACGGATGTAATTTGCGTTAATTTATCGTTTTGTTTGTAACACTGCGGTTGAGCGGAGCTCGTGTAATTTAACACGCAATTGCATTTCGTCGCGGGTCAATAGGTACGCTAGCACATTCGTTACGCGACCGTTCATTATTCAAATATCACCAACCGGAGTGCGTTCGTTGCGATCTACATCGCTCCACTCGCCGCCTATGGCTGGTAGTATTTGGTGCTGGTAGTCTAGGTTGTTACAATAGCAGTGCAGGTTTCTACCCAAAAACAAAAGTGTATAAATATTTTTTTTTTCCTGTACTGCGTTGCATAATTATTAACATCCTATGGCCCTAAGATGAGGCAAAGAGCGTCCACAGTGACTCTACATCGCGTTCGATCTTGGGCTTCACCCTTAATTTCATTCCACGTCTTCTTGAACTTCTTCCCTTTCTCTGCTACTGTGCAGCGCCACGTCTGTCTGGTCCGCGCTTGCGTTTTTCTTGTAGATTCCAATCAAGCGCCTGCTTGGCAATATGGTTGGGATCTCTTCGTAGAATATTGCCAATCCACTTTCATTTGCGACGCCTAATTTGTAAATCGATGAGAGATTCGCGGCAGAGCTCCAGAAGAATTTCATTGGGGATTCTCTCGGGCCAGTGAATACCGAGAATTCGGGGGACAACGGTTGACAAATACCTGGAGGTAGTACGAGATGATCTTGGTGACCTTCCACGTCTCACAGCCATATAGCAGTTGCAGCATAATGCTACTAAATCATTTCCTCGGCACCGTATACACCGCATAAGGGTATTACAATCTCTCGAATGACAATGTCCGTGTTATCATATAAATATATACATAAGAAAATATTATAAATATGGCATAACTTGTATCTAATGATGTTTTTAAATATTAAGAAAAAATAGCTTTAAATGGAGTAGAGAGACGCACTAATTTAAGTATGTTACGGTAACTTAAGGTAAAACTGAACGAAAATACCTTATATTAAAGTCCATTTACAGATTTACATTCGGTATCATTAACTTTATTATCGTTGTAATTTTTTATCTGGCAATAAGCTAACACTTAACAATATCACATGTTAAGTTGGAATAAGCCAAGCCAAGTCAATCGTATGTGGTAAAGACTGGTCCACAGCAATGCTGTTACGACGACAGATTTATAATACGGGCGTGGTAATAAGACCAGAAAATAGTCACGACGCTAGAGGCAGTAAAATAAAATTTCTCTGGTATACCATATATGGATTACTTTCTTCCGTACTGCATCAAAACTCTCACTCCAATAATAATGTGAGCCATTAGTCGGACGATCTCGAGATCACACCTGAACGTAACTCAAGAATCGAACATTACCCGCCGGTGAAAGTATTCCGTAAATAACCCCGTGGATTTAACGTGTCCAATGATAATTACTGGAGCGTGATAAATAAGCAATTGTAACTTACTGGTGGCCTGCTGGAGTGATTAACCCAACCGTTGGATATTCTTTCCACATACAAACTGATCTGACTTAAAATTAATGAAATAGTCTACAGGTTTCTTATTAAATAATACTACTGTACTAGTTGATTGAATGTTTATTAAGTCAATGCCTTCGCCGCATAATTATGTACTAATCACAGCCATATAATCACAATTATAAATTAAATTGATAGTACCAAATAATGATGTAGTGGTTTATGTATTATAATATATACGTTTCGATAACTACCCTCTCACAGTGAGCAATTATTAAATTACAGATGCAATTTTCTCTCTCTTCCTGACTGTATATCCCGGAAGAGTTATATTTTCTTCCACTCCACTCTATCCTCGACGCACGACGACACATGTCATGACACAAATATTTTCCAATTTCACTTGGATCAGCTTCCGAGAACGAAAACTGTAGTGACAAATTGCCCACGTCAGGTTGTCAAAGTTTCTCGTCCGCTTTGCAATCGTGATTTCGGAGTGACTGAAGCGGACGACGTGCAAACGTGACATTAAAAAAAATTGAAAGCTTGGTTTTATAACTAAATGTATTTGGTTTTTTGACAAAACTATCACGTGTTCGTTACTCTGTACTCGTGTTAGCGGAGCGGCAACGCGGGCGCACGCGCATCCGGTCCCGCGCCGCCGCGGCCACACCGCCGCCGGCTTCCATACGCAACAAACACACAGTGCGCTCACAAACAACACAAACTTATTATTATTACATTAACAAAAGCTTTAATAACTCATTATACAGTGGTTTTTTTCATATTATCATAGTGTTCGCTGTGTTTTAACAATGTGGTTAAATTCAATAAAATTAACTTCATTTCAATGAAATGATCAGTTTTGGAGAAAATGGTTGAGTTCGCACTAGAGAATGTACGGTATTTTTACATATTTTTAATTTTCATTTAAGTCTTCCTTCAACCCCACAATAATCCTCAGTTTTATTATATTTCCATATCATATGATCCATCATCATCATGCCATAGAGGCCGACTGCTGGATATAGTCCTGCCTCAAAAATGTTCGCAAGATATTAATCTAATTCAGAGTTAGACGATGTTGTCCTTAATTAATTCATACATCAGAGATAGGGTATTGCGTACCAATTAAAAATTAGGTCAGGTCCTTTGTTGGATGAGCTGTAAAAATGTATCATCATAATCAGTAAATAGATGTCACCTATAATCAACTGAGAGTTCCGCACTTATCCGGTGGCAAAGGTTTTAGAATCAGCTTATTTCTTTCTTATATATATGCCTCTCTGACTAGCTTAGGTTAAGGCTTAAGTTAGGTTGCTAGTTTTGCTTCACTTCAACTTCAACTTAATTTTCTCTAAACAAAAATGTTTGCTATATGTATTTTGCCGGCTAGTGAATTCTTAACTGCTTACATTTAAAAATATCAAGGTACTTTAGCCATGTCTTTCTTTAACTTGTAATCTAACTTAAAAGGAATACTGGACCAAGTCGGAGGTTCTCTAAATTTTTTATTACCATTCAAACATTTAGATTGTGTAATATCAATTTATTATAAATATCAACATTGTCTGTCTCATTAAAGAGCACATCTTTCACTTGTTGTACTTTTACATCTTCGTTCATTTCTTTAACCGGCGGTAGGTGGTTCTCATCAATGGGCTATTGTTTCCCTATTTCCCACATAATGCTGGCGCAACAGTACATTAACGTCGGGGTACTTCTTTCACGTCCTCCTTCGTACCGCCGCTAAGTCACGGGCTAAAGTCACCTGGTTTTTGTTTCATTATAATGCAATAGAAGTCTGTTGCATATGTTATTGTTTATGACAACAGACAACCGTTAAGATTACATACGCTTTGATATCTATCCATGAACAGCCACCTTCTTTACATTGCTTCTGCCAATCTGTCATTAAAATATCCTTTAAGATACATATTAAAGAAATGTTTTAGTGTTATATAATTTTTTCTCAAAATATAGAATAGCAAAACATTTTATGTTTGAGATAAATAAGTGTATATAACTTATGTATATATCTAAAAACAGGGATTTTAGTTTCACGCCGTAATAATGAAATCTTTTTATTCCAGAACCAGCAAGCTGGCTCTTCGACTGACTTCAGACAATACCACGATCAAAATTACGGGTACACAATGCACCAAAATCAAAATCAAGGTGCTGTAGCGAGGAACGTACAAAACTACGAATCTCCGAAACCGCCTATACCAGCCAAAAACTATGGTGCCAAAGCTGACTTACAAAACAATTCCCATCACATAACGGTCACGGTTGAAACAGGTAAAGATAATACTAGAGATGCTCCCAAGAGTGCCAAATCTGTCAGCAAGACTTATCATACTCTAAAAGATATGATATCAAGCAAGTTCAAGAGTAAAGATAGTAACGAGAGCGAAAAGACTGAAGAACCGAGCCTTAATAATATCGAAGAAAGGAAACGGCCTGAAACAGAACAGGTGACCCCGAGGGAAACCCCAACGAGGAAGGTAGATCAGGGTATTTATGGAAGACCAATGCCTCAAGCCAGGCCAGATATGCAATATTCACATGGCATGGCTAATAATATACACTCACAGGCATACCAGAGCCCGTCGCCGCACAGGTAATAATTACAACATATCAAATATTTGTTGTGTTTAAATAAATATCAGATACGACAAATTAAGTTTAAGTTATACTTGTTAAATATATCGTTAGCGTACTTTCAAATTGCAGACAATTAATGCAGCAACAGATAGTTCAACAACAGATGATGTTGAACCAACAAGCGAGGTCACAAGAGATGCTCGCTTCGACGCCACATTCGCGTGCCCAGACTCTTGGTGCTGACGCTCTTTATCAACAATACGGTCCTCCTGGGAGACGGAGTGCAGTTTATCAACGGGACATGGATGTTAGGTCAATGGCTAACTTCACTTCATTAAAGTGTGGGCCACAAAATCAGGTAATTCCACAGCATTGTTAAAAGCAGAAAAGCAAAGAATATTAAGTTATATCATTATTTTGAAATATCTATTAACTCGTTACTAGATGAACTTTACGTTTTTAATAGAATAATTCATCACGTTTGTTTGCGTGTAAGGGGTATGCCTGCGAATTATTAATTTAAATATAATTATGTTTACAAGCCATCATCAGGGGCCTGGTTCAAAACAACAGCAATAATTTTAATGCAACGCCTTTCTTACTTGACCCCGTCCTATTCTCACTACAATCACTGCCTTCCAAACAAAGAACAATTGTTCCCAACAATTAAACAATTCTTCCCACGGAGCGTGCCGCAATTATAGCAAGTACTTGCATTCGATTTAAACATCTCTAAGACATTTTCTGGCTCTAAGAAAGCTAATTAATTTATAAGACGATTGTTTGTTTACAAAACAAAAGTGCAACTAATCATATAAAATTCTATACTACGGGAGCAAAACAAAAACACCAGTTAGTCACTTTTTTAATCTACAACATAAACTTCTTTATTAACTACAAAGTCCCATAAAAATCAAATTACCAATTTCAGTTCGACAATTCACATTCAAGACCAGATCTCAGAAGTCCGCAACAACTTGAGAGAGAAATCATAAGACAAAGAGGTTTAATAGAAGGAAGGCGGGCGGCTTCGCATCCTCACCTTCTCGACGAACCTCCTCAGCGACCTGAAGTAAATCCGCCCCAAATTCACGAAAGATCAAGAAGAAATTCACATGGTAATCTTCTCGACGGGCTACCTAATGAAAATAGTCCACAAAGGAATACTATAGAAGAAAGAGAATCCGATGATGGTGGATTTAGGTTAAGACTAGCAGCGCAAGAAAGATCTAGTTTTGAAGAACGTATTAGAACGAGCGGTAGGTCGATTGAATCAAACAGACAAGAGCGATTACAAGAAAACCACTACAGGCGAACACCGGAAAGTAATAGGGAGTCTCGCCGAACGCCTGATTCTCTAGCAAATAGACACAAAGAGGAAGGAGCTATTTTTCAGGGACCTGATAGAAATGATGAAAGTGCAAGTCAAAAGTCTGCCGATAGTGTTTATAATTCTAGCGGAAAAGCTGAGCCTTATCATCCACAACCGACATCCTCTAGACAGACTCCAAATAGAATAGAAGATTTGAAAGCTCACGGAAAGAAAGGCGCAAATGGTTCGGGGGCTAGTTCAGGTACTATACCAATACACAATCATTTTTAAATAATTATTTTGAACATAGTCACTATATCATAATAATTTTTACAAAGATCTCTTGCGAACTTACTCGAAATTGTTGTCCATCTAGATTACGACAAGAATGGCGGTCAGTCGTCCAATGTTGACTCGGGTAGAGGCAGCGTGGCGTACTCGAGCGGCAGAAGACCGGAAGTGAGCCCTCACGACACGTCCGCTGACTCGGACGCTGTGGTTCACGCGAGGAATCAACCGCAACCTGGCCCTAGTCAACAACAAGTTGGAACAAGTATGCCCTTAGCTTTTCATGAGTTTTTTAAGAACAATATAGTTTGGATCTATTCCCAATCTTCAATTTACTTAAAACATTAATTCAATACTTACGAAGATCTTTTTGGCGTAAATTTTTGGACAAAAATATTATATAGTCCCATTAGTGGGGATGGGATTCACATATCGTTTAACTCCTATTTATATTTCAGATGGTGAAAATGAGTGGGCGGATCTTGTAGAGTGCGAATTAAGACAAATACTGGAACCGAAGCTGTCAACACTTCGCCTGGACTCCTCGGCGAGTTCTGATGGCTCCGTGACACCTCCACTGCCACCACTATCGCCTTCCTCTGATTTACACAAACGAAATAGGTATTATTAAAATATTACTTCTATTTACATTACATAAAAATTAAATATCTGTTAATGGTTCTTGGCAAGTATTAGTTGGTACAGCGGGACCAAAACATTTTGGTTTCAAAAGGCATCATCAGGACGTTCACTTGTTGATATGTTAAATACTTGAACACCTTAAAGTGCCAGTTAACAAGTTTACCAGTCACCGTACACTTACGCTCTTAGTTCAGTTGCTACAGTTCTGTTCAGTTTCAACCCCTTTCAAATCGGATCACAATGGCATATCAAAATATTTACCTATTAATAGTAACCACTACAGTACAGCTTCTAATCTGGAAAAGAGATCTAGTTTGACATGATATTAACTTTTAAAAAATTATGTTACAGCTTACCGGGTCGCTCTGGAGAGTATCCGGATGAAAGGAGACGCGGTCGCGAATCCCCGCGCTGGCACTCCCACAAGAAGCACTCCTCAAAGCGAGATCATCACTATAAAAAACATCGTAAGTTTTTTTATTCTCTCTCTATTATATATAATACATAATTTTGTCATTAAGAAAATAATATTATAATTTTTTCAAATGTGCATAACTGCAACATTCGCAGCCATTCGGATACCAGACAATTTTTATATTATTGGTTTAATGTGGTCTCCTGTACCGACTACTGTTGCAGTATTCGGTCTGGACACGACGGACGTGACATCGACGACGACGCGCAGCCTCGACCTGTCGTCGCTGCTGGGCGCGCGATCGGACAGCGACGCTTCCGGCGGCGACGCGCGCGCCATCCGCCGCCAGCTGCGCGGCCTAGAGAACATGTACGCGGAGGTACTGCAGCTGCTAGGCGTGAGGAGACCCGCGCCTGCGCAGCCGCCCGCCTGGGACGCCAGGTGAAGAGATAATAAAACATGGAAGCTTGCATTTTAGTATTTAGTATGAGTCTTATGCTGGTAGTAGGTCTGTTGCCGGAGACCGTCTAGGTAGGTATCACCGCAGCGCCTGTTGCAGCTGACAAACAGTAGTGGGCAAACATTACTAAGTTCCGGACTGAAGGATGCTGTAGCTCACTAGCTACCCCAGTAATTTCACTAAATTACTGGGGTAACGAGACTTTATATCATAAGTCCCAGGCCTTCTTCTTCCTCCTGCCATTTTCCCAGCTATATGGGGTCGGCACAGTATGTACTTCTCTTCCATATCCCTCTATCAGCCGTCATATACGAATTCACACTCTTCTTACACATGTCATCTTTCACACAATCCATCCACACTTTCTTTGGTCTTCTTCTACCCTTATAACCATCCACGTTCATTCTCATTACTTTCCTTGTTATATGTCCTTCATCCCTCCGCACAACATCCCCGCACCACGCTAACCGCTTGCTCCACATGTCTCTGTCACTGGAGCAACTTTGAGACTTCCTCAAATATCCTCATTCTTAATTTTATCCATCCTCGTCACACCACACATCCATTTTAACATTCGCATCTCGGCCACGTGTAATCTCTTTTCATCTGAACCTTTGGTGGTACTCTTCAGTACTCAGCTCCATACAATACTACAGATCTGTTTTTTGCCTCAAGGCGACGAGCGCAATATGGTGCAATATATATCATTCTAGCTAGCGCCACGTTGTTATGGGTGGGCGTATCACGTACCATCACGTGAACGTACAGCTCGTCTCGTCCCTTCAAAAAATTATAAAATCATTAGATATGAATCGAATCAGCGCTTTGTTGTTTGAAGATCGCTATAGCTTATGAAATGTTTGTGGAAATATTGTTCATTATCTCGCGGCTCTGACAGACCAGCGGCAGTAGTCATCTACCCAACGTACCATTATTATGAATAGTGAGCGTCCTGCTCATCCAGACAATTTTACAAGCAAGCAATTACAACCATATCCTTAAATTGTAGATTGTCATCAAAGCGACGCTACGGCAGCATGTCATCTCTCCCCTCCAGCTCCGTGAGCAGCCGACCGGTGAGAGATAAGAGGAGAAGCTCCAATGAAAACAGAAAGAAACACGACCTGAAGGTATATTTCAAAAGCAACAATTATATTAACTATTGTTACAAAATTCATTTCTGAAAACTTTCTTAATTTCTTCTTTGTATATTGAAAGTAGACAAGATTAACAGTTATTTAACGATCGTCTTCCAGGGCATCAACAAAAGGTTCCAAAGGTTGGAGTCGCACGTGGTGACATTGGCCCGGTCGGTGGCGCACCTATCCAGCGAGATGAGGACTCAGCATCTCGTGATGCAAGAGATGGACAATATACGAGTTGAGATAGCAGCTTTACGACATATGTATAAGTGAGTTTAGTTCCACTTGATTTACCCACCACTAAAAGATAATTGTTTTCATATGCCAGAGTTTGTAAACTGAATAACAAACGAGGCTCTGACCACCCACCAACCAACACTGGGCCAGCGTGGTGGGTTACGGCCCAACTCCCCTCAATGAACTCCAACAAAAGACAGCCCCAAGTGCCGTGCCGAATTAAGTTTTGTGTCACATTTATTCTCAGGTCTCAACAGTTGATACGCTCAGGGCAGCACAGGCATCTGGACCCATACTCCTTTAGCAACCCCGACAGAGTGAAGCGACTCACCAAGTTCTTTGGCGACGAGCCTCCTCTCATGAGGCTGTTCCTCAAAAAGCTGGGTTATGAGGTATGATTTTAAAGGTTACATAAATTATAATACTTGTACGAATTTCGTTTATTTTCTTAAGGAATCTCTTAAGGACTCTTAAGGATTCTTAAGGATCTTATCATAGGAATTATCGACGTTTTGAAAATTGGCAGTATTGTCCACTGTCTCTCTCTTGAGTCATTCCCTCATGCCTGAAGATCGTGGTCAGTGCGAAGGTTAGGTTAGGTCACCTCCGATCTCCTTTCACCAGTTCCTGTCCAGCGCATCTCTTACGATTATATAGAATTTAAAGAACGGACGACGAGTCTTTAATCTGATCTGCCAGTCTAGTATTATCCTAGATCTACTTTTAACAGATGTTGTTTATCTTAACCATCATCAGATCCATGATTATCTAAACTTCATTTTAATTACTTAATTCAATAGAAATACGCGGCGTTGCTGGAGAAGGAGAAAGTAGGTGCGGCGGAGTTGCCTTACGTAGGTGAGGACAAACTGAGGGCGCTGGGTGTGCCGCTGGGGCCCAGGATGAGGATACTGAAGGAGGCCGGCGTTCACCAGGAGCTGCACCACTCACGGGACGACCACAACACAACTACCACCACGTTAGCCATCGTGTGACGGCTGCAACACCTTTCTAATACATACCTTACAAATAATGAAGAATACATCAAATATTGGAAAGAACGTAAAGCCAATACTAAAACTTGTGACTGTATAAAATCAGAACAATATCTAGAATTAGATCTTCTTACTCAAGACGGTTGCGGAATATTCTGCTGAATCTTATATTTCTACCGCGAAACAGTAATATAGAAACATTACTGTATTTCGTTGTTTAGCTAGTAAAATTACTGAAGGTGTGACAGAGACAGGTCTCGAAGCAGTGTGGTGTATCATTCTATCCAGCGCGCGATTTAGAAATTCTAAAAAACAAAACTGTACATGGGTAAAACATCCTGTAGTTGCTATTGGTGAAAATAATAATATAAAACACCGACCGTGTTCTCTTTCCGGTTCGGAAGACGCTGTAGTAGGCGAAATTTCTCAACTGAAAAGATATTCACTTATATATACGTTTCACAACGAATGAATAAATATCTTCAATAACATGTTATTGTTAGAGGCAGTCTCTTACCACCAGGTACTGTTTGTGTTCTCTCTATTAAATAAAAAAAAAGATTATATTAAGACTAAAAAAAAATACCCAAATTTTAAGTAGTACTTTTAGTCGCTAGGAAACATTAATATCTATCTATGACAAGACTTTGTTACTATTACTAGTTAATGTTAAAATCTCCACAACGATATCACAACGAATTGTTACTGCATTTAATACTGTCAGCACAGACTAACTGAAGGGCAGTTGGACAGGAACAACTCCAAGATTTCTTTTTTATTGATGTGATCTAGGTCAGCGGGATTCTAGTAAACTCTCTGGTGGTACTAACGTTTATAGGTGAATTGACCGTCCGTAAGCAGGGCACGAATTTAGAACGTTAGTTGCATAAAAAAACATTTACCTGAGAGTTTTAATCCTTTGTTTCCAAGTGGTCCAGGTACCCAGAGAGTCTACGGGAGACGCGACGAGGGTCTTATCTTCACATATTACGTCGAGTTTCGGGAATATGGTTGATATATAGCTGCAAAGGGTCCGCCGGAACCGACAAACTTTTAAGTGGTCTTATGAGAAAAAAAGTCTGGGAACCTCTGGTCTAGATCCTATTCAAACTAACAACATTGTCATCATCAGCTAATAGACGTCCACTACTGGACATAGGCCTCTCCCAAAGATGCCCACATCGATCGGTCCTGCGTTGCCCGCGTCGCCGGGCAACAGGGGCCGTAGTTTGAAGGTTAGAATTTAAGCCATTTGCTACCACCCTGGCCAAATACGGGTTGATGGGTGAGAACATTGTCTTCGGTCTCCAATTTCCATTAACAATAAGATACATTTTAAGATGCTTCCCTTACAACATTCATCCCAATGGTACGCCAAAGAGTTTACCCGGCATGTATTAAAAGTAAATGTAAATAATGTATAAATAAATAAATTTAAAAACAAAATGTACTCCGAACAACGAAATTAGACGTGGTTATTATTATTTTTTTTATTACTTTTCATTAAACCTAATTACTGTAAATACGTTAATTAAATATTTTTTTATACTATTAATTATTTCGTTTTACTTGCCTCCTTCCGCATATAGAGAGCTGACCTTACTAATATAGCCCAAAAGAGTGATAGCCTTAGTCAGGACATAGTTTGCAGGATAGTAAAGTCCTCCATAAGCTGTGCTCAGGATCTGATGAGGGGAGTAGAGGACTATTAATAAAGTCTTCAGTGCCTAGTATTTAGAATGAGAATTATTGATTACAAAACGAGCTTGGACTAGACAACCTTGGGTACTAAATAGGGCTTTATGCTAGTGGAGACCAAGTCCGCTTCGCAGAAGGGAGGGTCATTGATAATGGCCACCATGTACAAAGCTTTTGCTCTCCGACAATTGCTACTTGTATAAATAAACTGTTAATATATAAATGAAAGAATATTGTTTTTTAATAAGCTAATAATGTAATAAACGGCCAATTACAGTTGGTAAGTAAATTAGCGGTAATTACGGACGGCGAGCAAACAGTTCCGCTTTATCTGGTGACGCGGCGAGGGTCGAAAGGTCCGCCGCGATAGCTACACCCGATCGCGATATCCGTGCGGCCGGCCCGCAGTATCCGGTAGGATTCGAAGCCGTCACGATGAAGAGTATAACCGTCTACTTCCTCCTGTCAACCCTGGCGGTGGCGTTCAGCGCGGTCGTGGAGTTCAACAAATGTGATAACGGTAAGCGCATTTTTTACTTTCTGCCAATATTTAACAGGTCCGTAGGGAAGACCTAAATTAAATTCCACAAATTTAAGTCGCTTTTTTTTTTATTCAACGAAACGACGCGACGAGCGGGATGTTCTCCCGATGGTAAGTGATACGCTGGCTTATAACAAGGTAGTGGTAGTTAGAATGATATACACTGCATCACATTGCGCTCGTCCCCTGAGACGTGAGATGTTAAGCTCCTTACCCCAATAATTTAATTAAGTACCCTTCAAACCAGAAAACAACAACCAAACCGGAACACAGTAATGTTTGCACACTGCTGTTTGGAGCCAGAAATAGGAGCTGCAGTGGTATCTAAACGGTCTCCAAATAAAAAGAACTTAGCTTTTTCCGTATAATACTAAAACATATTAAATGAGCTTCTGATGACCTCTTCAGAGAAGAAAAGTATTTCCGGTTCCAACCGGTGTAAACCAGTAAGAGAATAGAGTAAAGTTTGCGAGTTGATAAAAGGGTACCGAGTACACAAGTTGGTTATCATTTGTAACGTTTGGTACACGAGCACGTCCTCCGCGTACACTCGGTGCGCTTCCTGATAACGGCTTATCAGTCACGGGCGAACCTGTCTACGAAATAAAACTTGGAAAGTTCAAACGAAACTCTCTTATCACAAATTTACCAGTGCGATGCTGTAAATATTCACATGAACCACAATTATTTATTACTAAACAACTATATCATTTTTTTATAACCTAACCTAACTTCTTCTTTTTTTTTTATTTCGTGGGAAAATCTTCGAAAAGATACTCTGCTCTCTGGGGGAAGTCAGAGTTATGTAGACATTTTACCCACTAAAACCCCTCGGACCTTCGGCGTTTGAAGAGGTCACGGGATATCCGTTCGGAACACAACCGCGGCCTCAGTAAAACTATGCTGGGATAGTCCGTCCCGGGGTCTGCCTTATGCAGACTCTAGCAGCCTCGTGAGTACTACTTCAATGACCGAAGACCACGTCCAGCCATTGATCTCCTCCGGGTCGTTTAAAAGGCGATGAGAATCCCCATCCTGACCGCCAACGACCCCCAAGGCCTCATTATGGTAGGGGAACACCATTCACAGGTACGACGTGATGACACGCGGTAGCGCCACGACGGCTTCGTCTCCGACAACCTTTTTTTTGTTTAATGTGAGAGAAATGCCTGCGCATACCCATCCTCGCGGGGAGAACGACAGGTTATATTAGACTTGCACCGACTAAAATCCCCACGATGTTCCATCTCGT
Organism: Ornithoptera alexandrae; assembly: GCA_029030555.1. Taxonomy (NCBI): domain Eukaryota; kingdom Metazoa; phylum Arthropoda; class Insecta; order Lepidoptera; family Papilionidae; genus Ornithoptera; species Ornithoptera alexandrae. The sequence goes on from JARDVY010000007.1 coordinate 10,728,375, forward strand.
CGCTTTATGGCAGGTTCACGGGAACGCTTTCGCACACACCCGCGAACCCGCCAGTGTCGACTGCACCATGTAACCCCACTTCGGGAAGGGGAAGAATCCCCTCTTTCCACCTCTGTAGGGGCACGCCGGAACATACAGCGCGCCCTCCTCTTGGTGTCTTACAATCACTCGGGCAACGGATCCCCCCGAATTCGTCATCCAGAGGCCATGGGAGCCAAGAGAGAAAACTCTCCTGACTCCCTGCGGCATATCTGATCTTGGGTTCAGCTGCCAACTGTTATAGGGCCGCGGAGGATGGGAAGAGCGGCGAATCGCAATACACTGCTCTCCCTCTGCAACTCCACCTCGGCTACAAAGGGCAGTATAAACCTACCTCTGCAGCCCATCGGCACACATCCAAGGGGTCACGGAGCTCTCTTAGAGCGGCCACCTCGAGACGGCTGGGTAGGCTCCTCTTCGCTTCACCATGGAAAGCCAAGCTACAACTACCGAGCCTCACCGCCACGACAAGGCGGTAACCTGTTCGGAGGAGAGGGGGCGCGGGTTAGTCCTTCGAGCGATGTGTCCTGCCAATTGCAATTTGTGACTATTATTCTTTTGGACTATGTCGGTGACCTTAGTTCTTTGAAGTAATATCTATACTTAATAGTAAATATTTACTCTATCGCAGTACCCGATGACGTGTGCCCGGTATCTCAAGTCAGGATCACGCCGTGCATCAACCGCAAGATGTGCAAGCTGAGGAAGGGCAAGCAGCACACGATATCATTCGACTTTGTGCCATGTGAGTGTCCATTTTAATCACACGGTGCTGAACACCGCTCATCACATAGCGTCTCTTCAAATTTGAACACAGTAATATTTGCTCAATACTGCTCTGCAGGAAAGTCATCTCGTCAACGGTTATGAACATTGCTTTGTAATGGCGGTGAACTGATCGCCAAATTTCAATTTGCAGAAGGCACCTCATCATGATGATAATCGTTTATCTTTGTCTCCAAACATCAATGAGTATTTTAACTCACAGAAGAGAATCAAAGCGAGAATCATGAGAACTTTTAACGAACTTCGAGAAAATTTTTGCTTTAAATGAAGACCAAAATAATATATATAAATATCATCATCATCTGCCGACAGACGTCCACTGCTGGACATAGACCTCCCTCAAAGATTTACACGTCTTTTATTGAAGTTCATTGAAGGGAATTGGGCCGTAACCCACCACGCTGGCTCAGTGCCGGTTGATGGTCGGTCAGAGCCTCGTCTGTTATTCAGCAGGGTGCACCACGTGCAAGTGAGGTTGATTTGGGCTCCGTAAGATAATGAGCGGAACCCCTTACACCCCTTATATATATAAACATATAAAGATATAACAGAAAATTTCTGTGAGTCTGTCCAGCTTGAAGGAAAGTTAGAGGAGCAGTAACATAAATAATCTAATATTATTTCTTCCAGCTTTCGCAGCCGAGAAGGTGAAGACTGCCGTATACCTGGCCAATCCCGTAGAGATACCATTCGAGGAGCTCTCAGACGCGAACGGCTGCGACTACACCAGCTGTCCCCTGGCGTCCGGCGTCTCCCAGACACTCAACTACAGCCTGCGACTCGGCATGAAGCTACCCAGAGTAATCTTATCACACAATCACTAAATCTTAAAGCGATGATAGACCAATTTGTGAACACAACCGTAACAGTTATACGACTTGAATAGTCATGGGTTCGATCCCTACTAAACCTGAGCTTCCGGTGAAATAAAGATAATAGGCATATCGTGGTCACATCAAGCACCTCCACATGGCTAGCGTGGTCACTGTGGGCTAAAGGATTTCTGTGTATGGACGTCTCAGAAATCGGTACATTATTCATTTTACTGCAGTGCTTGAAAATAGTCAGAATACTCCTGTCTTGTTTCCAGGGCCTATATGAGAATGTAGTCCATATACTTCACGATGAAATCTTCCACTACTAGCACCAACCCAAGCTTCCTAAATTCTGTTCAAGAGGAAGCTGTTGTTAAGTAAATAATTGATATAACCTGAGTTACAGACGAGGTTGGTACGCAAGAAGTAAACACCCAGCATCTACTAGCACCTCGTAGTTATGGTGGGTGGTGTAACATTTAGCGACACGTGAACTCCTGCTCCAGCTTATTTGTTTTTTATATTCAACAGAGCTTCTAGACGAGCTAGACGTTCACCGGGTCGGAAGTTAAGTGACACGCCAACGTGACGCTGGACATGAAACCGGACCATAGTAACTGGTGCTAGGTTTCTGTTGCTCGAGATCGTCTAGGTACCACCGCAGCGCCTATTGCAGCCGACGAATATTACTGTATTCCGGTGTGAAGGGCGCTACAGTTAGTGAGATAACTAGGGTAAGGAGACTTAAGTTCTTATGTCTCAAGGCGACGGGCACAATGTGGTGCAGTTACATCTTAACTAGCGCTTCATTGTTATAGGAAGTGTATCCTTACCATCAGGTGATCGTCTTACTCGTCTCGTCGCTTCATCGTATGAAAAAAAATCGTTTACGGTGGTACCTAAAAAATTGTGTTATTATAAAAATATGAATCTATAAAGATACATTTCTCAACCAACAGGGCAAGTTCCCCATCAAATGGAAGCTGTGGAACGAAGAGAACGCTGAGCAGGTGTGCTGCTTCACCGCAAACATCGAGATCAGGAAGTGAGCCGGCTCCAGGACACGACTCCTTGTATTGGCTGTGTTATACAATTAAACTTTTCTTTTATAATGTTTTCTTCTTACGTTTCCCTATCTAATAGTGTAGATGAGATGATTGACTGTGATTATAATATGAATTGAACCTGAGGAACAGGTTTTCAAACTTTAATAGCTTAAAGATACTGAGTAATGTTTGTTATTCCATCAGCACGCAGAAAGATAACGCTTACTAAATATAAACCTTTGTGCGAATACAAATATTGTAAACTTACTTTAACAGATTCTATCTACATATAACTTCATATGCGTCATCATCATCGTAAACATTCAACTGATGGTCTCCTAATGTTCCACACAGCAGGGTCTTGCGCTGTTTGAATCCAGGGTCTACCAGCTATTCTTGTTATGTCCTCCGTCCACCCGGTGGAGGGTCCGCCAACGCTACGCTTCCCGGTGCTAAGTCACCATTCCAGTACTTTGAGACCCTAACGTTCATTGATTCTACGAGCTATGATGCTCGTTGCCACTTCAGTCTCGCGGCAGAATAAAAAATAGAACATATCACATGTTCAAGTAACGGTGAATAAAGATTTTTTAAGATGTAAAAACATTCCCGAATATGTTGAGAATTGACATTCAGTGCTGAACGGAGACGTTGGTGAACTGGTAAGGGCTACAGAGAAAGGTTCTGTCTTCTTTGAAGTTATGCTTATTCCCAACGATGAACACGATAACAGTGAACTGGTTCAACAGGCACCAATGATAAATGGTTTTGTTTTAGAGTACATGTAATCATCGTTATTAATTGGTACTATGTAGGATTTAGCTTAAAGTCGCACAGAGAGGAATGGAATGGTTTTACCATGTGTGATCAAATCAGAACTGAGAAGATCCGCAGGAGAACTAAGATCACCGACATAGTAAAAAAAAATTGTTAATCTCAAGTGGCAAAAGGGCAGGATACATCGCCTGACTGCCTGACTAACGGCGAATGGAGCAGAAAGGTCATCGAATGGCAACCTCATACCGGAAGAAATACTGTTGGCAGACCTCCCACTAACTGGTCCGACGATCTGGTGAAGATCCCAGGAAGCAGTTGGATACGGGCAGTGCAGGACCGATCGATGTGGAGATCTTTAGAGGTAGCCTTTGTCCAACAGTGCACGTGTACCGGCTGATGATGATGATGTAGGTTTCAACCTTAAATAAAACTTTTCCAAAAGAAAACAATCTATTTGAATATAAACGATATAATTACATATTAAACCAATTAAATGCAACTTACAAAAAAGTACACAGCAAATGTAAATAACACAAATTCTAATCAATTATAGTTCTATTTATATCACCAGATGGGATCAGAAGTCGGGCAGCCAACGCTGCGACTCCTGACCCCACTGTTGGGGTTTATGTACCCTAGACGTACACAAACACGATATCGCAATTAACCTTTACCTTCGGCAGAATATTATCTAGTTATAATTTTGAAATTTAAGACAATCAAAACATTATTCTCATGTCAAAGAAATTTCTTTTGCAGATAATAGATCGGTTGAGCTTCTGACGCCTTCAGCAGCATAATCTTGTAGGACTTCTCTTACGTTTCCCACCGCCAATAAAAGTAACATAAATTACGACTTACTCTTATAATGTCAGTGACGATCTTATTTCAACTGCAAATCTGCTGGTAACATACCACTAATCGTCATCATAATCATAGTTATAATCTTCAGCTGATGGACATATGTCTCCACCAAATATCTCTACATCGGCCAATTCCCTCTTAACTGCATCAAGCAAGTAGTTTCCCGCGCCTTCACCAGATCGTCTTCGCACTTTATGGAGAACTAAGCAGAACAATTTGTAACAGTACACGCCAATTGGAAGACCTTACTTTCCCATGAACCCTCTGTCCTTTGAATATTATGATGTCCTGCTCATTGCCTTTATATAAAATTACTCGCTAAACTATTTTAGACATTATGGTAAAGCTGTGACTACTTTGGATTAATACTTTCCACGTCAGGGTTAAGTGGGGACTATTATCTACTAAAATTACCCTGATCGGTTAGTTTATTTTCCATGTTATTATACTGGTGGTAGGTCTCTGTTGGCGGAGACTATCTAGGGAGATACCACCGGCGATCCTATTGCAGCCGACAAACAGTACTGTGTAAACATTACTGTTTTCCGGTTTGAAAGACGCTGTATCTAGTGTAATTACAGAGGTAATGAGATTTAACATCTTATGACAGGCGACGAGCAGAATGTGGTGCAGTGTCTATCATCCTTACTACTGCCACATTTTATAGGCAGCCGTATCACTTGCCATCAGGTAAATGTCCCGTTCGTCTCCTCACTTAATTGAATAAAAAAAAAAACATTATTGTCGTCCGGTATAAAAGGCGTTGTAACCAGTGAAAAAACTGTCTCAAGATGTTGAGCACAATGTGGTGTGTTTATCAACCTAACTAGCGTCACGTTATTATGGATAGGCGTGTTACTTAAGATCAGGTGAAGAGTTCGCTCGACTCGTAACGTTGAATAAAAAAAATATCAGAAAACAGATGATTAATGGATAGTCCATTCTAGGAATGTCTATGTTCAGCTGTGGACAACAGCAGGCTGAATAATGACGCTGATAAAGGTTGCTTAGTTGAACGCTAGAGAATTTGAATTATCTTGATACCACCTAGCTTATACAAGTCCATAATAGAATCCATTATTATCATCATCATCAGCCGATAGACGCCCATTGCTGTACATAGGCCCCTCCCAAAGATCTCCACATCCATTGGTCTCACAATGACGATGATGATGATGATGACGATTAGTGGTATGTTTACTAGTAGTTTTGCAGTTGAAATAAAATCTTCACTGACAACATAATAGTAAGTTGTAATTTATGCTACTTCTATTACCAGAGAGAAACGTAGAGAAGACCTACAAGGTTATACTGCTGAGGGCGTCAGGAGTTCAGCCGATCTATTACCTCCAACAGTAATAGAACCGATATTTGTGTCAAATTTTGTGGTCATCCAATGGCTCCGTAAATTAGAGTTCTCCACATATAACATCCATTTGATATATATAGATTGGGTTCAGTAAACAAACTGCCATTATTCCGTTGACACAATGAACCCGTCGCGTAGTGTGCGTCCGCTTGTTTTCAGCACAATAAGGACAAGTGTTAACCCATTGTTATCAGTTATTAATTGCCAAGTTGTTTAAACACGGCCCGTCCGTCGCGGGATGACCAGGGATGCCTCGAGCGCGAACACAAGAAAAAAATCAAGGGAGAAAGAAGAGGACGGTCCACATTTCATTTGGTTTTCTACTAGATCTGTGTTTAAAACTCGTCATGATTTCGAACTTTTAACAAATGCGTTATTCTTTTATTTGGCAAGTGGAATGTTGGTGCTAGAAATAGGCGATATGATGGTAAGAACCTACATGTGTCTAGCAAAATACTAAACCTACCACCAGTCAAATTTATTTAAGATTTTTCGCTGCTGGTTTGATTATAAAGGTACAGAAGGTTATTGATGACGAACAGATCTTTCTCAGTCTTTTAGATTCAAATGCCCTTCTTTTTATATAAGTTTTTGTTTATGTGTTTTAATTAGTATTCACTATGTGATATACTTTGTTTCAGCAGCTTATCCATAGATAACGACACTAGCATTCAGAGTATTCAATTTTATATCGGAGACTTGCTAGACCTGACCCGCAACATCTATTTCTATCGTCAATCAGTCGTGTACAAATTTGATTGTGATTGGAAAACAGATGTTAAATAGTAAAATGGAAGGTCCTTGATGTTCTAGGTTTTTGTTCGGTCAAAGTGGAAATTTAGATGATTAGCCACCTAACAAGCGACTAATTAGAGTTGAGCCTTAGGAGTTTATCTCAGTTTCATAGTGTAATATAATGTAAAGATTTGCTCCCGAATCCTCGATCTAATTGATTCGGATCTCAATCGGCCTGCCAAACTTCAGTTTGAATAAATCCTATTAAGATGATGATGACCTAACGTGATTAGAAAAGACAATGTCCTATTCATCAATTGAAACATCTCAGCCCTATCGAAGTAGATGAACGTTTTATAATAAAGTCCAATTGTTATAATAAATATGATACGTACGTCGCAGTACCGCGCTGCGCCTGGATCGAGATGGACGCTCGTGTCTTCCTAATCTCCCTGTTCATCTTCAGCGCTAAAGCTGATCAAGTGTTCAAAAAGAATTGCAAAGACGGTAAGAGTTGTTTTATTCTTTAAAATTTGTAATTTTCCAATGTGGATATCCAATTTGCAGCAGATTTGATTGAGCCAAATTGCCTTTGACGTCCCCTCTTAGTCTGCATTGAGACCTAACCTTAACCTGATTTGTTTAATATCAAATGTATCCTCTTGTCCAGTACAATAGAGTGGATTGAGTTTCTTTGCCGAATAAATATGAAGCTAAGTGATGGATTATTCGGTCTTATAGATTATGCCTTTATACAACAAAGCGACAGAATGTCCACTTGGCAGGATGTTTCCACAGCATTACACTGCGTTCTTCACTTTGGACTACCAGACTGTTCCACAGCGTCTATTAACTGAAATATAGTAATGTATATTACTATATTTATTATGTTAATATGACTGAAGCCAGAAAAATATCGCTATTCTATGCTAAAATATTACCTATATGGGGATTTCATTCCGTATTGAGGATAATAAATCGGAAGCTCATATCCATAACTATAAATATCCTAACATCTTTGTAACATTTATTGTTGTTGGTATTTACTCTGCTTCTGTTTCAGCTGCCTCGTCGCTTTGCAGCATTCACCAGGTGGCGGTGGACCCCTGCCCGCGAGGGCCACGCGTTTGCATTGTCAAACCAGAAAAATCCTACTCGGTCAACGTGGACTTCACACCGCGTAAGAAAAAATATTAATAAATAGAAATGATGCGTTTGGTGGTCCACACTTGTCTTTAAATTCCTTGTTGATGGTCTGAGTTATACTTAAGTAGTAAACAACAATTTAAACAGACTTGCCTTTAACTCAGATCAAATATTATACTCTACATACTAATATGATAGATCATTAATTGTAAATTGTGATAAATAATATACTACTAAATCAAGAAATAGCTGCCTAATCCAAGATCTATGAAATATGAAATTTACGCTTTTTACTACAACAGATTTCTCCGCGAACAACCTTAAGATAGCTATGTACAGTGACAATAAGAAGACGAACTCCTTCGACACTGTTATTAAAACACCGGAGGAGGGATGCGGGCTGCTCACCTGTCCCCTGGTGGCCGAGGAAAGGAAGAACTTCGACGTCCAGTTTACCCTGTCTAAGATGTCACCGGTAAATGGCTAACTTCGATAACTCACATATATTAGAAAAAATAATCAGACACGAGTATGCAGTTCACCTGTTTACGTGTGATTTCTTCAACAGAAATATATGTATAAATACATCTAACTTCTATGCGAAGAAATTCTTTGTACATTTTTTCACAAAGGTCTTAAATTATTTGTAAAATTATAATATTACTGTAGACATAAAGATTTAAGACCTTTGAAGAAAGCTCTAGAAATTGCTTGCATTTTTTTAAGTATCAACTGTTGTATTTGTTTATATAATAAATAAAACATTTGTGACTTTTCAGGGCAAATTTCCAATAAAAATGAAAGTCTGGAACCAGGAGGACGAATCTCAACAGTGCTGTTTCACATTTAACGTTAAAATTAGGAAATAAATTTATCTATGACATTGAAATAAAGTTTACCAAATAAATACGTATGTTTTGGTTTTTAATCTTACTTTGCTATACATATCAAATAAAATTAATTATTAATAATAATAAATATGACAACAAATTTCACTATCGCTGAAATCAAAATATTATTTAAAGGTGCAATAATTCAAAATTTAAACTAAGTGTCATCTATAAAATTAAAAAGGAATCCTGTTAAATTAAAAATACTAAATAATTATTTTACAAATAGATGGCGTTATAATTAAGAGAACAAATGTTTTGTTTATTTTACGATAGATGGCGATATCTTTACATTAAGTGATTTATAATAATAACCGTGCACTTGAAATATTAGGTCCTTACATATGAAATTAGCGTTTTGTTGTACTGACCATTTTGATTTGAAGTATCTCCTCTTTGGTTAAGAATTCCAAATTCAAATTTATAAATTCATTTAGCTGCTACATTTCAGTTTTGAAAAGAGTCATTTGTTTTTGCATCATTATTTTTTTGTTTGTCGTCGCTTATTACCGCACAATGGACAACATGAAATATCGGTATATTTACGAGTACGAGTTCTACCGTGGCACCAGTACCAGTGCTGCAGGAACAGTTCAAAGGATTAATGATGTGTACGGCGCTGGTGTCGCAAAAGAAAGCACGGTACTTTTTTGGTCTCAACGTTTTCAAAGAGTTTATTGATTCTCGCCCTCATGGTATTTTTAGTAAAGGGATCAATGAACTACCTATGAGATGGCGAAAGTGCATAGATAACAACGGTGCATACTTTGATTATTTAAATATATTTTACAAAAAAAAATTGACTTTATATTCCTCCCGTATAAAACGCCAATTTCATATGTAAGGACCTAATATTTTAATAGTGGTTGGTGTCTATTGCACGCGACAAGCACAATGAGATGCTGTGTATATAACTCTAACTAGCGCCAAATTTTTATGGACAAGCGTATCACTTATCATCAGCTGAACTTACCGCTATGTAGTAAGCTAGTAGTAATTAGTAACGTTTATCACAAACTTTGTTTATTGAAGTTTCCAATTAACGCTGCAACAATTCCTTATCAGATATCCTTTAATTTATTGATAGGTGACCCACATTTCAATAAAGGTTCCTACCTAGCCTCTAACCTCATATTTATTATGCCTTTTAATTTTATCTTAACGTACAATCCTTAAACACTTCATTTTAAGGAATAAAAAGAATTTGTGTATTATTGAAATAGTTGCCTTTTTATTATTGTTCAAGGAAACAACTTAATGTTCTGGCTGTTGATGTGATGGTAAATACAAAACAGTTTGTGTAACATACCCAGCAGCCTTCAGCACAGATAAAGTTCAGATAAAGTTTATACGACTTGTGCGTGGCTTTTATTAGACAGGTTCCTTCAATTGGGACGATTTATCAAAAAATATGTAAACATTATTGAGATCGCGACTTTAGAAATCAGCTAATGCTATATATACTTTTCTTTTCTTAACAAACATAACGGCAACTTGAGAGAAAACCTCGAACACGAGCAAACCGTTTCTTGATGAACAGAAACCATTATCGAGTATTTATTTATTGACGTTCCGATCGTAAAATGTCTCTGCATCGGAATTCACAATTTCTTGCGATGGTTTTCACTTTCATGGCCAGCTGCAGCCCAACAGGTGGTACTCTCGAGATGTTCTTTGTTTACGAAACGTGATATTGTTCAATTGTGGATTAAGTGTTTGTTGCCTTAATTAAGGAAATGGCGATGAAAAGCATCTTATTGTATTATTATAAATAACCTAGCTATAACGTAATTGTATTTACGATAATATATGTTTATTTATCACTATACCAATTATAATACTATTAAAACTGAAATATATTCATATTTTAAGCAAACACAGATCACAATGACAGCATCACCTCTTTTCAGTTATTAATAACACAAGTCGGTAATCCCGTTTTGTTCTAATTAAGTTATGATGTGTGAACTAAAATTAATATATCATAACATATATATAACGAATGATACAATTTCTTGAACCAACCCCACAAGAAAAAAAATATTTTAAAGGTTTATTGTATGAAGTTTTATACGTAGGCTAGTTCTGAAAGCGAGTCGCTATATAGTTGTAATCTAGGTCATACATTCTTCTCTTTTGTTTTACTTTATTAACCCATCTAACATTCCTCATACTACGGCAACTTCATGATGATTATACTGGAATGCAATTCCAGTGGCTGACCAATGAATACAGCATAAATATTATGATGTTTTAAAGTACTTCATTCCAAACCCCAAATTACCCCAAACTACTTTATTTGCATTGATATTATTCATTTCATTACTTAGCTTTCTTGATACACTAACAAGGCCGGTCCTAACACGACCACTGCTGAACGTAGATCTTCGGCAACAGGCATCCTCATCAGATCATCGGTCCACCTTGTAGACACGCCAAGGTCACCAACACTAACAAAAGAGATAACTAAAAGGTCTCTTAAATCAACATTAATAATAAGCTAGTACAATCGCTCAGCTTTCCATTCCTTTGTTATTAGACGTTATCGAGTCATCAGCTATTATCTTTTCTGTTCTTTCACCGGCTTGTACTTTCACACTTGCTGCATCGACTTGGCTACAATACATTTGTGCTACATCTGCCTTCAGGCTGTCTCATTACCGCCGGTATTGTAATTAATTACGTATCTACACGTCCCATACAAGCTCCACTCGTCTGTATCAATGTAACGAATTATTTCATGGTCTTCAAAGTTTCTGATTACTTTAAAACCTGATGTTGTACCTACACCAGGGTTTAAACCAAAAAGAAAAATCATTTTTGCTTTTGTTATCTCACTCTATTTCTTCCACTTCAGCTCTTTATAAAACATCAGCTTTTCTTCATTGCTGATCAAATTTGTTATTAAGTAAATTAACACTACTGCTATGTATTTACTATGTGATTTACTTAAATATTTTGGTTTCCGGTTTATTAGATGGTATCCGCTCGTCTTGAAGAGGCCCTAATCGTACCTACTTAGCAACAGCAATCTAGAATATTCCTATCTTTCTCTATTCCTGACGGTATTACCAGTTAAAATTCGTATAGGCGGTACAACCACTGGTACATGTAGACAGATGTCCAAGGATTACATGCGTGTGTTGATGTGTGTTCGTGTGTGTGTGTGTGTGTGTGTGTGTGTGTGTGTGTGTATATCAGTTTCCTGTTCGTCCGCTGCACCACCCACTTATGCACGCATTCCTTGTAGACTGCTGGTATGGCTGTAGAGTTGGCGGACAATGAAACTAATCTCTAATAGTCATTATACTTTGTATATGATAAGTGACAAGACGAACGTGAGGTTCACATGATGGTAGGTTATGAACCTGTAAAGTGTAAGGTATTAGGATGCATACGCAGTAGTCTATTGGGTTACCGTCATCTCCATGCCACAGTACACCTATTTCGTATCACTACTAAAATATCTTTGGATAATGTGTGAGAAATATTAAGAGGCAAAAAGTAAATTAGTCGCTATCAATAACATCACTAATTAAAGGTCCATTTGGTCCAAGAGCCTTTTATATTGCGGTGTTACTTTTTGAAAGAAGCCTAGCATCTGGAAAGAAGGACAATTTTATGAGGGATATCCACTCATCTAAACAGCATCAATATTTAAGTGCAGTATTCAGTTTGCGGACGGTATAAGGTGTGCTGCATAACAACTCCAGGGTCTCAATTGAACCTCACCTGCTCGCGATTCACCGTGCTAATCGACAAACGTGGTTCTGGCTCCCACCAACCTGCATTGGGCCAGCATAATCTTCCAGAACATCGTATATCCAACTTAATACTTACCATGAAGTCATAATTATGTTAAATATGCTTTGATCCTCGCTAACAGTATAGCCGTAACGCGACTGCGAGCCAGTGTAACCGGGATGGAGCGAAAAGACCGGATCCAGCTATTTGCGTTGTCCAAGTGAACGACCCGCGCTGCTCTCCGCCAGCTTACTGCAGTCCAAGCTATCCTCTAACGATAAGCAAGATGCTAAATACCTTAAGCATTATATAACTTATAAATAACCTCAGACAGAAAAAGAAATCTCCGCGAAGTGAAACTTATAATCTTGAAATGATACAGACTCGGAAATCAGATTTTTCCATCTTTGGTCTTCACTTTATTTTTGGGTAATGCATCCTTGAAAATATAAACCACTTTCAGAAATAAGCTTAAGAAGGAGTTATGTGTGATCTTTACCCAGCGAAACTTCCTCCTCTGTGATTGTTTCCCACGAATTCAGGAGAACAATCATTAAACCAAGCTTTCGTACTCCAAATTTATCAAGGAATTTCCTTCTTTCATTCTCCGAAGGGATGAAAGCCATATAAATCTTTTTTTCTCTCTTATTATCAACGTCTTTATTAGTACCTGTTTGCTTCATATAACCATTTGCCATTAGTCCACCACAAAATCACTTTCTCCCTCACCTGTTCCGTTTGATCCCCTGCGACTTTCATCAGGTCATGTTACATATAAAGTTACGTACACTCTTACTACAACAACCTGTCAAGTACGTTTGACAATTGAACAGGTCAAATGCAAGTAAAATTTTCATTGTAGCCGCCTACTTCATTCATGAGTAATACGAATATCTATGCAAAATCTAGACTTCACAGTATAAATCTAATTAATTCAAATTTGCCGATTAATACACATGATCCTGTAATTTTTTAGATAAAAAATTAAGTCGTAACTTGATAGTGTTTGATGTTAAATCATTGCACCGATTAGAGCATACCCAGGTTTCTGATGATAAAGAAAGGTGCAGAATGAAATTAATCACTTACAATAAGTCAATAGTCACTACAAACGCCCAGAGGTCTCGTGCTGGAGTAGGCAGCACGATGACTCAGCGTCAGCATTCCTCATCGGGCCACATGGGCACATCGAGCCCCCGCAAAAGGACAGTTACTGAGCGACCTAGCCGATGAATTGCCGCACCATATTCGAGAACCGGTTCCTTACTGGTTCTAAACTACTCAGTATAATAATTATTGTCTAATATACTGTTAGAATCTATCAGTTGCACAACAAATTGTATCGTTGAAGAATCAGGTTTCGGAATATGGGAGGACAGGTGAAAACTACCCCAGCCCTATAGTCTCGGGCTATTAAGAATAGGGCTAAGATATTCCCTGTCTGTCATACAAGGCGACTAAAAGGGTCCTAAGGTTTGTGGGCTTTGATGGTGGGGGCCCTCAGAGCTTGATAAGCGAGTCTTAGCCTAGGAGGAGAGGCAAATTCATGGTAATCTTGTATTTGCCGCAGCCCGCCGTGGATGTTAAGGATGACTTTGCCCTTCCGTGGTGCACCATACTAATCTATAAACCAGGATCTGGCTCCTACCCTCATTAACCCAGCGTAGTAAGAAATGGTTCAAATTCCCCCATATGAATTACTACCCGATCGATGTGGGAATCTTTGGAAGAGGCCTATGTCCAGCAATGAACGTCTATCGGCTCATGATGACAATGATGATGAAGATATATTTCTGTAGAATTCTGTAATGAGATGTACTAAAACCCGTTCACAAACCGATGGAGGAGGTCCATGTAGCTGTTAAGGGCGTAAATTGTACGGGTTGTCCTAACACGGACATTATGTACATTTCAAACCATACATGAAAAGAGGATAATGGCTGGTGCATTCTTGATGGATTCTTAGATGCAGTCAGTAACGTAAAAAACGATGACCATCGGTTAGTTGAGGACAAAGTAACCGGCAGACAGGTGACGGATTATTTCGAGAGCAGCACGCGACGACAAAAACTTACCAATAAAGACGTTCCGATCAATTAAACTTTATGGCTGAACAACAGCTGCGAGGCGACTAAGCAGGCACCGGTCCTGGAGAAAGGAGTTCCGTATGCTACATTATAACAATTAACATGTTTAAGAGATCCCTCTAATGCAAAAGAAATATCTATAAAGCAAAACTTGGTCCTCTTCTTGTGATCCCCTCCAATTAATGAAGATTGGACACCAGTTCTGCGAATCCATTCCCGTTGCGCACTAGGTAGATCAGTTGCGCGTCGCTCTTGAAAACTTGGTAAGGCTGCATAATTTGCAGAGTTGAAGACATCTTTCAACCCTACCTAAAAGGAAAGAGAGAGAAAGAGTGAAAGATAAAGATAAGTAGAAATCTATGTTCATACAAAAGGCAGTGCGAAACGGACAACGCTGGGATTCTCCAGTGTTGGAGACCAAGACTCTGTGGGTCGCTGCTCCAGAGAAATAAATATATATAAAAATAATAATGATCATGAAATGTACGTCGACTGCTAGACACAAGGCCATCACGATAGTTCTGCACAGCTGCATCCCGCAACCTTAACCAGGTCGCCGGACCACCTGGTGGGTGGCCTGCGAACACTACGCCTTCCGGTAATCTTTTATATATAAAAGATTTCCACCTACGTAAAGCTATCTCTAGAACCATAATGCCCAGAGACTTGAAATTTGGTAGGAATATTCCTTTTGCCTAGTGTAGGTCAGCTATTACGACCTTTGCTATTCTGGAACTTTGGCTTATTTTTTAACTATGACTTGTAATTAAAAAAAAACCCTTAATTTCGTCCTTAATGTTTATACATATCATTTACACGATTGGTAGAATTATCCTCTAGGTGCTCCCACTAACACACATTGGGCCAGCGTGGTGGGAAATAGCTCAAATCCCCACATATGAACTCCCACAAACATGGAGGTCTTTGGGGGAAGCTTATGTCCAGCTGTGGACGTCTATCGACTGACGATTATGATGATGATAGAAATAGGTATCCAATTATACTAAAATATTTTCTCATGCAATAAAGCTTCCTCTTCTCATGCCAAAGTATTTCCACTACACCATATTTGATTTTGACATCTGTGAGCTTAAGACTTGGTGCTCTAGTTATTACCCTTTTTTCACGGGAAAATGATGCATTGGATACCCTTCTGCTGCTTCTTAACACTTTTGAGAAAAAATACGGGAAAACTTCGGCACACTGCCGTGATTCCGACTGCAAGACACCTTAATGAGGCCGTTACTCAGGGTGGAACTGGAATTTACCACCCCATTTATCAGTAATACCCAGAAATCCCACGCGCGCTTTTATCAAGGGCTTTCATACTTGGCGACAGATTACCTCCCAATTCGCCACCATTGTCTTATTTATGGGAGTTGGAGGCGTGAAACATCCTCCTACGACACCGAAGTGTATCTGCCTGCAGATTGAGAGATGCGTGTTTTTCTCACGCTCCCTCTTTCCAGTTTCCTACTGCGACATCATGTTCTCGCAGAAGACCTCCACAGCATCCTACAACCACTCACAACTGATCATGACTTTAATAAAACCAAGAAGTGAGAGATCATCCCCTACTAACTTTATTTATTACCCTAGCTATAAATATCCAAAAAGGCATATACTAACGTTTTTACACTACGACATTATCGAGAGAATTTTTTTTTAAATCATTAAGCGACGAGACGAGCGGGACGTTCACCTAATGGTAAGTGACACTCCTGCCCATTGCTCATCGCCTTGAGACAAAAGATGTCAAGTTTCGTTAGCCTAGTATTTACACTAGTTATATCGCCTTTAAAACCGGAACACGGTAATGCTGCGGTGGTACTTACCAAGACAGTTTTCGGGGTCGGACACGTACCACCAGTAAATAAAGAATTCACAACCTACCAGAAGAATGAATTGAAGGTTTTATTTACTTTCAATCGAACGGGTACCCTAACAAAAGATGTTCCCCACGCTCCGGACGTGTTTCGGTTAACGCGGCGACCTTCCGGCGCGGGGTCGCCGTGTCGACAGACAGATGGCGCGCTGTATATGGAGCTTCCTCTCGTTAATTTGCTAAATAAAGGTCTGGCACCTTGGACCGCTTAGCAATGACCATGGCTTGTTGGAAGCCAAGCAATACCTTCCTAAGGCGGAATCGAATTTACATACGAACAGTTTAAGTGTGTTTCGATAATATATAAAGGCGTGACTCTTTGTGGTGATAGTTTCGGTGATTATTGTCCTTGTGCTGTATTTTTCATCTATTTCCATATATATTCATATATTATATATAATAGATATATATATATATATATATATTATACATATATTATTTTAAACTAACAGTATTAACATTACATATAGTATTGTTTCGATTGTCAAGATCATCATTATCATCCGACAAACGTGCACTGCTGGATGGCCTCTCTCGAAGATCTCGACATCGAACGATCTTGCGCTGCTTGCATCCGCTGCTTCAACACAACGTCTTCCGGTACACGGTCGCCATTGGAGCACCTTGGTGCTCCATTAGCTGTCAGTCCTTCGATGTGTCTTGCCCATTGTCACTTGAGGCTCGTAATCTTTTGGAGTATGTCGGTGACCTTAGTTCTCCAGCGGATCTGCTCATTTCTGATTCGATCACGCAAGGTAACCTCGAACATAGCTCTTTCCATTGCGTTCTGTTCATTAAAGGGAATTAGGCCGTACACCCACCACGATGGCCCATTGCGGGTTGATGTGGTGGTCAGAGCCTCGTCTAGTATTCAGCAGGGTGTACCGCGTGAGATCGACTTGGGCTCCGTAAGATGTTGGGCGGAACCCCTGCGATACATATAAGAGCCAGAGAATTTTGAGCGAACGTTTTTGACCGTCTTCACCCTCATTGTAACTTAACTTCCTGTGAATTTAAAGTCATGCTTTATCCCACTGGTAAATGAATCATTTCCTTTCAAGTTAAAGTCATAATAAGTTTCTTTTACATTACATATAGTTAACTATAAATTAGTAATTAATGTTATCGTTTCCCGTCGCGTACACACAAACTTTCCTCGTTCGCTTGCGGGTAGAATAATAATTACCATATAACGAAAACTGCATCACGTATTTAAAGGTGATGGGTGTGACATGAAAAATTACCATCGATATTATCCTTTCTACATATATTATTTCTAAATATCTAAGATCTTTAGGGCAGCCCTAAGTCCAGCAGTGGACGTCTATCGGCTGATGATGATGATGATAGAGAAGACTTTATCATTATCATTGGTCTCTTAGATTTTTTCTTTAGTCTCATTGCTCTTGTAACCTAGGACAAAATGATTCATATACTAAAATAGCCCAAGACATACATCGGGTATGTGCCATGCCTTCAGACGTGATTGAGCCACAGATGCAAACATACAGGACAGGGACACACACTATCCTTTAGACATCATCACTGTGGAAGTATAAATATACATAAAGTGTGAAGCCGATAGTTGCGCCGGAGTCGTCAGTGTAGTGTTAGTTAGTGGAGGACATTTTACGAGTGGTCTCTGGTCTCCGGTCTCCGGTCCCCGGTCTCCGGTCTCCCGTCCCCAGTCTCCCATCTCCCGTCCGGGGTGTCCGGTGCTCGGTGCCCGGTGCCCGGTGCCCGATCTCCCGTCTCCAGGGTCCGGTTCCCGGTCTGCGGTTGCGGGTCTCCGGTCTCGGATGTCCCGTCTCGGTCTCGGATGTACGGTCTACGGTCCCCGGTCTCCTTTGTCTCCTTGGTCGTCCTGTTAACTGGTAGTAGACGAGAACAGAACAGAAGAAAATCTATCGACAACTTCCAGTAAAAATTGTTTTAGATTTCCGGTGGCTCAGTTGCTGGTGACCATGTAGATAGGTTCCATCGCAAGTCCTATTTCTGCCGCAAAACAGTAGTGTGCAAACCTTACTGTGTTCCGGTTTAGAAGGCGTAATAGTTAGTATAATTACTGGGGTAACGAGATTAAAGAACTTGTTGTTACAACGAGCATAATCTGGTGTTGTGTTTAACATCCTCAGCGCCATATTATTATGGTCACCATCAAACGAACGTCGCAGCTCGAATGGGAATAAACTTTACCAACAAACCAAAGCGGCGTTAGGAATGCGCGTTAGTACAACGGAGATGATTACAAATTACCAGCGAAGTCATCGTTATAATTTGACACTGCGCAGACATTAGCGGATTCCGATTGAATAGATAACCTCGTTCTACTTGGACAGTTGACGGAAGCGGTGGCAAGACGGGATGGAGGGAGAAACATTTTAACTAGCGCCTGCATTCGGCCTGCTCTCGTCCCCCTCTCAATATTAAGATTTATATATGAAAAAAGTATCAATAAATCTATTTTTTCACAAGGTACCAGCAATGCTGTATGTTGGCTATCATTCAGTATATTTTACTCCTAAAACAGCATATTTAAGGGGGCTGTGGGGGTTCCCGCATAACAACTCATGGGATCTAAGTCAACCTCACCTGCTCGTGATGCACCCTGCTAATCAACAAACGAGGACCTAACTCCCACCAACTCACATTGGTGGGAAATGGCCTAAGTCCCTCCCATATAAATCTCTACTCGATCGAGTTGCAAATCTTTGGGGAGGCCTATGTATAACAGTGGACGTCAATCGGCTGATGATGATAAAAGGAATCGGCTACAATGCAGCAGTGCCTAGGAATATATTGAAACATCTAGAAATCTAGAGTTGCAGCATTAAATTCAATAAACCTATGGGCGAAGCAACAGTTATATGTGTTACTGTCACCTCTGGAAATGTGGTGGAGTTTAAAAAAAAAGGAGGCGAAATTTGTCAAACCTTGCTCGCGTCATATCGGCCAGCGAAGAAAGCGCAATGGATGACGGATGAAATTCTAGTTCTGATGGAATAACTCAAAACAAATAGACTACAACTCCGTATAAATATGAGGAGTTGGATGCGCTTATAAACAAGAAAATTAGATCGGCCAAAGACCTTTGCTACGAAAGCAAGCGTGATCGCATGGATCATCTATTGCGCAAACACGACATTTTCAATTTGCACAAAGAAGTTAAAAAGTTAGTGGGTCTGGCTAGTAAGAAACGTGTATGGAGTGACTACATAGTACAGACATCTGCAGATTCTTCTAGAAGTATCAGTAGTATAAACACGGACGATACTGGCCCTCCTATATTATCTGCTGAAGTGAAACATGCATTAATATCTGCCAAAACAGGTAAAACACTTGATCCGGATACCGTGCCTATTGAAGTTCTGAAGCTTCTGGAAAACAGATTTCATTAACACATCTCTTTAACCAGATTTATGATTCAGGTAATCTGCCCGATGACTGGCTCAGATCATGTTTATTACCTTACCAAAAAAGGCAAAAGCCAAAAAGGGTTCAAAGTACCGTACGATTAGACGGATTAGCCATGCACTCAAGGTTTTCCTGGCTCATCCATAACAGGATACCTGCATAATTTGATGAGCAATTGGGAGAGAGTCAATTTGGTTTCCGGTCAGGTGTGGGGACTCGAGAGGCATTGTTTGCCCTCAATGGTTTAGTGCAAAAATGTCGGGATATGCAGACTGATATTATACTTTGCTTCATCGATTACGAAAAAGCATTTGATCATGTCAAACACGATATTCTGTTGCAGCGCTTGATCGACGTTGGCTTAGATGGCAAAGATATCAGAATCATTAGGAATTTATACTGGAACCAAAGAGCTACGATCCGAATCGACGACACAGAAACCGATCTTTTGGAAATATGCCGTGGAGTCAGGCTGGGGTGTATTCTGTCTCCCTTATTATTCAATTTGTACTCAGAGGCAATAATATCAAATGCGCTAGAGCAATCTGAAGTTGGCGTCAAAGTAAACGGCAAAGTCGTTAATAATTTAAGATATGCTGAGGATACAATATTGATAGCCTCATCAGAGCATAACGTTCAGACATTATAAACATCGTTCATGAGTGCAGTTTGAGAGTAGGGATGAGTATGAACGTGTACAAAACCAAATGTCTAGTAGTTGCAAAGAACTACCAAAATCTAAGTCCCAGTATTACTGTTGCAGGTTCAACTATTGAGCGGGTGACAAAGTGTAAATACCTTGGTGCACGGATCAATGAAGAATGGGATAGCGAACAAGAAATTCGTAACCGGATCGGAATTGTCCAAGCCACATTGAAGAAAATAGGTACAGTTTTATGTAGTCGGCCAATTATCAATAAAGCTCAGAGTAAGAATATTACAGTGTTGTGTGGCCTGTGGTAATGTATGGTAGTGAAGCCCGGACTCTGAAATCCAAACCTCAAGGTTTCCTCGAACCTTCTGAGATGTGGTGCTACCGTAGAATGCTGCGTATTAGCTGGACACAGAAAGTTTCCAACGTGCGAGTACTCCAATGTGTCGGTAAGACTCGCAAATTGTTGTAGACCATCAAGAAAAGGAAGGTCGCATATCTCAAACATATTTTGCGACACGACAAATATGAACTCTTGCAGTTAATGACGATGGCCATATCGCAGGCAAAAGGCGCGTTGGACGTCGAAAGAAGTCGTGGTTACGTAACATCCAGGAATATAATAGACAAATATTGCCAGCGTAGCACAACTGTTTCACTTGGCACAAGATCGGGAGAAGTTCGCTGAGCTGACGGCCAACCTCCAGTAGTGGAAAGGCACAAGAAGAAGAACTAGAAATAAGATTTGTATTAAAGTCTCAGTACCTCCACTTGATTATATTATATTTTTGCGGGATCTTCGTTTTAAGCTTGTCTTAATTTTAGACTTATCTGGAGGAAAAGCTCTCGCGAACCTACTCTCCTGGGCTTCTCTGATCCTGCTTCCATAGACTACAGAAGTGCATACGCAATACCATCACTACTCGTTTCTCGTGGCTCCACCTTCTGTAGTGATGCGATACCGTATAGCGGCAAACGTTAGAATTCTTCCTACCGTCAGCGGCTCACAGTACAAACGTACCCCCTAAGTTACTCCATTTCTGCAACAAGGCTAGATAAACTATATTTAAGGAAAAGCAAGATGAAAACTAGTTCAAAGGGTTCAGGCTCAACACAGAAACTGCATTAAGTTTCAAGAGATCTTTCTTGGCTGTATTGATTGATCTTAAATAAATAATATACCTAAGCTAAAGTAAGTAAAAATAACAATTATTTAACATTAATACATTGTTAGACTGTGTTTGTGGGATATATTACAAGAGATCTCTGTCCAGCTGTGGACAACAATCGATTGAAATGGTATTGATGAATATATTCAATAATCTTAGATCACAAGACGTCAACTTAAAAGGTATCGTTTGTTTCAAAATTAAATGTACAGATAAACAAAATAATTTTTTTGAGAAGAATAAAGGATATAAAATATACTTAAGGAATAGTTCAGATATTAAATATTTTCTCATCCGTATTCTTACCATCATCCGTGTGGTCGCTGGTTAAGATTGCTTTGCGGCGCCAACGCAACGCGGATAAGAAAGTTAAAAATATAATGATATAGTTAACTCGTCGATTGATTGTAATGTTATTAGTGAAGGGGCCCACGGGCATAAATGTGGGTAGTTCAAATTAGATCTAGAATGGATTAGGAGCAATGATCATAATTGTAATGTACTTAAACTGTAAGTAAACATTTGTGATCTTCTTCTTTTTCGTCGGTATCACTCTTGAAGAGTGGTCGTGGTCATCACTTTAGGTGTTGGTCGCAAGCTTAACAACACGTCGCCATTCCTCCCTGATGGCCACCCTGTGATCTACTGACATACTGTGTATTAGGACACTGTTTCCGAAAACGAAGATAGACGATAGTACTTAGTACTCTCGTCTGTCTTCATTTTCGGAAGCGGTCTCCTAATGCCCAGTATTATAACGTAAAATCTCCTACCTCGGTCATGTACTCCGTCATCAGCAATATGATCTTCTGCAGCGGATTACAATGGGTAAAGTTTCTGGAAAACGAAAGGCGGGGAGAAAAATAAAGTCATGGTTGAGGAATATCAGGGAATAAACTGGTATATCTGCGGCGTCCGAATTGTTCCGCCGAACCAGAGACAGAAAGAACTGCACCACGCTGATCGCCATTCACTAGTTGGAGAGGCACTTAAAGAAGAAGACATATTATAGACAGGCCCTGTTCACAGGGATGGTGGAAATAGCATTGATTCTTTCCTCTTTAGAGAGCATTAAGTGATAAGACGAGCGGGCCGTTCACCTGATGGTAAGTGATACGCCTGCCCGAACAACGTGGCGCTAGTTAAAATAATATACACTGCACCACATTGCACTCGTCGCTTTAAGACATAAGATGTTGTGTCTCTTTACTCCAGCATTTACACTAGCTACAGCGCCCTTCAAACCGGAACAATAATGTTTGCACACCACTTTTTCGCAGCAGAAATAGGCGCTGCGGTGGTGCCCACCTAGAATATACCTAGTGGGAAGACCATTAAAAGCTCGTAAGCCTTGGAAGAATTATAATCAGGGTCATGTATACATTTACTATTACTGATAACTATTTTCGAGTGATTCGGCATAGCTTCACGTGATACGCGTATTTGTATTCCCCGCGTACACAGCGGCATGCTCGCTTTCTACGGCGGCTTCGCGAACTGCATGCCAGCGCACATTACATCATAAAACTGTACTGTCTTCTCTTCTCAAAGTCTTCATCATCATAATAAAATTGACTGTGCCTTGACACTAGAAGAGGACTAATACTCACTTGACTTAATCATAGTTTTTATGTATACCATCATTATTGTCATCATCAGTGTGTCATGTTAATGTCCACATCAGAAAACCGACGTTCCTAAAGTAGGATGGTAAACAAAGAAGATTTTTTTATTTATTATACCATATTTATTTTTTCTTATTTTGAAGATTCATCAGTTTATCATTCTATTTCTGTTTATAGTACCCCAGCTGTTTCCCATCCGCTTTGCTGGCCGTAATATATAATTATTTAACATAACCGCAAATGACTTCTATAGCTACCGTTACTATAGCAACCGCATAAATAATACCAAATGGAAGTGATTATAAAAGTTAAATAGAAATAAAATATTGAAGGATATATGAAAATGACCCAAATCATCCCATACGAATCCCTAGCCGATGTGAGAATCTTTGGGAAAAACGTATGTCCAGCAGTGGACGTCTGTCGGCTGATGATAATGATGATGTTATTGAATCTGTCGTCATAACAGCCATGTGTTCTAGTTGTATGGAAATATGAGAGCTAGAGTATTTTCGGTTAAAACGTTTCCCCCCTTTCACTTATTTTATTGTGCAATTGTGGTCAAGTGTTGGTGTGTTGTATAGTGAAAAAAGATAGAAAAACCTTGAATCCCGATCTTTAAGCCTTAGGCCTCGTGGAGCGGATTACTGGGCGCCGCACCGCACCGCATTGTATCAATCTAGTTTTTATCGGGCAACTTTTACTTTCGTATATCGACATGGGCGCGGCGGCTGTGGTCATGTACCATTTATGACATTGCGAAAATAAATATGCGAATATGTCAGAGTTTACGTGTTAGAAATCTAGTTTGTTAAATATG
This sequence comes from Ornithoptera alexandrae, assembly GCA_029030555.1. Classification (NCBI taxonomy): domain Eukaryota; kingdom Metazoa; phylum Arthropoda; class Insecta; order Lepidoptera; family Papilionidae; genus Ornithoptera; species Ornithoptera alexandrae. The sequence continues at coordinate 10,752,238 of JARDVY010000007.1, forward strand.
CTGAAATCTAGACTTGGTGTAAAAGGTTGGTTTGCTTATCAACTTGTTTATGCTTTCTATGTCTAAATGAATGATTTCAAATTAAAGATTTTTCTTAAGCTCACACAGATTCTTCACGTTAGCAAAATAAAAAAAAATCATTTAAAATAAAGTACTAATTTTACAAATTAAGTAAAAAAAACTATTAATAAAATTGTTGCCTGCTGTACGATTGTGTTAAATAAGTTTCACTTACCTAAGCGCCGCGCCGGGTTTGCAACTTCCTGTAGCGCAAGGCTACGGAACCACGAAACTAAATGAGTCACATTCGTATTAAAATACTCGTCGCCTACACGTAACCCTCGAATTGTGGTGAAACGACCACAACGTGCAGTGTATACCATCCTAACAAGCGCCGCGTCATAGTCCGGCTTAAAACTTTGCATCAGATGAATTTGTAACTCTGGCTGAGTGGTGGTAGTTCTCTATTGCCAGATACCATCAAGATACCCCCCGCAGAGCCTGTTTCCGTCGCCGAACAATAGTGAGCGATGATTACTGAGGGTATTGCGGCTTAATACCTAATGTCTCAAGGCGACTGATACAATGTGGTGTACTACTTATCATCCTAACCAGCACCACTTATAATAAGAGTGACACCTGTATCTATATTATAACTGGTGGTAGGTCTCCGCTGCCGGAAACCGTCATGGTAAATACCACGAAGCCTATTTCTACCGCCAAATAGTTATGTGCAAACATTACTGTGTTCCGATTTGAAGGGCGTTGTGACTAGTGTAATTACTGAGGTAACGACTCAACATCCTGTCTCAGGGGAGGAGCGCAATGTAGTGCAGTATACATCATCATGAGTAGCGCTACGTTGTTATGGGTAAACGCATCACTTACCATCAGGTGATCGTGCCGCTCATCTCGTCGCTTAATTACATAAAAAAAAATATTAATGCAATGCTAACTAGAATGATATAGATTGCATTATTTATCTTGTTTCATTACCCTAGTATTTTTTTTATACCACGAAGCGATGAGACCAGTAATACGTTCACCTGATAGCAAGTGATACGATTACCCATAACAATGTCATTTCACAATTTCACCGGCTACACACACACTACTAAGCGACGGAAGTAGGTCTGCGATGGCAGCAACCTAGATATGTGTGTCATCATCGCCGATAGACGTCCACAGCTGGACATAGTACCCTAGAACTCCTCATTTGTACGGGTTCATATGGGAGATTTGGACCATTGTCCAACATGCTGGCCCAATGCAGGTTGGTGGAAGCCAGACCCTCGTCTGCTAATTAGCAGGGTGCACCACGAGCAGGTGATGTTGGCCTGAGTGCCATAATGTCTATATATATGTATACACACTGTAATAAAAAAGCGATATTGTTGTCTGTGACCAGTGTATATGTGGCAATGTACCAACCGCGCATAATGAAGTTGTGCAAACGTTTGACAATAGGTGGCCGGCGGAAACTGTTGTTGTCGTTGATGACGCCGTTACACCACCGCGTTGCCACACACAAGGAAAACTACCCGACTTTAGGCGAACATTCCAACACGATACAACACACTCAAGTGGACAAATTATATTATACAACAACGACGATGAAGCTAGCAGGACATTCGCATATGATAAAGGAGTCATCAGTTAGGATGTTTACACAGCAACTAACTGCACTCACCCCCTAGGGATACAAGGGGTTTACTGCTGGTAGGTCTCTATTGCCGGAGACCGTTTAAGTAATTACCACCGCAGTACTGACTAGACTGGCTATGCACATAGCTCGTACAACCGACGGACGTTGGGGTGGTTAAATGCTAGAAGGACGATCCCGCACCGGAAACTGCAGCGTTGGCAGACCCTCCACTGGAACTTTCAAATAGCGCAAGCCCGTGCTTTACGGAACACGTGACAAGAGACCTATGTCCACCAGTGGACGTCCATCGGCTGAAATGATGATGATGAAGCAACGAGACGAGCAAGACATTCACCTGATTGTACGTGGTACACCCGCCCATAACAACATTGCGCTAGTTAGGCTGATATACACTACACCACATTGTGCTCGTCGCCTTAAGACTTAAATAAAATATTACGTCCCGTTACCTCAGTAATTTCACTAGCTACAGCGCCTTTCGAAACAGTAATGGTTGGTCACTACTATTTGACGGCAGACATAGAAGCTGCGGGTATAGTGTGCAAATATTACTGTTTCCATTTGAAAGTTGTTTATAGTTGATGATATTGCTAGGGTAACGAGACTTAACATATGCCTTAAGAGTACGAGTACGATGTATTGCAGTGTATGTCATCTATGGTATGATATTATTTACCATCAGGTGCTCGTCGTCTCATCATCATCATTATCATCAGCCGATATACGTCCACTGGACAGAGGTTTCTCCCAATTATCTCCACATACAGTCAGCATGGCTACCAGTACCGCCGGGCACTAGGAGCCGTCGTTTGTAGAAGTTCATATGGCGGTTCATAGACCATTTTTCACCACGTCGGCCCAATGCTGGTTGGTGGGAGCTACAGTCACGTTTGACGATTAGCAGGGTGCACCACGAGCAGATGAGGTCGGCTTTGGCCCCGTGAGTTTTTGTGAGGAACCCTTACACCCCCAATAAAAATTACCTACATTTTATTGTATAAGAAAACCTATGGTTAGAAACACTAACTGCAGCAAGGTCTGACTTAGTAGTTTCACTCACCCATCAAGTTTTAAGTGAACCTAGAATCAGAAAAACTTTAACTTTTACGATATCGCATTTTATATAAGGTGTAGCAAGTTTTTTTTTTTAGTGTAACCACAGGTTATATCTCGTATCAGGTTAAACAAAATACTTTGGTAAGTTAATATTCTGTGTTACATCATTGCCTTATCTGCTGCTTACTTAAGTTATAAACAATGGTGGAAAAGAATGCTGGAAGAGACCACAATGAAACAAAAATAGATAATATGCGATCCTGTTGATCGACTATATTATTTAAAAGTTAAGTGTTTGTAGGCTGATGATGATGGTTAAATTATCAGCCGGATAACGCTTTATGGCGGGCAGCTGTAAGCATAGGCTTCTCTCAAGTACGCTTTATGGCGGGGCCACGGGAACGCTTTCGCACTCATCCGCGAACCTGCCAACGCCGGCTGCACTTTACAGTCCCACGCGGGGGGCCGATCCTCCCTCTTTCCACCTCTATAAGGGTGCGCCGGAATACACAGCGCGCACTCCTCTCCACCTCTTACAATTACCTGGGCAACGGATACTCCTGAGTCCGTTACCCAAAGGCCATGGAAGCCAAGAGAGAAAACTCTCCCGACTTCCTATGGCGAATCTGGTCTTCGGTTACTCTTATCTTCACCACGGGTGATCAAGCCACGGCTACTGACCCCACCGCCACGACAAAGCAGGAACCTATTCGGGCTCCTGTGACATCCGGTTCTTTGGATACGAATAGGAAGACGTGTAGTTTTCTCCCTATCCCGTTCTGCAGCTTCCTTTTGGGCCATCACCTGTTCGCAAACGTTAATACTTGCGCTCCACGACCTGTCACTGTCAACCATAGCTTTAACAAAAGCTGGCAGTGACAGATCGTCCCCCACCACAGCGGTAACTTCCCGACACTGACTATTCCAAGCTGGGTACTGTTCTAGTATATGCTGTGCGGTGTCCTCACTGTACCCACAATGGTGGCACTCTGTTATCGGCTCTCTCTTGGCTATTTGGCACAGATACTTACCAAGCACAGGTACTTACTAAAACCCATAAAGCGACGACGGTGGAACGTCGTGGGGGTTTTAGTCGGTGCTAGTCCGACATAACCTGTCCTTAGCCTCGCGAATTTTTTCACCAGGCCAGCTGTACCATGCCATGTCACGGTGCCATGAGTCATCACTGGCAACACGCACGTACATTAACAGAGATCATAAATAAATAATAGTTAGTAATCCGGTCATTTCACCCCAATCATATCGTTACCTCGCAAATATCCTAATGTCTCAGCACGAAAGTCTTTAACCAGTGCGTCCTCCTCACCCTTACTTACGGCGCAGAGACGTGGTACCTGATCATCGGGCTAGTCCACCGATTCAAAGTAACACTACGGGCGATGGAGAGATCTATGCTTGGCATTTCTCTAAGGGACACAATCCGGAACTAACAGATTCGACGGAAAACTAAAGTTGTTGACGTACCTCTCAAAATCCGCAAGCTGAAGTGGCAGTGGGCCGGCCATATTTGTCGTGTCAATGACGGCCGGTGGCGGAGAAAAGTCTTGGAGTGGAGACCGCGTACGTCGCAGAAGTGTAGGACGCCGTCCCTCCAGATGGACCGATGACATCAACAGGTCGGCCAAAAGTGGGTGTATGCGAGAAGCTGAGGATCGCATTTGGTGGAAGAAATTGAGGAAGCCCTATATCCAGCAGTGGATAAACAAAGGCCGATAATAATGAATGATGATGATGAATTAAGTTAAAGTTAATTGGGTATGGTAACCTCATAACTATGCCTGTGCTCTAGTTTATAAGGTACTTTAGCTAATGAAGTTATCAAGGAAACAAAACTTATATGTACATCTTAAATGTATATATTTAAAACTTGATAGAAATGCTTAGACAATAGTTTATTTACCTGAGACAAATAGTTTAGTTTGGCAAGTCCAACTTCCACAGAGGTCCATCGACGACTCCAACTTGACTGGGCAGCGTTCGGGAGGATACGGAGCATACTCTCGTTCCAACTACTGCAGTGTCCAAATACAAAGAATTTTCAATTATTAGACCTTTGTTAAAAAAAGTGAATCAAACGATATGAATAACTACAGACCCATTACACTCATACCAGTAATTGCTAAAGTAACAGATAAAGTTATGCACAGTACAATATATGATTTTTTTGGAAAACATAATATCATTACAAAAGAGCAATTTGATTTCAGGAGTTGGTTTCACTCTGCGACGTTTGCCTGTTTCAATTTAATAAAAACCATAACGGAGAGCTTAAACAACAAAGTGCCTTTTACTGGGTTATTTCTGGATATGATTAAAGCATTTGATATCGTACAACATAACAACCTATTACTAAAACTTTCTAAGTATGGAATAAGAGGAAAAGCGTATGATTGGCTAAAAAGCTACCTGGAAAACGGAAAGCAATGTACAGAGGTTGAAAAGGTGATAAATGGTGTGAAATTAAAAGGAAGGTCGAAGTATAGAGTCATTTCATGTGGTATCCCTCAAGGGAGTATATTGGGACCGCTTTTATTCGTAATTTACATAAACGATTTACCGCAGCTCATTCCTCATCACTGGTCACTATACGCCGATGATACAACTATTCTGATCAAATGCCAAAACAATACAACATATGAGGCTGAGATAAACTCATCGATGCATTCAATCATGGATTAGCTGCAGCAAAACAATCATATAATAAATCTAAAGAAAACTAAATTCATTCAATAGATTATGAACAAGAAAGTGTTGAAGAAATGCCGAGCATAAACTGTCTAAGTATTATTTGTGATCAACATTGCAACTGGAAGGCACAACTAGACATGCTGTGTGCTAAGTTAGACAAGTACGTGTGCGTGCTGAGGCGGCTCCGGCTGGCTGTGGCGCAGGAAGCGGCGCTGAGCGCATACCGTGGATATGTGTCCTCGGTACTTTCGTACGGAATAATCATTTGGAGCGACTCTGTAGATTTCGAAAAGATTTTTAAAATACAAAAAAAATGCATTCGTGCTGTTTGTGGCGGAAAGCCATTTATTAGCTGCCGACCACTTTTTCAAATATTAAATATATTGCCGCTGCCTTCATTGTATATCCGTGAAATAAGCCTATTTATTATATGTTATTGCTTTGTCAAGTTCATTTAGTTTGATCATTGGGTGAGTGCTGTATAAAGTTAGTGTATACATAAACATTTGCATACTTTACAACAAGTGCAATGTGCGGTCTCTGCGCTGCTACAACCATCTGTATGTTGTGACCACATTTTCACAAATAAACTTATTTGATTTGCTTTGATTTGGAAGGTCTTTATTTCATGCGTTTTGCCAGTGATGATTTATGGCACCGAGACGTGGCCGCTTACAGTAGGCCAAGTGGAAAGGCTTCAGGTCGCACAGAGAGCAATGGAAAGAGCTATGGTCGGGGTTTCACTGCGTAATGAAACCAAAAATGAGGAGATCCACAGGAGAACTAAGGTCTCCGACTTAATCCAAATAGCCTCAAGTGGACACATCGCTCGAAGGACTAACAGCCGCTGGACACCAAGGTCCTCGATTAGCGACGACGTACTGAAAGACGTAATGTGGGCTAGCCCCCCCACCAGGTGGTCCGACGATCAGGTAAAATTTGCGAAAAGCAGCTGGTTCCGAGCAGTGCAGGATCGATTGATGTGGAGATTTTTGGATTAGTTCTATATCCAGCAGTGGACGCCTATCGTCTGATAATGAGACAATAGTACTGTACTTTAAAATATCTAAATCCTAAGTTAGTGTTAGCACTTTTTAAAAAAATACAATATTTATCGATACCAATGTAGATGTCTAAGTAAACGTAGCATACACGAACACTTTCTAAATAACAGCTGATGGATATATTGCAGTAGGTTGTCTATTACTTACTCCTCTGGCGTAGCGACCTAAAGTGAGTCTTCGCCTCCGAAACGAGAGACCGCCAGCGTTGTCTGTCCTGCACTGCCTCTTGCCGGTCCATTGCTTGAAGCTGGCGTAGGTCGTGCGCTACGGCATCTGAGCCGGCCGACGGGTCAGCGCCCAATCAGAGTACTGATAAATGCCTTTTTGATCCTAAAGAAATATTTCAGGATTTCACTTAAAGTGAAGACATAAAACTTATCAATAATATATTGGTGGCAGGAGTCTGTCTTGGTAGGTACCACCACAGATCACGATGCAGCTGACAAACAGTACTGCGTTCTGTTTTGAAGGGTGCTGTAGCTAGTGAAATTACTGGGGTAACGAGACTCAACATCTTGTCTCAAGCGACGAGAACAATGTGGTGCAATGTATACCATCCTAACTAGTATCACGTTGTTATGGGTGGACGAGTCACTTACCATCAGCTGAACGTACTGCTAAGTAGTAAGCTAGTAGCAATTAGTAATGTTTATAACAAACTTTGTTTCACAACACATGTTTATCGATTTGACAAGTGAAGCTTCCAATTCCAATTAACGCTGCAACAATTCTTAATCAGATATCCTTTCTTTTATTGATCCACATCTCGAACAATCATTAAACCTCTGGTATAGGGAATAATTTAGCTTAATCTAAATACAAAGGGCATTGCTGCTTTAAATCATTTCATCTCAATGGTAGCATACATATTACATTGAAGATTTAGTTTTGACATGATTAAAGACATATACGAAGGACATCTTAAATATATAAACTTATCTTCTTATTTACCAATGACCAAACTTCTGACATTGTGTTTACCTGTTTCACCAGCCGCTTTTTTTTGTTTATAAAAAGTCCGCATTCTCTCGAATTATATATACTCGTAAGCATATATCGGGCCTCGCCATAAGTACTGCTAACATAAATATTTAGTGATGTAATAAGTATTGAGTTTTTTCTTAATATTTTAAAAAATAAGGTTTTTTTAACATTATTAATCATCATTATCCTCAGCCGATAGATGTCCACTGCTGGACATAGGCCTCACCCAAAGATTCCCACATCGATCGGGTAGGGATTAATATGGGGGGATTCGGGCAATTTCCCACCACGCTAGCTCAATGCAGATTAGTAGGAGTCGGAAGCTCGTTTGTTGATTAGCAGGGTGCACCATTAGCAGGTGAGGTTGGCTTGGATCCTGTGAGTTGTTGTGCGGGACCCCTTACATCTCGTACATTATTAATACTTCATATAAAATGTGATGGGCGGATGTGAAATTAAACGTTTTGTCATTACTTTTTGCTACTTTCCTATAGAGTATTTTATCCCTTAAGGATGTTTAGCCCCTAATCACTATATTATAGGAACTACAGAGTATACTGTTTTGTACAATAAAACAATTATTAAAATTTGTCTCTTCTATAAAAGTTTAATTAAGATACCTTGTTCTTGCGTAATAAATAGCATTATTATAATGTAACACTTCGTAATCATAATTATTTATTGTTTTTAATTATGTGCCGTCTACTTAATGTACTAATTGTAACATTAATATAGGAATTCAATAATTAAATAAGGACCGAGATGATGGTGAAGCATTCTGACGCTCGAATTTTCTCTCGGCAGTTTCTAGTTATGCCTAACCTTTCGACTGACTTATAAATATTTAATTCTGAACATTGCCTCAATGTATACATTTCACTGAAGGTAGGTTTCTGTTGCTGGAGACCGTCTAGGTAGGTCGCGCAGCGCCTTTTGCAGCCGACAAATATTGGTGTGCAAACATTACTATGTTCGGTTTTGAAGGGCGCTGTAGCTCCTGTAACTACTGTGGTAATAAAACTCAATATCTTATGTTTCAGGCGACGAGCATAATATGGTGCAGTATATACTATCCTTACTAGGTCTTCGTTGTTAAGATCTTGTATGACTTGTCATCAGGTGAACGTCTTATTAGTGTCGTCGTTTGGTTGAAAAATAATGTTTTAAATGAAGGGTTAGTTTTTTATTAATTTGTATTAATGACAAGGGTGCTGTCCCTACCGCGTTGCCAGGCTGCGCGTAGTTGCACCTGCGGCCGCGCCGCGCCGCGCCCACGCAGCGCTAGTATCGCCGCGGACGCCGCCGCGGGTGCACGGTTCGTATCTAATCGACATATTTACACTCAAAACTTCTCACGCAGAATATTCGATGTGTTTACACTACAGCCACCCGTGAAGTGAGAAATAAATGTGCGAGTGATTATATAGATTATATTTGTGTTTAACTAGTGTCGCGCCCGTGGGTTTTCTCGTGGTTTCGTACGAAATCGCGGGCAATAATTTTAACGGAACTGCTCGTATCGGATTTTTCTGTTCTTCGGTAAGTGGATTTTCTATGGTGTTTCTGGTTCTATGGTGACCTTTAACGGTATGCTGCTAACTCGAGGTCCGTTAATTTAAACGAGATGTGACTAGTGTCGCAAGGTAGCCTCCGCGACCTTTCGAGATAACTAGATAGTTGGTAGGTATTTGTCTGACTTAATATTCAAATTGCACAATATTTTATTGGCACAGAGCTCTGTAAGTTTCCTAATACAGCTTATTTTTATTTATCAAAAGCATTGATAGTTTAAAAAGTTTCGTGCACCTCCATTTTCATTTTGTTTGTACTGTTTACATTTACCCGGAACTTGACTTCCTATCGCATCCAATATGTTTACCTACTAAAATATCTATGCGATGAAATATTTAGTGAAATTTCGCGAAACAAATGTAAAATCGATAAATCAACATGTATGTACGTTTGCGCTTTTGTCGTGTAAATTATTTATCACTTGTCACAACAGGATTCTGTAATTTTATTAAATTTCCGGGTGCATGGTACACAAAAAAAACGTTTGTTATTCATTGTCTTTAAATCTATAAATTATTGATGTTCATCAAGTTGTAATTTATAGAAAAGAAAAGTTTTGATTAATAATATCGTTATTCTTGTCACTACAACAAAAGCTACAAATGTTTGAGCTAACTAGAAAACATTTTACAATATGGTTGTCTTCTAGTGTTTGTAGTAAGTAATTTTTGATAACCATAAATATTTAATATTTTAAAAAACTTGTTTTTAATGCTGATTTTAAATTATACATAATATTATTGTGGTAAATTTAGCGACCACTTTAAGTGAAAAAAAAACAATTTTAAAACATATCCAAACCTATGAATTCGATATCGTAAATTTCTTTAGCGCTGCTTGTCGAGACTCTCTCTTCCTAGCCATTTCCCCATATGATGGTGGGGTTAGCTTTCTTTATTTTTCTTCTCCAGTCATCATCATCAGTCACTTGGCACTACATTTTTCACCTTGCTTTGGGTTTGCTTGTGGGTCTTTGACCAGGGACGGAAAGCTACAGTGCAAAGCAGCGAACGTAATCAGGCGGCCTCGGATTATTCTCGAGACTGAAGTTATGATTTTATAAATGTTTTTTTTTTTTCAATAACCCTCTTATCCCACTATTGGGACTTAGTATAACAAGAGAGAGTCAAGGTCATTTATTGAACTCGCTGGCCATGTACGGTTTATTATAATAATTCATATTCTCTGTAAATATAATTTATGCAAAATGATTCAAATGCAAGACGCAATCAATCTTCCTTGAACATTAAATACTGTATACGTATTTTTCTTAAAAATACTGTTTAAACAGGAAATAGCGTTAATAATGATATATAAGTAAATCTTTGTACAGTTTCATTATAACCGTTTATCAGAATATTCGTAATGTATTTAAAAAGTTTAAATATAAATTGGGATAGTGATTAAAAATTTATAACAAAACGAAAGTCTAATCTAATCTAGATATATTTGCATTGAAATTCACTTTCATCAAATTTCTCTCCATACTAAAATATTATAATTTGTATTCGTGCATTGATTAATTTTATGAGTTTATACGTTTTTATATATAAAAGGAAAACTATCAGTTTGTTATTTGATTAATGCAATAGTGGGGTTAATGTGGACAAGATTTCTACTTTTTGTTGAAGATAACAGCGCATATGCTTTTTAAGATTTTTTTGCATATATCTTTTGTTTTGTTCGATGTTCTTGTGAAAGAAAGTTTTGAATCGCACCTGTGGGAACAAGTGGGCTATTTCTTCCTTTCTAATAATCATTAGGTATCACGTATTATTAAAAAATTTCAAAGACGATTTTATGGAATTTTTTAAGAAATATTTTCATCAAAACATATTTAGTTCAACTTTGTTTATCCTTTATATATATATATATATATGACTCATTACGATAACTCTGGAACCGTAAGGCCTGGAGACATTAAATTTAGTAGGAATATTCCTTTTGCCTAGTATAAGTCAGCTAAGAACGGATTACACAACCCTTCCACGAAGGGAGTTGCGAGGGTGTTGCAGTTAGCAAAGCGGGAGAGGAACAGCTAGTTGCATATAAGTACAACTAAGCTCACTCCTAAACATCAGCAATGAAATGTATTTATAGTAATTAATAATTGAAATTACTATAGGCAATGAGAACGACCTAGATTTGAATATTTGTGAAAAAGGTATTTAGTTTAATTGTATTAATGGGTAAGTTTACAATACGCATTCGTATACTATTTAGTGTTTGGAAGATGTAGTTAATTTAATGAAAATTTATTTTTCACTACAGAAAAAAAAACTTTGGAGGGAAAAATTATAATATATAGAAAAGACGTTAACTTATCTCATAGTACAAAAATTATGATTAACGATATTTTCTAATTGGATAACCTTGACAAAAATAAATTAGGCTTCGTAGTTGCATATCATTCAGACGAATATTTTCTCTTTTAATATCAGCATAACCAAGTACTATCATCAAAGCAGCTTCCACTTCCGCAGCTGAACATCAATGTGCAAATGTTACTGTGTTCCGGTTTAAAGAATTAAATTCTTAAGTCTCAAGACGAGCACAATGGTAGTGCAGTGGTTATCATCCTAACCATCTTATGGTTATAGGCAGTAATATTACATATCACCGCGGTAAGTAAAAAATATATCGTGGAGGAAATTGTTGTAACATAATACTTTTTTTTCCACTAGTAGGTCATAGTGTTTCCGGCGACTTCCTGGGTAGACACCATCGTAACACATCTTTTCTCCTCCAAATTGCTGTACAAACATTACTGTGTTCCAATATATCAGCGGGGTAAAGAGGGTTAACATGTGTCTTAAAGCGACCAGCTCAGCATGGTGTAGCATTTATCATCTTAACTAAAGTCTCATTGTTATGAGCTCGTCTCGTAGTTTCGTGCATTAAAGACATGCTATGGATGTATTACGCTAAGTCGATATGTAATTATAAAGTTACACATTCACTTAGTGTAAATATAAAAGCATCCCTTCTACGTATACCTGTATACAAGTTACCTGCATTGTGGGTCCGCTGAGGTCAGCAACCGTACAATAGGGAGGAGCACGACGGCCGTGTTGGAATGTTGGTGGCAAATGTTTGATCAAACGTTTTTATAATTATCGAGTGGAATATTATTCCACTTAATATTTAGACAAATGTTATAACCTACTTCCAAAATAGTGAACTTGATTTTAAAATATAAAAACGATGAATGGTACTTATCTACTGTGTACATGTGAGATGAAAAGACACTCGCCTCCTTTATCGGTTCAAGTACGTACACTGACGCTAGAATATGTTTATGTGAGGCTTATTGAAACTGGAACAGAGTCAAGTCTGATGTGCTGTTAAACCTGATGCCCTCTGACGAAGATAAGGATGTCTTTAGTACAACGGAGTAATGAAAAAATAGATAAGAGAAGCTAAGCTCTTTAACTGTAGTACCAAAATGATATCGACACATCTCAAACGAAAGATAATAAATATTGTTTAAATAGCAACTAGAAATGGGAGAGGTGGTGGCGGTGGTGGTGCAGGAGACTGAACACCAGTAATCTTGTTTTAATCAGTAACAGTTAATAACTGTTAGTTAGCCATAAAAGTAACCGACCGTTTCACTTTCATAAACCTACATGCCCACCGGGATATGAAGACCATCACGCCTGCCTCCCCACCAGCTTCGCGCCGGAAGACAATGCGCGAGATAAGCGTTAGCTGGTTAACTTTCACTCTAAATAAATTGACCTGTGGTTACCGCAGTCGGCCACCTCCGGTTTGTTTCGCACGTCAATTTGCGACTGATCGTGGGAAGATGAGCACAGCTGATGAGATGGCTGGGACGTTTGTCATGATGATATAATCTGCACCGCATTGTCCTCATCGCCTTAAAACATAAAATGTTATATCTCGTTATCCCAGAAATTACACCAGCTATTTGCACAGTACTGTTTGTCGGCTGCAATAGGCGCTGCGGTGGTACCTACCTTGACGGTCTCCGGCAACAGAGACCTACCGCCAGTAATAGCTACAGCGCCCTTCAAACCGGATCACAATAATATTTCCACAGTACTGTCTGTCGGCTGCAATAGGCGCTGCGGTAGTACCTACCAAGACGGTTTCCGGCAACAGAGACCTACCAACAGTAAATGATTTTGTTAATACGAACAAGACCTTAAAATTAGCAATATTCTAGGCTATACTGGTGACCTCAGTACAGGTCTGCGGTTGGAGTCAACGACTCCGCAACGCTGGTGACCGATAACAAGTAGTTCTCATCCACACCCGCTGATGGCTCGTCTAACCGGAAGCCCTACTTTTTGTTTTATGATCATCGTCTTCACTTCCTTGTCATTGTTCGTTTCAAAGATCTGAAGTTTTACACTAAAACACTAACGATTCATTTCATTGCTACTTGCTTTGAGTCTGTTTTTCTATTGCATTGAACTTTACAACCTATGCGGTCACCCATCTTAAAGAAACTAAGGTTTTTAATTTTTTTTTATAAACAATTCACTAACCTTTCATAGCAATATTAATTAATATATGTTAAAACTAAATTTGTTAAAATCTCGTGAAAAGGTTTACTGGTGCTAGGTCTCTGTTGCTGGAGGGCCTAGGTAAGTAGCAACGCAGCGTCTATTTCTACCGCTAACAGTACTGTGCAAGCATTACTGTGTTCCGGTTTGTAAGGCGCTGCAGCTAGTGTTGTTACTGGGGTATTGCATCTTATATTACAGGGCGACGAGCGCAATGTGATATCATCCTAACTAGCACCACATTGTTACGGGCAAGCGTAACACTAACCATCAGGTGAACGTGTCGCTCATCTCGTCGCTTCGTCGAATAAAAAAAAACCTTTAATAATAAACATACTATCCAATAGAGACATTGCAGTTACGTGCATTCGCGAATTTGGAAGTGAATTTTAAACACTCGTTACAGCGTGTTAGGTATTCGCACGTCCGAGTTCTGAATTCGAATCCCGTTCCTCACTTTCTACGCGTCGCGATGTTAGCGCGCAACTTAATCCTTGCGTAATGCTGAAGTTTACGATCAGATCACTTTTATAAGGAAATTGAACATGTAACTTGGATTACTTTCATATAGACATCGCCTTCTGAATAACGGAGAAGAATCTGAGGATATTATGTGAGAGGATTTTTTTTTATTAAATTAAACGACGATATGAGTGGGACGCTCGTTAGTATAATATATACTACACCACTGGGTAGTTTTCTGGTCTTATGGTTAGAGCGCGCGGCCTTCATTGCGAAGGTCGCGGATTCGAATCCCGGCATGTACCGATGACTTTAATATTTAAGTTATGTACATTTGTGAACTTTAGTAACAACAGCGGAATGCAAACGGTGAAGGAAAACATCGCGAAGAACCTGCACATGAATTAGAATTTATACTAAGGTGTGTGTGAAGTCACCAATCCGCGTTGAGCCCGCGTGGTGACTGTAGCCCATCACCCTCATATTAAGGGTAGACTAGTGCCCCAACAGTAGGGACGTAAATTGGCTGTTGAAAAAAAATACTACACCACATTACACTCGTAGTCTGAGACGTAATATGTTGAGTCTTGTTCTCCTAGTAATATTACTGGCTACAGCACCCTGCAATAAGGAACACAGTAATGTTTGCACACTACTGGTTCTCGTCGCTGCGGTGGTACCTACCTAGACGGTCTCCGGCAACAGAGACCTACCATCAGTTAACCTCATGGCATTTCACTGGTCCACTCAGTAGCTGCAGGTAGCGGATTGTGCGAGTGAAGGGGTCTGACGTGTTTCACATAACTCTTAGGTAATATTGTTATTCCATCAGGTTCTCTTTAAATAGCGTAACGTCGACCTGGTGGTAAAATGATACACTGTAGTTTGGCTTGCGGATTCCGAATTCGATCAATATATAAAACTCCAAAATAAAATTTTCAGCATGAAGAGCATTCAAATAATTACTCTTTAGGATGTTTATCTCAAGAAGGTAAGTCTAATAACTTCAAAATATTTGGTAGCAGCAGCGTCCTTCACGCCGGACTAAGTACTTGTAAGGTTTACGATACTTGAGTAACGAGTTAATATCTTTGGTATCAAGGCTAGGAGTACAATGTGGTGCAGTGTATACTACACCATCCTAACTAGCGTCACAATATTATGGGCGGGCGTATCATTTACCATCAGATAAAAGTCCAGCTCGTTTCGTCGAATAAAAATATAATAACATAGTGTATGTAAAAAAATAATGAATTGTTTCCCAAAGCTGTTTATATGTAGCGTATATACTCGTATATACACTTAGCAATCTTAACTGGCAGTGGGCGGGCACATTGCTCGATGGACCGACGACCGATGGGGCAGTAAGGTCCTCGACTGGCGCCCGCGTACCGGTGGCCGTAATGTTGGGAGGTCTCCCACAAGGTGGACCGACGATCTGGTGAGAATCACGGGAACCCACTGGATTCGAGCAACGCGGGACCGATTGAAGTGGAGATCTTTGGGGGAGGCCTATGTCCAGCAGTGGACGTCTATCGGCTGATGATGATGATGATGATGATGACGATAATCATATGTAAACACACTAGCGTACTGCTTCTGCTTTTCTTTTATACAGTACTAGTTGCACCACGTCTGCTTTACTGGTCGTAATATAAAATTATTAATAGCTACCGTTACTATAGCAACCGCATAAATAATACCAAATGAAAATGTTTATAAAAGTTAAATAGAAATAAAATGATAAAGGATCTATGAAAGTATAAATAGTCTATATCTACAAATCATTACGATTCGAATGACGATGTTCCCATGTCGATACGTTCACTTGTTTTCACGTGATTGGCGAACAAACAAAACCCATTTTCATTATATGTACATAGACCTATATATGTATATAAGACTTAAAAGTATACGACATTTTATCTGCAGATAAAACATTATCTTTTTTAGTGATATAGACTCTTTGGCGGTTGACTTGTTTTTAAGATTTGAAGCTGTTTTTTTTTTTCTTTGTTTTTCTTTTGGGCATTTTGGTCCAAAATTGAAATACGATACATATCCCGTCGTACCTTTGACGTACTCATGAATTAAAAATAAATATTATAAAACTAGGAAAAAGTTATAAATTAAGTGTTATTCGGGTGTAAGGGTTCCAACGCAACAACTCACGGGATCCAAGCCAACCTCGCCTGCTCGTGGTGCACCCTGCTAATCAACAAACGCGGTTCTGGTTTCCACCAACCCGCATCTAGGCAGCGTGGTCAGAAATGGCCCAAATCCCTACATGAACACACACAAGCAACGGCCTCTGGTGTCCGACGGCACCGAAGGCAACGCTGGGCCGATCGATGTGGAGGGAGATCTATGAGAGAGGCCTCAGTCCAGGAGTAGACGTCTATCAGTTGACGATGAAGTATCATTATCACCCAAATTTTCGAAAGGATTTGAACTTACTTGACGATCATGTTTAATATTATATACAGTATAGACTGTGTATATGTATATCGAGGTGCACGTTCACCTGATGGTAAGTGATACACCCGCCCATAACAAAGTGGCGCTAGTTAATATGGTATACACTGCACCACATTGCGTTCGTCGCCTGAGACATAGATGTTGATTCTCGTTACTCTAATAATTACACTAGCTGCAGCGCCCTTCAAACCAGAACACAGTAATGTTTGCACACTACTGTTTGCCGGTAGAAATAGGCGCTGCCGTGGTACTCATCTAGACGAACTCCGGCAACGGAGGCCTACCACCGGTAAATCGATTCTGTGCTCTAAACATTCCTCAAGTGTTTTTTTACTGATGTTAGGTCTCTCTTGCCGCAGACCGTCTACGTAGGTACCACCACAGCGCTTATCGCAATCGACGAATAGTATTGCACAAACATTCCTGTGTCCCTGTTTGATGGGCGTTGTGTAATTACTGGGTTGATGAGACTTAACATCTTACGTCTCAGGCGGCGAGCGCGATATGATGCAGTGTATATAATCCCAACTAGCGTCACCTTATTATGAACTTGAATGACTTACCATCAGATGAACGTCCCGCTCGCCGCGTCACTTTATTGTATGAAAAAAAATATATATTTCAATGAGGTTTCACATGAATAAAAAAAAGTGTTAATTTACGTCGTTAACCGTAATACACACGACTCGACCTTGACACTATTACCCACTGCGGCGGCTGTACTATTGTATTTTATGAATTGATACTCGTATGTTAATTTTGGTATCATTCACCATCATCATTAGCAGACAGATGTGCACTTGTGCAGGCCATCCCCAAAGATCTCCACATCGATTGGTTTCGCGTTGCTCGCATCCAGTGGGTTCCTGCTATTCTCACTAGATCGTCGGTTCACCTTGTGGGAGGCGCCCCAACACTACATCTACCGGTACGCGAGCGCCACTCGAGGACCTTACTGCCCCATCGGCCGTCGGTCCTTCGAGCAATGGGCCCTGCCCACTGCCACTTAGTCTAGCAATCTTTTGAGCTATATCGGTGACCTTAGTTCTTCTGCGGATCTCCACATTTCTGACTGGATCGCGCAGAGAAACTCCAAACATAGCCCTCTCCATTGCCCTTTGGATGATATTAAGCCGTTTTATAAGGCCGACAGTAGGTGTTATACTTAAATAATTTTGAATGAAATTAGCAGTACTTTCATACAGCACTAGATGGGAGGAGCCAAGAGACGTTTTGCACTCGCCCGCATCAGGGATGTGCCCAGAGATTTTGGGTAAGGTATGCAAACCACACACGAAATCTCTGTGTTTGTCTATACTTAAAAATAAACTTAACTACTTAATCAATTTAGTCAAAACAAAGTTGTGCACATTTTTAATTAAATTGAGAGGTTATTATTTCAGTGATGGTAGGTCATTGCTGCCGGAGATCGTCTATTAAGGTTCCGCCACTGATCAGCCCTCAAGTCTCGCGCTATTAAGAATATGACTAAGGTATTCTCTGCCTTTCGTACAAGACGAATAAAAGGGTCGTCGGATTCCTAATCCTTGAGGGTGCGTACCCTCGGAGCTCAACAAGCGAGCCTTAGGAGGACGGTAAATGCTTGGTCTTGTATTGGCCGTAGCACAGCGTGGGTGCTAAGGAGGGCTTCCGGGGGATGTTTTAGCTAGAGTGCGAACCTATGCGTCCCTGCACTGGTGCGTTCTGTAGGAGATCCCAGAGCCACTCTTAATGCACTGAAGGAGACCACCATAATCTAGTATTCCCTCGAGAAGCAGGGTATCTTGTATTTCCTCCACGATAAAAAAAGGTACGTACCACCACAGCAATTATCACAGCCGACGAATAGTACTGCGCAAACAATGTACTGTGTAATTACTGCGGTAATGAGACAACATGTTATCTCAAGGTGACGGAAGGCAATATGGTGCAGTGTATATCATCCTAACCACGCTGTTATAAGCAAGCGTGTAATTTACCATCAGGTGAACGTCTTGCTCGTCTCATCGCTTTGTCGAATAAAAAAAAAACCTTTTGAGTGACTTGAGATATTATTTACATAATCCCTTACCCGGCGGGCTCGCACACAAGTCGAACCCTTCTGCCCGGAGTTCTCGCCGCCCTCGGCTCACGACACAGGCGAACTTGATGGAAGGACGGACCCGAGCCCTCCTTTGTTGACCTCATAGTCATTGTCGCCATCCGACGCACCGTACGCATCTTAAATTCATATGTATATTTATCTATGTATATATTTAATTACACCACGCGGGCCCAATGCGGGTTGGTGACGTCACACACACCTTAGACTAAATTCTAATTCATGTGCAGGTTCCTCGCGATGTTCTTCTTCACCGTTTGCATTCCGCTGTTGTTACTAAAGTTCACAAATGTACGTAACTTCAATATTAAAGTCATCGGTACATGCCGCGATGCGAACCCGCGACCTTCGCAATGAAGGCCGCGCGCTCCAACCATTAGGCCGGCGAGCTATCTATGCTTCATCTACGTCATCTTTACCCAGGAACAAGTGATGTCATAATGAATATTACGTAATTTGTTTGACTAATGTCGAATCGATTAGTTATTGTTTGTTAATTGTGTAACTGATGGGTAGCCGCTGATCGGGAAAGTGTTATTAGTGAAGAGCAGCTCGAGCTCATCATCCGGTGTTATGCAATTCATCTTCAGCGTGACTGTTACAGTTAACACTAACTGCTATCCGGTCAATGGACTGATTAGTTTTATAATAGACGACGGGAAACCAAAGACGACGAAATTTGGAGAAGTTATGTATGTGATGGTGGTTTTTTTTTTTATTTATTTTTTTAGTGTTCCTTTGCGTGTTGTGAGTCAGGGCCTTTATTTAGCTTAACGTTTACCATTAGACATTTCTTATTTCTACTTCCAAATTCTCATCTTTCATTCTATACATCTTTTATACTCTGTTCTTCTTACAAACTTCTTTTCTCTATGGTACTACATTCCATTTCCTTCTGTCACCCTTCTCTCAGTTTGCGAGGACGTGATGATGGTTACTAGCCAGAGGATTAACCAAGTAATCTACAGGAAAGGACAGTTTCGTTTGACGAATCTCGATTGGCACACTGGACGTCGAGGTGGGTACCATCGCAGCGCTTATTTCTGCCGCCAGACAGTAGTGTGCAAACATTACTGTGTTCCGGTTTGAAAGACGCTGCAGCTAGAGTAGTTACTTAGTCTCGGACGACGAGCATAATGTGGTGCAGTGCATACTATCTTAACTAGCGCCGCGTTGTTATGGGCGGGACTCTCACCATCACCTGAACGTACCGCTCTCGCCGCTTAATTAGATAAGAAAAAAACTGATATAACCATTAATTGTATTATAAAAAAATTATATCCTTTTAAGGTTAAAACTTAATTTATATTCTGAATCTTCTGTACCCTTGGTAGGATTCTGTTGGAGGAGACCCTCTAAGCAGGTACCACTACAGCGCTTATTTAAACCGCCAAACAGTAGCAGGAAAATATCTGTGTTCCGGTTTGAAGGACGCTGTAGGTAGAGAAACTTTTGGGGTAACGAAACTTAACATCTTATGTCTTAAAGCCACAAGCACAAATGTGGAAGTCTATTGGCTGATGATGATAATGTGAGAGAATAGAGTTTCCCTGTCTTCCATCTCGTACTATGACCAGCACCCATCCACTACTCTGCCCGCATATGCGGATCCGGAACTCATTGAATCCGGATGTTGGAATAATATATATAAAATAGCACAATATCTTTACTAATTATTTTAAGTATTTCGATTTTTATGTATATATTTTTTTCCCTCTCTCAGTCTCCATCACCTCCATAGCGTATTCATCTTATTCTGTTACAAACATAGTGTCACTTATTGAGTTTAAACTCGCACTTAGTTTTTGTTGTTACTTAAAATACTTCACCAAATATTATTACTTAGTATTTTGAAACGTTTATCTTGGTACAATATATATAGACACTATTGTAGATAGAATAATCTTATTTGTTTCCCAACGGAAAGTATGTAATCGAAGTTATGTAAATGAGCTCGTTGAACAGCGTCTGCCCGCCCGACCGAGAGCTTGCCGGTTCGATTCCCGCGCCGGGCCTCTGGGTGTCCACTTTCACCATCCGCCGAATCTCCACAAAGAGTCATTTATAATGATTATGAAAAGATCGTATATTTCACATTAGTTTTAGGAACCCTTACATACATAACCTAAATTTAAATGAAGTTAATAAATCTGTTCTTCATATCTCCCTTTAACGTATAATATTATTCATTTAGAGGTTGAATGGTCATCGTAACTAATGAAATTATTCTTATTGCTTTATACTTCTTTAGGTGCTGTGTAAACATCTCATCTACATGCGCCTGCTCTTGTTATTTACTGTTAGATTAATCTACCCTAAGCTTCCGACACCCTACTCAATTTGTCATATTGTTGTAGAAAATATTAAGAGGTCTAACTGATTTCCTAGTCTCATTGCAGACCACAAACGGATGTCACAAGTGCGGCAGGTTGTGGTCGTGTCGCGTGACCACATCCCCCCGTACCGTACCCCACCCATAGGACCATTCCGGTGCTGTGGCAATCACATCAATTCAATTGACTCCGCTCGGCTCGTCTGCTCGAGCCTGGCCGATTGTTGCCCTTCTCGTTCGGTAAACGAGTGATTGTCACATAAATGAGGCCAGCATTTCATTTGCAGTCATTGTGAGTTGACTAATCACGCTAAAATGGCGCAGAATCATTAATGTACATTATTTTTGTATTCAGATTGATGTAATCTTATCTTTATGACCTGGGGACCTGAATTGATCTCTGGCAGCAGTGCGGCCTCTTATGTTCCTATGTCCTAAATGAAATGTTGATGTTTTTTCTACACAAATTTTCATAGAAATTACTGGATTTTCATAACTTATAACGATATTATCCTGTAAGATGAATGATGATTAACATTGTTATAGTACGTTTCAAGTGCGTTTTCTTTGGAAGGTTTTGTGCTAAAAATCTTCTTGATAAATTACTGGTGGTAGGTCTCTGTTGACGGAGACCGTCTAGTTAGGTTCCACGACAGCGCCTATTTCTAACGACAAACAATACTGTGCAAACCTTACTTTGTTACAGTATGAAGGGCGTTGTAGCTAGTGAAATTACTGGGTTAACGAGACTTACTATCTTATATCTCAAGGTCACGAGCGCAATATGGTGCAGTGTGGATCGTCTTAATTAGCGTCACATTAATATGAGCAAGCGTATCACCAGGTGATCGTCTTATAGCTTCGTTGAATAAAAAAGATCTTTTATCATATGTTCATCTCATCACAATGTTTTTTTTTATTTTAAGTTCAAGGTCAGTGGAGATTTATACAAAACATTTTGGTTTCTTGCAATAGAGCTGATCTACAACATTTTACGATTGACGTCATAATGTTATGGCATGGTGTTGGATACTAGGGTAGGTCTCCCTCCTTTTTAGCTTCAGTAACTCTATAGAGTTAAGGCAGTTACAGCAATAAACTTCCTGATCGTTTATAAATAAATCTGTTTTAAACTCCCAGCAACGTTCCAGGCAACTGTGTCTATTGTCTATTGCCCACATTACAATTATCAGCATCGTCGCACCAACTTTTGCCCACAGCGAAGCCTTTTGTTGTTCGTTTTAATTAGAATTGATTGCGCTGTTAAATGATTTCAATTATAAAGTTAACATTGCCTTGTACTTTTCATTGTAGAAAATAGAATAATTTAAAGCGCCACATAAAATGTCCGGAATAACAAAGATAATTAATGGAAATCATTCTTTTTCACCATTGTAGTTTCTACGTAACGACGGCCCATTGTTTGACATTGACAATAAAAACCTGCGTAAACAGTTAGATGTAACAATGTCAATATATCTACTTACTCCCAGGATGAAATTCTATTAAAAATAAATACATTTGAAAATAGATTGTCTATTTCTTATCATAAATTACAAACGCAGAGTATATTCATCAATCATCATCACCATCAGCCGATGGACGTTCACTGCTGGACACAGGCCTCCACTAAGATATCCACACCTACTGTTCCTGCGCTGCCCGCATCCAGCGGCCTTGACCAGTTAGTATGTTCACCTTGTGGGAGGCCCGCCAGCACTACTTCTACCAAATACATTCAAAATAAATATAATTAATTAATGAAATCAAACTAATTCGGCAAAGGATTCATTACCCAACTGATTTCTGTCATCGAAGGACTGACTGATTTTTTTATTTAATTTTGATATTCTTTTATTAAATACTACTTACGTATAATACATTAATTATTACAAAAAGGTAAGGTAGGCATGAGTGAACTAAAACTGTGTAATAAATAAAACAATTTAGAATCAGGTTTAATAGAGATAATAGTAATTGGCATTTTTGGCATGCGGGTTGATAATGACTGTAATTAGCCTTTTAATACTTAGTTTAATATCAGCAACGTTTAAAGGTCTTTCTCCGCCAATTTACTACTCGTTATTATGTCACCACATTTTATAATCACCATAAAGAGTAGGGCCTATCACTGTACCTTGAGACACTCCACAAAAGTTCTCCCTGTTAGTTTTTTTCATTAAGTTTTTAAAAGTGAAATAAATTCTCCTTAACTGTTACTATCTTTTTCACACTGAAATAATGTAGCCAATATATATTTACCGTGAATAGAGCAAACAAAATTACACGTCGCTGTAATCAAAAGCTGTTGTGGAAATTTGCTTATGTGGAATTTCTTCGATTTCTGATGTATGGGGTCCATTACATCAAGAATAAATGTTGTATAGACGAAATAACTTTTGTCTAGCACACGATGATGTAATAGTATTTGCAATTACGGCTCGTTATGCGCCGGCGCCTTATTTTTTCTTGCAGCACCAACGCGCGTCCCACACGCGTTTGTCATTCCGACATTACGCTTTATAAATAACTAGTATCTGAATAATAACTTAAGATTTAACCAATAGAATCCGCAAATGTAATCGTAAAGTTCTATACTTTCCAGCAATTTTAAATAGATCTAGTAGTTTGAACTAGAATTTCTTAAAAATCTTCAAATATCACAATTTTCGAAAGATATAAGTTTGTGCTATAATAAATAACAATATATACCGGAAGGTATTTGTTAGATATAAAGGAAAACATTTCATCGTCGAATTGAAAATTGTAAAGATAAAACCGATACATCGTTATATTGTCGCAGATAAGGTTATCTGTAACCTTGCACGAATGCAAATGAAATGAAATATATAAATAGCTAATGTTTTTTATTTCATATCTACTACGAGCTAGTTACGGTTGTAAGTGTAGGCCGGAAATTACAGGCATATTTTAATCCTAATGTTAACAGTTTTGACGGTTTTACTTCCTGCTACATTTGGAGAAATCGTGCAGTTATGTTTGTAAATTTAACAAAGTATTTTTTAATTAATAGTCAGTTATGTCGTGTTATTGAACAGAATCAACATTGAAATTAATCCATTCAACAGAAATATGTTTGTTAGCTTCGCCCCTATATGAAAATCCTATTAACACAGTTTAAGCGCGAGCTGGTCTACTTGTTTCGTAACTCTTATCAGCGTTATCGGCGGCCACGCTCGTGATTACAATCGGTTGATGTTTACGTCGGCCTAGTAACTTTATAATGTTTATTAAAAGTTCTTTTGTATAATCTATATACCGCTTCTTTTGACACTGATCTCACTAAGTGCGGTAGTAACACTTCTTGGAGAGCTTATACATTTCTTGGACAAGTAATGGCTATTCTAATTCTATTGCCTTTGTAATCAATTACTTTAATATTACAATGTTTCTCTTTATAGTTTTAATAATTGGAAATTAATTTCGTTACATTCCTAATATTAGCAGGCTCCCCTAAGATAGAACGATTATCTGGTAAAGGTCGCGAAAGCCGATGCGGGCAATGATCGGTGTGATTTGAAAGAGCCCTTACAACTGATGATTATTATGGTGTACTTAACGTAATGGCATTGAATGGAATTATGTTATCACCAAAGCTAGTAAGATTGCCATCATTATTAACACAAATTCTAAAACCAAAACGGTCTAAACTCTTGATTACATATTCTTTATTATACATTATAGTTAATCAGTGAGCGGTAACAGGTTTGCCATAACGGCGCTGCTGTCGGATTTGAAATGGATTTATATTCAAGTATCGGATGTCGTCAGTAGAGAAGTAACCGTACACGCGTCTGTACTTGCACCTTCGCATACTTGTGGCAAACGCACAACACCAATACCAGATTATCATATAACTATATATTTTCTATAGAAGTATTAAGAACTCACCGCACACATGAGTTACGACTAAAAATATATATTAAATGTCAGTTTTTTAAAATCGCTGCTACCAGAATATAGCTTAAGACAGGCTCAAACAAATTATACCATTAATTCAATATTTACGTAGATCATACTTAATTAGACTATTAAAATTGAAATCTCCATTACCAGGTATTTGCGATGCAGTGGTGAGACTGGCGTGATGATGAGGCTCGAGGCATCCGAGAAGCAGCACCGCTACCACAACCTGTTGGACGATGACCACGCAAGTAAGCGTTGCTATTAAAATGTTTCAACTACAATTATAACTATTTGTGTTCTTTACTTCTTACACAAAAAGATAGTCAAAGCCGTTTGCGCACTTCGCTGGATAAATGCGAGTTGGCGAGTGTCTCATGTTTACACTAATTACTTTCTCCCGACGCCTAAGCTTAGCAGGGGTTGATTCTGTAACTCTTCGAGAAATATTGCACTTAGAAACTGAGTTACGATGACTTCATAATGTATTATTTGATAGTAGGTAGTAAAATTGATTTATTCGGCAAAGGTAAACTTTACGGATTTTGTGGCGAATCACCCGTAACAGGAATCGGTGTTCTTTTGAAAGGATTTGTTGTCTATTAAAACATGGTCACAGATTCCAAAGTGATTCGATCAGTTTTGTTTGTTTAAATACCCAATGCCTTAGCTTACGTAAAGTACGAAAATACTCGTAGGTACGATACGTGAACATAATATTTCGCCTACAACAATATTTCCGCGCATGCTTATGTAATTAGACCCTGCGACACAGACAAACGCGTGACATCCGCGCAGCGCACGTGAACAGATTTCATATACGTATATATATATATCATTATATCTATATATTATAGTTATTTACACACTATAGCAAGCATGAACAGAATGTTCTAAATGTATCTTCCTGAATTTCCATTATATGTGTATTCTTTTCAACAACAAAAAAGAATCAACGTAATAGCTCCAAGATCCAGAAGAAGAAACCGACACCATTTTCAGTTTTAGGTGTTGGTTATTAAGTTAATCAACTATCCGAGAAACCAACCGAGAAAATATTTCAAACTAGAGTTTGAGGGAAGAAGGATAATGAAAGAAAAACTTTAGATTCGAGTAGCATCTAATAATTGAATATTCTATAAGAAACGCGGGACCGATTGATGTGGAGATCTTTAAGGTAGGCCTATGTCCAGCAGTGGACTTCTATCGGCTGATGATGATAGAGGTAAGTATAATTTTTGAAGATATCGGAGAAATGATTGCGTCCTGGGGAGCTCGGTAGTCTTCCAAGAAATTCAGCAGGATTGAGAACCTTGTGTTTCTTACAAAATGTCAAAAAAGGTTGCAAGGACTAATCTTCGTAAGATGTTTGTGAAAGATACTTCATTCATTTTTTTAATTCAATTCAGCGACGAGACTAGCGTTCACCTAATGATAAGTGATACGCTTGCCCATAACACTAGTTAACTTGGTATAAACTGCACCAAAAAAAAGTCATGGTTGAGGATTATCAGGGAATAGAACGAAAGGACTGTACCACGCTGATCGCCAACCTTCACAGTAGGAGAGGCACTTTAAGTAGAATAAAAAACTGCAACACACTGCGCTCATCGCCTGATACGTAAGATGTTGAGTCTCGTTACACCAGTAATAACATTAGCTGCAGCACCCTATAAACTGGAACACAGTAATGTTTGGCAGCAGAAACAGGCGCTGCGTTGGTCTGCTGGTTGATAACCTAGACGATCTTCAACAACGGAGACCTACCACCACTAATATCATACAGTGTAATGATAAACATCCTGTGTGGAACTTTCTAGAAACATGTCAGGCATCTGCGGAAACATGTTCGAACATGCAATCTTTACCAACAATCGCTTAAATGGACATTGTCGTGTCTCTCCCATGTTTAATGCGCATTATGCGAGTGGTATTAGTGACATAATGCGCAGGCCATGGACGCTGCGCGCGCGCACGCAATCGCAATTATGTGGGTTTTTACTTGAATTATGTTAGGTCTCTTTAGTCTATATAATAATAAAGTAACACGACTACAAGTTAAATATACTTTAGACAACCTTAACATAAATCAATTATACATCAGTCCATATCACAGGGTACTGCCTGCCCCGTGCTGTGAGAAGGCTAGAGCACTGTTCAATTTTGTCCTAAAATTTTATTAAGTCTTGGGTATCCAAAATGTTGTTAATGGAATAATTGTTAATTAAATGTACCAAAACAAAAGTTAAATATATGTACATTCTACTGCTGGTAGGTTTCTGTTGCTGGAAACCGTCTAGGTCATTGCAGCACCTATTGCAGCCGACATGCAGTAGTGCGCAAACATTACTGTGGCTCAGTTTGAATGGCGCTGTGACTAGTGTAATTACTGGGTTTTTTTTTGTTTTACTTGGGGTAAATGCCTACGCATACTCGTCCTCGCGGGGGCAAGACGGGTTATGTCGGATTTACACCGACTAAAACTCCCTCGATGTTCCGCCTCACCGCCTGATGGCAGGGTCACGGGAACGTTTTCGCTCACAACCGCGACCCTGCTGGCGCTGGCTGCTTTCGTAGCTCCACGTCGTAATTACTGGGGTAAAGGGATTTCACATTTTTTTTAAGTTCTTAAGACCCAGGGCGATGAGCACAACGTGGTCCAGTGTAAATCATCCTAACTAGCACCACGTTGTTATGGGCGGGTCTATCACGTACTATCAGGTTAACGTTCCGCTCGTCTCATCGCTTTGTAGAATAAAGAAAAAACGTAACTTCTTTGGGACAGCTGTTTAAACATTTTCTCTGGCCTGATTTGCTACCATCTGGGAGTTATTACAGGTGCGAGCACTCCGGCGTACATCACCAACCACAGCTTCGTCGTCACTTATCGCCATGTGAAGTTGAAGTCATAACATAGATTTTCTACATTCCTTCTCTTATCGAACGTCAAAACTCCTCCCATATGAAACCCCAGAATCGAACCAGCGCCTTCGTGTTAGAAGACGACCAGATTGTCGTTGCGCCATAGAGGCAATTCTAATATAATGTTATTTTTAAATCATAACACTGCAGTTTAACTATAGTCAACTTTTCTAATTACTGCCTTCTAGTAGACTATTACAAACTTTAATACTATGTTGCTATTTTGAAGCCATCAACCATGAACACTTATTATTGTGTATGTATGTCGATATGCAAGCATGACGTGGCTAACTGTCCGCGAGACGCACCTGCTTCCGGCCGCTCACGTCCGGCGCTTTGTGCGCGGGAACCGAACCTGCGACGTCGCGCTCCGCTGGCCCGGCTAACCGTTGCCGGGGACGCATCGCATTTTAACTGTGTAAATATTCTCCATATACTGTGGGTTACCATCATCAGCTGATATACGTCCACTGCTGGACATAAGCCTTATATACTGCGGATTATACTAATATTTAAATAAATATTATCATTTTATTGCTCACTAACATAAATAGGTAACAAAGTACCTTTCCAAAAATAGTCATCATCATCAGCTAATAGACGTCCACTGCTGGACATAGGCCTCCTTCAAAGATCTCCACATCGATTGATCCTGCGCTGCACGCATTCAGCTGCTTATCCAAAAATAAATTTTTCTAGATTGCTATCGGTGTATATCCATTATCATCAGTCGATATACGTCCACTGCTGGACATAGGCCTGCCTCATAATATCTTTACTGGTAGTAGGTCTCTGTTGCTGGAGAACGTCTAGGTAGTTATCACACAGCTCCTAATGCAGCTGCCAAACAGTAGTATGCAAATATTACTGTTTGTGGCGACGAGCGCAATGTGGTGCTGTGTACACCAACCTAACCAGCGCCATGTTGTTATGAACAGGTGTATCACTTACCATCAGGAGAACGTCCCGCTTCATCGCTTCGTTTAGTTACAAAAAAACCCTCGGTCCACCTTGTGGCTGCTGTAGGAGCTGACTACATATACATTCGTATCTTTACACGAATGTGTGCTTAATTGACTTAATGTAACCTGTAAATGGTAGTAAGCAAAAAAGCATATTAACAATTACAAGTAATATAATAGTTTCATTACTTAATGATAGTTAATGATAGGGTAACGTGAATTTACAAATTAAACGGTCTACACTATTACCAGTAACAGGCAGAACACGTTATTATCTATTTAAAATTATAACACGTTTGTTTAACGATATATTATTTAACATCCTTACTCCTCCCTCCTCAAATCGTATTCACCAATCCTTACTACACTCGTCAATATAATAAAAAAACATTTATTTTTTTATTCGATATATTGATTAGACTAGCAGGACGTTCTCCTGGTGGTAACTGATACACTTGCCTATAACTTGATGCTAGTTAGGATAATATATCACACCACATTGTGCTCGTCGCCTGAGACATAAGATGTTGAGTCTCATTACCCCGGTGATTTCACTAGTTACAACGCCCTTCGAACCGGAACTCAGCAATGTTTATACACTTGTCGGCTGCATGTGTACCTACTTAGACGGACTCCGGTGACGGAATCCTACCACCAGTAAAGCCGCTCTGGTCCTTTTCTTTTATACGCGTTCCCTGGACATTTATAGCCTGGGATTCGATTCTCGTTCCTTTATTACCTCCTTTCTTTTCTGTCATGCTCTTCTTTCTTTCCTTCTTTGTTTTCTCGTTCATTCTCCATTCCAATTCCTTCTTACATACATCGCACTTAAATAAAGGAGACAGTCTTTGTTTATTTATTTTCTATCATCATCAGCCGATAAACGCCACTGCTGGATATAAGCCTCCGTCAAAGATCTCCACATCCAAGAGTTCATTGAGGGGGAATCGGACCTTAGCCCACCACGCTGGCCCAGTGCGGTTTGGTGGGTGGTCTCATCTGTTATTCAATAGGGTGCATCGCGTGCAGGTGAGGTTGACTTGGTCTCCGTAAGACGTTGGGCGGAACCCCTTCCACTCCCTAATTTTCAATTCTAAAAACTATTACATTTTCCTTGTTTTGTTTTACTGATGACATCCTATTTACATTTCTACTACTCGCTCTGATCATTGATCACACCTGCAGCAGTTCAGGTATTTCGATTACTGATGTCCAGTGATCTATGCATGCGTTACACCGTATCAAAAAGAAGGTGTAACCTTTAAAAGCCAGTAATGATGCAAATACGCTTAACCAATAGGCCAAGATGTTGGTACACCGCACCGACTGAGAGGCGAGTGTAGTGTTTACGCTCCACAGGTCGCAAGGCTACGGCAAGTCTAAACCTAGATCACTATTACATCTAGACGTATAAGTACGTCCATTGCCCTGTAATGATATTATATAAATCCCGTTAGAAATGATTTTACTGAAACTGAACGAAAAGGAAATAATCATATTATTTCCTGTTCTTAACGACTGAAGTACTAGAATAGATAAATCTTTACAACATGTTTAAACAACCCTCTTAATATTCCCACTGCTGGGACTCGGACACTTCTCTAAGAAGGACAGTGCCATAGTCATATATCTATCACGCTGTCTGTGTGGATTCATGTTTCTCACTATATTTTTTTCTACGAAACGATGAGACTACCGGGTCGTTCACCTGATGGTAAGTGATACGCATACTCATAACAATGTGGCGCTAGTTAGTATGATATACATTGCACCACATCGTGCTCGTCGACTTGAGACATAAGATTTTGTCTCGTTACCCCAGTGATTTCTTTAGCTATAATACACCGCCCTTCAAACCGGAGCACAGTAATACACACTACTGTTTTTCATCGCTTCGGTGGTACAGAGTCCTACCACCAGTAAACGCTCTACATAGGTTTCGATACTACCTGAGATAGAAATACTGTTACTGATGGTTGATCTCTGTTGCTAAAGATCATCTAGGTAGGTACAACCGCAGCGAGGAGAAACAGTAGTGTGCAAACATTACTGTGTTCCGGATTGAAGGAAGCTGTAGCTGATGTAATTTCTAGGGTAACGAAACTCACCATCATATCTCTTAGAGAGGACAAGCACAACGTGATGCAGTGCATAACATCCTAAGTAGCGCCACATTGTTATGAGCAAGCGGAGCACTTAACATCAGGTGAACGTCCCGCTAGTTTAGTCGCTTCGTTGATTAAAAAAATAGCATTCAGTGATACGCCCTGCACATAAAAATTGATCTTCTAGCCAGTTACACTACTTGCAGCAATAGCGCGACATTACGCCTATCGTTCGTGAGCACCCTTTAAACCGGAACATGATAATGCTAGCAGACTAGCCCCTTATGGCAGAAACCAGCGCTGCAGTCGCATCCATATAGCCTTTGGTATAATAGTTGTTCTTTGTTAGCACATCACGTGAAAACTAGTGAACGTGTCGCCATGGAAATATGACCATTCTACGCGGAATGATTTGTAGATGGTTGTAGGCTATTTTTTTTTATTTCATAGATACTTCATCATTTTATTTCTAATTAACTTTTATAAACGTTTTAGTATGGTATTAATTACTCGGTTGCTATAGTAACGGTTGGTATGGAAACTCATTTGCGGTTGCGGTTGATCTCAAGGAATATTTCATACAAATTTCAAGTCTAATTCTATATTACGGCGAACAAACCGAGCGGGGAGCAGATAATACATATAAATATTTCGCCTCGTAACTCCCCTTAGTAAACGTTCATTATTGTTGATGTTAATGTTTAACTAATTACTACATTCCCACCAATTCAACAATAATTATACAGGACAATAAATCCACGCGGACACACCACGTTATGTTATATATCCTGGTTGAGGTAATCCTGCAAATATTGACTTATTATTGCTGCGCTAGTGACATCTCGTCGTGACCGATTTTTTAGGATAATTATAACTTTGTGTACTTTACAATATTATTTCCTTTTGTGGGATCTGAAATCATTCATTTAATGGTGGTAGGTTTCTGTTGCTGGAGATCGTCTGTATAGTTTTCTGCTGCCAAAGAGTAGTGTGCATATACTACCGTGTTGTAGTTTGAAGGGCGCTGTAGCTAGTGTACTGAAGTATCGAATGTAATATAGTGCAGTGTATATCATAATATATATCATAACTAGCGCCGTGTTGTTATGGGCGGGCGTATCACTTACTATCAGTAATTCCCAGTTGTTACCAGTTCTATTACAAAGCAGTTGTTTAAATCTGCTTTTAGAGCAATAAGTTTCTCGGTGTATATAGGCTACATAGGCTGAAGCGATTGTGATAAAATTTCCTTTCCATTCACAGTTATAGTTTATATTTGGTCTATTAGTTTCGTTTTAGTATTTCACCTGCGTACATCGGAGTCACCATCGATATTATAAAAGTACGTTTTCCACGTCTCGTTAACGGCTTTGTTTATACGCGTGCTGTGTAAGGAAGCTAGAGTAACGTTAACATAGATAATATCACTTAATGGCTTCGCTAACGCGTATCGCGTATTCAAATCACATCGGGCCGCTATCAGATAAGCTAATCGGCAATCGACACGGGAGATGTGACACCGGAGGCCGCGCCGGCGCGCTCGCTGGCCGCGTATCGGGCCGCGCTGTCAACATGGCGTCAGCGACCTTCTGTGGGCCGGCCGCGTTCGACGCCTCTTTACTTCGACGTGTGTTAGATAATTGCTTATGCAGCCATAAACATATATATTTATTTATATATACTAGCTGCTCTCGGTTCGCTTTGATTGCCGTAATGAATAATTAGACTTAAAATTTATTT
The DNA here is from genome assembly GCA_029030555.1 of Ornithoptera alexandrae. Taxonomy (NCBI): domain Eukaryota; kingdom Metazoa; phylum Arthropoda; class Insecta; order Lepidoptera; family Papilionidae; genus Ornithoptera; species Ornithoptera alexandrae. The sequence continues at coordinate 10,784,847 of JARDVY010000007.1, forward strand.
GAAATATTCATATTCCAAATAATTTTCAAGTCTAACTCTTTTGAAGTAATCGCAACCGCAAATGACTATAACAACCGTTACTATAGCCACCACTTAAATAATAGAAAATGATTATAAAATTTAATTATAAATAAAACAACTAAGGAACTATGAAATTAAAAAAATAAATAGCCTATAACTGTCTAGAAATTACTCTGCGTTATTTTTTTTTATTTATTTTGTTTAAGAAAAAAGTTTACATTTAACAGTTCCTCAGTTTCTTAAACTTAATGATGTTTGTATGAAACCTGCACATGCTCTTCTTATAACAACAAACATGCGTCGGATGCTCATGTTCCCATATCCATACATTCACTAGTTTTCACGTGATTCGCAAACAAGGAAAACCCATTTTCATTATATATATAAATAGATTTGTTTATACTATTTTGACCTGTAAATATTTAAATTCTTATTTAATTATCTATAAATATGTAAAAAATTCTATATTATGTATCATTCATTTAAATTCATCCGCTGAGGTAGCAGTACTTATATCTTTTTGACTTAAGTTTTGCTTTTACTGTACATAAGTTGTTTAATACTCGGCTAATAATATTCCGTTTAGTATCTCTACCTTTACCTGTAATTACGCATTTTATGTAATATTGGATAGCCATTGGCATCTGTAAATGTGTAAGTGGTATTTAAACAAGTTAAAGCTCTCTTAATATCAAGTTTTAAATGGTGTAACTTAAATAATGCAACTTTATTAAAGATAAAAAAGAAGTGTAGTAAGTGGTTTATTTGTAATACAATTTATGAACAACAAAATTTATGATTAAAATACAGTAGTCCTTAAACTAGACAGAAAGTTCATAACAATGTAGCACTGGTTAGCATCAAGTACACTGCAAAACTTTGTGCTTCATATACAAATTTGTAAGCCTCTTTACCGTAGGGCTACAGGGTTCTTAAAACCAGATCTAAGTAATGTTTATACATTACCGGTATGGTGGTAGATGTAGGCGACATAGTCGTACCTAGACGGTCTCCGGTGACAGAGTCCTGCCGCTAGTAATTTTCATTTATATATTAAATGTATTAATGTATATCATTATAAAATCGTATGAATATTATTAAAGCGCTGTAAGTCTATAAAAAGCCGGCGCGGCTCACCTGTGCAAACCTCGCGGGGGCCACTCCGCCGAGCTGATCGGTTGCGCAATACGGACCGGCGAATGTAAACCGTGTCACTTCACTGTATGTGTCAAATATTCTGTTAACGACTTGCACGCATGCGCAAATAATGTACAAACAAACACAAATCGTAAACCAACAGCACAGAGTCAAAATTTCTGCGAAACTAATAAAATTTTCAACCCCTACATATGTAACGCGCATGCGCGAACTATCTGATTCGCTACCACAGAGTCACAAGACGATTCACTGTTTTTATCTTAAGTGTTCGCGTATAAGGTCTTTGCCGGGGTCACCGGCCAATATAGTACCCTGTCAAGTGATGGTGGATCAGCTGGGGAGCTACCTCACTCGCGATTGAGTTAGTGCCGCGATACCTGCCGGGGACGCCGTGCTGCGGGTGCAAAATGTTTAGTGATATTTGTGGAAACGTCCGTGCCCACTGATTCCGGATCGCACTGCTCGAAGGCTTTTGTTGGTGTTTGGTGAAGTCATAGTTCATCGACCGGTCAATGGACTTGGGTTTGCATGCATCAGATGCACGGGTTTTTTATACAATCGATTAAGTCCCAATACTCTTCATTGAATTGCTTACGCGACTAGTATTGCGTTGTTATTCACCGAACGCGGTTTTATTATGTTCCAACCCCATTTAAAAGGGTTCCTTGTAATTTTAACCCTTATATCTATATTTCTGTGAGTCGGGCTTTAAATTAGTTTGATTATTAGCTCTTAAACGGCTACATACCAATAATAAATTTAAGTAGTTTTCTTAATTCGGAAAGAGACCTAAGGTTTTGAATTTCATTCACAAGTTTGTTTCGATCTTTTCTAGTATCAAACGAAAGTATGTTAAGATTTTAATAAAATGTATCATTTGATAGTCCGTTTGCGACTGATATATGGATCTTAGAAAGTGACAAATTATTATCTAAATATTGATGTACTATTAAAATACCATGTCGCTCTTCAACGAAAGGACTATATATTAAACGTTGCTATACTTTATACAGGAAAATTATCCTCCTCCTTGCCAAGTAAGTAATTCGTTTGATTGTTTTAATTTTCCTCAAATTGTTAGTTTTAATAAAAGCATCATTGTTTCTACAATTTTCCATAGTTGAATCTACGTAATAGATATATAGGTAAGAAACCTGTGAAAATACTATATAGTATTTTACAGATTACGTCCTGGGTTTCCTTCTAAGCCCCTCGCCGTCGTCTCCTGTCGTATTGCGCATGCAACAAAGAAAGCGCTGCCGGTGCAGGCACCGTGCTTAAGTTATTATTACTTAGAACTTATTGATTATTAAGGCGGATAAAAAGACAAGAGCAGGGAAACATTTTTTTTAAGCAATTAAGCGACGAGACGAGCGGGACGTTCACCTCATCATCATCATCAGCCTTTGTTTATCCACTGCTGGATATAGGCCTTTCCCAATGTCTTCCACCAATTGCCATCCTCAGCTTCTCGCATCCACCACTTCTGACCGCCCTGATGATGTCGTCAGTCCATCTGGAGGGAAGGCGTCCTACGCTTCTACGACTTGTACGCGCCTCCACTCGAAGGCTTCTCTCCCGGACATTCACCTGATGGTATGTAATACGCCTGCCCACAACACCGTAGCGCTAGTTAGAATAATATATACTGAACCATGAGTTGACTCTCGTTACCTCACTAACTACAGTAGAGACAGCGCCTTTCAAACCGGAACACAGTAATGTCTGCACAGTTCTGTTTGGCCGCAGAAATAGGCGCCTACCTAGACAGTACCCCGCAACAGAAACCTACCACCAATGACCTAGCAAAGGCCTTGCAAATTAACACTTAAAATCTAGGTTTAGTATAAGAAACGGCTAGGGCCCCAGATTTTTCATCTGTAAATAAGTTAGGAAAGGAGTTAACACTTGGCTTAACTTCACGTGATGTTAAGTGATAGTGTGGCTGAAAATTCTCCTTATACATTTACAGCTTTTATGGTGGCAGACAGTACTAGTACTGAGATCCGGTTTGAAGGGCGTTATAGCTACTACTGCTGATAAGTCTCTGTTGCCGGCAACCGTCTAGGTAGGTACCACCGCAGCGTCTATTGCAGCCGCCAAATAGTGATGTGCAAACATCTCTGTGTTCCGATTTGAAGGGCGTGGTGGCCGATGTAATTACTGGGGTAACGCGACTCGATATCTTGTCTTAGGCGAGCACCGCAATGTGGTGCAGTATATATCATCTTGACTAGCGCCATGTTGTTATGGGTGTATCACTTACCATCAGGTGAACGTCCTGATCGCCTCGTTGCTTAATTGAAATAAAAAAAATCTTCAAAACTGCCTGTGTCAAAACTCCCAGTGATCGAACCCGGGACCTCTGTATTCCAAACATAACAGCTGTTCCACAAGAGGCAGCCCTGGTATGTAAGCATCCAGGTTTCCAATACGTTCTAATTGTCCTAAACATACATATCTTATTTTTTTTTTCAAACGTTTTAAGATGTCTGCCTATATGTTACATGATTTCGAGTGAGTGTTACATATTTTGGCAATTTGTTTGAAGGTTGGTAATATGGGTCAAGACGGTCATTATGATGATGACCCTCATCATAAGGTTGCTAGATAATATTCAGACGATACAGAATAAAATTAATCTGACATTCGTCGTGACCACTTGTTACTTCGGGAGATATATTAACCGCCAACCCGCATTGGGCCAGTGTGGTCGGAAATGGCCCCAATCCCCCCATATGAACACATACGACAGCCTCTAGTGTCCAGCGGTACCGGGGGCCTTGCTGACTTTATGTGGAGATGTTTGGGGGAGACCTACTTCCAGCAGTGGACGTCTATCGGCTGATGATAATGATACATTAGAATATCCTCAAACGCTTGTTATCAGCAATGCGACTCTCTTCCTAGCCATTACCCCATATTGTGGTAGGGGTTAGCTTCCTTTATCTTTCACTTTGCTCTGTCCTCGGCATCGTTTCGCACTCACTCACGTCTTGGGTCTATATGGGTCTTTGACCAAGGAAAGCAGCAGTGACAAGTTGCCGGCGTGGTAAACCTGTCTTCTTTTTTCGTATCGCAGCCAACTCTTGTATCTTGGCGATTCATATTAAATATCTTCAGGACAATGACAGCAGCATTTCCCGTCACATTTACCAACTAAAGCATTTTCCAGCAAGTGGACAACAAAAGAGTAAACTGATGATGACTTAATTATTAACCTTTCATCTTAACTGAAATAATATCGTAAACATTAACGCTGTTTAAACCGTCGTGATGAGTAGGACCTTCAACTGATGGTAAATAATTATACTCCGCTTGTTAGGATGTGGACATATATAGACGCATGATGTCCATTGGCTGGACTCGGAGAGTGACCAATGTCAGCGTTCTTCTATGAATTGGCGAAAGCGTAACCTCATGCTTACGGTTAAGGAACGTGAAATCTCCTACCTCGGTCATGTACCCCGTCATCAGCGATATGATTTTCTGCAGCTCATTATAATGGGTAAAGGTTCTGGAAAACGAAGGGAATGGACTGGCATATTTGTGGCGTCCGAATTGTTCCGCCACAGACCACCAGAGAGACCACAGAGAAACAGACCCAGTAAGGACTGCACCACGCTGATCGCCAATCTTCACTAGTTGGAGTGGCACTTTAAGAAGAAGACAAGAGTTAAGTTGTTTTTATTATCATTATGTAACTTATTATGTGGTGTTGTGTATATCATCTTAATTAGAGCCAAGTTGTTATGGGCAGGCGAATACCATCAGATGAACGTCTCCCTCGTGCCCTTGCTTCGTCTAATGAAATAAATAGCCGTGACACCACTGCTAACGACCACGGATAGTGGTGGAGTTACCACTTCATACGAGCTATCCTTTCTAGAGTAGAATATGAGCATTGGTCTATTTAGGTTGAGCAAATTAGAAAAAATCGTGCCACAAACCAAACTCCTCATCATTGGACCCCAGAATTGTATTATGGACCTCTTTGCTAGGCAACTGCTTGCTCACTGCGTCGTGGAGGTAGTTAGTAGGTAGACACTTGATTATATATGTCTTATTATTTATTATAAGTATCTATTTTTATACTTGTAAGGGCGTGTAACTCACAGGATCCAAGTCAACCTTTCCTACTCGTTGTGCGCCCTGCTAATCAACAAACGAGCCTCTGGCTCTCACCGACCTGGATTGTGCCAGCGTGGTGAGAAATGGTCCAAATCTACCCATATGAATTCCTACCCGTCGTGGGGATCTTTGGGGGAGGCTTATGTCCAGCAGTAGACGTCTATCGGCTGATGATGATGAGGTTTTTTTTATTTTTACGGATGATATAAGTCTTAAACGATTGTAATGCTTCGAACATTTAACTAGTATTGCGTCGCTCCGCCTGCATTGCGTCAGCGCAAGCTATAATATAGTGTACGGAGATATAAACGTAACTTTATGTCCGCTTAGATGTTCAGATCGCCCCCCCAACGTGTGCACACCTAGTCGCTGTCAGCTCGGTGTTATCGGCAGCCGTTTCAATGAATGTACAATTTTATAAAATACCTTTGTCCGGTGCACAGGATCTAACAGTTCAGTAAGTGATTATATTTATCAGTTTAATTCATTGTATAAAGGCATGTGTAAGTTAATGTACTAAGTATATAGCATTATCATCGGCTCATAGACGTCCACTGCTGGATATAGGCCTCCCCTAAAAATCTCCACGTTTCTAAGGGTTTATATGGAGGGATTAGTACCGATACCCACCGCGCAGCCCCAATGCGGCTTAGTGGAGGTCAGAGCCTCGTGTTGATAAGCAGGGTGCACCACGAGCAGGTGAGGATGGCTTGGATCCCGTGAGTTGTTGTGCGAGACCCCTTACACCCCTAAGCAAAGTATAGATATCTCATAACATGTACTAGTTAACATTGTACTCTTATAAGCCGTGACCATATGTTTGTAACATGCCAGGGCGGCGCTGAGCCTCAGTTAACGCTTTAGAAGGTCCAAGTAGTTGCTGGTTATCACCTGAACAATCATTTTTTATAACTTCACAACCAACTTGTTTTAAGCTATTCTTCTCAGTCTTTTCTTTCATTCATCCTTAATAAATCTTCTTTTTTGTTGTGCTGAATCTGGCTCAATTCCGTTATCATTATGCTGATCGCTTCATAGCATGTGACAAGTCTCCATATACCAGTAAATTAATTACCTACTGCTCCCTCCTAACTATAAATCAGTAATGTTTCTATAATTCGGTTTAGAATCAAAAATAGACGCTATGGTAGTAACTATCCAGAATGCACCCGAGAACAAATACCGTAACATTGCTAAACGTTTGGCCCTAAGAACTATATTACCATTTTATTACTAGTAATTATTAAAAATAAAACACAGAAAACATTTTGTTATTTAGAATATAAAGATCGTTGCCGAGAAAAAATCTATTTGCATATTTACCGATAGTATAAATACAAATACATAAAATTCAATGTTACTCATTTGAATTATACAAACATACGTATAATTTACCAAGACTAAAAGGAGGATACACGCCCGTTGGTAATTTAAGTCCTGACATCGGACCAGCGGTGTACATGGACGGACGATGACTTATTCATGAGCAGTACGACGTGACGTGATAAGAATGATAACGAGTCGAGTGACGTAGACGGCAGGTAGCGTCGAAGGCTAACTGGGGTCAGGGACAAGCGCTTTCAGGTACTCTCATTTGTTATTCCTTATTATTCCATAAATTTTAGACGCATCCTTCTGACTATAGAATTAAGGATAGAGGGGCTACCTCATAAAGTGTACCTGTCATAATTATTATACTAACATTACTGTATTTTAGTTAAAACTTTGATTGTAACGTTTGACTATTACTCAGTTAACGAGAGGTACTACTACCGATCTAGTTAAAAGGACATTAAAGTAGGTCTTAAATAAATAACCTTTTTCAATTGTATATAACGCCAATATTTACAATATATATATATAAGGACTTCAGGTTCAATCATTTATTAATTTTAACTTCCTCCGCTATTCGATAACGCCCTACTTACTACTTCTTCACAAATCACGTCCAAATCCAAAGGTTGTACACAATAGGTCTGTATCCAGCAGTGAACATCCATCACTTGAGATGGTTATGATGAAAAGGTTGCTTAGAAAAGATGGTTTTAAGCGATAATATCTCTGATTGTATCATCACCTTCATGATCAGCCCGCGGCAACCGACTGCTGCTTGTACATAGACATGGATGATTACTTACTTACGCTAATTCCGTTTATATATCTATATATACTAAGAAGTGGCTTGTGTTATGACCTTTCTCCATCAGGTCAACGTTTCTCTAACACAGAAGCATCCAGAATTCTTTTCTCATAGACCACTTTCAAACTTTAGCTGGTTCCGGTGATGTAGCTATATTTCTACCATATTCTTAAAAATCGACAAAAAATTTTAAAATTAGAGCCAACGTAGACCCATGTCGAGTCTCCCGTGGACCCTTGAGAATCCACCTGGACCACTTTAGAACTAAGGCTCTAGTATATACTTGTTATAGAAAAATCTTGTACCTTGATCTAGTCCGTTCACATTTATAGTAAAACTTTTAAGTTTAAACCAAAAGAAATAGCTTTAAAGAAAAGGCTCGCTCATGGCGCAAGCGTTTGGTCTAGTCGTCAGGGCAACGCTCTCCGGTGGCGAAAGGGCCCGCAAACTGGTTTCCGGCGGCGCGACGTCGCGGATTCCAATACGATTACCGATTTGCATGCACAAGGAAGGCCGTTGACTACGACTTCCAAAGGGCAAGGCAGCTCGAGTACCCACACCGCTGGTAAATTGTCACAACTATACAAATATCCACAATTCATTTTATGCAATTACTATCTTATCCTATTAAACTTATTGATTATTATTCATTGATTGATTTTGTATATTTGTTGTTATACAACGTATATTCCTGTGTTCCCTTCAGAAGGAAGTTCCTTGCAAAGTGAGCTGTGAACTATTACCATCTGAACGTTCAGTATTGTCCTTAACGTTGAGAATTATTCTTAATCAACAAAACGACGAGACGGGCGTGACGTTCACCAGATGGTAAGTGATACGCCCGCTCATAACTGGTGCTAGTTAGTATGATATACAAAACACCACGCTGTGCTCGTGACCTTAAGATGTTAAGCCTCGTTACCCCAGTAATTTCACTACCTACAGCCCTATTCAAACCGGAACACAGTAATGTTTGTAATAGGTGCTGCGATGGTACCTACCTAATTCTTCTTCGGAAACAGAGACCTGCCTTGACGTAAGGACGGAAAATAAATAAAAAGATGAAAGAAGTGAAGCATAGACGAGAGAAAGGAAGGGAAGATTAAAATGGTTTAGAAGAAGAAGAGAACGGAAGGTGAGAATGAGGAAAGAAAATAACAAATGTGAAGATGTGAAGCCCAGGCCCACAAATACCCGGAGGAATGAGTATAAAAAAAAAATAGACCTACCAGCAGTAAATACAGAAGTGAATGTAGTTATACCTGTTAGATGTATGTTATATTAAAACTAAATGTAATCCGCCAAATCGTAAAGATTTGAACTCATCTCGCAATCTTCGCGAGCGGCAGACATCAAATGTGATAAAAATAGACCACTTTGGTTTTCTCTGAACACTTCCCACGACCTCAACTTTCTTGCTCGTGAGAATGCTCCGTCAAATGTATCGCCGTCTCGCTTTCGCACTACCCTTACGAACGGGACAGAATGTGACTTAAGGCACTCACGAGTACATGTGAACTTAATGCAATTACTTAAGCCACTCCAGTTTCAGATACAGATTTTATGAGTGACCAGCTAAACCACCGATGCAGTCCTGCTAAAGTATGTGTATCTAGTTGTCATGTCTCTGGATATTTACTGATGGCAGGTATTTCTTACCCAGCCATGTAGTCTCGGGCTGATAAAAATAGGACTAAGGTATTCCCTGCCTGTCGTACAAAGCGACTAAAAGTGTACTCGGGTTCGTGGGCTTTGAGGAGGGGGGGGATGTCACAGTGCTCAATAAGCTAGCCTTAGGAGGACGGCAAATGCATGGTGGTCTTTTATTTGCGGTAGTACAGCGTGGGTGCTAAAGAGGGCTTTGTTCTTCCGTGGGATGTTTTTGCAGAAGGGCACCATTGCGTTCTGTTGGAGCTCCTGGAGACCACCGAGGGGGTTTTAGTGGGTAGAAGCCCCTACATAACCTTGTCTTCTCCTCGGAAGTATGGTGTCTTTTAAGAAGATTTCGCTCGCGATAAAAAAATAAAAGGTAATTTTTGCCGGAGACCGTCTAAGTAAGGTACTAACACGGCGCCTATATCTGTCGCCAAATAGTACTGTGCAAACATTAGTGTGTTCCGGTTTAGAGGACGCTGTAGCAAGTGTAATTATTAGGGTAATGACACTCAATATCTTATGTGTCAATGCGACGAGCACAATGTGCTGCTGTTTATCATCCTAAGTAGCGCTGTTGTTATGAAAAGGCGTATCACTTATCATCACATGAAAGTTTCGTTCGTCTCGTTGCGTAAATTTAATAATAGATATGTTCGCTTAAATCAATCTCTCTCCACCACAGTCTGATGGCTAGACCCTAGCCATGGGGTAGTATCATCATCATCAGACGATAGACGTCCACAGAAGGACATAGGCCTTTTCCAAATCTCCACATAAAATAAATGGGTTATATAAATAATAATGGGGTAGTATAATAACCTATAAATTAAATACTTAACACGTATATAGAAATGTTTTGATACTTTAAAAATTATAGGAATTCTATGTTCTAAATACTACCTATTATTTAATAAACATGATATATCTATTATAGTATTTAATACTTACATTGCATACAATATAATACCACGACTGTACGCTACTGACCCCGTCTAAAACACTTGCGACATTTTTTGAAAGTTGTAACTTGTGAACTGTACAAGTAGTAATAACCTTAATTATTGGTAACTAAACGACGACGTTGTATCAACAATTATAAGGTTATAGTATATTTCACTTTGCAGTTATATAATTATTTTGTTTTAATGAATACAATTAAACATATTTAACAGCAACTGCTTCGCGCGATAACAATAACGAATAGGCAGTTGCATACAACTGCAAAGATATTTAAAAAAGAAATACTTTATCCTTACGAATACTGCTGTGTGTATACGTAAGGACAAAGTACTTCAAATATATCGAAGTGTCACAAAGGATACACTAAATCTTAGTCCTCATCAAGACAGTTATCTCTTTAATATGTTTACATGGTAGTTATTAGTACTGTTGCCGGATACCGTCTAGGTAGGTATCACCGCAGCTTCTTTCTCTGCCGCCAAACAGCAGAGTGGAAACATTACCAAGTTCCAGTTAGAAGGGCGTTATAGCTAGTGAAATTACTGAGGTAACAGTATTTAACATCTTAGGTTTTAAGGCGAGCATAATTTGATGTTGTGTATATCATCCTATCTAGCGATACGTTGTTATGGGCAGGCGTATCAAATATATTACCAATATATGTTCCATCCCCTCTCTCCCTATTACCCTCAAGTAAGACGCAGGTTAGACATTCTCACTGCCACGCAGTATTCAGTGTATTGTAAAAGCTACTATAGAGAGAGAGATAATAATTTTAGAGATAGTACAGTAAGGTTCTCATTAACTCATACTAATATATGTCGGTACATGACATGCTAAGTGATCGTATTAATTTTTTTTAATTGTTCACTCCAGCTTGTTTTGGACCAAAGTATCTCTTTTCCTGCTTCATTTTAATCTTTCTTTTATATACTATTCTTTCTGCATTTTCTTTTCTCCTTTCATGCTTTCTATCTTTCACTCATACCTTGTCATCTTTACAGATGGTATTCAACAGTGACATAAATCTAAAAGATGATAAGTTATAATGGCTGTTACATTTTAACTTAACAAAAGTGAACGATAAAGCTCGGCGAGTTAAATTTTGAAATTCGCAGTTATCTAGTGTTGTATGCGGTAACACGGCCGAACGTACAGTTAGCTACAGTTAGTGAATTACGAAACGTATGCAAATTCCGCAAACACAAACGCAGCCACAAGTACAAACGCCCTGGCGACTGTGCCGTTATGAATTTCTTGCTTTGAGCGAGACTGTAGCTCTTTTGTCTCTTATATTCTCTAAATAAATTTGATGAGGACTCTCAGTACCACAATAGCAAAGACATGGTTATAATCGCAGCGTCTGTTTGAACCGCTAAGAACAATTCGCAAACGTCTGTGTTAGAAGGATGCTGAATGTAAAAAATAAAACTTCGTTTGTCGAAATAAGGATATATTGTGCCTTTACCTCAAGTACCAGACACCGCAATGTCTGAAGACAAATGTCTTCAACTCGTGCGTGTTGCAAGTGTTGACATACTCAATGGAGACGTTGCCGCTTACTATCGGCCTTATAAACAGGCAGAAAGTCACCCAAAGGGCAATGGAGAGGGCTATGCTCACAGATCTTCTGCACGATCGAATCAGAAATGTGTAGATCCGCAGAAGAACTAAAGTCACCGACATAGCCCAAAAGATTGCTAGACTTAAGTAGCAATGGACAGGGCACATTGCTCGAAGGACTGACTGTCGATGAGGCAGTGAGGTCCTTGAGTGCGCCCGCGTACCGGTAGACGTAGTGTTGGGAGGCCTCCCACAAGGTTGACCGACGACCTGGTGAGCATCGCGGGAACCCATTGGAAGCGAGCAACGTGGGACCGATCGATGTAGAGATCGTTGGGGCAAGCCTATGTCGCGTAGTGGACGTCTTTCGGCTGATGATGATGTGCCTTTACTAAGTACATACTACTTACCATCAAGAAAATTGCTTAGAACAGAATGCATAGTTCATATTACAAGCGAACAAGAATATGAAATAAGACGAAGAAGAATATCTTTGTCTTATTCCATATTCTTGTTCATGTATAAGGCTTGGACTCGCTATTAAGAGATAGTATTTTATAAATGCGGAAATAATCCGGATGTTAGAGGAGTACAGCGTGGGGCTCATTGACTTAAGAAGCCTCGTTAGTCCGGTAATTACCAGCCCCTTACAGACTAAGAATACAATATAATATAGTGCATACAAGCCTCACTTTATAGTCAGAGTCATAAGTTTTAATCCAAAGAGGAACTATAGTTCACTTCATTATTATCTGATGATAATGATAATATAGTTCATTTATTGAATGTCAAAATGTACATGTCACTTGGATTCAAAATGCCTTGGATCAGAGAAGAATGCGTAAGGAACTCAAGTTATTTCAGGACGCGAGATCATAATGGCGAGTATAAATCTTAAACAATCGTTGTCATAGTTTGAATAACCGACATTGTTGTTATGATTACTACTTTACTGTGAAATGGGACAATACCGCTTCACCGACGATTGAAGCATTGGAAATCCTGATCATTCCTCTGTAGTCACCAAGTAAGCACAAGTTTCCTTTCTTCCATTAAACTGACAACAATATTGTACAGCTTTACATTAAGTTGGTATCAATGAAAACATGAAAGGTACTGTGAGATCGGCACAGAACGTTTCACGTAGTAAAGATTTCCACAATGATCAGCTGACTCTCAGGTGAAACCAGTTCACTCGTCACCGTCGCCATATACAGATTTCCGGTACCCGTTCGTTCTCCGGTTGACATTTAACGCCCTGACACTGACTGTGACATTATAATAGTAAAGTTTAACTGTAGCTCTTAACTTATCAGACTTTATCATTTCGGTGAAATTGCTCCAATGGAACTGGCTCACGCAGTGATCTTTGTAATACTGGTAATTTTGAACAGTAGTTCATTATGAGTTTTTAAAAGAGAATTGAGAAGATTGTTAGTTCGCGGCAAGGTTAGAAAGTGACCGTTTCAAGTTTTGTTTAATTAATTGTATTTAAACCGCATATTTCGCATATTTTCTCCACATCTCTATAGGAACTTTAATTATGCCAAAACGCTCCGTGAGCGTTACGAGTTCAAAATGGGGTGGAAAGTATTTCTTTCACTTACTAAGAATAATTTGTGTGTGAGCCCCCAGTAGAAGTTACTGTTCGGACATAATTGATATATTTTCTTAACTGAAACGAAAAGCGATATCATCATTATCAGACGACAGACATCCACTGCCGGACACAGCCCTCCCACAAAGATCTCCACATCGATCGATCCTAAGCTGCCCAAATCCAGCTGCTTCCCGCAAGCATCAGCTGGCAACACTACGTCTTCCGGTATGCGGTTGCAATTCCAGGACCTTGGTGTCCTATTGGCTGTGCCCTTCGAACGATGTGTCCTGCCCCATTGCCACGTGAGGCTAGCAATCTTTTGGACTGCGTCGGTGATCTTAGTTCTTCTCATTTCTGATTCGATCTTGCAGGGAAACCCCGAGCACAGCCAAAGGGATAGTATCTAATAATAGGTTTTTACAAATACTGATGACTCTGGCTTTTGAAATTAAACTTGCCGGATGATCACCCATCGTATTTAGTTGCTGGTTATTATATAGTTAGAAGTTCAATCTGTCTGCAGCATAGTATCTATTAAATTACCGATTTGATGACGATCTAGTTTTTTTCACAGAGCTGCTTTTTTTGGGAAGGCAGAAAGAATTTTTAGATATTAAAAAAAAACTATTATGTAGGTAATGTTATACTACGCGTATAATCTATATATATATATATATATATATATATATATATATATATATATATATATATATAGGAGATATCCTGATTCATTGACTTATCACGAAATCTCCGAAACTGTTAGACGTAAACACTCAAAATTTGGTAGAGATATTTCTTCTGTCATCTAGAAGTCAGCTAAGAATGGATTTTACAAAACTTCTTCCCCAAAGGGAGTTTTGGGGGTGTTACAACCAGCAAAGCGGGCGGAGAACAGCTGGTATTGTATACTTCTATATCTTACTCTTCGTGTAGCGAATAGTTTTTGCAGCTACCGCTTGTATATTTTTATTAGTTTTTATGCATGCCTGAGTATACTGGGTAATACTGGCTTACATAAGATAACTAGAGTCACCATGCAATTCTCACATTCAATCACCATTCAATCTCTACTTATTTAATATAGGACGTGAGCATAGTTGATAATAGATGCTCTAAACGATTTTGAAGTCTAGGTCAGGATTGGAAAGATACAAACGAAATAATCTAATACATTTGTTGAGAAAATTAAAATACCAGAGTACGGTTAACCATTACCTGATTGCAATGTTTACTAATTATTTTACGTAATAAACTAGAAATGTTAGGAATAACAAATAAAATCGTGCACCCTGCTAATTAACAAACGAGACTCTAGCTGTCACCAACTCACATTCGGCCAGTGTAGTGAGAAATGGCACAAAACCCCCTATGTGAACCCCTATATAGGACAGCCCCTAGCGCCCAGCAGCACCGCAGGTCATACTGACTATATGGAGATCTTTGGGGTAAGCTTATATCCAGCAGTGGTCGTCTATCGGCTGATGATGAATTAACCTAAAATTTTCTTTCTTTCTGTCTTATTGTGACGAGGGTAATGTGGATAGATTTAAATATCGACATATAATGAATTTAGCCTACATCCAGCAGTGGACATTTATCGGCTGACGATGATGATCAATCTCGATTTCGAATTAATTTATTATTAATTTCGAATCAAAATTTTTGATTAGATTTTTTTTTGTAAAATGGTTCCGTATATGGAGATTGTGGTCACCGCCGCTGCAACTGCAGCCGCAAGGCCGCGGCCCGCTCACGCGCCCGCTAACGACATTCTGATGTGTTTTTAAATCCACCTTCCTCTCACCGGTTAGAGGGAAACCCTGCCGTTATACATCAGCCATCGTCTTTTTACACATCCGCACTGATCTAGTCCCAAATAGTAAAAACAAAACGTTTCCTGTCTCATGCATAAACAATTACAATCTAGGTTTATCTCATCTGTCTTTTTACTCAATCTTTTATTATTTGTCTATATATATATATAATAAAAATGGGTACTGATTGTTCGCCATTCACTTGAAAACTAGTGGACATAACGCCATGGGATGTTCCCTTGGCGATATGACCATTCGATGTGGAATGATTTCTAGATGGGGTTACAGGCGATTTTTTTTTTAATTTGATAGATCTTTCATCATTTTATTTCTAATTAACTTTAATGAACATTTTCATTTGGTATTATTTATGCGGTTGCTATAGATAGTCATTTGCGGTTGCTATAGATAGTCATTTGCGGTTGCGGTTGCTCTCAAGGAATATTTCAGACTAATTTCAAGTCTAAGTTTGTATTACAGTGTTCAAAGCGGGCGAGGAACGACTAGTTTATTTATAAAACAGACGTAATCATCGTCATCATCATCAAATAGACTTACACTACTGGACATGATCATTCCTTAAAGAGTTATTATCAAATGGCATTCTTTATCAGTTTACTTTTAAACTGATATCGAGATGTAAGTGGCATAACAAGTTTAGGAGGAAAACGGGAAACATTTATATATTTTAATGGTTTCTCTTAAAAAGGGTTTTTTCAAAAGCTATTTAGTCGCTGCAACGACATGAGGTATAAATATCTTTTATAAGACTCTTCAAGTCATCAAGTCATAGAACTCTTATACCTTTTTAGCACGAAAGTCTCTTATTCATAATCTCATTCTTTAGGGGCAGCAATAAGTTCTGTGATTGTACTCGTATTATTCGATATGGTCTCCTGCATGAGATATCTATCACCAATGAACTATTGTCTACTTGGTTCAGGTTCTTTCTGCTTTTATTGCCGAGAAGAGCACACTGTTCTCTACGATGTTTTGTTTATTGTTAACAACAAGTTCGTCATATGCAAAATCTACCATTTCACCTCGGACAAACAGTTTTGAGTAACGAACAATATTATCATACAAACTGTAAATCTATCCATCCGTATGTTATTTCCGAATAACACGAAAAATGTGTGAATTGTTTAAAACAAAACAAATATACGTTAAAACATTGCTGGTCCGGTTGTAAATGGCTTGTTTAAACATACACACGTAAACAAAGAAACAAAACGGTACTCGTGTACTGTTTTAAAGCGTACATTTTAACAACACAAAAACAGAAAAAAAAACATCGCCACGGAGTCAACGTCCGTGGTCACCGACCATATAGTACATTGAAACTGTTGTGTGAATTATTCATTTAATTAAAACTTTACTTGCAACTATCCACAATACACGAAAAATGGACAAAATGGCGGAGTTAGTGCTAAAGGACATTCCCTAGTAACATAGGATTGAGTAAAGAAAAATGTTAAGATTTAATTTGCTGTAAACATTTAGGATATTACAGATAGGATATATATACTACCTGTTCCCCGCCTGTTTGCCGGCCGTGACATAGAATTAGATCTGAAATTTAGACTTAATATTTTTGTTACCGTTCCTCTGCTTGTAGTGGGTCAGGACCTTTAAGGTGCTTTACATTTACCATGACTTTCTTACTTTCTGTTTCCTACCCATTCTCATCTTTTATTCTCTCATATCTTGCATGCTCTGCTCTTCTCCCAAACTTCTTACCTCTCATTCTACATACGAATTCCTTCTACCAGTCCTCTCCTGAGTGAAGACCGTCATCACCCACTTTGTTTTCCTTTCTGATAAAGTCCTGAAAATCATAAAAGGTCATCCTCGATACATTTCCAAGACTTGATATTAGCCAGAAATACTTCCGCCCTGCGGCAATCCACCGCCCCCATAGCACCCTTCCCGTTATTAACACCTCTATAATTCCGATTGGGAAAGGAATTGTGTAAAATCCATTCTTAGCTGACTTCTGAATTACAGAAGCAACATCTCTACCAAATTTTCAGTGTTTATATGTAAGTTTGGAAGATCCTGTGATGAGTCAATAAATTTCTGGATATATGTAGTAAGCCTAATATATGTTACCATTAGTATATAATTTTTTAAATAAACTATTAAAACCTACATAGAAGAGCACTTTATTATATTAAATCAATAAATATAATAATTAATAGTAAGAAACTGTATATTCATATAAGCACATACATACTTATACGCATACATACATATATAAATATATATTTACCTAGGGAAATCAATCCAACTTGATATTAGTGCAAGTAACTTGGAAAAAACCATGAAAACCACATCAATATTAGTTTAATTTATTTTAAGCAGCGACCCTTTAAAGATCATCTCGACCAATGGAAGTCCACCGCTGGACACAGATATATTCCACAAGTCAAGGTCATGCGAATGTTCGTATGTATACACTGCGATTATTCTCTAAGATATCGGATTTTAAATATTAGAGGCATGCCAACGAGACAAACTCTCACCTCAGGTTATATCTGCGGCGACAGCACACCACCAAATTGTGCTCGTCACATTGAGTCATGACACGCAGTCTTATTGCTGCACTAATTTATGGTGTAACAGTTTAAGTAGTTACAGCGTTCAAATCGGAACACAGTAACGTCTGCACACTACTGTCGGACGGCGGAAATAGCTGCGATGTTACCTAGGGTCTTCAGAAACAGGACCTAAAACGCATACGAAATCTAAAGGAGTAGCGAGTCATAATTACCTTGTTATCTAAAAAACGTCAATTATGCAAACTACATCCGGAATCAGTAGACACAATAGTCATTTGAATAAACACTGCAATTTACGTATCGCTTATTAATTAAGTGCGAATGACGGAGTGTTGTGGAGAATAATAAGTGTAAAGTGTTAGCGGGAAGATGGACAGCCAGCACGACTCCCGGAGCTCCCGGGCCAGCGACTCGCCCGGAGACACCATGAACGATGTTTACACAGCATGGTGTAAGTTAATGAATCATCATCACCATTTCAACCGATGGACGTCCACTGCTGGACATGTTTCTTGTAATGTTCCACCAACTTCATGATTCATCATTATCGGCCGAGAGACGTCCACTGCTGGACATAGGCCTCCACTACATCGATCCATCGTGCGCTGCTCCCAAAGCTTCATCAGATCGTCGGACCACCGAGTGGGGGGCCTGCCAACGCTGCGTCTTCCGATACACGGTCGCCATTCGCGGACCTCGATGCGCCATCGGCTGTCATGAATACCAAATTATATTACCTACAGTCTAGTTTACCACACAGTTTATCTACCCCTATTTTGTGACCACTTAGTTACGTTCAATGTAAGTTCTTTTTCAATTTAACATCAGCTCTACATTTTGTTCGATAACGTGGTTATGATTTTCGGTTTTTTTTTTTATAGTAAAATCAAAATTATTTACATTTTAAAGTTTTTAACTTACAATTCCCTTGATGTTATCAAGGACATTAATTACCGGAGTTCCTATATCTAGTATTACAATTATAATTTCTTTCTCTTCATATTCATCATCACCATCATTATCAGCCGTTAGACGTCCACTTCTGGACATAGGCTTCCTCCAAAGATTTCTACATCGATCGGTCGCGCGTTGCCCGCATCCAGTGGGTTCCCGCGACTCTCACCAGATCGTCGATCCACCTTGTCAGGGGCCCCCCAACATTTTTACATTATCTTTACAATATTATACTTTTATAATTATACTATATATCAACGTTATTTCGATATAAACACTTGGTGACTGAAGTAACATAAATTTAACCAGGATGCACACGTATCTATGTCCATGGACCGTCGCTGCTTGTGATGGTGATTATGATGATATACGTATCCGTATTTTTGTCGCTCCTAATCAGATTTAATTCAGTTTGATTTTAATTATGTTATTTGTACTTTTAAAATATTAAGTATCTAAACCTGTTATTATAACATATAAATACATATACACTTTTTTAAAAATTGGCTGCTAAGAAATTCCTGTAGGCATTAAACTTTCCTTTTTGTATACCCATTGTAAGGTTCTTTTATAGTTTTTTTTTTTATTTTAAATGAGGTAATACATAAATCATTAAAAGAATTAATGATAGGATATTTGAAGACAAACAAATTGCGATTGTCCTTAACAATTTCAATCCAAGCAGCGTCACATGTCTTGCACAAGCGGCGCACATACAGCAATCTGCTTCCCCATTACACGATATCGCGGAACAATAGGGACGAGAATCGCGTGGAATGCTTGCCGTGCACAATTGGACACGCATTGTTCGGGGACAATGAGATGTCAACACTTGTAAGGCACCGGGCTTGCAAATCGGTTCCGTTTGGGACATGACCTGAAAATTAACCGAGCGACAGCACTGCAATGAGAAAGAGATTGCATGAAAATATTCAGAACATTTTTATAAGAACGTAAAGGCTTGCATTATATAATAAATAGCTTTCTTCTAATCACATACAAAAGTAGCCACATTAACATTCACACACGTTCATCCAACACACACAAGAAACTCGCTGGACTAACGGTTAGAGCGTGCGGCCTTCATTCCGTAGGTCGCGGGTTCTAATCTCGGCACGTACCGATGACTAATACTTAAGTTATGTACATTTGTGAACTTTAATAACAACAGCTAAGTTCAAATGGTGAAGGGAAACATCGCGAAGAAACCTGCACATGGATTAGAATTTATTCTAAGGTGTGTGTGAAGTCACCAATCCGCATTGGGCCGGCGTGGTGACTGTGGCCCATCGCCCTCGTGTTGGAGGTAGGCCTGTGCCCCAACAGTTGGGACGTAAATTGGCTGTTGAATCCGACACACACGTACATATCTAAAATAAATTTCCCTTATAACTTTACTCCAGGAGTCATCTCCTGTCTTTCTATAACAAGTAAATTTTCCTCGCCATATATCCATCTTTCCTTTGGCTTACCATTTGGTCTCCCATACAGACTAAAGATAAGATACAAATCAAAATAAAGGTAAGATAAAATGCAGATAAAAATACAGATGTAGGTAACTTAACTTCCATCAGTAAGACGTTGGTAAGACAAGCAGCTTTTAAAACCTTCTATATTATATTTTTCATGCAAAAGGCAACTTCTTGATCTGAAAACGCTATGTATAAAAAGTTTTAAATTTTATATATTTATTTTCAGATGAGATGCTAGAAGCTGAAGGCGCCGGGCTCCCGGCTCGCGTTGCCGAGCTGGAGGTGCGGTGCGCGCGGCAGGCCGAGGAGCTCCTATGCCTGCGCTCGACCCTAGCCGACGCATTGCGGCGCCTTAATGCGCTCGAGGGCAGAGCACCCGCCACGCCACAAAGAAATGGGTCCTACACAGGTAAGCGGGAGACTACTTCCATGTGTACTTACAGTTCAAAGAGAAGCTCATGATTCAATCCAGTCGATAGAATGAGCTGATAATAAGCTTATAGGTTTATTTCCGTTATAAACCAATACCTAAGTAATATATCTCTTGCAGGAGATCGTCTAGATAAGTAACAAATTAACATTTCCGCAGCTAAGCTTTTGTCCGGTTTGTATGGTACTTCATACATTAAAATTATTTAGATGAGAGTCTCAAGACAAGCAGACATGGGATCATTGTCAGATGCAAGTACAGCACTTACTACCCACTACAATATAAATCACAGTCGTATTGGAAACAATTTGCTGATCGCATAAAAAGAAGGTTCAATATTTCCTCAAGTATTGAACCTTTTTTTTGTTTCGGAGAGAAAATCTTTGAAAGATACCCTGCTTCTAAGGGGAAGTCAGTGTTATGTGAGATACTCACTACAACCCGCTCGGTGGTCTGCATCAGTGCATTCGGAGGGGCTCCGGGATCTCTTATACTCGTAGAACCCGCCGGTGCCCCTCTACATTTTGTGTTGGCTCGTTTTTATGGAGGAGCCTAACCCTCCCGGGCAACATCACTGAGCCATACGGTATCCCACGCAGGTTCGCTTGTTGAGCGATAAGGGCCCCACCCTCAAGGTCCGCAAAACTCCTAGACCCTGTAGTCTACTTCTACGATAGGCAGGGCTTACCTAAGTGCTATTCTTACTAGCCCGCGACTACAGTGCTCAAGTATTGAACCTGTATGAACTGACAACTGACTTTACTCTTTTCGCTCTGTTTGGACGATTGCCTATCACGGTATGTTTAAAGGAAACTAATGCAGTTCCCATTACATACGAGTAAACAGATTCTAAATGTTGTGGGAAGCGTTCATTCCCACGGTGGTGTACTTGATATCCGTCATGATATGACCTGGCACCGACTTTCAAAATACTCTATTGTCTACCTATGGGAGTACTATTCAATATATTCCTAAACAATTAGTAAGATATCAATCGATGAGAACTGTTAATATTTTTCAAGCCGGCCAAAGGAAGATTGCGCCAGAGCACAGATCGTGCTTTAAAACAATAGTTCCTCGGAGCCATGTTTTGACATGTCACAGAGTACTATAGAAAAACTTTCTAAAATTAGGTTTGAAGGGACCTATATACTTCGAGGCAGTACTAAGGACGCCGAAAGAAATAATAGAAAAATACCGAACGGCACGCGGACGTTTCCACAAGCCAGGTATCAGATGAGCAGTAAGAGTCAATATGGCTATCAAACGCTTAACATCATCAGAAAACAGAAGAAGAAAACTTAATTTTTTTTATTCTACGAAGCAACGAGTCAAAGCAGGACGTTCACCTGTTGATATTTAGGATTATATATACTGCTTCACATTGCACTCGTCGCATTGAGACATTTGATGTTGAGTCTCGTTACACCAGTAATTTCACTAGCTACAGCTCCTTCCAAACCGGAACACAGTAATGTTAATACATCACTGTTTGTCGTCAGAAATAGCCGCTGCCTCCCTAGGTACCAGTGCTAGATACCACCTTATCTAGACGGTCTTCGGCAACAGAGACCTATCACAATAAAAACTATCTCTGAGTATATTTTGAAGATCGTCGATCTCTTTCTTTGATACCATGAAAAGAGATAAATGTTTAATGGAGCAATAATCTGAGATGGTGAATCGGATATTTACCAAGTAATAATGATTAAGATGTCCATTACTGAAAATAGAGAATATTTATTCAACCCCCTGAAATGAAATATATCTAAATACGAGTATATAATGATTTTGTCTTTATTCCAGGTACTACCGGCACACCAACGCGAGAGATTCGTTTGAGACAACCCTCCTACAGAGAAACCGCTAAGAGGACCTCCAGCTACGGGTCCAGCGTATCATCACTACCACAAAGGTAAACCCTTATGAGATTTAATATATACCTTTTAATCACAACGCATATATCTTGTAAACCTCTTAACACCAGCCTTCACTTGATGATGTGATACGTTTACCCGTAATGATGAACTGCTTGTTAAACGCTATTCTTTTTTCTTTGGAAATCATCGATAGTCACCCTGCTTTTGGGGGAATATAGGGTTATGTGAGATTCTCATTCACTAAAACTCCTCTCGGTGGTCTACATCAGTGCATTCGTAGAGGCTCCGGGATTTCTTACAGAACGCACCGGTGCCCCTCTACACTTTGTGTGAACACGTCTCTGAGAAGGAGCCTAATCCTCCTAGGCACCATCGCCGAGCCATACGGTGTCGCACGCAGGTTGGCTTGTTGAGCGATGAGGGTCTGTCCTCCCCATTAGGTCGCGAACCTCTTTTAGTCGTCTTCTACGACATGCAGGGCTTGACTTAGTTTTACTCTAAGGGTAAATTAGGTAATGTTGATGATGACGATATACGTAAAACTTCATCAAGTTTCATTTAGACTTGTAGTCAATTATGGACTATGGAATGTATGTTTAGTTACTATACGAGTATGTACTTGTGTTGCAGACGCGGTCCCCAGCACCAGTCGACGGGGTCCCTCCAGTCGGACTCGCCAGCATCCTCGTCCTCGCTGTCGCCGGCGCCGTCGCCGTCGCCGCGCGCCACGCCCGCCCCGCACCTTGCGCCGCACCCGCCGCAACCCTACAGGTATACACAAAACTACCTCGCCGTTTAATCAATATTAATTGTTATATTTTTTTTAAACAATGAACCAATATTGGAGCTCGATTTTATGTCATTATATATGACAAGTGGCCATCAATGTGGAAGCTCTCTTTCTTAGAATACTCCAGTTCATTACTATCAGGTTAATGCTCGCCACGTTGCTTCCTTAAATAAAACCTACTGTTACATCTTAAGCTGTCGATGAGCAGAATCAAAACATCCTATCACATCATTCTTGCACTATTAGGTGCAGAACCAAGGTAACTCTATCGTAAAGGCAACTTAGTGCATCTCCAAGTGCACGTTATCGGTGGAAGCCCTAAACGAACCCGATAATGACGGCAAAAACGAAGATGTCTTGGGTTTTTTGTCTTAGACTGGACTTCCTACTGCCTTAGAACTACACTAGGATTTCCTCTGAGACGTGTTTAGGTGAAATGGAGTGCACTAGTGATTTCTGCTCAAGATCACCAGTGGAGATTTAGTGGGTGAAAATCCCACATAGCATTGACGTCTTTCCAGAATAATTTCAAAGAAATTAAGAATGATGAAGTGAAATGTTTACTTTTTACTCGCCCATCGATAAATATCACTATTATAATTTTGATTACTGCCTATAATATTATGTTAGTCTAAAGTGGATTGATATACACTGTAGGATATAGCTGAGAAAAAAAGTTAACTGTAATCTATTTTGTTTGCGTCAATTTTATAAAGACACACAAACATCTTCATCAGCCGATAGACTTCCACTGCTGGACATAGGCTTCTCCCAAAGATCTCCACATACTGTCAGCATGGCCTCCGTTGTAGAGGTTGATATGGGGGATGTGAGCCATTTTCCACCACGTTGGCCCAATGCGTGTTGGTGGGAGCCAGAGTCTCGTTTGTTGATTAGCAGGGTGCACCACGAGCAGGTGAGGTGTACTTGGATCCTTAGAGTTGTTGTGCGGGACCCCTAGTAAATTACACAGTTTGTTTTTGCAGTTAAGATTTATCTTAAACATAAATGTCTGTGTCTATTGTAAGAATAAGTAATAAAAGTTAATAAACTTAAGTATTATAACATGTGACAAAACTATGTATAGATGATGCTGTTTGCAAAGTATCAAAGATACAAATACATATGATTAAGTCTTTGATTCTGTCACTAACCGAAAGTGTGTAGACTGATACGACCAACCCTATTAATGTTCTTACTACTTGAGCTCTGGATCTTCTCACCGAAGGACGGAATCACAACTGTTTATCCACCACGCTAGCTAAATATTGGTTTAAATTTATCACATATCTGCGGAAGCTATTCTTGGAATATGACAGTATCCTCTCAACCTCTTCCATTACCGGAAGCTGAAACTCAGTGGGGATCGATCCGTGTCATACAAACCGAGTTATTACAGCTTTCGATATAAGGTCATAAATAGAATATAGTAGTTATTTGATTTATTTATACCTCACTAGCGCCCTTAGTATTTAGTTAACGTGTAGTACATATTTACCGGAAGTATCATCATAACTTTTGTTTCATATGTAGTAATGTATAATGAGCGGCGGAACATTTTAAAATATAAACTAATAGTTTTTGCAAGCGTATCATTTTACATGAGAGAAAAATACAGCATCTCCGCAGCATCCATCACATAAAAATAATCGTATGAACATTCAAAGAGGATCCATTTATAAGTTCCTAAGGTTGATCCTGTGGCAAAATTTCTGTAAAACCGGCACCTGGTAGACAGCGCAGGCAATGATTTGACGACGTAAAGGATTGGACCGGGTTTAAATACCATCAGTTAAAAAAATAGCTGATGATTTTGGTTCTCCCATCTGATCGCCAAGCTTCAGTTTGAGGAGGCACCTAACCAGGACCATCAAACAAAAACTTATTTTACTGCCATCTATGTTATTATACCTGTACTATATTTACTTAATACTTGGTTCCCTTTGTTGTTTAACAAGTTTTTATCAATTACAGTTTAATTAAAGAAAACTATTATTATAACATACACAATTATTAAATGATCAGTAAAAAAAAAATTAACATTTCAAATAACTCGTGTCCAGTAAATTGATTTTCCGTCGCTCATTGATTAGTTGACTACTGCTTTAAGTTAGAATGCTTATGACATACATTAAACTTGTGAATAACGTTGACGTAAGAAATGTACACAAAAATCTAGTGCCGTATTCTACTTAAGATTAAGTGATGTCTGGTGAGTGCTTAGTTTTATTATAGCAAAGAGAGTTTTAGTTAGTGATTTTACTAGATCATTCAATGATGAAGTTTGCGCCGCCAGTTAGACAACCATAGCGGCTTCGTCTAACTTAGGACTATTACTAGATCAAGGTTACTTACTATTATATTACTTTGGTAATAAATAAACCAGTCTCATGGAGTTCCTGAACTACTTCTTAATAAAATAAAATTACTGTTGGCCATATTAACCAAAGACAATCCAAGAAGGTAAAGCAGCTGCTATTTGTCGAACAGTAGTATGCAAAGTACTATTTGGTTTGAAGGACGTCGTAACGTCTTATAACTCATGGCTACTTTTAAATTAATGCATCAGGTGGTGGTAGTAAGTTTCTATTGCCAGAGACCCTCTTAATACCACTGCAGCTCATATTTCCGCCGCCGAACAGCCGTGTGCACACAATACCGTGTTCCGATTTGAAGGACGCTGTAACGTGATATTACTGAGGTAAGGGATTCAACATCTCATGTCTCAAGGTAATGAATACAATGTGGTGTAGTGTATATTATGAGCAGGTGTTTCACTTACCATCAGGCGAAAGTGCTAATAACATTGTTTACCTGTATTAAAAGAAAGATACAGCGTCAACATTATTCCGTCGGAGTCTGTAGGGTTGTGCAATGTGCTAGATCGCGCAATAACTCCACCTCCAGCAACCAGAGCGCGCACGGGAACAGCCTCACCAAGCGCTGGAGCTCGACCGGGGACTTCGGCGCGCAGGGGCTCCTAGCCAACAGCAGGTCAGTGTCCCCGCTTACTGCACAACCATCATTATTCAATACATACTGTAGTTTTCTTATAAGGATATCATTTACTTTAGTAAATCCTAATTAATTACATTCGATTAAATTTTAAAAAAGGTTTGCTTATAGCACCTAAAGCATTCAATTACCGGTAACAGCATTACCGTCCAGTGCTACAACAGGGATCAATATAGTATATTTATTATTTATCAGATTATCATGCCGTTGTAGTTAAAGTTTCCAAAGTTTAAAAAACACTATAGGAGCAGTGGATGATAATTATAAAAATAATTAGTATGTAGTTACCATAAATAGTATTCTTATTTTATATGGATTACAATTGTTGAATAATACCTGAAGTTCCACGCTCACCATGTAACTGCTGATATGAGGAGTACTCCATATTGAAAAATCTGATAGGCCTCCCCCACAGACTACCACACGATCTGGTAAGGATTCATATGGGTAAATTTGGGCCATTACCCACCACGCTGGCCTAATGCGGGTTGGCGGGTGCCAGAGCCTCGTTTGGTTATTAGCAGGGTGCACCAGGAGCGGGTGAGGTAGGCTTGCATCACGTGAGTTGTGCGGAAACCTTTACACCGTTACATATTTTGTTATAATCATAACATAACAAAAAAACGTTATCAATGTAACTTCAAGAAGATTAGTTTCTTTTTTCCCGTTTGTATACTGTATGTTTTCTTTCGGTAGACCTGGCGAAGCTAAGCCAGCTCCTCTGCTGTTCGTCCATCTAACTTGTGTTTCTGTTCGTCTCTAGATTTACAACAACAAAGTCGTTGCTAAATTTGTACTCTAAGCCGTCGCAAAACGGGCCTATATTGAAACACGGGTAAGTCCTGTAATGTTCTACGGTGGTGGTGCTGTACGGTGAGGGGGGCGTGCGTCCGGTGGTTGGAGAAAGCTTACCTGTAAATCCTATATTAACTCATTAAAATCTTCTGGTGGTTTTAGACTAATCATTCATGTTATAAGTACTTACGTATACCTTGTGTTAACAATTTATCTATATTCTATCAGGTTTCCTTTCTTGGTGCTTTCAAGATGTATGGCTAGCTTATCTTCATTTATTCATACTCATTTTAATGTTAATTCTTAAATCTTACAACTCCATCGTCAGTTCCCATGAGATATCAAAGGTACAGATAATGAAACGATATAATATATTACGAACTGAATCGTTATTTATCACTTGTGCTAGTTTAAGGTATTGTATCGACTTTCAATTATTAGAGTTCACATCATTGCTTTGGAGGACGATCCGGGATATTTAGCTCGTATTATGATTTGGAACTATACTTCGAGACCATGACCACGATTTTAATAATAAGTAGCTTTCTGATCCTAGAATAAAGTTCCCTCACTGCCAGATACGGTTCTATTTGTCATTTCTTTTGCACAGAAATATTTGATAATAATATTGGTTAATACAGAGTTCACCCTAAAAGTAGTGATTTCAAATCGAATGACCGACACCCATTCAAGAAACGTATACAGATAATTATTATATTTTGTTTTATTAAACAGGAAGCGAGGAAGCAGATCCAAGTACGTTTCATTTTAACAGAATATTGTGCACACTACACTTTATTATATTGGTCGAAATATTGCATAAATATCTCTAAATCTCTCCCATACAGTCACTCGTACATGTACATGTATATGTATTACAATGGTGTTATACTTAAAGGAAAGGAGGTACACTTAAGGAGATAACAATCATAGGTGCCGGTAATGTACCAGACATACATTTCTGATTAAATACCACATAATTAAAATATTGGTTGGAAAGTAATATGTGGAATCGGGTTGGCGGGAGCCATAGCCTTGTATATTGATTAGCAGGCTGCACCACGAGCTGGTGAGGTTAGCTTGGGTTCTGGGAGTTGTTGTGCGGGAACCCTTACATAACTGAACATAGAGTGTTATGTTTATAAAAAATTTATTCACCTAATGTAAATATTACTTAACACAACATTTTTGGTGTCTCTTCTTAAGAGTTACGATTAATCGTTACATAAGTATCCAAATAATGTATTATATTACTGTATTGTAGTGTTTAAGAAAAATCTCAAAAAGACACATACCCTATTAAGTAAAAATCTGTAAAATAACGTTTTTCAATAATACATCCATATTACAAAAATTAAATTTTCAACGTAACGCATATGATATATACAACATAAAATCGCACGAATTGTCTCGGCTGTCATATGAGCAAGCTTCTTTTTTTTCATGCTTCTAGGGGGAAGAGTAGGTTATGTGGGGATTCTACCCACTAAAACCCCTCGGTGGTCTCCGTCCGAGCATTAGGAGGTGCTCCGCGATCTCCTACGGAACGCACCGGTGCCCCCATGCACTCCTGAGGCTCGCTTATTGAGCTCCGAGGGCCCCCACTCTCAAGGCTCACGAACCCAAGGACCCCTATAGTCGCCTTGTACGACAGCCAAGGAATACCTTAGCTCGATACTACATCATCATATTTCGAATACAATCCTGTACCCCGATACTGTCATTGCATCAAATTGTTTTCCTCGTTCAGCTACCTGTTTTTCTTCAATCAGCGACGTCAGGTCATGCACAATGATTCACTATACCTAAGTATATATATTACGTTATCTTTTGACGACACTTGCAACAAAACCGCCATTACTACGTCGCATTACATTAAACGTACGTACGTATTGTACATTGCCGGTTTCGTTTGCAATCAATTTGTATATTACTGGTAGTATGTTCTTATTACCGTCTAGGTAGGTACCATCGCAACGCCTATTGCAGCCGACAAACAGCAGTATGCAAACATTACTGTGTTCCAGTTTAAAGGCTACTAGTGTAATTATAGAAGTAAAGAAACTTAAAATCGTATGTCTGAAGAAGACGAGCAGTGTGGTGTTGTGTATATCATACTAACTAGCACCCACATTGTTATGAGTACGTGTATCACTTACCATCACGTGAACGTCCCACTCGTTGCTTCATTTAGTAAAAAAAATCTGACCTGACGTTTAGTTTTAATATAACATACATCTAACAGGTGTGACTACATTCATTTCTCTGTTTACTGGTATTAGGTCTCTGTTGCTAGAGACACCGTCTAGGTACCACGTAGCGCTTACTGTAGCCGACAAACAATACTGTGCAGACATTACTGTGTTCTGGTTTTAAAGACGTAACTATCACTGGTGGTAGTGTCTGTTTTGCCGAAGACCGTCTAACCACCGCAGGTCCTAATGCAGCTAACAAACAGTACTGTGCAAACATTACTGTGTTTCTATTTAAATAGCGCTGTAGGTAGTGAAATTACTGAGGTAACGAGGTTTAACATCTTATGTCTAACCATTTTAACTAGCGCCATACTCGTGTCGTTGCTTTATTGTATAAAAAAAATCTTCACATTATAGAGCACCGATGGATATGAAACAACGTTGAAGGTCATTTAGTTGTTAACACGTAACGTCGTCGGAGCGGTGCCTGCGAGCGCGCAGTCCGAGACCGCTCGTCGCACTGGCCGGCTGTACGGCCCGACACCGCGTCCTCGGCCGGTTTTAAAAAGTTACATCCGCGCGTTCCATACCTTTGCCCCTTTTACAATATTTTTAACAAACAAACCTGTCATTATTTCACCGCGATGGACGACAGGTAAAAAGCTCGTATCACGCAATAACCACTATGATCAAGTAGATTAGATAACGCTTGTTATATTTTATTTTTAGATTTATTCTCATGTAGTCAGTCAGTCAGTCTACTTTGTGGAAGCTCCGCGTGTGGGCGTCTCTTGGGTTTGCGAAGTGGATTTTTTTTTAAGAAATAAAGATGTCGTTCACTCCAATGTAAGTGGGAGTTTGAATGCATTTGCTATGTAACCGAATATTTTTAACCTGTCTTTATTAGACTAAAAGCATGTCGTTTGTGTTTTATCCTCGTTATTTATGTTAATTACAAATTTAAATGTTATTTTAGGTATGAAAAATGATAACGAGTGTAATTTCATTTACTGTTATCATATATGCGAATAATATTAGTCGAAATTTATTTTAATAGTTATTAATTGCAATGAAGCAATCCCTCGTATTTTACTTACATAAATTTCTACGATGGCCATGTTTTATAATTATCTTATGGGAACTTTGTTGATTATTTCCTAAAAATGGACTAACTATAACAGCTTATTGTATATAACACGCAATACCAGTGTACAAGCTCACCTACTAACACGGTATAGGCACAAAATAACTTTTGAGACCCTGTTTAACTTGTATGTGACTCACGCTTCATGGGAAAGTCGGTTTAATGTTTTGTAACAGTTAATTCACCGAGATAACCCATCGAGCTGCTTTGTATTGTGGACAGTTTCTGTTGTATTATTTCCTTCAGTAAATTACTCTCGACCTTGATAGAAGTAAAAAATACGCAAGACATTTCTGGTGCAAAAACATTTTATTTTATTCATTCATACAAAAGTAATTCATCGTCATCATCAGCCGATAGACGTCTACTGCTATACATTGCCCCCCCCCCCCAGACTTCTACGTTTAGGGTTAGGTAGTGGTTTACATGGGGGGATTTGGGACATTTCCCACCACGCTGGCTCAATGCGGGTTGGCGGGAGCCAAAGCCTCGTTCGTTGATTAGCGGGGTGCACCACGAGCTGGTGAGGTTGACTTTGTTCCCGTGAATTGTTGTGCGGGACCCCTTACACTCCAAAAGTAATTAGTAAAGTATTATTAATATAATTGTTCTCTAGGTATCATGACCGTTTTGGTTATTTTATATGTAGTAGCGGTTCCCGCACCTTTTGCTGTCCACAACACTCCCACAGTTATTTTTGGGGTTAATATTTTGTAAAATTTTTAATTGACTTATACTTGGCAAAAGGAATATTCCTATCATAAAATAAGTCTCCAGACTTTGGTGCTCCAAATGTATCAAGATGAGTCCTCCTCTACATAAGTGGAAATCCCATATATATTCATAGATTATATTTTGTCAATATTCGCCAATGCTCCTAAGGCATCTTGTAACGAATTTACTTCCATGTTCATTATTTATATATGAAATTGTAGGTAGTTTTAAAATTATTATTCTTTTTCTGTATATCGCTATTACGTAATTCTCGTACGACGCCTCTGATGAAATTACATTGCGACACTCCAACATACGAGTATAAGGGCTTGGCCCAGGGTGCGGTGCGCGGACCTGAAAAACTAGATTACGTAGGACTTATCTTACAAACATGCATTGACTAAAGAATATAATGTTATTAAGACAATTGTAAAGGTTTCCATCTGTTTGAAAAAAATTCTCTTTCTTTAATATTGATCTTCTTTTTACATTGTATTATAACAGCTCAAATGTTTGTTTAAAAATATAATAATAAGCTTTTTTTACTATTGTCTACGCTATACCCGCATAACGTTCGTTATATACGTGTTCTCGTTATCACACATGTATATAACATAATATATAAAACCCTTAACTAATGATCACCAGCAATGCATCGACATGAACACCTTAGCAACAGCAACCGAGTGCCTAACAGTGTTTCCACGCTTTTAACTAACAAACAACAACTATAGTTCAATATCATAACAGCAGTCGCAACAGTTAAACCTTTAATTAAATATATTTTTAATTAATTCATACAATAACAACGATTTTAATCAAGTTATTTATAACAGAAACAACTTGAGAGTTAAAGTGATAAAGCATACTCATATTTCCCTTAAACAAATGTATAAATAGTGTAAAATGTTTCAACCCTTTAATAATTACTAAATGTATTATCAAAAGATATTTCTATTACAAAGCTTTCGACTAATACAAACGACATTATTATATTAAAGTGAATAAGATTAAGTTTACGCTAACCGCCCGTTAATTTCAGTACACACACCTGTCAGTACAATGAAGAGGAGGGGTCCATGCGTATGTTCTTGCGCGGCCGGCCCGTGGTCCTTTACGGGCCCTCCGACCAGGATGACCTGGACCCCGCGAAGGTGGCTCCACCGCCGCAGAGCAAGCTCAAGTTAGAGTGGGTATATGGGTACAGGTGAGTGCTACCTTCTAGTTTCTATGCAACAGTGTACGGGTGATACATTATCCGATTAATTGGTGGTAGAACCCTTGCAGCTTTTATATCTGCCGCCAAATAGTAGTGTACAAATATTACCGTGTTCCGGTGCGAACGGAGCTGTAGTAGTGTAATTTCTAACGTATGTCATAAAGCGACAAGCAAAGCAACGTGGTGAATGGGAATAGGAGCTGCTATGGTGCCTATCTTTTTTTTATTATCGCGGGGGAAATCTTAAAAGATACTCTGCTTTTGAGAGGAAGACGAGGTTATAGGAGGCTTGTACCCATTAGAACCCCCTCGGTGGTGTCTCTCAGTGCATTAGGTGGAGCTCCGTGATATCCTACGGAACGCACCAGTGCCCTCCTGCACTCTGGCTAAAATATTCCACGGAGGGCCAAGCGAGCCTTAGGAGTACGGCAAATGCATGGTAGCATAGCTATGGCTAATACATATGCTACCATGCATTTGCCGTACTCCTAAGGCTCGCTTATTAAGCTCTGAGGGCCTCTACCCCCAAGGCTCACGAACCGGAGGACCTTTTTTGTCGCTTTGTATGACAGGCAGGGAATACCTTGGTCCTATTCTTAATTGCCCGACACTACAGGGCTGATGCGGTTGTACTTACCTGGTATCCGTGAACAGAGACCACCACCAGAAAACAATTATTAAGATAAAAATATTATCTCTAGAAAATATTTACCTGATACAGCATAATTAACATAAGTCGCTTCCATTTAAAAAAAGAAGTAGTTGTAGTCCCTTTTCAATATTCCTTTCCCCTTTCTCCTTTTTTTTATCTTCTTCAAAACCTATCACGTGATCATCTGTTGGACTCTACAGCTATATATCACCCAAAACTTATCACATCATATCTCATGCAGCTGCATATTTTTGTATAGGTATACCACTAGGTCTAGATTGTTATCACTGTATACTCTAATAGGCGCATGCCTATCAGTAACAGGCTTTTTTATCAGAAAGCCAATTATACCAAAACTGAACTAGTAACGCATTTATGGACTACGTATCGTGTATAATGTTGGACCGACATGCGATGGTGGTAACAGCACTAAATAAGTGATTAGAGGTGGGCCATGACGTTGCCGTGTTCAGGCGTGGTTCGTAATTGATGGAGGCAATCCGTTTCAACCTTGGACGGAAGCGAGTCAATACTTCGTCCTCGTAACAATGGTATTTTGTCGCATCTATAAGTAATATTATGATATATACCCAAAGCTATTATAGAATAAAAATGTCTAGGTATCCACTGGTGTTAGGTCTTTGTTGTCAGAAACCGTCTCAATGGGTACCACTGCAGCGTCCATTGCAGCGGACAAACAGTACTGTGTTCTGGATTGAAAAGTGCTATAGCTATAGAAATTAATGAAGTAACGGAACACAATATTTAAGGGGAACGTTCATCTGATGGTAAGTGATATGCCTGGCCGTAAAACGTGGCACTAGTTAGGATGGTATACACAATATCGCATTGTACTCATCACATTCACACGTAAGATTTTATGTGTCGTCACCCCAGTAATTACATGCGCCATAGCGCCCTTTAAACCGGAACACAGTAATGTTTGCATACTGCTGTTTGTCTACTGCTATAGGAGCTGCAGTGGTACCTACCTAGACTGTCTCCGGCAACAGAGACCTACCACCAGTAAACATCATTATATTGATAATTATCGCCATACAATCCATAGTGGAGTTATGTATATGTGACCGTGAAAGACTGAAATCAGAAAATGTTGACATTCACCGGTGAATGTCGACAAACACCAAATGCGTCGGTGAAAGATCGAATATTTCATTGCATTCTTGTACGTTCGGACCCTCACCGGTGTATGTCGACAATCACAGATATGCTCTGGTGGAGGTCGAAAAGAGAGGCGGCGACAAAGACGCGACTGGCTGTTTGTCGCCAAATCCGCCAAATCTTTTGTTCTGGTGGAGTTTCCCGCCAAATCCTGGCGACTGGATGTTTCTAGCCAAAGCCTTTGTGCTTACGAATTCAGTCAGCTTTGTAAATCCTAAGCATATGCAAGGTTCGATGGTGAGAGCAAAGTTATCTAATTTTTTTTTCTGATTTCCTGATTTACATAGAATGGATACTGCAGTGTCCTGATGTTTTTCTTGAAAACTTAAATGTATTAATTGCGGGTAAACGAGAAGACAATTGCATTTATTTTTCTCGAGAAAAGTACTCTAAAATACTTTCTGAAGTGGTTTCTGCTAAAACTAAGTGCAACACACCTTCGGATTATAGACGATTAAAACGTTTTGATGTTTTAAAACATTTATGATGAAAAGAAGTTAATTGTACCAATAAAACCAGGAGAAACGAATATACAGTATTATGTTACCAATGAGGAATTGTTCAGTATACTATATGAAGCTCACATCAGGATAGGCCATGAAGGAAGAACACGTATGCTTAAAGAGTTGCAAAATAAATACAAAAATATTACATATGAAGTCGTAATGTTGTATTTAAATCTATGCAACATAAACACAGTACACCTAAGAAAGGTATTGTTGTGAAACCAATGATCGGTTCTGAGTCAAACTCAAGATGTCAAGTTGATCTGATAGATCTGCAGTCAAACTCAGATGGTGAATATAAGTTCATAATGGTGAATCAAGATCATTTAAGTAAGTTTGTCCAGCTACGACCTTTGAAAACTAAGAGGGCTGAAGAAGTAGCGTATCACGTTCTTCCAATATTTTGAACATTTGGTGCTCCAGCAATATTGCAATCGGATAATGGTAGAGAATTCAATAATCAAGTCATATCCGAAATATGCGCTATGTGGAAAGATGTTAAGATAGTTCATAGAAAGCCTCGTCACAGTCAAACACAAGGCTCAGTTGAAAGGGCCAATCAGGATATACAGAATATGCTAACTGATTGGATGAACGATAACAATACTAATAAATGGTCAAAAGGTTTACCCTTTGTTCAATTTGCTAAGAACACCACATACCACGAAGGAATACGCCAAAGTCCTTATGAAGCCATGTTTGGCATTAAAGCGAAAAGAGGCATAGCACCGTCTTTTTTGCCTAGCGAACAAATCGCAAGTATCGAAACTGAGGAACAACTTGAAGAAATCACCAATACTTTTGAAAAAAATTTGAGCGGTAGTCAAACCGATAACCAAACTCCAAAGAAAAATAGAGAAAAGGACTTACGATCTACCACGTCTTCACATCAAGTTCTGAATGAAAAACACGAGTTAATTTCTATAGAAAGAGCGGCCGCGAAAGAGGATCTTCTACTGCAAGTAACAAAAACGTTGCGAACCTCACAAAATCAATTTCCTCCTGCTCGAATTGGTGATAATGTACGAATACAAGACCCTGATGTCGACCGTGGTCGTGCAGATAACCGAAATGTGTTAGCGGTTGTTGTTGGAATGGAAGACTCCAACATCTATAAACTTGCAAACGAAAATGGTACTCTCGATCAGCTTTACACACGTAATCAGTCCGAAATTTGTAAAGACAAACTTCTTTCCATAAATAAGATTTCTTTTCAAGAAATTTCGCTGAGAGAAGCAGCTGCAGCTAATTCGAGAAGCTGCGGGCAAGGCTATGCACGGTGTCATTGCAAAAGGAAGTGTTCCACAAATAAATGCAGTTGTAAAGCAGGGGCCTCTTGTGCAATTCAGTGTCATAATAGTTTAAGTTGTTGCAATAAATAAGATTTGATTCACATAATTTAGTAAGTTTTTAACTTCTATTGTATTCCTTTCTCATTTTGATTCTACTGTGTGTTTTAAGTTCTTATTTATTTCTCTCAGAAAGAGAGGCGCAAAATTTATCGCGACTGAATCATGGAGAAAAAAATATAAATTTCGGACATGTTCAATATTCACCATTAGTGCATGGTGAATGTCGACAATAAGGGTATTTAGCAAATATTTCGGACATACACCAAGCGATGTGAATGTCGACATTCTTCAGATTTCGGTGTTTCACCGTAACATATACATATAATGTGGTAACGGTAAAATAATAACTGTAAGGGTGGGGGGCTGTTACCTTGTAATTTTCTATTCCATAAATAATTCCACGAGGTATTGTCTGTGTCAGTACTTCATTATTCCAACTTCACACACCACTCCCGTATATTGTTTTAATCCGTAGGGAAATCACACACTTTCTGGTCAAACTGCAATTATTGTTTACTGTGCTAGTTACTGCTTAATACATTAAAAATGTATAGGAGGATACTTAGACATATTTTTTTTTATTCAATTTGACGACGAGACGAGCTGGAGTTAACCTGATGAGATGTGATACACCTGCTTGCAACATGGCATAAGTAAGATGACACGCACTATATTACATTGTGCTCGTTGCCTTGAGACATAAGATGTCTCATTACCCGTGTAAAATTACACTAGCTATAACGCCCTTCAAACTGGAACATAGTAATGTTTACACAGTACTTTGTCAGCTGCAATAGGAGCTGCTGGTACCTACCTAGATGTTCTCCGGCAACAGAGATCAGCTACCGGTAATACTGGGTGTTAGGAGACCGCTTCCTATAATGAAGACAAACGATAGTGCTAATGACACCTTTGATGATGGGATGGAAAAAAATCGATTCTGATTAAAAAAAAATATTTTTTAAACGTTTCATTAGCATTATTTACGCTCCATCATGTTAGTACAGCTAAAAGAAACGATAGTTTCATAAAAAATACATTACATTACTAAAAAAAGCAGCAATGAAACAAAATCAAAAACAGCTGATGCACGGATCGAGGTACGCGCGGGCGCGCATGCGCGCATGCGGCGGGAACTCGACCTGTGTTTGGATTCAATTTGGACCTTATTCCATTGGGCCACGGAGCATTTAGATTGGCGCCCGGGCGTTCGTTGATCCAAGCATCAGCTGTCTTCGACGGACCCCTAGCACCCTGGTAAACGTACATCGCCATTGAACTATAATTTTGATATAAACGAACGCTCCCGCAGTCTGTGTTTATAGAGTTGTCAGCTCGCTGAACTGGAAATTCATTGGCCAATTTACCAATTGTATAAAAAAGGTGTAATGACTGCGTCTGCGCGGTGACCACCCACGATGGCCTCACCATAATTGCCGCAACTTGGAACACACCGTTTTTCTTTCCAATTACTAACAATGATTTGTTACCGTCGCAATTGAATTTCATGAACTGGTAATCGCTGGACTTAGATATATACATATATATCTCCACATCGATCGGTCGTGTGCAGATCTTTGGGGGAGGCCTATGTCTAGCAGTGGGCGCCTATCGGCTGATGATGATGATATATATATATCCATATATATAAGGAAAAAGATATTTAGAATGTATACATAGATAAACCATTTTCTTACTTTTATATTCGTCGAAGTGTCGAGATGAGCGGGACGTTCACCTTCTTGGTTCTGATGATGTAGGCGCCTAAGAGTCATAGTGACTGTTACAGCTCATCTAATACTGGGCTCGTGGACCATGATACACGGCCTGTTTCTAAAAAGTGTATTACATGGAGTACAGTTATCTGATGGTGGATTTCTGTATTGTGTCTGGATTATTGCTTCCTGACGAATCCACTCGGTCGTCGAAGACAGGCTCGGGTCCGTTTTCTGATCACCTTCGCCTGTATCGGAGCCTCTGGGCGACGTTCACCTGATGGTAAGTGATACGCCTGCCCATAACATCGTAACACTAGTTAGGATGACACAGCACCATTGCGCTCGTCACCTGAGACATAAGACATCGAATCTTATTACCCCAACAATTATAATTGCTACAGCACCCTTCAGACACGAACACAGTAATTTTTGCAAAGTACTGTCAGTCGGCTGCAGAAGAAGCTGCTGGTATCTACTTAGACGGTATCCGGCAACAGACACCTACCAGCAGTGAGTCAGTAATTCCAAATTCAAATTAATTAGCTCATTTGTTATAATGACATTAGATTCTGGGAATGGTGGTAGTACGTTTTCCAGAGACAGTCATACTACACTGTTCCGGTTCGAATGGCGCTGTCTAATATATCTTGGTCTCATTAGTCATTTTAGACTTCTTCTAAGCATTAAAGCTTCTTCGAAAAGACTATTCAGATCATATATTTAGTATCACTAAAATCCTGTGTCAAGCGATTGAAATTTTTGTGACTTGTTAAACAGCATCTGGTTCACAATGGATCAGTTCAGTTATTTCACCAGTCTGTCTGTAAGCAAGGTCATGACTGCGCACACGGCTGTGCAGCGCAGGTGTTTGCTGTTACCAGTAATTATGGCAGCGCACGCTACTGCGCGGGAATTGTAATCGTGGAATTATACTCGTATTATAGACAGGAAGCGGGGCCGAGCCTTATTCTACAAAGTTGTCAGGACATAAAAAGGATAGTTATAAAAAAAATCTATAGGTATTTATGTACTTGCCTAATCTCGGACTATTAAGAAAAGGAGGAGAGTTTTTAGGTTCGCGATCTTTAGTATTGAGGACTTTCATTTCCCACTAAGCAAGCCCAGGGTGGACGACAAGTACCACGTGGTCTCATGCTTGTCGTAGCAAAGAAAGAGTGCTATAGCTCAGTGCAGGGAGGCATCTGTGTGTACCGTTGGAGATGAAGCCTCTCGCAATGCGTTGAGAATGACCACCGAGGGAGTATATATACATGGGAGACCAGGAGCAGGGTATATTTTGAATATTTTCCCCCGACAAAAAAGGTGTGTATATATGTATATACTTTTTTACTGGTGATAAGTCTCTGCCGGAGACCGTCTAGGTACAACCGGTTTGAAGGGCGCTGTAGTTTGTGAAATTGCCGTGGTGACGAAAAAAGGGTTTTGTCATCTTATTTAATTATTTTTAAGTTTTTTTTAAAAAGAATGTAACATTTAGTTGAAGTAACTTAATACAATAAGCGAACAACTTAGTTCATTGATTAATGCGTGTTACCAGATTGAACAAAAGTCATGCTTCAAACCTCTCATTCGTCATGCGTCGATCCTATTCCGCAGCAGCACGTAACTCAAGGCCGGATTTGAACGCGCCACGCTTGACCGCCCAACTGTGTAACTGGGCCGTTGACCACTGAGTCACCGGGGTCGCCGAGCATACAGCACGAACCGGTTGTTCCGCTTTTGAGGAATTGGACGCGATCTTTACACAATGGAGTGTTTTTTGCTCGTGTTCTCATTGCAGTGTAAACCGCAATGAGGGCACTGCAATGCTGATATTACCTGTAGAAATATCTTAACAAACAATACAAAAAGGACCGTGTTATTAGTTTAGTTTTCTATTTATTTTCTTGCAACCGATTCGAATATCAAGGACCGACGATCTGGTGAAAATCGCGGGAACCTACTGGATGCGAGCAACGCGGGACCGATCGAAGTGGAGATCTTTGCGAGGTCTACGTCCAGCAGCGGACGTTTATCGGCTGATGATGATGATTCGAATATCGTTAGCTGTAACTCCAGCCTCATCATTCGTTTGAACATCATCATTTCTTTTTTAATTTCAGTCCAAGCTATATAAAGAAATATTGAATGTAATTGTTACAGAGGCAAAGACTGTCGCAGCAACCTGTATCTGTTGCCTACTGGAGAGATTGTTTATTTCGTGGCGGCTGTGGTGGTGATGCTGGACGTAAAAGAGCAGTGCCAACGGCACTACACCGGCCACACGGACGACGTCAAGTGTCTCGCGATACACCCCAACAAGTTGATCGTGGCCAGTGGGCAGTGCGCCGGCCACGACCGGGTAGATGCCAGGGTGAGGAGCCATTTGTTGTTAAGGACAATGAAGGAAACGTCTGATTGTTGACATAGTCATGGATTTTGATTATTATACTTTCTCATCTTCTTCTTAAAGTACCTATCCATCTAGTGAAGGCTGGTGACCAGCGTGGTACTGTCCTTTATGTCTCTGATAGGGCGGAACAATATAAAATTCCTTGGTATGATAAATGCAAAAGCTCGGAAGCTGTTTAACTACTTTAACCTTTTTTAAACGACAGCAACGAGACCTCATTTTCTTGATGGTAAATCATAATATGCTCACCCTTAAAAAGCACCAATTAAGAAGTTAATACAGCACATCATTTCGTTAATCTTCACGAGACTTAAGACGGTACGTCTCCATATTCCAGTAGAGACATGACGTGTTTCCACCAAATACAATAGTGTCAGCACACTGCTCACTACTGGTAACTGTTGTTCAATAAGATCGTCTGTCCCTTTCAGCCACATGTCCGCGTGTGGAACTCGGTTTCGTTGGCCACCCTGGCTGTGCTAGGTGGTTCCCAACTGCAGCGCGGAGTGGCCGCGCTGGCATTCTCCCGCGCTGACGGCGCGCTGCTGGCAACGCTCGACGACGCGCCGGACCACACCATAGCCGTATGGGACTGGCAGAAGCCGGACAAGCACTGCCTGGCGGAGACGAAGGTACCTTCTCACCTCCTAAGTTTCCAGCAAAACTAAATAAATCTACCACATATTGAAGATGGTACAGGTAAAACTACGAACTCTGGCAACAGTGATCTCACTGCTGCCAGAGTTCGTCTAGCTAGGTACCACCGCGGCTCCTATTTCTGCCACCAAACAGTACTGTGCAAACGTTACTGTATTCCGGTTCTAACGGCGCTGAAACAAGTGATATTACTGGACTAACGAGATTTAAACTCCTTGTCTCAAGCGTCGAAGGCAATATGTTACTTTGTACACCATCCAACAAGCGCCACGTTGTTATGGACAAGCGTATCACTTACCATCAGGTGAACGTCCCAATCGTCCCCCTCGTCGATTCATTGAATAAAAAAAAGATGTTATAAGATACTAGGTATTAATATTTAAACTATTATTTTACTCGGCGAAGGAGTAAGCCGTCCACGCTCTTTACCTCGTGCATTACTCCTAACACTGAGGAGTTAGATAGAACACCAGCACTTTGTGATGTAGTTTTGTTACCGCTGCAGCTACACTGCTAAATTATATTATTATAGTTAACAATGAAACCGGCATATTCCGCAGAGTTACTTTTATTTTTCCAAGGAAGCGACGGGACCAGCGGTCTGATGGTAAGTGACGTCTGCTCCATAACATGTGCCCAAATCTAGTAACAGTAAATATCCACCGTGGTATTCTAAAAATCTTATAAATTTATTAAAATTAAAACACAAAACTAGACTAAAATACAAAAAGTACAAAAATCCTCTTGACGGTTTTGAATTTACCGATCTACGTGAACGATGTAACAAATTACTTGAAAAAGAATACAAGAGCTACATTGAAAGGATTGAATCTAATATTTCAAAAAATCCAAAATATTTTTGGACTCATCTAAAAAACTTAAAAAAATCTCCGAACATGTACCTTTCTAGAATGGTCCTAGAAGACCAAATAGCATCAAATGGAGTCGAGATTTGCAACTTATTTGCAAAGTATTTCTCGTCGGTTTATGACGTCAACTACTCGAGAAGCGGAGACGCTGTAAGCAAGTGTTCCAGCATTTCTCTTTGCTATATCCAATTTACCCAATTTGAAGTCTTCAAGAAATTAAAAAGACTTGACTTAACCAAAGGCACCGGCCCTGATGATTTACCTCCCATATTCTTGGTGAGGTGTGCAGAGCCTCTCTCACTGCCTGTTAGTATCATTTATAATACGTCTCTAAAAACGGGAATTTATCCGGATATTTGGAAAGAGGCCAGAATAGTGCCGATATATGAAAAAGGGAACCGTGGTAATATAATTAATTATCGGCCTGTTTCCCTAATTTCGGTTTTACCAAAAACGTTAGAAGACTATGTTGCGTCCGATTTTTGTATATCACGTCCAACGATTAATATCTGACTCACAGCACGGGTTCACTAAGGCTAGATCTACTGTTACCAACTTAAGCAATTTTGTAACCTTTCTTTCAGAATCAATCGACTCGCACGTTCAGGTAGACACAGTGTATACAGATTTCTCCAATGCCTTCGACAAAGTTAATCACTCACTGCTTGTAGAAAAACTGACTAACTTTGGTTTTGGAGGTACTGTACTGTCTTGGCTTTCATCGTATGTCATGGATAGATTATCATTTGTAGTGGTTAAAGGGCATGCTTCACGGTCTTACCGATCTACAT
This sequence comes from Ornithoptera alexandrae, assembly GCA_029030555.1. Lineage (NCBI taxonomy): Eukaryota > Metazoa > Arthropoda > Insecta > Lepidoptera > Papilionidae > Ornithoptera > Ornithoptera alexandrae. Next base: position 10,827,199 of record JARDVY010000007.1, read on the forward strand.
CAGGTGTACCTCAGGGTTCAGTACTGGGGCCAATTTTATTTAATATTTATATTAATGATGTCCTAGAATGTATCCATGAGTCGAATTGTTATATCTTCGCTGACGACCTAAAGATTGCGAAAGAAATAAGATCGGCTAGTGATAATAAGGCTCTGCAAGAGGATTTGTATAGATTAGCTGATTGGTCTCGTCGAAATGATATGGCTCTGAATCCTCAGAAATGCTCTTTTATAAGATATACGCGTAATCGCAATTATTATCAATCAGTATACGACATCAATGGCGTAGCGCTAGCTGAACAAGAAGTAGTTCGTGACCTAGGCGTTACATTCGATACCAAATTGAGTTTTAATCAGCATTTTGAAAACATATGCAAATCTCCAAGGAGAATGTTGGGTTTTGTGTTTAGAAATTGCAAGGATTTCAAAAACTTAGGAACTAAAAAACTTTTATTCATTACATTCGTGAGAAGCAAGCTTGAATATTGCTCAGTAGTATGGAACCCAAATTACCAGGTTCACAAAGACCGTATCGAGTCTATACAAAGACGATTCACTTATTTCTATTTTGATGGACCAAATAAAAGGGTTCCCTACTCTGACCGACTTAGAGTCCATAACCTTATGAAGTTATCCGACAGGCGCACGTTACAGGACATGTTATTTCTATACAAGCTATTAAACAATTTATCGGATAATTCCGATCTGCTTAGTCGTTTTTCCTTTGATGTTCCAACTCGCTCGCCACGCAACTCAAGATCAATCCTCACTCACAGAACGTATAAATCAAATTTGGGCCATCATTCCTTGGCTCCGAGGTTGTGCAGACTGCTGCAGTATTTCTTAAACAAAGATAGCTCCATCGATATATTTCACGATAAATTACCAATGTTCAAATCCAAAATTATCGGGGTATTGAATCCCAGTACAGTCGCAAACATCTAATATTTTGTTTTGCCATATCATAGACATGATCACGATCATGCAACTATCTCTTTGTCAACGTTGTCAAAATTGTCAATATATAGTCTCTACATAGCTAGTTTAAATTAGAGGTTAACTCAAAATATTTTGTTCATATTATCTAGTTTAAAATTGCTGTGTAGTCTAATTTGCTTTTACAGTTAGTGTTTACGCACAGGTACTTAACGCACGATTTGTTTATCTTTAAGTGTAGTTACATGTTGCTATTTTTAACTTGATTTTTAATGTTAAGTCACAAAACCAACTATGTAATTATGTTGATAAGCCTTAATAAATAAATAAATAACAACTTGGTGCTAGTTAGGATAAAATTTTAAGATACGATACTCCAGTATCCTTAATAGATACAACACCCTTCATACCGGAACATAGTGATGCTTAAACACTACAGCTTGTCGGCTGCAATAGGAGCTGCAGTGGCAGTAAAGACCTATCTCGTGATCTCTTTAATTCTAACATTTTGTATCACCAGTGTTCCGTGGACACGGTGGTGGCGGTGGAGTTCCACCCGTTGGAGCGCAACCAGATCGTCACGTGCGGCAAGAACCATATAGCCTTCTGGACCTTGGACCAGACCAACATGCTGTACAAACGCATGGGCGTCTTCGAGGGGCGCGACAAGCCTAAATACGTCACATGCTTGGCATTCAACCCTAACGGTGAGAGGGGTACTTTACCACTTACCTTTATAGTTAAAGTCAAAAAGGATAGTACTTGATTGCGATCCCATATGATGTTAAGTGGTGATGTCATGGAGAAGCGCAGTAGCATAGTAATCGCCTGTTCACTCTTTTCTTGAAGATGTCCACTACGTATTTGGACAGGAGGAACCCTGACGCCGGCAATTGTTTACTGTTCTTATCAAGAGCGCAGACATAAATCTCTTGGTTCGTCAACTGGGGATGTTTACAACATAATGACAGTGATACGCTGTGCTCCTGGATGTTCAGGGTGTAAAGAGCACACCTTTCGAAATGCATCCCCTATAGAACACCCCGAGACTGGCCACTCGGCGCCTGTGTTCAAGACTGTGCATGTCCATAACAATGTGTCACCAGTTAGGATTATACGCACAACATCACATTGTACTCATCATGATTCATCAGTAATTTTACTAATGGCAGCGTCCTTCAAACCAGAGCACAATAATGTTTGCACTCGACTGTCCGGCGGCAGACACAGACCTACACCTATTGTTATTTCATATAAACTTATATAAAATAAATGTTTTATTGTGACCTAAATAATTCTAGAGAATAACAGATGTTAGTTCCTCGTCATCATTTTAATCGAAGGGTGATAATATTTGTAATCATGATACAGCGTCTGTACCAACTAAACTCTTTATCAGGTGATGTCCTCTCCGGGGATTCAAACGGGAACATAATAGTGTGGGGCCGCGGCACTAACACCATACTGAAGTTAGTACGGGGCGTGCACGAGGGGCCGGTGTTCACCCTGTGCTGCCTGAAGGATGGCAGCGTGGTGTCCGGCGGCGGCAAGGATGGCAGGGTGGTGATGTTCGACGCGGAGATGAACGCCACGGGCATGGAGAACATTGTGCGTACCCTCAGACCGTTTAAATAAATAAAATGTTTGATTTCTTTTTATATTATAACATATGATATGTGTACCTTAGATCGAAGGTCATTACGGTGGAGTGCGCGTGGTAGCGGAGGGGCGTGGCAGTCAGGTCTTCATCGGCACCACAAAGAACTGCATCCTGCACGGCGACCTGCAGCTCGGCTTCTCACCAGCTGTTCTCGGTAATTCAAGCTTATTGTTACCTGCGACTTAAAAAAGGCATATCTCTGTGAATCTACTTATTTGTGCCTTTGTTCTCCGATAGATTTGATCTTCTTTTTTTATAAATCAAATCAATCGATAATGATCTTAACCATAATTCAATTGGATAGTTATATCAAATTTATTAACCCATCTTTAGTTTATGCTATAGTTATTCAAAAGGAAATAATTTTATGTAACCTCAACCTGTCAGTTAATGACCGAAGGACTATCAAGTTCAATTATTGTCTGGTTTATGTCATTTAAATGTTTTTAAGCTGACATATCTCTAAGGTATAAAAGAAAAAAAAAAATAATTATTTTTAAATATTTTTCCTGAATAAACAAAAATGAATATATTGAGTTTCGAGACGACGAGCAACCATAGCAGTTACCATTGGCGAACATCAAGTCCGTCTCATAGCTTCGTTAAATGAAAAAATATACTGATATTTTATTTTATTTGTAGGACACGTGGACGAGTTATGGGGCCTGGCGACCCACCCCACGCTGCCGCAGTTCGTGACCGCGGGCTGGGACAGACTGCTCCAGCTTTGGGATGGACTAAGCCACTCCACGGTCTGGAGTAAGGACATCGAAGTAAGTATAAAAATTATAGTATAGATAGTATACGAACATGTAAATAGTGACCAAACATTACTGTAAACACCCTACTTAATAACTGCGCCACGGAGACAGTCGATTGTTATGTACTGATACATCACACGAAAGCAAGTGAAGGTCCTGTTCGCGTAACGTGCGCCATACGTGCCGACGCTGAGGAGTGTGTGTGCGTGTGTACAGGAGCGCGCGCAGTGCTGCGCGTGGTCGCGCGACGGCGGCGCGGTGGCGGTGGGCTGCCTGTCCGGCCGCTGGCTCGTGTTCGAGCCGCACTCGCGCGAGTTGCTCGCCAGCCACCACGACGGGTGAGTGCCGCCACTCACTAACCACAACACATCTACTGTATCACCGCTTCGATCTACAATCGCCATCATCTCAGCCAGAAACAAAATAAAGAAAACACAATGAGAATCAAATTGTCAAAGAATGAATCACCTCCATTAAATATTAATCTTTACTATACATTGGTAATGTATATTGGTAATCCGTGTATTATTATTATACTTATGACATCTTTTTAATAAAAAAAACTAAAGTTTTTTCGGTAAAAAAGTATTATATAAAGGCCAAAAAAATACACATACAATCTGTTCTTTTGTGTTGGAAGCTAAGACTCATTTTAGGTCTCTGCGCCAGGGGAGTCATGTTAGAGAGAGCCAGCATTATAAATTGTAATAGTAGACGAGTATCAGCCCTTGATCTCGCTCGGTGCACGCAGGTCGGAGCCGATCCAGACGATCCAGTACGCGCCGGACAACGCGCACGTGGCGCTGGGCTCGCGCGACAACTTCATCTACGTGTACCAGGTGGACGACAACGGCGCGCGCTACTCGCGCCTCGGCAAGTGCCTGGTGAGTGCCTGGCGCACCAGCCCGCGCACCGCGCTCCGCACACCACACTACCTGTTGTAATACATACTAGTTACAGCCATCTCCACGAGTGAAGGCTTCGAACATAGCGTCTCAGCCGTAGCACAACTCTACTATTATCTCATTCTTGTTGGTGTCAAAGCGCCATACTTAGGCTACTTGTTTTATAATGAAGTTTGCGCCGCAAGTTTTATTGACAACTATTGCAGCTTCATCAGACTCAGGGCTCGCGGATCTGGTATCGGCAAGCTAAAAAATTAAGCTACTACTCCATTTGCAGTGAAAATTCCACATAAGACGTAATGAGCTTAAACGTTAATAACTTAAAAATAGAGTATCAATTTGATTACAATTTCCACATCATCACTGCTGAACATGAGCATTTCCAATTGTCGTCAGTGCTACCTCCATCTATGGAGTAAGCTGCATACCCCTGAAGGTGCTTTCTCCTTTTACGGCATTCCGTTGGATTGATGAAGTGGATATTACAACCCGTCGAAGATATTTCATCATTTAACCACATTGTTAATCATTGAACATTATTTCATGCGTTTCTAGTGCACGGAGAGAAAACGTAGACGGGTAACAGTACATACCATAGCTTGCGCCCGCGCACCGGTATATGGGAACTAGTCGCTTGTGCGTAGTTTGTATGCGAAGGTATATGCGATCAGGATAGATAGGAACAACAGCATGATCACTCAGCGCCATCTGTTAGCATTTATAGAGCTTACGTCGCGATGTATCTGCATGTACTATGTTTAGTCCTAGCGTACAAGTTTTTGCTAATCTTAGTAATAAATGTAATCATAGTATATACAGGGTGGCGCAAAAGTAATCCTCCTATCAGAAAATGCTATAAATTTTGCCTTGATGTAAAAAAATTAAAAGAACAAATAAAAATAATCCACAAGAAGAATCAAAGTTTTTCATTTTTTTTTTTAAATTACAGCCAAAAAACATCTGACGGTTATTTGGCTGTAATTTAAAAAAAAAATGAAAAACTTTGATTCTTCTTGTGGATTATTTTTATTTGTTCTTTTAATTTTTTTACATCAAGGCAAAATTTATAGCATTTTCTGAAAGGAGGATTACTTTTACGCCATCCTGTATATACTTGTAGATTCTGGACAGGAGATAAAATATATATTAAATCTTTTTAAGGGTTTATTTTAACTAATTTAATAAGTCATTCCAATAGTTGGCAACAATAAAAAGCCTTCTTCTTCTTCTTCTTTCTGCCCTTATCCCAGCTATGTGGTGTCGGCACAGTATGTGCTTCTCTTCTATATCGCTCTATCAGCCGTCATATCTGAATTCACACTCTTCTCACACATGTCATCTTTCACACAATCCATCCACACTTTCTTTAGTCTTCCTCTACCCTTATAACCCTTCACATTCATTTTCATTACTTCCTTAGTTATATGTCCTTCATCCCTCCGCACAACTTGCCCGCACCACGCTAACCTCTTGCTCCTCAACTTCTCTATCACTGGAGCAGCTTTCAGACTTCCTCTAATATACTCATTCTTAATTTTATCCATCCTCGTAAAGACTAAAGAGCCTTACGACGTTTAATTATAAGAATACTTTAAGTTATCTGTAATAATTCCATTATAACTTCGAATTGAACCGATGACTATACCTAAGTTGTGTTTTAACTAATATCGCTTATAATGGTAGTAGCTTATTCAAAAAAGTACACTATTATATTAATATTCATTAAGTATATTAACGCAATAATGCTACAGTCGCTATGCCCAAATAATTTCTATAAAGATAGTCGCCTTCTAGCAGTAAGTAAATACAGCTTAATTTCAGAGATAGTAAAACCCTATTGAAATTTTCAACGACTTCAATAAGAAGCCTTCCATTTCCAGGGTCACTCCAGCTACATTACCCACTTGGACTGGTCCGCCGACAGCCAGTACATAAGGAGCAACTCTGGAGACTATGAACTTCTGTTCTGTGAGTATACAGTCTTGGCAAGTTTTAGAAATTTTTAGAAATTAATTAGGTTCCACTGGAGGGGTGGTTGTGGGACATCATTTAACTCCCGTTCGAAGAAGTATTGAATCTAATATTTTTATGAAAGGTGATTGTTTCCAGAATCTTCTTATTTACATAATGTGTTTAATGTTATGTTTTATAATATAAAAATTATTGGATGCTTTTGTTCCCTTCTCTCTCAAACCCCTCAGCCTCTTTACAAAGAACTGAATTTTAAAGTAGTTTCCTAAGAAAAAGTTTGCTGAAGATCATTATGACCATAACCTATTATAATGATAATGACAACCGCGCTATATTCCAGGGAACGCGACAACCTGCCGCCAGATAACGAACCCCACTTCTATGCGCGACGTCGAGTGGGCCACCAACAACTGCCCCATCACATTCCAGACCATCGGCGTGTGGCCAGAGAACGCAGATGGCACGGACATCAACTCTTGCACCAGGTCTCTTCAACCATCTCATTCAAATACAAAATGAACCCCAGACGCAATCCTAGCACTGACTACTTTCAGCAGTGGTAGATCTGATGATCTGGATCTGGAAAGAGTACAAATAGCCATTTCTGCTTCTAAAGCGGTAGTGTGCATGCATTACTGTATTCCGGTTTGAAGGGCGCTATTGCTAATGAAATTACTGATGTATGAATCTTGAAGACCTTCATTTTAATGTTTACCAACAGATCCAACGACGGGCGGCTGGTGGCGACCGGCGATGACTTCGGCAAAGTAAAACTGTTCGCTTATCCCGTCACTCAACCGAAGGTGATTTTTTTTTTTATTTTCTTTTTATTTTCCAATGTTTCTAGAATTTGAGTGATTCATTGTAGTTCAAAGATATTATAAACAAATAAAAAAACTAAATATACATACAAGACATATGTTTGTAACTTACACAAATATTAAGTAAGAATCGAACCCACGACATAAACTGCCATTCAGATCTGATCAAACGGATTATGACTATAATATAACATCATTACCAGTTAACAGTAAATCGTGAAGTAATATAAACCATACGAAATATAACTATAGCAGTGGTACTGTTAAACACTGAACCTAGCCTCTAGTATAGAACTATGTGATTTTCAAAAATATACAGCAATGACATGAGCATAAATTTCATGGCAATGGGTCATGAGTGCGCTTCATCTGATGTGTCAATATACGCCAGGCCTTACCGCTTGTGAAATGACCCAATAAGAGGTCTCTGTTTCCGGAAACCGCCTGGGTACATATATCACAGCAGCGTCTATTTCTGCCGCTAAACAGTAGTGTAATAACTTAACTGTGTTCCGGTTTGATGGGCGCTGTAGCTAGTGTAATTACTGGGGTAACGAACCTCAACATCTTATGTCTCAGGTGACGAGGGCATTGTGGAGTTGTGTATATTAGTTTACTTTGCGCCACGTTATTATGGGCAGGCACATTATTACCCTCGGGTGGAGGTCTCGCTCGGTGCTTAATTTAATAAATAAACACCTTGACATAACGTGTGTCGGCAGTCGCTGAGCCACGCGTACGGTGCGCACTCGTCTCACGTGACGTGCGTGCGCTTCCTGCCGGACGACTCGCGGCTGATCAGCACCGGCGGCCTGGACACCGCCGTCGCGCAGTGGCTGGTCGACTGAGCGCGCATGCACGCGCCCCACACGCACGCGCACGTACACACGCACGCACACACAGCATCTACTAGGAATTAAGTAAATCCCAATCTAAAAATAACGTCTACATACTATTGTGAATCAAACATTCGATTACTATTCTCGAATCACTTTTCGCACTTTTTTTTTGTATCGGAAATAATTTTCAAAAGATACTCAACATATGGTAGAAATCAAGGTTATATGGGATTTCCACCCACTTAAATCCTCCCGGTAGTCTGCTTCAGGGTCTCGGGATCCACTGCGAGTCGTCGACACAATTGCTGCAGCTAAAAGTTAACTCCGAGTTGATTTTAATATTGGTAGCATTGTCAACGGTAACAATGTTGCCAACATAGGAAGACGCAAATAAGGAAAGAAGACAAAAAAATGTACTTTATAGCAAATCCACTGAAAAAAAAGTGTCGGAACTAATTGCAATATCTTATTTAGTAAATCCTCTCGCTGTGCATTCATTGCACTATATATAATCTTGTGTATGTGTACTTTGCATAATTAATAATGTGTGTCAACTAATAATCTGTGTTATTTATTCTGTCAACGCTACAGTCGGTTTATTGCAAGTTGAAAAAAAAATTAAACACATAAACGTATATACTCCGTTGAATATTAATCGCTTTGTGAGTGTGCTTGGAAATGAAATGTGTGTGAATTTTTCTATTGTACTTTGTATTAACAAATGTATAAATATTTTCATAGATCTAAACGGAAATAAAAATGGCGGGAAATGACATTCAATGTTGCCACACTGCTGGTATTGAATAGAATTATTTAACCAAAGTAAGGAATCGCTACATAGAAGCATTACATTAAGTTGAATGAAGTTGGCGACAGATTACTGTTAGTGACCGTCTAGGCCAACAGCAGCTTCTACTGGGCATACATTATTGAGTTCAGATTTGCAAATACAGGGGTTCAGAACATAAAGTCCTCTTTCGAAGCGACAAGCACAATGTGGTGCAGTGTATATCATGCTAACTAGTGCCACGTTCACGATTAGGTGAACGTCCTGTTCGACTCTTCAAATAAAGAAATTATATATGTATATCTACATGTGGGTGTGGTTTCGCGCTATTTTTACAATAAAACATATAATGCTTAGTGTTATAATGTTTAATTCCTTTATTTTTTAAATATAGTCCTGGCTTTAATTATCTTGAATAATGAAAAAAAGACAAGTGTCGTACATTTTGAAGTTTTTATAAAAGAACATTCCAATTTGATTGTATAATAACACATTTATGTAACAGCCCATTCCATTACTTATGATTGCTGGATTACAAATCCCTGAGCGCTGCTCCCTATAATATATTATTATAACAATGTTGAGTAAAGATCCCAGCAGTGGGAATGTCAGAACTGTTTATAAAACAATATAAATTCTAAACATTCATGGCGCTTATTATTACAAATGTAAGCTTGATAATTAGATACTAGATCGTACCAAAGGTCTTTCTGATCTGACACGACAGGGCGAGGGGAGGAGGAGTAGAAGTATCCAATAAGAAAGTGATAAAGGAAGAGAAGAGAACTGTGGGCTTCTCTTAGGAACTCGTTATAAAGGATGGAGGGAGGACGGGAGTAAAGTATCAGAAGTGAGCTGAATTAATTTTTCAAAATACTTTAATTATTGCTTATATATAATTATGATAAGTATATATTATGTCTATGTTATTGTTAATAACTTAGATTTTTTTTAATCTACGTTTGTAATTGAAAGAAGTTTAAATGCGCTAGTAACGCTGCTTACTCTGTAAGCTTGATTGCTGAAACATTAAAAATATTAATATGATCAAGAGAATATTGATTTATTATGTGGCGATACATCATAAAGTAGATGTTCTAAAGTTAGCACTTAGTTCTAAGTTTCAGTCGCGCCTAATGTACGGAATCCGTCGAATTGAACGCTGTGGAGTTGCTTTATAATATAGCAACATTTATTTTGTAAGCATTTTACACTGGCGACACCGCGAATATTGTCAATACGCGATTGAGCTTTTTAGCGTAATTTTAAATGTTTTTAAGCATAATATTAAGCAGCGTGGCATCCATTCGTCAACTTTGTCTGTTAAGTTAGGAGGGAGATTATACAAATTAGGTTTTATGTAAACTGCTTGTAGCTTAACCGATCGGTTTATAACCAAGTTTAAGTTATGGTTCTTAACTTTATTAATGTTTTGTTTTATGTAACGTTTTTTTTAATATTTAATTAACGTCGGTACAAATTTCGCTCGAGCAACTTACGCAGAACGTTTCAGTTATTCTTCTGTCAGCTAGTCACCGCCAGAGGTCGCCGCGTCGGGTTTCTGCCGACTCTCATTCCGTAGCGTAAGCACTGATGTAGGTACTTGTGTATATACTTTACTGCGGCTTTGTCCGCCCGTTTAAATGTGCCTCTAATAAAGATGTTTAATGATGTTCCGCCTTTCATTTCAACTTATACTCCCGCGTTTGCTTATATCGCAAAATTATATTACAACAAAGATTACCTGCATCCGGGAGTAATGATTTTATTATATAGGTATTTAAAAAAAACAAAGCATTGTTACTAATGTTTATTACAATAAATAAAGCACAAAGCAGTATCAACAAAATTTTCCCTTTAATAATAATATTTAAATATAAATATTTTGTACTTTGCCGTTAGTAAACCCCATTACATGTAGTGTAAATTTCTGTATGCTTTTTAAAATACACATAAAACGATTGGTTTACAATCCTTATACTTAAAGCGTGTAGTGAGAAGTAATTTTTTTTAATTGTTATTGGAGATTCTTTGCTTCAATTTTAAATGGTCTTAAGTGCCAATTAGGTTGTGGATTGGTAAACTTGCTTTACCAGAATATTCCACCTCTCGTAATTGACATCCAGCACAGCAAGCTAGCCAGTGTTCGGGAAAGTTCTGTAGACTCGATAACGCGTGACCTTAGAATCAAACCGAAGACGTCCGTGTTATCAGGCAGGAGATTAACTGCTGCCATGCAGACGCAGTGAAGTGCTTAGTTGCAGATATTAATTGTGTACTAAAGTTTAGTATTAAAATGTCGAATATTATAATTTATCTATAAAAAATAGCCAGTTTTCATACTGAGTTATATATTATTTAGCCATTTTATAATCGAAATTTTTTTCAATTTATGATATCTACAGTAAAATTTTTGCAAAAAAATAAATATTTCATGTCCAAAAAATACATAGTAAATAACCCACTTCCGCATCTACCAGCCAGTGTATATATCTCAACAACGAATGGTGAGGACGGGGCTGACACAAACACCTTTGATAATATCCAACAATTTAATTCAACTATGAACAACAACTACACCTATATTAACTGCTCCACGCTATTCGCCGACAGCTCCAACAGCCTCCAGGCCGCCTTTGGGTTCAGCTCCTGCGGGTCTCTGCACAGCACCCACACGTAGTTCACCCTCATCACTTTATCGGGGTCGCCCTCGATGACGTTGTTCTTGCCGTCTCTAACGCACATGATTTGCTGAGATTGGAATGTCACCACCAACACAGGCCCCTGGTCCATCATCTTGCCCATGACCAATTCTATCTGCTCTATGTCCAGTATCTTTGAGTCGAGACGGTAGCCAAGCTGTTTGCACTGTTTGATGGGAGTGGCCAGAATATTGAAAACACCTTCGTAACACCAGTCTTTCAGTATGTCCAGGTCCCCTCTCACCATTGCTTCTAATATGTTAGGGATGATGTCGTTCGCACAATCTTCTAGGAATTTCTGCGCTGTGAAGTTTGGATCTATCTTGCATATCTCAGTTAAGGTCTTGGACAGTTCAGTTTTTTCGAAGATGTTACCGAAGAGGCTGCTGACCTTCTCGGTGACGAAACGTGAAGCTTTCACAACGGGATTGTCAGATTCTTCATAACGTATTTTCCAGTCTAATACCTGGAACATTAAGAACATTATAATTATTTATTCAATAAATATTTACTCTTATTGTAAATAATCATTTCATCATTACCATGGTAACTACTATCCACATGCTATCCCCAGAACTTACTTTGTTTACATATTGATTGTTGTTCTTAAAGTTTTCCCACTGCTGGTAGAATTTGGAGTCCTTGTGCAGCTCCAGGCCGAGAGTCTCCGTGTCCGGTGTGAACGTACGCTCGTCATCCGCCACCTGAGCGATTAGTTAACACTTTAACCATCTATCTAAAAACTTAGGTGTCCTAAGTTTAACATGACTCACTTTAAAATTTATCTTCAGTGTTTTTTATTACACTTTTGTTTAGGTTTGAAGCATTCGATCCATCTCTTAAGTTATACACCAGACAGACAGTTGAATTGCGCTTATCAGTATCATACAACAACATAAACATTTTTAAAACAGAACATACCTGAATATATTATAATATTAAATGTAAGTAATTAAATACACTAAGTTAATCTCTTCGGTAATAATCGTTAAAAAAAAACCATAGTGGTAACATTAATCAAGCTGTTTATATGTATACAGGGTGTATGTGTTGATATCCATTAATACTTTTTGTGTATGAATTGATGCCAGCGTCATCTAGACGGTCGCACCCACCTCGACCCGCTTCCGGAGAGCGACGGGCGAGGTGTAAACCCGCCCCTCCAGCCCGCGCGGCGCCATCTCGTTCTTAACCACCTCTGTTGCCTGCAGACAATAATATAATTTCAAATCTTATAGTAATATCTATCTATAGTAATCCTAACTACCCGCAATATTTACGTGGTCGCTTTACCTATGCCCGCCCCTCCTCGCTCCTTGTAGAACACACATTAAAACTCTCCTCAAATGCCCTGTTCATAAAACACATGCTTACGCAAAATCATTTTCTGTACAAGCAGTCATACTTTAGAATTCCCTCCCTCCGAGCACATGAGCGTGCAAAACCATAGCAGCATTCAAGAAATCTGTTAAAGAACACTATTTATCCTTACTGTATTAAATAAAAGTATATATTTGTATAAAGTATTATAATATAAAAGTAAGTATATGTATGTATGTATATATATATATATATATGTATGTGTATATGTATGTATTTGTATTGTTTTATATCTTGTAATATGTATATATTATTATATGTAATGTTTACTGTATGCACTAAGTTTGTGTTCCTAATTCTGCTTTCCTTCTGCGGGCCTACTGGAAGAGATTTCAACATGAAATAAGCAGTGCCCTTGTACTCTATTACCTTATTGTCAAGTTTATTCTAACAGCTGTGTGTACAAAAATATATTAAATAAAAAAATAAAAAAATAAGTTCTTGACTGACAGCCGTCTAAAAGCAGAAGCCTCTGTTCAGTAGCTAGGCATCCATGAGATATTTGTCATACATTTTTTTATAAAATACAAATTTTTCTAGACTATCTGGTTCTCTAGAGGTTTTATGTCAAAAACAAAAGAAAACCCTCTTAAAACAGATTACAGAAACTGCAATTAGGATCCTGAATTATTCGGCTGCTATGAATAAAACAAAAGGATGTCTAGTTGTTAGCCAGATAGATTTGCATAAACCTATATCTCTATCTAAAACACACTACTGTATATTTGGAATTCAACTAGGGACTACCATGTTTCAAGGTAAACCATTAACCTCAACACCATTGAGGCAGTTAATGTTTGGTATTATTAGTATTACCTGTGATATAGTCTTGAAAGCCGAAGTCTGACCCAGTTTCTGTCCTTTATCAGCTATACTCTCTGCAGCATCTTTAGCTGATTTAGATATGTCTTCAGTTATCTTGCCTGAAATAGGCAGGATCAAGATGCAATAAATATTTGTATTAAAAAGTTACAGTATGGATACAACACAACTAGTGGTAAGAGGTAGACCTGCTTATAACAACACAGCTCTTCAAAAATGTAATATCAAAACTTCGGGCTCTCTAGAGTCTATTAGTTGCATAAAGTTTTTTGTTAGGATAATATAATTACCATAGTAACATCTATTTTCATAATAAATATTTCCAAAGTGATTTTTGTAGTATTCTGCTATTATAGTTTCATATTTTAAAATTTTCAATGTTACAACTGTATGAGATCCACTTCTAGACATAGGTCTTTTGTAAAAGAATAAAAATAATTTAGATAATAAAATAAAATTTGCCAGTGGTTCACAACGAAAAATATTAATAAATTATTAGTATTCTTCTTTTATTTCTATTTATCAAATTTTAAATAATAGTATTGTTTGTGTTTAATAAAGTAAATAAAATTAAAATTAAAAACGTCACAAAATGTATGATTTTGCATGAAATGGTTGCTTCAAAATTTCCTTACCAGCTTTTTTAGCTAGCTCTGTTTTGCCGGCCTCCTCCAAGACATGTCCAACCTTGCTTTTTATTCCCTCTAATGTGTCCTTGAGTACCACTGAACTCTTAGATGCCTCTGATTCAACTGCATAAAACTTCCTTCTTGCTGCCTGCAGTGCTTCTGAGTTTTCTAACCTTTGTGCCTCCTCTCTAAATTTCTTAATATTTTCTTTCATCTCCTTGTTCTTTGCTATATCTTCTTTGATATTTTGAATGATGGAGGAGAAAAAACCTTTTCTTGCAGAATAGTTGCGACATTTTTGTACTGTAATCTACAAATGTGAATAAAACAATATTATAATAGTTTCACTACAGATAAAAATTAAAAAACTAAAGGTATTTGTTTCTCTTTTAATAATATTTTCTATTTCCTGTATTATTCGGGAAAGTTATAATGGTACATAAGTTCGATAATTTATCCCGATTTAGACATTATAGTAAAATTTTATCATTTTTTTAGTTAAAGTAACAAAACTAAAGAATGTTCGAAGTTAAATTAAGTAACGAAATTCCTTCTTCGATATAGCACAAATAAGTTTTTATTACAGATATATTATCAGTGTTTAATGGTCAAGATATTTCGTAACTATGATTCAATAGAAATATTATTTTATAATACAACTTACCTGTTCCGATTTGTATGACGAAATAGCTGAAGGTTTAAAATTAACTGGCGCAGCACATTTCCACCGGGCCGGGCTATTTAGTAATTGACGACACGAATGCTGAAATTGTAATTGAAAGCTTTATATATTCTTTAACCAAAACGATTTAAATGATTAAGGTTATAATTGATTTACCATTGTTGTAAATATACAGGACCGTTTGACTAATAACTTTTTATGATCTTGTAAAAATAACACAACCGATTTTTCGGTTTGTGGAGATAAATAGCAAAAAACACTAAACAAAATATATCATTTTTGCATTTTTAGTCGACTTTTGAACTGGTTAGATCTATGGCACTTGACAATTTATGAATGAAATAAAATTTCTCATCTGCTTTGGATTTATGCTTTTTGGCCTATGTATAAGTCTTTACAAAAGGTTACTATGATATATTACAAATACACAAGGAAAACTTTTTTCTTGATTTTACTGTAGGGAAAAAAAATGTTTGAATTAATTTTGACTGTATTTTAATTTTTTCCATAACAAAACTTTTTAAAATACTAATTTTGAAAAAAATTATTGTCACTGTCAAGAGTTATAGACAATTCAATTCAAATGTTGATTTCCTGTTTGGTATTTTATTACAAGAACCTTTATTACATTTTACATAGTCAACAAGTAAAAAAAAAATTATCTTCATAAATAGTGTTTGAAGAAATAGAAATGAAATATTTTCTTAACCAAAATTTATACGTTTTAAAACATACAATGCTCGTTGTTTCCAGTTTAAAAAAAATTCTAGCTTCCGGTGTGAATGTAGTTCCAGAAACATAAGAAAGTGTGCATTTTCATTTATTTTCTGTCGTCATTTTAGCCACGGTTTCGTGTCCGCGTTTAATGATATTTAATTTATTTTACGTTCAGTTGTAGTATCGGGCATCGAGCACTAATCGGTGAATTTTATCTTAAATACATAGAGTAGGGATTCACGAGGCGCTTCGTCACGGAGAGGAAGGTACTATCGAATATCTTCAATCCATATTTACTTATATAGGTACATGGGTAGCGAGTGCATTAGACACCACGTTTTCGCCAGCTGGTGCGTACGCTTCGTCTTGCGAAACTTGCTTTAATATTGATTTATTTTACATTATGTCAGTAGGTTGGTGTGTGTCGCATCTAGTCCGTAGTGAAGTAATATTGGATTGTGACAGGTTGGTGTTCCCGGCTAAGTTGCGTGTTTCGCTGGTGCCAGCTTCTACGAAGGATCAACAATTCATCCCATCTGTGAACTCTCGTCCAGTGGGGCGCTACCATTTTATATGACTTTAGCAAGATATAAAGGTTAGTTTTCTTTTTTGATATTAATAAAAAAATAATAATTTCCGGTTATTTCAGCAATTTCGTCAAATACTATTTAATTGTGGACTATAACAATTTTATTATTATTAACAATTTGCTTTGTTGAGCGAGCGATAATAAAAAAATTACTATAGACATAAAAACATTTTTTTTCCCCTTAAATACGATGCCCTTATTTGTATTAAATAAATAATTAATTTCCAACGAAACATAAAATTTTATAGCCACGGTATAATATATTAACCTTGAATATATAAAATGTTTATTGTAATATTGTTCATTTCTTATTAAAATATTTTTAGAATCTGAAAATTTTGTTAACATTGGAAAACATTGTGTTTATGAAAGACTATAATTTTTCTTTGATTATTTTTCTAATCATGTAAATACATTAAAATATTATATAATTGCCTAAAATTATTCTGAGCTGGCTGTGAAAGTGTGATGATGCATGTACATTTTTGCTGTGATTATTGATTGCAAGTAATTATATTTAATTTTTATTACATACAATATAAATTTAGCTAATGTACTTGATTACTTTTTTAATATGGAAATAAAATATTCCACTTTTAATATTTAAATTTTACTAGTTTTTAAAAAATCTTGAAATTATAATGTTAAAAAATAAGCATCAGTTACAATTAAATATTGGAAACATGTGAACACTAGGAATTAGAAAAATGGCCTGGCTTCCCCTCACAGGATTCTTTTTTAATCTTATCAGTCTGCTGCAGTCTTCTGCTAGACTTAGGTTCTTCTGAAGGAACTCTTCTTAGCCTAATCTGAAATTGAACATAAAAATTAAAAACTCTATAATCTATCATTTTATATATTCAACTGTTTTTTTAATGCAGGAGGTAGTCTTGGTTTTATTTACTCGGTAATACTTGAATGTGACTCCTTTATTGAAAAACAAATTATCTAACCAGATAGATTTATATAAATTATATCTTACTAGGAATTTCTTCACATGAATAAATTATATCTAATGTGAGGGCAAACTTAAAAAAAATCACTTTGTCTTGAAGAATGTAATTTACTGTGCTACAGTACAATCAACGAGTATTTATATTAGAAAATAATACCATTTTAAGCATTTTGTTAAATCATATTTACTGGTGGTAGATCATTGTTGCTGGAAGCTATCTGGGTAGGTTATCACATCAGCAATTATTTTTGCTGGAAAACGCTAGTGTGAAACAAAACAGTTTGATGGGTGCTGTAACTAGTGAAACTACTGGAGTACCAAGACCTGACACTTGTCTCTTGCTGAACACCTTGTGGTTCAGTGTATATCATCCTAACTAGCGCTATATTGTTATGGGTCGTGGTGCATCACTTACTAGCAAGTGAAGGTCCCATTTCTCTCATTGCTATGTAGTTTAAGAAAAAAAATCTCTTCTATATATCTTCCAAGTTTATCTGATATGCTAATTTTGATAAATTTAGTATTTGACTACAATTGTTTTGTGTACTATATTATTAACAATTAAACAAATCATTCACCCACCAACCCGCATTCGGCCAGAATGGTGGGAAGTGGCTCAAATCCTGCCATATGAATCCATCCCTACCTGATTGAGTGGAAATCTTTGAGGAAGGCCCACGTCCAGTAGTGGATGTCTGTCGGCTGATAATGAAACAAATCATGGCAAATGTTTCTATGTACTATGTTTGGACCTTACAAAAAATTTTACTCTAAAGTTTTATTGCCAATACTAAATTAAGTAATATGTTACTATCAACTTCCTTATATCCTACATATGAAGTATATGAAAGTGATTTTGAACATATAAAGATTAATTAAATTGCATTCACCATTAAAATTTGATTTGCTTTGCTTCTGATAAGGAATTTATAGCTTTTGCAACAACGAATACTGCAACATTGTAGAAACCCATTTGTACAATATTCATTATTTACAGATTTGTTAAAATTATATAAATATTTTTTTTTTATTTTGATCTGGACATTTTAAATTATACTGACTCACCTGATGGTAAGTGATGCATCCGCCCGTAATGATGTGCTCCTATTCTATATATATCCATTGGTATGATATACACTAGTAAGGATGATATACACTAGAAATATGCTGCTGGATGTGGCACAACTGATTAGTGTGCAGATCTTTGAGATAGATATAGGCCCAGCAGTGAATGTCTGTCGGCTGATGATGATGATCATAATGCTAGAAACAGCTGATAACAAATATCACCAAATCAAAGAATAACTAATGATCAGTTTTGGATACTTGACAATAATTTGACATAGTTTTATGGATGTTGAGTGGCAAAGAGATTAATAATAGGAGCTTGTCCAGAATAATCTGCCTTTCATATATATTCATACTTCTTTTGTTTATCTTTGATGCGATTGTACTTTCTATAATAAAGTGGCGCTTGTTATGATGATATACACAGCACCACATTGTGCTTGTCGCCTTGAGACATGAGACGTTAAGTCCCATTACCCCAGTAATTTCACCAGCTATAGCGACCTTCAAGCCGGAACACAGTAACGTTTGTATAGTACTGTTTATCGGCTGCAGTAGGAGCTGAGGGTGGTGCCTAATCAGTCTCCGGCAAGAGACCTTACCACCAGTGTTTATGGCCATTAACTTCAACATGTATTTTAACATCAGATTCGTTATAAAAACATGAATCGTTCACCGCGTACGCATTCGTTATGTGCGCGTAGTGACGAAGCGATTTCTACTTTGGTGATAAGTGACGCGTGCCCCTGACACTGACTGACGTTATAACGGGGCATTACGTTATTACGAGTGTTCCATCGGCAACGCTGCTAGACAGCATTCCTCATCATTGAAACATGTCATGGTGATTGGAGAGCGATGCAAAATATATTAAACATGTCAAACAGTCATGAAGTCTTAGGTCAGACCAGTGTTTTGAAAATTTTTTTGCTTGAAATACTAAACGGATGTCCATCGGTTGAAATGACGATGATGATACTAAACAGCTGCCGTTTTTACAGTTGTGTGTTCCGTGTATAACGTAACAATATTATCAGAATTTTTAGATGCTTTTTATACACAGGATAGCTGTTTTAACAAACATAACATGTCTTGGTATCTCAATTGGTGTTGGACTGCCGGAGACCGTATAGGTAGGTACCACCGCATCTTCTAGTTCTGCCGAGAATCGGTTGTGTGCAAACATTACTATGTTCCTGATTGAAGGCCGCTGTTGCTACTGTATATACTATGGTACAGAGACTTAACATCCTGTCTCGAGGCGATGAGCACAATGTAGTGCTATGTAGACCATTCTGAGTAGTGCCACGTTGTAATGGGCGGGCGTATCACTTACCATCAGGTGAACATCCCGCTCGCCTAGTTGCTTAATCGTATAAAAAAAATATGTAGTCATCATCTCGTGTTCAATTCTTTATGTTAATGTATACTAACTGCCTATGTATTATAAAATCGGGCACGAACATTGTTTTTTATTCTCTGAAGATGTTGAGCGCTCGGTAGTTATTTTGACTCTTACTGCTCATCTGATACCAGGCTCGCAGACCCGGATGCACGACCTGTTTATATTAGTTTTGGCGAGTACTTCTTTTTATATAGCTTACAATTGAATGAAAGTTCAGGAATAGATTTTGTAACAGTGGTCAGTATTTTATGTAATTTGCTCTCAAAGGTTTATTCTAACGCATGATATAATACTGGAAAGCTCCGATGCTATCAGGCGGGTGACTCCGCGGATCGTTACAGCGCCACCTAGCGCTTATCTCTAATCTTTCCACATAAAATCACTACACGAAAATAAAATCCATGTCAATCTGACTCGACTAAGTCACTTGAACTTGAAATTTTACAAAACTCTTTACAAGAATGGGTTAGAATTTAACGTCTAACTTACATAATGTTAAGCTAGATAAGCTAGTAATGCCGTAATAGCTGCAGATTTAAAATATAAGAATAGTACTACTAGGAGGCTTCAAAATCCTATTATCATCCAAATTCCACCACGTGTGGTCTACAAACCACTGAAGCCTCTGTTTTGTAAGGCACAAGTTGTGCAACGATTCCCTTTAAAAACGGGATAAATTCTTATTGCATACAAGGAATAGTCGAACGGCCACAATGACATTGCTGCCACCATTCACATATTAACTGGGCCTCGTTTATAGAAACAACCTCCGTTGTCTATATACAAACGTTTACGAATAGACGGGACATGCTACTTACGATTAAACAATAAATCTCGACGTTAGGCAGATTTGAATGCAAAAAACTGCTTTGAACGAAACCTTAGTTTCGATGCGCGTGTAATATTACGTCAGTGAGCCTCGACACGTGTATACCTGAGAGGGGAGAAGAGGCCATGCCGCCTCCGCGTGCCCCCCTCGCGGGTACGTGCGAGGGCGGTCTGGCTGGGGTGGTGGGGTGCAGAGCGCGCAGTCTCCGATCGATAACCAGTGCGCTGAGTCGGCAGGGGTTTCCTCCGCCCCGGTGCGGCACGCGACCGGCCTCTCCACCCCCTAAGGATTACCCGAGATTGGGTTACTATTGCTCAGCGATAACACAATTAATTACACGCCAATTGGCTTCAATAATCGCGTGATTTTCCACAAGAGAGAAAATTATAGAGGGTACATTTCAATGTATCTTAAACTTGAGTAACATTTACATTTTTAAGTTACAACTTAGGGATGTTGCTTGACGATAGTCCCTATGTCGGATTTAAATCTACAGCGTAGAACGTACCTATTGCAAACCGTATATTTAACAGATTCAATTGTCTAGTACATACAAAATAATAAATTATTATGAATAACATTTGGTTAATAATATGGATGTCCTCAAAATACAATAGCACATTTAGTATTCTTCAATTTCCTCGCAGTTCACTGCTGGTGATTTCCCAACATTGGTACGTTGGCAATAGATTACGAGATAGTACCAGAAATGTTAGACATTTACTGTGGGGTGCTCCGCATTTGTTAATTTAAAAGGAAAGCAACATCACGATTTGAACTTGCGTAAGCAAAGTGACCACCGCCATCCGGAAGTGTGGCCCGGACAAGTGCTTTCCGCCGTGATAGTGTCTGCCGGCCGCGGCGCTGCCCAATGGCATTATGTCAGAGGTGAACGCACCCGGCTTCCCTCATCCAAGAGAAGATAGTTTTCTCTTCGTTGTTTCACGGAAGCATAATACTAAATTAAATTTAAACACTAGATACTACCTGAAGACTGTACTTAAGATATATGCGTTATGAAAATGAATAAGCAACTACTATTACTGGTTAACTCTACTGTTCTTCAATGAATATTGGCTTGCCTAATTTTGAGAGGTATTTTCGGTGGGTGGTGGCGATATATTCTAATCTCTCTTCTGCCCTTGGATTAAGTTGACTTTTGTTCTATAATTAAATGGTAGACAAGATCTTATTTTTTTTACCCAACCTTGCGTCCCCGCCGTCATTACATAGACCCTTAAGAAAAGTCCACAATAGTATCATCTACAATCTATCAATCCTCATAATCTTCTATCTTAACATCGTGAAGCTACATAATTATCATTTAAACAGTGAAACAATACTATTGATCTTAGAGAATTGTCTATTATTAAATAATAAAAAAAGTTCACTAGTCCGCCTTGGGGCTGGCGGCAGTACATTCGAAGTCTTGCTTCATTGGAGCCTTGGAAGTTACACGCGGACGGTCAGCCTAGGCAGAACGCGTCGTAGCTCGTGTGACTAGACGCTGGTGTCCTTGCAACATCTAGAAGGTGCGAACCACTTTTACTTTTGGTTTTATAGCGCATTGCTGGCTAACATACACGCTTTTTTTTTCGCAACGAAGTATTGAGACAGGCATCACATTCACTTGGTTACGATTATACAGCTGCTAATTGCGCTTGTTGCTTTAACGGAAGATATCTCAATGCTACAGTATCTTTACCAACAGTAGCACCGCCACCTAGACGGAGACCTTTCATCACACTTGTCGGGAGGACTGGTCTGTTCCCTAGATTTGTTTAGTTCATTGCCTCATAACGTCATAACCGCATGGGCGATCGGTTGGCACAACATTGGGAAATACTATTTAAGGAAGTGTCAATTTTATCCGATATTTAATCTTGTTGATTAGAAATGTGTAATGATATTTTTTAACGTTTTTATCTAATTTTCCCTCAAGTTCATAAAGCAAGTAAAATAACAGATTTATAAAAAGTTGTTTCTTCTATTGAAACGAAGAGATGAAACGATTATATCATCATCATCAGCCGACTAAAAGACCATATATATATATTCATATTAATAAGATTTCCACGGAAGAGAGGAAATATGGAGGGAGAGACGGTAGGGAATATATGCCTTATGCTGAGCGTAGTTCAGCTAAAAAAGGATTGTACAAAATTCCTTCCTCAGAGTGTTGTAAGGGTGTCAATAAATAAAGAGAGAGGGCTCAGGCTACTGCATTTCATCGCTGAGCTAGAATATTTCTGACGAATTCCAAGTATAAATCACGGCCAACAAAGTGGGAAGGGAACTGTTAGTAGATAATAAGAACAAGTAAAAAATGTAAAATGAACGACTTCCTTGCTTTGGAATGTTTCTTATAATGAGAAAATGTGCTATTTATGGAGAAAGATAGTGTGAAGATAAATTAAAGCCTTTAAGAAGCTTAAATAGGTGTGGTGATATTGTGTTGTGTTGGAAGGTAGATTAGATTGATTTGGGTGCGCGGGTTCGTTGCCGGGCCGCGCCGCTCTCTGCAGCCCGGCTGGCGTGGGAACCTTCACAACGCTAACAATTGGCGTCTTTGTTCAGTAACACGTCACTCTATGTGGACTCGGGGAACTTAATCGGACACCGGCGAAAGAGACATACGATAATATAAATGCATTCATCGATTGCCTTGTCATATTCAAAATATATAATGTTTTATTGTTTCTAGGAAGTTAGTGTAACGAATATTAAAATACAAATCATGCATCCCAAAAATACAATGAATATCGGATGACTGTAATATTAACGTTATAAACATACTAAACAAAACATATATCTATTAAAATTTCTTAAACTTGACTGAAGCAAAAGACCTGCCCCTATTTGTTCGTACCCCAGTGGCGCGGTCACGTATAACAATGGAGTGATAAATAGAACAAAGTTACCGTCAACCGTCACACTTCATTCATAGCACTTCATAACTCGCACACAGCAGCCGAAACACGTGATCGTGTGTGTGGGGTAATGAAGCACTTCCTGTCCAAATGTCTAAGTAATACAGGTATTTTTAAGGAAGATTACTTTGTGCTGTTTTATTTACCTGCAACAGGAGGCGTGCGCCCCCACTGGCAAATAAACACTGCATACCCAAATTACCTGAACCTCTATAAATAATCTCTCAAATTACTCAAAAGGTACACAACCATGATTTGACAATTGCTAAATTGGTGAGTTTGTTTTTAAGTATAGATAAGCACAGAGATTTCGGGTTTGGTTTGCATACCCTACCCGAAATCTCTGGTCAGGTCTCTGCCTGCAGTTAAACCTTAGCAGAAATTGTCACTTCGATTTTAATTGAATTAACTATTGTTTATGAGAAGTAAACCTGAAATAAAATTATAAGGTGACGAGTAATAAATTTAATATTTGAACTTTGAAACGTTTAACGTGGCGGAGCTCGATAGTGCGTGGGCGTTAACTTTTCAAACTGCTTAGGCCTTTCAGGAGGAGCGTTGCCTAATCGATAACGTGGCACATGCGTGCGGGCGACTCTCCCTCCCCCTTGCCTGCTGCGCGACCTCTCCCCGCCTAGGGCTCTCCACCCCCGGCGGGTGTCCTGCGAAGCCTCCCGAGGCGCGGCGGAGCCGAAATGCAGTTGTACACAATGATGAATTGCACCCGACGCAGGTGTCCGGGCGGGCAGTGCGTCGCAATGGCCGCTGCTGTAAACGCGTGATTTGTTATTGTCATCACTTGTTAGAGCTGCTCGCGCTGCTCGCGCTGCTGGCGCTGCTGGCGGCGGCCGGCTGTCCGGTAAAGGATAGTTCTTTTTTAAAATCTGTCACCTTCTAAACTATATTGATGTTGTACCTCGTCTCTATGTGGACTGTTCGATGTTGTTCAATTATTTTTCTTGGTTGCTCTACACACACACCTTGCGGACCAAATTGTTTATACGACGAGCAAAGCTTATGTTTATAAAATGTGTAATCGGATATTTTTGTTTATTTCTGTTAGTAGTTGTCTGATTGAGTATGCCTTAAAACTCAACTGCTTCAGATACTGCATGATTGGGATGTGTCGTATTTTCAACTTCGTAGATTGCGATATTTTTTTTCTTTAGACACATCAAATATATTTTTTTTTATATTTTATCATACAAGTATGTGCATGAAGCCAACTTACAAATTTATTGAAATTGTATTAGATATCGATAATTCGACTGTTAAGGAGCTATGACGTATAATAGTATACTGAATCTCAGATACACGAAAATACGTTAAAAAATTAAATCGCCCTTCAATTTCGGTCGGTGGTACAAAGACGTAGTTATGTGTCGTAGTTTTCAGGTAACCTTTACTGTTATTGCGCACCTTGGTAAAAAGATGCGAAGATTTAATCGCGTACGTAGGTAGGTGTCAATTGAAGTCCCACTGCTAATTGTGTGACAAGTCTGAGTGTCTGCAGTGACGTGTATTTCGCATCTTCTGAATTGGTGATGAGCTGGCAAACTATACAGCATGTATACGACGATACTAAAACATTATAAATAATGCTGATTTAATACTTCACGCTACGGGGTCGAAGGATTAGAAAAAAGATAATCTAGACAATGAATCAAGAATATAGCTGTTATAATTCAAATAGTTTCATCGAATTTTTTGTTTACATCTGAGGATTTACAAATTACCTTTCAGGAATTTAACTTGGAACAAACAGACATTAAACTTATTTGCATAAATAAAGCTGAACATTAACAGCTTGACCAGCACCGCTAACGATTCGCATTGACTGACTCCCTGCCACGGCTTTGTGTGTGTGCGATCTTGCGACTCGTTCAGCACCAGCTCCGTAAGGTTGATACGAGGAACACGGTTGTGTAATTTAAGCAAAACCGAAGAGCAATTAGGAAATTAACACGTCCACTTACCTTCTATCATATATTTTGTGATTGTAATTTTTTTAAAACAATGTTTTTTCTTTTCCTCACACGTTTCAGGGAAATATTGATATATTACAAGTTGGATTTCTGTTGACCTACGTCACTTTAGGCCACACACACATCTACTTGTAATCAGGAAGCGGACGGGGCACTATGATTCCAGCAACATTGACATCCTCGCCTCGTGAGACTAGTTTAATTTGTAGTGTAGATACTTCATATGTGGCGGACGGCAGTTAGGAAAGATTTCTTATATTTTTTACTTCAGAGATACACTCCTATCATACTAGGTATTGATTTTTCACTTAATTTCAAAACAAAATATTTGTAGTTTTGTTAATACAAAGAACAAATTGAGTCATAACGAGCTGGCGGACATACCACGGGTGGTCGTGCTAAATTAGTTTTCAATTAGTTCTCTCGTATTAGATGACTACAGTGTATAGTTTTTTTTTTATTTACCGAGGCATTCGCAAGGCTTGCCAAACTGAGGCCCTGGCCTGCGCGAATATGCGGGCCCCGGGTTGTACCCCATTACCCGGGCCTATCACTCAGTGAGTCATGTTCACTGATCCTTAATCGAAAAGTTACCTTCAAAGCTAAATGACGGTATGGTCATACGTATTTCTCATCCTACGTTAGCATACTTATTTAGAGTAATATTTACAATATTATTTAGTGATCATATTAGAGATTATCATAGTGAAACAGGTTCCGCATGGAGGAGAACCTGCAGGCCGTAGCCGTCAGTTCGCAGACTCCTGCAGCGACTCTCGCGTATAATTGTATTCTCGTGTATAATTAACATCTTAGTAATAATGTCTCACTATAACATTTCGAGATATTAGCGAGGGCCGCGACAGTAGTGTGGAGTCGTACATAGATACTGTATTGTGTGCTATATTAATAAGGATTAAAATGCAATAGATTATCTGAGAACAAAAGTGTGTTTAGCAAATAGTGTTTATCTTGGACAGTTGCCTCGTAGCGCTTCTCCGTGACGGTGACCGTTTATAGCAGTGGTCGTTGTTGTCGTCGGTTCCGTGTTCACCCCGCGCTCCCCTAGCAACAGCCGCTCGCATGCCGTTGCAGGTATACTGATATCAGCCCTCTGCCACATGCTACAACCGGAAACGGCTAGTGACCCTATGATCTTATCTTTCAATGTTTATTGCACGTCATCAATAAACCAGTAAACAGTTTATTGTGTAAATAGATAAACGTTACTCTAACATTATACATATTGATGCGATATGATATATATATATACATACATATATATGTTTGCAATTAGGGCTATTTTATATAATCTTTATTACTATATAATTATATAAAACCTGCTGTAACTTTTCCTTTTGAAGTATTTAATTAAACACCTATTTATTTTTCCATTTAACAACGTTAACAGCTAATTAATTAACTTGCTATTACTTAGGGACTTTCCACTATAATAAATCAGTAGTTAGCGATTTTCCTAAGAACCTTTGCCTTGTACCAGTTGACGGCCACGTTTCTTCAGAGTTCAATATTTTGATGCATATATTTTGCCTCATTTATGTTGCCTAAGCGTGAACGAAGGTCTATTGTCGTTGCAACGGTTTGCACTGCATTGATATCCAATTACCGTTTATAAGCTACTTACAGCAAATTTCGCTCTCAAGTTTTATGCCAGTTTTTCTTTCTAATGATACGTTTGGATGTTTCGGTCAGTTGGCTTCCGATTATGCTGACTACACTACCATGTCGCCGAGCCCAGCGCCGCTAACTAACGATTTAATGTTTGCCTAATGATTGTCGTGTAAACAACGACAACTTTGTCGTAGTAACCCTTAGTGCATCTCGCCGACGATATTGCATCGCTCGTCGCAGTGTGAGCCTTGTACCATGACAACTAGACACACGTTACCGTGTGTGCGCACTCTACATTGGCTTGCATGTGAAGATTTCCTGTGTTTGTGTTATTGTGATACGAATGCGATACGGTGGAATGCAAGCAATATGCCCGGTGTGGTGTTGTATTACGAAGCACTCTTTGTGACTTCGAGTTATGCGCCGCGGAGCGCCGCGGATGTAACTCATTACTTCTGAACAGATTGGTTTGGTTACACGTGTGCTAATTAACATATTCGCTATATTTCGTACCTTGTTTATAATTTGATTCAATTGCTACAGCAAAGGCCGATCACAATATCAATTCGTTAAATTCTAAATTTTTTCTACTTATTCCAAACTTAAGGTTTAGGTTTTACATGACAATCGTTGTAAAACCCATCAGTTAAAAAATAAAGGGGTATGACATTTAACACATTTTTATATAAGGAAGATTTTTAGATAAGAAAATCACAACTTAAAATTTTTTAAAGTACATCCCAACAGAGTGTTAGTTGAAAAAAACCTGACTTCAATTAGTTTTTAGTAGAATACATGTAGGTACAGAAATCATTATTAGCACTGGTACTTACCCACCCGCGCCCCAAGTGGGCTGCAGGCGGAGGTATGAGATGGGAAGCTATTACTAACTCATTACTGGCACATCACCGAGTGTTCATTACATTCAGTTTGCCACACGACCCATCGGACTGATGATTACATCAAGCACTTCCTGGGATCGTAACACCTAAATCAATAAAGCATCGACATACAGACTACACGTCGATCGTTGCATAACCGACACTGATTACCAGCGCCATTGGTTCCAAGTAATGTTGTTTAAACATACTGGACCTAAGTTTATTTAATTTAAATATTAAAGTTATCACGTACAATATTGGTGAAGGTTACCATTGCTAGGTTGATTAAAAAATATGGGTCATCATCGGATACAATAGATATAAGAAGATTCGTAGCTTTATCTTACTGAGCATCAGGTTTAGGTCTGCTATTAGGAGCCGTGTCGTAGTAAAGGTATTATAATCGGCTAACTTCCAGCTCCTTCGATAGTGTCCTTCCTACAGACCTCAACACTATTTTCCACTGTGTACCAGATGCAGACCGCTTTCTGTTGTCGGCTTGGATATGATAGAAAGAAGGTTTATTAAATTAGGAAAGATATTAAAATGAAACTATTTCGAACTTACTGTCAGAGTTTCTTCAACTGCCAGCTATGGAACGATTATTCCAGGAAGTCATTGAATGGAATCCTTGTCCAGTGTTACAACATATTTAGACACCTGTTGGTGTTAAAAAGGTACTGCAGTGCGGCATCGGCATGCATGACATTTTACAATTAAAAGAAGTATATATTTAAAATGAAAATGGGTTTCCTTTATTCGTCAATCACGTGGAAACCAGTGAACGTATCGACACAGTAACACATGATGAGCATATGACGCGGAATGATTTATTGTTTAATTTGTATTATTTATGCGATTGCTACAGTAACGGTTGCTGTAGAAAGTTATTTGCAGTCCAATTATATATTACGGACAGCAACACGGACGGGGAACAGTTAGTGTACATATTACATATCCACGGCTGGACATATGCCTCCCCCAATGATCTCCACATCGATCGGTTCTTGCGCTGCACTCACCGCCGGACTCCAGGGGCCGTCTTTTGTAGGGGTTCACATAAGCGTTTGAACCATTTGCGGATTGGTAGGAGCCAGAGTCTCGTTTGTTCATTAGCAGGGTGTACCACGAGCGAGTGAGGTTGGCTTGTTTTTGAGTTGTGCGGGACTCCTTACGTATATATTGTCCGCTTAGTTATTTCTCAGTTCTCTGGAGCATTTCTTTGGGTGGTAGGTTTTGACGTTCACTAAGCGAAGAAATATTCCTATTGAAAAAGATAAAAATAACTTTGACTAACACATAATTGTACCTTAGCTTACACTGATATGCTGCACTGAATCGCGTAGCGCATCAGCCGACGCAATGCTCGCGCTACATTTGCAGACGTGGCGGCGTTGTTAAGACGCAGTGTCGCATTGCAGGTGTAGCGCTGCAGGCGCGAAGTGGACTGGGGCGACCCTGAGCCGGCATTGTACTCGTGCAGTTTTTTTTATAACACTCCACTATACCTAGAGAGTTCTTCACTTGAGTAGGGTTTACATAGAGAGTGGTTTATGACCATTCCCGCATACTTGCGGGCATCATTAAAAAGTTTCTATTTTTGTTGTATTACTAACAGCGCGCTTGCGAAGCGGGATATTTACGAAACGTACGCAAACTTCATAGGAGCAATCGTATTCAAACCTAGGAACAGAGTCCGAACGTTTAAGTATGGTGTTTATTGATTGTATTACCTAAAAGGATAGTTCGCTGTCATTGGCGTTCATAGGTTACGGTGGCTTCTTAGCATAAGATCGGCCAGTGCTTATTTTTTCTTCTATAAGAAGCAGGACGTTCACCCGATGGAAAGTGATACGCCTGTCCATAACAATGCGGCTGTGTGTATCCATCTTAATTAGCATTAAGTTGGATACACACAGCACCATATTGTAGGTCCACCATAACATGTCAGGTGTTACCCCAATCGATTCACTAGCTACAGCACCCTTACAGTGTAATGTTTGCACAGTACTGTCTGTCGACTGCAATAGCAGCTGCAGTGGTACCTACCTTGACGGCATCCGGCAACAGAGACCTACCACCAGTACTGTTTGCGACTTCAGTGGTATAATAAAAGCTAATTATATAATCAGATTAACGCTTCTCAAAATTCTTAATGGTTCTTTGTATTAAAGAGAATAAGGAGTATTTTCCCTTTCGGTTACAAAATTTTATATGAAATGACTGAGGTAACGAGACTTAACATTTTATGTCACCAGCTGCTAGGCATGATATTGTGCTTTGTATATCACACTAACTAGCACCATGTTGTGATGAGCAAGGATGACACTGTCAAATGAACTTCTGATCGCTTCGTTGACAAAAACTATATACTGTGTTTGTACAAAAACTATATATTGTCTACTGTGTACTACCTGAACATTGTCTAGTAGTGTTCAATGTGGTTTCTTCGATCAATATTACATATTTATCTTCTTTCTGCTGATAATAGATCTAAGGAAAAAAAAAAAACAAATTTTGTCTTTCTGCAGGGTGTGCGCGAGATATAAATAATTCTGTATACAAAGCGAGCACGTGGCTTTTTACGCTGCTCCGTGGTGCAACGTTCGCAGTATGTACCGTTGGCAGCAGGTGACTGTCTAGTGATATCCACCGGCGTCTTTCTCTACCTTAAAGCAGCGTGGCCAAAAAAAGTAGCTACTTTGTCTCTGTGCCTGTCCAGACCGGGTTGGGTTCCACTACGAGTAGTTTGTGTTTATATTTTTTCAAGTTCATGTTTGCCAACTGAATGAAATTATCGAGAGCGACGTATATAGACCGGGCGGTTAGAATATTTTATTGCGGGTTTCGTGTTTGCGGCGTGGCCCACGCGTCATTATCCAATCGCGACCCACCACTCAAGGACTCGGGCGTGCTGGTGCGGTGTCACCGCTCGGGCCGCGCGCGCCCGCCGTGGCGCTTGCGCCGCCGCAATAAGCCCCACAGTCGCGCGCCGCTCTACCGCCGTTATCTCGCGTTACACGTGAACACGTTTACTGCTATGAGTTCGCGAATTGTTGCATAGGGATGTGCGTAAGATCGCGTAATCGATACTTATACTATAACTTTTCATGACTGGTAATAAGACTCTGTTATCCGAGACCACCTAGGTAGCTACTATCGCAGTGGGCTATATCAGCCGACAAACAGCAGTTTGCAAATACTACTGTGTTCCCGTTTTAAACGCGTTGTAGCTAGTGTAATTATTGTGGTAACATGACTCGATATATAAGTCTAAGTCGACGAGCGTAATGTCGTGCAGCGTAATACCACCCTAACTAGCGCCACATTGTTATGGGCTGGCGTATCACTTTTCTTGACTGGTCGCGTAATTGAATAAAAAAAAATATTTGTAAAGTATTTTTGAAAATGTACAAAAAATACTTGTAGCTATCATCGCTGCGTATAGGAATAAATATTGCCAAGGAAAAGAAAGAATATAAATAATTCGGACAAATTTATGCGACTAGACCATATGCATAAAGATAAGAAGCCAAGCAAAACAAAGCAAATCGGACGGAATGACATTAGTAGTACATATTAAATTATATTAAATTATTATTGGCCTATGTCTAGCAGTGGTCGTCTATCGGCTGATGAGGATACATAAATTTATATGGTTAATATACGTCCATGTTAGAACATGTTAACAAACACATCATTGCATCATGAACATGAAAATTGGAAAGGTTTTTGTGAAATTCGGAAAGTTTTTAGTCATTTAAGTAACCAAGCTTTATTATGGCACATTGTCTTTTTTTAATATTTTAAAAAGGGAAATGCCTTTGATTGAGGTCATATAAATTCGTACACAAAATGATAAGAAATAACAGTACATATGTCCGATATTACAAAAGTTGCCAAAAAAGTTACGAGTATGAAAATGGATACATAGGATAATAGGAGAGTGGGTATGGCTTTAAACTCGAAAGGTGATTCGTAATCGAATAATTTTCTCCAACCGATTGGCCCATTTGGAACATGCCTATAAAAGATTGTGATGAAAGTCGATCCCTCCATATGAACCCCTAGAAACAACGGCGCCTAGTGCCCTCCGGTACCGGAGGCCTTGCTGGCTGTGACGGACGTTAAAAAGCGCTGGAACTAGGGCAGCGTACGACCGATCAAAGGGAAGATCTTTAAGGGAAGCTTATATAGCAGTGGACTTGTATCGACTGATAATGATGATAATGAAAGTAGATGAATATAAAGACGTAAGTGTCGAGAAGGAAGACCAAAAAAGAAAATAAACTTCATCCCTAACATGTTAATATGATGGATTATTTTTATTCTCAAACGAGGCGCGTTTGTACGTGACGTCAGCGGTACAGCGGCATTTGATATTGTGCCTAATTTGTAACTGGTTCTTGTGCCGTTACGTCACAACCGCAATCCTTACTGCCGACCAAAGCGCTACAGCTATAGGCACAGCTCACAGTTTACATCCTAGTTTTTTACCGCAAAACTCACATAAGTTATAGAGTATACTCCAACAAGGCAGCACAGGCTCTAAATATCCTACCGTTCATCTGCGCCTTTGGAAGCCAATGGGAAAAGGTTTATTGGCACTGATCATATTTGGCAAACGGAAAAGTATACGATATTAATATCTTGTTGTAAAGTATGTTTTTATGAAAGGTTCACCATAAAAATTATGTTCCACTCGTTAAAGAATATAGTAACACAACTTTGTGTTCAAATGTTACATCTACGCTGTGACAAACTTTGATTGTGATTTGTTTTGATTTGTTAGATCAGTGTATAAATGTTATATCTGTACAAATTCAAACTCTTCATTTGGAGTTGTAACATTACTGTTGACGTAAATGTGACGTCAATCGTTCACTGCTAAAGGAGCTCACGGCCTGCTCCGTGAACTACTGACAAGAAGCGCTTATGTTGCTCTCTATTTGCATGGAATACGTTACTCTCCTTCTATGAAGCTATCATAGATTCGGGAGAAGACGAATCCTATTCGAAGATGAAAACGCCGGGATGATGGTAACTTACGCCCCAGTACGCGTCAGCTCTATGGTCGCGGGCTGGTAAGAATAGGACTAAAGTAAACTCTGCCTGTCGTAGCGACTAAAAGGTTCTACTAATTTCGCGTGCCTCGAGGGTGAGGCCTTCCCGCTCAATAAGCTAACCTAGTTGAAATAGCAAATGGGATTTACAGTGATGTTGCTAAGAAGGGTTTGACCCTTCAATGGTACACCGGTGCACTGATAGACCACCGAGGGGTTTTTAGTAACTACAAATCTAAGAACCCTCACTTTACTCTATTACCATAGTACCTTTCGAAGATTCCACCACACTCCGCCTTCAACTTAAACTAAATCTGCTTCTTCCACATTTTTATGGTTGCTGTAAAAAGCTTTTGTCTTCGCAAATTCTCCACAATTTAAAAATGTATCCATGCGTCATTTTGATAGTGTGTTATCAATGTTTACTACGCGGCGACGTGACGCGCCTGATAACGCGATTAGCGGGGTTTAATAACGTAATTATCGCACCTAGCTGTTGCCGTTGCCACCGGTGCACCGGCCGTCGCGCTCCTTTTGGAATATCAGATGAACGGATCTCTTGTCTCTTTATCTACTTATTATCTCATATTTATGTATATGTATTTAATAAAGTATTTTATATTTGGTTTACACTCGTATAACAAATTAAACTACCACTTCACACTGCTGAGCATAGGCCTCCCTCGGAGATTTCCACATCGATTGAACCATAGTCAGCATGGCCTCCGATACCGCCGGACACTAAGGGCCGTCGTTTGTAAGGGTTCATAATGGGGGGGGATTAGGCCCATTTCCCACCACACTGACCCAATGCGGGTTGGCGGAAGCCAGAGCCTCGTTTGTTAATTAGCAGGGTGCTGGTTAGGTATATTTGGGTCCCATGAGTTGATGTGCGGGACCCCTTACCACCAGTTACCACTTGTTATCAAATGTAGATGTTATAAGGTATCCCTGATATGTCTATTAATCCAATTCGAATTATTAGGTCTCATGCAAACTGTATCAAAGAAAATATGTTTGTCGTGCGAATCGTTTATGGATAGGAAACCAGTTAATAGAGAGTGGAAGAATGGCATCTGAAACTCAACAACATCCAATTGTGCATTCGTACCTTTAACCAGAGCCTGTCGCTTAGTGATAACACGGTAAAGGACAGAATGTCGATATTTTTTTTAAAGAAAATTTACAGTATAACACCGATATTGCTTACATTGCCACAGAGTACAATTAAACTCAAAACTTTACATAGAGAATTGCCAAAATATTTAGTACTAAGAAAAATATTCAAATATCCATTGTCTCGATGGAATCGCCGGTCAATGTAATACAACAGAACAAAAGGACGTAAGCCAAGCTAATGGGGTAACATCGAAGAGGGAGTGCATATAATTTTCGGGTTGAATAGAAATAAGAGAGAGAGCTGGTTAGGTTCAATAGCACCTAATCCTCTGACGAATATCCCGGTATAAATAAATGGACACAAGCTTTATCTGTCGCTATTCGATTACATACATACATACATA
The DNA here is from genome assembly GCA_029030555.1 of Ornithoptera alexandrae. NCBI lineage: Eukaryota > Metazoa > Arthropoda > Insecta > Lepidoptera > Papilionidae > Ornithoptera > Ornithoptera alexandrae. The sequence continues at coordinate 10,861,670 of JARDVY010000007.1, forward strand.
CGACATACATCATACTATTCAACGATTTCACTTGCCAGCAGCTTTGAGAATCCAACCTAGATATAATAATTGCCGCCGGCCTTTTTATTCTACTATACAAAAAGAGAGAGGAGTTAGTCGTTCCTGATGATCATGATGGAAAGCAATACATCTGCTCGTAACAACCTAGCTCTAGTTAAGATCTACGTATCACCACGTTGTGGTAGCCGCCTTCAGAACTAAGATGTTAAGTCTAATTACCCCAGTAATTTCACTAATTACAGCGCACTTTTTGTCATCTGGCAATAATAGCTGCTATGGTACCGGCAAATTGTTTCCGGCGACCGAGACCAACCACTGGTTAAAAGGCGTTCTTCATCTGCAGTTAAAAGTGATTTGCAAATAAATATATTCGGAGTGAAGAAAATGTGATAGTTACAAAATTCAAGGAAGTTAAAAGATTGAACATATTATCACAGATACATGTACGATGTGCAGAATGTGTGATTGATGTAAGGGTGTGTTTGTTGCAGAGGCATCAGTACAGAGCGCGGAGAGCGGGCGGACTGTCGCGTCGGGAGCGAGCTGCTGCCGACGAGCGTGCATGACGCTACACACGCCGAGCAACGCTGCCCGCAGGTGAACCACCGCCACCGCCACCACCACCACCAGCAGCACCAGACGGACGTGGGGCCCGTGCCACTGATAACTATCTATCTCCATACCGACAATAGTCTGATTAATAATCTTGTAAGCTAACAGGTGAAACCTTACGGGTGTGACTTCTGTTATCAAACACCGTGTAGAGGTGCCAGCGGCTTTGCCTTATTTTTGTCAAGGTGTGAAAATTACTGTTCCGATTTGAAGGACGCTGAAACTAGAGAAAACAAGTGCAAATTGGAATTGGGCAAACATCGTTAATTGATCGATTTTGATGACTTGTTCTCCGCGTGTCGACACTGCGTATATAACATCGCTGGTCCGTTCCGACCGGCGGCTGCACGGCATGCGCTAATATTGACTTATTTCTGTTTTGTGTTGCAGAGCATCCAAGTTACGCAGCAGCAGGCACCGGAAGCTGCTGCCGTTGCGGCAGACGTGACTGGCGCGCGCGCGGGATCTCGCCCCGCCCGCGTACCGCACGCTCGCTCTCTAGTGCAGGTAGGATGCATTCACAGCTTCAGGGATCTGCTCACCACGACAGTCCGCATAACAACGATAACATAAGCGATTTATAGAGTCTCAGGCTGCCTTTTTAATAATCTAATTTATTGGATGAAGAATTTAGTTGTAACCAAAACATGAATTATCCGAAAATGGCAACTCCTCAAAACTTGCGCACGTCTAACTGTTGCTCAAGTAAATTATTATGAAATGCCTATATTTCGTTTCACGAGAGTTGTGTTGTTACAGATTCATTATCATCAGCGAACCCTCCTCAGGATAATTAGTTAGGTTTTCTAGCATAGTGCAAGTTGATAGGTTGCGGCAACCATGGGGTCCGTCAACGTGAATCGGAACGTCGCGGACGCGTTCTACCGCTACAAGATGCCGCGCATCTGCGCCAAGGTCGAAGGCAAGGGAAACGGTATTAAGACTGTCATCGTCAACATGCCCGAGGTAGCCAAGGCGCTCGGGAGACCGGCCACTTGTGAGTAAACATTTATTTTTTCTTTTCAATATTGGTGGAAATCCATTAAAAGAATAACTGTCCCATAATCGCAGCTCTTGGTATTCCACAGACTTAATAGAGGGTTCTACATAGAGTAGTCGTTTTATTTTAATTGATATAAGGATCGTATATTTTTTAGTTTCATGTCTTAGTTAATCCAATAAGAAATTACTAATATATTTTCTAACACTGAAAATATAAAACAGTTTTTGAAATAAAAAGGAAAATTAATTCTATTTTCATATCACTTGTTGCCTAATTCCCGCAGACCCGACGAAGTACTTCGGTTGCGAGCTGGGTGCACAGACCCAGTTCGACTTCAAGAATGAGCGCTTCATCGTCAACGGCAGCCATGATTCAGCAAAGCTCCAGGACCTGCTGGACGGGTGAGTGGAAGTTAACACTGACATTTTATATTAAAAGAAAATTGTTTGTATATAAGAGAAATCACAGTGGTAAATTGATTTAACATTTTGTTTCAAGACGACTAAAGCATTGTGGTGCAGCGAGAACAAACTTGTCGATGCTTAATTTTTAGGTGGTCTTGACAACTAACCCCAATTCATAATATAATACAAAGGGCAAAACGGACCTTATTAGGAAATTATTTGCGTCCAGGTTCATTCGCAAATTCGTCCTTTGCCCGGAATGCGACAACCCGGAGACGGAGCTGATCGTATCCACCAAGAAGAACAGCATCTCGCAGGGCTGCAAGGCGTGCGGCTATCACGGCGCACTCGATTTCAACCACAAGCTCAACACCTTCATACTCAAGAACCCGCCCGCCGCTGATCCTAGCGTACAGGTACGCTGCCATACTAATCCAAAATCACTGTCTCTGTATTTTTACTACCAACCAAGAAATGGGTGTTGTTAGTTTAAAGGGTGCATCCTACGTGTGAGGGACGAATGATAATGTCGCCATCAGTAATATTTCTCCGAGGAGTGGTTAAAGGAAGTGATTCAAAAAGGCAGGGACTTTCTCTGTCAGGTACTCTATAATGCGTTTGCCCAACCCGCAGACCAAAACCTTTATTCAGCACCAACGAATTCAGCGACTGGTTTCAATTACAATTGTGATCCTGATACCTTTTGCAAATTTTAAATCTACTAAAACCATTTTCTTTTGCTATAAAAGCTGTACATGGTAGAGAGAGTATATCATCATTAAGTATTATCATCTTTATCAACCGGAAGAAGTCCATTGCTGTGTATAGATCTCCACCGAGGATCAGTGGTTTCTCGCGATTTGTATAAGATAACATACTTCGGTTGAGCAAGCATTGCTAGCATTAACACAATAAATAATTTTTATCTGTTTAAGGATTATTAACTCTTATAGTTTTTAATTATGCAGAGATATTAGCAACAGTCGGAAGTATTCATATTTAACTTATTTTTGTAGGGCTCCTCTCTGACGGAAGGCAACCGCGGCAAACGGTCCAAGCGCTCCGGCCCGCCTGCCAACGGCAATCACGACGGCCAGGAGAACCACGATGCTAAGAATGTACGCAACTCACGTTCTCTACATCTGTACAAAAGAAGATTCCGAAAGAACTCCTACTTCTTCGCTATTTAAAATATATATTTTTTTGAATATTGGAATAGAGAGTCTTCCAGAGGACACTTTACTGTATAATTTTATTATTCTGTAATATCTGTTTAATCGAGTTAACTTCTTGTTTTAAGTAAAATTATTGATTTTCTACGCAGAGATTACTATGACCTGTTCAACCATAATCAAAAGGTTACTAGAGTAAATTACTCATCAAATACAGAGATGTTATAAATTGTACTTGTATGATCCATTTGCTTATTTTTTATTTTAACAACACCGACAATGTCCTTGTTATAAGATATTTTGTCTGTTTTAAGATCATCAGATTTTTTTAGATTTGACTAACAAAGATAATTTTTGTTGGAATTGTATTAGAAACTTTAATGTTTTACACGATGTACTTTACTGTATTTATGGATTTATGTTTTCAGGATGGAGAGGCACCCATCACTCCCACTACTCCAAACCCTAAAAGCAGCAAGAAGGAAAAGCAGAAGGTTGAGGATGATGACGATGGTACATGGACCGTCGATGTCAGCGAAGAGGCGGTGCGCGCTCGGATGCAAGGTATTGTACTGGTCTTGCTAAATGTTCATGTACCATGTATAAGCTGCACCAACGGTATGGGGACCTTTAAAATCACTTGTTAGAAACACCTTTGTAAATGTCGACACTTTCACACTGCTGTAGCCCGAATATGTTATAAATATTTGTAATGCGTGTTATAAAGTATATCAAAAAAGAACACAAATTCTCTACCACTTACAAATGAAATATTTCTACCAAATTGAGTAAAATTATTACTTGTGGTTAAAACCGTAGGCAACCCTATAATAATATGTTCTCATGTAAATGTTTGCAGATCTGACGGAGGGCGCCAAGAGCATGACGCTGTCCGAGGACACCGAAAAGAATGAGAAGCAGCGTATGGACCTTTTCTACGCATTCGTGAAGCAACGCGCTGACTCGGCCGCAGCGGAAGGCAGCAAAGCAGTCAGCGAGATTGTGCACGAGGCGGAACGGTGAGCGCACTTGCTGCTGTATAACGTGCTTCTCTCTCCCCCAACCCCCAACCCCAACGAACGATTCTTGTTATTCGAAACCAGTGTCGCTATTACCTTTAAGTGTGTTTTTTAGATGATTTCATTGCGTGTTGATGTCACTGAGAGACACCTACAACTCCGTAAAAGTAACAATCAGTTCAGACATGTGTAAATATTCAATGATAAATGCAGATATTAATATATTAAAACTGTAATTGTTAATATGGCAACACCTTGTACTGTATCAGTACTCAGTAATGGTCATATTTCATTGCTTGATGGAATCTTGTAGAAAAGACAGTACAACTGATGACTCATGTGTATATGGTATTACAATTTTAAACTATTGGATTTAATCTGGCTAGACATTTCCTCATTTCCGCATATTAAACTCATCAACTAAAGTCAGTTTGGTATGTACCAAGCAAGACAAGTATGGCCTCTAAATATAATGGAAAAGTAACAACTACTCTTACAGAAGAATCCTAACACTTATCATCCTATGTAGAGTCAGTTTGCCATGTATTTATTATTTATTCTCCTTTATCGTTTGCCAGTCTGGAGGTGCGCGAGAAAGCGCCGCTGGTGGTGTTCGAGGTGCTGGTGCGGCCGGCGACACTCTCCGCGGATGTCAAGAAGCAGCGGGCATTGCTACTGCGGCTGACGCGCGGCGAGCCGCGGGCGCAGCGCGCCGTGCTCAACGCGCTTACAGCGCTCTGCGCGCACAACCCCGCGCTGCTGCCTAAGGTATATTGTTACACTATCACTATACATCGAGCTATGTTGCTATGCTGAGGATCGCATTTGCTGCAAGACATTGGGGAACGCCTATATCCAACAGTGGATAAACAAAGTCTAATGATGTTTTTATGAGTTCGGCAATGGTGCACAACCATTAAACAAGACAAGCCGGATGTAATGGAGTGTGTGTCAATGCTCATCCAGTATTCCCATTAGCCATGGTGACAAACACTGTTGTTTTACTACAGTATTAATTTCACTCTACATTATGGAAGGTAAAAAATTATAATATAATTTGTTGTTAAAATTTCGTTGGGGTTGTGTTCCATGTACTGCATGATAAAAGCTATTCCCTTCGTCGTTTTTTTGCTTTTAACATAATAATAACCTTTCTAGGTGCCGGCAATACTGAAGCTGCTGTACGACACCGATATCATCGAGGAACGGGCGGTGCTGGAATGGGCAGCCAAGCCATCTCGCAAGTACGCACCAAAGGAGCTCGTGGCGGACGTGCGTCGCCGCGCGCAGCCTTTTATCGACTGGCTTGCAGAAGCTGAGGAGGACAGCGATGACGGCCACCAACCTGACGATCTGGACGTAGAATACGATGACAGAGCACCACTACGGCAAGCGCCTGTCACGCCCGTCGCGCCTGCTGCACCCGCCGCCAAAAACGAGGACGACGGCGAGGATGATGTCGATATTGACGCTATCTAAGTGCGTGGCATGTTGCGAGCCCCGTTGTTGACATCGGCGTATTTCTGTCGCTGCGATGTTGGACGTTGCAACGTTTATAAAACTGTCGATGTCAGCGTGGCGCCCCATGCAAACGCAACGGCGGTGACAACGGTGACGAGCGATGTCAACATCGGTGCTGCTGGGGCCGGCGAACACACACAAAATCAACTTAACATCTTTCAAACATGCCACATTGGATACTCGATGTTTAGTTTAAGGTGTATAGTTCGCCGACTCGGCAACATTCCGGCGGCGTGGCCCCGTTGTCTCGTGGTCTCGCAGCGGACTAGCAACCTGTCTCATTTAGGATACACCCAATGGCATATGTAACAATCTTCTTAAATTTGTCGTAAATGAATTTGTACCTTAGAACCTTGTGAAACGATTTATATAGTAATTAGAGATCTTTCATATTAATCATTTACGCCTATGGTGTCGTTTCACGGCGGCCATCTTGGATTTTGAATTCTGTCATGCGTAGAGACATTTAAAATTTGTATTTAATGGAGGCGTTACTAGTGACTCGGTGTCCAACCTGCCCTCGTTGCTCAATTGTGTAGATGGATCTATCCAAATGTAAACTTTCATAATGGCCGCAATGTAACTCCTGGTTAAAATTTAAGAAGTGTATACAATGTATTTGTGCAGTGAAACAGCACTGAAACCCTCTAATTTAGTAAACTGTGCAGGTATTTATGGTGTAGATTAGTTGATGTCCTCCTTCCCTACTCCACACCCCACATCTATACTATACTACACTACATCGGATGTAAGCGCTTCGAGAACCTATCCAATAGCAGTTTTTCTATTTCCATGTAATATTATTGTTCCTATGTATAGAGTTTTGAATATTTTGAACTTTTTCTGGTTTTGTTTCTATTACTTTTTTGGTATAAAGTTTATCGGTCAACTAGTATCATGGTGGGCGGCGCGTTGGTCTCCGCACGGCGCAATTATGCACGCAAGGCATGCAAAGTGCGGCACAAGTATAATTGGAGTTTAGTAACACTCTAAAAGCAGAGCCGCTATCATTGGGAGCCGCCGCGCCGCACCGCGCGTCCGGCTCGGGCGCGGCCGGCTCGTATCACCGCACGCGGTCTGCGGACGGGGCGCTACCGGTACTTCTGATCTAATGCTCTAATCGGTGTATAATTTATATCGACTTGTTTAAATGATTTTAGTGTTATATAGCAAATTGGAAGATGCGCGGGCGCGTGGTGCGACGGATGGGAAGTTACGTGCAGCACGCTGTGCCAACCGTACGGTGACGGGCCCGTCTGCGCCCGCGTCCGCGTGTCACATGCGCGCGGCGGAGCGCCTCTATTATAAACTACTATGAATATATATTCCTATTGTGGATATATGATATAATATTTTGAAATTGCCACCTGACAATTTTATTAGATTTGTTTTGTATTCAATACATTTGGATTCTGAATGTGTGTGTTTTATTGTTTTCTTTGGCGAGAGGCACGCAGAGTAAACAAATTTTCAATTTAGCAACACGGAAACTCTGGAGACACTGATTGAAAATCGCTGTATTGACCGCTGGCGTCTCGTTAACGCTACTTTGAAATTAATACTTCATTGGTAGCGGGTCTCTGTTGTCGGAGACAGTCTAGGTACCACTGCAGCGCCTATTGCAGCCGACAAATTATTGATGTGTGTGGTTCGTAAAATTACTGGGATTACTAGTCATGTTATGTCTCAGTGTGGTGCAGTGCATATGATAAACTAGTGCCACATGAGCGGACTTGTTAACCTTACGGTGAACGGTGGTAAGCGAGCTCGTCTCGCCGCTTCATATGATGTACACTGCGCTGCGTTGTCGTCAAGTATTAAAGCCTCGTTACGTTTGAATAAAAGAATATATTTACTGTATGACGTACATTTATTGTATGTACAACATGGTGGGCACGGCGATTGGTATCGATCGTTTTATATTTTTATTTGTACGATTCTAATTTGCAGACATCTTAAAAGATAAGATCTTATAAGAACAAAAATCAGTTAACACAGGATGCACTGGATAAGAGTTTAACTTTAGCTTAAGTTATAAGAAATCTAAAGATAAGCGTACTCGCTTTTAAAACAATTCCCTCTGTATGTTTACAAATTATGTTGCGCTAAGAAGTAAATATTGAAAATAAATAGTTACAAACGATATGAGCCTCGCCAGAAAGTAAAAAATAATTCGTATAACGTACCTTTATAAAAATAAATTTATTACATTATAAATTAAACAACTAAATAACTGACAACCAAGTAAATATTGAAGATATGTTAACCCTTTGCAAACAAATTCCCAGTGGACTATAGGATAGTTTATAAAACAGGAAAACGTATTGTCTTCTTAATTCGTCATCCGGTTAGACGTTAAAAGCGAAGGGTTACAACTTGTTTACTTCCTGGCGCGTCAGTAGTGCGAGCGCCTGCTCTTGTTGCGCGCGTGGTTGGCCAGGCACAACCCGAACACCACCGCCACGAGCTGCAGACGGAAAGATGAAGATTCACAATTTTAAACATCGATAAACAAACATTACCCAAAAAATTTAATTTGGGAAATATTTTATAAAATAGAGTAGCACATCTAGATTTGTGGATACACATATACACTACGTATGTCTGAAAAGGCCATGACACTCAAAAGTTCGAACATTAAGCTAGTTAATGGTATTGTATATTATAGTTTAATCGTTGTAGATTAATTCTGCTTTTAAACAAAGCTGGCTACGTTACACACGTACGCGTTAAAATTACATTTCTCCTTTTATACGGGGTTTTAACAACTATACTGCGTAATGCAGATATACTAACAATTCCTATAGGCAGTATGGTGGCATAGGCAAGTGCAGCTGAATAGCATATACTAAAATTTAACTCCTAATCACAATATGATATACCATGTTGATCTAGACACAGGGATTAGTAAAAATATTTTACTTATTCTCATATTTAAAAATAGTGCCTGTCTCATTCTGACATATAAAAAAACTTGAATATATATGTTAAATTTTTGTGATAAACATTCATACAGTCTCATATCTCTTTAATAGCAATAGATTGATGTAAAGATATATCTTACCTCAATGGATACGACTACGATAGCAACGATTCCGATGGCTAGACCGAAAGTCTCCAGCAGGTCCTGCAACTTGCCGTCGCAGCCGCCGTAAGAGTTGCCGATGATGCAAGGCTGTGTTTCGCAACACGTATCCGGCAGGAGGACGTTTTGGTAAGAGAGCGGTCCGGTTGGCCCGCAGCACTTGAACTGGAGAAAAATTTACAAAATTGTTTAGAAAAAGAGGATGGCTGAATCCATCATATGCCTGCAAGCTACGGGCCGAACGATAAAAATAGTCCTTATTATAGTCTGTTAATTATATATGGCTACATGATTTTAAATGTAATTGCTTGCAACAGTGACAATGACAGAACTGATTAACTTCCCACAGTTACTCTCGTGTTTTTAAATTTTAGCTAGGAATCTTCAAAACCTAAGAAACAAACCGAATCAAAATCATTTATACCTTTTGGTAGCTACAATGCTGTAGACAGACGCATGAATCTTACAACGCTATATAAATATTGTATTACTCTTAAAATATTAAAAGACCCATTGCTTTATTTCATTAAAACCCTTGTTTAAAACGTTAAATGCTTCAAATAGTCAAACATGGTGGATGTGATGAAGGTTATACACAACAGGGGTGGACATATTGCATTTTTATGAATAGCTCAAAGTAAACGTGTTATCGGAATCGGAACCGTATCGCTCGATAACATTGTATCAATACTGCAAATTAACATAATTTATAGCTTATCTGGTTACTAATAAAACATAAAATCATATCTTAATGGACTTACCTTCGATCGCTTTACCAGATCGAGGATAAGATCATGAATCTATAGGACATCGTAAACATAGTAACGAATGGTAACAAAGGAACGGTCACTGGGTTTTAAGAAGCGATTTTAAGGATTTGAGCATAGTTCAACTAAACTATACCAGGGTTAACAGTTAACACATGTTTAAGAGTTGCCAAGAAACATCTGGACTCATAATAAGGTTTGTGGCACGTTAATTCTTCTTGGTACAACTTACGGTCCTTTCAATCTCGTGGAACGCGTTGCGGTCCTTATTGAAGGCATTGTTGAGCACACGAGGCACGCTCTCCACCAGACTATCCAGGTTCACGAAGATCAAACTGGCAAGCGTTATTTTCAGGATCATCAGGATAATCATGAATATTGAGTACTGTAACGATATAAATGTTTTTGTCATAAATACCTGTTATATTCATACAGATTAAAAATATTTTCTGGTACTACAACGTTTTAAACTTTATGTACGTTGATAACTTACAGTGATGAGCATGCAGTTGCTCTCTCTGATGGCGCCGCAGCACCCGAAGAACGCGATGAGGAACACCACGCCGCCCACCACCATAGAGCCAATGGGAGCCGCTTGCACGCTGACATCGATTATCTCGGTCACCGCAGTGATCTGCAACTGGACCGCCACGCCCAACCCCAGAAGGGCCAGACCTGCCAGCTGGAGAAAAAAAAACTTTTTATTTCTAATAGCATTATTAAAACGAAGATACGAGTAGTACCTTCAGGTGAAGGGAGGACTTTCAGGTGATAATAAGTGACACGCCTGCCCAAAAAAACGCGGCGCTAGTTATAATGATATACACTGCACCACATTGCGCCCGTCGCCTTAGACATAAAATTATGTCTCGTTACCCCAGTAATTTCACTTGCTACAGCATCCTTCAGACTAGAAACACAGTAAGGCTGGCGTTGCAAAAACGTCAATGACAACACAAAGTTTTAGAATTTTGCTCATGACATTATTACTGCTACATGTATTATTAGGTGCTCTCTTCTATCCCCAGTACAATTTCTGGTGAATCAAGACCTAATAACTAATATCTAGACTAGCGCCTTTTATTATTAAGTAGGGAAACATTAGTGGAAAAAATGCGTAAAAAAAAAGTAAGTCTTTGGTAATTAAAATTTATAATTTTTTTATCCTTTATTTAAAGGATTTATTGCCAATTTCACCACAGACTGAACTCACCGAAAAGAATAAATTGGAGAAGAACAGAACATATTTAACTAAAACTTCGCCGCAGCCCATCTTGGTGTGACCTTTTATGCAAAAAAAATGCTAAAACGTGTCGTGAAATCGGTTTTCACTGAACAAGCAAATGGCGGACGCTGCTGATTGCTTATCAGTGCTAGATAAGCTGAACACAGTGCGCGGGGACCGGGGTAACGTATTACCACAAATTACAAACGCCGATCGAACACACATTAAGTATGTTTATCTATGCATTATGGCAGCAGCGGTGTAACCACCACTCTTGGGTGTTGGCGTTCATACGCTACGATCGTTGCTTACCGTCAGACCAGGCGTTTGCTGGTTTTTTTCTATAAGGAGCAGAACGTTCACGTTCAAAGTGATACGCCTGTCCATAACAATGAGGCGCTAATTAAGATGGATACACACATCACCATATTGTAGGTCCACCATAACATGTCAGGTGTTACCCCAATCGATTCACTAGCTACAGCACCCTTACAGTGTAATGTTAGCACAGTACTGTCTGCAATAGCAGCTGCATCCGGCAACAGAGAACTGCCATCAGTATCTTAATAATCAACTTGGAGTTCATTCAACACGTTTTTAGTACTGTTAGTTAGTAACATTAAAAACATTATGTATAGTAGTAGTTACACAGGAGCTACTTTTCGTCCACAGTGTTAATAAAGCATTTAATAATTAATTGCAAGATGTATCATACTTCATCTGGTCAACAGTTTTTTTACTACATTTTATTCCAGGTACTTTGTTATAGCGAGTGAGTTAACATATAATCTTAATTTCACACGACATTAAGTGACAATAAGACAGATGTGTGCTTCTCGAAAATACTCTGGCTCTCATATGCTGACAACCGAAACACAGCAACGTTGTTATAGCGACGAATTAGCAATACGAGTGGTAGTTGATCAGGCGGCTTCGAACCCTCACCACTAGCTACCACTCTCATTTGTAACACAATAAACAATAATGTCAACCTTTAAATCTTTTTCAAAATGTGACATTACTTTAGGATTTTTTAAGAATGATCTATTCCTTTTTTTTACGTGGAGAAAATACCTGCCCTCGCGTTAGCAAAGGCAGCTTATGTCGGACTTACACCGACTAAAACCCCCACGATGTTCCTTGCACCTCTTCGCTTTATGGCAGCGACACGGGAACGCTCTCGCACACCTCCGCGACCCCGCCAGCGCCGAATGCACCATGCAGCTACACCTCGGGAGGGAGGGAAGAATCTTCTCTTTCCATCTCTGTAAGGTCACGTCGGAACACACAGAGCGCCCCCTCCTAGGCCTCTTACAGTCACCTGGGCAACGGAATCCCCCAAATCCGTCACCAAAAGGCCATGGGAGCCAAGACAGAAAACTCTTTCGATTTTCTGCGGCGGATCTGATCTTGGGTTATGTCGCCAACCGTTATACAGCCGCGAAGAATAAAGGGAGGGGTGGAACGCAATAACGCCACTTCTGTTCCTACGCAGCTCCACCGCCGCCGCATCAGCAGAGGAGCACCACTTAGTCACGGAGGGTAGAAAGAGCTGCGAATCGCAATACCGACACTCCTCTCCCTCCACGATTCCACTTCGGCTGCAAAAGGCCCCTGTAGCCCACCGGCACACATCCGAAGTGAGCTCAAGAAGGTCATCTAGAGCGGTCACCTCGGGCCGGCCGTACACTTCGCGCCGACCGTACACTTCGCGCCGACCGGATAGGTTCCTCTTAGCTTCACCGTGGGGGACCAAGCCACAGCTACTGAGCTCCACCACCGTGACAGACGGGAAACTGTTCGAGGGGAAGGATGATCTATTCCAATTGAACAGTAAATACAGTAAGAGTTGGCACCTTAAGTGCTACGGTGGGTCCAAGTTGTGTCTAAATTTACACGACGGAGGAAAATAGATATACTTGTTAGAAATATTGTTTATAGTATGTGTCTGATTTTAGTTTTCCCAGTTGAGTCACATACGCCAAGTGTCTGTGTGGGCAAAGCAAGCTCGAGTGGTTTATTGTTATTGATAATTTTACTGATAACAGCCGCCGTCGCGTACCAGATACGAGCGACCAACGAATTTATATTATATTTCATAAATATGGGACAGGTTTTTGGAGCATCGATAAGAGATTCTTATGCGTCGTTGACTAAATGGAAGAATAATCCATGACAAAGTATTGGTGATCGGAGACTCGGCACATTAGCTGATAAATTATAATGCAACTAAAACTCAGCGGTCCGTTTTTTAGGCCGTAACCGGGCCTAGCGGTTATCGTCCCATTAGCTTGTAATAAGCTAGTCGAGACGTACACACAGCACACATTTCAATGTTCGCTTTGTGACTTGAATTTAGTTTCATTACTTCAGTAAATTCCTGATTTATGATCGAAGTTACGATGGCCGAGTGTAGTGATAAAGGATATGATGAGCTGCGATCTCAAGAAAAACGATGTTCCAAATAGAACGAAGGGGAGTGAAAGACGTAAGAAAGCAGACCTTGTCATAAGATGGGACAAATGCTAAGAAGAAGAAGAAGAAGACAGTATATTACAAACTGAAACACGATAAAGTTAACAGCACTACCATGTTTTAGCAGACAAGCACATCGGTGGTTCCTTTCTTCTTGGTTTCGCGTGAAAACATCTTCAGTTATTAACAACAAAGTTTTATAGATAAATGAACCAACTCACCGCAAAGAACAAGTTTGTGAAGAACAGGATATATTTAACTAAGAACTCTCCGCACCCCATGGCGATCGTTTTATTTGTTTTCTCTTAAAGAACTAAATACAGGACGGGCGGCGCGCGCGGTGCACAGTCGCCTCACTGGCGCACCGGGCGGTCGCCGGTGAAGGCAGCCCATCCGCGCCGATAAGGTGATAACGTCGCTGGGAAATACTGACTCACAAGTTTTTCCGAAGAATCGTGAAGTGTGATCTCATTGTGATATTATTGCCAGTCGTAACGACCAATTCAACGACTGTAATTTGTCAATTAACAAATCTACGTCATTTCTTCTGTTTACTTGATCCATGACAGCATTCCCACAGCGTAATCTGCGCGCGTCCAAGTACATTCCATAAGCAATGGGTGCGTGTGTCACTCATTGCTACGAAAGTTCCTTCGTACTCATTACTAATCAGTATAGTATAGTAAAAAGCGCTACTTTTCACTCACCATAGCACACGCGTCTAGATAATTTCCACGGTAGGTCTCTGTTGCCAGAGACCGTGTAGGTAGCAACCACCCTCTCATCGAGGAGACGCCGAATTCCTGGATGCGAAGGAAATGTACAGGCAAGAGCGCCGAGGCGCTTTGGAGGTATGGAGAGAAAGGCCTGGAAAGCTGCGGCACTAACGGCCGCGCATGGTAAGCGCGTTTCTGTCAAACTTCGAAGCCTGGCTTAGATCGGACGGAGTGGTGCATGTCACCTTCAGGCTGACTCAGGTGCTCACCGGAGCCCACAGCAGGTTCCCGCCTTTTCGTGGCGAAAGGGCTCATTAGTCGTGGTTTGCTCGCCCACGGTGAATTGAAGAGGAACCTACACGGTCGACACGAGATATAGGGCCGTCCCGAGGCGGCCGCTCCAGGTTAGAGCTCCGGAGCTCCACCGTGAGCTCACCTCGGATGCGTGCCGGTAGGCTGCAGGAGGGGTTTTATGCTGCCCTTTGCAACCGAGGTGGATTTGCGGAGGGAGAGGAGTGTCTGTATTGCGATTCACCGCTCTGCCTATTTTCCGTGGCAGTATAACGAGTGGCGGCGGTACCCAAGATCGGTTCGACCGCAGCGAGCCGGGAGAGTTTTCTCTCTTGGCTCCCATGGCCTCTGGGTGACGGTTTCGGGAGCAATCTGTTGCGCGCGCGACTGCAAGAGACCGAAGAGAGGGCGCGTTGCGTGTTCCGGCCTGCCCCTACGGAGGTGCAAAGGTGGGGGTTCTTCCTTCCCTCCTGAGGTGGGGCTGCATTGTGCGGCCGGCGCTGGCGGGGTCGCGGATGTGTGCGAAAGCGTTCCCGTCACCCAGCCATAAAGCCACGAGATGGAACATCGTTGGGGTTTTAGTCGGCGCATGTCGGTCATAACCTGTCCTTGCCCTCGCGAGGACGGGTACGCGCAGGTAATCCCCAACGTTAAAAAAAAGGTATTCACCGGACATAGGTATTTTGGTGAATATCTGAATAGGAATCTGAATAGGATCGGACGCGAACTAACAACGCAATGCCCCCATTATGGCGGGGCTCTCGATTCCGCTCAGCATACACTTGCAAAATCCCGTACGTGGGAATCTGAACGACGATCCTATGTCCACAAGATTGGGCTGATCTTTCTTTGTTAGTAGCGATATCGGCTGCACTGGCAATGAAAAACGTGTGGATAACGTTGGTTTCTCCTTTCATAGACGATGTCGGGGCGATGGCAACGGATGCCATAGCTCAATAGCCCTGTAGTCTCGGGCTACTAAGAATAAGACTAAGATATTCCCTGACTGTCGTACAAGGCGCCTAAAGGGGTCCTCGGGACGTGGGCTTTGAGGATGGGAGCCCATAGAGCTCAATAAGCGAGCCTTAGGAGGGCAGCCAATGCATGTTGGTCTTGTATTTGCCGTAGCACAGCGTGGGTGCTAAGGAGAGCTTTGCCCTTCCGTGGGATGTTATAGCCAAAGTGCAGTGGGACACTGGTACGTTCCGTATGAGATCCCGGCGCCCCACCTCATCCACTGACGGAGACCACTGAAGGGGTTCTAGTGGGTGGAAGCCCCAAATAACTTTTTCATTCCCCAGAAGCAAGGTATCTTTTAAGATTTCTCCCGCGATAAAAAAAAAAGGTAGGTATCACCGCAGCGCCTATTGCAGCCGACAAACAGCAGTGTGCAAATATTACTGTCTTCTCCGCGAAAGGCGCTGTAACTAGGGAAATTACTGCATTAACGAGACTTAACATCATATCGTCATCGCTTCACTTTGAGACAAGCGACGAGCACAATGTAATGCTGTTTCCTAACTAGCACCAAGTTGCATGCAGGCATATCACTTAACATCAGGTAAACGTCCCGTCCGTCTCTTCAAGTAGCATAAAGAAAATAGAAATTTTGAAAAAGTAAACAGCCTGTCATAAAGATCCCACTTCTGGGACTCGAACTATCTCTCTCAAAAATAGAGTCAAAGTTTATGAGCAAATGTTGTATATCCACTAAAGCTGTTGTTTTTAAAATATGCCAATTTCCTCAAAATGTTTACCTTCACCAGAAATTCCAGGTCAGTGGAAATAGATCCCCATGCTCTTTATATTGTAACGTCCTCAACTTGATGTAAGTTTTGTATGTACGCAGCTTACTGGGATTGATTTTCAAAATCTTAATATTATTTTGAAAAGTTTAAAAGCTGTAATTTAACTATCTTTTAATAAATTTTCTAGAGACAAAAAACACAATAAGTTGCTATTTTGTGACGACAGGCGTTAAGTTCAAAATATGTATTTAAATTATAAATTCTGAACAATAACTTCACATCGTGTTGGCAATCTCGCCGTCTGTGAAGCTAATTGGATCAAAAATGCTTTATGTAAAGCAATGTCGAGTTTCATTTCAGAACAAATTGACGGACAGTTTTGATAATGTGACATTGAACAACTAATGTGGGTAGTGATAAATAATCAATAAGTTAAAATAGTATAAGAACAGCCGGCGCGGACGTCAACGGGTAGTATGTTATTTGTGGGACCAAAGTGCGGATGCGCTGCTTGAGGCTCGTCTACGTTTTGTTGGAATATGAGAAGTGTGTAGCAATGTATAAATATCACTGAACATAATATTGGTGACGAGTGGACGCGCAGAAGTCGTTTATAAGAATCGCTAACATCAGAAGTGGGATAACAACGACGTGCTACGCTATGGATGGTCGGAAATCTCGGTCGAAAAGGAGGCGTAGCCGCTCCCGGTCCAAGTGCTTGAGCAGATCGAGATCGCCGCCTCGACGGCCTCGAAAACCCTCTAAACAAACATGCCGGGATAAAAAAAATCGAAGCGAAGGGAGGAATTGCAGAGATGGCAGTGTGCAAGTCTAGATCTAGATCAAAAAGAAAACGCTCTCGCCGCCGCTCGGATACCTCGACATCAATCTCGACAAGTTTCGTCTCGAATTCGTCTGGTCCCTCGAGCAGTTCGGGGTCATCTGTTCCTCGAAAAAGGTCTAAGGTAATACGCAGACCCACGGACGAAACTGCGAGTGCAAGTACAATTAATTTACATAATACGATCCCCGAGTTTGACCTGCTCATTGATAATGTTGTGTAATCGAGTCCTATGCGTCTAATTTACCAGGCTCTAAATAAACTATAGGGTTCAGCAAAAATCTGGTACGATTCTTTTTTCCATAACTATATTTTTTGGACTAATTGACCTTGGGGAAAATTGGATAAAAATGATGCTTGCTACTTTTCAAGTTAAAAGAAATATGTTTGAACTACTTAAAGATATCGTAATTAAAAAGCCAACTGAGAACCAATCTCTATATGAATTTTATTTTCAAGAAAAGTCAAAAATCGATCATTTAAATCTTAATTTTTCGCAACACGACATTATATCAATCGTATTAAGTAATATTGCAGATAGTAAAATAACTGCGTGTGTGGAAGCTAGTAACTTTCAATCCTGCGATAGTCTTGCCGGGTTTCTGCATAACCGTACTTATAAACCAAAATCTACTAAACAAGTAACGGGTACTTCTTATGTAAACACTCGCGAGAACAGTGTCAAAGAAATGAAACCAGTAACCCCAACTCGCATTTCTATCTGGGACAAGTAAACTCGAAAGTTCTTTCATCAAGATCTGCATTACCCTCAACGTCTGGGTCTCAAAGCACAGGGTCAACACTGAATCGTAAAGAATGTTTTAACTATAAGCGTAATCACAAACGTATACAATGCAATGTCAAATGTGAATTTTGTGGTAAAGAAGGTCGCAAAGAATCGGTTTGTTTCACAAAACGGAAAACACAAGCGCAGGAAACTAAATTCATTTGTTCATCAAACTCGAAAGAAGAGTTTTATAAAACCGTTAATATCTATAAATTTGAACAAGAAGCGTTTATAGATACAGGTAGCAGTGCTTGATATCATTATCTTTGATAAATAAATTAAATCTTAAAATTCGTACTCTCACGGCACCGTTGACCTTGCAAGGCTTTTCAAAGGATAGTTAAAAATCTGTTTCTACCGCAGTGAAGGTAAATTTGAAAATAGATTCTGTGTTGTTCCGAGAAGTTGAATTGTACGTATTGGAAGAGTTGTCCGGGTGTCGGATACTAATGGTTGTCATGTAACTGAAAGGTCTGACGTAATGTATTCTCGTATAGGACATATCCTGAACTTCAATTATGCTTCGGAATTTGTTCATTTTTGTGATGTAGTGTCGGAGTCCGAGATTCAAATTGATGCAGAGTCCTCACCACAGTGAATTGTTCTCTTTGTTGAGAAAATATAAAGAGTGTTTTGCTTCATCTATTAAAGAGTTGGGTAAAGTCAACAATCACGAAATGGAAATAAATTTAAACGATGTGAGGCCAGTACAGTTTAGACCATACAGAGCGTCAATTGCGGATAAGAAAATCGTATGCGAGATAATTAATGAACTTTTGGAATGTGGTATTATTCCCGAGAGTAATTCGCCGTACACTAGTCCCGCGCTACTTGTTAGTGAAAAGAGTGGTGTAAAGAGATTATGTATTGACTACCGGGCTTTAAACAGAATCAAAATTGAGGACAAGTATCCGATGCCACACATCGAAGAGCTTATAGATAGGTTGCAGTCGTAAATTTTTCACGGATCTAGATCTGTAAAGTGGCTTTTACCAGATCAAAATGAAGGACGATTCCATTCGGAAAACTGCATTCGTTACTGAAGACGGCCATTATGAATTTTTATGGTTACCATTTGGATTAGCTAATGCGCCGTCCGCGTTTCAACAGATGGTGAATAAAGTTATCGGCAACTTGAGGTTCGGAGAAGTAATATTGTATCTAGATGATATTTTGATTATTAGTGAGACTGCAGAGGAAAATTTAGAATTGTTAGAAAAGGTATTGACACTATTTAGAGAAAATGGTCTTACTTTAAATTAAAAAAGTATAGTTTCTTAAAAACCGAAATTTAGTTTCTCGGTTATAAGATTAGGTCAAATTACAATAATGTCTAGTGAATCTAAGGTTAAAGCGGTGAAAGAATTCGCGAAACCCAAGACCGTTCATCAATTACGGCAATTCAATGGTCTTATTAGTTACTTTCGCAAATTTATTAGAAATTGTGCCATGATATCTAGTCCCCTCACAAAACTAACAAGAAAAGATAGCTCCTGATCTTGGGACAATAGCCACGAACAAGCGTTCCGGACTCTAAAATATTCATTAACCTCTGACAGTGTGCTTACTATTTTTGACTCTGTCAAAAAATGTATTTTATACACTGATGCCAGAAGGGATGGCATTGCAGGTATTTTGATGCAAGTCGCGGAAGAAGGCGAGAAGCCTATACATTATTACATTCGTTAAACAAGTGAAGACAAAAAATATATCACTCGTTTGAACTCGAATTATTGGCTATTGTTGCATCATTACAAAACATTTAGGACTATATTTGCCGGGAGAAAAATTCAAAATAGTAACCGATTGTAATTCTGTAAGATTTGTTAACTAAGTAGGAGATAGTTCCACGGATTGCGCGTTGGGTTCTCTCGACACAAGAGTATAATTTTGATATAGTACGAGAAGGCACTCGTATGCAACACGTGGATGCGTTGAGTCTTAACCCTGACCAATCTGGGGAAAGATCGGAGGCTGAACTAGTCATGTCGGTTACTGAGGCAGACTGGCTACTGTCTGTACAATTGCAGGATCCTGATTTGGTTAAGTTGAGGAAAATTTTGGTATCTGGCGACGCGAACAGTCGCAAAGACGTTATTAATAATTACGAACATTTGAGAAATACAATCTACAGACGAACTGCTTACGGTCGCCGTTGGGTAGTTTCCAAGGAATGTATTTGGCAGGTAATAAAATGCAATCACGACGACATCGGACACTTTTCTGTGAATAAATTTACGAGCGAATTATACAAGGTCATATTGGTTTCCAAAAATAGGGCTAAAAAGTATATCAAAAATTGTCTCGACTGCAATTTAATATAAAACCAAAGGTGGTCCTAAGGAGGGAGAATTACTCTATTCCGAAGTATGCCCCGCCGTTTCGTACACTTCACCTCGACCACTTGGGACCATTTGTACAGACCCGGAAAAGAAAATAAATATTTACTCGTGGTGGTAGATTTCTTTTCAATGTTTGTTTTTATATCGGCAGTAAAAGGTACAGCAGGTAGTTGCGTTATTAAAGAACTAGACAACGTCTCAAAAGTATTCAAAAATCTGTGCAGAATAATAACGGAAGCAGGGTCAACTTTTATTTCGGCGGTTTTTAAACAATATTGCATTGATAAAAATATTAGACTACATACGATCGCGTCCGGCATGCCACGTTCGAATGGCCAAGTCGAACGCTTTAATGAAACAATTTTAGATGTTATGAGAACAATGAACGCAAATGTCAACGATGACAGTTGGGATGACTGTCGCACAATTACAGCAAAGCATAAATACCATATATCAGAAAACGATTAAAGCGGTGCCTAATGAGGTTTTGTGCAGATATAGACTCCGTACTGATCATAATAAATTAGCTCCTGAGCCTGGTAGACATGACAGAGTTACGCAGAAGCGTTGATGAAAACATTAAGATAAATGCGGAGTCTCGGAAGAAAAGGTTTGCCAGTGCTCGCATAAAAGCAACACGGTACAAAGAAGGTGATCTGGTTCTTGTAAAATTTCTAGGCCAAACCATTGGCAAATTAAAAAGCTATTGCCTGTGTACAAGAGACCATTTCAAGTTAAAAAAAAATTGGGTCACGACAGATATTTGATAGCGGACATGCAAGGACCGAACGACCACGGCTGAAAACATAAAGCCATTGGATTAAGATTAAAAACTAGAATCGAAGTAATTACTCGGCCAGTGTTGGCAATGTTGTACTGTTATTTGTTAGTAAATAATATAAATTTTATATCGGTAAAGAAAAATGGTGAACATGATGAAATAAGACAAAATACCTTGTAAGAATTTATTGATTTATTGTATTATATGTCCACTCGCGCTTATATCTGCCAAAACGGGGAAACTGGTACAGGGTTCACCTAAGTCTAAAGGTAAATTGCCTAAACCATATTTGTTAACCGAGTCGTTAGCACTGCTTTGGTAATATAGGTTTGGATAACGCAACTGGGTTATAAACACTGTCTAAGCCTAAAGGCATTTACCGTAACTCGGTTATGCAACTTGTTGTTTCAGGACAGTCGAACGGGTATTTTGAGCAATTAGTAAAAAGGACATAATATTGTATATGTTTCAGATTACACTAGATGATGTGCTGTGGAGGAGCGCCTGAGGGTATGCGCTAGGTAGAATGGCCGTGTTGGCAATCTCGCCATCTGTGAAGCTAATTGGATCAAAAATGCTTTATGTAAAGCAATGTCCAGTTTCCTTTCAGAACTGACGATCAGTTTTGATAATGTGACATTCGACAGCTAATACGGGTAGTGGCAAATAATCAAGTTAAAATAATATAGAAGCAGTCGGTGCGAGCGTCAACGGGCAGTAAGATACGTTATGTGTCGGACCAGAGTGCGGATGTGCTGCTCGAGTCTCCTGTACGTTTTGTTGGACTGTGGGAAGTGTTCCATCTACACAGCAACGTACAAATATCACTGAACATAATATTGGTGACGAGTGGAAGCGCAGGAGACGTTAATAAGAGTCGCTAACATTCGTAACATTTAATTTCACGTTCAAATAGGATTATAGGCTTGCAAGGAGGATAGAGGGCATCTCTTTTTTTCTACAAGAAGGGTAATTTTTGATCTTAATTACAAATTATGTTTAATGTCGCCGAAGAAGATAGTATGTACATCCAGATTTTTAAGATTTTCATACATATGACTACTAGAAGACGGTGCATACTAGCCAAGGGGATTTGAAATGGCTGTCCAATCTTTTCGACGCCCAGCCCTGAACATGAAGTGGATATCCGACCTACCGTCGGTGTCAGTTTCATTCATTTGTGCATTTATTATCAGGAAAAATTTTGATACAGCTTTTTGCCAAATACTTCTTGGTATTATCTTCTATTTGTATAGGATGCAATAAAAATAACAACAATGATAATAACACTGCCAATATAAACAATAATGTTCAAAATATTACATGACCAACAGCACTTAAAACTATTTGCATACACTATGAATATACTTGTAATACTTATGACGGATATGACGTTTTACACATTAAAATTATTAAAATAATTGTTAAATCCCACGGGGAACTTCCCTTAACGATGACTGGTCCATTGTTGTGGGCTGGAGATGGCGGGGAAAAACGTTCCTTATATTCGACTTTACCTTTCAGAATCTGTCGCAATTATCTAAGTTCAAGTGATTCATTATATTTTTATGAATCATTGAATACACAAACGCCAACTTGCTACAGAATTCTCGTAACAAATTTGACAAATCGCACCTCTTAACAAAAATTTTTAAAATATGTATCTACAAGACTTCTAGTGTCTTCTTTGTTGACGTCAAGAGATCTTATAAGTAGATAAACACGATATTCATCTGATGACAAATATCCCGTCTGCCTGTATTGGAGAGGCTCTAGTACTCTGGTTATAGATGGCCCATGCAAGGGTAAAAACCTCCTCGGTACCGTCATTTTGCAACGATAAATACAAGAATACGTTCCATTTGTCTTTCTCCTCGGGCTCGCTGGTGTACCTGTAAACCCCAAGACCCTTTTAGTTCCCTTCTATGAACGGCAAGGCTTACCATAGTCCTACGTTTACTAGGCCGAGGCTATAGGGCTGTCGTAAAGTCTCTCCAGGCGATCACATGATTCCCTCTGAATAGGTTCCCGCCTTATCATGGCGGTGGAGCTCGGTAGCCGTGGCTTGGTCACCTACGATGAAGCTAAGACTAACCTACCCGGCCGGCTTGAGACTTAGGCCCGGCTCGAGATGGCCGCTCGAAGTGAGCTTACTTCGGATGAGTGCCGAAGAACTAAGGGCAAACTAACATTGTCCTTTGCAACTGTGGTGGGGCCGCAGGAAAAGAGGAGTGTCAAGACTAGTTCCGTCGCAGGGAATTATTAGTTTGTGTGTTTGAGAGTGAAAGCGTTCCTATGGACCCGCCGTAAAGTGACGCGAGTGGAACGTCGTGGAGGTTTTACTCGGTGAAAGTCCAACGTAACCTGTCTTTGCCTCGGCGACGGCAGGTATGCGAAGGTATTTATCCCATGTGAAACAAAAGAAAGGCGTTCGTAAGATAAATGCTTTGAAAAGTAGGTCCTTGATCACATTAACTGAGAAAAACAAATATTAATAGACAACTCGATTCATTGTTATATTCCGTAATTACGGAGAAAACCCTCGGCTCGCAGCAATTGACGTGGTTGGTAATTAAAACATTATAACACATTAAACTGCAACGGGTCGCGTGCGGGCGCCATCACAGTTGTCCGAGGACACGCAACACAGCTCACGCCGGGAACTGTCCCGGACGTCTCCGTCACCGGAAACCTGATGATTAACACTTTAAGATATTCATGGTATAAACCGATTTATGACAATACAATTATGTCATATTATTTAATCGCTTCCAAATCGAGTTTTTCTTTTTTATCTTCAAGTATTCCATAAAATGACGCGACCATCAAGGAGAGACTGTTAGTAAAGGTCACCCGTATGTGGTCCCAAAATATAAATCCATATGTTATGATAAACATGGCTTTGCCAGGGTCTATTTTCTTAGTATCACATACCGACCCTCTTGTTAGTTAGTTTCAAACTCATTATTTCTTTATTAAGCTTACGAAATCAATCTTTGGTTATTAAACACTGATCGAAAGATTTTACTTCTTGTGTATTATTAGTGAGCCGGGAATCTACTTAAAACACAATGGTACCCCTCAGCAAAGCCTAGCGACCCCCTGGGGTGTATGTAACAAGATAAAGAATACACGGGAGAAATTAATCCTGTTCATAGTGTCTTATCGTTTATTATATACTACGTAAGTCAAACTATTTTTAAAAGGCGCCTGTAAAATTGTATTTAAGACAATTATTGATTAGTAAATAATAATTATTTCTTTTTAAAACTTTTATAAGGAACAAGATTTTACCATTTTATTACAAACGGCAGTAAATAAAACATGTCATGGAATCTAAGATAGTAAGCAACATTACTTCAATACTATCACAAGGCACAGTACAGATTTTACTACGCCACGAGTAATACACAGACTTGGCTTAAACTCTCCGGTAACAGAAACTCCTCCAACATCAGTAGAAACTGGTAAATTCGGACCCTGATACTTGAATATAGAAGCAAGTTGTCCACTGAATGATGGAGGAGTCGTGTGGTTTTCCCCCTTTTGACGCTTCATTTGATAAACTTGTTTATTACTCGCGGGCAATATAACTTCCGTTGGAACTTATCACGCTCCTACATGGAGTAGGAAGAACAAAAATATATTGGGGGTAAAGATAATTACAACGTTGTAAAATAATGTTTTTGTAAATTACGCTTAACAATATCGACGGTGTTATAGATGAAATTACTGTCGTATAGAAATACATTCATCTTGAAGAGCTGAACTAGAACTAAGGATAACTATGTTATAAGACAAAGTAACAATACGATTGTGTATTGTCTTTATAACTATGTTACGTTTGAACTGAAAATAAGATAATCCATTTATACACGGGACCTCTAATGAATGATGAAGTACTAAAACCTAGAAAAATTAGCAAGAAGCGAAAATATTTTAAGGTACGACATAAATACAAAAGAAAATGATGTGTATATAGATTTAAACGTTTTAGTTTAAACTAAATAAACTGTTTAATTTACATCTTTCAAAAGGTTCTTCCGGCGAAAACGGGTTATACCCAAACGTTATGAAGTTATATAGGGTGGCGCGAAAATAACCTTATAAAAAGTACCTTATAACGCGGGTGATAAGGTACTTTTTACAAGGTTATTTTTGCGCCACCCTATGTAATTGAAAACCCAGTAAAATTTGTTTTAAAGTATGTACAATCTCGCTGCAGTGTAATAGCTGAACCTGTTTAATTGCGAGCAGCTGCGTTATTGATAAAAAAACCCGACTCTTTGACATCAAGAAATATGCATATATTATGTACAAAAAACTTTATTTACATATTCATAAAATATTTATTATATTTAGAGTATACTATATATAATATTTCTGTTCTTTTTAATATTGCGTTTATATTACACAGAAATTGGTTGAGGACGCCGATTCTTAGGGTAAAGATTAAATCCTAATTCAGGAGTCGGGAACCAGGGCTTTCAAGTGTGGGCAAGACTTGTAAAAAGTTGCATTAAATTATCTATGTAACATTTTTTTAACGCACAAAATTAATTTTTGATACCACTGGGAATTTAAATGTTTGAAAAGCGATGGATGATGATGATGATTAGTCAGTCGGTGCTAGTGACGTAATAGTCTATACAGACAAACATTTTTTGTAAATTACAAATTTTTATCTAATAAACCGATTGAACGATATATATATATATATATATATATATATATATATCGCGATCTAACGCCTCATTAGTCTGCATAAGTCATTGTTCAGCGTGTCTTTACGCCAGAGTTCCGCTAATGGACAGAGAGAGCAATGCCATTTACGCGGATAACATCATCAGCCGATAATCGTCCACTGCTAGACATAAGAAAAGCCTCTGCCAAAGATATCGACATCGATCGGTCCTGCGCTGCCCGCATCCACCAGCTTCGCGCGACCTTCATCATACAGTTAGCATGGCTCTCGGTACCGTCGGGCGTTAGAGGCAGGGTTATATGAGAGGATTTTAGGTCATTTCCGAGCACTCTGCCCCAATGCGGGTTGGTGGGAGCCAGAACCTCGTTTCTTGATTAGCAGGGTGCACCACGAGCAGGTGAGGTTGGCTTGGGTTCCGTGAGCTGTTGTGCGGGACAACTTATACGCGGTAACACTCGTTGTAATTGCAGCAGTCCTTTTTGCCAAAACATGAACACCTAAGACTTACTCTCGTTTGCACGGAGCGGTAGACCGCCATAGCTAGTACAAATCTAGGCTATAATCTCAATTCTCTGTATTTGAAAGCGTTGAGTTCAGAATTGTATTGTGTTCACACCCTTCTTGCTTCCTAGGCGAATGTTTCGATGAAAAAGTCGGTTTGAATAATCGATTTCAAAGAACAATGTCTTTAATGTTGTTGCTCGTAGCGTTTTCTTTGCTAAAACCGATTTTGTTTATAACGTCACATCGTTTCGTTAAGCATCAGCGTACAAGGTAAGTATTAGAGAGAGATCCGACTGGCGCCAGACTGTCTCGCCGATTGTATGAAAAACTGGTTTCGTCTGTTCTTCATGCAGTGGTAACAACAGAATACACGAGACTGTGCGCTGGTGACACGGTTACCCGTTGACAATGATGTGTGACCGCGTTCGATGGCACAGTTACCCAATACACGATACCGGTAGCAACTGATAACTGTGATCACGCTCGTTACTGGCTCGTTGGACTTTTGATTGACCGTTAATAGGTGAGAATATTTACGTAATATTAGTTTCATCATTGTACAAAGATTAGCGTGTTTCTAATCTAATGAATTTTTCACATTCCAAGGACAAGGATAAACGCAGTGCTAGTAACCTGAACTTTTACAGCTATTAAAAATTACGAGTTCTGTGTGAATGTCTGTTTAAACTTTTCGCTGAAGGTATGGAGTCTGATGGAAGTACAATAATAAAGTGTGAGAGACGGAATGTTACGGGTTATTATTTTTATCCGACAAACCGTTGTGACCTTTCGTAGTCCTAGATGAACTGCATTTATAGGATGTATAACTAAGCACCATCTGATCATACAAATTATATTATTTCAGGACCTTTGTCACATGACCTGAAAATTATGAAAAAATTTTAAGGAAAAAAAACTTTTCAATGCATTCTCTAGGTTTTCCAGATACCATAGTAATAAATTTAATATTTCGATAACTCTCTCTCTCTCTAACGATAACATATTCATAAATTAAAGTTGTTATAATTTAAACTATTAATTGTATGGCTTTGGTTGTATCTAGATATTGCGTTGTCCTTAAATATCTGTATCTCATCTCTACAAACATTTTTCATGTTTTAACATCAAAACATCGATCACATTTCATGTGTACTTATTTCTTATATAAAGTAAAGTTTTATCTTTAATAGTTGTCAAAATTCGTTAATTCGTCAGTGGAGACCGAAAAGTTGAAATAATGATGTTTCGTGTACTCGGGTGCGGCGGATACGTTACTCGCTTGATTATTTGCTGAAAGATTTACAGATCACAACAAATCGAAAATGAAATAACGCAGAAGCCTTACATGCAGCTAGCTCCGGTAAATCCATTGAACAAAGAGAGATACGTGTACTATAGTTTGTTTATATTCAATTACATAGTAGTAGTATTTTTAGAGATCAAGCCATTTAGCGAGACGTCGCGCGCGAGCTGCAGTAGCACAGCGCCGGCGGCCGCGGCACGACGCGCTCGCCCGCGCCACGCTCGTCGAACGCTTCACCAAAACCCATTTCCGGTTCAACGTGCACAGTTAAAAGATATAACTCAAAAACTTATCAACTTGTAATAATCTCATTTATTAACTCGTTGAAATATAATAAACTGCAAAGCTATTGATATAATGTCGACGGGTTTGGGAACAGTGGAGTCTCCCAAGGAGTTTCACGGGACAACGAAACCGTTGGATATGAACGACGTCGAGATGGTCTTCGGTACACCGAATTCGCCGAGAACAGATTACAAACCGGACGTGCACCTTATAACCAACGAGAGAAATCATGGCAGAGATACTGTGAGTTAATATTTACATAAGATAAGTTTTACATAATAAACCAAGATTATTTTACAATATAGAATGATTTATTCTTCTCTTTTCCTTAGATTTCTAAAATTCTTGTAAGCTTACAACAGCACATTGAAATTTTGACTTTTAATAATTTCCCATTAAGTTTAGACAGTTATCCTAGTTTTAGAAGTAACCCTAACGATTAATATTATTTATGATCGAGTTAAAGTTCAATGTAATTTTAATTGTTTAACAACAATAGTTATATATTTTTTTCTATTGAAATCGCAAAATATATTTTGTATTAAACGAGGAAATGAATGACACAATCCAAGGCTAACAATTAATTAATTGTTTGAAGTCCAACTTACTGTCCATTCACTGTACACTTCACATTTTATGTACAACAACTTTTAGAGACCATTAAGATTAAGTCTTCTGATAAAGTTTTTATTAGCAAATGTGTTACAAACAAAAAAGACGCAACAAATGAATGTCAAAGAGGTTATTAACTAAAAAGGCGAATGCTCCTGCTACCATGTCGATACCTTTACTAGTTTTTACGTGATAGACGAACAAACAAAACCCATTTTTACATATGTTTTAATGCCCTTGAAATCGTGTGATGCTGCGATGTTTCCGTGCAAAAATGCAATGTAATGTCTCCGTATAATTTAAACATTAGTAAATAAGTTATGTTCTCTCGTCCGATGCGTGAAAGTTGCTCAATAGTAAGTTTAAGTTAAAAGATTCCATACTTTCAGTGCGATTAAAGTTACAACATGACTATTTTGATATATTAATGCTAGTTATGCATAAACTGCTTCGTAAGGTGTGTCATGTAGTGTCTAAAGACCATCCAAAATGTCTCTTATTTCGGTAATAAAAGAGCAATGTAGGATACTAATGTACTCGCATGAAATATTCATTACTTCTACTTCATCATTCATCATCTTTATCAGCCTTTGTCTATCCACTGCTGGATATAGAGCTTCCCCAATGTTTTTCACCGAATGCAATAGCTAAGCTTCTCGCATCAACTCACTTCCGACTACCCTTATGATGTGGTCGGTCCATCTGGAGGGAGGGCGTCCTACACTTCTGCGACCTGTACGCCGCCTCCACTCCAAGACGTTTCTCCCCCATCGGCCGTCACTGACACGACAGACATGGCCGGCCCGCTGCCACTTCAGCTTGCCGATTTTGAGAGTTTACTTCTACTTAAGGTTTCAAAATCACTAGTTTTTTGCTTAATGTAAATTCCAATAGCAAGCAGCATTTCATCGAATATTAATCTATTTCCATTAGTTCTTTTGAAGGTTCTTACTTTCGCAGTTATATTACCAAAAAGTATTTGTTTTCATTTATGAATCGACAGTTTATTGTATCGTCTCGAAGTGTAACAAACCACATTTAACTTTTTTAGGAAAAATGAAACGAAACGGAGCTGACCATTCACCTGTTACTGAATCGGCTCTTTTTGTTCATAATAATGTAGTCATACTTTGAATTTGTCCAAATGTTGACAGGGTCACGCGTTATCTATATTATTATCATTTCATTCTATCGTTGCTCACTGCTGGACATAGACATTCCCAATCGATTTCTGGTGCAACCGGAAAAATCTATATTATATGTATTTTAAATATCAAACTTTATTCGAAACAACATGTTTTATCAATTGAAATGGACGCGGAGATATGCATAATGTGTGGATGCCTGTATGTGTGTGTGTGTGTGTACGTCTGTGTGCGTCTGTGTGCGTGTCATTTCTCTTCCAATTAAGAAAGTCAAGTGGAGCGGTTTTTCCAATAGCACGTTGCGGTTAATTTCTTTGCGGCTTCACCGCTGAGTAAGTGGGGGATGTCGGTCAAGTTCGAATGCGCTTTCCGAGAACTTGGACGATGACGATGACGTGAAGGCTTTCAATAAGTAAATTGCGTCTAACGGACGATGCAACGTCCCTCCATAACATAAACCAAACATGCCCCGCAGGCCTTTTCTATAGTCCATCGTAAGTTGGCCGTCGCAGACTAAAAAGTAAATTTCAAAGATCTGTTAGCTTAAGGTTTATGATTGTTAAATGATCTATCCGAATTACTTCAGCATATTTTGTTTAACCACTTCACGCTAAGTTAAGCTAAGTTAAATTGAAAGGTTAATGCTGCATGTTAAAAGCCTTATCACTGATAATCTGATTCCTATAGTAATGTATCTAAATTTATTATATTAAATATGAGATTTCTAACAGACACTCCACTGTCCGTAATATGTAAGTTAATGTTGCCAAGTTTAACCTTTATTTGTATAACAATAGAACGATTGTTGATTAATTATTCGCATATAAAGTACTTAAAATACTTCCTCGAGACTGGAACACATGACGACGAGTTTATTTGTAATTACCCTTCCTTCCTCATAACATATAACTTGTTTAAGGTGATTGAAGGCACATTATTAATAGTTTCTGTCGTCGTCTTTACCACGTTAACAACACGAACATAGGTTTTCATAGTTATGTCTTTTGTTAAGATATTTGTTTTTATTACTTTAATTATGGTAACAACTATACAATAAAACTATTACCATGTATCTTACTTGGTGATCTGTTTCTGTCAATGTTTCTGTTATTATTTTAATTTATTTTATAATCGCTAGTTATTGTTAAACACATTACGAGGATCGCCCCGTACTCTCGTTGTGTTAAGGATAGAGTTAAGGTAAGCCCTGCCTATCGTAAAAGGGTTATCGTGTTCGCGTTCTTTGAAGGTGGGGGCCCCTCGTTGCCCACTAAGCAAGCCCGGGATGAACGACAAGTACGAGGTGGTCTTGTGCGTATCGTACCAAAACGAGGATGCCGAGAAGAGCTACAGGCATCCCTGGGTTGTGCTTCAGGCGTAGTGCCAGGAGGATGACCACCGAGAGTTTTAGTGATGAAAAATCGGATATAACCTTATCTTCCCCCAGAAGCAGAGTATCCTATTAGTAGAAATCCATCCCGACAACAATAAAAAGGTAATCCACTTAGTGAAGATCGTAAGGAATCTTTGGTTACAGGTGAAATCCATACTAGTTGTGTTGGAAATCGACTGGGCAAATCCATATTCAGCAGTGGATGATAGTACTATGAAACAATGATGAATCATGAATTTTGACATTAAATAATTATTGGGAAATCTGAAATTTCGTATTTGCATGTCAATTGTTTTGAAGGCCACATGACCATAGAAACGGTGAGGGCGAGTCGATGTGCGCGTCGAGTCATTGACCTCACGACGTAATGGCGCGAAATATTTTCACAATATATTATGGTGGCTCGTTGTGACGTATTACTTACGAGGAAAAATGTCTGTAGTTTTCGTTATGTTTGCGGAAAATTACTACAAAACGGTTCTTGACTAGTAATATAAAATATTTATCTATAAAACCGTTGTTTTTTCCTATTATATAAATTGATTGACTACAATCCTACCTGATGATAAACGGCGACGTAGTGTAAGTATAAATCTATTACAGATATGTTACTTCATCTATATAATAAAAGATGGGGGAATTTTAGTTATATATTATTAATATATTTGATACTTTAAAATAAAAATAAGTAATAAAAAAAATTTATATTTCCCAACATGGCTAAGTACTACAGATAATATACAATTTTCAGTAAATTCAGTAAATCTTTGAAAATTTGTCAATATAAACTTTATACCTTCGCTTTTCCTATCAACAAAGCACAAAAAATGACTCATTACTATCTGTTTAGGTTCCTAATTTTGGAACGATATTACTGTCACGTAGTCATATACGTAGTTGAATGGAAGAGTAACTGTTCTTCCAAACCGTGTCATGGTTTAAGGCTTTTTATTTAATTCATTAACGACACCATCCGGCGACTGCACTTCGGAGAATGAATAATGGGAACACATTCTACCTTTCTATTAGCAGTAATTGCAGCTTTGCAAGATTTTTCGAACCTCATAGCATAACTCGACATATTTAAC
The DNA here is from genome assembly GCA_029030555.1 of Ornithoptera alexandrae. Classification (NCBI taxonomy): domain Eukaryota; kingdom Metazoa; phylum Arthropoda; class Insecta; order Lepidoptera; family Papilionidae; genus Ornithoptera; species Ornithoptera alexandrae. The sequence continues at coordinate 10,893,515 of JARDVY010000007.1, forward strand.
AGTAATTTTCAATTAAAAAAAATTTTTCCTTTTACGGAATATATGCTTGAAAAAAACGAATGTATTTTAATTTCTGTTCAAAAATTAAAGCAAATGAGAAATAAGGAAAAGGCACTTTCTGTCTACAACTGAGCGCGTTGTACTGTTAGTATAATGATGTAGTAATAGTACATCGTAACATAAAGTACTAGATACTAGTAGTATTTGTATACCAACCACCACACAACATTACCAAACAACTTCCTATAATCAAACTTCACTATATAAAATGACTTGTGCCATTACATCTCGTTAAGTCCGCAATATCACCAGCTTTCGAACCGGAATGCAGTAATGTATGCATAACGGTATATACCGGTGGCCAATCATTTTGTTTAAATATGAAAAAGTACAATATTAGGCGATTATACAGTGGTTAAGGGTATTCTCAGGATGAACAATAAAGCATAATCTCCGAGTAAATTTTATTAGGTTAGACGTCAGATGAGTAACACGTAGAGGTCAATTGGCTAATTCTGGCATGACTTAACAGATTCCATAAATGTACAAGGAGGCAGAAACAGTGAATAAGCAATAGTGTGCTAATACTGCTGTGTACATGAATCCCAAAAATAATTAGTTTTACTGATGGCCATTTATAACTAGAAACTGTCTAAGAACTGTCGGAAACTTCTTTTAGTTTTAAGGAGAGAAATTTTGGATAGATGTTTCCCTTTGAGTATAAGTACCAAATGTGGTTTAATAGGGGATGGAGGCATTCGTACTCGAAGCTTTTACTAACTGGTTAACTAGGGCCAAGTTGTTATGGGCAGCTCGTCTCGTGGAATAAAAAAAAAATGACTTTTTAGTTGCCTGCTGTGACAGGAAGGAGTTATTTTAGTCCTATTCATCAAAACACTGGATCAAAGGGTTCGTCATAGCTAAAATTAAAATTTCCCAGAGCAACTCATAGCTCGGGGCTTTGCTGTAGTTCGTTTATCTGTTAGTCTATATGTTGTGTGGGTGTATATTATTAAAACGGCTACGTTATTATCTTTACTCTCCAACCAGTTTATTGAGTTCGTTCACTTGTTGCATCCAATGTCTGTAGCAGTAGTTAGACTTGAAGCATATGATGTCAGATTAAACAACTACGTAAATCTATTGTTTTTATAATACATACTAAAAATGTGCAAATGTGTCATCTTTCTCACACTAATAGAAGAGGTCATTTTAATATATTTAGTAAAACGATAGATGGAGAATTAAATCCAAAAGAAGACTATCATGGAGAAAAATTTGCTAATTTGCTTAGACACATTATTATAATGAAAATAAACCTTGACGATGAAAGTTTGGACCAGGAAAAGATAGATTACTAAGGAAAACCTGTATAGCTGTATGTATGAAATATTTGGTATGAAAGCAGACAAGCTTATGAATTATTTATTTTACTTGTCAACTGTGTTACTTGAAATATATTCAAGTTCCTGAGAATAGTTCAGTTATTTGGAGCCAGCTTCCTTGTCCTAAGTCTCCAAAGAGATTTGCCGTAGCGCACTTAACACTAAGTTTATAATCTGTAGCTAGTTAAATAGCTGTAATATCACGAAGTAGCACAGTATATCTTCAGCTGATTATAGCATGTGATTTAAGACTTCAATCTGATACATTTATAATTATTTATACATATGCATGTATCTTAATAAATAAATAAGCATTAATAATACAGGAAAATTATAATATTTCGCACTGGTTGGTCCATGTAGGAAAACTACTAACAATTTTCGCAGACTGCTTCTTACAACTTTGGCAGCGCCGCCTGCGTGGGCGCACTGTCCGGCACCTCAAAATAATTTTGTACGTGTTCGCCAAAGTTAGGACTTTTTGTGATACTCTTTTTTGTTATCCCGTATTCGTTCGTGGAAATTTATGATTGTATCATCGATGACTTCAATTATCTATCATCATCATTTCAACCGATGGACGTCTACAGCTGGACGTAGGTCTTTTATAATGTGTTCCACAAAGTACGGTCTCGCGCTTTTTAAATTCAGTGGCTCCTTTTATATTAGTAATCTATCATCAAATACTAATCAATAGACAAAAGTAGATAAACATCGGTTAGAAAGAATATTTGACCAACGGCGAATAGAAACTGCAGTTTTGTTTTTTCATTGTTATGGACATGATTTGCAACTGGCGAGGGTTTGCATGTCTTCACTTTGTTATTACAAAAAGTTTTTTCCAAACACGTTATGTCTATAATAAACAGAATTGGTCTCAATCGTCATACATCTTCTACCATCCTGTACTGACAACTGACAAGAAACTCATTGCAGTTTCTTTCGTTTTAAACACAAAATAGAACATTTCAAACGTCAGTTATAGTTGAGACGATTAAACGGCCATTTTACGCAGATCCAGTCAGGTATTAAACAAAGAGCACTATAATCCAAACAAAGGTTATTCGGGCACTATGCAACGTCCAATGCGACAAATGCAAACTTTTTATTGATAAAACAATGTCAACAGCTTTAATAACTGTAATGATTATTGCCTTATTGGGGCTAACGACATCTATTCAAAGACAACCCTGACATTGTTAAACCTGTGCTAGTATTTAAAGTCGGTACCCATCGGCTATGAAGTTAGATTTAAAGTGTTCATTCGCGATGCAACACAAATACTCACACTGCCAACGAACTAGAGAAGTTTTAATAGTTGACAAGGAAGTGGAGGGTTATGAGTTTAATTCGTCCACCTGTGTATCTGTGTGTCTGTGTGTCTGTGTGTCTGTGGCACAGTACCAGTTTGATTTACATAAAATAAGTGGCTTGTTTGGGAATGTTCTTTGGAGCTACAGTTACAAGGTTTTCAGCTTCTGTGATTGATTTGCTCCTATCTTGTTAATGTAATTCTTAACGTTTCTAGTGTTAGACTTTAAATCGATTTGGCAAAAAATTTTATTAATTAAAAACGAAGAATTAACTTTTACCAGAACTTTTAAGCGATTGGATACGAAATGGGAAAGGTAAATAACAGTAAAAAGAGTAGACGTTTTAATGACGAGCGCAATATAGTGCTAATAGTTAAATAAATATTTAAGAATTTAAGTTTATATAAAGATACTGGTTCAGTGGTGTTGCATCCCTTACCGCTACGTATTCATGTTATCTCTTCATTCAAAACCTGACAAGGCCATTTCGTGAAAAATATGTCAACCAAACGATGATGCAATATTTGATTAAGATATTTATTTAGGAACTTTTTTTTAATAATAACCTTAACAGCCAATTTACGTCCCCACTGTTGGGGCTCAGGCCTACCCTTTATATGGCCCATCGGCCATAGTCATCACGCGGGCCCAACGCGGACTGGTGACTTCACACACCTAAGAATAAACTCTAATTCATGTGCAGGTTTCCTCGCGATGTTTCCCTGCACCGTTTGCATTTCGCTGTTGTTACTAAAGTTCACATATGTACATAACTTAACTTTAATGATAACAATAAACATTAACTTTGTCTTTTCCGGCGATTAGAAATTTAGCAATGTTTATTCAGTTGAAAAAAAATAATGTTGACCGGTGTGTTTTCACTTTTAATCATTGAAACATCAATGAATATTTGTTGTTATACAAATAGCAAAAATAGCAATAATACCAAATGATATCATAATATTAAAAGGTGTAAATGATTCGATAAATGATAAAACAGATGGTTTTACTGAGGTATGTGGTCAATTTACTGGTGGTAGGTCTCTGTTGCCGGAGACCGTTTATAGTGTGCAACATTACCGTGTTACGGTTTGAAGGGCGCTGTAGCTAGTGTAGGCACAGGGGTAATGGGACTCAACATCTTGTCTCAGGCGAGGAGCACATTGTGGTGCTTTGTGCACCAGGCTAACTAGCACCACGTTACGGACAGGTGACTCACCAACCCTTACGTGAACGTTTCGCTCGTTTCGTCGCTTCGTAGAATAAAAAAAAAGATAGTGCTGAAGCAATATTTATTTCAATGTTGTTCCTTAGGAATTTGTAGTATTAATTTTTTTTTATATTGCAAAACTAAAAAAAGTCATCCAAATTCGCAACGACTGATCTTTTGTGATTTAGGTCTGCGATTTGGATCAGACCAACATCCAAAGTACGTAAATGTGTTTCAATTTGGAGAGCCCAGTAAATAAGGAAATGGGCCGTCATATCAGTCATATTGTACAGTATATTTCCCACGGTGTCACTATATCGTTGCCGTATTTGTATCTGATGGTGCTTAATTAATGCACTCGGTAGACGTCGCGTGTCCACAATGAGTAATGATGAGGAAAACCCGCGTGAGCTGCATCATTGCCAACTTACCATAATTATTTTAAGTCCACATTAATTAATTATTTCATTTCGGTATTTCCCTGAAGAATTTTTTTTAAGATTAACATCCAGTTGACGAATTATTAATTTATGATATTTAAAGACTTTGATATATGTGATTTAATGTAAAGAAGCATTTTCTTTTGTCGTTTTCAAAGATATGATATCATGTCTTTTTACTCACTGAAAATCACGGGATTTCACTAGCTGCTTACACATTTTGAAACTATACAGTCCACGTGATGAAAACCCAAACGGAGTAAATCTTCATAAGGTAACCCACACGCGGTGATACGTAACTACTTTATTATTCACTCTAGAATTTTTTTATTTACATTCTTTGACCTCCGTAGAGGTCTATAACCGGTGACGTGTTTAACAAAGATAACTTTGCACTATACTATGTGATCTTCAAAAAATTTCGACACGGTCACAAGATTATTTATACAGGAAACATAAGAAATAGGTTGGTTGAAATTGTAACATGATTTTTACTGAAAATCACCGAAATTCGGATAATGATACTTAGATTTGTTTTACTTGCTTTTTTTATCTAAAATCGTAAACTATAAGCAATAAATCTACTAAAATATTAATTAAGAAACTACTATACTTTTATTAAGGAAACGCCCGCCAATGATTTAGAGGGGCTCCAGGATAAACTAACCCTTTATATAAAAAAATTTTAACGCAATGTTTTACATTACAAAGTAATATTTCGAAACGAATGAATTATCCGATTTACATAGAACGCAAATTATTAAAATGTTAAAATAATGCTAATATTTTCATTGAAGTTGAATATTCACGGCTGTTTTTGTGGGGAGTCGGTGACTGAGGCGTGCTTAACTTAAACCATTATAAACTCGGTTCAAAGCAACTAGATTTTGTTATGTAAAATTCAATGTCCTTTTAGAGGAAGCTGTTCCAAAATAAAATTGAATTATAAGATAAAAAATATTGAAGATGGGAATAACGCTTGGAGGCCCAAAATTCCTTTGTCACGATCTGTCTGTCGAACGATAGAAAAATATACAGAAATCATTAGTTGACCTATGTCGGTATACACCTTGCTTAACGGTGAACCGTTGAGGTTTTGGCATCAGTCAATAGTAAAATAGTTTGCATGTAAACTATCTGCTGCAGTAAACGTCCAACAGTTGCAACGATGCTGATGATGATCAGTCAGTTTCATCAAAGTAAATGGTAGAAAGACTTTTTCTATAATAACATTAAATAAACGATATTGCTGTCGCCTTAAAAAAGTGGCTAATCAGGAACTACGAGTAAAACAAGAAAAGTGTCAATACCTTTAAACCATGTTTGGTAGAATATTCAGAAATTATAACTTTCTTCACAATACTATTTTTATTGATATTATCTTTCCAGCATCACAACAACAACAACCATGGCAACGGGCACGACGGCGAGGCTACACATCCCACGCAACCACTACTGGAACCTGACCGAGACAGGCCTAAGCCACCTCTGGCTGGTGAGATATTTAATGAAACCTTGTTACTACTTACTTCCAGACCATTATAACGTACCGAAGTGTTGACCACTAACTATCTAGAACAAGAGTGCATAATGAACTTATTTTATTGTGATTTGAAAGCAACCTTATGCTTTCCTTAACGCTCACGGGAATTGACAAAAACTAATGGAGTTATGTAGAATCTTTACAAGCTTTATTTTACATTCACACAGGTTCCATTGAAATTGGTAGTTTATATTTTTTATCCACAATAGGCTAATATTTGATCTCAAATTCAATTCAGGTCCAGAAATAGATGACCTAGACGATGAGAAGCCTGCAGACTCTGCTCCGTTCCCTGGTATCGATGATGGATTTTTAGAACCCGGAGACAAGAAACCAGAAGGACCACACGAAGGTAAGCACATGCTTCTTGATAAAAGAAACACGCGAGCTCTTCGTGACTATCTTTTAAGTTTACTTGTATTAAATCGCACAAATATTTATATTTGATTTATCTTATTTGTCAGTGTCCAATTAAATGAGGCGACGACCTTCGAGAGTGGCTGGTCTGCGGTCCTTTATCACTGTGCGAACAATATTCATTGTCTTTATTTACAATTTGAATTGCATTGTTTTGTTTGATTTAAATAAAAAAAAGAAGGAACTCGGCAGCCTGGCGATCAACTTTTGTTTCATCAAATCTATTATTGCATTAAATATTTATTTGTTAATAAAATCTATTCTATCGGAGGCGACTATTTTATCATGTAACAATCATTTTTAGAATACTCTTCGTGGTCATCCGGTTCCTATGAATCTTTCGAGATAATTCAGGTTCTTAGTTTTATTTATACAATTGAAATGACAAACGAACATTCCACCTGCCTGATGGTAAGCAGTTGACTAGTTCTAGTTACTCCTTTATATCGTATAGGCTTAAAACACGTCGACGTCTTTAGCATTCTATAAAAGAATCATTGTACTCGCAGAATCCAATCATCGGTCGCTTGTGCTAAATAACTAATTTCACCTCTCACGAACGAAGCTGGGGACTAAAATATTGAATGTGACTAACTTGCGTCTTTAAGAGTCAAAGCTCACCACCTTTATAGATTTATTAACGGTAAAATCTATGTTTGTCAAGTAGTGTAGGGATACTGTAGCCAGTGGAAACAGAGACTCGACAAGACTTCTTACTGTACGTAACCAGTGGTTTGTTGTTATAAACACACGTGATATGTGGTGACGCTAATCAAGTAGCGTGTTGGTTTTTTTTAGGGCACTAAATGGGCTATCAGGGCTCGGAGTGGGTTGCGTCCAGACGATAACGTTTGCGGGCCGTGCCGTGTTGTACAGGTTCTATTGTTTGGTGGTGGCACTCCGTAACCTCGCACCACGTTTGCTTTGTGACGTTTCCGCTAGCCCTAAAGGTTACACAACTTTTTTTGAACACATTAATGCGTAATGATTATAACATCGATTTAATTTTTATAAAACGTTTTCTATGGGTTTATACAAAGACGACCGCAAATCAGTGGAATTTAGTAATGACGAATGCTTTTCCTTTAATATCTGTTCCCAACAATGAGTTGTTCGGTGAACAGCATTGCTGCGGGCCTCATTATTATGATTTACTTACTCTCTTCCAAACAGCTTGCTCGTATCGCCATTTTGATAACGAGAAAAAAATTATTTTATTTTTCAGGAGAAGAGGACAAAAGCACGGGCGATGGCGCCTCTCACCCGACCCTCGACGAAGGTGTTGGCACCGAGGACGGTAAATGGCTATGGCCCGCCACCGACGAGACTGACTATCCATACGGTGACTGGATGCACGAATACTCACCGTACACCAACCCTTCCCCTAACTAAATTCACACCTCTATAACACCCTGTCCACGCTAACACCACTTTGGAGCGATTCGGTTTAAATAATCTATTAATTCGTTAAGAGAACATCAAAAAAAGTCCTATTTTAGGCAAGCACATTTAGGCTGAAAGGATGATTATGACTAAATATTTCAATTTCTAATTGTTACTGTTAATGATCGATGCTATCAGTATCTGTTAACAATAAGAAATTAGTTCGAAATAAGGGTCCATTACTGATGTTCATGGCTTCTCTTTTCTTTAAGAATCCATATTACTGTTTCGACCAGTCCGCAGGTTTCCTTTATTCTAAATGGATTATACTTTTAGGATACGAATTCGAAGCCTAAGCAACTATAGCTTCCTAGGCCGTAATTAGTCCACTGTTATTGTTGATACATCTCATCTATTTCTGGATAAATTATATTTCTGTTCAATATCTACCACAGTATGAACATAAATGCTCCTTTGCGAGAACAGTACATTTGCATGATGCATGTTTGGTGATATTTGCATTTCTATAACAGCATTAACTCATCAATACAAAGGAACTGTTAGTTAATTAAATAGTTTAGCAGCACAGATGGCTGGTATTTTAATTTGAATACGATCTAACCTATTTTATAGATTTACATTAGATCTTATTCTGCTACTTAAGGTATAATTACTTTTCAATACGACATGCTATGAACGTCATATAACAAATTGAGTAGATTATTTCCTCTTGCGGTGTACAAAGAACAATATAAGGCTGCTCCGACGTGAAGGTAGCATGTTGCATGTTATTATGGTTAAGTCATCGACGCTTTGGCTTAGTCATGCTCTTTATATCCATACCCTGCACTCGTACCGTCTGTGCCTCGGGGTATCGAAAGGTAGATTAAAGTTAAAGAATTGGATTATAAATATCAATATAATACATTTTTTAACTCATACAATACTTTAATGTTAACTCCATTAAAATTTAGAACATGTTCTTTACGAAATCTTATTTAATTTGATTTCAACATTTTGTCTTATTTGACATTTGTTTACTTATCTTCCAAGATATATTCCTCTAGGATTTTTATTTACCTTTATTATTCCACAAACATAGCATGAGGCTATGTAATGATTATTCTATAACAGTCAAAGGTATAATATATTTCCTCAAGTATAGTCGTATAACCTGAATTGCCATACTTTCATATTTACACATAGTCGATATGTGTTTCCCATTATATATTATAATGTCAAATCCTTATATGTAAATTTCTAACATTTAAGTGTCGCCACATATTGACCAGGTCAGAACCACCTGTCAATTAATATAATCATTTAATAATAAGATACACTTGATTCCGTTTTCGTTGTTCGCCTTGTTGGAAACAAGAGACCCGAAGGCTTCTACATTGAGTGTCAATGTATAAGGAAAGTTGTGTGATATGTCCAACACGGCATTATATAAATAGAGTATATAGACACGAGTATATAGACAGCTCTGTACAAACGGACAAACTGTCAAGTTTATTACAAGCAAGTAGGTTGAATCAATCCGAATCAACCTAGTTACATTTTAAAATATTAGTTAAGAAAATATGACAACTTGGTACTTAATCCATACCTTTTTTTAATTCAAAGTTGTCTCTAATTATGAATTAAAGATAATATTACTACCTAAATACTTTCGCAAGTATTACTTGATGTTAAAGTAAACGGATATAATTTCAAATCGCAGTTGAAAATGTTTATATCGCGTTTAATGAAGAAATGTTTGTTTTCTAACTACTGCGCAGTCTATCCGTATTATCTGATGTTTTTCGAATAATATCTTTTGAAAATCTCTTCATTGTTTATCATCATTCATGATTTCAGTCTATTGTCGGCTACTGATGGACGTAAGCTTCCCTAATTCCCTGCGCCAACGATCCGATGCCTCCAACACCCAACGATTCCTTGCGAACTTTGCGTCGTTGCTCTTGCCATTATATCTTCATTTATTATCAACTAGCAGTTCCCCGCCGGCTTTGCAGGCCATAACACCCCCGCAACTCCCTTTAGGGCAAAAAATGTATAAACAATATCTCTTCCATATTTTGTATGTTCACGTTTAATAGTTTCGGAGATCTCGTAATGAGTCCATGAATCTATCTAAAATAAAGTAAAGCAGTATAGTTTAAACAACAATGAGTACAATTGAGAGAGTTCATGGTTTGCGATTATGTAGCAAAATGTTCCTGCCTGATGCTGCACTGCACACTGCTGCTATTAGAGTAATAAGTCGCAGTGATTGCGTTTACTGCATAATGGGTGTGCATGCACGTCTCATATACAATCGGACAGGAAACATTCAAGGCTATAATTATTTCCCTAGTTTTTGCCGTTATATCCTACACATATTTCATGACGTCATCCTTTAAAGGTTTTCGCTCTTGCTTTTTTTTCCATTGGTTTAACAGTTTTTACGAATGCATTTTTTATAAAATTTTATATAGTTTTTATATTAAGTTTTTCTATAACACATATATGATATTTTCTCATGTTATGGCCAAGTAAGAACATAAGTTAAAGTATATAATTACGTTCATACTTGTTTATATGAAGAGCAGCTAACTGCAATGCCTCTGTATTATTTTCCTGGCTTTTCATTTTCGTCCCTGGTTATCAAAACTTAATTTACATTTTTTTGTTGCCACAGATTCCTTTAATATCTTATGTATTTAATTATAAAATATCTTTTATTCCGTTCCAGGAGGGGTTAACGGTATTGAATCGAGATTTGGCCTAGACGACCGACCGGGATCTCCTTTTCCTCCTGGTGTAAGTGTTTTTCACCGTTTTTGGAATTGATTTATTTCTGAATCTATTTATTTATGTTTAAAAAAATACTTTTAGATATGTATCATCACGTCAACTGTACCATAAATATTCTTGAACAGTTTCACCCTAGAGTAACATCTAAACAGAGATTTTTTTATAAGGAGGAACACATAGCTGAATTATTACTTTGTGACGTAACAGACCATTCCCGATGTAAACACGTACCAGCAGAAGAAGAACTTGGCGCAAGGTATGATGGACCTCGCGCTGCTCTCCGCCAACGCGAACCAGCTACGATACGTGCTCGAATCCTCCACGACGCATCCTTACTACTACCCCAGCATCATGTTCATATCGCTAAGCATTATCTTTCAGGTAAATGTTTATATCACACTCTACCGGTGACTCTCTTTGAAAAGGGTTACAGAATATTCTCTGTCTTGTCCAAGCAGAGAATATCTAAGCACCACAACTACACTAATTTCTGCATATAAGTAGAGTTCCGCAAGCTTAACTGTGTTCTAGTTCATGTGGTACTGTGGTTATTGCTTTGGTTTATAGATAGGGATGTAGTTACCATCATATGATCGTCAGCCCATAGACGTTCACTGTTGGACATAGGCTTCCCTTAAAGATTTCCACACGATCGGGTAGAGATTCATATCGGGGGATTTCAGCCAATTCCCACCACGCTGGCCCAATGTGGGTTGGTGGGAGCCAGAGCCTCGTTTGTTGTTTAGCAGGGTGCACCACGAGCAGGTGAGGTTGGCTTGAATCCCGTGAATAGTTGTGCGGGAATCCTTACGCCCCTCCCATAAGATAATCATCTTAATTACTTATTTAATTTAAAAAAAATATATATTTTTTGAATACTTCTTTATGAATAACTCTTTTTCTCGATTCGGTAGCTTTTGTTACGAGTCAATTAACCTCTTATAAAATATTGAACCTGATATATTATACATTTATATGAAAAAACCGGTCGATGTGGAGATCTTTGAGGGAGACTTACGTTCAATAGTGGACATCAATCGGCTGATGTTGATGAAAGAACTACCTTGTAAGCTTCCAACTCCTCATAGAAGAAAGAAGCTGCTATTAGACGATCACTGCTTATATTTGTAGTATACATCTATGCGATCGTTGCTCTTAAGCTTTTTCATACAATACTGAAATTCTATTTACACCTGATGAAGAGAGGTCATAGATATATCTATAACTAATTCCTTCAGCTATTTAAAACTTTCAGTTGTTTTCAAATTTTAAATCTAACGCTGTACGATTTCCTGTCTATGAAGGGAATGTCTTCACGTATGGGTTTTAATTTTACTGCACAGATCGCGGTGGGCGTCGGTTTAATCATGAACAGTCGTTACAACGTCAAAGACGAAAAGGATATCTGCAAGGCGGACAAGATCAACAATATGACGGTGCTCGGCGTCTTCTTAATCACTATTGTCAACGTCTTCATCACCTCGTTCAGCGTGGCGACGCCAACGACACCGGGCGTGGTGCCCGCTGTGGCGGTGCAACAAGCTGGATAGATTATTTATAACCAAGTTATATAATGACTGAACTTATTCACTCCTTCCGAAAGACGAGCTACGGTGGTGGATTAAAGAGTTTTAATATATCAAAAATCAAAAAATCATTTATTTGACAACGTACATTACATAGTGACAACAGTTATTGGTGTCTCCTTTTAGGCATAACAACACCTGCGCCTGCGCCTGCGCCGGGAGACACCGCCCTTCCTTATCATGCATCAATAAGTTTATGAGTGGTATTTTACATTTATGAGTGGTGGTTTTACACTTACATGATATAATTCACATTTCAACAATTCAATTTCGTCATAAAATTGCGTTTTTAACCGTTTCGTTATCTTGCAGTCACGGGAGTTTTTGCTACATATTTTAATTGTTTATTTACTTTATTATACATATATACTGATCTCATGTTATGGTGGATGCTTGCAAAAGTAACTATTATCGATGGAGTGGGTATTACTGTATAATTCCTTGTCCTCTCGTTAGTGTTGACGTCACCGCTACGGTTTTCTTGTACACTGTGTAAACCTCAATAATTTATATTAACACAGTGCTCGTAATGTTTCTATCGTGAATTCAGTCCAGTTTTATCTTCATTTCGAAACACTGTCTCTGTACGTTATAATTTTGATGTCTGAATGAAATTTGGTAAGATTTGGTTTGTGAATGTAAATGTATAAAGACTTGTGTATATGTGAAACAGAATTTGTATTTTATATATAACTATGTATATTAAATTTATATAATAAACTTCTCTTTAAAAGAACCTCTGTAGCATTAGATTAAGCTTCATGAGAACCGACGGGAACCTGTTTGAAGCAGTAGAAGTTTAGTGTAAATGAATGATTTATAACTTAAGTGCCACTACTCTTTTTGTATCTTGATGTAGTATATTTTGTATGACTGAATCTCGCTCGGTGCTTTAGTTTTAATACTTTAGATATTATTAATAAGTATCTATAGTTTAGGTCTCCGATAGACAGAAAAGATCATTCCTGTTGACGATTAGGATATTGAATTTTTACCATCATGTTATTTGTATACCAAAAATATATTAGAATAAAATTTGATCGTGAAAACATAAATACTTTCTTCAAGTTGTTGTCGGTGGATGATTTTAACAGACACTCTCCTTTTTTGTAGATTGATATTTATTCGCAGTTTTAACCGACTTTTATTTATTATATACTAATGTTAAATGTTACTCATATTATACATTACGTATCGTCAGTAATAACACGGTATATATTTTACCTTGTTAATTTGTAGTAAGTTATTTAAATAATTGACTTATCAGATGTTTATGTTATTATCGGGTATTAAAATTATTAAACATATATTTAACACTAAACATATAGTCAAATAAATCTCTTATATCATATCAGATGCCGTTTGCAATGCCGGAAGTGAACGAGGCTGAAAAGTCTGTTTGTTGAAGAGTACATGTCACCTACTAATAATTTATAAAAGACCTACATTTCTGTATGTCTTCTCAACTGTTTTTACTAAGTCATTAACAGATCAATGTAGTTTGTCCGACGGTATCAAAACACGCATTTACTATGTATTTTATTAAAACTGAGATAACACGCTTGTATGTCTGTTACATTGAAAGCAATGTGCAATACAATATTGAACAATTCTAGTTGTTATTTATATGTATAAACATTAGGAAGTGTACTCACGAGTACTGCTCAATTGGAGGAACAATCAAAACTTTACATAGTAATAAATGATATACATGACCTGAAACTTCTTTTAATGAGTATTAACATGTCTTTGTTATTATCTACTATAGATGTCCGCTGTTGATAACAGAGTATATTGGTTACTGTTACAGCGAAAGCTGATGTTCTTTGCTTGGAATTGTATTCTTCTTATTCTTCTTTCGCAACACGTTGGGTATCTCCTCAATTGTATTCTTTTAGAGTTTATTACTACACACGTTACAGAAGTTAACAGGATAATGTCCTGGATTACAATCAGAATATAATTCTTTTAAGATTATTCCTAACACAAACTAAACGCACCGTCTGCACTATTAGACACCATATTACAAGGAGCGATATAAAAATAAAAACCAGGCTACACCTGCCTGTCTGTGCCGTTTCCTTTATGTTCTGTGACGTGTATGTTGTGTTCGTATTGTAGTGTACAAACATGTAGCACAGTATCTACCAAACGGTCCTGTCCTACTGAAATTGATATTTTTAATACCTATTGTACATAAAAACGTTACCTAACCTCAATCATCATCACCAGCGGATAAATATCCACTACTGGACATAGGCTACGTGCAAAGATCCCCACATCAATCGGTCTTGCGTTGCTCGCATCCAGTGGCTTCCAGCGACCTTTACCAGATCATCGGTACCCTTGTAGGGGGGCCTCCCAACACTGCGTCTACCGGTACGCGGTCGCCACTCGAGGACCTCAATATACAGCGGTTATATATTATTCTATTCTAGTTCAAAGTATTTCTTGAACAAAGCAACCGGAGGCCCCTGCTTGTTGCACACATATTTGCTAAGAAAGTTACAGAGTGTCAATTCGGTTATCACTTTGTAAAATTGTGTACCTCCGAATGTATTCAAGTAATGAATACAATGCCGTAAACACTTTCACTTGATACTTATATAGTTTTTATACTTAACACAGACATTTTATTATTTGAAATGAGTTTTAAGTTTTGAAATACTTCGAAAGAAAAACTCGAAGCGGAAATACATTTAAAAAATTATTTTATACGACCGAAGTTAGGATATTTGCACCGCATCACAATGTTTTTACCTTACGGTGTTACACCCTCCCATAACACTGGCGCTAGTTACAATGACATACGAGTACGTCACATTGTACTCGTCGCATTGAAATATAAAATGTTTTTTGTTACCTTAGTGATTTCACTAGCTTCAACTCCCCTTAAACTGGAACACGGTAACGTTCGCAAACTATTGCTTTTCGGTATGAATAGGACCATTAGTGGTAGATCTTTGTTGTCGGAGAACGTCTGGGTATCATCACAGCGTCTATTGCAGCCGACAAACAGTAATCTATAAACATTACTTTTGTTCCTGTTTGAAGGGTGTTGTACCTAGTGCAATTACTGTGGTAACAAGAAACAATATCTAATGTCCCACGCGACGAGCACAATGTGGAACAATATACCATCCAAACTAGCGCCACATTGTTATGAACAAGTGTATCACTTAGCATCAGATGACAGTTCCGCTAGTCTCGTCGTTTCCTTGAATGAAAGAAAAAGCAGTCGTAATGGTACCTGGACGGTCTCCGGCCACAGACACCTACCTACACATGATCACATCGTCTAATCCGACTGCACTGTAAACATACGCGATGCCGTACCAATCTGTTACCTGCCGTTCTAAATGCAGACAGTTATAATTTACAAATGTCGGAGTTTAGAAGCTAATCAGTAGGAGTGATTAGTCGTGCAGTGGGTAGTGGTGTATGTGGACCGCGGCCCACTGAGTGTATGTGTGTCGCGTGTGGAGAGATGTGACCTCCGCCAGCTAACGGCGCGGCGACCGGCGCGGCGACCGGCGCGGCGACCGGCCCGACCGCGATCCGCCCGCCGCTCACTTACAACAAATAAATTAACTAAATGTTCCTTTTTAATGACAAACAGTCACTGGTTATTGGCTGCGGTCACCGCTTCACGTCAGCGGACCCAAAAGCCTGTTTGTCACCTAAGTAGTATAAAAAAAATTAAAGAAGGTCTAAGACCAAGCAACGACGTCTTAGAATCTTAGCTTGTTCTCAAGAAAAGGAGGAACAGAAAAAAAAGTTTAAAATGACGAGAAATTCCAATAAATTTTTAAACCTTTTGAATCTTAAGATATTAATGTTTGTACGCCACAGTTCGGCGTCGCGCTGATACGTACCTGTTCGACGGCCGTCTAGGGCAGAGGTCGGCAACCTGAGGATCTTTGGATGTGAAACTGCGACTCTTTAGTTCCATACACACATATTATTTATTTTATGAAAATTCGTTATTTTAAAAAAAAACATTTAAAATTCCTTTTCCGGTTTTATTGCCAAGGATTAGGCACCATCTCCATCGCTCAGCCATTTGCACCCTCTTTGCGCCGCACCCCGCCCGCGATGCGCTCCTGTTGAAATTGTTTGCTCGATTTTTTCTATTGAAATACAAATTAGTGGTGTTAATAAATGTGTAACTGTTTAAATTTTTTATTTAAAAAAAGTGTTTATCTAATAATACCTTATGTTATATAATTTGTTACGAAAAACACTAATTGTTTACGAATAAACAGATTAGTTTTTTATCATCAAAAATCTTTATTTACGCAAGTACTTTCTATTGCAGGGAAGAAAAACTTGGAACTCTTTTAAAATATTGTCAGTGTGTAAGTTGTCATTTTTGACTCTTCCGACTGAAAAGGTTGCTGAACCCTGGTGTCCCTGCACCAAATATACTTTAAGTACATGATCATGAACGGAATTCTCGTACCATATTACGATACAACATACAGCTTATATATGTACTCGTGTATGGACATAATGAAAATGGGTTTTCTTTGTTCGCCAATCACGTGAAAACCAGTGAATGTATCGCCATGGGAACATGATCATTCCATGAGAATGGATTTGTAGACGGTTATAGGCTAATTATTATTTGAATTTCATAGAATCTTCATGATTTTATCTATAATTAACTTTTATAGACATTTTCATTTGGTATTATTTACGCCATTGCTTAGTAACGGTTACTATGGAAAGTCATTTCCGGTTGCTCTCAAGGAATATTTCATACAAATTTCAAATCTAATTCTATATTAAGGCCAGGTACTAGCTGTAACTAGATTATTTTTATACAGATTGATATGTAGGTTACAACAAATTAATAATAGTGTAAATATATTAGAAAAATTAAGACTTCAGAGATAAATTCAGAGAAAAAACAAAAAACAAAACAAAATTGTGATACTAACGTAATTACAGTTTATTAATGTCACGAAGCCGTTATAGCTGGTAGGCGTTAGTTCGATTCCTGTCGAGCTTCAGCCTCCGGTGACTTGCGTCATTAACTAACCTCAACGTAGCCATCATCATTGAAAGCCATCTTCAAATTGTCACTTAACACCGTTTGAAATTAAGTTCACGCTCTAGCTTATTGCAGATAAAAAGCTATTGATACTTTGTAGTGAATTCAGATCGTTACTTTTGTCCAAAACAACACACAAAGTTGCATCTTAGCCAGCCGTTGTACATTTTCAGTTTATAAATCCGCATTCAATGCATGTCATATAAAGCATTTAATTGATCACTTCAGTTAAGTGACCATAAGTTAAAACATAAGGGTGACCAAACGGTACAGAAACTTTTTTATAAGACAGCAAATTCAATACTCAGCTGCAAGAATACAGTGCTAGTTAGAACGATATACACTGCACCACATTGCACTTTTAGATAAGATGTTATGTCCCTCAATTATTTGACTAGCTATAGCGCCTTTCAAACCGGAACATAGTAAATGGTTACCTATACGATTTCCGGAAAGAATATCCTAATACGTTTGTATTAGGTCTTTTGTTTAAAATATCATCATTTGTTACGTTGATATAAGTGTTTACTTTATAATATATACATTTATATACAATATATACATGCGTTATAATTTAGAGTTACCATATTGAAGGGTCAGTTTGCTGGGACCCGAAGGACCAAAGCGAGAATGTTTCAAAGGCCAACGGCCGGGAAAGCACTCAAGTGGTCGTTCACCGAGCTTTTTTAATGAAAATGATATCCGACTGCAGGCATACGAGGAGCGCGGCTGCGCCGGCGCATTCTACCTTGTTTTGGATTCGATTCCCTGCACGGATTGATTAATTGTCCCTCGCGCAGATATAAACGATCATCAAGAATCTATATACGGTGTATTTTCATCGTATCTTCTTTCATGATCCTTTACTTGAAGTATTACTCTGTCTGGATACCAAATAGGTACGTACCACCGCGATACCGAGGATGAGTTTAAAAATATATTGACATTACTTTATCATGACGTTTTGTAAATATATACATTTTTTATATAAGTGAAGGTGCCCCCAAACTTTATATGTCCACTGGCGGATCGGGTTCAGCGACCGGTATTTACATGAATCCGCTACATTTTATTCGTTAGTTTGTACAAACAAGTTCTACGAATATTGGAATAATTAAAAAAATGTAACGGTACCTGCCTATCTCACCGATGTGGTGGAGACGACGTCTTAACCTGAAACCTGACCGTCCAGTCTTCAAAGTCACAAGTATAAAATTAAGATCTAATCTAGGCACTTTTGATTATTCCATAGTGAAACCTAACCGAAAAAAAACATATATTTAATTTTTATTACCAGCAAGAAATATTAATTTCTATTTAATGTAAGGCAGGTAAATACATTAAGCGTTCAATCCGTTTTTGTATGACCTGAAACCAAATACACAAGTTTCCCTGATAGATCTCTGTTACCGGAGACCGTGGGGGGTAGATAGGTCGCACTGCAACGCCTAATGCAGCCGACAGACACTACTGTGCAAACATTACTGGACTAATGGGAGTTAAAGTCTTATGTCACAAGACGATGAATAAAACGCAGTTCTGTGTACATGATCGCAACTAGCGATGCACAGGTATGGGAGGGTATCGGGCAAATATTGACCCCCTGTCGTCGCTGCGGCAAATAGATAATCAAAGTGTACGTACTATTGCGTACGTCCATCAATGAAAGTCTGAGTGAGCGATGATACAGTGTATTGAAATGTTGAATGAAAATTGAAAATTTATTGCGATCAGTCTACAGCGTCTCAGCAGAGCGCCACTTGCTTGCGATGCGGCGCACGCGCAGCGCGCCGGCGGACCCACATCTGCCAGCTACCACCTAGAAGAATGTAGTGTGCGAATCTTACATGTCGGTCATCTTTGTTTTCCAAAACTAGCATACAATTGCGCATTTTTACAACGTAATTATTGTTTATAAACCGATAGGCACCTTTTATTATTGCACAAAGTTCATTCTGTGCATCATGTATCTATTGTTTTAACAGTAATATAATTAAGAAATCTTACAGAGTGAAGTGGAGAGGAAAAAAACAAAAAGCTGACCCCACCGCCATATGGGATAATAGCTAGGAAAAGAGAGAGTACTATAAATAATAAACAGATAAATGTTAATAATTGTTATGTTTAAAAATAGCAAATTTTAACTATAACAAACTGAATAAATGTGTATAAAACTAAATGTAGTTAGGTTTTAAACTACTAATTTCTATCTTAATATTCCTTAATATGGAATTACTTAATCACCAAAATAAATAAAAACAATAACTTAACAAGCGCTGATAAGATCAGACACATTAATGTTAGGACTCTAAAGCCACGGGGACATACATTTTGGTACCCCGATCACTTCGAGAGCCCGCGAGGAGGTGGTTGACCTGGCGGCAAGGCGATGCAGAGCTGCCGAAATCCAAAATCTGTAATTTCCAGTTTTGACACTAACATTTTAAATTGAATCATTATACGAGGTTTACATAGTCTTGATCCACACGAAACGTAATGCTAAACCAAGATTAAATTTTAACCTATTTTGTATACATATAATAGGGTCTAAGTAAGTGCAAAACAAACTATTTATTGTCGCAAATATTTACTAACTTAGATTAAAATATATTGTTTTTTTTTTTTGCAAACTACGATCTTATATAGAACAAACGCACAGAAATACTTTTATAGCACTAACTTTTCAATGATGGGGTAAATGCGGAAGGAATTTTATAATAATCCATTCTTAGCTGACCTCCGACACGATATCTCTATCAAATTTTGAGTCTTGACGTATTGTTCGACCTCATGAGGAGTTAATGAATCTCTGCATATCTTCTATGTATATGTAGATATAGAAAGATATTCGGTGAGCATATCGCGTTGAAAACATATAATAAAAGATGTTCACATAAAGTTTTCCTTATCCAAGTTTATGGTTCGCATATATGGTATCCTGTCGCAGAGGCAAATGATTTAACGTTGCTAACATAGCTTTTTTATTTAAACAGAAGAAAAATCACCGCTACTGTGTTGCTGTGCTTCAATTTAAGTAATTACTTGAAAGGAAAGTTAAAAATTACTTCAATCATACACCAACAATACTGGTGTTACTTAAGTAATTAAGTGATCAATGAAACAAACTTGCAAACTGGAGACTAAGTAATTATTATAAAAAAGCATTAAAACATACATTTCGTAATTAAACGATACAAAATCTCTGTTAGTGCTGGTCTTGTTGGCGGAGGCCGTTGGAATAAGTAGCAGCGCCTATATCTACTAAACGCTGATGGAGCTGGTGAAATAAGTAAAGAGAAATAACAAGACACGATTCAAGTGGACACGTAGTGGTGTAGTACAAACATCCTAACGAGCCCGGCAATCTTATAATTAGACGTATCACTTGCCATCAGGTGAACATCCTCGTCGTCGCTTAGTTGAATAAAAAAATATAATTAAGGAAAACTTATCGGTGCCAATAAACCCGTTGAAGTATCACAAAAGTGTCTTGAAGTGTAGAGTAATTCCGTTAGTGCTCTTCACCGCAGACTCGGTGATCACTTGTCATAATCTGAATTTTTAGTCAAGTATTAAATATGCATTTAAACAGTACAAGTAAGTAATAAACATAATTTATAAAAAAAATAAACTATTTCATTTAACAATTTAAGTGTCATTACTAATGCAAATTAATAGCAACCTTCTTTTTCTCCACCGGCACCTCGTCACCAAGGAGTAATTCAAACGATAGCAGATTAAAATTAATTTGGAAATAAAAAATTTAAAATATGTAAGCAAAATTTTATTTATTCCTCAGACGTAAGTTTCTAAGTTAATATAAGTAAATTTAATCGTTAAAGTATCGTTTGAAATGACGAACTGAATCGGGTAACGCAGAAGTGACGGTCGCCTCTTAAGTAGTAACGAGGGCCACGAACAGGTTCCGAACTGTCCGCTGGTAAAAATATTCCGTGCTTCCAGGGCGCAGGTTTGAATCGGAAACCGGTAAGGTTCAAGGACCGATTTAAAGTGATGTTGTTTAAATCCCTTTTATTTTGTTTCCCTATAGCTATAAGCTTGGCAACCCGAACAACACAACCAATGTCAGTGAAGGTGTCTCCAAACAAATCGCAATTTTCGGCTCGGTCTATCGAAGGTTTGAACTAAAAGTAAATAATCTAGGGAGCAAACAGGATAAAAAAGCATTATGTTTTAATAATATAGCTCAATAAAATAATTAATTGTTTAAAACCGAATCCTTTGAAAATAAATGTTTTTTGGAGTCTAGCTTGATTTGTATCTATGAGTGGAATTCATTAGCATTTTTACTGATTTAGACGTATCAATATGAAAACAAATAGAAGTTTAATTATATAATAGAATATAAACACTGTAGTGTTATCACCAGAAAATAAGATAACGTGTTAAACTTGTTTCAATCTTAGATAAATATATTATTTGAATTGTACCACTTTTATTTTATTTATTAGCCACTGCTTTATCTCATACAATCCTTTCCTGAAGCGGTCATACTGTTTTTGATACTTCGATAAACCAAATGAATAAACTGAACTATTTTTTTTTTTATTTTTCATACTATTAATTTGTGTTACTACTGTTATAAATATATGATGCAGCAGCAGCAACAGATGAATCTCCTGATTCTCTCTCTTAGTTATACATTAAAAGCTGATGTAAACGGTAATCTATTTTGTTTACAAACACCTGATACATATAATACTTAAGGTGATCCTATAATATTTACGTGGATTGTTTACTTATACAAATTAAATATAGTCGGTGTTTCTTCCAAATGTGTGTGTAGTAAAACAGATAAAAGTTCATCTTATATATACAAACTTATAAAATCTAGTCCTAGGTCTAGTAAGTGCTGTTTGTCAGCAAATACGATCATTTGTCAGACGTCGAATCGTACATTTAATGTTTCTACTCTTTGTGTATAGATGTCGAAAACAAATAAACTCGTTCGACGAATAAAATCTGAGAACCGTTAACGTTAAAACAAATTTCTGTCGGAATATTTGTTATTAATGTGCACATGTACTCAAAATTCGATTTACGATTCCGCAGATTGGCCAAAGCCTACATGTTAACCCCTCGATATAACATTTACATTAGTAATCAAAAATAGTGTCATACCACATTAAAGTTTATTAGCATTTAATTAACAAACGTTACTTTGGGACGCTAGCTAGATAAATAGTGTAAAAAAACAGTTTATTTTCACGCAATATAATGTAATGTAAACATCTGTAGAAGTAGCTCATTGTTATTGGCAGACATACGACTCATATTTGTATCATGAAAAGGTCTTACATCTTTACCTAATGGTTTGAATCAACTTATAATGCGACATGAGCAATAGACGGTTCCCTTTACTTTTGTTAATATTATCATAGAATAACCATCTATATTAACCAATACTATTCACATAAAGAATATCAGTAAAATAGGACATAAATCATTGCACACTTTTTTTGTCATTGTACAAGGATTGTCATGTCATATTCTTTATAAAATAATTTTTCGATTGTTCTCTCAAAAAATTATATTATACTCTTTATATTAAATCTGTTTAATAAATACTTACCAAAAAGAAATACAACTTAAGTCACTTTAAATTAGGAATTATCTCTTAGTGCTCGTAAGTATAATATTTTAAAAGTTTCTATGTAATGTGTGGATTAGTGGAGTGAAAAATATTAACAAACAATGGGAAAGTTTCGAGTAATGCAGAGAAAACCTTTGCTGCCGTCGATTCAGTGCATAATTCGAAACGAGAGAGCGAAGCCGCGAGCTTGCGATAGTTTAAAATACAAATAGTGACAGAAACACTTAGCGAGGTGCGCCGGAGGGCCGGCGGCACCGTTAGCTCCCTCATATAAATGAGGAGGCTCTCCCGGCACGCTCAGTACCGCCGCGCCGTCCGCCATGAGACTGTACGCGCTTATACTTGCCCTGGCCGTAAGCGGCACGCGAGCTATTCCAATAGAACTAGAAAAAATCGAGGAAGTCAAACCAGTAGAAAAGGAACCTATTGACGATACTAACATCGAGAACTTACGTAATGTACCCGATGTGATCCCCGTCACGATCGTAGAGGATAAGATCCCGGTCCAGAAACCGGACGAAAATTCAAACGATTACGTCCCCAGTGATGACGAACCGAGTATAAACATTAAGCGGCTTGAGATCGATCTGAGCAACCCTGGACCACCACAATGGCAACAACATGAAACCCAAAATCCTGAAGTCTACGCTGAGAGAGATTACTTCGTCGCTGATATCAAGCAAAAACTGTTAGAAACTGAGAATGTCTTCAAGAAGAGCGTGTCGAATGTCAACCAGGGCTTTGCTAACTGGATACCTAACGGCAAGCATCTAAAGGCAATCCAAAACGACATAAAAGAAATGCAAAATAAATTCTTAGCTCAACTTGCTAATCTCAACCGATCTCTCCAAAGTTACCTTAACCCACAAAGTACAAAATCAGTCATCGTAGATCCAGAGTCTACAGCAAATCTGAAGGAAGTTGAGATGCGTTTGAAAGTACTAGAAAACAACTTCAAAGCAGGCGTTGAAACTCTCTCTGAAGGTGTTAAGGCTTTGGAAGCCAAAGCTGATGGCGATAGCTCCGCTCCCGCCGAAGCGGGCTCTCCAAACCCTGCCCCGGAGAGTCCAAACAACCCGCTCGGTCAAGTATTCCAAATTTTCTCCAATGCAGTGGGACAAGCCATAAGCCAAGTGCAAAACACTTTCAATTCTTTCACTAATCCTTCGAACTCAAACAACGATAACGCTTCCTCCTCAGACCCGAACGCTCCCTCCGCGGCCCAGGCCGACGACGCTCCGGCTTCCCGCCCGCCCTCTCTGTGGGACAATATTCAATCACAGTTATCACAGGTTTTTAGCGGCGGCCAACAGTCGCAATCAAGTAATCCATCGTCGTCAAACCCGTTCAATCAGGCTAATCAGTTCTTTCAAAATGTATTAAACTCATTCAGACCTTCGGGGTCCGAAAATCCATCCAACTCGAAACCGGAGAACGATCAACCCGCACCATCAAAGCCAGCCAAGCCTGTAGTACAACCCGTGGCTGCCCCCATACAACCTGAGCCTGTGCAGCCTGCAGCAGCAGAGAAGCCAGTCAAGCAGCAGGAACCTGTGCTTGTTAAAAAACCTGAGGCTGCGCCACAGCCGGGACCTATTAGACAAATTGTTCAAAACAATCCCATTGTCAAAAGTATTGTACAACGGCTACAAAGCATCACTAACCCGGAAAAGCCAAGAGATAAGCCGCAAGAGGTCTCCGAGCTTATAAAACCTGAAGAACCAGTCAAGGTGGATTCCATCAAAGAGGATCCCATACCTGCTACAAAAGGTCATGGTGGTAATTACGGAGGAAATGGAGGATCCAATGCCGGTGGTAAGTGTAGTAGACTGCGTCAATTGAAACAGCACATTAACAACATATATAAATAGGGATTTCAAATAACAGAGCTTTATTACAACATCAATATAATTATTACATTAACAAACACTACGATCGGATATAAAGTAAACGAAAACACAGTTTTAATACATCCAATCACCATACCGCCGGAGAACGGCTTTTATTATGTAAATAACTCGGCGATAGACAATACAATAACTATTATCTCATCTACCCATCGTTTCTTTAGGAGTAGTATGAACATTATGATCCATTTACTGAATCGTGCATGAAAACACTTCTTCATTGCGATCCGTAAAAAATGCAGATTCTTTCTACTATTTTCATTAACTATTTTAACGGAATGCCTTTTCTTAATCTATTTCTTTTCCAGCGTGTATGATATAACTGAATGCATGTCTTGATCCCTGTAGTCGCCGCATGGAGTGCGTTCGTCACCACCCTCATAGGTACTATAGGGGCTGTCGTGAACGGAACCACCGCTACGGTATCGACGGCAGTCAATAGCGCTATAAATACAGTAGGCACCAATCTACAGGTACAGTCGTGCGCGGCTTGTAGGCACCTGTTGTGATTGACTCTTAAATGTGGTGATATGGCGTCAATAATTGAAGCTGTTCGTACTAAATCTCCGTTGTTCGTTGATAATCGCGGTTCATGTTCGTTTGTGGTGATGGATAATTTTTGTTAGTTAAAAAATGTTGGTGAAACAGATCTATTTTGGGAGTTAACAGCTAACATTCAGACCTGACGAGATACGACAAGAAAACGCAGCAGGGGTTAGAATTAATTAAATACAAGATTCACTCCTCGTTCTTGTGACACACAATCAGTGTCTTTTTCGATGTTTTATTCACCTATTCACCTAAAGATGTGTGCTGACATAGTAACGGACGGTAACGTCCGGCCTGTACCGTTACACCCACAATGATTTGTTTACTTTAATTAGTAATTAATTGACCTTCTTCGTGCTAACCGGCCGCATCACTTGAATAACGCTGTTAATATTGACTCACTACTAACAATTATTATTTAAACTGTCTGCATTTTTTATTAACAATATTTTTGATGTTATTTAAGTAATTGCTTATATTGGTTACACTATTATTCGAAATGGGTTAGAATATGTTCTCCACTCCTCAGCCAATATCGTAATAAACGACGAAATTCAAGAGAAAGGATAGCAGCTTTCCCTGAGACAGATACTGGCACACCGTGGTTGTAATCCCGCGTGTCAAGCGTGGCCAGTGGCCATTTATCTCCTCTTGATTTTGCCTGTGTATTGAAAGAACAAGTTAAACTGAGAGTTAAATTTAAGTACATATTTTAATGAAAACAATGCGAACTAAAGTAAACACAATAAAAGTGGCCAAATTATTACGTACTTATCGCACTGTTTACGTATTTCTGCAATGATTCCGTGATATAAAAATCCGTTATTTGATACATATGTAACGTTTGAAAAATTTCAGGCGATAATAACGACAGCGGCAGGCTAGACGTCAAGGCCGTACCTATCGAAGAGAAGATCGAAGAAGTCCCACACAAATGTGAGATGGAAAAGGAAGCTGAAGTTTTAAGCGACAAAGAGGAAAAAGAATACGCGATGCTGCCGGAAAAGACTGAATAGGTCCATAGTGTGATAATAAAATATAGTAATTAATTATTTAATAATTACAGAACAGTGTAAATAATAAAGAAATAAAATTTTATTTTTTTAATTTATTTTACTTTATGATGATTGAACTTTTCAAAATGTTAAGTTTTGGTATTAAATCTAAAAAAAATATTTCATCAAAACTTTTGGAAATAAGAAAGAACTTTCAAAAATTTAAAACTTTGAGTATCGCTTTGTTTATAACAATGTATGGCAGTTATTTATTTATACATTTAAACGACGGGACGAGCGAGACATTCACCTGATGGTAAGTAATACCGCTCATAACAACGTGACGCTTGTTATGATAATGTACAAATCGCCTAAGGCATAAGATGTCTGGTTAATCCAGTAATTACACTAGCTGCACATACTGCTAATTGGCGGTAGAAATCGATGCTGCGGTAGTACCTATCTAGACGTTCTCCGACAATAGAAAGTTACCTCCTATTTATTGGAAAACCAAGAATAAACACACCTTTTTAATTCATTATTTAATTTTAATTTTTAAGTAATTGTAAATCATAAAAATACGTGTTCTTCTTGATAATACAAACTTTCACACTGTCTATGTTACAAATATGGCCTATAACATGAAATATATTATTGTTTTATATCCTAGAACATCAGAAGGCAAATGTCCTTTCCTTTTCTCGCCATAAAAACTACTTGTTGACAAAGTAATTCCTGTAGTTGCTATTTTAGAGATAATATGAAAAAAAAATTAAGTCATGCGTACCACAAATAACGATCTGTTAACAGTTAAAACAGCATAAAGCTGTACTGAACATTTTTTTAAATTATAAATCAATAAAACGATTTGATCTATTAGGTTTATAAACATTCTCATAAAATATTTTAAACAAGTTTCTCTTTGGATTAGATCCTTTGGAAAAAATATATTTATATATACAATGAAAATGGTTTTCCATTGTTCGCCAATCACATGAAAACTAGTTAACGTATCGCCATGGCAACATGAGCATTCGCCGCGGAATGATTTGTCGATGGCTATAGGCTATTTATTTTTTGAACTTCATAGATCCATCATCATTTTATTTCTAAATAACTTTTATAAATATTTTCATTTGGTATTATTTATGAGGTTGCTATAGAACGCCATTTGCGGTTGCAGTTTTTCGCAGGGAATATTTCCAACAAATTTCAAGTGTAATTTTATATTACGCCCAGAAAGCGGGCGGTGTACAGCAAGTATAATACACAATATAATAGGTCCTTCTTTTCGGTGTTGGGTGTGAACAACCACATCATCATCAGCCGATAGACGTCCACTGCTGAACATAGGTCTCCCCCCAAGGCCTCCACATCGACTGGTCTCGCGATGCTCGCATCCCAATGGGTTCCCAAGAAACTAAACACGACCTTAACTTCAGGTTTCGTGCCAGTTTACAGCCATGGCATTGATTCCCTATAGACAGATATTTACATATCGTCGTGTCTTCGCTGCGAAGAGCATGTAAACGGACTCGACTACAGCCTTTCCGCCAAAACGTAATAATTATTTACAATATCTGTATTTTTTTATTTCTATCGTTAACTAACAGAAATGCACACAATTCAACCTATTTCAAAAGCAATAAGATGTACCGCAAATTAGGAATGCATTGGGTAGGTTAATATGTATATTAGCACAAATTTGTCTATCTCTCCTTCTCCTTTCTTCGTCTCCTCTCCTCCCTTCTCTCCTCTCCTCGCTCCTCACGCTAACTTGCAGTTGTTACAATTCTTATCTGTCAATACCAATAGAATTATCAATTAGGCTCTGCCATAATATACAGATATTTACTTTTGGAACAATTCTATCGAATGACAATTATGTAATTACTTTTCTAGAATTGACATATTAACTAAATGAATAATTTGATCAAAGGAGTTCATAACATTCGTCCCCCGCCAATTCTGAATACATTTCTTGTATCAGCCGGCGAGGAGCACGGACTGTGCGTTGACTTCTTTGGCGTAACATTGGGATGTTTATGATTGGCTGCGCCGGGTTAGTCTCTTCCCGTGTCGCCTCTGGTGTTGGTGCGTAAGGGATGATAGCTCGTTGGAATACGGACCTTGTTTGTTCCAGCGGTGTTTGCAAGGAATCAGCCACTTCTGGTCCCACGGGTCTACAAAACGAGTGATCTTCGCTATTGGTGGGCGTATTACCTAATAGTACCACCGATAAACCTTGGTGTAGTGTTGTGGTATTCGCCGGTAAAGATTCTGGTGGTAATCGTGGGCGAATGTGTTCCGCGAGCCGCCGTATGTTTCCTCCTCTCGGGGTCGAGATGATATAAGAATAGCGGTGTTTCCGCTCAGCCACGACCCCAGGTTGCCAGGTCTTTTCCCCCCGGGTCCTATGGAATATTTATCTCCGGGCATGTAATTTGCTTTGTTTCGAATTCCTGCGGTTATGTTGTCCTGCACTTGTTGGTATTGCCAGGTTCTTCTCATATTAGGCCGGATGTTGGAAAATAAGCATATATATAACCTGCCGCCCGAACATAACCTTAGCTGGCGATTTGCCAGTAGTACTGCGTGGTGTTATTCTGTGCGTGAAAAGTAATTCCTGTAAACGCTGATGTTGAGTACCTGTAGAGAACAAAAATCTAGACTTAAAGGTCCTTACTAGTCTTTCCGCTAACCCATTTGTTCGTGGATGATATGGCGATGATCTTATGTGTAAAATGCCTTGTCTTTTGCAATATTTCCCAAACTCTGTTGAGGTGAATTGAGGCCCGTTATCAGACACAATCATTTGTGGCAGACCAAACGTACAAAATATTTCATCCAAGGTGGAACATAAGTTTCCTGAAGTTATTTTTTGCATCGGCTTAATTTCAATCCATTTAGAAAGAGCATCGCATAAGACTAACCAATAGGTGCCTTTGTAAAGTCCCGCAAAGTCGATGTGAATTCTTTCCCAAACTTATTCCGGTATGGACCATGAATAAATGGGTAGTTCCGAGTTGTGTGGTGTATTCTGCTGACATCTGTTGCATCTCTTGACATAGTTTTCAACGACGAGTTTGACGCCCACCAAACATAAAAGCGAGCAAGGGCCTCCATTGCCAATATACTAGTGTGGCCTGTGAAGGTGTTCCAAAACGATCCGATATAATTTCCTTGGAATTACCATTCTTCTTTGCCACAAGATTAGTTTGTTTTCAACTGACAGTTCATTACGTTTCTTGAAAAAGTGTTTAATGTCATTAGGATACTCTAAATCTCTCCATCCCGTTTTCATACACTTAAGAACTTCCGAAAGAATTGAATCATGAGCTGTTGCCGTTGCTAAGAGTTCTTCTGATAAATTAAGATCTTCCATTCTTGCATCTAGACAGCGTAAGTCTATTTAGTGTACTGCTCGTTCCATCTCCGATGGTTTAGGAGCAACGTCGGGCAATTTTGATAAGCAGTCTGCAAGCGTATTGTTTTCTCCTTTTTGGTAACATACATCGTAGTTATAACTGCCCATGATCAATGCACATCTTACAAGCCTGTTGTTTGCAAGCTTAGGGAGGTTACGTTGCGACCCCCATATGTGTATTAATGGTTTATGGTCTGTTACTAAGGTGAATTTAGCTCCACGAAGGTATTGAATTGGTTTAACAACATTGACAGTCGGTGTAGCCCATTTAACTGGGCTCAAGTTCGGATCCACCTCTTGTATAATATTCTCTGAAACGAGGCGATCGATCACTTTTTCAATATTCCGTTTCATTCCAAACTTAATTGGTCGTGCGGTTAAGTGGACTGGTTGCGCACCTGGCTTCACATGGATTTTGACTTGATAATCGTTAACTTTGCCTAGTTTACCATCGAAAAGCTGATCATACTTCTTTAGGATTCGTTCTAGGTTTAACTTCGAATCTTTTTTAATGGAGTATACTGGTCTGGGAAACTCTATTCTAAAAGCTTCTCTCCACTATAACCCGAAAAGCATTGGATTGGCATTTCCCATTACCACTACAGGTAATATCTTCCGTTTCCCTTCAAATTCCACTGTGACATCTGTGAGTCCCTCTGACTTAAGTTTGTGGCTGCCATATGCCTTGAGTTTGGGTGCCTTCCTTAAAGGTGGGGCACCTATCTGACGCCACAAGGCACTGTTAATAATAGAATGTTTTGAACCGGGGTCCCAGTCCATTGTGCAGTGTCTTCCGTTGATGAACGTGTCGATTCTCTTGCAATCTCTGGTTAGTGTTGTTATGACACTACATACCACTTCATCGCTTTCCGACGAAGTACTAGCGTCCGATGATACTGATCTGCTATCAGCTACTCGTTTTAGTTTATGCCTCTTTTCTGTGGCAATATATGCCCGGCCGGTTTTTATGCAGCAAGTTTCGTAATGACCAATCACATTACATCCTTTGCATGTATGTTTTTTTGCTGGGCATTGAGCAACTTTAGGTTTATCGTATTAACCGTAGCGGAGACATTGCTGCCCTGAAGGCAACCTACGAGGATTTTTGTAATTTGTGGCATTTACATGTGGTTTCTTTTGTATCCGTTTAATATTAGTCGCCGGTGTATCATGTTCTGCTTGTTCGCGAGACTGAGCGATTGTGAAGAGACGTGTGAATGTGACTTCTATGCTTTGTCCATCTTGTGTTTCCATCAAATCCGGCCATCTTTGTTTTAGATCCATTTCTAAATCCGTATGATTTAAAGCCGGTTGCGAATCTATCTCGAAGCTAGCGTTCTAACAACTCACCATTGTAACCGTAGTCTTCACTGAGCCTTTTTAGTCGGTTAGCATACTGTTCCATTGATTCGTTGTCGTCTCTAATGCAACCCCAAAATTCAGTGTGTGTTAACGTGTCTTCTTTGCTCTGTATAGGTGCAAAAGTTTAGTGCGTATTTATATGTATGTGCTCGTTGCAAAATTAAGTGTTAGTGCTGTTTTTACCTCTCTAAAGATATTAGGAGTTAAACAGTTTAGGAGTAAATCCTTTTTTATTGCATTATTTGTTACCTCGTGCATAGAACATTTAGCTTCGAAAAATTCAATGTAATCGTTCACCCGATACTTTTCTGGAACGTACTTTTCCAAATCAAAAGTTTTAGGGTAAAATTAGGGTCGTTTTGTAGTTAGATTGCTCTGGGACGGCAGTACTCGTCACATTACCGTCCGACTGCACTGTCGCTGTTACCACGTGTTTCGCTTGTATGCTCTAGTGCCATTGAAATCAATTTAAATATATGTTCTTGTTGTGCTTGTTGCACGCTAAGAAACTTCGCAAACTGTTCGGCGTCCATCCTCGTCGCCAATAAAATAATTAAGGCTCTACCATAATATACATATATTTACTTTTTAAACATTCTATCGAATGACAATCATGTAATTACTTTTCTAGAATTGACATATTAACTAAATTAATAATATGATCAAAGGAGTTCATAACATTTTTAAGACGAATTTTAAACATAAATACGATGAATATGGTTTTTAAAACGTACGTACGTACTTTTTGGCATGAAATTTATTTAATCGATATTTCTAGATTATGTAACGGTGTATTACTACTTTTTGTTACCTACCACTGTATTTATAATATTTTGCGGGATATTAAGTTTGTTTTACTTAAACAAAGCTAAAAAATTATAGTATTTTAATTAAGTATGTTTTTTATATTATATTCAATGTGCGCTTTATGGTGTATGCAACAGAATGTTAAAAATAAGCATGGCAAAAAGTTAACGTCATCTATTGTATTCCGATTAACTACAGAATGACAACACGTATCATTTTGACGTTTCCCGTCTGTTTACACAATATTACACCCGTTGAAAGTAGCTGTAAGTCAGTGCCATATTGCTTAAAATGAATGGATTAACATTAAGAATCAGTGGAACAAATTCCAAAAAAATTAAAGGCTCCTTAGCGTATGGTCCAGTTTTCATACGTCAAATTTTCATAAGCAAAATAGGTTAGAACTCTCTTAATAAAGATGAAATGCCGTGCAGCTTACATTTACAAAATTATATATATTAATTATGATTGAACTTGGTACGAGCTGTATGGTTTTAATTTGATAATGAAATAAAATGCAGCAATTATTTGTTCCGGTTATAATTTTTCTAAGGTAGATTGATGAACCTCAAATCACACCATTGATCATTATTGATTCAATTACCTACAATTTCTAAAAAAGGTCTACAACTTTTATAGGCGACCCAAACACAAAATTTTTAAATAAAGAAATTGTAAATTTTTTAAGCACCTCATTCTTTGATTAAGTACCAAGTTAAATCACAGTTTATGCAAAATTATGTCCATGGCAATTATAACTAAATTAAACTGCAGCAGTTATAAATCGTTATTTTACATAAATGCAAAAGTAAAATGCTTAATGCTCTAAATGTCAAACATGTTTTTCCTTTTCATTGCAGGTGATGAAAATGATCTATTTAAGCAGTTTAATCAATGTGACAGTGTCGATAAACAGTTAGCAATATTAAAAGACAATGTTACTGCTTATGATGAACCAACACTACGATTTCTAGTATTAATATTTTTACAAGCTGAGGCCAAGCATCCTGTCAAATGTTTCTTGGTTAGGTATGACAGGTTCTTTTTTACAAGATATGTGCTACTTTCCTAGTAGTAGTAGTAATTTTTTTATAAATATTAAATTATCAAACCAAACCTATAACTTTGACATAAGAATATTAGTATTTTTTATGTTCCATAGATTTATTACAAAGAACAGTGACCTGCAGGATGCATTCTCTAAAGCTTTAGCTGAAGAAATATTGTCAAATATATCAACAAAAAATATTGATGTCAATGTAAACATGGATTTTGTACCAAAACTTGCAAGCTGCTTAGAGAACTTCCCAGCTGGTGCTCTAGCTGTTAAACAAGTGGAAATAAATCTCGGACACTACTTGATGCAATGCTTGAAGAACTGTGTAGAAACATTAAGGTATAAGTTATTAGTTAAAGTAAATATAATACTATACAAAACACAGAAATATACTGGAACAACACAGTTATATCTCTAAATAATGAACATATAAGTCCATTGAAGAGAATAGTACTGTACAAAAAAGTTTGGTCAAACTATTCTATACTGAGACTATTAGACTATCTAGAGTATCATTAGAATATATAGTATACAAATATGTTTTCACTTATCTATAACTTCTCTTGTAATTATATCTAATATTTATTTTCACTCAAATTTCAGTTCCAAGGAGTCCTTATCTCCAACAGGGAAAAATGAGATATTTAACTTAGCTCACCTAACTCTCCGATTGCTGCTATATATAATACAAAAAGTTAACTCGGAAAGCTCAGCAGATTTGATATCTATTTTTAGTAAAATAAGGTATAACCTAAGGGGTTTACTATTTGACGAGGATGTGCCAATGGATACTAAATCTGTTAGTGGTTTACTTTTGATAGCTATGTATGCTTTGGAAAATGGACCTAGATCATGGATTGAGGTGAGATAAATTATTTCCGTATAAAGAAAATTAATTTCCTGTCAATTAATTACCATTTTCCAGTTTTAAGAGTACTGTAACTGTAGTGAAATTACTGAGGTAACAATACCTTAAATCTTGTTGTCTCAAAGCTTGTTGTGTTACATCTGTATGTTTAACAATTTATTTTGCATTTTTTGCAACTCTACAAAATTATTATATTTCAATTAAAAATCATGGATATGTGGTTATATATTTATTAATTTTAGATTCTACAACATAACAAAGAAAAATGTGAGTTCAGTGAGTTCTTGGAGTATGAAGCGGGGAGGTTGAGTTTGTATTCAGCTGTAGTGACTGCAGTGCCTACGTCCGAGCTCAGCGCCACACTGGTAGGAGGCGAATCTGCGTTGCTTGCCCTAACTAGTAAAATACTAGTTATTGGAGAAGAGTGAGTTTTAAAAATATATAAACAGCTTGTTCATTCAAACCCAAAAAAATTTTACTTGATTAACACATATGTATCTGGATAAAGAAGTTTTGAATTTGAGTTGCTTTGCTGTAGGACCAGTTCAGATTCTACATTCACACTGAGTGTTACTAGGACCTTAGTTCAGATTAGTAAGTCGTTATACAAGACTACAGACAGAAGCTTAGGACTGAAACTTGCAAACACTCTGCTGATGTTCGTGTGGTGCCACCTCGAGCATTACATGGACAGCGTCAGACATTTGACTGCTCAAATGCTGTCGAATGTCGTCAGATACTGTACCGAACTGAAAAAGAAAGGTTAGTTTTTATTTTCTTAAATTTATATATCAATCAATATATAGGATATTTCGCTCTTTTAATATGAAAGAATAATAGTTTTAACACATACAAATTGTGTATCTTATTTTCAGGAGATGACCAGGCATTAGATAATCTCTTTGCAACTCTAACTTCTCTTGATAAAAGTCGCAAGAGTTACTACGTGAGTCTGACTGCTCTCACGTCGGAGTTAGGCGCGAGCTGCATACTTGAGAAAGTGCCCAATGTCATTAACGAACTTATGGATGCTTTGAACATCCAAGCTGTTCAAGCTAGTGTAAGTTATAAAGAAGAGAAATTTTGTTTTTAGATGATAAAAGAAACAAAATTAAAACACAAGGGGAGCATGAAATTTACTATTAACCACTCTAGCCAAATGAGAATTGCTAAGTGTTATATGTTCAGAAAAATCTCTTGGAACATGTTGGTTTCCTCACAATGTTTTCCTTGACCCACAACCTTTACTTCAAAGTAATTGCAGTCAATATTTTAGGCTACAACTTCGTTGGAGACTCTCCTACAAAGACATTCTAGGGAAGCATCCACTAAGGCAGTAAACGAAAGTTGGGTGAAGCCAATCATATCTTACGTCACCACTAAAAATTTGGACTCTACAGTTTTAAATATCCTGGAGCACCTACTACTTCAAGCTGTTAAGTTAGATGAGAGAGTGATAGATTATTTGTGAGTATTGTGTGTCATATCCAGTTCAATATCTTTTTATTCCGTATGTTTATGAGGACATGAGGAGGCAAACTACTGATGTCACAACACCAGTTAACTCTCAAAC
Source organism: Ornithoptera alexandrae (assembly GCA_029030555.1). NCBI lineage: Eukaryota > Metazoa > Arthropoda > Insecta > Lepidoptera > Papilionidae > Ornithoptera > Ornithoptera alexandrae. Next base: position 10,928,806 of record JARDVY010000007.1, read on the forward strand.
ATCTTCTGTTAAAAAACAGCACAGCTACCTGTCTGTTTATATAATAAAGTTAGTAAGATCAAGAACTTGCCTATATTATCGAACTATAAACAAACGAAGGACTGCCTGTATAATTAGATTTTTTTATCTTTCTACTCATACTCCTTTCTTCACTCATGCACACATACATGTGCGCATACATATACACCTACTGCACATACACATGAACACCCACAAGTTTTTTTTTTTTGGTTAAATTTTGTCAACATTAATTTTAAAATATTGCATTTACGTAACGATGAAACTTGGAGAGGGCGCTGTTTCCTGGTTAAATCCCTAGTTCAGTAACCAGGGACTTCAAGTGTCAATGATATATATGTAAAATAATGCAATAAACAATAGGTGTGCGAGCATCCAAATTCAGTTTCCAGAACATTTTACAGGCTGCCCTACATGAAACAACTGCAGAAAGCGAGCAGCGATTTGAAATGTGTCCTGATGTTGTTGCGCGTTGCACGAAAGTGTAGCACCGCGGCCACGCTGCCGCAGAGGGGTGCCGAGTGGAAGGGGCTCGTCAGCTACGAACTGCTGAAGACCGCCGCTGTCGATGAAGTTGACATGGTATTCATTACCGATATTTTGCAAACGTCCATTTTTTTCGTGCGTTAAAAATATCGTCGAGGGAATTATTAGTAATATCATTACTTAGCGAACACATTAATGTTTGCACACCACTATTTGATGTGTTGCGGTGGCACCTTCCAAGACTGTATCCGTCATCAGAGACCTATTACCAGTAAAACAACATACAACAACGTAATTGTTCATAAAGTTCCATGTCAACCAGCAAGTTGTGCACTGTTCATATCACAAGTACGTTTATCACATGTCTGTGATACGAATGTGTGTGCGCAACGTATTTTCGTTCGCACGTCAGTGGTCTGACAAAAAAACACGATACTGTAATATTATTAAACGAATTACGTGGGCTCCAGCCGTAGGTTCCAAAAAAAGCTATTTTTATTTAATACAAAATTAAATTACAACCTCAATTAATCCTAGATGGGTCAATATAACTCGATTTTGGATATTAAACTACCGCGTATTCGCTTGCCATCCCGCGGAGCCAGGTGTCTCCGGCGGTCTTGGTGTCCTGTTACTTACCACGAACTACTGATAATGAGTTGCATGTAGACCCGTGTGAATAAGAATTGATGCAACTCAACAGGTTTAGTATATTAGGATTCCGTAACAAGCGTCCACCTATTCCTATAGAAGCTTAACCACACATTGCTCATCACATTTGTCAATGAATCCTGATAGTTGTCATTCATAAAACACTAAAACTCGTATCAGTTTCGTCCATATCAATTTCAAACAATGCCAGGTACTTTTTACAGACGCGCACCTTGTCACTGTCCCTAATTGTGGAGTCTCCGAAGAGTACGGAGCCATTCGCGTCGCAGGAGCTGGAGCTAGTGCTTTGGTATCTGAAATACAACGTAAACATCGAGGCACCAAATTTCAGACAGCTCACCCTGTCTATCATGAAGAAGGTGAGTTTATGGTGGATCCGGATAGAAACGACATTTTATTTTATTTATTTATTATGGATGATAATGCTGCCAAGCAGCTGTGGAAACCGAAAGACATATAAATTATTCTAGGTACGGAATATTGGTATTACGGGGTGATAATGACAATAGAAATGTGGTAGGAAGCCAGACGAGAACGAACCCCGCCCCAATCCAAAGACCACATTATCGATCCAGAAGTAAGAGGTTTAGCCACTAAACCACAGTGACGGTGAGTTTTGTTTCCAGTTCATAAAACGATTAGAAGACAGCTACAAAGTATTGAAGAGGCAAAATGTTGCCAGTGAAGAATGCGACAGCAGCCATTACTATCTGGAGTTCATGGAGAGCCTCCGCGCGCTGTGTTACGGATGTCTGATACGAGAGGTGAACTACAGCCGGCGGCACGTGGCGTTGCAGCTGCTGGTCTGGTGCGAGCACGCTCACTTTGACGGATACAAGAGGTGAGACAAAACGACTTCAATAACCATTACCTGAAAGAATTCTCTCAATTCCCGCAGTTATGGACAATGATTAAGTGACGCGTAGCAGGTCTGTGTTTCCGGATATCACCGCAGCGCTTCTTTCCGCTGCCAAACAGTAGTGTGCGAAGATTAGTGCCTTCCGGATTGAAGGTTAACGAGACCTAATATCTTATGTCCCAAGACCACCAGCACAATGTGGAGTAATCTACATATATCACCACCAGAGAAATGTTCAGTTATTGTCACTTTATTTATTGTAGGTTCGATTAATTAATTTAATAGTGTCATACTTAATTACATATTAAGTAAATTAGTTAAGTTTAAGCTAAATATGCAGTTATTCATTTTTCCACCACCAGGAGTTGGAGTGAGCAGTATGTGGAGAACCTACTGGCGCACCTCGACGACAGCTACGAAACGAATAAAGCACTCGCTCTTGATGTGCTGGGCGTGTGCCCAGTGGAACTGGTTCAGGTGGGGTTACAAATTCAGGCAGAGAACATTTTATTAATGATCATCATCAACTAATTTTAGCTTACTGACTTTTTCTTTAAAGCAAACTACAAAATAATTAAATGCATCAAATTTACAGAGTCAGAAGCAGGTGGCGGGCCTGGAGGTACAGGACGTGCTACTGCAGGCGTCCTCCGTGAAGCCAACAGACTGCGTGACCGCCGCGTATAAGTTGCGGTTGCTGACCGCTCGCCTTCCGGAATCCATCATAGAGGAAAGCAATTGGTACGGAACACTACTTAGAGCCTTCTGTTCTATTGTGGAATTGCACCGCCATCTAGAATCATTTTGTACAACATCCCTGTGTTGCTAAAACTACGAGAACGAAACGTTTGATATTGTTGTGTATTCATCCTACTTAAGACCTTATTACTGTTGATGTCACCAAGCAAACCGGAAAAGTCATTACCGACGTTATTCCAAGAACTGAACAATTTAACAGAAATTGTTTAATAATGTGCGCAAAAATATATAACAGGATACCTTCAGAGGTACATATCTATAATGAAAAGATATTTAAACCAAAACTTCCCAAGTGGCTTCATCGTCATCATCATTATTAACCGAGAGACTTCCACTGCTGGACATAGGCCTCCCCCAAAGATCTCCATATCGATTGATCCTGCCCTGCCGGCATCCAGCTGCTTCCCGTATATTTCACTACATCGTCGGACCACATGATGTTGGTGTGGGGCCTGCCAACACTACGTCTACCGGTACGCGGTCGCCATTCGAGGACCTTAGTGTCCCATCAGCCGTCATTCCTTCGAGCGATGTGTTCTGCCCAATGCCACTAGAGGCTAGCAATCTTTTGGACTATGTCGGTGCCCTTAGTTCTCCTGCGGATCTGCTCATTTCTGATTTCATCACGCAGGAAAACCCCGAGCATAGCTCTTTCCATTGCTCTTCGTGCGATCTGAATCCTTTTCACTTGGCCCACTATAAGCAGCGCAAGTGGCTTAACCCCAACAATTTTTACTTACAAGTGAATTCTTTAATACTTGAAATATTTTTCTTTTTCTATAACTGTTGCAGGATTTACATCTTTATTAGACTAATCGTGAGGTTTTGATTTGTAAAAAACTATGTTATCATGTTTAAAGCGAATAAATAAATAATCATCTACTTTATAAAAGAATCTGTTCAATAATTTGCACTAAAATATTAGATATTATATGTAATGACCGTTTGAATTAATTTATTTATGGTCAACGAAATTAAAGACAAAGTTGCCTACAAAAGCATCGACGTAAACTAAAGATAACGAGTCGTGACTAGTGCAACGTGTTGCAACGAACGAAAACTGCAATATGTAGTTTATCATTATTTTTGGGTGTTTGCACTGCTACTTGCCACTATGTCAATTTCGCAGTCTCCCAGTCACTCGTATGTTAAGGCGGATCTAATTCTTTATCAATAAATGAATGCTTTTATAATTCGTTTATTAACAAAAGAATTCATTGAAATGAAATTTTGAGCATTTTATTGCCTTCATAGCTAATCGTTTGCTTTTAACGCAGAGGTTCGATTCCGAGAGCATACGTGGTAAAATTTGGTTGTAAGGTTAGTTACCATGTTATAAATCTGCCTCCATACCACCATGGTAAGATTGAAACTGTTAACTTATAGAAAACCAAAACGTTTTGAGCATTAGTTATTAATGGTAACATCGTGTTGGCGTCAGTGGCGCGGACATAAAGCGCACGGAGGCGGTGCGGTACGCGACGCTGCGACTGCTGCTGCGCACGCTGCGCGCGCAACTGAGCGAATGCGTGCGCAGCGTGCTGTGGGCGGCCCGCCACGCCCCCATGTACGGAGTGCTGCACTGCATGCTGCACCACCTGGAGCGCGTAGACGCAAGGTAAATTGTAACATAATAAACTTATACCATATAATTTAATGTCACATTGAAGTAAAAAAACATGTGTTTAACAACACTACTGGTGCTAGGTGTTTGTTGACGGAGACCGTCTAGTAGGTAACACCGCAACGCCTATTTCTGCCGCCAAACGTAATGTGCAAACATTACTGTGTTCCGGTTTGATGGGCGCTGTATCCAGTGTAATTACTGCGTAATGAATACTCAACATCTTGTATCTCAAGTTGTACGCGCAATGTGATGCAGTGTACACCATTCTAATTAGCACCACGTTGTTATGGGCAGGCGTATCACTAACCATTAAGTGGACGACTGCTCGACTTGTCGTTTAATGAAATAAAAAAAATGTATTATGTATTTATGTATAATGCAACAATTGTTATAGTCACTCCCCTGGCGCAGCGACCCAAAGTGTGTTGGCCTCCGACTCAAGCGAGCGCCAGCGTTGTCTGTCTCCGACAACAACAATGGTTATAGTTTCCTGTAAATATTTCCTATCGTTATCACTAGATCGTGATAGATTATAGCGTGAGAATAATTGTAGGGTTTGTTGATAATTTTTTTTACCTACACTGGGCTAACACCTGACACAAAAATTATGCAGTGTTAACAATTATTTCAAAACGTTGACAGCAGAAGCACGGCACTGTTCTGAAGGCGGATTTACAATGTGATGGTTGCTAGTCAGGCGGGTTCAAAGATATCCCGTCACTGAACAAACTCCACAACAAGTCAAGTATTAATGAAGAAGTTTAAACATGTTTGTTACAAAATAAAAAAAAAGTGTTTTCTTTATGTTTTCTCAGCGCCATATCGAAGGACAGCTCATGGTCGGCCCTCGTAGAGCAGATACTGGTCACGTGCATAGAGGTGAATGCAGCGGTAGCCTGCATCGTAAACAACTCCTCACCGGAGGGCCACCTGCCCATGGACATGTCCAGCGTTGTGGTCACCGACCACGGGAACTCTGGGTATAGGGAAATTTGTACACTTTGACTGATTGATACTGTAGATATTAACATAAGAGACGGCCCTGTGTATGATCTCACTGCTGGGTACTTATTTACCATGAATTTGTCCTTTACCGAAAGTACAAGTTCTTTAGGGATCAAACCCGTGTTTCTTCGAATAAATTAACAGATTGAGCATATGTGTGGATGTATAGACTGGTGAAACAGATATTTCACTCATTTGATTGTAACGTCGATTAACAGTAACGTCCGGTTGAAAGACGGCCGCCCGGTCACCGCACAGATGGTGCTGCTGTGCGCTTGGAGGTCCGTCAAGGAGGTGAGTAGATCATGTCAAGTTTTCAAACTCCATTTTGAGAAGCGTTGTAGGCAGTGAAATTACTGGGGTAACGAGACTTAACATCTTATGTCTGAAGACAACGAGCGCAATGGGGTGTAGTGTACACCATCGTAACTAGCATTCCATCTACTACCATCAGGTGAACGTTCCATTCGTCTCGTCGCTTCATTGTATAAAAAAAAACAACGCATAATTTGGGCCAAACTTGAGTTTGAGGAAGGCGCTTCATTGTAATTATGATAGTTTAAACTTCATCATCATCATCAGCCTTTGTTTATCCACTGCTGGAGATAGGCCTTACCCAATGTCTTCAAAAAGCAAAAGTTACTTGAACTGATTATGACCACTTTATTTTTCAGAAAATTGATAAATATTTTTAATTGATATCATTGTTTGGTATGCAGGTGTCACTAGTACTCGGATTGATATCCTCGCGGTTAAGTATAATGGGTGAGGAATCAGAAGGCGGAACCTTGAGGCAGCATCAGCTGGTGCTGATGGGAGAGCATTTCACTAAACTACTGGCGGAGACGAAACACCGCGGCGCTTTCGAGCAGGCTTACGTCGGCTTCACCAAGCTTCTGACCAGGTATACCAAGAATATATCCTACTTGTGAATATGTCCAACGATCATTGTGAAGACTTCTACTTGATTGCTATTTCTGTATCGAGTTACTGGTCATCATTTACCGGTGACAACGAGTGCGTGCATGTTCTGTTCGTGGATCACAGGCTGTGGCGGTGCAGGAGCCCCGCGTTGCACGAACTGCCGCGGAACTGGTTGCGCGAGTTGATGTTAAGCATAGCCAACGACGACGGCACTGGGGTCTTCAGTGCCACCAGGAGAAGTGCTGGTTTGCCTTTCATGGTACAGGTTTGTACTTCAAACATTACTGCATATCGTCTTAATATTAAGGAATTTTATGTTTTTAATATTTTTTTTCTTCTTGCATAACGTTGATGTTTACTTATGAAACGATAGACAAACGTCCAACTTCTAAGAGTCATCAGGTTAACTTGCAGAAGAAAGCGCTTTATGGCTTTTCATCTACATTGGGTCAGCAATTCGTTGCAATGATATTAAGTGAGAAGGACTGCAACGATAGTGCAACATGCACACATGAAATACTCCGACACTCACCCGTAGTCAGCCGAAACGCGATAGTTCTGTTATAGTAGATTTAGACATGAGATTGGTAATAGCTGTATACTCCATAATGTTTGAACCAAGAATCAAACTAATGAATGCCGCGTTACAAGGTAAGTGGTAAACATCTGCATGATGTGCTCGGTTAAAAGTAATTACTAGGCAATACGGTTTGCAGGCGCTGGTTACAACGGAGCTGGAGGTGAGCGAGAAGCCGAAGTGCTTCGAGGAATGCGTGCGCGCCCTGCTGCACGTATGCTCATCGGGCGCTGCGCACGCGCGTGCTCACGCTCGGAACATGGTGCGCGCGCTGGTGCGATGCGCCGCGTTGCGGCAGCACATCGCGCCGTACGTCGGCCGCGCTTTGCTGCTCGCGCTGGACGGCTTCGATGGCACCACCTGGGAGGTGCGAACCATATATTTGTTTTGCAGCTTAACGATTTTACCAATATTTATAATAGATTTTAACAAGAACTATAATGAACAAGAGCTCAAGAATTGTCGCTGGAACAATATGGGTAGCATTTAACAAGGGCGGCACGGAGGCAAATAAAAGTGGCTAACGTAAGTGTTCGGCGGCGCCTAGGAGCGGAATTCATCAACGCTGCTGCTGAGCGCGCTGGTGGTGCGCGTGTTCGGGGTGGCGCGCGCACGCGACGCGGAGCGCCTGCCCGTGCGCAACCGCATGACCGGTCGCGTGTTCTTCCTGCGCTACCCGCAGCTGTACGATTATATGCTGGTCAGTTAACACGTCCGAAACATTTCACTTTTTTTATACAACAAACGAGACTTACTATCACGTGGACATCATGCTTCTTTTTTCACGAAAAAGAGAATCAGGATATTTTCTCAGTGCACTACAGCTTGAAGACAGATACATAAACATGCAGACCTCCGTTTTAATTGGCTGATGGATACAGATCTTATCGTCTGTGCATTCACTGTACTGTACTTTAATTAACTAGCGATTTTTCCTGTTTTATTTTTTAAATATATTTCCAGGAAAAATTAAAAGAAGTGAATAACAGCGGTGAATCGCAACTGCTCAAGCCTTCACTGTACCCCGTTCTACTACTGCTGGCCAGATTGTACCCGTCCGCTCTGGAGGGTACCGTCTCCAACTTGAAGGTACATTCAAATTTGCCATTTATAATTGTACAACAAATATTAAGCGTACCAAACCCCTGTTTGCGTAAGTTGTAAATTAAGTATAACATTTTGTGTCAGTTGTCGTGCTTCGTGGGTCCGGTGGTTGGGTGCGCGCGCAGTGCGGTGCTGAAGACGCGCCAGCTGGCGGCGCGCGCGCTCGTGCCGCTCGTGCCGCCCGCCATGCAAGTACATCTACAATTACAACAATAGTGCTCATTTAACGAACGACTTTAGAATACCGCCTACTCAGTTAAGGGTCGTTGTTGCATTATCGTTTCACTGTATATATTCATTTAAATAAAATAGGTAATAGGTAATTGAAAATATTATATTGGCACCTATTATATTTAATTAAAACCTTCCCCAACGCCACAGACATCAGTATCCCGTCCTGATATATATGTATAAATGGAGGGTTAATTATAACAATTGAGCCATTTTGATGTTTAAAATCATAAAAACATTTTGAAACAAAATCAATCATTATAGTATTGGTTGTGTATTTGCAGGTATCTGCCGCACATTGAGCGCACGCTGACCCTCCTGTGCGACAGAAGTATCCAGCGAAACTTCTGCCACGGGTTGCTGCTGCAGGTTACTCCATTTCATTGGTTTAACATTTCTTTCTAATGTATTACAATAAGAAGGTTTTTGGTTGAACCATCTATTTGTCAAACTTTTAAATACATTTTTTTTGCCGTCATCTACTAACTATATCTTGGAGAAACCTTAAGGATGTTTTATGCCTCATTTGTTGTAGACTGTAAAGTTTATGTATTATTGTATTGCAGACAATAAAGCTTCTAGACAACAGACCCGACAACCTACTCGTAGAGGAAGAGGCCGCGGTGCGATGGCAGGCCTTGCTGCCTCGCTCCATGTGGATATTGGAGCGGAGCGCGGTGACATTTTTCTGCTATCTGCTCGCGGATGAATATATAAAGATGCTCAATTTAATAGTGTGGAGGTAAGTTTAAAAACACTCAGTGTTGTACATTTGTATTTACCACCTAATAGTAACATTGTTTTAAATAGACATGTAGTCACCAAAATTACACACATTATATAACTGAGGTTAATAACAAGTTACAAACGATCTACAACCTCAAAATATAAAAAAATTTAAATTCATTCGCATTACTTCCTTACAGATTCCCGACACTAATTGATGAGGTCAGCATAGACCAAGTGATAGGCCACTTGGACAGGCTGCTGGATGCGCACGCGCAGCCGGCCGAGCAACCCGGCGACGGATTGTGCTTGGCGAACGCAGCCTCTCTGTATTTCGTGTTGTTCAGCAAATACAGAAGCGCAGACCACGTACGAGATCTCCTGTACAAAACACTCTCAAACACAACCTACGAAGTAGTCCTGTCAGCCCTCAACTACTTACTAATCCTCAACCACGAATTAGACATGGAAAATAAACTCCAGGAGCATTTAGCTTCACTATCGCAGAGCACAAACACCACAGATATTATTAGAAATGATCCGCGATATACGTTAGCACTGTACGAAGTGCTGGAAACTGCAAAGTATGTAGAGTGCAAACAAAAATGCCTGCGGCTGTTATCTTTAGAAGACAACACATACAAATACATAATACAAGATGAAGATGCTGCAGATGAAGTGATCATGTCCAAATTGTGCCACCTTGTGGAAAGTGTGCACACAAACGAGACTCATTTGTACTTGTATAGTCTGGCGAAGTTTGTCGAGGGCAAGCTCAAGACTCCGTGCATAGACGGCCAGCTAATAACTGAAGCTATAAGGGTGCTTTTTGCCTCCACCTCCTCTGACAACAGTTACAGAACACGGGAAGTGGTCGCCAGCTTTCTGGAGAAGAACTTCAAGCATTTAATAAATTTGGATCTAAACGATGTCAGTGAGGAAGAGCGTTGTAAGTATATGCCCGCCCGTGCACACCATCACGATGCGATTGTACAAAGTATCGCTAAGTGCTGTTATCTTTGTCAATACCACCATTAATATAATGTTATATACGAGTATAAGAGCCAAGTCCGTGCGCTCTGTCCTGTTCGGATCAGCTCCATTGGTACTGTTTACATGGAATAATTTAACGGAGATTGTGTGGTATAATTTGACACAGTCGAGGCGCAAGCGATGCTATGGGCAAGCCTGGTGACGATCCTGGAGGACGACGAGGAAGCGTCGCGGCGAGTGGGCGCACGGATTGTGGCAACTTTGGGCCCGACGTTCGAGCACGCGGATGCAGTGGCGAACCCTGCGGTGGGCACGCGCGCGGCCGAGCTGCTGCGTGCTCACGTATCAGCGCGCTGCGCCGACGGTGCGCTTCTGTGTGTGCTTGGCCTACTCGACTTCGGCGGGCAAATCCTCCTCGATGAGGGCGATGATGAGGTAATGCATCGTTTTATGTCGAACAAGCGAACAGAAGAAGGAATGTAACTCAAGCCATTCGTATAATTGCAGTGTCGCGTATTCGAGCAGAGCCAGCGCTACAACATGTCCGCGGAGGGGGGCGCCTGGGCGGCGGAATGCGCGCGCGCCTTGTGCCGTACTCACGGGCGCGACGTGTACGTGCGTGTACGCGGCGTGCTGCACGCGCCCAGGTACGCGCGCGCACTGAGCACGCTGTGCGGCGAGAACGCACGTGCAGTGGTGGCGCTGATGGACGGCTGCAAGCGCACCACTGGCACCAAAGCCGACGTGTTTATGCGGGAGCTGAGCAGGTAGCAAGCAATCATCGTCACATCTCTTTTATATCAGGACAATTAGAAACCATCAAATACTAAAAAATGTTATAATAATAGTTGTGAAAATTTTATGTTTGCTAAAAGTCAGCACCACAGTCATCTGTCTGTTTGTTTATACAACAAACTTAATAAGATTTTATGTTTTTACCAACTTCCTTATCATAAATATAGGGCAAAAACTAAGAGCTGGCTTATGTTCTTGGACTATGAACAAACGGGGGACTTATTGCTGCCTCCTGTATAATTCGACTACGCTTATTTTTTACTTACTGCACATATACCTAACACACCCACACCCGCGTATACACACACACACACACACACACACATACGCACGCACACATAGACGACATCAAAAACCACTGAAATATATGTATAACGAACACACAGACTTTTACAATTTTTTTGTTTAATCTTTGCCAATATTGTCATTTTTATATTTTTAAGTGATTGCATTTACATAAAGATGTAACTGGGAGGGGGCACGACTTCCTGAGATACAGGTTAAATTCCTAGTTCAGGAACCAGAGGCTTCAAGTATCGATAAAATGTAAAATAATGCAATAAATTATCTTTATCTTTATACATGAAATCAGATTTCGCGTGGTGTCATCCCGATTCTTCACGAATGTGATTTCTGAATTTTGTCTGGCTATCGATAGAGAACCGTTTTATTTATGGTAGACCTGAGCAGACCGTGTAGGTAACACCCGCCTTATGTCGTTATCACACAGTAACATATAATTACTCCTTCCTCTCTGATCCCGGTGTAGCTACACGGTGAACAGTCGACCCTCGCGACGCAGCGTACTATCACGCTCGTGATAGCTTTTGTAGGATCAATACCATCTACATGAACTGATTCGGTCGACTTTTCATTTATCGTTTAATTTATATGAGTACCAATATTTGTATCCGCTATGTACATATGTAAATAAATACAATAGCAATAATTGTAAAAGTGTTTTATTTCTATATACAACGCACATTGTAAATGTAAACACGAACACGACGGCGGCGAGGACGCTGCACATCCACCAAGTAATAATCATTTATCAGATCACTGGAGTGAAATGATAACGATCAAGTATCCAAAGGAGTTATGTCAGAGGAAATATGTATGTGAATATCAAGTGTATAAATAGAACTTATTAAATTTAATAAAATGTGCCACAGAATTTGTTAAAAGAATCTCTTAGTCCACCATAAGATATGAAACAATAATATAATAATAAGAATTGGTTCAAACTGAAACAAAAAAAAGTTGTGCTTAAACCCCATTACTGGTGATATGGTAACATATAAGTTTACTGATAATCACCAATGTGGAAAAGCTGAGCGCATTTTCTTGAAAAAGCATAGATCATAAATAGAAACATCATCGATGATTTTATAATCATTACTTACTCTGTAAAAAGTTAGCAAGTTTTTTTATAAACAACAAACAAAATATGAACAAAACACACTAAATATTTGAGTTGCTCACTTGTCCACTTTAGTCTGTCTGGTCAGACGGGTACAAAGTCACCCAAGGTCACACACTCACTTTCCATTGTAAGATCACCTAATTTTATTCCTTCTTATTCTGTACACTTCACTTGCAACTTGACTATTCTTGAATTTTATTTTCTGTTCCTTTTTCCCTTCGGACATGTTATTTTTCATTTCTTTAACACTTTTTTCTATTTCTGTATCACTCTTTTTTGATTCACTTGTATCATCTATAAATAAGTCTTTCACGGACACAAGTCTTTGTGAGTTGCCCATTTTCAATAGTTTCTTCAGTCCTTTCAAGTCGGACCTCTCCAAGAGGCCGAGGAGTCCCCAATCTTCGCCTTTCTTGCCATCTAAACCTGTCTCCAGGTGCCAGGCTGCGTTTCGTACTTCCGAGCGGAATCTCTCGCACTCCTCGTAACTGACGTTTCTGCTCACGTTCAGAGCCCTCTCTAACGGATTCACTATGTATAATGGCATGTTGTCGGTCTTCCGTATCGGGACCCCTTCAATAATTGAGATGGCTTTATCAGCGAAATCAAACTGCGCGTAGAACTCGAAGAACTGCAGCAGTAGGTTGTGAAGATCATCCTGGCATTGTGCATACTTATCGCATGGCAGCCTGTCCAGATCGCGCAAGAAAGTGCAATTAATATTTTCCTCGGCTATCCTGATGTCATCTTTACCTATTTTGTAAACAATTATAAATATAAAGAAATCGGGAATCAACAAAAATTGGGTAATTTTCATTACCATTATGAGGTTTTACTGGTACAGGTGTGTACTACTGGAGAATGATCAGATACATATCACTGCAACAGCTGTTTCCGTCACTAAATAGTAAGATACGAATATTACTGTGTTTTAGCATGAAAGGTTCTGTAGAAAATGAAATTACTGATATAACAAGTCTGTGTCATTATAAATAGCACCCCGTAGTTATCACAAGTCTCTATATCCCAGTAATATTTCTAACTACAACATCTAAAATGGAACACAGTAATGTTTGTTGGCACAAATAGAAGTTGCAGTGGTACCTTCTCAGACAACCTCTGTAACAGCGACCTGCCACCAATACCATTAATTGGCATTACTAAATAATTTCTATAAATGTGTGAGGTTATTATATTTCTATAAATGTATAAGTTATTACCACTGTTTTGGTAATAAATATATCTCCTCCTCTAAAACCCTTTCCTTAACTTACCATCAGTAAACACTAAAATTTATTTATATTAAAACATTTGTCAAAACTTGTGTTAATTGAACAATATTTAAGTAGCAAAACAAGTTTTGACAAATGTCATTACTGTAGTTAAATATATTAATTTTGAACATTACTATAGCTAGCGGGATGTTCACCTGACGGTAAGTGACACGCCTGCCCATAAAACCACGTGGTGCTAGTTAGAATGGTATACACAGCACCACATTGCGGTCGTCGCCTTGAGACAACATGTTAAGTCTCATTACCCCAGTAATTACACTAGTTGCAACTTTCTGCGAAACAGATCACAGTGCTGTCTGGCGGCAGAAATAGGACCTGCAGTTGTACCTACCCAGACAGTCATCGGCAACAAACCTACCACCAATAAAAACTATAAAGAAGCTCCTATATAAAATTCGTAGTGCATAAAAAGGGGTAATAAAGTAATTTTTATAACTCACCAGCTTTGTCGATCAAAAGTTTCAGAGGGGGTAAAATGAAGCCAGTTTTTCTTTTTTGTTGCAAAAAGAACAATACCATCAGTGTAAGAGGGAAATTTGTGATCCATGGCCCAGGATGGGGACTGGTGAGCCCCATGGCCTTCGCCCAACTCCTCACGACGAAAACCAGTGGCCATATACGAGAATCTAATGACCCATAAAGCCACAGCAGCTCTGACATGTGCACGCCAGTGCTGAAAGAATTGAGAATGATGTAGCAAAATGTTCTCTCTTCATCTTCAATGTGTGCCTCTGCTAATGGCGAGATATTGTAATTAACATGGTCATTGCAAGTCCTTTACATACAAAAGCGAGATACTGATGGAAAACATAACTAAGTCACAATTTCAAAAGCAACTAGAACACATCACACAGGTGACCTGGGTTACCTTTACCAAAAGGCAGTTAATCCTAAAGATGTGATATGCAGTGTCATTTTACTCACGTGTTGTTTGCGGTGATGTCGCAGTGCAGGGCGGCAAGCTGGTGCGTGCATTTAAGTATGGGAACGCGCGCGGCGAGCACGCGCACCACACTTCCGACGCCCGGCGCACGTAGCTCTAGCAGCGAGCTGAGCAACGCCAGCTGCTGCGCAGTGCCGCGCGATCGGCACGCCGCATGCTTCTCCTGGTACACAAGCCGCCGGCCAGCATCGCTCTGACAAATGAGCATCAACCATTATTGTGTCTGCAAATTTTTTATGTTAGCCATAAGATACTGTACTTTTATGGTATGTCCCATAAAAGAAAAATGAGCTAAACTTTTTAATTTTGCTACTTTGAAGCTTCCTCTTAAACATTAAAGATCATTAAATATAAAATTACATATCTTATTAACCACATCACTTTATTACAAACTAAATAACTCATACAATATTTGCCTTTCAAAGCTGCACCACATAAACAGAGCACAAGTTACAGTTTAAAGTTGTGGTAAGATATACTAAATAGTAACACCCTCACTCCCTGGCCCCAACCTTTGCAAAATAGCCCCATTCCTCTAACTTACCATTTCATTAGTTAAAACACTAGTGAGAACCAGATCCAAATCACAGTCCATCTTGCCACACCCATTGACTGTTGAGCCAAAAGGATGTACAGTCATATTTGCATACAAACTGCTGAATATTATTTCAAACTGAAATCAATCAAATATATAACTCAGGAAAAAAGTTAAACCAATTTAACTCTACTTTTTTTCAGTTCTCTATAGGTTTTTAAATAAAATTATACATAATTTTCTGACTATAAAGCATGTGTTTCACTGTTGTTTGTTGACTAGTTATAATTTTCATAACCTTTACATAGTAATCATCTCACTCATCAAGTCCACTATGAATGGAATTACTAATGGACATAGTATTAAGGTAATACATTGAAAGTGAATTAAAATATAATATATATAACATAATAATTTAACAGCAATACCATAATAAACTCCAATGAGCTACTCATCATTTCTTCGGGATAGCAGGGAATAGCAATTTTAACACATTAATAATCATTGCCCTAATGATATAAACAAATAACAATATTTTAAGGTTAACATACTTGAAATTATCTTACCTGTCGTGCCACCATATACCTTAGTCTCACCCCTAAATCATTCAACTTAGTCCTCTCATACAAGTGATGTATTTGATCAGAGACTGTTCTACAATTAAGTAATTCGTCAAACAATACTTCATTGTCAATTGGTACTATTCCATCTTTAGTGGCTAACACTTTTGTAATGCAAGTATATTTCTCTTTGTTTACTGATGACTTAAACCAGAGAAAAGGTGACTTAATAGGCATAACATCAGAATCATTTCTGTGAGAACTGCAAGCTTTCAAAACTTCTTTAACATTTTCCTCTGTATTAAATTCAATGAGCATAAAGTGCTGTAATATAAAAAGAAGCCATAAAAAATCCACTCTCAAAATTTCTTTATCAAATTGATTCAGATCACAATACTCTTTACGGTGACAAATGGCGTAATTATACTAATTTTTTTCATTTACTCATCGTAGAAAAAAAGCATCTAATCTTCATCATCATCAGCCAATAGATGTTTACTGCTGAACACAGGCCTCCCCCAAAGATCGCCACATTTATTCGTCCCGCACTGTTCCCATCCAGTGGGTCAAAAAAGCATATAAAATAATAAAATCAAACCCTCTTACCTCTTTTTCAGAGTTTCTATAATGATGAATGTCTTTAATCGAAGCATATTTGGAACAATAACCATACAGTTCACTAAATGAGGACTCAGAATTGACCTGAATAACGAGACTTCGCCGCGCCTCTCCCTTTCGTTCAGCTGTTACATCATTAAATTTTTTAAACTTTCTTACAGGATCTGAAATTATACTGACAATATAACCTCTAAACCACCTCCGACTAAAAACATTTCTATAAAAATATACCTGAGTAATTTCTATAAAATAGTAATTTAAAAATTGACGTATTAAAACGGTTTCGAAATAAACCTAGCTTTCTTGTTTGAAAAAACACAGTCATTTTGTATGATCCTACAAACAAAACATCAAATCAGAATCAAATTGTCAAAGTCTGTAATCAACACAAAATATTATCAATTCTTTTGCAAAAACATAGCGTGGAAAGGAATGAGTTACTTTTTATAACAAAAAATAAATTAATAGAATTGTAACTTTGCAATAGAGGGTCTTTATTATGAAGTAAAAACGTCTTACAAAATAGAAATAAAAGTCTTATTTATAGAAATATATTATTAGATTTATATAACCTTATGTACACCTTTGGTAATCTGTGACTGTTTATATTTATATCACATTGGAGCACCCCTAACGGAGTCAAAAATCTGTCGTATTATTACTAAGCTATAACTAATGTGGATTCTGTTATTTAAATGTAATTTTTAATTGACTCTAAAAATGAGTATACGTCTCTTACAAAGGTTGATACCTGTTATAAGCAACTCGTTCAAAAGTTATCCTAACCTCAAGCATGAGAGAGTTATATCGGCCAATATATATGTTAATATAGTTAGAAATTACGCCAAGGGTAAAGATAGAGGTAAAGATAAAAAAGGGAAAGCAACAAAAGTAGACATTAATCCTTCTATGATATCAGAAGTAGTCCCAGTAGATAAGATTCAATGCAGATGTACAGCAGCTATTGATAAAATGAAAGACGATTTTGCCAAAAATTTATCTCTACGATCTACTACTGGTTCCATCGAGTCGCTTTTAGTAAAGTTCGAAGGGAAAGAATATGAACTTCAAGAGCTTGCACAAATAGTTCGTAAAAATCCAAAAACCATTGTATTAAATTTTTCATCCTTCCCACAAGTAATACCAGAAGCACTTAAAGTTATAAATAATTCAGGATTGAATCTTAACCCTCAGCAAGATGGAACGACGCTGTTTGTCCCTGTTCCTAAAGTAACTAAAGAACATCGAGAAGCCTTGGCTAAAAATGCAAAAGCTTTGTATATAAAATGTAGAGACTCAGTTAAAGATGTACAAAATGATTTCATTAAGAAAGTTAAAAAGCAGACGGGAGTATCTGAAGACCTCATTTTTAATGTTAGTAAACAAATAACAGCAATGTGTGAGAAATATCAAATTGAAGCAAAAAGCATTTATGAAGCAAAGCACACAGAGCTCGTAGGCAAATAGTCCAATCTGTAGTTTATTACTAATTAAATACAGCAGCATTAGAACTCAAATACAATGATGCATAAATGCAATAAAAATAAATGATAGAAAAATTTTTCTTTAAAAGATTTTTGTTATTTCTAAAACATTAAGAAACATTTTTTATGTAAAAAATTAAGTAAACATTGTATAATTATTGTAGTAGTAAATTGTTTATTTATTTTTTAAATATGTGTAATATAATGTGAAATATATTTCAACAATAATCCAATCATAATTCTGGAATATAGTAAATGTGTTTTATTACTATAAATTAATTATATTTTTATTATAGTGACCAGTTTAAAATAGTTAGTAAAAGGTACGTTTGTTGCAGAAAATTATGCTAAATTTTTTTATTATAAAGTTTGTCATAATTTCAGAATATAACTGTTCACTTATAAATATAGGCCTCCTCCATTGATTTCCAATGCTACTACCAGTATGAAAAAGCTTCTTGGTTAAATATCTCCAACAAAGGCTACTGCTAATGCTTGTGCATATTACAATGTTTCTGCAGTGAGTGCCTAATTTTAAAAATACCCAAATATAAAAAATAATCCTGTGTGAATATTTTAAATAAAACAAATTTTTAGATATGTTTATATTTACAAAATATTGTTGCTCTAACATCTTTCTACTTCAAAATACGATTCGAATTTATTTCCGATTGGCACAGTCGTACTCTTCGTTCTTCAATAAACATTTCCCTCCACGTCCCCGTGCATTCCTCTCCATTTTTCCAAACTCCTTTTCCGTTCCGGCGGTTCGCTTGTGAAACTCTTTACCGAACCATATTCATATCGCTAAATCCCTATTTTACTATCATAAAGTTTAAATTATAAATTCTGTCTAATTGTACTATTGCTTGCATCTGCCATCAAGTGTAGTAGTTTTTAATTATTTAGTGCACCACGTATCTTTTCTCTGCTTTTAGTCCACGTCTTCCTTGCCAATGGGTTCTCTAGAAGAAATTGCTTTTTGAGCAATAAGACTGCCCATTGTATATTTATGTATATATATAATATATTCCATATCTTGTAACTGGTGTACAATAAAGGATAAATAAATAAAATAAAATAAATAAGTATATTTTCCGTGCTAATCGGTAAAACATTAACGCGAATGTTATTATAATTTTCCATAGTAGCTACAGATTTTAAGTAAATATTATGATCTTTGTTTATTATTACTACATAGAAAACTGAACGAAATTCCTTTGTTGTAAATGTCTATTGATTAAAACATATACAACGGAAACAGCCTCAAGACAAACGTCGGCCATTGGGAACTGCGCTAAAAGACTAGTAGCGATTAATAAATATTATATTAAAAAATATAAGTTTGAAAAAATTCCAGTGATATATAACCTATCGTATACCACCACCCACCACATAAAATTTAATATATTCCTAAATAAATGTTTGGGATAAGAGTGAGGTGTATTTATATAAATCACAAGTACTTGAAGATAACAGATAACAGTTATTTTTGCGATGTCATTGCCACTTGCGCTAGCAATCTTCAATTTATTCAACCACAATCAACAGTCAACATTTTCAGTGTTCGCTAACAGCCGGTCACAGACATAGTTTAAAATAACAAAACAGCCAATATAAAATGAAACAACTATTCTTGTCTTTGTCTTTTGGTTAATATTGTTATAAGCAAAAACGAGATACACCTAGTATTTATTTGAAATAAACCCAAAATTATAGCAAGCCGTTTCATAAGAAGAATTCTTCTTTGAAAAGCGAATTCTTAATTACATTGTTTCTGTTATTTTGTTGATAAATTTATCTCGGTCAGACTCTTTTGATAGACTGTTGTTAAAACGAGAAGCACCTAGTATTATAACCCGAAAAATAGAAATTGTAAAAAATAACAAAAAAATACCATAAGTTAAAAAGAATAGCTGAGGATCGAATTAATCGCCAAACTTCAATTTGAAGAGGGCACCTAATTATAATGAAAAAAATAACACGTGTTATTTAATTACAGAATTTGGTCCCTGTTATTATTGTCTAAGACGTAAAGACGGCACACAAAAGTCACTTAAAAGAAATACAAAAATTTTAAATATTTGTAACAATTACTACTTTATATTGGCTGTACAAGCTAAACTCATTTTTCTTTCCTATTTTGTTAAAAAGTTAGGTATTTGTTGTGTCAATTTGTCAAAACAAACTTGTGTTTACGAAACGGCCGGAAATAATTATAAAAGAATTTATAATTTGTGGGAAATGGATGATATTGGCAAAAAGAAAATGAGGAGTTATGGTAGAGTCATGCCTCGCGTTTACAATCATTTTAATCGCAGCAATCTCAAAGCAAGTTCTAGTGTTTTAAACCATAAACCTTCAGCAACAGATGTTGGCGCGAAACGTCAATCTAATTCGAATGTTGTGTCAATGTTTAATGAATTGCCCGTCATACTTAACGACTACGTTCCTGATACAGTTTCTAAAAAAGAACTGAAGCAAACTGTTGTTGTTAAACCAAAGAAGACGTTAAAATCTCTAGTGCCTACAAATAGTCATACACGAAGAGTCTTAAGTCAGTGTAAGGGTGTTAATCCAATCCGACCTATAAATGTGCACTCCTCTGCTCCTTCCGTGTTAGAAGGCCCCTTGAATGACTGGTCCGAATCGCATTTAAAACAATGTTTTTCAAGTAGGTCTCATACAAGATTAAAGGAACTCAAGGTTTGTTAATGGCCAGTAATAAATGTGGAAGTAAATAAAATATTAAATTTATATACTGCGTAACTTTCTAAAAGTGTATGTTAATGTTCATAAAGCTTTTAAACATTTCCAGGATGAAATCAAAGCATATCAAGAAACAGAAAAACTCATGAAGCTGAGAAGTCATTTGTACAAAAGATGTGGTGTGGTGTTGAATGATATAGGGCAAGTAGCTGTTGATAAAGCAGTGCAGGTGGAGAGAACAGGTATCATAAACACATCATCATATTTCTAGATAATTCAAAAATGATTATTTCCAATTTTTTTATAGAAAAAATTAATTAGCTCTGGTGTAATTTAATAAGAAAAAGTGTTGTGAAATATGTTAAAAGCAATAAATAGCATATTTCTATTCTAAAATCTTAACATATCTTGTTTAAATAAAATTCATGTATGTATTCATGTAATAAAACCATTTCAATGAAATCCTTTTAGTGTCTCCCATGAAGTAAAATTTGAAATAGGAAATGTTGTTATGTAAACCAGCTCGGTGTGATCTTGATTTAATCATCTATCCATTGTATATTTATAATGTAAACCAAAAATTTTAACTTTTGAGATTTTTTAAATTAATTATTATAATTAATAATAACGCCATCTAAGCTTTTACTTGTTTAACATATGTAGATGGCGCTAATACGTACAGTTTTTTGTTGAGTACATTAGTTTTATTTGAAATAATCATTTTCTTGTTTTACTTTTACAACTATTTAAAATCTAATCTTTTTTAGTTTTTCTTTTAATATTCTATAATTTTGTAAGATACTATAATTTTTGGACAGTCAAACGTTAGCCGAAATAGCTCAGTTGGGAGAGCGTTAGACTGAAGATCTAAAGGTCCCTGGTTCGATCCCGGGTTTCGGCATACGTTTTGCCTTTTTTATTTGATTTAAATAAAAATATTTTCTCAATATAATTATATTCCATTTTATACCAAGTTATTTTACTATGTGAAATGTTGTAATAAAAATAATGTAATTGTGTATAAGCAATAATTTGTCGTCCCTTTTGTGCGCAGATAAAACGAAGGAGAACAGGTGAGTGGATGCAATTGTAATAAATTTTTTATATGCTATTCGAAATCATACAATAAAAGATAAGATTTACAAACTGGAGTATCCGAGTTCTTCAGATGGTGCCCAAGTGACATGTCCCTCTCCTTTTTTATTTAGTTGCTGTTAGTCCTATCGAGGAATTTACATATTCTTCAAGTTCAAGGAATGCAGGTCATAAGCGTACAATTTGCCAAGTTCCATCCGGATCAAATAACCAAAGTTCCTAAGGTATCACGTTCAATTTCTTGTCGTTCATAAATTTTTTGGAATCAGTCGTCTCCTGGAGTACGTTCAGTTCATACAAATTGAATGTTTTTAAAAAAAGAGTATGCTTCTTTTTCAAACAGCCAACGTCGTTTTGGATGTGCTGATTTTGTGATTGTATGTGAGCGACTTACCATCATGTTCTCTTCTCTTAAAACACCCGCAGTGAGCCAGCATGGTGGGAAATGGTTTCAATCCGCCCCTATGAATCGATACCCGATCGATATGGGATTCTTTGGGGAAGGCCTATATCCATCCAGCTGTGGACGTCTACCGGTTGATAATGAATACTAGAAACATTTTTTCTAACAAAAACTTGCTGTATCCTAGATTTTTTTTTCTAACTAATAAATACAAATTTTTATTCCTACTAAATGATAAACGAATGACTATAGCTACGCAACAAAAATAAACCATTATTTCGCAAGAGCTGTCATCGCCTCTTTAGCTCAGTGGTAGAGCACTGGTCTCGTAAACCAGGGGTCGTGAGTTCAATCCTCACAGGAGGCATCGGAATCGACCTTTTATTTTTCATTTACCTTAATTTTATATGTATCATATTTTTTAATTAAATTTAAATAATATCAAAGTTTCTTTATAAGTTATTAGTCAAGTTAAAAATAAGTAGTCAATTTATTTTCACATTGCTTAATTTTTAATAATTAAAAAAAGTTTGTCATTAAAAGTAATAAAATGAAAATATATTGCATAAGATATTAAAGGTATATTAATATGTTTAGTTTATTTTAACCAGAGGCCTATAGCGAAGCTGTTTCATACTTTTAATGAAGAAAGCATCAGTAAAGCCTGTACGTCTCTGTCTGTTGTTTCAAGTCTTTGATAGATGGCGTTCATTACGTTAATATTACCTTGAAACCAATATTTCACAAATTTAGAATATAGAGCTGTTAGAACTGCCAAGTAGCTGACGGGCAGGACACAGTACAAGGCAGGAGGTGCAAGCACTCTCTTATGTCAGAGGTCATAATTCACTTTGGGTTCCTGCGTCAGAGGAGTTGGTAACAGTAGAGAAGAGAGTAAGAAAGATTAATTCAATAATAAGAAAAAGGAAACGGTTATGTACAAGTGAACAGTAGACGTCATTTTGGAAGTTGCTGATGTCAATATCAACTACGAAGAGTTGATCTCACACCACGCTAACAAAATTCTTTCAGAAGTCAATGAGTTTAAAGCAGTTTGTTATATTTCCTTATTATCTGTTAGTAGTGTGTAATGTAACTTAAATTTACTTAAATAATTGTGATAAAATCATCAGCTGCTAGACGTCCACTGCTGGACATAGGCCTCTCCCAAAGATCTGCACATCGATTGGTCCTGTGCTGCCCAAAAATCACCAGGCACTAGGGGTCGTCGTCTATGGAGATATATGGGAGAAATTTGGGCGTTTTCTCACCACCCTGGCCCAATGCGGGTTGAAGACAGCGGTGGAAGCCAGAGCTTCGTTTATTGATTAGCAGGGTGCACCACGAGCAGGTGATGTTGGCTTTGGTCCCTTGAGTTGTTATGCGGGACCCCTTACACCCCTTTGTGATAACGGTCACCTAAAATCACCTTTTGGTTGTCTATTGGGATGACATTTATATTTCTCGGCGTTTTTTTACTCTTTGATAAAAGCCCATCAGCAATTGGTAATATCCTGTTCAACGACGGCTTACCAATCGTTATAGGTCTCCGTTGCTGGACTTTCCTCTATCGTCCAAAGACTTGGTTCCTCGTATTTGAGTAATGATAAACATTTCTGATTTTATTATTAATTCAAATATGCAAGAATTTTGCACGACCAATATTACTCGCGTTGTTGAGGAAGGATCAGTGCCTTCTTCAGCTCCCTGTGTTTCAACTTCAAAGCTAGTTCTGGATATTGTTTGTAACATTTGGGCTATTGAGCAAATCCATCCAGTGTGCATTCGACGTCACTTCCGTTTCCCGCATGCGCTTGGCGCGCCGCCAGTGCTATTCCTGCGCTGCTGCGGCACTTTCAAAACAGTTCGTTCAGATTTCATACAAACCGTTTTGGCCCTTTACTACACTATATTCTAATAGGATATAGCTTTACAATCAACACAGCGTCTATTCTGAAGGTAAAAATTCCACGTTCACAGGCCGTATGTATCACGGTACACACATATGGCCATATGTAGCACTCACACCACAGATTACTCTGCAAGTTTGTCTTGTCGTGTCTTGTCTTGTCCATCTCCATGAACAAACTATTGAAATAATGTTTTTGTTCATTATGCCATGAGCAATCCACCCCTGGATTGAATTCTACATGAATACATGATCCAGACACTCCACTTGTGAGCGAAGAATTCGAAACCCAGCGCTGGGCACATTAGTGGACAGACAGGATATTTGATGTTTATGTAAAGTAAACGAAAAGACGAATTTTAACTATAAAATGTTAAAGGTTCGAAACATTGCCATAACATCTCATTATAATAGGTCCAGCTAGCTTATCGTTGCCATGGTGCTCCTTCATGTAAAATTGATCAATAGTAAAGAAATCACAAGAATTAGAATACTAAAAACATTATATCAAGTTATTTTATCGGACTTCCGTCTGACGCAGAAAAATTAATGAAAACAATTTTTGTGCCAATATCTCATCACGCCCTTCTCAAGAGAGGACTCGCAGGGTGCTCGTCTCTCTCTACCGCGGGCGATCCGAAGGAGAGGATCGTGAGTCGTTAAATCAATTTAATGTGGGATGATTCAATGATGCAACAGGATGCAGCGCCAACACTCTCGCTCTTTAAGAATACATCCGATGCCAAAGTAATAACTGATGCTGAGCGGACACCGACGAAACTACGCTCGAATTTCCTTTCCCGTGTTGATATGCCTGTTGTTGTGTTTTATTTAATTAATATATTCTTTGCTTCGGTACTTTATCTTGTTTAAAATTATTACGGTTGGTGTACTGGTGATACGTCTTTGATGCGGGATACCGTTTAGGTAAGAACCACCGCAATGCCTGTTTCTGCTGCCAAATAATAGTGTGCAAATGATTATTGCTTTCTGGTTGACGGGCGCTATAGCTACTGTAATTACTGAGGTAACGAAACAATCTTGTTATGGGCAGGAGTAACACTTACGATCAGGTAAACGTCCCGCTCGTCTCGTCGCTTCGTTAAATAAAAAAAAAATATATGTTTTCGAAACCTTATGTACATAAACATTATCAAGCAGTGTAATTTGGAATTAGGTGCGTTCAGATCTACACTCAGATATGTCTAGATGAGTTCACTTCACCACTAGTGATTACGTTACCATTATTTTGATCCAAAGAAATGCTGCAGAGCGCATAAGCACAGGCAAAGCTTTTGTTTGGTGTTATACTCGTACAGATATTATAATAGCGAATGGTGTGTCTGCCTGTGAATAATGCTCGTTATAGATTATGCGGGTCAGGTTACTAAACTTGGCCGTTACGTGCACGCTGCATCATATTATTTCCAATTCAAATCTCCGCGAACCCGTGCTCGTTGTAAAATGGCTGCGTGGATTCGTGAATGACATATCACACTTGGACTTCCGCCAACTGTTACACTCCGCATCGCGCCCACTGTTACATATTTCACTTCTATTCTGATCTGCTTACACTTGCATTGCGTAAAACTAATGATTTGTCAATATTGATAAAGTTGTTTTTACTTATAAATCAATTGTCTAGTAGCCTAGTAGTGTGTCGACTATGACAGCGATCGCCAAGGTGGCGGTCCACAGGAAGATGAGGAATTTGTTAAGATTTAAAGTGCATTGAAACATAATTGTTGATTTTATTTCTATCTCTTAATAAAGCCTTCATAAGTTTACACATTTAATATATTTACTTCATTATCTCTAACACTCAAAGTATCTTATTAGTGATCCGGGGGATTTAAATTATAGAGAATATTAGATCCGTGACGTCAAAAAATTTGGAGATCGCTGATCACAGATGTACCATTGTGGCATCTTTTTTCCGAGTGAGTAGTAGTGTAATCTTTAAGGTAGACCTATAGCCAGCGGTAGATGTCGATTGGCTAATGATGATGATTACGATGAGTAGTCATCATCATCAGCCGATAGACGTCCACTGCAGGACATAGGCCTTCCCAAAGATCCCTACATCGATTGGTTCGTCGATGACTGATGATTCTGGTGAGAATCACGGGAACCCACTGCACGGCAATCCTGATATATTACAGCAGCTTCATCAAATTAAATATCTTTTTTTATTTGACGAAGCGACAAGACGAACGTTATGTTCATATGATTGTAAGTTGTACGATTGTTCATAATTACGTGGGGCTACTTAGAATTGTATACTCTGCACCGCATTTTTCTTGTCGACATAAGATGTCAAGTCTTGTTACCCCAGTAATTTCATTAGCTACCACGCCCAGTATTGCTTAACAACAGATACAAGAGCTACGGTGGTGCCTACTTAAACGTAGGTCCTCTCTAGTGACAGACGTACCGACAATGAGATATATCTGTTGACGACGATGTTGTTAAAGAGATCGGATGGTCGTCTCAAATATGCGGTTGAATTTTTACTTATGATATTCAATCGATGGCGTATAGTGCTACTCCATGGTCCAGCCTGAGCAGCATATGGGATCACCTGCTCTTACTTCCTTTTGTTATTATACTGGCAACATTGAATAATTGATAAAAAAATGTGGGTGTTTTGTGGACTTTCTTTCGATGGAGACCGAGCTGTTCTTTACCTCGGACCTCAACGTAAAATGAAATATTAATATTTTTTTTTATACTATTAAGCGACGATACGAGCAGGTTGTTCATCTGATGATAAGTGATACGCCTGCCCATAACAACGTGACGCTCGTTAGAATGATATGCACCGCACCACATTGCGCTCGTCGCCTTTAAACATAAGTTCTTAATTCTTGTTACCCCAGTAATTTCACTAGCTACAACTCCCTGCAAACGGTAACAAAGTAATGTGGGCACACTCCTGCTTGGCAAGAAATAAGAGTTGTAGTGATACCTATCCAGACGGTTTCCGACAACAGAGACCTACCACCAGGAAAATACTAAGAAGCTTAATGCTACTTATATCATGCAGAACAAGTCCATCGGTTAAGATGATGTTGAACAATACTGAGCCTTGTCGTCGCGAAGTGAGAAAATATAGCAACTTTAGCAAATTACAAGGAAAATAAAAAAGTATTATTATTCCACAAAACAATAAAAAAGAAAGGATAGACCACCTTTGAATCAAAGTTGGAATAACGCGGGATTCCCCGTCGGGAGAAACCCGTTAAATTTGTTTTAAACTTTTAAATTCCCCGGTCCACGGCGCAGTCGCGTCACGTAGCGCGTCCACGTGCCGTTATAACTTCCCCCGAAACTTCCAGAAGAATGGAACGCTCAACGTGACCCGCTTGGTAAGTGCGCCTCTATCACACCCTGCCCCGTCTCCCCTCACCCGGGTCACGTTTCTGCCCCTTTAAGGGGCGGACGTTTTGCGCAATTCGCCCAAATTGTTCGCTGCTTCCCTCCGACGTACTTTTATTTTGCGAGGGTATATTTTTAAGGCGTTTGTATGCGTGGCTTCTTCCGAACCCCTTACGAGGACTTTGGAATATTTATTATGGAGGATGGTCTTTTTTATTTGTTAAGTAGATCAAGCTATTTTTGCATTAATGAATTAATCTTATATGATATTAATATGTATCTATGTTTCTTTGTTTTTATCCTTGTGTACTAATACTTTTTTATTGTTATTTGTAATCTTTTGTCGATCAATACCTTTCCTTCTTTTATTTGTATTGCCTTGAAATTGCATATTGAATCATTTACGTTCTGTTCCTGTATTAGGTGTAAGTCTTTCAAAAATTTTTAAATAACTTGATCAGTAAAAAAAATAAGTAATTTATGTCATTCATAATCACGACTCGTTATCACACAAAGCTTTTAGATTTAGGTAGTAACATTTGAATCATTAATGGTTATTTTTTATTAAAAGTAATAAAACCGTAGATGGCTTGACTTTTTTATCTAAGTATCTTGGTGACTTTAAAAAGAGTGATGGAGGAAAGGTGTGCAGAGAAAAGGTGCAACAACAATACGCCGGCTCGGGTACATTGTGAATACTACATTGTTTGTGTTCTATTGGATCCAGAAAATAAACCCGAACGGAAACGCTAGTTTGTTGTTTTATAATGTTACATATTTCGTAAACGTTTAATAATTGTATTGTTCACTACAGCTCATTTAGAAAGTTATTAAGTTTAAGTTGACAGTAACAACGCGTGTTACTTTTCGCTTACAAATGTTACCTAAAGCACTTTCGACATAAACGATCGAAGCAATTACATCGTAGAGTTATCTGCGCGCGCCCGCCGGGACATTTTGGTCAACTGAGCACGTCCAGACCGAGCTGCTCGCTCACCTAAATGCCTGTTACGTTCAGTATTCGACACGCGGCACTAGGTTGGAGTGGAGTATGAGGAGGGTGCAAGAGGGAGCGGGGGTCTTGCTTCCCACTCCGCGCCCGGATACGACGTCGCACTCGGGTCACGTTCGTTAGCGAATTGCTATTCCGGCGCTGTAGCGCGAGTGCCGCAAGGACTTTACGATCCGACTACTACAGAATACCTAACGTACAAACGCAGAGGCGTTAGCTTGCGACCGCTGTCGGTGCTCCGCCCGAGAACACAGGCTTAGCACACATCCTCATCTTCCGTCAGACTCTCGTCGCCGCTTTCTATTTCTTACAAAGTTTGCAAAATGACTCATTAGTCATGGACACCGTAGCAAAACTTTATTGGTTTCCATGTCTTCTTTAGATTGTAGTCTAATTTGTTTTATACTTCCATTAGGCTTTCAGATAGATACCAAAAAATTCCCATACTATCCTTCATCATTGTATTTATGGACATCATACTTAGGTCAATTAGTAGGTTCTAATTTTCCGTTTCAAGATGTTGTATAAATATCTTAGCTAGCGTCACGAGTACCAGGTGAATATCCTGCTCGTCCTCGTTGCATTGCATAACAAACACAGTAATTGGTAGCTAATTCCCAGTCGTCGAGCCTGAAGTCGCCAGTTTGCCGCGTCCACGATGATAATGGCTGGGACTCACGAGTGCGCCGCCGTTGCGAATACAAATAAACAGTTTGTAAGTTCGCCACGTACATGGCTGCACGGCCGTGGGTGCTGTGGGGGGCCGAGGGAGGGAGAGAGAGAGAGAGATAGAGGAGAAGGAGGGGGAGGGGGTAACGAGTGGGGACAGACGCAGAGCCGAACACCTAGTGATAGAAGAAAGCGGATTTTGCTCATAAAGTTCCTAGTTTAAACTTGGAGGTTAGCGTTAGGGTCACTTCTTATTCCTGTTTAGGTCTTTACTTTGACTAACAAGGTATTACACATGCAAGAGGTAGTATTGCATATTTTGTTCTAATTCACGAAGTTTAATATGCATAAGGTGAGTTATAGGTATCATAGCTTAAATAAGCAGTATTTATATCACAAGCTTAAGTTAGAAAAATTACTGCTTTGAATGTAATATTGTCACACATTCGATATAAATTTAGTTATTAATACAAAACGTTGAAATGACGCTTAGGAAGTTTATTTAGGTTTTATACTTAATCTTTACCTCCAAAAAGTAAGCTTATCTTCGATACTGGGTGATCATCTCATGAATCCACTAGCTAACTTTGAACTAGAAACTATTTACTGTACTGGACAGAATCAGCAGTTCATTAGACTAGAATCTGATGGAAAAATTTTACAGCGGTGATACTTGCTTAGATGGTTTTCTAGAAAAAAAATTCACTACGAACAGTTATTTTTTTAGTCTGAATTGAATTTTATTAATAAGGATAATAGACAAAAGGTCTGATACAATTAGTTATTGACAACTCGTATAAGGAATCATTCTCGTCGGTCGACGGCAGCGTCCGCAATTCTCCCTTCTCCGCATCGCTCGCTCATTGTCCCAATCTGTTGATGGGCAGCGGTGATAATGCAATTACTATTCAAGTACGGAACAAGGTCGCGGGCTTGCACAGCTCTGACGTCACCCGCCATTGTTGACAGCGCTGACGTGGTTGACAGCGCCAACGTTGCCAAATTTAGGTTAACGCGTTTATGTAACGCTTTATCTATAAACACAATGTGCGAACACGTTCGCCGAGCGAACTTATCGCCCGCCGGAGCCGTTGAGATCACTACGCGGCCTTCGTTGTATGGTTTAGTTGAGGAGGCTACTGACCACTATCTAAACTACCCATCGAAATGTTGACTGCTTTTGTTGAAGGCGATTCCAGCTTAAATAATAATGGGTGATTATACTTTCATCATTAGCCAATACACGTCCACTGCTGGACATAGACCTCCCCTAAACATCCCCACATCCATTCTTATGGAGGGATTTCGGCCATTTCCCACCACGCTGGTCAAAGAAAAGTTCATGGGAGCCAGAGCCGCGTTTGTTGATTAGCAGGGTGCACCACGAGCAGGTGAGGTGGGCTTGGATCCAATGTGTTGTTGTGTGGGAACCCTTACACTCCTATATATTTATATAGGATTATACTTTATATTCAACAGTTCATTTATTCTAAAAGCAGCTAGTACAATTCTGTTTTAAGATTGCTTTGCCAAAAAATGTCTGGATGATCAATAGTGTGCAAATTTTGCTGTGTACCTATTTGAGACTTAATATCTTATGTCACAAGGTGACGAGCATAATGTGATGCTGTGTGCATAATGTGAGCATCCTAACAAGCGCTACGTTGCTATGGGCCATCGTATCACTTACCACCACACGAAAGTCTCGTTCGCGTCGTCGCTTAGTAAAATAAAAAAGTAGGTTCTGTATGTAATATAATGTATCTGACTTAGTTCTAGATTGTTGTCAACAAGCGTGTCATTCTGTCTCTTTACGTGAACGTCTTACTTCTTGCCTGGCACTGTGTATTCATTCGTTTTACGCGGTACATTATATCACTAATTAGGTTTCTATATTGCAATTATGTACGTGTAGTACGAGTGCGTCGGACAATGCAACCACCGCCTTAACTTGGCACCGCACCAACGCTAATCCTCGGAGAATAATGGGATTTCTTTTACGAGCGCTGAATGCGAACCCACTCGCAGTAATAGACCTTTTTTTAAATGATTCTTGTTTTGTTTTTAAACGCGAAGGCTTTAAAAATAATTATTTCAGTACACCGAATCTGTAATTACAGCTGTGTAATTATACAAGGTGGCACAAAAATAACCTTCCGATGTTTTTTGGCTGTAATTTAAAAAAAAAATAAATAAATAGTCACCAATATTCCGCGTTCTGGAGCAGTGTAGCGTAACATTGTTTATTACCGTGTATTTCGCATGTGTTTACTACACAAATGTCAAAACAGAACTGACATTAGGGGCCAATCGCAAAATTTGTAGCATTTTCTGATAGGAGGATTACTTTTGCGCCACCCTGTAGATTCATTTGTAAAATACTACGGTCATATATAACTTATAATAAATAAATAAATAGTCACCAATATTCCGCGTTCTGGAGCAGTGTAGCGTAACATTGTTTATTTACGTGTATTTCGCATGTGTTTACTACACAAATGTCAAAACAGAACTGACATTAGGGGCCAATCGCAAAATTTGTAGCATTTTCTGATAGGAGGATTACTTTTGCGCCACCCTGTAGATTCATTTGTAAAATACTACGGTCATATATAACCTAGAAACTGTAATAACCGAAAGAAAAACTGATTTTACATATATTTAGTTACAACAGTATAACGTTACTTTGTTTATTAACAATTAGTTTAACGTTATAATAGAAACAAACCTCCGTCTCATTAGTTCACTTGTAATAGTTCTTAAAACCGGGACACGTTTAAATTTGCTTTGTAAATCTGTCGCTTCAGGCGTGCTATATTTAGTACCAAAACAGTGGCAATAACTATACCATACCTTACACGTTCAAAGAAATTATTTAGTAATGCCAATAAACGGCACTGGTGGCTGGTCGCAGCTACCGGAGGTTGCCGCAGCTCCGATTTCATCCGGCAAACAGTAGCGTGCAAACGTTACTATGTCTGGATTTGAAGCCTTTTGTAGCTAATGATATTACTGTGGTATTAATGTAACTAATTATAGACTATTTCAAAGCGACGAGTGGTGCAGTGTATGTTATCCTAACTACCACCACTTTGTCATGGGCAGGCGTATCATTTACCATTAGGTAATCGTTTCTCTCGACTAGTCGCTCCGTCTAATAAAAAAAAGGAATTTCGATGATTTATACTTTGCTATATATTCAATTAAATAAAACCTGTTTTGTTTATATTTTCCTCATTATATGACGAGTGCAACCGCAACGTGCATCCGGTGGCTAAGGCTGGTGTTGTGCAACAGTTCAGGTCTACGTTTAATTTCCTTTCAAAGTAATACGAGTATAACAAATTTATCAGCAGTTGCTACACGAAACTTTGATAATTCCCAGTACTTACTCATTTATTTAAAATGCATGGTGCGGATGCGGACTTAATGCCTGGGTGGCATTCTCTGCCTGTCAACTCCGTGTGACAGAAATTTTGAAGGCAATAACATAAGTAATCCATTTACATATAGGAGATATCCATAGATTCAGTTACTCTACTAACAATTTGGTAGAGAAATTGCTACTGCTATGTAGAGGTCACCTAAGAATGGACGTTAACAAAATTCCTTCCCCAAAGGAAGTTGGAGGAGTGTTACGTCCTGCAAAGCGGGCGGGGACCAGCTACTACTTATATTATTGTAAAGATACTAAACAATGATTACATATAAAATACGCTTTGGTTTGTTTTTTATTAAGGTAATGGTGACGAAGTATCCTTCTTGGACGTAAATTTATTGGGTCCACGCTTGACGTTATTAGGTAAAGCATCCCAAAGGAAAATACGAGTAGACTGAACTGCGAAAGAAAAATTGAAATATTTAGTACTACGCTAAGGTACCCATGTTCTAAAAAGATTAATGGGAGGAGGCTTCTGATTATGAGAAGATAACATTGAAAATTATCTACATGTAGAAGAGTAATTAACACGTACAGACAAGAGTATATGTTACGGTGAAACACCGAAATATGGAGAATGTCGACACTCACACAGTCGTATATTTTTTTCTCCGTAATTCAGTCGCGATAAATTTTACTACTCTCTTTCTGAGAAGAATAACTAAGAACTTAAATTTCGAGAGATATAAAGAGATGTATATATATGTCGTCCGTGTTAGTGGGCAACGTTCGTTTGAGATGATAGAGTTCCTTCAAACTGGCAGTTTGGCAGTCAGATTTAGAATAGATATGGAAATCATACGCAGCATCCTATCGGGCTTGTCTTTTTTTTATTGGATGAACTAACGAGACCGACGAGAAGTTCTCCTGTTGGTGATGCGCCTGCTCATAGCAGTGTGGTATTAGACAAGATGGTACAAACTACACCACTTTGTGCCCGTCGTCTTGAGACGTAATATGGTTAAGTTTTGTTACTCCAGTAATCTTTGCAGCTACAACGTTATTTAAACTGAAATACGGTAATGTTTGTACTCAGGTATATATTTCAAAGCATATAAGCATTAGGCCTATGTCCAGCAGTGGACGTCTGTCGGCTGATGATGATGATAAAGCATTAGCGATTTTATGTAAGTGTTGATGTACACCGTGTGTTGTTCAAGATGAGAGTTGAGAGAATTTATGCATGGCATCCATATCGCGTTAGTCTTCATATCATATTGTACTATTTTATTTATTAAGCGACGAGACGAGCGGGACGTTCACCTGATGGTTTGTGATATGCCCACCCATTACAACGGGGCGCTAGTTAAGATGGTATGCGCTGCACCACATTGCGCCCGTCACCCGAGACATAGGATGTTGAGTTTCGTTACTGCAGTAATTACACTAACTACTGCGTCCGTCAAACCGGAATACAGTAATGTTTGCACTTTACTATTTGGCTGTAGAAATAGGCGCTGTGGTGGTACCCACCTAGACGATCTTCGGATCCAGAGACCTACTAGCAGTAATAGCTATAACGCCCTTCAAACCGGATCAAAGTACTCTGTCGGCTGCAATAGGCGCTGCGGTGGTGCCTACTTAGACGATCTCCGGCTACAGAGACTTCATCGACATTAGTATGTTGTAGAGTACTGCCTGCTGCCAAACATTTCAACTGACTTGATAGTTGGGAACTGGGAACATGGTTTCGTGTTTTGTCGGGGCTGTGGTGGTGTGGCTGTGGTATCACGCAACGGTGTCAGCGGGTGCGCGGGTGCGCGGATGCACGTTGCGGCGATGCAGCGCGGCCGATAGCGCCGGAATGCAAGCGTGCGCGGTGCGCGGTGCGCGGTGCGCGGTGCGCGGTGCGCGGTGCGCGGTGCGCTGTGCGCCGTGCCGGCGTGACGAAGCGCGTATCGCGCGGCCTTGGCATTGGCACTGGCGGCGCGCGCTCGGACGTGGCCGCGTGACGGACGGCGCGCGCTCGACCGTGTTAATGCCTTTTCCTATTGTACACAATCTGTGCGTGCGAGTGTGTTAACTAAATACATTCTTACAATACTCTCGTGGTCACCTTTTCTCCGCAACGCGACACCTTCCCACATCTCTCGCGTAAAAGACAACCTAAGATATTACAATCAATAGCGTGAACCGAGATACTGTACCTGAAATAACTGTACTCGTCTTTTTTTATCTTCTTCGACTCGACGAAACTAACTAAACCTTCACCTGATGGTAAGTGATACGCCTGCATATAACAACGTGGCGTTAGTTAGAATGTTATACACAACACTACACGTCGCTATGAGATATAAGATTTTTTTACTGATGGTAGGTTTTTGTTCCCGTAGACTGTCTAAGTACCTCTGTAGCTCTTATTTCTACGCCAAACAGTAGTGTGCAAGCATTACTGTGTTTTGGTTTGAAGGGCGTAGTAGCTAGTGAAATTACTGGGGTCACGAGACTTAATATTTTATGTCACAAAACGACGAGCGCAATTAGGTGCAGTGTATAACATCCTAACTAACGCTACCTTGTTACGGGCGGTCGTATCGCTTCCTATCAGGTATGCGTGCCGCCTGTCTGGTCGCTTAGTAGAATAAAAAATATGGCCCTAACTAACGCGTGGTGGTAGAAATTAGCTTGTGGTTTTCGAATCCGCCTCAAATAATAACCTTAGTAATGTAAACCTTACACCAAACAAAATTGCTGTCGAAACACAAAAAGACAACATATGCGAGCTGAAATATTCTGAGCGTGCACTCTTCCACGTATTCGGGTGCATTATTCCCTAACATCATATGATATTGAGGTTAATTATTACTTCATTGTTTTTATTATATATTAATCGAATAACATTACATGATGTCACGTCGAATTTTGGCAATAGATCACAAGTGACGAATTCATTTCAATTACTCACAGAATTGGGAAGGTCAATATCACTAAATGAACACCAATCATTCGAGTTGATGATCTGTTGATGACTTTTTCACCTCAACTACCACTGCATGTCCACATATCGTAAATCTTTAACTATCTTTATCTTTTACTAGATTCAACATCTGCATTATGTCTGTCCATATTATTATCCACTGCGCGCGGAATAAATTCACTAACTTATCTTCATTAATTCTCGTCCAATAACATTTTATGATGATGATGATTGACGTTTACATCTGTCCAAAGTTATATTCTTCATGTTATGACCGTGTTGTATATATGTGTCATTCGCATTCATTTACTCGCTTTTAAATTCATGAGCGTTTTATGATCTTTTGTACGTAAACGTTTCGTACAACAAATGCACTCGTGGACATTAACGAATCTCTGACGAGCTTCTGCCTGTTTGGTAAGATGAAGCTCTTTTAAATGATCATCCAAAATGAAAACCAACTGATGCAAAATGTTGCTTTTCAACCAGTATATTGAGCATTAAAGTTACGATAAAATTCTGATGCAGAAAATCTACCGGGGTAATATGTGCTCCTGCAAATCGCAATATTGGATCTTATAAATATAAAAAAAATAAGTTTTCCTTACACACAATGTAAGTTTATACGGCCACTTAGTAGTTAAGTCACGTATATATTTACATTCTCAAGAATACAGACGTGCTTGCTTAGTAAAACTTACGTGATTCTTAAGTAAAAGAAACTGCATCTTTACCTACCCAAAACATTTCTTACTCGTTAAGTCATTTAATTAAAAAAAAAACTATGTCGCTGTTGTATAAATTACTTGGCTGCGAAAAGTTATTCTATTGAAAATTTAGGTTGTACCTTATAAAGTAATTTAATACTTACAAAACGGTAATGATCGGGTAAGTTAGTAAGGATTTCCAGCGGAGTACGTCATCCCAGGATAAAACGCTTTTCTATCGCATATTATTACATCACCCCTTACCATTTGGTGAATTCAAATAATAAATCATATAGAAGGAGAAAAATCTTACACGATTGCAATTTTTTTTATAGGCATTACATGGAACGTTAATTAGATTCAAGACCGCACCTCAATCAAGAACGGATTTTCCACTCTTGCAATAATTAAGGATAGCTGTTACTGTGCTCAGAGTGTTTAGTTGTATATTAAGGATATGAGTATTTCCTTATAGTAAAAAAAAATTATATATCAATATTTATATTTTTATTGCTAATTTCGCTTTTAATTTATTCCTTACTGGTGAAACGTCTCTGTAATAGTGGTGGTAGGTCTCTGTTGCCGAAGACTGTCTAGGTATGCCGCTTAACAGTGGTGGGCAAACATTACTGTGTTCTAGATCGAAGGGCGCTGCAACCGGTGGGGTAACGAGACATCTTACGTCTCAAGGCGGAGAGCACAATGTGGTGCAGTGTATAACATCCTAATTTGCGCCATGTTGTTATAGGCAGACGTATCACTTTCTATCAGATGAACGGTTTGCTCGTCTCGTCGCTTCGTCGAATAAAAAACAAACTTTTCACTAAGGGTGTCATTATAAAAAACTTTATTAACGTTAGATCATAGATGGAAACCACACCCGGACTCCGTCCAAATGAATAACATGAACATCCTAAACAGACTTTATTTGGTAGGTCAATGTGATCAGATCGCGTGATGTTCCAATCATGTAAACGTATACATATAGCATGTATACTGTCGGAAGAATCGCTGCCAGTTTTTTTACCAGATCGCGAGTACATTGTCTGCTCTCGCTTAGTCATCTATACAAACGGTCAATGTTTACTCCTGTGTGATAATTTACTTGCGATCTCTTTAAACTTCGTATCTGTTCACTGGTAGTTCGCATTAGTAGTTAAACCGTCCACGGACACGATTACTTTGTTTGGATTCATATTGCAACTAATGTTAAAATAAAATATAACTATTTTGTACAAAGGTGGAAACGTGTGGATGCGGATGTATTAAGTACAGTTGTGATGGCTCATAACCATCTACGATATCGGAGAATCAAGTATTTCTTGCTACAATGTGATATTAAAGTGGATATAATATTTTTTTATAAGACGAAGCGATGACAAGAAGGAGTCGTTTACCTGATGGTAAACGATAAGCCAATTTAAAATGTAGGTCTACTTAAGACAATATACACATCACCAAGTTAAGCTCATTAAGTCATGAAATGTTATATCTCGTTGCACTAGTAATCTTACTAGCTACAGCGCCCTTCGGTGACTAGCAAGCGCTGTACATCATTAAAGAATAACTTGAACATATAGTGCGCGCGTTAGTGTATCGCTAATATTTTTCGCCAATTTTGTAAAAGACCGTTTAGAAGACCAGATCCTTAAAAAGATTTAGTTACATAAAGTTAAAATTTTCTCGTATGTATTAGATCAAAGACGTACAGAAACTGGCAAACACCCAGCATGCTAAATAACACCTGAAGGTACAAGCCTGTTTAAACAACTCGTAAATTAAGAAACCGCATCAGAGCCTCGCGACATACGATGTTAAGTCTTTCTTCCACTAGTGGATTCACCAACTACAGCTCCTTTAAACCGGAACCCAATAATAAGCGCAAACTACTGTTTGTCGACTGCAATAGGAGCTGCGGTGGTACTTAAACGGTCTCCGGCTGAGACCTACCAGCGCTAAACTGCAGATTATACTCTGCTACCCAGTATTCGTTTGGAAACATTTTCGAGATCCGATTTAAAATGTAATAAATCATCATCATCATTATCATTAGCCCATAGATGTCTACGCTTGGACATAGACCTCCCCCAAAGATTCCTGCTTCAATCGGGTAGGGATTTATATAGAGGGATCATTTCAAGATCAAATGTGGTTGGCTTGGATCGCGTGATTTGTTGTGCGGGAACCCTTACACCTTACATGCGAATATTATAAATACATTCACAATACTAAACCAATCAAGCAGACTTCGGATCCTGCAGCTGGTGTTTAATGGAAATAATACGAAAAGGTTAATGGCGCAGAAATTGAGAGAATACGTAACAAATAGAAGCTTTAGACTATCAGGCACTGAACACGTGGCGCCGGAGCGAGTGGTCTATATAAATATTTAAGTGATCGATCAGTACACGCCGCGCCGCCGCCGTGTGCCTGCCCGCCCGCCGCCTTTGTCCTGCGGCTCAGCAGTCGGGGCACGCGCTCCACCACAACACACCACACCACACAGCTCCCCAAACCTATTTTGTCTACCACACAATCTTTTACTGATATTACGTTCTCTATTGCCAGAGACTGTCTAGGTCGCTACCACCGTAGTGCCTATTGCACCCGACAAACAGTACGGTGTAAACATTACTGTGTTCCGGTCAGAAGGGCGCAGTAGTTAGTGAGTGTAATTATTGGGGTAAAGAGAACATATTATGTCACAAGGCGACGAGCGGAACATGATACAGTGTATACCATCCTAACTAACCCCACGTTGTTATGAGCAGGCATATTACTTACCATTTGGAGAACATCCCGCTCGTCTCGTTGTACAAAAAAAAATTACTATAATATTTTTTTTGTACAACGAGACGAGCGGGACCCTCACTATCCAAATATTAAGTATACCATATGTCAAAAATCACTGCCGCTCAATGTACCGCATTTCTTGTGATGTTATTTAACTGCAACGGCCGCGGAAGGCCGTTACCGCTAAGTTTGGGAAACGCTGATCTCGGTGTATTTTTATTGTTGCAATTCTATGTGGCATAAGCACTGCCACACTCTTTGTCTTTGTCAAGGTCAGTAGTGAGTCACGCGACTCGTTCCGTTTCAAAGTAGACCTTATTGCCCTGATCTTACTGTGCCCGTCGGCGTAGGAGGAGCAGGTTTCAAGGGCAGCCATCATGTTATCAGCAACGCGTGCCTGACGCCGCGCACATGCCCTGCATCGCAACAGCATGTTTATATTTAGTATTTAAATTAAGTGACGCGTACTTAACCACTACCTTCCACAATAAGCGTTCTATATAAAAAGTATACGAGGACGATAACGAATTGAAGGGAATATTATTGATAATCAAGTTTTAATTCCAGATAGTTTCCAAAAAAGATTAGAAAACTGCTCCAGCTATTCAACCTTGTCATCATCATTCTACTGGTGGCAGGTCTCTGTTGCTAGAGAGGAACGCAATATAGTTCTTTGTAAACTACGAAGTGGCGAGACAAGCGGGCCGTTCACCTGATGGTAAGTGATACGCCTGCCCATAGTAATATGGCATTTGATGTTAAATCTGTTTACCCCAGTAATTACACTGGTTACAGCGCGCTTCAAACCGGAACAGAGTAATGTTTGCTAACTGCTGTCTGGCGGCAGAATGCGATAGTACCTACCTAGTCGGCAAAAGAGACACCTAATGTTTGCACACTACTTCTAGACGACCCATAGTAGGTGGTGGTGCGTACCAGGGTGGTTTCCATCGGCACAGACCTACTACTAGTAACTTAAGTAGCGTCTTATTGTTGTAGGTTAACTTACTGGTAGCTGCAAGTAAACGGCATATCCGACGCACGCACCATCTCAAGTGGCAAGCGTCATGTCTTGTGTTACTGTGAAACCTTAAGTAAGCAGCATATTGTCAACGAAATTACGTATTGTTCTAATGATATGATCGCATGAGACTCGAATGCAACATGAGTGTGTGTGTGTGTGTGTTTTTACTTGATCACACCAGCAGGATTAGAAGGTTCCTTACTTAGCCGACCACTATTACCGTTCTCGTTCGATGTAATTCTCAGCGAACAATGCGAATAAAGCAACATCAAGAGCTATTATATTCATGATCAGTCGATAGACGTCCACTGCTGGAAATAAGCCTCTCCCAAAGATCTTCACATCGATCGGTCCTGCGCTGCCCGCATCTAGCGCTTTCTTGCCACCTTCACCGAATAGTCGGTTACAGTCAGCACAGCCACCAGTACCGTCGGACATCTGGGGAGTCTTTTGTAGAGGTTCATATAGGGGTTAGAGCCATTTCCCACCACGCTGGCCTAATGCGGGTTGCTGGGAGCCAGAGCCTCGTTTGTTGATGAGTAGAGTGCACCACGAGCAAGTGAGGTTGGCTTGGGTCCCGTGAGTTGTTGTGTGGAATACCTTATACCTCCTAACTGTACATAATTTATTTTGCTATCGTATTAAAAAAGTAAAAGGCGGCCATCAGAGAAGAATGGCGATGTGTTGTTAAGCTTGCGACCGACACCTGAGGTGATGAACATGACCACTCTGTCAAGAGTGATTCTGATGAAAAAGAAAAAGAATTAGCAGTTTATCTTTTTAGTACGTTATATTTACAACAAAGCGGGTGTACATAGAAAGGTGAGCACGGTACATGAGATCGTATTTCTGAGCACGTACGTGTACTGCTTACATTGGATATGTATATAGTACGGCGCCGGCTATTACCTATAGGAATTTATGGCTCGTGTACGGT
Organism: Ornithoptera alexandrae; assembly: GCA_029030555.1. Classification (NCBI taxonomy): domain Eukaryota; kingdom Metazoa; phylum Arthropoda; class Insecta; order Lepidoptera; family Papilionidae; genus Ornithoptera; species Ornithoptera alexandrae. Next base: position 10,969,432 of record JARDVY010000007.1, read on the forward strand.
CACCTCGCCTGTAGCACTCCCTGCGACACTCCTAACACTGTTTCAAAGTGGAAGCATGTATTGGAGATGTTATTTCAGCACACCGACTTTCCTTTTTTTTTGTAACAATCATAGCATTTTTTAAAAGAATCGTCAAGGTCATGTGTATTTATTATTCATAAAGTAGGCATCAACGAGTTGCTCACGAGATGGAAAGTGAAGGCCGTCGCCTATGAACCTACAATGTTATCCCTACACTCGTGTATCATCATCATCATCATCATCAGCCCATAGACGTCCACTACTGGACATAGGTGTCCCCAAAAGATCTCCACATCGATCGGTTCCGAGTTGCTTGCATACAATACACACACATGGATACAACTCACACGCATACAACTCACACACACACAGGCACGCATACAACATACACAGACACACTCGTCTATCTATCTATTTATTTATTTTACCTTTCCTGTCCTACAGGGTTGCCTGGAAGAGATCTCTTATAGCGACAAGGCCACTCTTGCCCACAGTAAGATTATAACCTTGATTTTAGTCAATTAAGTATATTTCTATTTTCTCAATTTACAAAACCAGTTTAGTAAATTATTCAGGAACATCCCGTGAGACGGTAATATATTACTGGTCACCTTACTGACCTTATTTCGCGCAAGTGGTTCGATCCGAGAATGCCACGCCACTGCTGGCAAGGGAGCTCGGGCCCCTTCACGTCACTCAATTGGGCTAAGGCCGGACGTCGAACCGCAGACCTCTCGTGCGTCGACCAATCGGACCTCCGACATGCTCGACAATTTAAGAGATAACAGACAAAGCGACCGTATGTGAAAGAAGTGCTTCTTTATCTCCTGTACTAGAGATAAAAAGGATACCTGCGGACCAAGCTTTTAACGGCTGAACCGATTTTTATAACTTTTTTTGTTTGTTAAATATGAAATCTTTTTTTAGTTTCTGTTAAGAATATTTTCTAATTATTACTAAAAAAGTTTTTTTTTTATTTTCTTTAATTTATAAGACGTTTCTTTTATTTTATTTTTCCCTATTTTCGTTTTGTTTTTCTTATTTTTGTTCAAGTTCATAATGTAAAAAGTTTGCACACACCCCAGTCTCAAGTTATATAAGTTCTGTTAAGGTATGGTAAAATTTTAATATTATGTACATGTAAATGCATAAGGCCCATCATCACCATAGGTCTATTAAGGAGAGAAGATCGCGGGAAACTGCTAGATTTTTGGTAGAAACGTATGCAAAGGGCGTCTATAGGCTGATGATCATGATCATGGTAAATTCATACAACATTGGACGAGGGGGCAATTCGAAGACTTTAAAAGCATCAGTACAGTAGTTTAATAATAATTATCCTTGAACTTAGTGAAGCAATTTCTCTGTCAAGGCTACGTTGATGCAAGACAATGGGTGATTGCGCGGCGCACGTGCTATTGGTTTATCGGCAGCGCTTGCTGTATCGACGACATCACACACATACATACGAGCATACATCCATACATGCATACATACATACATGCATACATACATACATACATACATACATGCATACATCCATACATGCATACATACATACATACATACATACATACATACATACATACATACACACGACGCAGGTTGAACCTGTTCACCCACACATGTATACAGTTTCATGATAGTCATGCTCATTCTGAGCGTAGTCGGAAATGTACACTGATTATGGATTTTATGAAACTTGTCAATATACGAAAATTATACAATACGTTACTTTCATATGTAATAAAGTTATAATTAGTTTAAAAAACTAATCACATCCTTATTAAGCAAAATTTGCATGTACAGGTGGCGCAAAAGTAATCCTATCAGAAAATGCTATAAATTTTGACTTGATGTAAAAAAATTAAAAGACCAAATAAAAATAATCCACAAGAAGAATCAAAGTTTTTCATTTTTTTTTTAAATTACAGCCAAAAAACATCGGAAGGTTATTTGGCTGTAATTTAAAAAAAAAATTAAAAACTTTGATTCTTATTGTGGATTATTTTTATTTGGTCTTTTAATTTTTTTACATCAAGGCAAAATTTATAGCATTTTCTGTGAGGAGGATTACCTTTGCGCCACCTGTATATAATATTTTCGTACTTCTATGGGTTTAATGTCAGATTGTTTTTTAAAAAAATTAAATTGTTATGTTTTTTAAAAGTAAATTTCTTGACAAAAAACTTCTGTCAAAAAAATAGATATATCATTTTCTGATATCGGTTCATCATCGTTTGGGAGCAAGATGACCACAGGGAGACACGATGGTGCCTTCGTTGATTCAGAAACGTTTTTTGTATTAGCTGAATAGGTTGTACAACGGAATAGGTATTTATTTCATTTTCTTGTTGCCCATTGGGCAGCGGAATATCCGTTACGTTACATGTAATCTAATATATCATTATCATCACCTATAGACGTCCACTGCTGGACATAAGTCTCCCCCAAAGATCTTCACATACAATCAGTATGGCCTTCGGTACCGCGGGGCACTAAGTGCTGTCGTATGTAGGGTTTCATTTGAGGGGATTTAGGCCATTTCCCACTACGTTGGCCCAATGCGGGTTGGTGGGAGCCAGAGCCTCGTTTGTTGATTAGCAGGGTGCACCACGAGCAGGTGAAGTGGGCTTGGGTCCCATGAATTATTATGTGGGACCCTTTACACCCCTTTATCAATTTAACATATTCCATGTATATAAATATGAAAATCGAAGTATTTTTGGTACATGTATAAACAGTTTGCTGAGATGCAGGTTAAATTCCTAGTTCATGAACCAGGGGCTCCAAGTATCGAAAAAAAAATATATAAGTTCAGTTTAATTACGACGAGGGCGGTAGAAACTACGTGGTAAAATTTCTTATTTTATCGATTCAATATTAAATGTTTTATTATTAGCAATTTTTGATATATAAGTTTAACGACAGATAAAATTTACGCCAAGTATTTCCGCTGGTATCACATTACCGCGACCGACCAGTTTGGTACCCCGCGTTCTGGTTTCGTTTACTTCACTCGTTAGTGGTCGTGATTGCGCGGCGCCGCGCTGCGCTCCGAGCAGCTGGTTGCGTGTCCGCGACCGAAGGAGGCCGCGCCAGGCTACGTGACGTTCCCTGGGGTTGCCACCGTCTCGTATACTATAATCATATATATAATTATTATACAGCGTGTGATGCCTTCCGTGTGGGAGACGCAGGCGAATCTCCTCCTCGTCGGTCTACTCTCGGCGTGTTGTCAAATAAGACTAAACTTATAAAACTGCAGCTGCTGTTCCTATGACCTTATCTTCGGAAACCAACAAACCGCCTAAGTACAACGACTATAACAAGTAACGATACAAGAAATGACGCGGCGCAGGATGCGCCCGGTGTAGATGGATCGGGCGATATCAAAAGACGGTTAATAATAACTGGACGCTCACAGCCGAAATCGTAATTGGTACGACCACTCTGTGCTGTACACAGGGGTTAAACTTAATTCACTCCCTTTTTTGTGCTGTGTGGCGGCAAATATCGTGTGCGCCAGCCCTGTGACAAGGAGGGCGCGAGCGTCAGTTCGTCGACCCCACGCCGTGACGCAAGCGCGCCAACTTTCTAACCGCGACGTCAGCGTTTTGGTTAAGGCCGTCTCCACCTTCACTCGCTGCTGGTGGACGCGTGTGTCCCTCATGCTCCTCACGGCATTCCCGCTCCTATTCCCGAGTCGTACAGGTCGGATTGGCGCGGCGTGCCTGCGCTCGTTTCGATGTGTTATCCTATTGTCACAGGTTAGGATCGGTATTTGGCCGAGTCTGAACGTACGCGAGTGTACATTAAATATGCGCGAGTATAACATAGCTGACACACGCGACACGAATATGATCAATGATAATTTAATTCATCTGACATTCCACTTTGACCCAACAGCATACTTGTTAAGGTTTTGTTTTACACAAAAATGTACATTTACTACTCTTTACGGAGTTAGATGTACAATACCTCCCGTATTGTAGTTCCTACTACAATAATCATAACCTAGGCAGGGTAAGTTTTTTAACGGCTTCTTCTTTATGTACATTATAGAGGAGCCGAGTCCTGTGACAACAATTTTTTAATGCTTCTGACTAATCACTATAATACTGTAAAATAACAGCATTGCTGTGTTCATTATCATGATTGCACCTTTGTGACGTCAACTGGTAAATAATATCCAACGCTATGCATGAGCGCAATGTTTTCAGTGCTGTTTCTTTCTTAGAGTTTTGCACATTATAGTAACTTAGTAAAGTAGTATTAACTTATTAACGACATACGCCAGGAGACCACATTTTAATAAAATGAGGTGTTTTTATTTTAAATAACGGCAAGCAGCTATTTGTGTAGGAGCGGAAGAATGTATTTGAGAGAATAACATGCTATCCGATTTCATATCACAACAATCTCGTTTCAGATGACGCGATAATGATGACATGATTGGACGCAATCGAATTCTGACAAGCATCAATGTAGTATATCTTATCATTTATATGACAATAAACAAAAAGAACCTGTTTACTTAACTTTTTATACTTGTGTTGTTTCTATGCCATAGCTCAAATTCTCTATCACCTTAGACATGTCGTATTACTGCTACGATTGTACGGTGAAAAAATGAGAAATTTTGAATCCACAAAAAACCTTTTTTATATAACTTCAACAAATATATTTTAAAATGCTCTATTTTGCAAGTGCTAGGATTCTGTCTCATACCGAACACTACGCATTTGAAAAATTAGAAAGTACGTCTGTATATTGGTTGAATCTATATGCAAGCTGTTTGGTTTACAAGTGTCGTGCATATAACGGTACAATTACGTCGTGATTTGGATGCTTCCCAACCCGCTCCTCTCTGCTTCCCTTCTCCTCCCCCACTTCCGCCTTATTGCCAAGTCTGGTGCTCAATGTGTTGGCTATTTCTGCAGCGCTATTCCGGTCGCCGGATGAATGGACATTTCCTCAGTGGACGTAACTTGCGACATCTTGTCGTACTTGAATGAGATCGATCTCATTAAGTAATATGTGAGCTGATATTTTTTTTTTTTGACGATACTTTCTAGAGTTATTATTCAACACTCGTGAGGACATCGAGGCTGGTATATTTCTTTCTTCTTTTTAATCCAAGAAGCGACGTGACGTGCAGAACGTTCACCCAATGGCAAGTAGGTCGCGTGCCGATAACAACGTGGCACTAGTAAACACGTTGTGGACGAAATCAGGTTGAAAACGCATTCTGCTGCAGGAATGGAAAAAAAAGTCTCAGTGCCGTTTCGAACGTATTAAGGTCTCCAGCAATAGAGACCTACCACCAATAAAGTTATAAATTAGCTATTTTCCATTGAACTTAAATGATTTGAACTTTAAACTTTCGCTCGAATTAGATATTACTTAATGATTAGATGCTTTTATTTTTAAAGAAGTCAAGGATCAGTATTCAAATGTGTAAACAACCGCATCTACAGCATTCGAAGATGTTCATAGGATGGGTGGGGTACACTGCTGGTATGTGTTGCCGATTTGGCCTGTAGTTTCGGGCTGTTATGAATAGGGCTAAGGTAATACCTGCCAATCGTAAAAGGCGACTAAAAGAGTTTTCAGGTTCGTGCACTATGAAGGTGACGAGAGCCATTGCCCACTAAGCGAGTTCAGGATGAACTACAAGTACATGAGTTGATGTAGTGCTTGTACCAAAGCGAGAATACCGAGGACAGCCATTCCTGGGACGTGCTGTAGGCGTAGTGTCGGGATGCACCGGTGCATTCCGTAGGAGATCCCTACGCCTCCCGCAACGTAATGAGGGTCACCACCGAGGGTAAAACTCCCACATAACCTCATCTTCCCACTAGAAGTATCTCAATCTTTTTAGATTTCCCACCGATAACAAAAAAAAGGTCTCTTTTGCCGGATACCGTCTAGGTAGATACCGCCGCAGCTAATGCAATTACTGGACACTTTACATCTTACGTCTCAGTCTATATCATGGTGACTTCCTCCACCTTGTAGAAGGCGTATCACTTCCCATGTCGCAGAATGAAAAGAAATAACAACGTTTGTAATATATTGTTGTATTGGCACTGTTGTGTTTGTATAACGCAGATGAGGTGTATCATCATTTCCTGTTACGATCTCGCTTCGGCGCCCGGGCTTGGTTCCGGTGCGCATGTCGGCCGCACAACGGTAATTATACTTTCTTTTCTGCTCCTGCCGCGCTCCGTCGATTGCTTCGTTTTCTTTCCACTCCGTTCATCGACTGCCATTTGAATTGTTTATTGTTACACGTACAAACTCTCTGCTGTATTATAGTTTACATTGTGTAATAAGAAAACTGTTTCATAATTTTCTAGTTATTAGTACAAATTGTTTGTAAATATATAATTCGCGATGAAAAGGTAAGGTATTACTGATGTTATAAATTTAGCATCTTTTACTTTTTTTATTTTGATTAATTTAATCGTTGTCGCTATGAGCAAATAAAGGTTAACACTTTATCATCGTTTAGGAAAATTTCTGAGTGAGAATGTAGCTAGATAGACAGTACAGCTTAGTTATTAGGTGCAAATATACACCTACACGTAAAATGGTGATGACTCAGTTGCAATTGCGATGGAGTTTAGCAGAACACTATTTTTTTTTTTTTTTATTAAACCAGACGACGAGTCGAGTGGGACGTTCACCTGATTATAGGTGATAAGTCTACCCATAGCAATGTGGCGCTAGTTACAATAATATACACTGCACCACATTGCGCTTGTCGTCTGAAACATAAAATGGTGAGTCTTATTACCTCAGTATTTACACTAGCTATAGCGCCCTTCAAAACATAGTAATGTTTGCACTCTACTGCTTGGCGGTAGTAATAGGAACTGCGGTGGTGCCTGCGTAGATTGTCTCCGGCAACAGAGAACACTACTTGCTTTCATGGTCATGTGACATTCGTCAACCAGCACGACCAGAGAGATGAATGCCTTAATCAGAAAGCCTCATAAGTAGTAAGAACACAAAGCGAGCAGCGTATTGTAAAAACTATTAGTAAATACTACGAGAAGGGATCAAAAAGTATTGAGAACGACATATGTACTCCTTGGTAAGAAAATAAATAAATACTGACATAGCTCAGATACATATTTGTAATATTGATATAGAAAAAAATGTTCGATTGTATTTTGTTTTGTTTCTGTATGTAGTCATTTGTTTGCTTGGTGTCGGAACGTGTTCTCGGAAATGGAGAAAAGCGAAGTGCGAGCCGTTATTAAATAGCTCTGTTTAAAGAAGTTAACGACGCAAGAGATTCATTGCGATCTGAAGGCAACATTAGGAGAGTCTGCTCCGCCGTATTCCACTGTCGCGAGGTGGGCTTCTCAATTTCGAGTAGGGAGAACGAGAACGAGAACGAGAACGAGCACGGAAGACGAACATCGTTGCGGCCGTCACCACGTCCAACGACGTCAGCCACCCACGAAAATGTTGCGAAAGTCGAGAAAATTGTATTGAGCGATCGAAGAGTTACCATCCGATACTTATTCGTAATTCAAGAAACGGGCAGTTCATATGGAAGTATTCAATCCATATTGAAACAATGTTTGGATATGAGAACAGCCTCCGCAAGATGGGCGCCGAGAATGTTAACCGACACTCGGAAACAAAATCGACTTGACATTTCGAGGATATTGTCGGACAAGTTTCAAGAAGATTCTGAAAACGTTTTGTCTCGTTTCGTAACAATTGACGAAACATGGCTCCATCATTTTGATCCCGAGACGAAACAGCAATCTTCGCAATGGAAACGGCCATCATCACTGACCCCGAACAAGTTTCGTGCCGTGGCATCGGCTGGCAAGGTTATGGCCTCAATATTTTGGGACTCAGAAGGGATATTGTTGATTGATTACCTGGAGCGTTGAACCACTATTATAGGCCAATATTATGCAGCTTTAATTCCCAAGTTGAGGAATGCCATCAAAGAGAAAAGGAGAGGGAAACTCCGAAGGGGCGTGCTGTTTCATCACGACAACGCACCCGCGCACAGCTCGCCAGTTGCAATGGCTGCCATTCAGCAAGCTGGATTCGAATTGATTGATTACCCCACCTTATTCACCAGATCTGACGCCTAACTATTTTTATCTGTTTCCCAAATTGAAAGAATACTTAAGGGGAAACGGGTACGAAGACGATAACGAGGTGATCGATGCTGAGGAGAGCTTTTTACAGGACCGATACAAAATTTTTTTTTTGAAAGGGATTGAAGTCTTGAAAAAGCGGTGCACTCGGTGTGCAGAGAAACTCGGAGACTATGTACAAAAATAAATGATTAAGTTATCAATAGTCATTATATTCTATCTCATTCTCACTACTTTTTGAACCCTCCTAGTATCCAGTATACACCTACCATAGGCGATGGTATGGTACATTATCTTATCAGGCGCACTTCGTACGTCAATATTTGTACTATGCATTCCGCGCATATCGCGTGCCGTCACACTGTGACGCCATCGCAGCTGGATCGAATGCCTAATAACAAATTAAATAACAAAAAGAAATTTCTAGAACTTAATTACACGAGAACATAGAAAAAGAAGTTGCATCAAAATCGGTATAGTTAATAAGACTACATCATTGTAAGGCAGATGGTGAAATGCGCTCAAAACTTGCTTACTCTGATAGCTAGATATCTGAAACACAGAAGTGCTGCATCAGCCTTATAATTACAATATATGGATGCTAGCTAATTAGGTTTGGAATGCACTACATGTGGCCCGAGAATCAAACCAGTAACTTCCGCGTTAAGGCAAACGAACTCCGTCAACAGCTGAAAATTATAGTTCACGGGCAGGCGTAACACTCGTCATTAGGTGAGCGACCTGCACGTCTCGTTGCTTCGGCGAATAAGGAATATAAAAAAGTGTATGCATGTGTAGTGCTATTGTTCATAATTTCAGTCCGTGCACTCGTATGCCCTCGACCATGAAGACCTTGAGTGGGACACGCTCGCTGAGTTCACATTCTATATAGTATAATGTATTGCAAATTATGCTAATTGAGGAAATACAAAGGATTATCTAAATACATTTTAAATAAACCCGAGACGTTACACCAGCTTACATAATAACGTTTTTAGTTTATTTAATATAATTACTTACAATGTATTTATCGCTGAAGAAAATTATTTTTTTTATACGTCGCAGCGATGAGACGAGCAACACGTTCATCTGATGATAAATGATACGCCTGCCCGTAACAACTTAGCGCTAGTTAAGATGATATACACTACACCACATGGCGCTCGTTGCCTCGAGGAATAGAATGTTATGTCTCGTTACCCCAGTTATTTCACTAGCAACAGCGCCCTTCAAACAGGAACACACTGCTGTTTGTCGGCTGCAATAGGCGCTTCAGTGTTACCCATCTAGACGGTTTCCGACAACGGAGACCTACCACCAGTAAATTATAAAGCATTTTACGACTTTCGGTTCAAATTTGCTATTCAGCATCATTTCCTGTGCTCGGTCTGTCGAATAACAAGAGTCGTTAACTTAAAACCAATGTGATCTCGTAGCAGTCGGTGACGAATTCGAATCTACAACCTATGATTCTATAGTATAGTTAAAATCAATAGATTAATAAGATTTTGAACTCCATTCTACTCTACAATAGAAATGTTTGAAGAAAAGTGGCGACTTTCTAAAGCGAGTACTTCATGAGTTTGTTCCACTCTTTAATTATTTATGCAAGTGCGTGACTATCAAAATATCAAAGAATTATAAAAAAATTAAACGAAAATCATTGTTCTTTCCTTTGTACTCTCTGTTGCGTGTGTTGTCCGCGTTTTTTATTATAAGCAAAACGTTAACCCACGACGTCATTTAGTGCGGCGGAATGAATACAAAATATTCTCACATTTACAGAAAATATTTATATTATTTCAACAAAATCATTAACAAAAAAAAACTAAAATTATATTTATTTATTCGACGAAGCGAGATGTGCAGGACATGTGCTCCCCTGATGACAAGATACATCTGTCCATTACAATGTGGCGTTAATTGAGATGATATAATAATGCTCGTCACCTTGAGACATACATTGTTTCATTGTTAGCCCAGTAATTTAACTAACTAGAGCGTCCTGTAAACTAACTAATATTTGTATACTACTCTTGTGTCGGAGGCCAAACTCACTTTGAGTCGCTGCGCCAGAGGAGTAAGTTTGGCGACAGAAGTAATCGTCACGGTGGCAAGTAGCAGTAAAGATCTCCGACAACAGAGACCTACCGTCAGTGAAATCGTGCAACGTAACATGCTCCGACGGCGCTCGCTACGGAGATGCGTATCCGAATGTAAAGGCGCGTTCACACCGGGGCGTTGGCGCGGCGGCGCGCTGGTGCGGTGGTGCGGCGGCGCGTGACGGCCGGCCGCCGCGCGTGACTGTTCCGTTCGCCGCCCTCGAGGCTCGCGTGCTGCGCGCGTCATGGGGATCAGCGGATTATGCGGCGGCGACTCGCTTTTAAACCGCTAAATTATAACGCTGCTTATGAATGAACGCCAATGTACTGCTGCTGATACATACATGTATAGCGAGGCTCCGGTGCCAAGGCCTCGTTCGAATCTGATAAAGAACTTTGTTGGATTATCGTCGTTACATAGCTCCATTTGCGATTGTTTCGCAAACACCTTAAATTAGCCTCAACTCGTGTAAAGCTGCTTGTTACCGCCGACTCGTTTGCCTAATTATTTGTTCGCACGATATTGTTTTATTGACATATGCAATATTCGTGCTGGTGCAAACGTTGCTCAAACTTTCGCAATCGGTTCACACGGCACCACTGCACTAAAGTGTAGCGCTGCGGGCGATTTGCGCAAGCCTCTCGTCGTTGCGCAGCAACCACCAGCACAGCAGCGCCGGGATACATCGCACGAGCACCTAATCACGCGCCGACGTGTTTAACTTGCATTCATTAATAAATATTGCTTCATTTGCCGCTCTGCCTCTTGCCTTTGTCCGCGATTAACGAAAGATATAGATGTATCGCAATTGTTTAGTGAAACTTTATATAAATGTATTTTCGCATGATAATTTAAGGAAAATAACAGACGTTCCCTTTCTCTTTATGAAATGAAACAATGGGCGGCCCCGTCCGGGTGGGACCGCGAAGGTCTTCGTGGTGCTTAAGCATCGGTATCTGTCTTAGTGTCGGACTGTCGCTAGAAAGCGCGGGCGCCGGGCGTGTCGGCTCGGCGGAGCGGCCGTGCGGCGTGGGATCGACACGCCACTGACCGACAGGCGGCGACGCGTGACCGCCGCGGTGTGTCACCATCCTTAGGCTTTTGTCGCACCGCAGACGACCACACGGTTTGCCCTGTAGTCTCAGACTATTAAGAATAGTAATAAGATCAACCCTGCCTGTCGTAAAAGGTGACTAAAAGGGTTTTCGGGTCCGTGGGCTTTAAAGTTGGGAGCCTTAATTTTCGATTAGGCGAGCCCGGGATGAACAAGTGCGAGGTGGTCTAGTGCTTGTCGTACCAAAGCGAGAGTGCCGAGAGTTACAGCTCGCCCTGGGACGTGCGACTCATAGGAAATCCTGGGGCCACCTGCAACGCACTGAGGATGACTACCATGGAGATTTTAATGGATAAAATTCCCATATAACTTTGTCTTCCCCCCACAGATAAACTGGCCGAGCGCTTAGGTATTTTTCCTTTCCTATGCTATCGGAGCTACAAAACTGCTCGGTGACTCGTTCATGGTCGCTAGCTCTACTCGTTTCTCGTTTATCGTCGGCAGTGGGAAAATGGCTTAAGTTGTAAACGCTCTATAGTAATATATACATTTTCAATTAACTCGTGTCTAGCTGACTCAAAGTGAGTCTTAGCCTCTGACACGAGCCAATGGAAAAAACTTATCTTACGTAACCAAAATTAGAGAGAAAAAGATCAGATCCTTTTTAGACGCATGTGTGATAATTCTTTAAATCATCTCTCGAATGTTTTCTAGGTGAAAAAAATTAGTTCAGCCATTACAGTTTCAGCTCTTTTTGTAATATAATTGTCGAGAATGTATTATAATATATCTACACACGTACATTATTAGCTAATTTTTTTTCTAATTCTTTCTTGCCGCAAACTGGTAAGGTTTATTTGTCCTGTCACTCAGTAGTGTACTGATACATGTTTTAAAGAGTGTTGTAGCTAATAAATTCGACTAAATTGGCTCATTATTATGAGAAAGCGTGTACCTTACTGTCACGTGAATGTCCCGACGTCTGATAGATTATTTGGGTTGGTAAAACCTCATCCGCGTGCAGGGAGCCTAGTCCCGCGGAGAGCTGCTCGATGGGTCGGCGCGCATTTTTTCTACTCCAATTGATTTGTTGCCTATACACGATTCTGCGCGCCGTTGTACTGAAGACGAGGTCTAGATTATTTCTTTAATTTTTAAATAAACGCTTTAAAGATTCTACCACATAAAAAGTTTCAAGTCGAATTTTATTACAGTAACAGTACATTTTTATCCGTAATAATCCAAGGAAGTTCGCGAGAAACCGCTGGATGCGATCAGCGTAATATCCATCGGTGTGGAGAACTTGGGGGGGAGGTGAGAGACGCTATATCCAGTATTGGACGTCTGTAGACATCATGATGATGAACAGTGCATTTATTTTATAAACATTGTAATGCAAAAATGACATGTAGAAAGGTTTCTTCAGAATTAATAATTGCGTAACATAAATATGTAAGCAGCGGTAACTTAAACAAATGGGTTAAAATGCGGTGCCGGCGATGGCTGGCATCTAAACATGATATACTGATGTCACACAGTGCTATCAGTCCTCCCGGGGCGGAGACCGACCTGCTGCGGCAGTGGAGAGGGGAAAGCGTGTCATCACAATTCAGCACGGCGCTCCTGTCGCGCGGCGTCCTTCCCGCGTACGTGCCCTGCATACCGCTGCCTTCGTCTGGGCAGAACTCGGCTCTTTAAAATACAAACTCTAGTTTGTTTAAAGTTTTAGTTTAATTTTCATTTGTTTATTTTTAATTTTCTTTTCTTTTCTTTATTTTTATTGTTAGCTCATGTATACCAGATCCGCGGGCCCTGAGTTCAATGAAGCTGCAATAGTTTTCAATAAAACTAGCGACTCAAACTTTTTCATAAAAACAAAAACTTTGAGTACAACTTTTCGTAATATGTACCTGTCCTATGTTCTAGTTGGACAGTACCTTTTGAGATTAACCAATTAAGGACATTAAGCAATTAAATAAAATTTTAGGGAGCTTACTATATTTATTATTTTATGTCCAACAGCGGAGAGTACTGTGAGAGCAATGTGGTGCTGTGTGTTATAGACAGGAGTATCGCTTACCATCAGGTGAACGTCTCCCTCTTCTCGTCGCTTTGTAGAATAAAATAAAAAGAGTTTATTGCATACTACATTATTTATTGCACACGAAAACGTACTGATATTTACTTTTTGCATTGTTTGCAAGTTTAACATTTATATAAATCGACTATTTGTAATGGTACAACAATAAGCATAAAGCAGGGTTCTATATCCTAGGTGTTAAATTTGAGACCATTATTTAAATGAGAAACATTGCTGCAAAGGATCTAGGCTCGGTGCACTTGACTCCATTGGGACAACATTGGCTTTCAGCCTTCGCCCAGGCTAAAAATAAATCAACAACTACGACATTTCAATTGAGAACAAGAGCATCTAAAATTATCTGCTTTAAATATATTTTTTACATCATACAGTCACCTAACACTTGACCTAAATTTCTCAATACGTTAACTGATAAAGAGCTGTGTGAGGCTGTAGATAGTGAAGCCTTTTCGCCTAGAATACTCCGACTTTCATAATTTATCTGTCGGTACAAAGGAAAGCGGACTTGACAACAGGCTGTTTATGACTCGTCTGATCAGCCAGGCGATTTCGGAAATATCTATCACAATCCTAAGCTCTTCCAAATTTTATGTAAATATGAATTTAAACAGGGGTATACATTACGTATTGATTATGTCTAATTTCATACATATCTTGCATGTACGAGGTATGCAGAGCTTCGTTGACTCATCTCGAAATCTTCGAAATTACAATACGTGCAACTGAAACGACTCAAGCCATATATTGGTATAAAAGGTTGATTTTTCAGAAAATGGCTTATCGGATTTTCTTGTTTTTTTTTTGTTTATGAGACTATTTTTTTCTTTAAAAAATGCCATCTTATGGAGAAAAATCAGTTAAGTATTTATTGATGAAATTTAATTTGGACAGAAACACATAAAAAATTAAGAAAAATTGCAACGACAACATAATGAATAAAAAATGTATTTTTCATAAAAGTAAAGAAATTAAAATCATCAATACTTTGTATTGCCCTCCCCTTGCTTTTATAACGGCTTGCGTGCTAATATTCATGGACTTTATTAATAATTTATATATATTTAATTTTTTGATAAAATCTTAAGGTATCATAGTCCATTTTTCCTCTAGCGCAGTTTTGATCTCGACAATGCTTAATGGAGACGTATCTCTAGCTCGATCCCTCTGTTCGAGCTCGTCCCATAAATGCTCAATGGGGTTCAGGTCAGGACTGAAGGCTGGCCACATCATCGTCTCAATTTCCACCTCTTTAAGAAACTGTCGAGTAACACTTGCTGTATGGTACCGAGCATTATCATTACAAGATATTTTCCTATGTACCCTGCATAAGGTACAACATGATCGAGGAGAATGTCTTCCACATACTTTTGAGCTGTCAGAACCCCTCTCCGACCGCCACCAGGCACGAAAATAAGCTCGGTCTTCCCTTCATATGATATTCCAGCCCACATCATGACTGAACCACCGCTATATGATACTGTTTCAACGAAACAGCATTGCGAGAAGTTGCCCTAAATGCCTGTATACTCGCCCTCTCCTGTCGTTGCCATGGAGACACATTCTGCTTTCGTCAGTGAACAGTGAACAGTGGATCTTCATTGCTCAATAGTCCAAGTGAGGTGTTCACAAGCAAATTGAAGTCGGGCTTGACGGTGAGCTGTGGTCAGTTTCGGGCCTCTGGCTGGCCGCTTTGGAGTTAAATTGACTTTCTTCAGGCGTCTTCTAACTGTCTACTGACTTACATCCACTCCTCAAAACCTTCTGAGCTCCTGTTGTACATCATCGCCCGTGATGTGACGATTTCTCAACGAAGTTGAGACAATAAAGCGGTCGTCAATCTCAGATATGTTCCGGTGTCTGTTGGTTTGTGGGGTCCGAATGAAGACACCAGTGTCTTGAAACCTTCTGTATACTTGTGAAACAGCTGATTGGCTCATGTTAAGTTCACGAGCGATTTGGCGTTGAGTATGGCCCGCTTACCACATAGCTACAACTTGGACCGCTGCTTCTGAGGTAGTGTCCATTAGATTGCGATTCAAATACTGGAAGATTTAGAAGATGTGTTCCTGTCAACGTCTGACGAGTAACTGATAAGAAATATAGGTCACATGAATTTTTATACGTGATGTAGTCCCGTAACTAGTGCGTACCGCAACGAGCAATTTCTGTAACGCTCACGTTTGACCGTATTTATTTAAAAAGTTTTGTTATTGTTTGTTTAAAAATTGCTGTATTATGAGAAAAATAATCAGTCTTTCGAATAAAAAAACTTTTACAAAAATCGGAAAAGCTGTTTTTCGAAAAATCAAACTTTTATACCAATATACGGCTTGAGTTGATTCAGTTGCACGCGAGTGTATTAGACGTAAACACTCAAATATCGTGTCAGATGTAAGGTTCATGTAAATTTATTTCTCATATTTGCGAGAAATGCCTTAATGAGAAATAAAGATATTTAAAACGAAACTGAAAATTTGGTGGAGATATTACTTGTGCCATTTAGAGGTCAGCTACGAATCGAATTTAGAAAATTCCTTCTCCCATAGGGAATTGCGGGGGTGTTACGGCCAGCAAAGCGGGCGGGGAACTGCTGGTGTAATATAATTGCGTAAATTTTTGTGTAATTTCATATTTAGTAATAAAGTCATATTGCTATCGTTGCTTGTTGAGACACAGTTTTCGTAGCGCTCGTCCGCCTACATTATACTCAATCCTCATACTTCTCTTTTACTGCATGGAACAATGATGCAACGATTGAACAGATGATTTAACGAACGGGTAGTCTCGCGTTCGATCCCCGCCGCGAAACCGCTGTATTTATTAATGCTACGGTTGCCAATTCTCGTTCCGCGAATAGTGAAGCGTTTCACGGCTCAGATACCGCTTGTATTTTTAGACGAATATTTCTTTATCAACGAAACGATTCAAATTACTTCCTCCTCTATCTCTTGTGAAGCACAACACGCCGGTGCTAAAAATAAAAACTGTGTGTAGACTTACGTACGTCCGTACCGGTGATTGCTTCCTCCATGTGATGAACAACGTAGTTTTTATGTTACTGTAACGTAACGTTGTTATTAATTGAAGTCCATTATTACATCAGATGATGATTTGGCAGTTGTGTCCTGTCGGCGGCAAAGTATATCCCGATTTGTTATTTTTAATTTATACAACGCAGTTGACGTTAAAATATATGTAGAGATAATGTGATATGTAAATCTATGTATTTATATTTTTAATTGTTTTGACTTACATATTATTTGTCTCGCCAAGCGGGGCTATAACTTGGCAACTAATAATGTTTATATAGATTATGTGTATTGCGTCTGATACGGGACAAACTGTAGAGGTTGGTTTTCTTAATCACTTACAGCAATCAGGGTTCAGTATGCGCTGACGCAGTAAGAGGCTGGCCGTCGTCGGCCTCGTCTCCGGCCCACGCCGCCGCGCCGTCAATCTCTCCACCGAACTGATTGTTATTAGCCTCTAGTACATAATGTAGTTGGTTGTTGCCATTTCACTTCGCACGATCCATAAATTTCTCTTATTACCTGACAAAGTATTTCGACTCCTTTGCCAATGAACGTTCGCGATTTATTTATATATTTTTAAAAGGTTTGGTTTCCATACAATTATTTAAGCACATCACTTTTATTACTTGTATAAATACAAGAACAACGCGCAAAATATGGTGAGGTTTAGATTATTTCCTTACTTATTTATTTATTTATTTATCAGTATCAATCTTTTGAAAGGTCATATTTATTTTATTATGTTGCCGCTCTGTAAAAGTTTTTCAGTGTGAAATGAAACTGATGTGCAAGGTTTGTCTCGGTCGCGGAGTTGAGATGCATTGATCGTGCACTGCGAATATTTGTAGCCGTGGTGTTCGGCGTCGCGTGGGCGGCCGCCGCCCCATCACGCCGCGGCCACTGATCAACGCTTATTGTTAGCGCCCGTATCTCTCAGCTTTTGTTTATTCATTATAAACATCTGCAGCAGCTTTTGACGATACCAAGAACTTGTTTTCGATGCTCATAATAACGATAAGGATAACCAAGCGACTACGTTATGTGACGTTAATAATTATACGTTTGATATTATTTCAGTTTCAATTCTCGAAACTATATTTAGTACTTCATAAAACGAGTAGGGATTACAATAATGTCAGATGTATTGTTACTCTTGTACAGTACGTATACGACTACGTCTATAAAAGAATGATACGACCGTGAGTATACAAATTAAAATATCCTGTCTGCTTTTACTATTTCACACGACCTTGAATTATGTATCTCAAATCTAGAATAGAGCTGTTCGCGCGATGCCGTATCTCCGTGGTGTCGCGATGGTGTGGCTTCTATATAAATAAATACAATTGAAGTGTCTGTTTGTAATAACAATTTTTATATGAATGTTTACAGCAAAGAATAGATTTTAATATTTTGTCTTATTTTCCTGGTAATCACCGCAACGACTGGACGGATTTTCATGGTGCTTGTTTTTGGGGCCTTACCGCCAGTATAAGGCATAGGCCCGATATATAACATAATATGAGTTGATGTTTTAGGAAACAAAATATCAGTCTCAAATCACTATGAACAAGTTCCGATTTGGGTAATTACTCTACTGGCACCTTAGGTTTAACCGGTGATAGGTCTCTGTTACCGGAGACTATCTATTTAGGTATAGTCGCAGCTATTATTTCTGCCGCCTAACACTACTACAAATACTACCGTATTCGAGTTTAAAAGGTACTGTAGTAATAAGTAATTACTGGGGTAAAGATACTCAACATCTTATCTCTAGCGGCGAGTATAACTTGGTGCGGTGCAGTATATATCACCTTACCATTAAATGTACGCTCCGCTCTCCTCGTCGCTTACTTGGACAATAAATGAAGTTTCTTTTGGCATTAATAAGAATATAAAGAAATTAGTTAGGTTTTAAACTGTTTAGTGTGCCGCCGCGAAATATTTTTGATTTACGCCGTCCGTCCGTCCGTTCGTCCGGCGCAGTTTACACAGAACCTACAAATATTTCTTTTTCCTCGTGACTTTTACGTTGATCTTTTACTACCTACTTGACATTCCTCTTATTGAAATTTATGTCTTCACGGTCTTTCCGGGAAAACCTTGCGCTACTTGTAACACGACTTATCTTTTATTAAATTGACAGTTAATAGCTTTAACCATTTTATGATTAGAAAACTTTTATCGTCGTATATATATTTTTATATTTTTTTCTGCAAAACTCTATCATATGAATATTGTTTCTTTATCTATAGGTAAATTTATTAACTTTTGACAAAAATTGGTAATATCTTATTGTTACTCGATATTCAAAGTTGTGGAGACGTATTAGACATGCGGAAGGCTTTATATTTTACGATACACGATATACTCGTACAAGAAACCGTTTGATACAATCATGTACAGTGACATGCGCTTAGCCACGGCTGTCAGGTGGTAAAGCACTAGAAGCTATCTGCTAAGTCATCGGTGCTGATGAATATTATGATGTAACCTGCGGTCGGCGCACCTCGTGCTCCATCAATAAATATTAGTTTTTATTATTGAAGTAATCGCTACCGATGACGCAAATATGCCTTCTTTGTGAGAAGAACGATTTACAAGCTTGTGTTTGTTGGTAGAGTTGCACAGAGTACAATGTTAGGACTCTTACATTTTCTCAATTGCATGGAATAAAAATAAATATTTTGTTGCTTACAATTATTTCGATTCCATAAAACAATTAACTGAATACAATGGGATGTTAGTTAGTAGTATACTTCCGGAGAGCAATAACGACATATTTAGTAACACGAAATCATAGTTACTTTTAATCATTTAATAGCAGAGCTTGCGTGTATACACATTTGTTTACGTCAACGCAGGAAGATATCTGTAAACATAGGCGATTTGCGTCAGGAGCTGTGTGCCTAGTTTTTAGCGGCGCAACGCGAAAGACCCTAATTCCGGCGGTAACGAGCTCCTGCGTCACCGCCGTTAATCTGTTTAACATCCAGCGCGCGCGCTGCCCCGACTGTTTGCTCACGAATATTACTCTTTCGTCTATTGTATCGAGAGAAAAGCCACGATTCGTATAGTTGAGCCTTTCCAATGTAATAACCCTAAGAGGCCGTGCGTAACGATCGCACAGGCGACGGACCGAATAAATTAAATCAGCCGTTAGCAAGCCACAGGAAGTATAGCCCTAACAATCAGCAAAGAAAAGTGCTACTCGTGAAAATTAAAACATCTACGTAAATTATTGTCATTTCATTTATGAGCACGATAACAACCAGACACAACACTTTGAAGAAAAACTAGCGGTCTGTTAAGAAAAATAAGACACATCTACGCACTGACCATACCTTTGACGTTTATCACTGGCGTGATAACATAATTTCACTGGTGACTTTGTTTCCCTGGACTGATATATCGTCGACAATTTACTTGATTAGAATCATTAGAGGTGGTTCACGATAAATTACGAGGACCTGTCCTTTTTCTCTTAGTAATATTTAAAAGCTCTCTTCCAGTGAATGAATGTTTTCAATATAATGAGAGTATGGATATTATAATCTATAAAAATTACTTACTATTTTCACAATTATCAAGCATATTCGAACTAAGACTTGCTGATGATATTCACTGCCATCGTGTGCAGTCACCTAGAATACGGTAGTATAATATGGAATCCTTTCTACTGTGCACACTCGCAACGAATCGAAACCATTCAACGGGTTTCACAACACACAACACTTAGCATTCTATACGAATAGTACGAGTATAAGCTATCGCAGGAGTTGTGGAACGCGTTTAGCTTTTTCGGTATGAACGCATTAGCTGGTAGGCGCAAAATTAGTAATTTACTGTTCCTTTACATATTGGTGAATGGCATTGTCAAGCACAGTGATATCCTTAACCAGATCTCCCTAACAGTTCCAAATAAATTACCAAGATATCTGATGCAAAACACTTTTTACATTCCGTCTGTCCGCACCAACATTGGTCTTAACCCTACCATTATTAGACTGTGCAATGTGTACAACGCTCTCAACGCCAAGTCACCTGGTCTTCACATATTTGGTACATCGCGACGCAAGTTCCGAACCGAAGCTTTGACACTCTCGCTCGACAAATCTGAATGATGATATAATTCTTGTTTAGTATGGAGTCATTTTGTGCTATTCTTTATACATTTTTGTAGATTTCTGTATTATGTCACCGATTTTTGTTATTGTTTTTTTTAGTAACAATATTGCGAATATTGCACACACCTTCAAGTGCATCAGAATTTGTAATCACTATAATACATTACTGTAAATAGTTTAATGCAGGTGCTACTGGTTTATTTTTATAAATAAATAAAATAAGAGAAAAAAAATCTCCAAATCCGCCCCACGCAGGCACCCAGTCGTGGCATGACGTAGCGTGGCCCGCACGAATGCCAGCCGTTGCACGCCCTGAATGCTGATGGACCCAGCGCGGACCTCGGCACGTGGGCCGCCTGCCGAGTGGTCCAGCTCTGGCCAATCGTGGGAGCAGCATGGTGTGCTGTGACGTGGGCTACAATAAAGTAGCGGTACGGAATTATTGCTCTGATAGGCATCGTCACGTGCGTTACATTAAGGCCTCGCGCATATGTCACAGCAAGTTAAAAATGCAAAGGAATTCGTTAATGTATTTTTGTGGAATTTAGGTCGTGGGTACTTTGTGCTGTATACATCAGAAAAGTTATTGGTGGCAGGTCTCTGTTGCCGGAGTCCGTCTAGATAAGTATCACCGCAGTTATCAAACAGTCGTATGCGAACATTACTGTGTTCCAATTTGAAGGAAGTCGTCCCTAGCGAAATCACTGGGATAAAGAAACCTAACATCTTACGTTCCAAGGCAACGAGCACAATGTGGTGTAGTGTATCATCCTAACTAGCGCCACTTCGTGATGTGCAGGCGTATCACTTACTATCAGGTGAACGACCCGATCGTCTCGTCGCGTTCGTTCTATAAACAAAAGATTAATCTTATTTTAAAATATGACAGTAAGCAATGTCGCGAGCAGCCGAAGTCGCTGCCGCAATCATTAAAACGTTCACCACGGGATCAGAATTACGAAAATGAAATTTGTAATGTGAACAGGGTATTCGAGGCGAAGCACGTAGCCAGCTTGTTTCTTCAGTTGTGTTGAGACGTGATAATGTCGCGAGTTCATGAACACGCGTGATACGAAAACTACTTATACGAATGACTCCATGTTGAGAGTAACCGATGTTCACAATGTGAACACGGAAAATTTTCCTTAACGGTGAGATGAATACAGAATGATATTATGCATGTAATTAATACAGTCGATAGTTTTTCCTCAAGGTTACAAATTAAAACTATTATATATAGAGAAGTAATAAAGTTAATAGTAAACTTCGTTCTGCAAGCGATTGCACAGGCACGATGGTCAACGCCTCTGGACCTTAATTAGTAGGTTTAAATCCTTTTAGACATTGGACAACAATCTGATAATGGACTTGAGTTGTCTGTATTTAAATAAAGAAATAGTAAGTTCAAGGTAATGTTTGAAATTATTTCAATACACGCTTGCGATTATCTCAAGCAAAAGGCGTGCATTTGAATTGACTCTTCTGCGGTAACGATAAAAAGGCCGGTGATAACGATAACATCAAAGGACAGGCACTATGTAAAATAAACATTTATCAAGACCACGTTCTGGGTGTGGAAATGTACTTAAGATCAATAAATAATATTTTGTCGCGGCGTCATCCCTAAATTTATACAACATTAACCCACCGCTAGTTATTACAGTAACAAGCGACGTAACATCTGATTACATTAACCCGTCTATATGTTGTATGAAAACGTTTTCATCTTAATATTTTTTATAACCACATGTTGGTTACTTCCTCCTTGAACAATTTCCTTAACAGATTTCTCGATATACGTTATCAGTGAGCGGGCGCAACACAAGGATGTGACCGCCGCGCCAGTCCGATTGTACTTCACGCAAATGCTGTTATCTAATCAGGCGATTGTCGGAGCCGGAAGTTGGCTAGGTTCGGTCAGTTACGTCGTAACATCTTCAAACCAGTTTAACGTTCGACGCTTCGAGAGATACGTTAGTTTTTTTTTCGCTTTATCGCATTAAAAATAATGAAACTGAGATAAGAGTTTGTTTATTAAATAAGTATAACTAAATACGAGTATATGCAAATAGAACGTTTATCTTTTGCATGGTAAGTAGAGTACTGATAAAACGCGTCAAACAGAGCCAAGAGTTGAAGTAAATTATAACCAGTAAATTGTCTAAGACCTGGCAATTCATTATATCTCACGGCCCCCAGCTACACTCCTGCACCTAAATAGTGTTAAATTAGACGGTAAACTTGGTTGTGGTATCGTGTTACGACTGGGTGACAATTTATGTACCTGTCTGTGTATGTATAATGAAATAGGGTTTTCTTTGGGTGTCAATCACGTGAAAACTAGTGAACGTATCAACATGGGAACAGGAACATTCGACGCGGAATGACTTGCACATGGTTATAGGTTATTTATTATTTGAATTTTGTTATTATTTCCGCGGTTGCTGTAGAAAGTAATTTGCGATTTAATTGTATATTTACGGGGGTTTAAGGGGTCATGCACAATAACTCACGGGTCCCAAACCAACTTCACCTGCTCGAGGTGCACAGGCCAGCGTGGTGAGAAATAGCCCAAATCCTTCAATTTGAACCCTATCAGATGACGATCTCTTGTGCCTGACGGCACCAGAGTCAATATTGACTGTACGGTCACGGGAAATCACTGGACGGACACAGCTGGTCCGATCGATGTGGAGATCTGTAGGGAAGGTCTATGTCCAGCTGTGGACGTGTATCGGCTGATGATGGTGATGATGATGTGTATTACGAGCAGCAAAGCGGGCGACATATACAGCCGAAACACTATTAAATCGTTGCCTGTTTGAAATGACCTGGCGCGATGTGTATTATAGAAAGCTGGGCTGGGCTGCTGCATGCGCCACGCGACGCTCAATTGGCCTGGCAGTTGAGTTCGTTGCCGTGCTTATTTGCGGTCGTAGCGTTAGCACACAAATTTTATTTATCCTTTGTATATTATACAACTTTACTCTCGACAAAACTAGCTTCGTGGTATTTTCCTTTTCGGTAATCTAATAATAATATACAAATTTCTCATTTAAACTTATAGTTTTTTTTTTCAATCTAACAGATTATGATAAAAATAATTCTATATATATTTAAGAGATTTTCACCTATGTAGAGATTTTTCATGACATCTCCGTAAGCATAGAGCCTGAAGTTGAAATTTGATTACTGTTCCTATTGGGTGTGTAGTTATTATTATCGGGCAGCGGATTTTCATATCATTATAAGTTGATTATTACAAAAGGTGATTTTTTCTGCTTTAAACAGTGATTAGATTAAATCCATTACTGTACACGAAGCTTGGTATTATCCGTCCGAATTCAGTAGTTAATAAGTTGACGTGCGCGTGGTTGTTGCTGTGTGCGCGTAGGGTTGGCGGGGCGCGGTGGCGCGGGTGCGGGGGCGGCCGGCGCGCGCGTCGTCAGACGGCGCGGTGTCGCACGCGCACCGCCCGTGACTGCATGACGCGGTGTTTACTCCGCGCCGCTGCGCTTATCTCCGCAACACTTCCACCGATCGAACGCCACTATCGACTCGTTTTGCTGGCTCTGAAACTCGTGCGCATCGCGACTAGCGTTTCTTACAAATACACATTTTTTTTTATATACATCAAAGCGACGTGGCGAGCAAAATATTTATTTGATAGGAAGTGCTAGTTAGGTTGATAAACACAGCACCACATTGTGCACGTCTTATTACCTCAGTAATTTCTCTAGCTATAACGCCTCTCAAGCCGTAACAAAGCAATATTTGCAGGCTTTTACGGCAGAAATAAGATCTGCATTTGTACCTATTTAGACTATCTTCAGCAACAAAAACCTACCGGCAGTACGTTCTTTGCTTACGAGCACACGGCTCTTGTAAGCTGAATACTTCAACAATTATATATAAAACTACCAATTTATTGCACTGCAATTTAATGTAAAAATATCATAATATAAACTCATGTATATGAATCACTTGGAACAATTTTAGATTTTATCTAGAAATTGTATACTGAGGTAGATGAGATGGTTCCTTAAGGTGACGTCGGCAGAAGCCGAGCCGAGCTGCTCGCGATCGTGTCAAACATAATTTATATTACACTGCGATAATCGCAACATTCGTAAAGATTAACAGTATAATATTTTGGTTTAAACACTACGTTTACTGGTGTCAGGCCCCGGTTGTCGGAGACTGTCTATGTCGGTATCACCGCAACGCCTGTTGCAGCCGACAGACAGTACCGTCCATACATTACTGTGATCCGATTTCAAAGGAGATGTAGCTAGGGAAATTACTGGGGTAACGAGACCTCATATCATGTTTCAAGGCGATAAAGGCAATTTGGCGTAGTGTATATCATCCTGATTAGTAGCACCACGTTATTATGAGCAGACGTATTACTTACCATTTGATGAACGTCCTGCTCGTCTAGTCGTTTCGTATAATAAGAATAAAAAAAAATTAATTGATGCTGTATTTAAGTAAATAGGAGTTTTAGATGTAAGTCATTTTTACAACATAACCGTGGTCGATAGCTTAACAAAGTAACGTGACTTTAAGAAAAGTTTTAAAGTCGCTATAAAATAACATCACAGCGATGGGGTATTAGCACCCTATCTCATGGGACCCAAGTCAATCTCACCTGCTCATGGTGCAGCCTGTTAATCAACAAACGAGGCTCCCACCTACCTGCATTGGGCCAGCGTGGTGAAAAATGTCCCAATCCCCCCAAATAAACCCCTACAAGCAATGGCCCCTAGTTACCGGGGGTAGCGGAGGCTATGGTAACTGTAGAACTTTGAGGAAGGCCCATGTCTAGTTGTAGGCGTCTACCGGCTGATGACGATGTACAATAAGTAATGTGTAAAACTTTTTTGCTCACTAAACCTCTGCTTTGGAGAATCTGCACATGTGCAATGTGTTTTTTGGTATCATAAACCACCATGTACTGGTGATATGTCTCTCTTGGTGGAGACCATCTCGCCATCTAGCACAGCAGCTCCTATTGTAGCCGGCAAACAATGTGCGCACATTATTGTACTCCGGTTTGAATTGCGCTGTACCTGATGAAATTATTAATGGAAAAGAAACTTAACATCTTATGTGTGGAGGCTCCATGCCGTTCCTTAGTTTATGTATTATTTAAACAGACCTGTACCTTCACGTATTGTTTATATATATATATATATAAGAGAACATTTTAACATTATATTGCATGACTCTAAGTATTCTTAAAGGTCTGGTCTTTTGAATTTTTACAAAATTGGGGGAAAATCTTCGCGATGTACTTACGTGCAAAGACCAACAACGCGTATGGTTAGGGTAGCTATGAATCTCGAAACTAAAAAGAGAGACACTTGGAGACTCCCCTACTTGATTGACGATAATCAATAAAGATCTCGAAGAAAGAGAAGGGTTTAGACGAATGACCAGGAGAGCCAACCCCAAGTAAAGATGGGACAAAGTCTAGCGAGAAGAAGAAGATATACTTACGCGCGCGAACTATATCTTTAAGATCTCTAGTTTCAGATGATGTACGGCGCTTGCTAGTTATTGTTTAGCTTAGACAGCTTGTCGGAAACTGGGCTCGCGGACCAGGACTCCGTGACGTAATTCAAGTTACCGTTGCACATACATACGTTACACCCATACTGATGATTCTTGAATTTCTGGACCATATTTTTGTTGAATTTGTAGTAAAAAGTATAATTATGTAAAAGGTGCGCCGATCCACTTTAGCATCGGCATGTTACGTTAACGCGTAACGTTATTTGCAAATGGAGATAAGCATTATCCGAATGGAGGGCAGCTAGGCCAGGTTTTTGTCGGTTTACGAGGTCGTAAACATAGCGATAAGCGCCGGCCACATCCGCCCAGGACTTATAACGATCACTGTGTAACCGAGCGGAAAGAGCATCTACTACTTACCTGACATACTAACTTATATACAAGTTAATTTATTCCCTATTTATGTATAAACAATAACTACTTTTTGATATATGCACATAATCTTCGGATTAGGGAGCAGAGACGCTTGGTGAAACGGGTTGTCACTTGATGATCACAACCAGTCTGTCAAGACTGTTAAGTTTGAGAAGAAGGATCTATAGATTAGTAAAAAGATACAACTCATCATGCTGACTTCATATTTCGACTTTGAATAGGATGCAGATTCGTGTGCGTTAACGATGATGTTGTTGAAGTGGATAATAAAAAGAAGCTAGTAAGGATGTTTATACAGCACTGTATAGCACGTTTCGCCTTGGGGCATGCTGATGTCACGACGCTTGTTTTTAACCAGAACATAATTATGTTATCACACAATTTTTTGCGGACAAAACAGATAAATAAATTATCACTAGAAATAGAAATGTTACTTTATAATAATTAAACCGTTGTTTAATTATCGAAATTATCTAACATGAAATTTACTAAAACACAAATTAAATTTTTTGCTAATTCCTTATATACTTTAATAATCTAATGTTGTATATACTTGTACCTGAAGATCTTTCTGATTCCTACATCATTCCCGATAACTTGAATCTTAACCGAAAGTAATTAGTTAACTCTAAAAATAGAAATAGTAATTGTAGCAACGTGTACAGTGAAAGTAAGAGTATATTACGTACAAGCCAGGCAAGGGGCCTGTCCGTTGACCGTTATCCTTCCAGGAACCGGCGCGACGTTACTAACGGTCCGTGCGCACCGCGCCCACCCGCCCACACGCCCACCGCGCCCAGCGCGCCTACCGGGCCCACATCTAACGAAACCTCCTAACGGCATCTCTATCGCTATACTAACCTCGTAAACATTATAACGCTTACTTTTTTTATTAGACGAAGCGACGGAACGAGGAAAGCATACTCACTCGATGGACAGTTACACGCCTGCTAATAACAACCCGACGCTAGTTTGGACAATATGCACTGCACCAGATTGTGCTCATCGCTAAGACATACATGTTAAGTTTCGTTACTTCAGTAATTTCACAAGCTATAACGTCCTTTGAACCGCAACAGCAATGTTTGTACAGTACTGTTTGTCGGCTGCAATAGGAGCTGCTGGTGCCTCCCTAACGGTCTCAGACAACAGATATACCCATACTTTACCTAAGGGTTTTATTATTTTCCATCTCACCCATATTGCATCAGGTCAACAATAACGACGTAACTTGATGTAGTTTCCATTGACAATGTGAACTGGTGCTGCAACAAACTACTCTTCTCTTGATCTCTATTTGGACAGAGGTACCGTTAATTATTATCCATCACAATGATTTAAAGTTAATTATCATTATTTTATAATTAAAAAGGTTAACAAAACTGCGATCATACCTGGTAATAAGTGGCGTTGTGATATGCGGTGGTACAGCGTACTAATCTGGTGATAACATATTCACTATCTTTTTAAAGATTATTCTTTTCTCATTATATCTATTTGTATTGAAACCAATCAATATTTTTTTGGTTCATCTCTTTGTCTTTTCTCCTCCGGAAGTTAAACTGTTACCTGTAACTGTGGTACGATTGTCACCTGTTAGCTGCAATTCTATTTCGTATCGTGTACGTTTATTGGCTATGTTAATTATACGTCATCATTACGTCAACATCGTCGGCCGATGGGTCCAGTGCACATTACGAATTAGTATCTTTAGTTTACCACAAGATTTGTCGTGTGGCGTGTTGCGTGTGTTATACAAGTGTAAGCACTGCAATCACTTGAACTTATATTCTTTTATTTTATCCCGGTGGAAATCTTCTTAAAAGATACCCTACGTCTAGGGGAAAGACAAGGTTATTTGACGTTTCTACCCCTAGCTAAAACTTGCTCGGTGGTATCCGTCAGTGCATTAGGAGAAGCTCCGGGGTCTCCAACGGAACGCACCGATGCTCCCCTGCACTCTGGATAAAACATCCCACGGAAGGGCAAAGCCCTCCTCCACATCCACGCTGTACTACGGCAGATACAACATTACCATACATCTGCCGTCCTCTTAAGGCTCGCTTCTCAAGTTCTGAGGGCCTCCACCTTCAAGGTGCATGAACCCGAGGACGCTTTTAGTCGCTTTGTATGACAGGCTGGGAATACCTTAGTTCCTATTCTTAATGCCCCGAAACTACAGGGCTGAGAATACTTGAACTTGTGTTTATTTTTGTACTCTTCATGTAATAACACCAATACCCCATTGCTGTTGTAAAGTTGTCTTTGTTCAATCCAATGGCTGATTGGAAAGGTATGCATTTTAACTCTAGGCTCGTCTTTTGAATGTACTATTGTAATTTGTGCATTGTGTAAGATGTACACAATAAGTAATAAAACTTTCGCCGCTTTGTAACTGTCCGTCCGTGCGTTTGTACTAACGCGTAGACAAAGTGAAAGTTTCCTAGAATCATTGTTTCCTTTATTTGTACTCAATCCTTGTATCCGATATCTGCTTCCTAGAAAAGCATTGCTATAGAAATTGAAAACAGTTATATTACTTCCCGTTGGGTAACATATTAAATGGAGTACCGTTTTACTAACTATAATACATTCATTTTCATTTCATATGATATTGACTTGTGTATGCAAGTTTGTTAATATAAGATTGATTGAATTTATTGAGGTTTGTTTACAATTACTAGAGAGTGAGTTTTTCGAGGATCGATAGCGAATTTCAATAGTGGCAATGGCATGTGGGCAGCAGTAGATTTCTCTCATTAAATGTATTTATCAATTCGGCTACACCGAGCGAGGTTGCCGACTGGTCACGTTCGCGTTACAGCGCGCTGAGTGATTACAGCAGCGATCGATCGCCGCTTACGTCGGGGCCTTGGCAGTGAGCGCGCGTGACGTCACCGGCACCACTCGCCCCCACCGCACCTCGTCCGCGCCCCCACTCGACCCGCGCGCCTCGCGCTGCAGTGTGCACGCGCCGACACGCCGGCGGCTAGTCCCGAAACATTTAAAATCTGAATAAATATTAATTTTTTAATTTGTTTTAGGCTAATATAATGTATATATGTATAAAGTGTGTAATGTATAATGTATAAATGTAACGGTAACCCGCAGCCTATTAACACCAATAATAGCATATGTATCGCCAGCGCGATACCATCCTTGGGAAAAAAAAACATTCCAAGTCCTTTGTGAAGAATTCCATACTGTAGCGCTCATTTCACATATTCAGTGTTCTCAGGAGAAAAAATCTCTGGAACCGGACCGTACCCGACCTCTGCGGTTCGAAGGTGGGATAATGAAACTTCAGCCGATGGTGAACGGTGCGTGCGATGATATAATGTGGCCGTAGGCATCAAACAGTACTTCGGAACAAATCATCTTATACAAGCAGTAGGACAAAAACAGAGGAGCAGACTCTGACAGAGTTTCAATACCGCCTGTAAGCAAAGGATCGTCGATGATTCTCACAGCTCTGTTTTGTGTATCGATAGCGAAGGACAAGACGAGTACTTTTGCCGTTCTTAACATAGCAGATATTATCTAGATACCGCAGTAATTTTGTCCAGCTACATCGCCTTTGAAATCGTTGCACGTTATCACTTAATTTAGTAACCGAGTCACATTTCACGTTAAGTCTAGAACTAAATTAACTAATATTTTAACTAGTAGTTATCGTTTTTACCGCTCGATCTCACGATATTTAACCTTTGTTTTAATTCTCTATTAACTCATTAAGTAATTACTTAGGTACATACATACATCATCGCTACAGATACAGTTTATATGGTTAGGAGTGAATAGAACTTATTGAAAAAAAAATTATTGCACGGCCGGTACATATGAAAGTGTTTACAACTTTGATTTAAATGTTCCAGAGGGAGAGGAATATGTTACTTACTTCGTCGTTAATAAATTTCTGATCGCACCATTGTCCGAGGACAATTGGTCGCCTTTGCAGCCCAGGTTATAACTAATTCTAATTTTACCAATATTTAACCTTGTTAATATGAAAGTAAGTCCGGTTTCGAACAGCGACCCGGCGGGGGCTCTATTTGTTTTTGTTGTCGGCTCGGCTAACGTAACGAAAAACACGAATCGTGTACCTCCTCTCCTCCCCGCACCCTCATCACTCCCACCAAACACGCAGCCGTTCGCCCGCGCGTACCGACGTAGATACAGGTGAACTAGCGCTTAACTGGTCGACCTTAACCGGTCGATAAACGTTTAAACCACGTTCACTATGTGCTATGTCCCAATTCGGTAAGTGACATACTCGTATTGCTACTTAGCACTCCTAACTTTTTAATGTCAACCGAATCTAATACATGGTACATTCTATTGTGTACAATACTATACTACGATTACTAGTTGTATATCGCAGATAACACAATGAGAACAGTATAACCTCTTTCGAGAAAAGTATCTATAGTAAACATTGTAACATAGCGTTGCAGTTAAGTAGTAAGTATACTTACATGAAGTAAACTTCCGTTATTTTGATCAATAAACATTAAAGATTTATTTGTGAATATAGATAATATGCATAGGAATAGTCAAAGGATTTTTTTTAAAGCGATTGCAAGAGAACATCATCGTCCGTGGACAGCCGCGATGCCGGGGACTTGCTTAACCGGATATGGAAATAGAAATAAAAAGTTTCTTAGAGTTCATGAACATAAAAGTCTATCCTATAAATTATAACTACAAATATGTCAGTATCTTCAACCATTTTCTGAGTAGGAAACTGGTATTTATGGTAAGTCACTGTTACCGGACACCGTTCAGATAAGTATAACTCGCAGTGCCTATTTATGCCGAATAACAGTAGTGTGCAAATATTACTTGTTTTGCAAACATTATTTGTTTTAAATGTTCTGGTTTGAATGGCGCTATAGATAGTGAAATTATTGGAGTAACGAAACTTTACATCTTGTCTCAAGGTGGCGCGCGCAATGTTGTGTACTGTACCATCTTAACATGTGTTTTGTTATGGACAAGCACATCACTTACCATCGGGTGAACGTCACTTCGTAGTATAAAAAAAAACTCTGTGAGGTAGTAGAGAAGAGCAGCTAATGTTGTGAAAGGTTGAACCTTATGCCTAACCATAATTATTTTCCTAATTACAAATGACAACATCAATATCAAGGGGATATTTTAGGTATAAACACCCGCGGTAAACTTCTTAGAAAAATTTATATGAACTAATTATATAGTCTTGGTTAAAGTGGTAGCAGATGGGGAGCCGGTTACATGAATAACGTGGATGTGCTCGTGAAACGGAAGGTCGCCCGCGCGCCGCCTCTCCGTAATATCGTAAACACCTCTCATCTGTATGACGCCCGAAAAATTCCGCTCGCGATTCCTTACGCACACGTTTTCGTGGAATTATGTAGAGCAGCCGAACTCCACGCGACACTTGGGCGTTAACACGACCGCACTGTATATAATATATACTTCATTAAAGCAGGCCTCCTGTTGGAACCGGTTACGATACCATGTACTACAGTATACACATGAAATATACTCGTATTGTTCTAACAAATTACCACGAGCGCGTCGCAGCAGCGCCTCAGCAGTGCCTCAGCAGCGTTTCACACACACCTAACCTAATACTGGGCTTTACATGATCTGCGATCTCTTACGTACGACTGTTTACTTAACTGATATATAATTGTAAACTAACGGACGCCAGTTTATCCAAAGCGATATCAGATAATTGTAAATGCAAGATTGTCCCAATCATCTAAACATATAGGTCGTAATGGTAAACATAAACATCCGGTCGGGATATTTGACTACTTTTGTTGCTGGATTTGGTGAAATTACTGGGAAACGATGAGCTGTTTAACCTTTTTGACTAGGACTACATTTTATGGTGTCCATTACACATTTTACCACTTTCGTCGCATTAATGTGGAAAAAAAGTAAATTTGTTAATTTTGACGAATATGGTCTTTTGTCAATCACACTTAAATATGGTTGTGAATGGTTTAGATAGTGGTAAAGGTTTTTAGAATCCGCCAGGCTGAATACTACACTCGAATGTCGGCAAGTCTGCTGTCATCACGGCATCGCTATGTTCCAACAGTCAATATATCTGAGCTGAGTATGTTGGGAGGGCCCGATTAATTATACTTGGTTATAGTTACTTAACATCAAGTAAAATTATGGTCAAGCAAATCTTTAGTAGCAGATAAAGTGGGAATAAAATTTATTGCGTTCACAACTACGTTAAAGCGCACCGTCTAGCTCCTAATTCCAGCGTTCCGTTTGCATGCCTGTCCAAATACTCTGGAGGGGGACTCAAATAAATGCGACGTGGTGCAAAGCCGGCGGCGGGTGGCGAGCAGCTAGCGGCGAGCGGCGGCGCGGGAATAGCGCGGCGCTGACGTCACTGCCCCGCCACGACCGCGCTGCCAGTGCCAGCACCACTGCCAAGGACGCTGTACGCATAATTTGATTTACTGTTATCCTATTCACTAGGGCACGTCCACACGGAGACTAAACTGAGCGACAAGTTTTACATATTTGGAGTTCCATCTTCTAATTGATCGATTGTAACATTCACATATTATTAACAGTTGTCGTCCATTCCGTTCTCCAACCTACCTACCGTTGGCATGTAGGAACGGACCATTTGTTTTCGCAGAACAGTACCGTTTAAGGGTGCTACATCTAGTCATGACGAGACGTACAGCTGGGCCTTCGGAAACTTGTGTATATAAGGCTGGTCTAGTGGAGCCGCGCCGCGCCGCTCTGTCTGCACGCGTCGCTATCAGATCAGGGCTCCAGCCGCCGACGTCACGCGCTTCGAGCCCACTTCGGCCCGCTCCGCGTTCTTGTCACGCAATTTCTACAGGCCAGTGACTTAAATGGGCGATGACCTTTGCATCATGTTTAGAAATAGATTTCTGTCCCCCCATTTTGTTTGACTGAGGAGGCACTGTCGTCTTTCATTGAATTTATTAAGTTACAGTGCCGTTTTCTAAATAGTTTTACTCCTTGTGTAATCTATACATCGATTCAATTAATATCTCTAATAATGTCGATACTTGTAAACAGCTGAGATCAAAAAATGGTTGACGAGAACAAAAATTTAAATCAATGAATATCTGCTACATTCCAACATTAACATACATTTCCCTAAACTCAAATGTGTGTTTTATATAAATACACTTATAACAGTAAGTAAAATGGACTCTCATACTTAATGGGTTTAGACAACAAACATCATTATTACTTATAATTGATGTTTTGGACCATAAAATATAGCATACCATAAAAGAAAACAAAACAGGTTTATAGAATAAAGGCAATGATAACATTTAAATTAAATACGTAACAACCGTTACAGCGTATAACTTAATTATTATTTATTTCGTACAAGCCTTTACTTGGGTTACTCTGAAAATAATTCAAATAACCCGGGGAAACCTGCTGTCTCACGTAGATAAAATTATAGCTCTATCAATAATTAATGGAAAACTTTTGACCAGGAATCTTGACTTGAACACATTCATAAAATTTTGGTATTTCCGTTTGATTGTACAGCCTTCGACGAGCGACAAAAAAACGTGTTACCCTCTGTTTCGTTCAAGGAAATCGCTGCATTGAAATACCAAACATTTGCACAAATACTCGAAGAAAACACACGAACCGAAGCTGGCGAAACAGCGCATACTAATAGCAGTCTGATTGCGCCTGGCAGAGTTCCAACTGAATCAATTATGCATGCGTCTGAGCATGGAGGTGGATTGCAGATGAATGTGAATCATTGCGTGCAGTGTGCTCGCTGTAACGCCAACACGCGGCGCAGTCGGCACGCAGAGTCCGTCGCAGCGCTCATAAAGCGCTCTCGTGCTGTCATGTTGATGATTATACAAATAAATATATATGCGTGTGTGTCTATATATATGAGACTTCCACCTATGTACACACTCATCACGATACCTCTGGCACCATAAGGCCTACAGACTCGAAATATTCCTTTTGCCGAGTATAGGTCAGCTAAGAATAAATTTTACAAAATTCCTTACCCAAAGGGAGTTGCAGAAGTATTACGGCTGGCAAAGCGAACTTGGAACAGCTAATTCTATATAAGGTACTAGCTGTTCCTCTACCGTTTTGCTGGCTGTAATATATAATTGAACTTGAAATTTGAGAGGAAAATTTACACCCGGTAGCAACGTACGCTCCCCGGGTCTCTTCTCGTTATTAACACTCCCGAAATTCCTGTTGGACGAAATGTTACTCTTTCGTAAAATCTGTTCTTACCTGATTTATACTCGGTAAAAGGAATATTCCTACTAAATTTCAAGTGTGTAGGCCTCATTGTTCCAGAGACATCGTGATGCGTCTCTACATAGGTTTATCATCATCATTATCATCCTCAGCCAATAGACTGGTCCATCCATTGCTGGACATAGCCCTCCCCCAAAGATCTCCACATCGATTGGTCTTGCGCTGCCTGCATCGCCGGGCACTAGGGATTGTCGTTTGTAGGGGTTCATATGGAGGGATTATTTATTATTATGGGATAGGATCTACATAGGTTGAAATCTCCTAATTAAATAAATTAAATACATCTTTCATAAAAATGTCAAGCTTTACTAGATACTAGTACACGAAGGTTTACCGGCTGTTACATTACATTACGACTGCGATAGTACAACTCTGCTGCTATCACAGCAAACACTTTTTCTGCCGCCGAGTGTTAGTCGGCGGTTTCGCATCGGAGATAAGCGCTGCGGTGAATTAGTTCCCTTGCAGCGTTATCGGCGCGTTATCGCAGCGTTACTGCGCACTTGTTTGCGTCGTGACGCGCGTTATCTGCCGCGCGTCGATGTTTGCTGCGCGGATTACTGCCGCCGGGCGTGTCCTTCAGCCGCGTTCGTGTTAAGTATGTACTATAGCATACAGTTATACACGCCATGCGTGGCCCTCTGAAGATCTGCTGAAGATCGCGAGGAATTTTTGGATTGCAGGTGGCATTGGAACAGTCGCTTTGGAAATAGACCAGGTTCAGCTGTGAACGGCGGTAGACTGAAATAATAATGATTATCCATAAACAAAGAGATTGAATGTATTATAGATTTTTCTTAGTTTGCGTAAGTGTTCGTGCGCGCACGATTCTGTGTCGTGTTTATATTATTTTTAGCGACATACGCTTGATAAACTAGCAGGGTACGTGGCTAAGGGCACAAGGTCGTAGAAGGCAATTTTGTAGCAGCACTGGCAGCGTTAAACGCCTTGACATTTCCCCAGCAGCGTGCGGTAAGCAACCACAATAACGGACAGCGTAATTATTGACCTTGGTGCTGTCATGATGTCCCCGTGCACGCTGCGGTACGTCATAGCCACGCTACATCTCTACGCTCTTGTAAACTTTTTATAGTATAATCTAGAATTGTAATACATTGACATCATACTCGCGTTATATAGCCAGTAATTGTAACGCGGGCAAAAAGGTTTATTATACACCATCATCATCCCCATAGACCTCCACATCGATCGAAATTGGTTAATATAACAAACCTACAGAGGAGGCTGCGTTCGCGCAAGGCTCCTCTGCAGTAGCGTAATAACATTTTAAAAAGACTAATTACCTTCGGTGACTGTTCTCATTGGACTGGTTAGCCTAAAAAGAGAAATGTTTTACATAAACAGTCCCTTGGCCAGGCTGTAGTACAACAGTGTGGTGACCGCTGCATGGAACTGGTCCGGGACGAGGTCCGCGCGGTGTCCGGCGCGACGCACTCTCACCGTTACGTAAGCTGGCGGATCTCGGCGTGCTATTTGTGCGTACAGTGCGTATCAGTGTGTACGTCGCCGTTATCGTCGACAACAGACGGACGGCCGACCTCTCGCCAGCGCGCCGTAAACAACTGGCGCTCACTCATATTATATTACATATCTTGCTTGTTAGTTTGCACCAGTACAGAAGAAATATGAAAAGAAGGTTTTTATAAAAGGCCTACAACAAGCTGTAGACCTCTATCGCGCGATGATGATGATGATGATAAGAAATACAGTTTTCCAGTTATCTATAATTCACTAATTTACACTAATATATGCGATAAGCTTGTTATGTACAATACTCAAATGGTAAATTTATATCCTCTCGTGTTTATGTGCTATTTATACTTATGGATTTTTTTTTAAATATTTGTTAATGCAAATCAAATAATTTTATCATAGTATGACATTAAAAACCTAATAAAACATTTTCGCTATAATTACAATGAATTAAGAACAAAGTTATTTGCCCACAGGGGGTTTCCTGATTTGGGTGTTATCAGAACTATATTTGCTACGCCGTTTACTTTTTTAAATAGAACAGAATTTATTTTAAGGAAATGTCAATATCATTGACATTTGTTCACGATATGCCAAAAGAAGATGCCAATCTTTACCATCACAATTGACACGAGAGGAAAATATCTCAATATAGCTGAAATCGCAGACCGTCTGAAGATGTGACGCCGATGATTAAAAAGTCTATTGATAGTCGGTCTGCACACTTGAACCTATGATTGTTTGCTCAGCGCGTCAAGTTATCGCAGTCTTGAACTTGGGCGGCGCGGCGCGCGATACAAAATGAACGCTTGTATCGCGCAGCCTTTCCCATTGCGTACGCTGTTCAGTTCAGATCATCTGTATTATGTAAAACACTAACGTGAGCGCAAACGACGAAAATAAACAGTTTGACAGGGCGCGAAAAAATACAATACAGTGTTTTCAGCGATACTACTATTTTATAGTCATAGCTGATCGGACTGCCCGTAGACATCGCCTTGTTCTTAAAATTATAAAATAACAGATAATCATCTAATAGTATCTACAATTATATAACAAAATAGAATATAGCTTCGTTAACACATACATCCTATATAGTTTGCATTTATATATACAAATTAATTTATGCATTATTGTTATATACGTACCATGTCCTTGCAGGCATTATTTCTATGAAACATTTACCTTTTAATAACTTTGCCATTGCGAACGTTGCAACCGCTAAATATGGTTATAACAATCAATCCATATATATATATGTATATGTATATATTACAAGCACTAGCCAGTCTAGACCCCGCTTTTGTCATCGCATCGCCCACGCAGACTTTTAGTTTTAAGTCTGTGTCTTGGAGCGTATGTTAACAAATAAATGTATGTTTATATGTATAGCTAAGCGAATATACTTAAAACACAAGGTTACTCATATCTGACTAAATTTAATTTAAAAGTACAATAAATTACTAATGCATTATTTTGTTTTATATATACTTTCATATAGTATGCATAGAACCGTCGCTGATATGCCGTGTCGTGGCTTTGCCTGCTTATAGTGATACACTTAGGCCGCGGACTACAGCTCCGCGAGCCCAGTACCCGATGAGGTTTATCTAATGACTAACAGCATTGAACATCATCTGATAAGTATAGTAAGATGCAAACAGCACAAGTAATTAGGGGCACATTTTATAATCTAGTTGTTGATTATTGAAAAAACATAATAAACTAAAATAACTGATATAGCATTTGTACTCGTAAAAACAATGTCAAAAGTATATCATTGCGTATTTCCTAATCGTAAGCGACGGAATATTCCGAGCGACCCGGCGCCCCGCAGCCGTTACTTTATCTCACGCTATCCGAGGTGTCCGCGGCGCCGCACTCGCTCGCACTCGCCCGCCTTCGCCCGCACTCGCGTGACCCGCCACCTGACCCGGCGCCTGACCCGACACCCAGCATTCCAGTAATAATACGGTAACGTAACGACTCAGGTCGATTCAGTAATGAACTTGTATATACACCCCGTAGCTTTACCTAGATTATCAGCTAGAGTTTAATTCTTCTACTCATGAAGTCCCTACAATTACAAACAAGTGTTGTATTTCCGTTCAGCAATAATTTGCTCTAACATAATACTTTAGTAAATCATCTAATATATACATGTAGTATTTCACACGAATGTATTAGTTTTGTGTCGAGTCGAGTACGCGAGTACGCGAGTACGGCGGTGGGTATCATCCGTGAGGCCTGCCCAACAGCTCGACAGATAACATAATAATAACATTGTTTAGGCTATGCTATGCTATACTATGTTATGGCACAGCATGTATGGCAGATAAGGGGGCTTACTTACAAACTAAAATATTCCTCGTGACGATCGTTCGTCGGTAAAACGTTTATCGTTGTACTGCGGCCGCGAGTCCGGGACACGAAACCATACGGCCCGGTATCTCGTACCGGATATATGATTAATGTTGTTTTATCATAATTGTTGCTATTTATTATATCGCGTTTTATTAAATAAGATAAAACATTCTGTAATGTAAATAGATCTGACATTCTTACGTTTTAACAATAATCGATCAATTTTTTTAACAAAATTCCTATTTGTTTACGAAGGAGGAAAATTCTATATATATATATATATATATATATATATATATATATATATATATATATATATATACATATATATATATATACATATATATATATATATAGAATACCTAGAGACCATTCGTCTTGTGATCTCCGAAACTATTGGACGTAAACACTCAAAATTTAGAAAAGATTGCTTCTGTCATTTAAAGGTCAGCTACGAACGGATTTAACAAAATTCCTTTTCCAAATGGAGTAACGGGTGTGTCATGGCCAGCAAAGCGGGCGGGGAACACCTAGTACTTATTAACTACTAAATATTCTGTCTTCGTGACGACTGGTTACGCGATACTGCGTAGCTCTGTGAAATATTTAATTTTACTCCTGGAGTCACGAGACGAAATCTTTCATCTCAAAGTGACTACAAAATCGTGCTACTGTGTTAATATCCTACAATAATTATGGGCACGCTGTAATGTCTTTATCACCATCATCATCAGTCTATAGCCGTCCACTGAAGGACATAGATCTCCACGTGTGTGTGCGTTCATATGGGGGATATGGGCCATTTCCCATAACGCTGGCCCAATGCGGGTTGGTAGTAGGGATGTTATGTCTTACCGAAATTTAATAAAAAAATTCCCACTGCATACAGCGCTTATAAATAAAAA
The DNA here is from genome assembly GCA_029030555.1 of Ornithoptera alexandrae. Taxonomy (NCBI): domain Eukaryota; kingdom Metazoa; phylum Arthropoda; class Insecta; order Lepidoptera; family Papilionidae; genus Ornithoptera; species Ornithoptera alexandrae. The sequence goes on from JARDVY010000007.1 coordinate 11,009,024, forward strand.
AGCATATTTAGAAATTTTTTTTTATTTGATACAATAACCCCGGTTTTTTGTAATAATATAGTGTTTAATAGTAATATCCTTTAAATGTAGAGGTTCTCGCGAGCTATCGTTGAGGGTTAGTCACGGCAGCTGGTTCAATGTGGCCGCCTACGCAGGTCCCAACCACGCAGGAAATAGGTTCATTTATTATTTCTAATTTAGAGGTGCGAAGGCCATCACACAAATGGCAACATGAAAATATATTACTAGCAAATCTCCAAGCCACCAATTATTCTTCTTCCATTAGTGTTTATACGGTTTTTTTGGTGCTCCCGGTGGCAGTGCGCAGTCTCCTACATATTATTAGGATCTATGTTTTGTTCTGTTAATTTTTTGTCGTTACATGGTATGGGCTTTGTCAGAGTGTTTTCATTATACGTATACACCATATAGTGTTACGTATATTAAACAAATATATAATGTTTTATTAAACATTGCCAGTGTATCATTTTTTTATAATCACTTAGTAGAAGTTTACAACAAAAATGATCAAAGAATGTAAGTTTTGTATACAATTTATGTAATGTAAAACTATTGTTATTATTGGTATGAGTACTTATAAGTTAAATTAGGAGCATATACAAAACACACACAAGGAACTGTTTGAACTTTGGCCATGAGAATACCATTTTCACAGGTTCGTTCCAGGTTAAAAGTAGTTCAGTATTCAGCGGTTCACGTGTCACAATGTCGTCGCGTGGCTGCACCTCGTAAAGCGGCCAATTATTAGAAAAGCGGCATCAAATTAGTCGTAGAATGGAGCTCGGCACATTTCAACATATTAAGGTTACCGAAACACCGCCGGCCCTCTAAACCTCGCTGGTCACGCGACCGCCCGCCGCACGCGCACACCACCATCACCACCACCACCACCATCACCACCACCACCACCACCAACACCGCCGCCGCAACGATGTTAATCACGGAACTTACTGCTTATTTACATAACTATCCGAACATTTGCTAATAACCTTTTCATTCTACAGAAAATCAATTTTTTTAAATAGGTTTCATAATAATATAATATCGTAGTAAAAAAAACTTTTTTTATATCCATAAAAAATTGTATATATACCTTCTAATGGCAGATGAACCATTTTTTTTATCAAAACACGCTCAATTTTGGACCTTGTAAGGATGTCACAAATACTTCCGTATACCCCTCTAAGAACGAAGTCTTTAGGGTAAAACCAGACGGGCTACTTGTAAGGTAAGGCCGAGATACATTTTTACGTGAAATTGTCGTAATTTAAAAAAAAAAACAATGTACGTACAGACATATACACGTACGTACGCAGTAGGAGTGAAACTTTATATTCTTGTTAATTTGTAAGAGAATGAGATGAATACGGAAGCGGACTAAGGCTAAAGCTGGCCCTAGGCAATATTGTATTTACGGACCTATTGTCAGTCACGACACATGCTTTACATTCAGTAGTTTGGTTCTAAGTTTTGGCCTCCAACAAAAACCCTGCGCAGGTGTCTATGTTGCTTAGGCCTTATTCCGCCCCTGGATAAATACACTGTGAAGTAGGTAAATACAGAGAAAAAGAGAGAGAGCGATTGATCGACAATTTTTTATTGGTTGACATAGGAAAGAATGAAAGAAAGAGATTCAGTACGTAGTGTAGTCTTTAAGGGACAAAGTTTAAACTTTTAGATTCAGACGAGTAGGGGTTAACGTTAGTATGAACTTTAAACTCTGCACTCTTTAGCGTTGGTCGGCTGAAGAACTAGTTCTATGTTACGTTTATTAGATCAGTGAACCTGCACTGACCTAATAAACGTTGGTTGTGAATCGTACTCGCTCTGTATACTCTGCTTCTCATAAGTTTACTTCGACTGGTATTTTACTTGCTTTAAAGTAAAGATTACCGATACATGCCATGTAGCCCGTCGCGTGCCGTCCCGCTGTCCCGCTGTCTCCCGGAGCCCGCAGGCTCGCGTGCGGTTCCGTCCAGCCGTCGCGTGCGTCGCGTGCGTGGCGTGCTTGCGTTACGGGCGCGCCGCACGCACTCGCGTGCCGGCCCGCTGCCCCGCCGCACCACCGCACCACTTCCTCAGCCTGCTGCTATATTTACGATCAGTTAAACTGATTACACGAATTGAATCACTACTCCGTAAATACAACTATTGTATTAAAGATATTTTATTTTGGATAACGATAACCTGAAGCGAAATAAACCAAAATCATCAGTCATGATTCGCCAAGAAATATCTACCGTTGAACATTTTCTTCCCCAGAATCTTCACACTGATCGATCTTGCATTATATGCTTTCGGTAGCTTCTGTGACATTCACCGGATCATGCAACCGCCATGCCATATAACAATTTAGCGCATCTTTATAATCCGGACAGCTGGAACACCACGTTTGCCTTATTCTGCGAGCCCGCATCAAGGGAGCAAAGTGTCTCAAGGGCAAGAGACAAATTAAACACTTAATTGAATTCGTTTACGATCCCGTTTGGTTTTCGGGGACAACATTAAACTCGTCGCCGAAAAGTACAGTATAAATGAAGATCAGTTATAAACGTGTTTCCTCTAAAACTTTTGGATCTATGAAGGAAATGATTTCGGCGGCGAGGACTAAATTGCAATATTTCGAATCCGAAATCTATTCACAATGATAGGTAATATTTACAAATATTTTCTGCAGGGTGTAACAGTGTATGGCGTCATGCCATGCTTCTAAAATTCCGTACTAGTCTCTTTATAGTTTTTCTTTAAGCTATTTAAACATTATCGCTTCTCACCCATCGTCTTCTTCTTCTTATTCATGTGCAGCTTAAATGTGTGTCAATTTGTCGCCGACAGCTTATTGCTTTTTTGCGTAACAGTGCCACCCAATGGAGTTGGCACGGAATTCAAACAGTCCATATGCACTGACACCGTGCATGCAATTATCATTGTTAAATTAAATTTCCAATTCAATTAAAATTGATAATAATTAAGGAATTTTAATGTAACTAGAACAGCAGTCAATTCTGTTGACAGCTGGACTTTTACTAGTATAGTTATGCTATATAAAAAAAGCGCTTTTCACGTGATACAATTAGCGTAATTACGGAACTAATAAAGAGACGTCTAAGCATTACATTTCATCTCGGTTCTTTAAACTACTTTGGAACAATTGTTTTATTTTCTATTTATTTGATATCTTTAGTTTCTACTGTCGCTATGATAACTTAGTAAGGGGATATGTGGAAATGTAACTTCGTAAGTCGCAAGTAAATACCCACGGGCCCCGAAATGTTGCCGGCCACGCGGATAAGGATGCCGTGCGTCACGCGAGCCGCTGATGCTGCACACGCGAACATTTAACGATGCTGACACCCGAACGCCAAGTTGTTACAACCTAGACGTTTGCACACTTTATCGTCTAGTTCAATTGTTAAATTTAACGTAAACCAGTGCGATCATGTATCAGCACACAGGAATAGTAAACGAATCATCATTAGTTCGCCGCTACGTTGAGCAATCTCCTCCAAGTTATTCAAATGATATTTGACCTGCTGAATTCTCTATCTTGCATAAGTTGAGTAATTGTGTAGGTCATTGTTTACGTCATTGTATCGCAATTATTCAAAATGAAAGCTGTTGTGTATTAAACAGCTTCTCTTACAAAGAGTCAAAACCATCCACCACGCTGGCCAAGTGCGGGTTGGCGAATATCACACGCTTATAAAACCAGTTGTTATTAAAACATGTCGTTTGTACACTATGTTTTCCTATCATAAACATAAGTTTAATGGTTATCGAGTTAGGGCCTCTTGGAGGTGTGAATTAACTCCTCCATGGAGGCTCCAAACGAAAGCTGAACAAAGTCCTTGAACGTACAACGATGATAAAATATGCAAGTAAGATTTATTTTAACAAAAAAATTAAAGGCGTGAAACCTTGTACAGTTACTAGAAGTCCCGTTAAGATTTACCAAGAACGGCAGACCACCCGTGATGATGTTAACACGATTTATTTCTGCAGGGTGTTTACTTTAACATTGACTCGGCTGTTTTTGCCACTGTCTTTCAGAATAGGTGACCGTTCATTGACATTTTAGCGGAAATGATATCAATACTAGTCATGATTTTTAAAGTGAAACTTTTGTTTGAGGCGGCGTGAAATGGTTGTATGAAACGACAAATTGTAACGAAAAAGAGACAAATGTTAATTAATGTATATGTAGGTTTTAGGCTGCGGAGAATGAAATAAATCGCGTTGCTATATAGTTTCTCTATCGTTCGTCTCCTCTTCGTGGTATGGTCTGCAGCACGGCAGTTAATCTGCTGACGCACACGCTCTGCACACCGTGGAGTCTAGGCTCCGTGCTGCTTACTACACTTTGAATATACCTAGACATAATATATATGAAGGGGGATAGTAACGTTGAAATTCTCCAGCAAAATTATGTTTTTACTCTTCTCTTTCGTTCTTTTCTACATAAATAAATAATATATGCTATGTAGAATAAATGAATTGTCCACTAATCGCTCTCTCTTTACCACCTCTGTGATTGGGACGAGTAAAATTGTTTTTCCGAAAAACAAGACCAAAACCAAATGTGCAAGACTAAATAAGCAAGACCCAGACTAGATGTATTTAAGCAAGACCGAATAAACAAGACAAACCCCAATATTAAGATTATCCAAGTCTTCATCTTGTTCTTACTTTGCTCGTCCCTATCCGTGATATATTCATCTCAATTTTTTACAAATAAACGCGAACAATGAATTCACCATTGTTTAAAACTTTTATTCTTTTTTCTCCTTAACCGCGTTGGCAAAAGTACGATGCTTGTGGAAGCTGCCGTACAGTCCGAGCCGCCTCTGGTACCTGTGCAGTGCAATGTAACTAACAGCAGTTCTTTTGTTGCAGGTGAGCTCTCGACGGTTCTGGGTGACTTCGCAACGGTACCGTTCCTTTGTCGGCTTCCATCTCTTAAATCGACTTCATTTAAACAAAAATATCAGTTAAAAGTTTTTTTTTCGGTCACGTGCGCAACACCGGAAAATTATAAAGTGAAGTAAGAGTTTGTGAAGATGCTCAACGTTCGAGAGTAAAAAAATACTTGTTTTGTTGTGAAAATTTTTAAAGTGGGAAGTGATTTTGTAATTATTTATAGGTGTTTACATAAACGGTAAAGTTTTAATAAGTGTTTTGTGGTTTATATTCCGGCACCGTTTCAAAAAGTCACTTTAATTTTGGGGTGGCTAGAAAGAAGGAAACCCGTAGCATCCGGCTTAGTGGCTAGCGGAATATTTTCAATATCCCGAAACTTAACCCTGTTGGATTACAAAAGAATTTGGTAAATACTAGTAAAGCTTCGGGATCGTATGATTACACTCGATTGTCTCTAGCGCCTGCCCTCTGATTCTATGTGGATGACTCAGAGCTCCATGTTGTATTTAACTAACCTCCTCGTGTCGTGCGATAATGTCCTTGGTTACATAAAACAAAGCTATTGATGTTGAGCGTATTTCCCCATATCTCGCTGCGGTGTAATGACTCAACAATTTGCCAGCTTTTCCCACCACGGCAAATTTGCATTGGCCACTTGTCAAGACGAGGAAGCAAGGACTGTTTTAACGAAGCAAATAATTATGAAATATTCGCGACTGTCCTCACTACATTTGAAAGGAATCTGATGCAATTATGCACAAACGGTAAGTAAAATATTAAAATCTTTGCTTTTATTATTAGTATTGAAATGATTTAATTTTTACCTCGTATGTAAGAAATCAATATATTTCTAAGGTATTTCCTAAAAATATATCAAAGTTCATTAAAATAGATTTAGCAATTTGGTCGTGAAAAGACGTCGTGTATGCATTTCATGAAATAAAATAGTATTAGCGTTTAAATCAGCAGGTAGAAGGCAATTTGCCTTGTAGTGTCGGGCTATAAGATTAGAAGAATGTACTTAGGTAAGCCCTGCCTGTATACTAAGGTAAGGCGACTAAGACGTTTTGTGGGCTTTGAAGGTGGGGACCCTCATTGTCCACTAAGGGAGCCCGGGATGAACGACAAGTACGAGGTGGTCTAGTGCTTGTCCTACTAAAGCAAGGACGCCGAGAAGAGCCACAGCCGTCCCTGGGACGTGCTCTAGGCATAGTGCCGAGAAGCACTGGAGCGTTCTGTAGGAGATCTTAGAGCCTCCCGTGACGCACTGAAGATGACCACCGAGGGGGTTTAGTAGGTAAAAATCCCAGATAATTTTGTCTTCCTGCCGAACCAGGGTTTTTTTTTAGATCTTATTGCCGGGAATAAGAAATAGGCGGAAGGCAATTCAAATAGTAAAACTGCATCTATGTTCATGGACAGCTGTGTTGTTTTATTTCGAAGGGAGCTGTAACTAATGAAATTAAAAGACTATCATGATATACTCCTTGAAGTAATGAGTGCAATATGGGTTACGTATCTTAAACAGCGCCTTGTTCTCATGGCGAGAATACCAACCAATGTGCCATCTAAACCTAATCCATCTTCTTAAAAATACTTAATTTGTTATTGCTCGGCTGCAATTGACGGTTTATGACAACAGAGTCCGTTGAGTCTATTGCAACCGACAAACAGTATTATTCAAACGTTACTGTGTTCCGGTTTTAAAGGGCGCAGTAGTTGGTGTAATTACTGGGGTAATGAGAGAACAACTTATGTCTCAAAGTGATGAGCGCAACGTCGTACTGTGTATAGTTTCTTAACCGGCACATACACATATCAGGTGAATGTCCCGCCCGACTCATCGCTTCGTCAAATACGAAAAATATTTACACCACACGATATTGTAACGAGCAATTCGAAATATAAGTTTGTATAATGTACTAAGCTTACGTAAAGTACTAACGGATTATAATCTTGTCTTCTTCTTAAAGCGTCTCTTTTTAACTATCAAAAATATTTTGATCACTAAATATTGTACGAATGAATGTTCACATAAAACTCGCCCTGCTTGTCGCTCCGCTACCCGCAGCGCACAGTGTTACGCACGGTACGTATCTACTGTACCCTGTTACGTCACGGCCACGCTCTTGTGGCATTTCGCGTCCACTGAACAGAAGATGCTATTCCCCGAACCGGTCCGCCGAAGGTCACCAGCTCACAAACATCACAGCGTCGAGCCGGTTTTTTAACATAACAACGCTACCATACTGAAGTTTCTAATTTATTCAAATTTAATACCAACGAAAATATACACTCGTGTATTATAAAAACTGCATGTTTTTTATCGAGTTGAATTTATCGTACGGGTGTTACTCATCTTAGTAGGTTTCATGTTTAACGATTTTTTACATGTTTAGGTAAAGAGTTTGAGTCCTGATAAGTTCCGCTCGTTAGCTCAAACAAACGAGTGTAAGGCCTCTCGACAAGTATTCTTTCAGATCTGGCATTTGCTGATTGTGTGCTATTTGCAATGCAGTTGTATCTCTCGAACTTTATACAGTACGAGATGGAAACGAATTCATTGTCACTGATATGTTCAAATGTTCCTTGAAAATAATTATGTCGCTTACTCCGTTGTTGTATTTTGCTGACAATAGATATCCTTTATGCTTCAAGGCCATCTAACATCGTTAAAGCTGCAGTTAATTAGTGCCCTTCTTCTTTAACAGTCCATTTAAGTCCCCACTGTTTGGGTGCAGGTCTACCTTCTGTATGAGGGCGATAGGTCATAGTCACCACGTGGACCCAATGCGAATTGGTGACTTCACATACACCTAAGAATAAATTCTAATTCATGTGCAGGTTTTCTTACGATGTTATCCTTCGCCGTTTGTATTCTGCTGTTGTTACTAAAGTTCACAAATGTACATAACTTAAATAATAAAGTCATCGGTACATGCCGAGATTCGAACCCGCGACCATCGGAATGAAGACTGCACGCTCTAACCATTAGGCCAGCGAGCTACATCAGTGCTCGCCAATTAGTGCCCGAAATTATAATATAAAAATCTTACTACGACTGAATCCCAAGTATGATTGAATCACATTGCTGTTCTTACGAAACGTACCGATGGTGTGTCTCCGGGATCAGCATCGCCGATATAGGAACAGCATGTCACTTCATTAGACGGACGTCATACACGTCTTGCGTTACGGCTAGTAACAATAAATATGCCATTATATAAACAATATTTTAATTTAATGATTAATTAATTAAACGATGAGAGAAAACTTATTGGTGACGACAACCAGAAGGAGTACCATTCGGATGTTGTATGCAACATTGTTAGCAGCGACTGCACGACGTACACGTTACACACACACGCAAGTAAATACGCGGAATCCGTACGACTGGGTACAGGTAAAGGGCGCTGGTGGCACCGGCACCGATCGGCCGACACCAGCCTGACTAGTTTTTGCCGAACGATTATTTAGCAACGGCATCTTCGCCTTACTGGTTCAGACCAAAAGTTATTTCTCTAGAACTCGAACACATTAAAGCTTTTAAAGTAATATCCGATAAGGTGAAGTGAATTATTTACCAGAGCAACATCTGCCTTTATTCGTGTCTAAGTTTAGTTGTAATATGTGAATAATGACTTTTATATGTCTCAAATTTTTAAAAGATTTGATCTTTACCGTAATATGGTAACCATTTTTTTTATGAATTCAAAATAAGGATTGTGCATAATTAGTGAAAATACAAATGGATTTCTCTCTTTCTGCGTATAAGTCTATATTATACTGTAGGCGCAAACAAAAGGACCGGAAGTAGTAAATTAAACGAATAATTGTTTTCTAAACAATAAAAATAATTTATCTTAATAAAAACTGATACTACAAGTATGGTTATACTCATGAGAATGATTAATATTAAGCTTCAAGCCAGATTCAGATCACCCTTTCCACCTCTAGGGCGTGTTGCCAACGCAAAATATCTGCACGTCCTGTGCTAACGCGAAACGTGTTCCATAAAACTAGTTCCTTTTGTGACCCGGCTCCGAGTGAACGCGTTCTGTTTGAAAACCGGTCGCGGGTTCGAAACGCGATCTGGTTTGGAGCGCGTTATCGACCAAATGGTCGTTGCGAGTCGAGCACCTCTCACCTTTCACGGGGATTCAGGGTCAAATTTTGCGTACGGCCCGCTGTAATGAATAGTTATGAATATATTCTAACTAAAACAAAAATACACCGGTATCTATTAATGAAGAGTATTCTTTATGATGCTTGTTGCTTCAGTTCAGTTGCCTTTCGAACAAAGGAATATTTTACCAATCATATCTGCATCGTTCGTGTTAATCTGTTTTTATTGAATTAAAATACATTAATCTGATAACATTCTATTGACTACTTTTCAACATGGTTTATGTATACGTTTACAATACTCACCACTTTTGGCGTGCTGTAAGAGGAGTCACAGGAAAAGTTAGTGCCATTTGCCTTGAAGCGAAATTTAACGAAACTATGAAGAGCTCGTATTTCTGCGACCAAACAGCAGTGTACACACATTACTGTGATCCTTTTAAGGGGCATTGTAGCTAGTGAAATTATTGTTGGTAATTAGACTCAACATCTTATGTATTAAAGCGATGAGCACAATGTGGTGGGATGAAGTGTATATCATCCCAACTAGCACGACGTTGTTATGGGTAGGCGTATTCCTTCCACCAGGAGAATGTCTCGCCCGTTTGTTCGCTTCGTCGATTAAAAAATGATGAATTTATGGTGGAAATACTTAATTTTCTGTAATACTCGCTGCAACTGCAACACGGATTGGATACCTTGAGATGTCAACAATTGAATTGGTTGGAAGCGCGGGCGCATTGCTCTCCCAGCGCCGGCGTGACGAAACAAAGGTGTTGCGAGCTCACCCCCTGCACCGGTCGTTGCTTCACATCTCTGGGAAAGTGTTAATGCGCTCCGAGTGTGGGAACATTCCCACGGGGCAAGCTCGCGGTCTCGCCTCCGGACTTTTTGCTTCAGGAAATCACACCCGTGAACCAGCTGAATGATAGATGGCTCCACTCATGTCTCATGTACGGAGCTTACGATGTTACGTATTTATCGAAGCGATTTTCGTATTATCATTACATAGTTAAATACTAGGATCTTTGGAATAAGAACTAATAAAAAAAATATTGAATCTATCAACTACATAGATACGATTGCAAAATAAATCATCCTAAACCAAGTGTGATTTTTTTTTATTTCATTAAGAGAGACGAGCACGACGTTCACCTAATGATAAGTGATACGCCTGCCCATAATTACGTCGAACTAGTTAGAATGGTATACACTGCACCACATTGTGCTCGACGTCTTGAGACATAAGATGCTGAGTCTCGTTACTGTCTGTCGGCTGCAATAGGCGCTGCGTTGGTACCTACCTAGACGGTGTGCAGCAACAGAGACACTACCACCATACATAAATATCTGAATTTTATTCCCAACTTGTTTAACGATTGCAGACGTTGGAAAAGTTCCTACCCATCCGTTAGTATCTAGTGACTAATGCGGTATGTCCCATATCCTTGTAAAAAGTCTTATTAGTTTTAATTTAGGTACTACCGTCATACGTGAAAACATCCGCCGGCAAGTTCACCGCTTCATACGACGAAAACGGATTTTTTTCTCTTCCATCTCTATCTTATTTAAATATTTTGAAAGATTATAAGATAGCCATCGGGGCGGATATTACTTGGAATATAAAGTAACCGCTGTAGAAATAATACCTTTGAAACGTATTGCATACAAAAAAATATCCGTTTGGTAATAAATAATTGCAGGTATGAATCAAACATCGCTCTTCCGTGTCCTGCGAGATAGATTCGTAGCGGCGATAGCGGGCGGGTCGGACGGTCACCGTCCGCCGTCCGCCATCCGCCGCTATCACTAATTATGCCATTGTTCTTCTCGAGGACGATCGTCCGGATCGTTTCGGCGGCTAATTGTAGCAGCGCCCTCTGCCCGTGTTCCGGTCGGCGGCGCATCCGGTCGCCTCCTGGTAACGTAAATAATTACAGCTGGTACATGTCTCATGTGAGTTCAAAACGTCCCCTTACCGGCCTAAGGTATATTTCAATATACGTTAATAAAACAAAGGTAATTAAACTTAACGTTTAATTTCCTTGTGACATTCAGAATGTTTAGATGAGCGTGGTGAGTATTACATACGATCAATCATCATCATCAAAACACCCAAAAATCTCCACGTCGATCGGTCGTTTGTAAGGGTTCATATGGGGGGGATTTGAGCCATTTTCCACCACCCTGGCCTAATACGGGTTGGTGGGAGCTAGAGCCTCGTTGCACGAGGGTGCACCGCGAGCAGGTGTGGTTGGCGTGGGTCCTTGAGTTATTGTGCGGGATCCCTTACACCCTCGATCACTGACGATGTACTATACAATCAATGACCGCGAAATTACTGGAGTACCGAGACTTGGCATCTTGTCTTAGGACGACGAGCACAATGTTGTGCAGTGTATATCATTGTAACTACCGCTACGATGACATCGGCTGTCGTATCACTTACCGTCAAGTAAACGTCTCGCTCTTCTCGACGGTATGTCCAATAAAAAAAAAGAAACTGCAAAGAATTGCAACGCGTGATACATATTCATATGATCGGCGGCTGACGAGCGAGTGGCTCTCTGAATACCAAGGATTCCTTATTCAAACCGTCTCCGAATGTTTTAAGGCTAATAATACTAGATTGGCATATGTTGCCTTTACCGCTGCAATGCCTATTTCTGTCGTCGAATGGTACAGTGCTAACATTTTTTATTCGGTGCAGGTATACAGTTATTGAGCCAATATACTTCCACAAGGCTTTCAATCATCTCGTTTATTTAGCACGAGACGACAGATTCGCTTTTTTCTTAACAACAAGACGATAATAACAATGTACAAATAAAAAAAATTGTAAATTCTTTCTGCTGAGCAATAGAAAAAGCGTACCGGAAGATGTAGTGTTGAAAGGCAGGCGGTCCGATGATCTGGTGAAGGTTGTGGGAAGCAACTGAATGTGGGCAGCGCAGGATCGAACGATGTGAAGATCTTTGGGAGAGGCCTACTCGTATATTCAGCAGTGGATGTCTAACGGCTGATAATAACGATGATGGTGGTGAATAGAAAAAGTCCAAAAAAAAATTATGCTCAGATTAAACTGAACAAAAGGTAACTCTAAGGGACCTCTGGTTCCTTGTGCCGGTAAATTAATATATATACATTAGGCGCGATCAAGAACTGGTGCGTACCCTCGCCTGCTAGAGTAGCTGTTAATATATTCGTGTAAAATGGAATCGACACGGAAAATTTGTAAATGGACGTGTCGTATGCAAATGAGCACGGAGCGGGCTGTGTGTCGTGTTTATCTAACGGCACGGCGTGCTGTGCGCGAGCACAGGCCGCACGGATGGCACAGACGCCACAGACGGCACGGGTGGCACAGCTCGCCGGCCCGCGCTCTTACGCAACTCTGACGTAATCCTCGCCGGCAGCTTCTTTCTAACACCTGACGCTGCTGTTGCTGATCTCAAAGGCCGCTGGCTAGTCGCCAGGCGGACCTCTATGTGGACCCTATATGTATAACGCGAACGTTATTAGTCACGGCATATCCTATCAGTCTAAAGAGGAGAAACTTCTTAACATATTAAACATATTTTCCATGTAGATTACCATTTTATCTTTTTCCTAATTCTTCATTACTAATTAAACAAAACTGGTTATCCGCATATCTTGATATTATATAGATAATATATAAAAATATAGGGGATATCCATATGTTCATTGACTCATCACTAGATCTCCGAAACTATTAGACGTAAACACTCAAAATTTGGTGTGGAAAGAATGGATATTACAATATTCGTGTTACGGCCATCAAAGCGAGCGGGAAACTGCTAATGGTGTCATATAGAACTTTAGTGTATTACCAAAACCATTAATTGGGGAAACAATCTATGAATCTTGTACTATAATTAGGATAGGATGGATATATCAGTTGCCAATGTTCTCATATCCTTAAGAAGGAAGAGACAACAGTTAACACAGCACAGCAGCGACGTAATCCATAAAATGTTACTACGACATAAAACATAAAATGGCGACGATAATAACAAAGTATCCGCAGCTCGCATACACATAATATAAGATGAATTAGTAAGAAACCTTCCCTCCCTCCGAGTGCATGTTTTTTTAATTATATAAACAAGCGTTTAATTACTTAATGGTAAGCGGGCGATACGTATTCTTAAATAGTGAAGTGCCCTTTATTATTCGAGACGATCGAGACGTTCACCTGACGGTAAGCGACACACCTTCCAGTAACAACGTGGTGCTGGTTAGGATGAACCACCTCCAGGTATAAGATGTTGAGTCTCGTTAGCCCAGTAATTTCACTAGATACATCACCCTTGAAACGGCAACACACTAATGTTTGCACACTATTCTTTGGCAGTATATAAAGGCGCTGCGTTGGTACCTACCTAGAGGGTCTCCGACCACAGAGAACTACAAGTAGGAAGTAGTCTATTCAGTCTTCTCTTAAAAATTGCCACATCACAACTGGACGGAGACACTGACACTGGCGGACGCTTTCCTTCAGAACAGTTCGTGCGGTGCCTTAAATGACAGCTTAGGTACCAGGGTACGGGCGCGATGTGAAGTCGCGCGTTACACGGCGCCACGTGAATGTGCGGCATGTCGCTGCCCGGTCGCCGTTCGATCGCAATACGATCGCCGCTCGCGTTACGTAAGCGTGCGTGTACGTGTACTCGCGTCGGAGATCGGGCGCTATTTCTATAACGGGTGGTCACGCTCATGAATCATTAACGTGAGAAAGCATGCACCGTGTTTATAATGGCTGAGTGGTCACGACGCGTCACCAGCATCGCCAAGCTAGCCTCGCTCAAGCTGTCGTAGCAACTGGATCTTATCTAAATATTGTAATCTCCACGTATCTAACTAAACATTGTTTTCTCATATTCATCTTTACTGTTAGGTCTCTGTTGCCGGATACCATCTTCTTGGATCCCGCCGCAGCGCCTATTTCTGCGCCAAACAACATTACTGTGTTCCGGTTCGAAAGGCGCTATAGCCAGTGAAAAAAAGAAGAAAAAGCACAATGTGGTGCAGTGCATACAATCTTAACTCGCGTCACATTGTTATGTGCAGGCCTATCACTTACAGTCTAGCTCGTAAGAATATATCTTAAGCAAGTCCTGCCAGTCGTTGAAGGTGCCTTCAGTGTGAAAATCCTCATCGCTTTATGAGCAAACCCTAGGACAATTGCAAATGTGTGATGATCTTTGCCGTAACTCAGCGACTGTATTAGTAAGGATTTGCCTCTTTCTTTTGACGTGCTGAGGGAAACCACCAAAAGGCTTTAAGAAGAATGGAATTCCTACAACCCTGATTTACTCTCAGAAGTAAGGCTATGTTTAGAAGATTTTTTTATTCTTCGAAGCGATGAGACAAACTGGTTCACCTGATGGTAAGTAATAGGCTCACCTATAACAACGTGACGCTAGTTTGAATAGTATACATAGGACCACATTGTGCTCGTTGCTTTCAGACATAAGACGTTATGGTTCATTACTTCAGTAATTACACTAGCTACAGCTCCCTTCACACCGGAACACGTTAATGTTTTCACTGTTGTTTGACACCTACCTGGACGGTCTCCGGCGACATACAAATACCACCAGTATTTTCTAACATTTCTTTCCCCCTAATAAACCATAATAGTGAATTTAATAATTATCTCATTTGACTAAAACGTCATTTGTAATGTTACTGCTACCTATCGATTAACAGTCGGAACACTGAGGATACTCGTACACTATGTTGGCACATATACGTAATTAAGTAAGTGTGATGGTATATCCTGATAAGTTAACGGTCGAAATTAACGATCGGACTTTCCTGTGGTTATTAGGGATAACTGACCAATACTCTGCCTGCGCGTTACTTAATGTAATTTCCTGTTATCGCAGCTTACGAAAACAATGATTCAAATCCAGATAGTCTTGGTTAGTTTCTTCAGAAAAGTTATAATTCTTTTGATATGTTATCAGTTCTTTCCCTCCGACCTGACAAATGTGTGTAATCATGTTAGTTATCGAGTGGCAGAGTTATCATGTCTAATATTAGCGTTAATATTCTATCTATTTTTTATTAAATGATGCGACGAGAGGAGGGAAACGTCCACCTGATAGTAAGACACACGCCTGCATACACCAACGTGGCGCTAAGTAATGGTATACACAGCACCACATTGTGCTCATCGCCGAAACATAGAGTAAGTCTTCAAAAACCGGAACACCGGAATACTTGCAAACTACTGTTTGGCGACAGAAATAGGAGCTGCGCTGGGACACATCCTTTCTTTCGTGGGTAAATCCTATATTGGATACCCTTCTGCTGTGGAAACCGAAGAATTATTTTAAACTCTAATCGGGTAGAACGGTGTTATACGCAACGCTTTCAGCCAGGACTACGGGCACGCTATCGCACACCCCTGGTTCTGACAGCGAGTGGCCTTCATGAAGCCACAACACATGTGGAGCTGGAGTTCTTTATCTCTTTTACATACTATTAACACACGATAGCGACGGTGATACGTACGGTGAGACGGGCTAGTTCTACTGTTGCTCTAACAAGGTTAGTTCCTTCTCTGCCGAAACATTCTGCCGCCGCGTCGGTCTGCACCAGCCACACATAGATCGATACGCGCTATCGCGATAATATATCGAAATCGCTCCACATTAAGGTCCATGACATCAGCAGCCGCCCGATACCGCCGATAAGCGCCGACGCTCCGCTGCATTGACGCAAGTGTCGTTTATCTTATCGCGATCGATATTTTTAGTAAAGTGGAGCGCATCACGCGGCGCGCGGCGCACGCGCTTCACTAGCGACTAATTCACGCTAATCCTATCCTCGTCGCACGGATTACACATACACATCCATCTAATCATCCCATTTTATTACTCATCTACGTATATATCTACGCAACTGATACAATAACTTTCTGCTAAATTGATTATCTCCTTTGGCACGTTTTACAGACTTTTTGAAAGATACCCTGCTTCTGGGCTATGTAGGATTTCTAGCCACTAAAACCGCCCGCTGGTCTCCTTCAATACGCACCAGTCATCAGAATGCACCGGCGTACTCTCCTTAAGCTCATCTCTTTATGATATATTTAATAAGTAATACCCAATTTATTGTTTTCAACGAAATTATTCCTTTTAAACTTTAGGCTCTCGAATGTCATAACTTTAATATTTTACATGTAATACTAAGTCAAGCTCCGGTCTTTATATCACTTAAATAACTTACTTGCTAACATCACGCTTTTAACCGTTTTTTCTGGGAAAACACACTCACCTATACATGAAGTTAACATGCTTACTAATTATAAGTAATGCGATTGTTTTAATTAACTCTTTATAACGCATAGTTGGACAAAACCGTGTGTAAATTACCGATGAGCTGGTCCGCCCGCTATTTAATTACGTTACCACCACAAGCATCGCCGTCACCGCTGCGATGTCGCCGTACCTATTACCGCCGTACGGACTGTGTAACGTCGAAATGTGATCCAACAACAATTTACATGACATCATGGAGCACTTTTATCTAATTGCGTTGGCCGCTGTGTTTCGACTTTCCGAAAGTGCGCTCAATGTGTGAGGAATAAGTGTGGGAGTGAGAGTGAGAGCGGTGTGTGGAGGCGATCGCGCGCCGGCCACGGTGTTGCCTGGTGTAGCGGTGTAGCGGTGTAGAGGTGTAGCGGTGTAGCGGTGCAGCGGTGCAGCGGTGCAGCGGTGCAGCGGTGCAGCGGTGCAGCGGTACAGCGGTGTGCAGGTCACACGGTTAGCTCCGTATGCCGTACCTCGGCGCGATATCGGCTAAATTGCAATGTTTTTCGCTCCTTACCGCGCGGTGCCGATGAACATGAATAGAGCCGTTCGAATGTAAACATTACGCGTGCGCCCGCCGCTAGATAACGTTATTGAAACTTATTCAGTATTACGAGTACAACGGTTATGAATTACACGATTGTGGTTCGCGTAGCATCTGCTTCTTATACTGCTTTTTATGTTTCATTTTTACTTAATATTTATTTTGTGTAATGCCATTACATCAGTATAAGCGCACATTATTCTTCATATCACAGTATACCATCAACCTTGCAACATTACAATACCATCGACATCTTTTTATTCTTTGAAGATGATTAATTTAATAATACCCTTATATTAAATGCCTATGTTATCCACTTAACAAACAGTTAAATATAGGAATTGAATCAGCAGACAATTAGAGAGCCGTACAATCAACCTAATAAAATTACAGTTAGAAACGTTTAAACTAATAGATATCTGTTAGGCCCACGAGGTGCTTTGTGTACTGTTAAAATTACAATAAGCAAGTATATTTCATTTAAATTATAAGATGATTCACATATTAAGCGCGGAACGTGCGGTTTACGTAACAAATTACAAAGTCATTCTCTACTGATACACAAAAGTAGTTGTTCGTAACGAAGCATTTCGTCAGTTATCATCGCACAGCGTCTCGTAAACAACATCGGCTTCAGATACAGCGGCTCCGTGTTCGCACTCGTCCCTCCGCGCCCCGTCCCGGCAACGTTTCCCCGCTGATAACGGCCGCCTTATCAGCCGCTGCATGCGACACCGCCGTGTCTCCCTCGTCACTCGTCACCCGTAACTCCGCGTCGCTCCCGTGTCAGCTCCGCCAGCAAATACCGCTTAGCCACTCGTAATCGAATTAGGTAATCATATTAAATGGACCTCTTTAAGTTTCTTCAAAACACTAACGTCTCAAACCAGTTGACAGTCCGCAACA
Organism: Ornithoptera alexandrae; assembly: GCA_029030555.1. Lineage (NCBI taxonomy): Eukaryota > Metazoa > Arthropoda > Insecta > Lepidoptera > Papilionidae > Ornithoptera > Ornithoptera alexandrae. The sequence goes on from JARDVY010000007.1 coordinate 11,026,880, forward strand.
TGACTCTTCGTGAAAGTTCCATTTCTCTGATTTAAGCGATAAAAAGACATAATTACACATACTGGGTCTTAGGAGACCGCTTCCGAAAACGAAGACAGATGCTAGTACTAATGATAGTTTCCATGATGGGACGGAAAAAAACTGTTCTGTATAAAAACATCATATTTACTATGTTTAAAATATATTTACGCTCCATCATGTTAGTACAGCTAAAAGAAACGATAGTTTCATAAAAAATACATTACATTACTAAAAAAAGCAGCAATGAAACAAAATCAAAAACAGCTGATGCACGGATCGAGGTACGCGCGGGCGCGCATGCGCGCATGCGGCGGGAACTCGACCTGTGTTTGGATTCAATTTGGACCTTATTCCATTGGGCCACGGAGCATTTAGATTGGAAGGATATGTAACTTCATGTTTAGTGAAGCGATGAACGCAATGTGATACCTCTTAAACTCCTAACTATCGTGAACATGCGTATAACTTACCACCGTACTGCCCGTCTCGTTGTGTTATTCTTAAAGGCTAGTCTTGTCTTCTAATAAGGATTTCGATTATTCGCTTCCCCGAATGAATCCTAATAAATCGAGGGTCGTAAATCATCTTTTTTATCCTCAGCATTATTCTTTTCTCCCGCACTGAATTTTGATGACAACAGACAATTTTGTTATGACGGACACATTTACAAAGTAGTCACCGCAACCTGCTACTTGTCGCCATGCTGCGCGCGATGCGGCCCGCCAGACGTGTGTTACCAATGGAAAGTTCCCTCGCGGTAGTGATAGTACTTATCAGGCACGCGGGACGTCCGTGCGCCGCAGCGCACCGCGCCACCTCACCAAATCACCACCGGAAACTTTACCGAATCCAAATGATTACTGTACATAAACATCCAATCACATGGTGAATCTATTTCCAACATATAGCCTTACATATTAAGCAGCACAGCTACATAACGAGTAAAGTCAGAAAATATAACAAGATTGACATAATATTATATACATTACATACACAATAACATACATATGTATGAACTGGGTGTCATCGACAGGCAAGCTGCTAACTGTTGACTCATCATGTTTTCGACACCTCGTCCAACACCATGAAATAAAGCTGGAGCGATTTTGCAATTACGAGAATTTATTACTTAAACATAGTTTACTGAAAACGTCGGTGCTACAAATATGTGCGACTGCTGCTGTGCTTTTGCTTCAGCCGGCAAACGGTGAGCGGACCTGGTGTAATCACGACGTCATTGGATACGTGTTAAATAAGCACAACCGTACTTTCGTTAAGGGTAAGGGGTCCCGCATAACATCTGCCGGGACCCAAGCCAACCTCACCTGCTCGTGGTGCAGCCTGGTAATCAACAAACGAGGCTTTGGCTCCCACCAACCCGCATTAGGCCAGCGTGGTGGAAAATAGCCTAAATGCACCCGTATGAACTCCTACAAATGTAGATATTTTTAGGGTAGGCCTATGTCCAGCAGTGGTCGTCTATCGAGTGATGGTGATGGTGGTGGTGGTACTTTCCTTCTATCTTTCTAGAATGTTCGCGAGTGAACTGATTCGTTCGATTCTACCGGTGTACACGAGGTACTGCCTTTTTATTATACTGGTATTAAAATTCCTCACTTATCACTCCGTTATCAGCAACACTCCCGGCCGGAAAATATTTGCAGAATTCATGTAAACACTATTACGCAACAAAACAAGTCCGTGGCGGATTGAAGACATATTGTACACATTTACTGTTGCGTATCACGCTCGCGCGGGCGTAGTGTGTGCACACTTACATATAATATTAACTTGAATGATCTTAACGAAGCTGCTAGATACATATTGTGCAACGTACAATTCACCATTTAAGTATAGTTCCCTCACATAATTGGTGTGTTATATTCATAATAAATGGTGATACGGATAATGAAATAATTTACATAAAATATTTTCTCGTAATCAACTTCACAGTTGTATGTGTTATCCAACTATTAGATATAACTGTATGTGGTAACAAAAGTTATCATTCATGGCAAAAATATCTGGTGTATCAGTCGTGATAATGAATCGACCTTCGGCGGCGCACCTGGACAAACAGTCCGGCGCAAGTGCTGTGCTCCTATCAGCGGGCCGAGTGTTTACCGTGCCTAATAAGCAACGTGTACAGTTCCATGGTATCTACTTCCAATCAAATCTCACTGTGCGTCACGATTTATAAAAATGATCATCATCATGAGATGCCCTCTTCAAACTGAAGTTTATCGATCAGATAAGAAAGATGGAGCGATTAATCTCAAGTTCATAATGTATTGCTTTTAACTCTAAACCCGGTCAGACTAGATCTCAAGCATTAACCGCCGAATATACATTAGTAGGTAAACACCATAACATTTAATTAAACAAAATCAATGAATATAAAAAAAACAATTGTTATTATTTACTACCCCGCAGTGCTAATCGGTACACCTTTAAATATTTCATCTTATTAATGTAGATAATGTCCATGAGTACGGCAGTGTATGTACGTCTCTTACATAGTAACTTCTGAATTGTTTAACAAAATTTGGATGCTGAATTTGATATAGATACGAGCTCCATGTCTACACATCTAAATAGTGATAGGGTCTAGAAACTACTAATTCTGATCATGCTCACCGCAGTGCACGTCTCCCAGTGGTACGTCACCCTAGGCCCCACCACGTCAGCCGATAGACATCCACTGCTGGATATAGGCCTCCCGCAAAGATTCCCACATCGATCCAGTAGGCATTCATATGGAGGGATTTGGGCTATTTCCCACTACGCTGGCTGCGGCCCCATGACTTTGTCCAATTCCGGACCGAGTGTCTAAGTATCAAGTGCAACCAGAACTTCTCCACAGAGTTACTCTTCCGATGGAGAGATTGCAGGTTACGGCTATCATTTTTACACAAACTTTGAAGAAGGACAAGGACTGCTTAAGTGATCTAGTATGGGGAACTAATTTATTCTCAATATTTGCATAAAATTCGCTCTCATATGTTATTCCTGATGATTCCTAGGTGTATCGATCAGCCTACATCGCGTCAGATGGTGAGTCTCGGTGTGCTTGTGTACCTCCAGGCCTTTTTTTTACATTGAGGAAATGCCTGCGCATAACTGCCCTCGCGGGGGCTAAGACAGGTTATGTTGAACTTGCACCCACTAAAACCCTCACGTTGTTCCACCTCGTTGCTATATGGCAGAGTCACGGGAACGCTTTCGCACGCATCCGCGACCCTACCAGCGCCGGCTGCTTCATGCAGCTCCATCTCGGGAGGGAGGGAAGAATCCTCCCTTTCCATCTCTGTAAGAGTACGCTGGAACACAGCGCGCCCCCTCCTCGGCCTTTTACTGTCACCTGGGCAACGGATCCCCCCGAATCCGTCACCCAGAGGCCATGGAAGCCAAGAGAGAAACCTCTCTCGACTCCCTGCGGCGGATTCGATATTGGGTTCCGCCGGCATCCGTTATACGGCTGCGGAGGAAAGGAAGAGCGGCGGAACGCAATACCGACACGCCTTTTCCTCCGCGACTCCACCTCGGCTTGAAAAGGCAGTATAAAGCCGCCCTTGCACTCTACCGGCACGCATCCCAGGTGAGCTCACTATAATAGGAGCTCTAACCTGGAGCGGCCGCCTCGGGCCGGCCGGGTTGGTTTCTCTTCGCTTCACCGTGGGTGACCAAGCCACGGCTACTGAGTTCCACCGCCATGGCAAGACGGGAACCTGTTCCGCGCGACCACCGGCCCTGCGCTCGGCGCTATCAGCGCGCCTGCCTTCGGCAAATAGCGCCATGCTAAGCAAACGTGCGTATCTACGCCTCACCTTTACACGCACGTCTATGCCACTTCCGACAACTTTATCTGATTGATTTACTTAATTATTTTGGTTCCTCCAAAACGTGGTTGTGGTTCCTACAAAAATATCACACATATAGACTAAGTATTAGTTTCAACGAACTAATAAAAACGGAGATTTATATAGAATGGAGTCTATTAATACAAATCTGAAAGTCTTTAAACCCTTAGCCGCATCGTTTTGATGTGATATGTTTTCTTTCGTTTTTGACTCACTTTTCATTCGCATTCGTAATTCTCTTTCGCATCGTAGTCCATTCCTTGCACAGTTTCCTGTCTCCATCACAATATTCTCAAAAACTTAAGATTTAACGACGCTTATCCATGCCTTTAATTTTTACATAAAGTTACTACAGTTCATAGATAATGAAAACACTTTCAAATACTCTATTGTGATTTTATCCCAGCATTCATTCCAACTGCAGCGTGGTTTACAAGCACTTTTATAAGTATCTACAGTATTACAATTAAACAATTTCATATAAAAATAATTAATTTCAAGGAAATGGCATAAACAGAAGACCATCAAAATAAACAAGCTGAACGGAGACTAACTGGGTTTAGTGACCGATCTTTTGATAACGCTCAATGGCATGTCTTTGAAGCAGTTTAATGAGCCGGCAAGCCAGCACAATAATTGTAACTCGCGAGGGGACGTACCCCATGTCTAATCTATTTACCGACGTATTGTTTACCGGGAGGAGGATTTGTGTACGTGTATACAAACGTACAAGTAGACAATCGGAAACCGCAAAAACAGCCGTCACTTGCGCGTGAACTGGGTTCACGGGTAATGCTAAATGCGCACTCGCAGAATTTCCTGCAATTCATTTATAGTAATTTATGTTGACAAAAACATTACCACCAAGCAGGCAAACCGCAGTTGGTACGCTCATACTTGTTTTCAGAGGCACACCGTCCTCCGTCCTCCGTCCTCCGTCTTTTGCTCGTCTCCGCTCGTCGGCGAGGGAACTGGAACTGCTTTATCACCTACAAAAACGCTCAACTAGAGAATTAGTTAGCCACGATAGTAATAAACCTATCGTGACCTAGTATTAGAATTTCAATTGCCTATTTAACATAGCGGCTAACGGTTTGCTTTGTAACACGGAGGTCCCTGGTTTGTTTCCAAGGCCGGCCACATGTAGCAGAGCTGGGACGATGGGGTTCCTTTCAATGCATCTGATTATCAGTACGCCGTTTCATATGTTAATGTCGACCTGGAAAACGGTTGTTTGATTCGGTTATATGTTGTTACGTTGGCCACCTCCGATGTCAGCGCTGCATCACTCATCAGTTGGTGGTCTTTTATTTCATTTTAAACGTTTCCTTATCTTTGACGTGACTTATACGTTAGGTAATTAGTATGAGGCGAGGTATAAATAAACCAGTTGTGTTTTTTTTATCTCCGATGTCGTCATCGTTCGGCGGCAGTGTTTATTACTTGCCGTTCTGTTACGCACATACTTGGTCAGCAAGTAAGCTAAATTATAGTGCGCCTCCAGCAATAATGAGATATTGAAGAGGAACGTGTAATAAAAGTGTTCTCGGTGCATTGTGCACGACACTACCGGCGCAAGTGTCCGTACGCTATTCATCAAACGAGTTCGTAGAGCGGTGGTGATGAGGCGCGGGCCGGCGGTGCAAACGGGCCAAGGATGACGCGCCCGGGTCGACCGCGGGTTATTGATCTCGGGGCGCGGATGCTGGGCGCGGGTTGGTACGTCGCAGCTCCCACCGACCCAGCTCCCCGCTGCACCCTCGTAGTCTGCGGCGTGGCTCGATGCGGCAATTTGTGCATGCATCAAATTGAAGAAATCGCTACGAATGAAGGCTCTGCAGATACTTTATAACTTTATTTAGTTTGTACATGGTGGATCTACAGTTTTTTTAAATCGACAAAGTCAATACTTGAACACGATACTTTTCGATGTTAAGTGGTGACGTGATCTGTGGTGGTAAAGTGCACTAACCTAGTAACAGCCTATTTACTCTTTTCTTGAAGACATCCCACGTCTTATTTGGACGGGAACACCGGCACCGGCAATTTCTTCCACTCCTTTGCTGTTTTCATGAAGAACGAGGAGTTGAAACTCTTTGTTCGCAAACAGCACGATGTCCCCAAGATTCTTATCTTGGGGGCATTCTCTGCTTGCTAACACGATATATAAATAAAAACGCAATTATGCAAACATATTATAACAAGAAATATATAAAATAAAACTGCGTGTTTACTGATTACGCGAGTGCGTGTAACGATGACCATATGTTTCATGGCTCTGCATACTGCTTATGGAACATAAACTAACTTTAACTGTTCAACACTAACTCTGCGCCGGTTCTCAATCGCTAACCAGGTTTTAACTAATTTAAATCGACTTAGGTCCTTAGCAGTTATGATCCACTCCGTTCCGAGTCGATCCGAATTAATCACGGTATCAGTTAAGATTAAATTGTAATTGTGTAAACTAAGAGTCCCGAACCCGAATTTCGTTACGAAAATACCAGTGTCACACAATCTAATCTGATAACGCAGCTGGTGCACATGGCGCGGATTCACTGCCTCACATACCAGACACAGTTTCACATTAGCTCCTACGTGCTGCTGCCTGTACCATCCTAACATTTTTTTAGTTTTCGTTTTTCGTAAGGTTGTTTGTTTCGAAAAAAAGCTCTATTTTTTTTTATCGAATTCTGGGTTATGTGGAGATTTTTCCCCGCTAAAATCCATCCGGGGTTATCTTCAGCATTTGGGAAGGTCATGTGATATCCGCAACACAACTGAAGTCTCTAACGCTATACTAGTACGAATATAGCCCATCCCGGGATCTGTTTTCTGCGGTCTCCAACACCCTCACGAGTACTGCCTCAATGGCGGGAGACCACGTGTATCCATTGTCATCGTCAGGTCGTTTAAAAGGCGATGAAAACCTGACTTGACCGCTATCGAATACCATCCTAACGTAACCTAACATAACCAGCGTCTCGCTCAACTCCTTTCTTCGCCGAATGTCAAAAGGTAAGGGGATATGTTGAAAGTACAGCAATGCTGCTGTCGCGATCTACGTTCAAGTTAAGGTACAGCTAGCTAGTAAGTCGAATTATGCTTACCACTATCCACACTATGCTTGTGTGGATTCATACGACAAACTTCCGTATTGCAATGGAGGTGTCGTAGTCTCAGCATACGGAGGCAATTGAAAGTTAAATGTGTTGTTGTCGTTTACTACGACGTCACATTACGCAAAGAGGTTTCTCAAAGTGCGCTGCGGGTCGCCGGGCGCGGGGCGCGCGGCTGCGGGGCGCGGGGCTGCAGCCTGACCTCCCCTAACGAGTTGGGCCGCGGGGACCGGTTCGTGGGCCTGCTGCCGGCTCGCTGCGCCGCCGTGAGCGATCTGTGCAGTGTACGCGATGTGAGCACACCGCGTACACACAAAAATTATGTATATATATTTTTATCGTATAAAGCGAAGGCATGAGCGAGACGTTCACCAGATGGTGAGTGATACGCATGCCTATAACAACATTACACTGGTTACGATTATATACACAGCACCGTTTTGTGCTCGTCGCATTGACACGTGAGATGTTAAGCTCGATACTCCTGCACGGTACTTAGCGACTTAAGGTCCTCCCTTCGAAACAGTCGCAAAACCGGACTCCCTCCATCCCTTAGCGATGAGAGAAAAAGAGAATATCATAAAAGCGAGAGAAAAAGGGAAGAATGTCAGCCTGTATTGAGTGAAAGCGCACGCGGGGATGGAGGGGAACGAGAGGGAGGACCAACTGGCCAAGCAAGCGGCCCTGAAGAGCAAAAGAAGACTAGAGTACTAGGAATGCCTCGTTTCATTTGTCAAGCGACAGCTCAGGCTGAGGACGCTTGAAGAATGGAACAGGAGGTATGTGGAAGGTACGACGGCTTCAACAACGCGGGTCTCTTTCCGAAACGTGGCATCGGCCTATCGGATACTGCGCCGACTGGAGCTGAATACGGTCTTGGCCCAAATGTTCACGGGGCACGGGGGATTCTCTGTGTACCTGCACAGGTTTAAACTCAAGGAGAGTCCCTCGTGCCTTTGTGACCCTGCGGTGGACCAGACCGTAGTGCACGTTGTTACCTCCTGTCCCTTGTATGGGAGAGAGCGAGCTGACTGCGAAATGAAGTTGCAAAAGAGAATAGAGAGAGAAATCATTGCCTCTCTGATCAGTGAAGACGAAAGTATTAAAATATTTCTGGAATTTAATAAGAAAGTCATAGCAGAAATAATAAAAAAAATAATCAAATAAATAAGATAAACTAATCACAAAAATAAAAATAACGGAAAAAAGAATCAAAATTGTTAAAACAAAGTATATTATAGCGAAGATGTAAAAAATGAAAAATTGTAGAATTGAGAATAAAATGACTTTTCATGGTGACTTTTCATCTATTCCAGGGAACCGCAAAGAAAACGACAAGTGACGGACTTTACTTAGGAGAGAAGAATGAAAGAAGGAAATAGAATGTAGAACGAAAAAGAAAAGAAGTTTGAAAGAAGAACAGAGTATGTAAGATGAAAAGAATGATAGATGAGAATGTAGAAAATATAATTAAACTGAAACTGTGATGGAAATTGAACTGCAAATAAAGGCACCTCACACACCACATGCAGAGGAACGATTTAAAAAAATAAAAAGCTCGTTTACTCCGGTAATTTGACTATAGTTTGCACACTACTGTTTGGCGGTAGGAATAGGAATAGGAATTGCGGTGGTACCTACCTAGACGGTCTCTGGCAAAGAGATTAATTACCAGTACAAAGCAATTCATGAAAATCTAAAGTTCAGCCCTTACAAATTCTTGTGTTCTCTGTTGCCGCAGACTTGGTAGGTAGGTACTGTTGCAGCCGACAAACAGCAGCGTGGAAATATTACCGAGTCCCGGCTTTAAGGGAGTTGTGGCTAGTGTAATTACAGAGCTAGCGAGACGACGTCTTGTCTCAAGGCGAGCACAATGTTGTGCAGTGTATATCATGCAAGTAAGCGCACGTTATAAGCAGGCGTATCACTTATCTAGAGATGGAAGTGTCGCTCGTCCCGTCGCGTCATCGACAAAATAATAGAAAAAACACAAATGCGCGTTAAACTTATTGCAATTCTCTTTGTTAACGACGTTTGCTTGTCGTGTGGCGAGCGAATGCCCGCGCACCGGCCCGCGCACCGGCCTGCCCTCCCAAACCCCACTTAAATGTTAACAAGTGGTATTTAAGCACGACGCTTAGCGTTTCTACCGGGAACTCGATCCACAGATTCCGACCGCGCTGTAATCAACTATGTGAAACTTGCTGAACCCCGCACTTTATCATTACTTTATCATCCGCATATAATGTCATCAGCATATAGAAACCTTTTCTATTAAATATATGTATCATTTTTATATATGCGTACCATCTTATGTAGTATATGTATCGCTAGTTGCATTACATTATCTCCATCTATACTGGGTGTTAGGAGACCGCTTCCTATAACGAAGACAGACTATGATAGTGCTAATGACACCTTTCATGATGGAACGGAAAAAATTGATCCTGATTAAAAAAAAAATCATATTTTTAAAACGTTTTATTATCATTATTTACGCTCCATCATGTTAGTACAGTTAAATGAATCGATAGTTTCATAAAAAATACATTACATTACTAAAAAAAACAGCAATGAAACATAAAATCTGGTAATTTCTATCTGGTACATTTAGTGTAGGAGATTGGACGAGAGCTCGATTGGGTAGGTCATAAATAAAAGATTTTTTTCTGTTACACGAAGCGAGGAAACGAACAACACGTTCACCTGATGATAAGTGATATGCTTGCCCATAAAATTGTGCCGCTGTTTAGGATATTATACACTGTACCACATGGCGCTTGCCGCCTTGACACTTACGATGTAAGTTCCGTTACGGGAATAATTTTACTAGCTACAGCGCCCTTCAAACCGGAACACCGTGATGTTTGCGCAGTACTGTTTATCAACTGCAATAGGCGCTGCGGTAATACCTGCCTAAACCGTCTCCGGCAATAGAGACCGACGACCAGTACATATAGATAGTCTAGATATATTTACTTTAACTATGTAACCTAATTATGGAAATACTTGAAGTAAGTAGTAACCAACCTAATTATTACATTGTACTACCCATTTCTTTGAGAAAGTAGAAGTAACCAAATAGGAGACCCGCATCATCCTGTCCGATAAGGAATTAAAATACAGGACTGTTGTGACCTGTTCGCTGGTGCCGGTAGGCTGGCTACTCATGCACCGCAAGTAGAACTATATATGTAAAAACTTGAAGGAAGTATGTGGTGTAGTTAATATGTCTCGACGCCAACAGACCTATAGATCACGGTTTTTACCATTTACCTTTGCAGGATCGGAGCTGGTCTCTGATTACTGTTAGATTCCGAATTGGAGCACATGTGAAGACTCAATACAATGATAAGCAACATTAACACACATAATACACAGTATACACAGTATACTCGTAATAAGTCCAAAACCATCAGGATTAAATACTATCAGTTAAAAAGAATAGCTGAGCATCGAATTGGTTTACTCAACCTGATCGCCCAACATCAGTTTGAAGAGGGCATCTAATGATGATGACATTGATCGCCAGAGTATGAGAAATGTGCGTTACAATCAACAGGATGCACCTTAAATAAATAAATTGTTGAAGTTGTGAAGACGCGTCCTGCATTCAGCGAGACATAACATTAGTTGGAATCTAAGGCGGGTCGTGAGGGCGAGACGGGTGCGGAGACCGGGTCACGAGGAACCAGGCCAAGGATTCCTCGGGCTGCGGGTATTGATCTCGGACGGCGGCGCGGGCGGGGGGCGGCAAACGCGTATTTCTACCACCACCCCGCACCCGCACCCACACCCGCACCGGCCACTTCGAACAGGGGGTGCTTTTGAGATAAATTACACTTTAAGATTGTATAATAGGGCTAGATTATGATGTTATATCTGTTGGTGATGTTATAGATGTACCAGTTGCAGAAACGTAATGATGGTTATTGCGTACTTATAAATACAAGCAAACTAGAAATAGTAAATTGGAAATAACTAAATGTACTGTAGTTACTATTGCGTTGGTACAAGTGCTTGAAAAGTCAGGTCTGAACGCTAACGCAGTTTGCGTTGGAATGTTGTCACAAAAGTTAACACCTTAACTTTATCCGCGCTAATCCAGTTTTCCAGGTAAAGATTACGGCTAGGCCGAGCGCCCTGGTGGACTTATCAAGTGAACACTTAACTAAAGTGAATAGTCTCTTATCAGGAAATCCTGGCATTCCGTCATACAGACTACACCTTTAAGAGTATTGTTTTATCTATGACATAGGACATAGTTTTTATTTAAATAATTTATATATCATGTTTTTCTTACTAAGATTTCTTTTGCGTAAATAAATATCTCATTTCATTGTAAATTTATAAATAATACTTTACATAATTTTTTTTTAATTTATTGGATTTTCTGTGAAATTCATTAACACAATAAGTTATTTAAAGTGAACAGGACTGGAATCTTAATTGAGAAGTATTGGCAATGCTCAATCTACCGACATGTTACATGGTACTTGACTATTAAACTAAATCGTGTAACTGCATCCAGTCCTCTTTGTTCTTTATCTACCACAAAGTCAGGAACAGATAGAGGACAGAACTGAAACGTTCGCTAAGGACATATTATTTATTAGATATTAGAATATTATTAAAGTTTGTAGAATAAATTGTTTATTCTTATAAAATTACCACGGTTACTAATGAAATTTTAATCTTTCTTTTAGATTTTTTTTTTTTATTTCAGACTATAATAAAACAAAGAATCGGTGAAGTAACAATAGCGCAGTTTTTCATTAGTGCCTTCATCGCGAAACGGGGAGCGGGTACTTACCACTGCCATACATATACACCGCAGCGTCTGGCTGTGGCCGCGCAGGAGGAGCATCGACCGCCCCGCAGCCGCACCGGCGGCGCCGCGCATGCGTCAGCCGCCCGCCACCACCGGCATCGTCGCCAGCTCCGATCGATACACCAGAAAATTACGCGTCAGCCCGCGTTGCACACCCCGAGGTAAACGACACGCGAACGTTACGATAGGTCTAGAACTGATGGCGCGCCACTCGCCGCCCCTTCTCTAACTCAACTAAATTATCCATCGCTACGAAAGTTATCGTCGAAGCCAATATGTTACTCGACTTCATCATCCGATACATATCCACTGCTGAGAAGGTTCAAAATCATTACTCCTAAAGATCCCCACACCGACAGGTCTTACGCTACTCTCATCCAATGGCTCCCGCGATAGTAACAAATATTAACTGCTCCGTCCTATTGCCCCCATTGTTCATAAATATGCTCATAGTATGATCATAGTACAGTATATTATATACGAAATAGCTCGACGAGTTTTTTCAATGCAATGAAGCAGCACTATCAGTAATATTGAGTCAGATACTCGTAATCGTATTTTTATGTCGCACAGCGGCCATTACTACTATCTGATTAATTATTTTATTTACACTTTCTATTGTAACTATAAACAATAAACAATATACGATTACGTTAATGGATTGAAAACATTTTACGCGACAAAGCTACGAGATAAAGAGGATGTTCACCTGGTTCACCTTCAGACAATATTTAGACGCGAGTTAGATTATTATGTTCAGCACCACATTTTAGTCATCAAATCAAAAGTAATAATAAAATTACCTCAGCAGTTTCACCACATTCAATCTGACGCAGGAATGGTTTTTCAAAAGCCATTGAAATGCTGCGGCGCGTTGTTATGGAATGAACTGTTAGTTACAAGATGATGAAGAGAAACAAAATGAACTGTACATACATACGTAAGTTACAGGTTCATTAAGTACTTCATGTACAAATATGTTGAAACCTTACTTCGTCATAATTAAATTTATTTAATCCTAAGAAGAAGATTGCCCATAGCAGAGAACAATTCAGCCTGGTAGATCCACTTGTATTAAAAAAATAATTTCCAATGCAAACGTTATGAACTTAGACATCCGTATAACTTAATTAACGGCGCCATTTCATTTTGTGTTACTACATAACGGGACCATGAAACTGATGTGGACCGTGGCTGCATTTTCGCAGTATAAGTGGTCAACACTCTTCAAATAGCGACATATATCTTTCCTAAAGCCCCGCATAACATCTCACGGGACCTGCTCGTGGTGCACCCTGCTAATCAACGGACGAGGCTCTGGCTCCCACCACCCCGCATTGTGTTAGCGTGGTGCGATATGGCCCAAAGAACCCCTACAAACGCGGAGATCTTTGGGGGGCCCTATGTCCACGTCGGACATTTATCGGCTAATGATGTTTCCTAAAGATACGTTACTATTTTATTTAAATCGACAAATTAATATATTTACAACAGATCTGTTACATTGTACAAGTGTCAACAAAAATGTTACTTTATCCCATCCTTTTCCGTGTGAAATAAAATATAACATTATGATATCTATCGCGCACTGTCTGCGGAATCAACCTTTATTATAAATATTCAGTTAGACTTCAAGATAATCTGTTTTTTAAATTAAATACCCAAACTAGTGACTTTTTACAAGAAAACCTCGCAACAGTGTCGTCACGGCGGCACATCGCAGCGTATCTGTGTCGCCATGTGTACATAGCACACGGTACCGCGATGAAGACAGCGGATACTCCCACAAAACACCAGAACATGCCAAAAAGCTATTGACGCTAAAGCAGACCCCACCCTCGTCGCCCGGCAGACGCATTAGGGTCCTGCACGGCCCCGACTCTTCCGGGGGACGCCGAGTGACGTCACAAATCAATACCCGACGTCCTGCGACCCCAACGGGATGTACTGTACAGCCTGATGTAACGTACTATGGGGCCGCTGTAACCCGCGGCTCCATGACCATTTCAAGGGTGAATCGTTAATGGGGCTACTAATGCTTTGACTCCACAATGATTGGGAGCCATCGCTCGTATATACGAGTACGTGTGAACTACGTTAAATTTTAATTCTGTGTATACCTTCGCGCACTACATGTTATAGTATTGGGGATGGTTAAACCCAAAAACGGATACAACTATTCCATTGGGGCTTGATTTGACTACCAGTCGGTAAGGTTGTATTCATGAAGATGTTGCCCTTTTCTTTATGCTATACTTGTTTTTATATGTTAAGCCAGCTGTCCCTAAGTTGTTCTGCTGGCCGTAATATAGAATAGAATTAGACCTCAAATGAGTTTATACAGGAACCGCGTAAATAATATCAAATGAAAATGTTTACAAACGTTAATTAGAAATAAAATGAAGAGGAACTATGAAATTTAAAAAAATATATATCTACAAATCATTCCACGTCGCTTAGTCATATTCTCATGTCGATGCGTTCACTAGTTTTCACGTGATTGGCGAACAACAACACCAATTTTTGTTATATATATATATACATACATATACACAGAAGATAGATAATAACACATATAAACCCCATATGCAATGAACTTAAAGTACTATTGACACTTTATTTATCACAAAGTAAGTTAAATTTATCCATAAAGCTACGTGTATTTACGATGAGCACATCCAACACCAAGTTCTGCACAAGCCGCGTGGGACTGAGCTGTTTAGGGGAACAATACTAATACTTTACACACGTACAATTAATCCTTAAACTAATTATGTAGGCGCAGTAATGTCAATAAATAACATTAGACCTGTTCAATATTCGCTTCAGCGACAGGCAGACGACAAGACACGAAATGTCATTCGGTAGAAAATGAGCGCAAACTAAGATCCATCCTAGTAACTCAGGCCAGGCATGCACACCTTAAGAATAACGTTTGTCGTAGAGCACAATGCTAAAGTGCCCACGAACGTGATCTATAGATCACGACAGCATGTCATCTGTAGATTTAAACATACAAATATGACCTTCTCGCGCTGTACCCGCGCTCGTGGTGCGCGGCGCACTGACCATACGAATTGACTATTTATCCTTACTGCAATGAGGTCAACAGCGAGCCAGTCCAAAACGGAGGCCGCTTCCGTTTCACACACGAGCGGAGGTGAAGTACCGATTACAACAAATTATCGCTTTGGTTAATGAGAAGGTTGCCTACCGTACACCAAACAGTTTTAAAGGTTAAACCAATTAGGCGAACCAGAAGCGGGGCTGCGGAGCAATGTGGAAACGAACTGGAACATTCGGTGAGTAACACGAACGGGCGCGTTTTACGAAATGGCACGGGCACGGCCGGGAACCACACAATACCTAGAACTGCACACGTAAGTAAATTCGTATTGGTGTTGCCAGTGAGACTGGGTACAAGTTGGCAATAATATCGCAATAATTTAGTCAGTTAAATTGCATGTGAAAGGAGAAAAACACTCGATTCTTCTGATCGAGGTGATACTGGGGATGGATGGGAGATTTAATGAACTCTTTATAAAGTTAGCAGATCATTTGTATCAGTGTTACAATCTATTTATTTTCGCAAGTAATTGGAAAAGCTTCGGAAGGCAAAGGCCGACCGGATGTAGAGCAGAGTAACCAAACTATCATAAACAAGTAACCAACTGCGCTGTGATTCTAATCTTAAGATTAGTTAAAAACGTTGATCTTAAATGCTACCGGGTGCTCAGACGAAATAAAACAAAGATGCCGCAAATTAGCAAGTACACCAATAAGAGTCTTCTTCTTCTTAGCTAGATTTCTATTCGGAAACTTGGAATCAGATTTGCAGTGTCCACGATGATAAAAGATTGTATGCTTTTGAGATGTGGTGCAGGAGATAAATATTGAAACTTTCCTCTATTGCACTGCAACTAAAATCTCTGTAAAATAAAGATCTAACTGCTTCGGCCTTCCATTGTTCTCGATTACTTATCCATTAAAAGGCAGTACGGTATCAGAGGGATTAGACGCTGATCACGGTAACCTCAACCGCTCGAAAGTCGAAGGCAGAAATTCGGAAGGAGTAAAGATAAAAAATTTACCCTTTTTTAATGTTTTAAATATTATAACCAAGACCTTCTGTCAAGGTAACAGGTATGAAGAGGGCAATTGGAAGACTACCCGCAGGACCTGTTGCACCCCACAAATGGTAGTGCACAAACATCACTGTGTTTGACACTACAAGGCAACAAGCACAATGTGGTTCTGTGTATATCATCCTAACTAGCTCTACATCGTTATGGGCAGGCGTATCACTTACGATCAGGTGAACGTCCCGCTCGTCTTATTGCACATAAACATTATACGTATGTATGTGTTTGTTAGAGTTTAAGCTTTGCGTGTCACCGCTGTTCATGTGGTATCAAGTGTTGCATGTTCGCGTTCCCATCTGCACCCGATGCTGCGTGAGGGAACGTAAATAAACACATGCACGTGGTGGCGCGGGGCGGAGCATGCGCGCCGCTGCAGATCGATCGCGCACACCACACCAGCACCGCCGCCCCACTCCCACCGCCCCACGCCCCACGCCCCACACCGCACACCCCTCACCCCACCGCCCCACGCCTGTACTTACTGCCCCGCTGGTGCAATGTCCACGAAAAGTCCCCAGCTTTAATCACTTGATATTCAATGTAGATTTTAATGGTGTTTATGCAGAGCGTATACAAATTACTGCCTTAACGCTACTAATCACCATTAGATTAAATATTTTAGATCAAATTGGAATCATCATTATGATCAGCCGATAGACGTCCACAGCTGGACGTAGTCCTCCCCCAAACATCTCCACATACAGTCAGCATGGCCTCCGGTACCGCTGGGTATTAGGGACTGTCCTATGTAGGGGTTCACATGGGGGAATTTGAGCCATTTCCTACCACGCTGGCCCAATGCGGGTTGGTAGGATCTAGAGCCTCGTTTTATGATTAGCAGAGTGCATCACGAGCAGATGAGGTTAGCTTGAGTCCCGTGAGTTGTTGTGTGGGGCTCCTTACACCCCATTTTAATTGCAATGAGGAAGACAATAATCAATTTACCTCCACCTTTTTTACCTCCATTCGGATACTTTTCGTGATAATTGGCTACTATCCTGCTGTCATTATAACGAAACTATAACATAAAATTTGAAGCAGCTGCAGCCAGCCATATTGAATTGTAAATAGCTGTTATCAATGTGTAACAAGCCCCTCTGCCTAAGTTATAAACAATGTTACGGATCCAATTGCAACTGATCTGATCCATGAATTTTACGAAGCACTACCCACTAGCTTCAATAAAACATATTCCACGATTTAGATAACAAATAAAAATGTGTAACCCAATCTGCGTGTACACATACAGACAAAAATACAGCCCACCAATATAAAGCGCATGTTCCAACGGTCATTGGATCATTGAATATAAAAAAAAACATCTGCAAATCCTTTCCGCTGTTAATGTGGTGAGGGTAAGAAGACGCCCAATCGTTCCCATTGTGCAGATGTTCGGTATATTTACAAGTTTACAACAAGTAAGTACATGCGCGAGCTTTAGAAAGGTCGACAAACGAACATCAAGAAGTAAGGGAATGAGAACATGCGCCGCCGATACCCGACCAACCTCTCCACCCCACCGCCTCACCCCGTCTCCGCCAACCCTGCAACTTGCGCAAAATCAATACGGTTAGGAGGCGGTTCTCCTTATCTACCGCCACCTCGTCGAGAGGCACCAGGTGTCGGCGCTGCTGAGAGCTATTCGCGACAGCATGCCAATTTGTAAATAAACAAACCTAGACAGCGCGAGCGTCTTCACCCTTGCAGTGATGCATTCTCAACCAACCATGCAAGAAGACGAGTTTAAATTAGCGTCAGCGCCTATCAAACCCGAACACTGGAATGTCTGCGCACTGGTGTTTGTCGGCTGCTATAGGCGCTAGGTAGTACCGACCTAGATGCGCTCGAGCAACAGAGATCTACCAACAGAATTTGTAGTTTTTAATATCCACTAGTAGTATGTTCTATTTTTAGTATCGGGAGGGTTATGTAAAAAACAAGGTATTCTGCCTTATTGAAATTATTCTCTCTCGATTCTTCTCAGCAGTCTGTTGTACCATGAAGTTTTTACAAAAGGAAACTCCGGACCCTAATAACTCAATCCCCTTCCAGCATTACTCACACGTTTACTGGAAAACGGAAGTACCATCTAATCTAAGACGGTACAGTCACTCTCACACATCCTTTAAGCATTACCTTTAAACTTATCTGTTTCACAGGACACTAAAAACCTTTCATATATTTAAGCTAATGCCACAAAAGGACTAAAAATAACAAAAACTTTAATTCTGTCCCAGATGAAATATCTACCGCAAACCCTAGCATCTGATACCAATAATTAAATGCCACCTGCCGGCTCTATTCAAAGGATGCTGGATGTGCCGAGAGGCGGCGTATGTTTCATTACATAGGACTTTTACAATTATCGGCATGGCCGTGCCCGCATGGCCGTGCCCGCATGGCCGAGCCTGCATGCCAGAGGCCACACAATCCGGCCAATGGGGCGGCGGGCGGCTGCCCAGATAGCTGCCTGATTGACACAGAGATATTAGACCACCTTTTTTATTATCAGTTTTAACGAAACGACAAAACGTAAGATGTTTACTCAACGTCTCGTTGTGTCAGATTTTAAACACACACTTTAGAAATGTTCCCACAGCTGGGACTCGGAGCTAGTTTTTCGCAGAGTCAAGGCAATTTATATAGTACACCGGCCGAGTGCGAGCTGGTAGATATGCTTTTTATCGGGATAATAAAATACCTCATGAAATTATAACTTCGCCTCGGCATCAGCACAACTGCAACCACTGCACCGACGGAAACTGCTCACCGCAGGTAAAAAGGCTAAGGTGCGAATGAAGAGCAGCATCTATTGCAAACGGCTCTCCATATAATAATGTATATCAGTTAAGAACAAAGAATGGTTAAAAAAGGGTGTGCAGTGTCAGGTACAATTTTTTTTGTAATTTCATATAATTATTGCGACGCTTTCTTTGGTTTTTTTCGTTATAGTATCACGCGGTCATTCAACGGAAACCCAGTCAGCTGATTTTTGACACGAAGCGACCAGCGATCAGGGACCAGCGACCGGCAGGCGAGATTAGTCGATTGTGAGTAACTACGGTCTCTGCAAGGTTTTCGAATTTCATTACTATACATAAGACATTACAATAATAATAATGGAAGAATTTGTATAAAGCTAGCACCTTACGATTTCAACGAAAATATAAAACCCGATTAGCTATTGTTTGTTTGCTTCCAGATGAAACTGCAATGGCTAAACTCATTACTCGTTTCCAGGTGACGCATGGGTACAAACTGTCAGTGATCGTCACGGATTTCCAGAACATGCAAAGAATTAAATAATAGTTACATAAGTACTAAGAGATCACAATGACCTCCAACTGATATTTCATGTATTTAAATGAAATACTATTGCATGTTTATGTCTCATCATTTCCGTGAGTTTCCAAATTCCGCATGTCATATGTTTGTTTATAAATAAACTCTTAAGCACTTTTGTATTTAACGGTTCAGACGTCGGAACTCGGTAGGTGCAAGCGAGAATATCCTCATATATCATTTGAAATATTATCTAGGAATGCGGCGCGATAAGAGCACCCGCGGGCTGCGTGCGCGTGTGCGTGCGCGTGCGCGTGCGCGTGCGCGTGTGCACGGGGAGGAGGAGGAGGAGGAGGTGCGCGCGTAACTGTTCCCAGCGGGTCCTCGGGCGCGGACAAAAACCGATATGCCGTCGTTATTGTAAACGCACAACAGAAACCGGCAGCCGGCCGGCGGGCGAGCGCGCGACGTTGCCGCGCCGCGCCGTGCTGCGCCGTGCTGCGCCGCGCTCTCGCCCGTCACGTGACGTCACGTCTCAAGATGGCCGCCGCACCGGTCGCATAGCCCCGCGCGCCGCGCGCCTTGCGCACCCCGCGCACTCCGCGCACTCCTCGCCAGCCGGATCCGAGCGCGCGTTGCTATAATAATAATAATTCAGAATGCAACCCGAAAGGAAACTGAGCGAGAATAGATTGAAATTGAATGCACCGGGCGCGTCGTTTGTACGCGTTAACGCTAATTGTTATTCCACAGCGGCGGCTGTTTACTTTCGTTGAATAACCGTCGGCCCTGTTAGCGGAATCATGCGGTGCCGCAGTGCCGCTGCGCGCCGACTGCCTGATTCACCTTGGGCGGACGCACAGTTACGGACGTGGCCACCGTCGCCCGCGAAATCATCCAGCTCGACTTCCTGCCGTCGGAGGCCGGAGCGCGCGTGCGTCTCCGCGGGACTGCTGCGTCCGATGCACGATGCACGATGCACCGGCCGCCGACGCGACAATAAGCCAACCGCCAATCTATTCACTACAACTGGAACATAACCGTTGTCGGCCGATGAATCATTTTTTATTTACTAGCTAACACATCACTACCACGACCGACATTTTGGTTTACCGGGGACATATTTTTTTATTCTACATTAAATGTTTATGTAGTAACATTGTAATTAAACATTTAATGTAGAATAAAATTTATATTTACTTCTATTTCATAAAAGGAAAAAAGCTGGTCCGCCATTTAACTTAATTATAATTTTGTCAAGTCGTTGCAAGCTAAATGACCTGCAACGAGGAGAGCTTTCGTAAGTGCTGGTAGTTCCGGTCGGTTAGGAATCGAGCTGGGCCTCCGCGTTGGTGTAATTAATGTTGCGAGTGCATATGTGTGCGTATGCGTGACGGGCGCGAGCGCGGGGCGTCGCGGGTCGCGGGTCGCGGGGCGGGCGCGGCTAACGGCGCGTCCTGCGCGCGCTGACGTCACCGCTCGATAGCGGCCCGGCCCGCCCGCCGCCAGCCGCTCGCCGCTCAGTCCCCGCTTAGCCGCCGCGCGAGCAGCACGTAGTGACACTCCGCCGCCCGCGGACACGAATGTGAAACTTGTGTTTGCGTGTACCATGTAACAGTGTCTGTCGCAGCGTATACGAGTAATCAGTGACAATTCATAGAGGTAACGAAGAAATCCGATCCCTCGCGCAGCGTTCGACGGCCGGCGCAATGTCGGTGATGCAGAAGAGACAACACTGCTACCTGTGCGATCTGCCGCGCATGCCGTGGGCTATGCTGCACGAGTTCTCAGAAGCGGTGTGCCGCGGCTGCGTCAACTACGAGGGCGCGGATCGTATAGAGGTGGTGTTAGATACCGCCAGGCAGCTGAAGCGGGCGCACGGCTTCCAGGAGGGTAGGGGCCCGACGCACACGAAAGGTGCTCACAGAGCCCCACTCGAACCGCACCAGAATGGCGGGGAGGCGACCGGCCGAGGCCAACCGGCTCCGCCCGCGCATCACGCGCCGACCGCGGGCTTCCCGCTCCACCACACGCGCCCCACGCCCAGCGCTGGCTTGCTGGCTGAGTACGGCAGCCGACGGGAAGAGCACGAGGGAAGACGGCTCGCACATTTGCCGACACACCATTTGCCCACTCACGCCGGAGCCCGCCTGGCTCCCGGATTAACGTTAAAGCGGCCTCTCGAGGACGACGATCACCAGACGCACCACGAGCCGAGCAAGCGCCTGCTAGAGGAGCATAGCCGGCCGCCGCTGACCCGCGGCGAGTCGCTGCCGGCGGTCTCGCTCGCGGCGCCCTTCGCGCCCGACCGCGTCTTCAAGCAGGAGAAGCACCCGCTGCGCACGCCCTCCTTCGACGCGACCTCCTTCAAGACTAACGGTAAGTTCCACTTCACCACCACTCCACCATCATTTTATCATCTATATACTTTCCTGTCGCCTCGCCCGCTTCAAAAGTCTGTGTCTATAATCAGTGTTAAATGCTAATACTTAAATTTAAGTAACAGGTTCAGCGAGAGTCCTCTGGCGAGGCTTTTGATTTCCTGGATTATAACATTATAGGAGTCGTTAGGTGAGGTGATTATGGTGATATGATTACTTAAATATTTCTTTTAAATAAGTCACTGTTCAGTAATTACTTCAAATGTTAAATGTTACTGAAGCCGCAATAGCTTAGTACAACAAACAATACAATGACACTACGTCATAAAAACGAAGTGCAAGTTTATTCCCAATAAAAACAAAATTACTACAGCTTCCTGTGCAGGAACGACGCGAGGAAGTTTAAAAAAACAGCTTCCTGAAGCTGATGCGCGCTTGGCTTAATCTTATGAAAAAACCTCATAAACTAATAATTCCCAGCAGGGAGAACATGAAAGGGACATTTTTTGTTGTCCGTTAAAAATTTTATTAAATTTCCTTTGAACACATGTCAGTAATAATATTATAACCAGCTTAATTTATCGGAAGTAGCGCTTGAATATACAGCATTCATTTCAAACGTTGTGTGTGTGTGCGTGCATTTAATGGTATAATACAATTAGGCAGCTCTCCAGCCCAGCACAGCACAGCCCAGCCCAGCCCAGCACAGCACAGTGCAGTGCAGTACAACACAACACTTGAACCTATATTGTAACCTTTCCGAGTCGCCCTCTGTACGAAAATGTTCAAGCTAGGTACAGGCAATACGTGTGTATTACACGCACACGCACACGCACACACACGCTGCATATGCAGTGTGCGCACTCGCTCCGGGGCCGTTTGAACACGTTGTTGTTGCGTTGTGGCCATTTAAAATTTGTATTTTAATGTGTTTGCTACTAGCGGTTTAAATATACAACGAATAAATTGATTGATGAAATCCAATCGTCTTGGATACTCAAAACAAACGTACAGGGACGATTCAACGTGCCCTCTCTCTCACCCCTCCCTCGCTCACTCACACGCCTGCCATATATAAAGTAGAGCACCCTGGTATTTGAGTTTTTATTTAATTTATTTTTAAATGGGTCGCCGTTGTGACGGGGCAAACGAACGACTAGCTTGCGGCAGCGCTCTCTCTTTTAACAAGTGTAAACGGCCCGTGCGCGTGGTGATGCAACACAACAGTTACACTCTTGTTTACCAATAATGTGGCTCAGCACATTGTAAAAATAGCGATCCGCAGCAGTCGGTCGCACGTGCGCGCGAGGTGCGGTGCGGTGCGCCTGCGCCTGACTGCGCGTGCGCGTGCGTGTGCGGTGCGCTTGTGCCCGGCGGGCGGGAGGTAGCGGGCGCGGGCATTCGCATGTGGATGTAGGTATGGGTAGGTGTAGGTGTAGGTGTAGAGGTGCATTAACTCGCTCCATAAATACGAAACCGGCCCGACCGGTTGAGTGTTCTCGAAAGCGAGCCCGCGATGGCGGCCTCACGCACACACCGACACCGGCGCCCACGTAACCGGCCGCGGCGGCGCGGCAACGTCGCGTGACGACACGTTCGCTCTGCGGTACGTACGTACGTATGTACGTATGCGTGTGTTTGTTGTAGGTAGGTAGGACGGCGAAAAAATATAACGCCTGCTGCCGCCTGCCCGCCTGGCCTGCCTACGCTTGGCAGACTCGCCCGACCACATTCCGCTGGCGTGCGGACCGCTGTCAGCCGAAAAGGTCGCCACGCGTGACGTCACTGCGCCATATGGCCCGCGACCGCCCTCTGCAACCGCCGCCGCACCGCCGTCACCATACACATGTTTACGTTCCTCTTGTACAAGTCTAACATAACGCGCGCGCACACGCGACATACATTTAGTTTCGTAAACGAGTCCGCTCCGTATGAATTTAACGTGTTGTTGATAAGGTCGACCTACGATGAACAATCGTTGAAAATACGCGAGATATTTTGGCAAAAATTTCACATGACCACTAAACGGTGCCGCCCGAATATGTGACAGGCTTGTTTTTTTATATAATTGTGTTGTGCGCGGCGCGCGGAGCCCGCCAGCCGGCCGCGTGTTTCACAAACGAGTCGCGGGTCGTGCGCGCGGGCTGGCATCGTCGCGCGGGTGACACACGCGACCTAGCGCACAGCAAACGCTCTGCCGTGCGCGCGCACGCGTGTGTGTGTATGCGTGCATGCGTGAGTGAGTGCGTGATGCGCCCGTTTGCCCGTTTGCCCGCTCGCCCGCTCGCCCGCCGGCACGGATGTGTTTACTATCCGCGCGCTGCGTGCGCCGTGTCACCCCGGCGCGCGCACGCACGTAATAGTGAAGCGAAACTTCGGCACAACTAAATATTTTCACGGCGCACGGGATGAGGAACGGTGGCGGGTAGGGGCCACGCGGCGTTAGGGCACAACGCAAACGTGAACCGCGACTCTGACTCATCTAATTATGATGTTTTCTTAGAAATAAATAAAAAAACTAACAACAACGACAGGAAAATTACTTTATGTTTATGTTAAACATCCCTTAACGCGGCCATTGTCACGTACAATGTTTTATCAATCGTTTCTCACGATTTTTTTTTGTTATTAAGAAGCTATATTTATCGAAAAATGAATGAAACAAAACATCATTTATAAATTCCTATCGTAATAGATAAATGATTGAATGACGTAACGTAACGGCGTGCCGTCACCGGAGATTGCGTGCGCGTTCGGTGACGGCACGCCGTTCCTTGTGAGGCAGCTAGCTACATTGCATATATAGTTGAAAACGTGGAAGTAACAGGAGTCACGATGCCAGTTGCCATTTGCGTTGGCAGCGTTCCTGTTGCCTGAATTTCATTAATCTATATAAATATAATATAAGAAATACTCAGACATAGATTGACTGTCACAACATCGCCGAAACTATTAGACGTGTAGTTAGCACTTAAGAGTTGGTAGAGATATTACTTATGTCGTTTATAGGTCAAATAAAAATGGATTTTACAAAATTCACTTGCTAAACGAAGTTAACAGGGTGTATAATAATACATCGGGAAAAGATCCAGCATTCCACACTGGCCAGCCGAGTATGATCAGTTTTTAATGTGTCGTTTTAAAATTACTCTATCTGACCAGATCAAACCAGTCTGAATGGAGACCTTTTGCGGACGTGTGAACCGGTGGCTGTTTATTATTTGTAATAGAGTAAATGCGGACTTAAAGCGTACTCGTTTGTTAATCTCATGATTTAAAAAGAGAAGGTGTTTCAGGTTACACGAGCAGCGTTGGCGGCGTAGGTGTGGGCGCTGCGAGCGGCGCGACGCTTAGCAACGGCGCCGGTGGCTCACCGCTGGGCAGGGCGGCCGCGTCGCCGCCGGCCAGCGGGCCCTCGCCCATGGCGGCGCTGATGTCCGTCGCGGACACGCTGCCGCCGGGCAGCCCGCGCTCCGCCGGCGGCTCGCCGCCCCAGCCCCCGCCGCAGCGCTCCAACAGCCGCTCTAGCCAGCATTCGCCCAACTCCTCAGGTAAGGAAGCAAGCAAGCAGGGAGGCCTCACCTAGTATCTTGTGACGCGACAAGATTTCTTCATCGATCTCTATTTGTTCTTTAGCGAAGCGATTCGCTGGGTTAACTGCTTTAGCAGGCACAGTCACAAGCGCGCGGTTCTGCATTCGATTTCCGTGTGCATAGCTGCGCGTGTAGGCATGCATAATACGCATGCAGGCCGGCGGAGCTGCGCGTGTCCGTCCGTAGTGGCAGCTTAGCGCGAGACAACGATAAAGGCCGTATTAGGATAAGATACCGTCTGCAATTATTGAAAAACATCAAGTATTCGAAGTAATGTAAAAGAACGGACACGACGACAATACCGAACGAAGCAACAGCGTGTAGTTGTGTTTGCAACGGTAGCCCGGTGAGCGCGCCGCTCGTGCTGCGATCGGTTTGGTCAACGGTGACCGCCGGGGATCCGCCGCGCCGACGACCGCTGCGCCCTCACTGTTCGACACCGAGGCCCCGTCGCCGCTCGCCGCTCGCAAGCAACCTCGACACAACCTCGCGCCAGATTACGCTCGGAAATGGACCGATGTGGTATCAGTGAATAGAAAACGCACACCGCGTCTTCCTTAGAGTCGCGGCATTTCTGCATCTCGGCATCTTATAAAAGGTTCCTCGTCATGTCTCCTCGTGGTAGGAAGCGTTAGCAATATGTAGTTAGATTGTAGTGAAGTAGCCGCGGCGGTGCGCAGCGGGCGGCGTAGCGAGCGAGCGAGGCGCGCATGTTGATGGTTGTGTTGGTGCAGGCTCGAACGGAGGGCGGCGGTCGTCGGGTTCGCGGCATGTGTCCAGCACCACTTCGGTGTCCTCCAGCGAGGCGCCCGACGCGGAGCCCGCCGCGCCGCTGCTCAAGTGCACGCTCTGCCAGGAGAGGCTCGAGGACACACATTTCGTGCAGTGCCCCAGCCAGCCGCACCACAAGTTCTGCTTCCCCTGCTCGAGGGACTCCATCAAACGGCAGCAGGGCTCAGAGGTAGGTTCACTCAAACTACTACTCTATTGTGTTTTATCAAAGGCAACATTACCATGTAACAAAACATAAGAATCTAGTAACAGAGACTTAAGATCGTTCTCGTGTTTGTTAATAATAAAATGAATGATGATGTACTCACACCGCTGCCTCACCTCACCCTGACACCTCTGTCAGAGTTGCTGTAACTCACCCATGTTAACTTTTTCATTCCTTAAATAGTTATGGAGCACCTTTGGGAGCAATTAGTACAGGATTTATTCGTTTGCAGGTGTATTGTCCCAGCGGAGAGAAATGCCCGCTAGCCAACTCCACGGTGCCGTGGGCGTTTATGCAGGGTGAGATCGCGACGATCCTTGGAGAGGAGTTCAAACCCAAGAAGGAACGGGAGACCTAGGGCAGCGCCGCTGCGCCCCGACTCTACCTCTTGTCCCTCGCGCTGTGAGCAGCGAGAGGAGAAAGGCTCCCGGGCCTCACCGCACTCGGCTACTCGGCTGGCGGCCTCTAGATTCTCGGTCGTCCGGCCTCGCAGCCTCGCGGCCACACGGCCACGCGGTCACCGGCGCACCCGGTACAACCGATGTGTATATAACTTTGTAAATATTCGAATAACTTGTCGACCGGCGCCTCCGCCCACGGCACTTGACCCGTGTCATGCGTAATGCACATCTACATGTATATATATATATGTGTGTGTTTATTTATCCACTCAGAGCCGCGGCACGGGGGACGCGGAGTGCGGAGTGCGCGGTTCGGCTGTAGCGACCCCTCCCCTCCACCGGCGCGCCGCGGTGTATATAATGAATAATATACTGAATATAATAGTACATATCCGTTTTGGAAGATTTTACACGGATCTTTAGTGTGGCGAGGTCGGAGCGCGCCTGCGAGCGGGGAGCCAGTACGGATGCCACTGTTTTAGTTACTTTCGGGTTCCGTGCCTCAGTGACCTCTGCATTTATTTTTGTTACTGTTGCGCACACGCACACGCAGACGACATTGCGTAGCGGTGCGCGGCTGCGTGCACTTGTACAGAGTCGGCTACTTGTGTATTTGTATTTATTGCGATTCCAGTGTATAGTTCATTTTAACTGCGATTGTGATTATTTCAGAGTGGCACGAGTTCCGTTACTTACTCTGACCCGACGGCAAAAATCGGCCAAGCGATTACTTCTGTGTTTTACTTACGGGGAGCCGCACCGCACCGCACGCACCTCCGCGACGGTTGCGTTGCGGTACGGCCACGGTATGGCCACGGTACGGCCAGCGGGCCCCGCGCGCCCGGCTGTGTTCGGTTCGGCCGCGGCGAGGGTTCGTCTGGAGGGGTGTGAGCGCCCGCCCGCGGTCGGGGGCGCGCCTAGTCATTTTGTGAATTGTCAAATTTTCAGAACCGCCAGCGACGCGGCCGTATAGGAACTCTTAAAACTCGCTGCTATACTTGTATAAAGTGAAGTAATTATCAGTATACATTCATATATATATATATATATATATATCATATGTTAAACAATTCATAGTGTACCGGCGTCAATTTCGAAGCCTATCAGAGTGGGACGGGACGGGACGGTCCGCTGCTTGTCCAGTCCTGGCTTGCAGCAGGACGGACTTTTGTTTGTTCACTCGTTGACCGGTTGTACATGTACATCTCGTTTTTGTTCATTTTGTCGTGTATAATTGTGTTTGTCTGTTGTTGTTATTTACCAGTGTTGATTTTAAAATGTATTTATTTCTGAATTTATCTGCTAAGTTTTCACTTCATAGCGACATGAATTTAGAATTACATCAGTTTGTATTCTGTCTCCTCTTATAAAATAAGTAGAATAAATTTTCTTCAATTTGTCATAAGGTCTGACCATGTTCACGCGAACGCTGTGTGGTGCACAATGTCATGCGCTCCTTCTAGCAGTTGCTGTGTGGAGCATATTATTGTGGATATTATTTGTACAATTTTTATTTCGTTCTGCAGACGACTTATTTATTTTAAACTGCTTGTACATAGTGCTTTCTTGTACATAAGTAGTCTAGATGTAAATACATACGCAGTGCCCTACCGCCGGATACTAACTCAGTATTAAAAACTGAACCTCTTTTTCACCTGTTTTTTTTATATTTCTTCATTATTAAAAGTTTTTAATAAACGTTTTCCGAGATGAGTTAAAAAAATACTTCTGTTTTTTAAAGAATTGTTGTCAATAGAATAATATAAAAAAATAATAATTGGGTACCTACAGTGGTCTTGTCTCGTAAAGTCTATACACAACGTTGCAAAACGTCGCATACAAGTCTACCTGGTAGATTCGAAATTGAAGTCGTCGAGTTATCGGCGAAGCGCTCGCCCGTTTCCGCCGGAAGCGGCGCACACGTTTGACTGCACGCGCGGCGTGCAATCGACCCCCGAGGTGACAAATATGCGTATAAGGATCGCAGCCAATTAATGCTCCATTGCACGGTGCCGACTTAGTATTTGTAAATATCAGTATTTTTTTTATATCCGCGCCGGTTTGTGGTCATGAAATAGCGTGCGACGCGCCAATAGGCTGTAGAGACTAATTCTAAACATGTTTTAAACCGTGTGTACAATATGTTATATCAGTAGCGGGTTCCGTTTCCTGTCCGCGCCGCGCGAACCGCAGCATACCATAGCGTAGTTAATTTAAGCACAAGTTACTCCGTGTGAGGAGCGGTCAGCTCCGTGTACTTAGAAATGTTATTAGATACAACAAAATGTAAAACCCATTGAATCTCTTAGTACATTATACGTATGTTATTATTATATATAATACAACTCTGGAAGTAGGGCCCGAGATGAAATGCTGTCTTCTTTTCTACTGGAGAGGCCCCGAGGACTTCCTCTGGGCCCCGGCTTTTTAATGTATATATAATAAACGGATGTGTTGGAATTGTATGCTCATTGTACCATATGCATATTTATCACCTCAACACTTTATAGTCCGCCTGTACCCATAGGCTTGTTTGTAGCTGTCGGAGATGTTCCGACACAAAAAAATAATAATTTTGAGACTTGTATCTTTCTTACTGTAAGCAGCAAGTGAAATGCTTCGATTAAGACGTTAATGTAAATGTTGGTGAAATACAATTGATGTGATTTTTTAACTTTGCAATTTTATTTCTAACTCCCGCACCTTCCTTCCTCTTCCAGACCCCCACATTGGAAGAAAGATTTGTACCATTGTCACAATATACTTGGATTTACAGACGGTAGGTTCAGGAGCCGAAATATAAAGCAGTAGGCTATGTCCCGATGTGGTCTCTATGTAATTGCAGCGCTATTATTCTGAAGTTGGAGTGCACGAGGTTCCACAACACCTTGCGACTCTACCGCAGCTTGGCAGCCCCATAATTCAGAATCGAGGTGGCATTAACAACTTTACCGCACGACATTGAACCTCTATATAAAAATTAAACATTCCACAAAGACTTGTCATTTTAGTGGTAACAAGTAGCTGAGCTATAAGTTAGTCACGGGCAGCTGTAAGTCATTACAATAATTTACAGTCGTTGGTTTAATTATTAATCATCATTTTTACCTGGTATTGATGGTATATATATATATATATATATATATATATATATATATATATATATGTATAGTTTTCGTTCATGTTTTTAGGAATACCTTGTATTTGAAGAGGAAAATAAAGAAACGGATAAGAAAGATGCTTTCTATATTTTCTTAGATAATAAATTTATCGATAAGATTTAAAAATAATTAAATGAATTGTTATTGTGTTGGCAACAGATCGGGGCGCGGGCGAGAGGATGCCGGAGCCGCTGTGTCTCACCAACAGATGAGGTCTGCCGCGCCGCGCTACCCAGTCGATCGATACTTGGTCAGTATTACAACGGAAATGTCATCATCATTTTAGATAATCTATTTTGTGATGTATTTATGTCTTTTCTAAAAAGTGGTTAAAGTGCGAAGGTTTATCACCTTCAGGTTAAAACTACCCAAGAGATATACGCCATGATAACACCATTGAAGAAATAATGTTAAGACATAACCTCCTATTATGATATTTATCAATATTAAGTGGAACTTTTGTCTGGTAGAATTAAATAATGATTTATTTATAAGTAAACGTTGGTATATCATGTTTATTATTGTGTTTATAGGTTGATAGCAGCACAAAACTAGAAATGGTAAATATCACTGATGATGAATTATGGAACCCAGAGCCGGCGATAAGACCAGAAGACGAAATGATGTTAAGAAAGCTACATGAGATGCTGCAATCAACCGCGGACGACCTCAAGCTAATTTCCGGAGAACTGATGAAATGTCGCGAGCCGAGGGCGCGGATCAGAGCCGCACCCGCGCCGCTGGATGAACAGTTTAATGAAAAGGTTCACATAGAAGAAATTGTAAACGCAAAATTTCACGGGTATAAAATTGTCGAAAAACTGCCTCTCAAAAAACCCCAAAACGTCCAAGAAAAGAAACAGTCAGAAGCTAAAACAAAAATAACAAATGTAACAGTTCATGTACGCCCCCCTGCATCTTCTATAAAAGTTCCTAAAAAAAAAACATTATCTATCGCACCTGTGAAACTTGTACAAATTGATGAAAAACCTTTGAACAATTCGAGGGATGTTATAGTTAACGATGCTAAAAGTAGAAATTTGCCTTCCGTTTCATACAACGAATTTTCACATACATACACCGAGACCAAAAGAACACAGTCCATTCAAAAACCGCTGCGTGTACAAGAAATGCCAAGTATCAACATTAGAAGTGAATTAAGAGAGCAAAAAGTCTTGCAATTGGATATTATACCGGAGCAAAAGGACTACACAGATAATGTAGAAATAGCAAGCAACGTTGCAGTCATTGCTTTGGAGCATGACGAAGTTACGCTAGGAATTAAGAAAAATGTTGCTACAAGCTATCCTCGCGTTGTAGTTGAAGCTTCCGCCACCCCAGCTACCGCCATCGCCAAGCCCACCGTCCGAAGGATATCCAAAATGCTCACCTGTGGAAGCAGCGACTCGAGCAATAATGTTAGTTCAGCTGCACAGGACGAGATAACAATTCGAAACCAAACTAGATCTAATATCCGAGCAACGGGTAAACCTTTAGCGCGTTTTGATAGCAACGCGCACAAAAGTTGTAAAAACAAAATTGATGCAGAGACACCCCCGCGTCGCAACCTAGCCGAATGGAAGAACAAACTAAACGTTATTTACCGCCGCCCCGCCGCCGTGCGGCATCAGAGAGCACCCACAAAGGCTGACTCCAAAGATACGGTCAAGCCCAAAGGAGCGCCTACGAAAAGTCCAACACCGGTACCAAATAATGGCAGGCCACAAAACGTACAGAACAATGCAGAATATATTCCATATACTAAACTAACCTTGGGTGGAATAAGAGTCAGCGATATCGAAAAAGAAATATCCGACCTGCCGGATAAAAATATTCCTCTTAGTCCAATTCTAGGTAAAATTTTAAGCAGAGAGAATTCTTTTCAAAGAAGCCCCAGAAGAAAAGAACAGAAGAACAAGAATGTACTCACTACATCCGACGAGAACTTACTAGAGGAAGTATTGGATATTGAAAGAAATATAACATCTACTTTATCGAAGAATGTAAAAGAAATAGAAAATAAATTATCTTCGAGAACGTCAAATATTTCCAGCGAGAACGATCAGAGTGATAGAGCGAGCTACGCGGACGACTTCGACGAGGAACGATCCGATAACGAGAGATCCCGGTCTGATGAAAACAAACCAAGACACAACCGGAACGAAGATCGGCTGCAAAGCAACGGCAATAACGTTCACACAAAGGTACAGAACACAGCCTACACGAAATCTTCGAATCTCTCGTTCAAGAGCTCCGTAGACGTTTTCGAGTTCGTCCACTCGGTGGATACGCGGGACAACGCCACGCAGAGCACCACCACGCACAAGGTATCGCTGAAGGCGACGCAGACGTCGCCGAGGAGCGTGCGGCCGATACGCAACGACCTGTGGTCCCCCGCGGAATCACGGCGATCCCACGGCGACATCGATGAAGACTTCGTAAAGAAACTAATAGTGGACGAGTGCACCGACTTACTGCAGAAGAACCTAACCAAAACTGCCGAGGGTAAAGATAACGCCGGCGCCACGAAAAACTTTGCGGCTTTTCAGAAGAACACGCAGACTTCCCCAGCGCACGTCAAAAGCATCATGACGTCGCCAGCGAGGACCAAAACCAGAACGACGTCACCGATCGTGCTCTCTCTCGCCGTGGATCATCAGACTAGTCCCATAACGTTCTTTGATGAAGAGAACCTTCACATCGAACTGGACAAAGCCGAGGACTTGACCGTGTCTATAAACCTGTCGTCGCCGCGATTCAGCTTACGCCTTCCGCAGACCTCTCGGGAGGTGCTTTCGAATCTTGGCGCCGCCCAATCCAAAATCAACGAGCCGGACCATTTAACCAAACCAAACATCGACAGGAAAGCCAGCAGCAGTTCGAGCTCGGCCGACGATGACTACTCCCCTTCCGACATCAGCAGTTTGGGCGAAATTAACAATGAGTACAAAATGAGATTGCGGAAAAGAAAAGTTCCTGCCGTTTTCGATTCCAGTGCCACCTCCATAATATCTAAGTCCAGTTCGGATTCGTCCAGCAATATCCTGCCGTTGAAGAGCGAAGGAGAAATTAGCGTGGAGCGGGTCAGCAGGAGACAATTAAGATTTAACAAAAGCGATGGCGAAGTCAGTGTCGGACAGCGGGCGTAAGAGGGGAGGATGGAAAGTACGTCCGGATTGGAAATTTCTATTTAGACTAGTGTTACCTGCAACAATGAAGCGTTAGTTAGGATATTTATACAGCATCACAATGTTTTTTTCATCATGAGGTAATTCTTCAGTAATTTCAGTTTCTAGCATTGCATCTGAATGCGTTTAGCTATTGTATCTACCTTCGTGTTGGGAATGTCACGTGATACTGGCACCGAGGCCGGAAATGACGGTGTGTTGGCCGGTTGGCCGAGAAACCTCAGAGCTTTATATGTCGACAGCATTTCTATTATGGCGACAAATTCTCAATATTAGGTTGATAATTGGCGGTTAGAAAATCCCCCACCGCCATGCAAACTCCACCTACCACATGTCACCTTGGCATCGAACCAGGGACCAGTTTCGCGAGCAAGCGAAGTTTTGCCACGCTGCTGGCTGATCGTGCAGCTGGCGAGCATGTGCCTTATGGAGCGGTCCAACCGCCACAAGTACAAATCGGTAATCGCCGCGTTCGCGATACTCTAGCTGTAAGTAGGCTAAGCCGACGACGTTCGCATGGTTTTTCACTGCGCCGTTAAGTTGTATATATAAGTTATGTTTGATCATTAAAAGTGGATTAGTTTTAACAAAGCGCCTCTCATTTTGCTACACCATCACTGTAGCCTGTTGTTGTTATATAGTGATTACCCAGGAACTGATCT
Source organism: Ornithoptera alexandrae (assembly GCA_029030555.1). Classification (NCBI taxonomy): domain Eukaryota; kingdom Metazoa; phylum Arthropoda; class Insecta; order Lepidoptera; family Papilionidae; genus Ornithoptera; species Ornithoptera alexandrae. Next base: position 11,060,518 of record JARDVY010000007.1, read on the forward strand.
TAACAAAGTTTTGTTTTTAATTTTTAAGAAAGCAGATCTGCATCTCCACTCCACCAGCTCAACTCACTCACCTTAGGAAGGATGCTCTCGTTACATTTTTAATCAAACAAATATCGTGAGGAGCCGCACCATATTGTATTGAAATTGTTTCAGTTATACTAGTCGCTTCTCGCTCCTAATGATGAACTTAGTAGGGGGGGAGGGGTATCTGATGATCGATGCATCGCTTCACCTGATGAATCGTTCAATGACTATAAATTAGTCACGTGCGACTTAACCATCATTAACTTCAAAAATGTAATTTACTATAAATCTGGTATACGTTATAAGATTAAATCTTCATCATGAGCTACCTTCCAGCTGAAGGTTAAAACTTACCCATAAGAATATGACGCCAGTTAAGATGATGCATACAGCACCGCAACGTGCTCATCGCCTGGAGACAAGATGTTAAGGTCCGCACCCTCACTAGTCTCACTAGCCATTGCGCCGAGTGTTGTTCGTCGGCTGCAATGGTATTAGGGTACCTACTGAGACTCATCATCGGTGACCTATGTTCAGGATCGAGTGGAGACATTATTGAATAAAACTGTTTGAACTTTACAGTTGATATTTATGTATGTATACACAAGGATATAAAATGAAACGCATACATATACAAAGACCTATTTTATTTGTGATACTAAGTTAGTATTAACATAAATATACCTATCTAGGTAATGTACTCAAAATAAGTTTATTTCATCCACAGTCCTTACTTAAAATGTAAGGCAAACAGTGACTTAAAAGTTAACATTGAAGCGCATCGGCCAGAAACCCACCGCCAGCACATACGCCTCCCCTAGAATCTCCACACCACACTGGACCAGTTTGGTAATATAATTTCAACTTAACTACTACACCTTAACTAATAACTGAGCTGTATTTAGATCACATGCGACGCTGCGTTTCTGATCTCAACTTACCGCTCAGTGGAGTACACACGTATAGCGCAGTGGTAAAGTTGAACGCAATCATCTTGCTGCTCTCGAGTTCATTACTTGGCCTCGAGTCAAACCCAGAACTCATTTCACAATACAAATAAAGAAAAAAATTACTTAACTATATAATTATTTTGATAATTATCTTTGGCTTAATAAAACTCAATCCCAAAGCAAACATTTTTTGAGTGTCATATTGTAGGGATCGTTAGTTAAGGTGGTAGGTGACACTCCCCTCCTCTCCTTCCACCACCTTCTAACATTAGTGATGCCTTATAACATTTTGAAATGAACAGTGACTGGCGTGACCAAATGTTTTGCCTAATTTATTTACTGCGACTATGCACGTTGACTTCAATTCTTCGGCTTCCTGTCCTTGATGAGCCAGAACTCGTCGATGACCTGCCCACCGAGGTCCACCGACACCTTACGACACACAAACATTTTAATTCATACTGTACTGACTTGATTAATGAAAGTAATTTCCAATTTTTTATATAAGGAAACTACAAGACACGACAGTCGTTCACTTGGTGGTATTGATACCATTAGCCCATAACAATAATGGCGGTGAATGTGCGCACAACACCAGAAGTTCCCTCGCGTCTCAAAATTCAACAGTATCCTTTGACATGGTAGGTGGTAACTAACAATATCCAACTGCATGGCTTCGTATAGATTGCATTATTAATCACATGATCTTGGACTGTCGTGTCAGTGATGGCCGATGGGGTATGCTTCCGCCAGATAGTCTGACGATATCACAAGAACCATCGAATATGGGTGGACGCTGAAGACTGCATTTGTTGGAAAACATTGAGGAAAACCTAAATCCAGCAGTAGTTCAATAAAAGCTGATGATGATGACGACCTTGTATAAATGAGACTCGACGTCTAGTACTTGTTCCAGGTACACTGCTACCCATAAAGTTACTGTACCGTGCTGTGGGTTTTGCAACTACTAAAATGACTCCTCATTATCAATGACCTAATCAATCAGCTCTACTTAAATGAATCTCATGCTGGTAAGATTGCTGTTAATATAATGCCTCCTAGCGGATAGATCGGATAGATCCGCAGCGTTGGTGTCCTCACCTGTTCGATGCTGATGTGCGTCCTGTTGTACGCCTTGAGCCTGGTGTAGCCGTAGTCTTGCGAGCGGAAGGCAGACCACTTGTGGAGGTTACCTGCGCGCCGACAGGCACACGATTATTGAGAACATACAATAAGATAAACACGAGTACAAAGTGCACCATGTCAACAGAAACGAACAGGAGCTCAGGCAATAGCTTTCCCAACTACTTTCTAACACTAGGAGTTTTGAAGATTCGTGTGGAACCAACTTAGTGGTGCAATGGCTACTGGTCAATCGGTTCATGTGACTCTTCCAAAATCATTTTTTTTTAGTAGTCACATGGGCATGCGTATACGTGTTGAATGTTTACTTGCCTGCGATCCGCTAAAAATATTCACAACTTTAAACAATAAGTTGATGTTTCACAATTCCGCGCAGGAAGTTAATAGTACAGCACGTACGTTTGAAGTGGTCCCTGCCCTCCTGGCAGCCCGCCGAGCCCGTCACCAGGTGCACCGGCGCGCTGCGACCCGCAAAGTTTAAGATCATTAAAGTGCGAGAAATTATACGTATCCCCTACTTAAATGGCGCTCGCGTTTTTTAATATAAAAAAGGGGTCTTAAAGGGCGCCTCAGGAAGCACAGCATATTTCGCAGTAAAATTTGCGTTTCAGCTTGCGTGCGCGAGAGTATTCGTCAAGTTGACTTCTAAGCAATGTCTTAGTCGTGTAACTTGAACACCGCGACCAGTGAACACTGAAGCGACTCAAACGAACGCTGTAACTGTATTTGTTTATAATAAGTTAATCGCAACAGGACAGCGATGAGTAAATAAGTAAATGTTTAGATCAATAGTGAAAATAAAAATCGTAGTTGTTTAGAAAAATATATTTATTTGTTGCGCGCCGCCAGTAAATACGATTAACAAATATAAATCTATCCAAAGCTATAACAAGGCTCGCAAATACGCGTGTACATGAGACAATATCAAGTTATTTAAGCAAAGCTTATACAATACTTAGGTAGGTCGACTTTAGTGACAATTTTGGTGTTTCTTAGTCCTACGCCAGGGCCGACCCTAAACAGGTGAGCGGCGACTTAGTCAAGTCCGTTAGTTGATGTACTCGACCGTGTATACAACATACACCCGACACACGTGCTGCGTATACTGTATATATATGTATATATATATATATATATCTGTCTCATACGCGGCCTGAGAGCGACAACACCATTCACTCCGTATTTACTGCTCCTGCTGTATACGAAGAAGTTAGTTTCCGGCCTCTATACCAATGAAACAGGTTACTGTTACCAGTAATTAGGTCGCATTACACGCGGCTACTTGGAGGAAGTGCGTTATTGGAGCTAAAACATTAGCACCGCGGCAACAGATTTAACCCACCCCCTTACAGTGGCTGCAGCACTGGTTGAAGAATAAAACCTAGCACCGTTTAATTTAATACTAAAATTGTTAATGTTCTATTAAAATAAATACTAGTATTATTTCTATATCTGTTGTAAAGGTATAAATAAATACTTTTACACATAAATACAAATACTCTTTAAAGTAACAATTGGATGAGCATGAAGCGATGTACGTCCGGTAACGCTGCAGTATACGGATCTATTCCGCGATTTGGATCAATATCCAAAAAATAAATTCGTGGTTTGGATCAGTTTTGTTTGTATTTATTTTTTGCCGAGGCAATGTTCTCTAAAATAAGATTTTTTTTTAATTTGTGCATTAAGAGATTAATAAAATGTTACATTTAATTAGATCGGCGCGCCTTCTAATTGTGTGCACGGAGTCAATGAGCCGTTGGTTGGCACCTGAACAACTGATTACAACGAGCCTGTGTATTGGCAAGGCCAAGTGATAAAATTATGAATCTTTAGGACCCGAAGGTCGTAACACTACGCCACAGTTTCACGATCACATCAACATGTTCCAACTCCATTCGCCGAACATTTCGGACAACTCCGCACTAACGGGGCGTAGAATGAGGGTAGTCAGCAGTGCCACGCCATTCTACACAGTCCTAGATCATTCTAAAACCACCCTCAAGCCTCGCGCAATCGCACTACAAGTGGTGGAAGGGATGGTGGCGATGCTTAACCAGCCAGAACGAGTCGATCACCTCACCCTTGAGATCCACGTCGACCTGCGGAACGGACTTACTATCAGTTCATTGAGTTAATAGTTCCTACGTAAAGTGTAAACATGCAACCAGAAAACAAGCTGTAAGCACCAGCACCAGCACCAGCACCAGGCTGAACATGCAATCGTGTACTATGTGGCAGTCGGTGTTTTGATCCCTTGAACCACCCATTCTCAATACCAACGTGGAGTACACGGGGGTGGTCGCTTAAGATTAACTAAGTCACAGTTTCAGTCTCTGAAAAACTTTATTTTTATATTGGAATAGTGAGGATATAACAACAGAGCCAACACCACTACTGCGGTGTCAAGGAACATTTCACCAGCAGCAGGAGCACCAATTAGAAACAGAAAAAATATATATGTATATGTGTTATGGCGGCTGATGATGATGATCATGATGATGATGACGTGTTATGGCGGTGACCTGCTCGATGTACAGGTGCGTCTTGTTGTACGCCTTCAGCCTGGTGTAACCGTAGTCGGTGGACCTGAAGGCGGACCAGGCGGGCGGATGGGCTGCTCACCCCCCAAGCACCGAAAACACAGTGAGTGTTATATTTAAAAAAATGTTAAATATTAACTAGTTTTCAGTCATCATTCAATTAATCACCTCCATTATGAAGCAATACCCGAAGCCCACCATCAACCAACCAATGTAACCACCGAAGGAGGTTTAGTGGAGAGCTATCAAACCTTAATGCACAGTACTGATTGGCGGGAGAAATAGGAGCTGTCTGCTGTTTAACTTCAGAAGTAGATGTATCATCTGGAATCTAGATCACCGATTCCATTACCACTTAACATTTGGCGGGATCGTGGTCAAGTAGCTGACCTTGAAGATATAAAAAAGATTTAGATTTACATTGCTGTCCCAATACAAACAAGGAAAGAGTTTTTCCGGGCCTTAAGCACACTAACATTCCTTAATTTTTTTTAAAACTTGCTACAATATCATAGAGAAGCATTAGTCTAGGGAATATGGAAAAAAAACAATTTCTTTGGAGAACTCTGACATCCAGCCTTTGTTGTGTTAGGTTATTAGGGAAGAGGAAGTCTCCACGCCTGTCGCGGGTGGTCTACTCACACACGAATGGGTCGATGCGCTCCTGGCAGCCCGCGGAGCCCGTGACCAGGTGCACCGGTGCGCTGCGGACAGTCACCACGCACCACCACCATCTCATAACAATAAATCTTGAAGGCAGTAAGAGTAGGTTGGCTGAACAGCAGCTCACAGCTCACAGCTCCAATTATAATTTGCATTTTGTTTAATATAACTAGACAACTAGAAACTCGTATGCATGCTCAGGCACAGGTATACAGGGTGGTTCATTAAAGCAATTGATAGTGCTGAACACATGCATCCACTAAAGGTGTATCTTCCGTACACAGCATGCTTGACGAGCGCAGTGCGCCAGTCACCATTACACGGAGAGGTGCTGTTTCTTTGTTTTACTGGAGACCGGCGGTAGAGTGGCAGTGTGTATAGTCTAACGGGTCTTCCATTCCATTTGGCGGTGTATCAGATGAGTATGTGATAAGAATTTATTGGTTAGTTAGTTAGTTAGTTAGTAAGCAAGTTCAGAAGCGACGCAAACTTGTAAGCAGTATTTACCTTTGTTTAATGATTTGGAAGTGTCCTGGCAAATGTCACACAAACGTTCAGCGGCAGCCGGCGACAGTGTTAGTCGAAAGCGAGTCACATTGTTTTCATAAAAAATACATCTAATCTGGAGGAAACAATCCATCCACAAGCACATCGTAGACGCTCGCCGCGGCGGCACTGCTCTTAGGATCGCAAGTCGACGAGAGCTGGAGCATTATTACTATATTCTTGATCCTCTGCCTCGTTCCCTCGCCGCACAAACAAAAGAAATCGCTAACTTACAAGCACCAGCGCCAGGGCCTCTTGAAACATTTTAAAATCACTTTCCTAAATCGTAATCGTTACTATGATTTAATTACAAAGTATTTGGTGACCTTCACCAGATTTCCTTTGGCTGCTTCGCGTATAAGCACAGTGACCTCTGGAGAACGCTATCGCTGAACACAAGTCTCACCCGGGGTTGGTGTATGGCTGCTCGAGCGATCCGTTGTACACGCGCTCGTCGTACACCGGCCACAGGCGCTCATACGAGTGCTCGTGCGCCCACACCACCAGGTCCACGCCGTACTGCTTCAGCAGCGGCTCCAGACCTGTAAAGTCACGCGCAGCTCAATGGAGACTTGAACAGTGGGATATTTAGCTGGCAGGTAGCGATGTGGTGTATATCCAACTACCAGCTAAGGATCTCCCAATAACAATAAAGATATATTAAATATACTTACAACTATTAACTGCAACATTCTTAAAATACACTATTCCGTAGCAGCAGCACCAAGCTCATGACGCAACTGTCTCCAGAAATATAAACCTACAAATTATACAGCAGGAGTGGAGCTACCATTACAGTATGTTTGAGACTTACTGTAAGCGCCCAAAAACGGCAGCCCCTTGCGCGTGTACTCGAAGCTGCAGTCTATGTCGTCCGAGTTGCTGCAGTACATCGGCCGGTGCCCGTACAGCACGATCCATGGTCGCCGCGCTCTGCAACGCCGCCACACGCCGATGGTGATTTACAATCGCCCTAACGACCAACTACACCCCTCCCCCCCCCTCTCCGTCTCCGATATTTCTCCTAAAAACTGCGCATCGGACTATACTCCCTACAAGCCCGAGGATGAATTCAACGACTGCTTCCTTGTTCACTAAAGGCTTACACAGTACCAGCATAGACTTGGAACTCCGCCCGCCTCGTGACCGTTACGCGAATACTCACCCATTCCCAGTAGCGTCAGGGCCATGCGCGTGTGCAGGTAGTTGTTCCAGCAAAGCACGCGCTCGTTGCTGCAGTACATCGGCCTGCGCCCGAAACAGCGCCACCCACGTCTGTGAGCGCCTAGTGACCAACTGGGCGCTCAGCTGATATTGATAGACTTGTATTTTGAAAACCCAATCTTGGTATTAGTTAACACAACATGCAACCACTGCTCATCACTGACAAAGGTTACGAGGACGACTACACCATCGATTTAACATCTCTCATCCAATCGGAGATTAATATGGAGATGGATTCAAGATCAACCTCAGCTGACGTCTTTTTCAGTAGGGTTAAAGTTTCAAACTTCAATACGCTTTCCATGCATGCTGGTGAGACACTTCGGGTTTCCATCTTGTTTCTGAGCTATTTGGTATAGTAGTTTCGTTTGGGCCTTGTGAAATGGGTCCTCCGCTTAACTCTCGTGTTCCAAAATGGTTCACATTGGTCACATCGCTTCTTTAGTTACAACAAATAATATTCTTTTTAGCACACACGGACAGTAATACGTAGTATACAAACAGACAAACACACGGCATGACACAGGACACAAGCTGATGAGACACGGGCGGGGTCCAAACGTATGCGAACTGATCGGGAGCAGTCTGTGACAAAAACGTTTCAGTCGCATGGCACCCAACTGTTCTGATGCATGCCCGATAGCTTCCGGTCTATGGTTCGTGTGGACTCTCGGAGCGGTTGGAGCACACATTCATATACCCTGCAATACCTGGGGGGAGGTAGGTGTCGAGACTTGCATTACGTTTGTGTATCCCCCACGTATATTAATATATGTTTAAACAAAAACTTTTATTATTGTAGTATGCAGGTGCGTGCGCGTGCGCATGTGCGTAAGTACACTGATGTCATAGAAATAGTTAATCACTTCAGGAAACCCTGGAAGCGCTGCTGCATGGACATTAAGAAAGTGATGCATGCAAACTAACACGTGTACACAATCCCGCACCGACTGAATCTGTTCCGTGTACGGAACAAGAGGATCAGCTCCACTTAGATTTTATGATTTATTTTAGTTTTTGAAGTAGTAATAAAATACGAATGCGAAGGCTCTGATTCCCACCAACTCACATTGGGCCAGCATAGGGAGAAATGGCTCAAATCCCCCAAAACCCATATAAATCTACTCGATCGAGATGTAAATCTTTGGAAGAGACATATATCCAACAGTGGACGTCTATCGGCTGATGATGATGATGAATAAAAACCATCTTGGATGTTTATCATTGGTTGCTATCGTCCGCTTTTAGTTCCTGTTCTGTTGTAAGTGATACGTATCAGCGCCAAGACCATATTTCACAAATGTTCAACCTCTCCGTTCTAATCTACTTCTATTTCTAGCTGACCTGATCTCCTCTTTGTTTGCGTCGCTGAGGTCTCGATGCAGCCACCTGAACTGATTCTCGAGCACCTTGAGTCCGTACTTTAAGAAATAGTAGGGCTCGGTGGTGATGGACACGAAGTGCACCGGGCCCACGTCGTAGCTGTAGAACAGGCTCTCCTGCTCGCCGGGCATCGAGAAGCGGGCGCGGTAGTTGCTGAAATTACTGAAGGTGGCGCGACATTACGATAACTAATAATGAGTAAATCTAGAAACAGCTCTAGACGACACTAACTATGCCTCTTCGTGGTTCCCGGGGCAGGTCATATAGGGCACGAACGCCGCCAGCGGCTGTAGCTGCCGCATGAACTGGTCGCCGACGCGCGCGCCGTCGTCGTGCATGTCGTACGCGAAGTCGCCCACATGGATGATCAGATCGAAGTGGCCGCGCTGCGCCTCGTCTTGCAGGTAGGACAGCGACTGCCGGCGAAGCGAGTGCAGACACCAGACATGTCAAGTTTTATTATCTGGTATTCCAGTTCTAGTAAGTCAGTATTTTAGGCATATTTAAGTATATGCTGTGGTGATGCCTATTTAAACTACCTCCCGTTTACTATCAGTGTTAAAAAAAATGAGCGCACAAGTCCTTAAGTACTCACATGCGCATTCTTATTGCCCATGTCTCCGAACATGGCAACGCGCACCACCCAGTCGTCCCCAGCAGGCGGGGTCTTGAACCAGAACTCCTCAGACCATCCATAATCTGAGCCCACGTGGTATACTGCAATCGTTACAAATTCTAAGAAAGAATTCTAAACAATGGTGAAATATACCGCCACCGCTTCATTGCCAGCTATGAACATCTCCACGTGCTCGCCGTTGATCACAATCTTCGGAAACTTTCATTCAGTCAGTCACCGATCACATCATCAATGATCGATAATTGTGTACAGGATATAGTATATACTATTTCTCACCACCACGTGCATTAGGTACGGGTCAGTTGCTACTGGCATACCATATTGCGTGTTGTGCTTCAGATCCTTTAGCAGCACCCGGTGGATGTATTGTCGCCGCTTCTCCGGACCCCCGTCGATGAAGAGCGTGCTGCTGCCCTCGGCCTCCTGGTCCATCTGGTTCACTCCATATTGCACGCGGCTCTCGCTCGAGTCGTTGAAGGTCGACCATGTCACCATGATGTCATTGGTCTTCGCTGAGGTGATGGAAGATGAATAATGGGAAGGAAAAATGCGTGCGCCTGTCCTTTAATGCCGTGCAAACAAATTCCGAGTGCTTTGTTCGATGGAGGAAGGTATCACTCAACTGTAATAAACTATTATTAAAGGAGAATGTATCCATTCGAGGATTAGCTGCTGCAACATGCAAACATTACACATGCAGCTACCTCGACGCCCCGACCGTGGGACCTTTCTACATAAGAAGGGAGTCAAGGTCATTTATTGATCTCTCTGGTTAAGTGAGAATTGGCTGACGTTTTACATTGGTTTCCTCGCGATGTTTACTATCGTCGAAGGCACGTCAGGGAAGATCGATCTAATCTTCTGGGATCCAATTCCACCTCCCCTCCAACCTCTACCTTTTGGGATACCAGTCAATTTCCACTGCATTCACGACCTGAGCAGTCACCGTTTCGATTCTACTTCATCAAAGAATAATTTCGTGTAATTGTTGTTTCGTTAATGTTGTTTGATTATGATTTTAATACTAATTAATTACCGTAACGGGTTTACGGAGACGACTTGGTAATGATGTTGAATTTGAACTCGTGTAATCATTACAAATACTAACGGATGATGATCGCACGCTGCGGAGCATGCTCGATGGTAAGCCGATGATGATTAGGTGCGGACACTTTAACAGATCGAATATAAATCGTGATTAATCAACAACTTGGTGCCTGTTAATCATTTATCCCACATCCGATCAGGTCCTATGACAAACGTGCGGTTAATTGAAAATCGTATTTGCAGCTAATCCATTTGTCAGACGACGGCCATTAACGCCTGCTCAGGTTAGGTGCGGCTTTATGATGGAGCTGCAAGGTTATCAGGGAACACGATCGGCGCCGCCACACCGTCACACTGACATTTATATTATTGCAAGGTCAGCGCCAGCGAGGACCTGCAACGGTACTGGATGCAAATAGACAATGAATAAAAATATTGACTCTCTATCACCATTTAATATGGACTGAAATTATGATGATGATGTCCAGTCAAAGGAGCTTCTACAAATTTACGTTTCAAGTAAAATGGTGGTAGGTGTCGGTTGCCAGAGACCGTCAAGGTAGGTACCACCGCGGCGCCTGTTGCAGCCGACAGACAGTACTGTGCAAATAATTCTGTTCCGGTTTGCAGGACCCCGTAGCTGCTGAAATTGCTGGGATAACGGGACTCAACATTGTTACGTGTGACAGTGACGAGCACAATGTGGTATTATGTGTATCACCCCAGCTAGCGCCGCGTCGTTGTGGGCGGGCGTATCGCTCACCACCAGGCGTGCGTACCGCTCGTCTCGTCGCTTCGTTAAATAAAAATAAAATTATGTTGCAGTCATTTTGGTACAATTTTATAACTCATACGAATTATGAAGTAAAAGTGCATTTACCTATTCCAATGTAAGAAGAAACAAATATCTTGTGAAAGTATGATTAAAAAAGCGGGCACGTCATTTCCGGCAGCAAATTTTTTAATGAATATATTGATTTTTTTTATATCTTTTTTTATGTAATTAAGCGACGAGATAAGCGGAACTTTCACCTAATGGTAAATGATACGCCCACCCATAACGTGGCGCTAGTTAAGATTGTATGCAGTGCCCCACATTGCGCTCGTCGCCTGAGACATAAGATGTTGAGTCTCGTTACCCCGATAATTTCACTAGCTACAGCACTCTTCAAACCGGAACACAGTAATGTTTGCACACTGCTGTGTGGCGGCAGAAATAGACGCTGCGGTGGTACGTACGTAGAAAATAAGTGTCACTAAACATTCATTTTATATCATCATTACTACACATGCCTGGGACTAATGATTATTTCTGCTTACTGCTGCTGACAAGTATGAGTTTTTTTTCATGTCTAAGCTCTCCTTACTGCACAGAGCGAGTAAATATTGAACGGCTTATTTTGTGTTATCTTTAGTTGATTCCACAAAAGTTAATTAAAATCTGTCGACGTGGTTTATTTATGTTGCTATTTGTTGTCGATATGCTCTTTTTAAATAATAACAATAATGTTATTACAAATAATGGATACCGCTTTATCAGGCCGACAGCCGGATGCGTCAAGTATTACAAAGTCGCGAGGTTACATCGCACACGATTACGCAAGTGGACAATCAAGCTGTAAACTATATTGTTTACTTTATACTATAAATCTCAGCAAATACAATATTTTCCTGGTACAAATTTTTTGTAAGTCTTACTTAAGATATCTTTCAGCTGACAATGGATTCGAAAAAAAACTCTATGATCTCTCAGCGTCTTCCATGTAAGACTAGAAAAGTTATCTTTCAATGACATCAGCAATAGAGTTGTACCTATCTAAATGGTATTTAGAAAAATGGCTCGACCACCAGTAAATGGTGTACGTTACAACCCGTGCCAGAGTCACCATACAAACCAAAAAATTTGTTCTAACAAAATAATTACATCAACTATAAATATATAATAAACAATTTTTTGTCTAGTCTTGATGCACAAAAAAATTGATTGTAAAATTATTACACATTGGTGTTGTATTATGAAGAGATGTGTTCAAGTGTTTGCCTTGCAGGTACACCAATGATTACCACTGGTGTCACTGGAGTGGGGCAATTTATCTGTTGATAAGCAATAATAGCATGCATTCTTTGTTAGTTAATAAAAAACCGTGGCATTTAAAGTTGTTTTGAACAAAAATTAAAAATAACTAATAATAAATCTAACAAAGAAGTACACATCAATAATTTTTTCTATTCAGTAATCCAAAATATGCATAAAAGTATTACAAGGCTAATCTATTATTTGTGTAGATTTTGCATCAAAAACTTTTTTATTAATATAATTTATACTGCATTTTAGCTTTAAATATATATTTTACCTACAGCTCTGGGACATGATATATCAGCTACAACAAATGACTTCATCTCGCAACTAGAGACAAGACTACATCTTTGTACAGTTATCATATTACCATAATTTGAAGTAATATAATATAAATGAATCAATGCTAATATATAATTTCATATGTAAAAGTAAATATATATATTGTACTTATTGATAAAATACAAGTCACAATGTTTTTATGCTGACCCCTTTAGAGATTATTGGCATCGGCATTATCACAGCTCAGCGATAACAGCTAATGTAGTCATTAATATGTTAAATGATGTATTCACTATAATAAGAGTTAGCTGATAAAAAATAGCAAGCAGAATAGATATATTTGTAGACAACTTTATGCAACATAAATTGTCTCATCTTTTTAATGTTTTAGTAATATAAAATATTCTTTTTCAATCAATTACTTAAGCAGTACCTCCTATAGATCGGTTACTGTGGTTGGACAAATCAACAATTTGCTTGTTTATTATTAATGTTTTGTTTAATATCGTCACTTACAGACGGTATATATGATTTTATTTTTGCTACCATTTCAATAAAAGGACAAAATAAATATTTAATTATTTATGTATAAAGTCTAACAACACACGCCAAGTAACCACTAAATTTCAATGTTTTCATTTGTCTTGCTGTAGACCAGTAAAGGGTAATTTCATCGTATTTTTTAAACAAACAATGTACTGGAACGTCATGATTTTGACTATCGCAGCAATCAAATCTTATTCATTTCAACCAAAACTTGATCCTATCATAAATTTTAATTTGTGAACGGAATACTTACATCCGAAGGAAATATGTACTTGCTCGGGCTGACAATATGGACAATCATATCCTGGTCCTTCGCGCACTTTTGCGATTCTTGCCTGCGAAATTGCAACATACCACAAAAGCAGCAATATTTTCATATTGCTGCTAATAAATAAACTGTAAATGAAAACAAATACTACTTCGAGCAATCCGACAGCCGTTCAATATTAACAAAGCGAAGCGACGGTTAGATTGTAATGATATAAACTGTTTTGAATCTAATTGCCGTCATTAAAGTGGACGTTTGATAACTATAAACATTACTTTTCTGTCAACATTCGTTCAGGAATATTTCATTTTGATTAAATTTTAAAAATATAAAACTGTGATTCGTTTTTGTAACAGATTTAGTTGAATAAAAGATTTTTTTTTTATTCAATTATATTACAGCCGAAATATTTTCTTAAAAACCTATACAAGTAAAACCAGCGTGCAACATCAAAATTCCGGTTGCTGCCAATTTTATGTGGATATTAACACGAGTATTTATAGGAAAGAAATGTATTTTAAATTAGTTTTGTATATCAGTTCTAAATAAACAACGAAATGTCTAGACCGATTTTGTTAAGAACTTGTCACAGCTAGACTGGACAGCCTTGAACAAAGGCGCTAGGACACCAGTCCTGGGGTGTTCTATCGGATAAATTTAGAAATCTGCGCTCTAAAATTACAAGATATACCACCGGACCACCGGGCACCGCGAGACACTTTTTGTTACATTTTTCGAACAGAGATTTAGCTCATTTTTTATACAACGAGGCGACGAGACAAGCGGGACATCCACTTAATATATTCATACCACCATTGCGCTCCCGTCAAAATTTAACCTTGGCGTCATCGAGGAAACGAATTCATAAACAAACTTAATCGATTAATGCGTTTTGCCACAGCATACCATATCAACAATAACAGGTGGGGTCGTGGTCACCATTAACAAATAAAAACCAAAGAAAGAATGATACGTACAGAGGAAATTAAATTAAAGAATAAATACAAATTCATCAACAAAAAATAAAAAATTATAATTTTTAAATAATGCAATGTAATTTACATTTTTGATACCCTTTGCTATGAATACCCTGGCTCTCTGTTCATCAATTTGGATAGTGAATAAATCAAAAATAAAAGGAAATGCGAACACAAACAATTTTTCTTGTTTCCGTGATATACGAGTCCCGTAACCGATGTAAAGAATGCAAAAAAACCTGTGTCAGAAAGAGTAGGGATAACTTAAGTTAAATTAACATGTTATTGAAACTAAGTAATACAATGTTAAAATAAATAATAATCGTTATTAAAAATAAGTTATCGGTATGATAAATTTTCTTAACAATTGAAAAATCAAACTTTGGCTTCACTCTCCGACTGGTATCACAATCAGATGTAAGACACCAGTGGTACGCGCCGCGGTGAAGATAGCATGTGAACCAACTGTGGTGCGAGCCAAAATTATAAAACACTGTAAATGTTATTATTAAAGAATTATTCTCTTGTGAAATAAGTTTGAATTTCTTTTAGTATTATATTCATGTTTTCGTTTCTTAATTCCACGTCTACAATTACCCTTCCTTTGTCCCTTGTTTACCACAGAAATGTCTTTAACATCTAATGACAATATTCCCCAAATAAATGCGTCACTGTTTACATTATGAAAAACCTCTGCAGAGAGTTTGAAATAAGTCATCACTTTCTTCACTAAGTTTGGGTACATGGCGATAGAGCAGTTTTTGTTGTGTTCAAAGGGGTCCTGTATACAAATTGCACTATTCAATCTAATTGGTTGGCAGATATGCGTTTTTACATTCACTTTATAAATTTTATACTGTGGTGGTACATTTTCTATATCACAAAACCATTCTCTTTCAACTGGTAGCCCTAAAAATGGAGATATGATAAACTGATCGTATCTGAAATCCCTATAGTATTTAAAAAAACCTCCCAATAATTCATAGAGAGGTTCATTATTATTTCCACTGAAATGTATGCTGTCTTCAAAGGCTACATTCCAGTTGTCTATAATGTACTCATTTTTTTGTAATTCTTGTATGGGTGGCAGAATAGATTTCTGCTGTAGATAAAATATAATTAATAAAGTCAGAGCATAGTTAGGCATGAGATTTGTCCCTGTGAGATTGTGCACTTTGGCCCAATACTTAATTAATACTGCAAGGGGCAGCACTCTTTGATCCAAATGCAGTAGATGAGCTAATAATTTAGTATTTTGAACTCCTGCTGGACTTTTAAAGCTAATATCACAGCATCTTTGTGTTGGAGTATGATAAAACTTGACAATTGGCACCTTAGCAGTGGTGATAGCAAAGAGTTTTTTGAAAATGTGTGGTCGTTTCATCAGTGTCGACTTGGCTTTCAATACATAAGTATCACCGGGTGTTTGCAACCATGTTGGTAGATTTACATAGCAATCTACATCACTACTTTTAATACCGAGTCCAGTGACTATTGATCCGAATGTGTGAACTTGACATCCTGTGCAAAAAAAAATAAACAATTATACAAGAATTTTTATTACATGGATAAAATCTGTGAATACCTTTATAGGTTCTAGTAATAAAAGGAGTGAATAATTAAAGGAAAAAAACTATAATAGTTGTAATAGAAAAAAGTAACCTGGCCAGGCTAAAGACAAGGTATTCTGCAAATCATCAAACAATTTTTGAAGGTTTTCTACCTCTGCCCTATTTAGCCTTATGTTCTGCAGAACTTGTTCTACTTGTTGATTGAAGTCACCCTCTAAATGAAATGTTGATATATCAAACATATCTGCAAGAAAGAAATAATAAAATATTTTCACATATATAGAGAACTACATTGGTCACGGGTATATAGTAATAGATGAACAATAAATGTTCATATAAGATCAATATGACGTTTAATAAATAACACTATACTGCTTTTGTTTCGCTAGAAATGTGTGGTTGTTTCATCAGTGTCGACTTGGCTCTCGACACATAAGTGTCACCAAGTGTGTGCAATACAGAAGATTAAAGTACAATATATATCTGTCAGCCCTGTAACACCATGCATGCACTACAATTTGATTTGATCTAATTTTGTGGTATATAAAAAAAAAAATAAAAATTACTACATTACTGTATCAATAAATATTTAGTAGCTTTTAAATGGTTTCATATATTTTTCTGTATATCCACATATTTATTTAATGAGCTGATCAAATGAATCGTTTCAACAACTCATTGTTCTTGAAGTAATTTAAATGTCCTAGTAGCACACATAATTATAATCAAAATGGTTTAAATATTATATTCAATTTTCAATCTTGTTCCGTAAATACAAAATTTTTTTAAAATAACAAGTGAGGGTAGATAGTACACATGATTTTTTTTATTATTACATAATGCCATATGCATGAGATTAGCAGATTTTCAGCAGACAGAACTCACTGATCCTTTTTCAATTAATCCACTTGAAACTTATATCATGATGATATACTCAAAACTATGTAAGAAAATAGATAGTACTCCTCTTCACATCATGAATGTCTAGTTTAATCTCAAATGTGATTGTTATTACTTAAGTCTATGAGTTTTAAAAAAATATTGTAAAATTTTTACCTTCACTTCCCATTTTTATTTATTTAATTATCAATAATGTCATCACAAAGTTATGTATAAATAATAATCTTGAGGAGCCTAAAAAAAAGAATATAATTATTATTTCTTTGTAACGTAGTAGCTGCTCGATACATAGTTACGTCTTATTTTAATTTTTCTCTATAATTGATACCTAATGTTTAGAGTACGTAATTATTTATATTACCTATATAGTGTTACAAATCGCACATAACACATATTATTACGTGAAATCCAGATTGTGGTAACCTGTAGTTTGTAAACAGTATTGTCATTTCTAGGAGTTTATAGTTTGGTACCAAGAATTAGATATATTAATTAAGAAGCAAAAACATTTCAAAAACATTACATGGTACACGTCTAACGTTAGCGGGATGTAAACAACCCGAAGTAAACCTAACCTATACCTGAATGACACATCGTCGACAATGTCAACATCCACGAACGCCTCTTATATTTTTAACTTTTTTTTTCTCTATAATATTATGTTTCATTCGATTAAAGCAGACCTGGATTATACTACTAGATATTATTTTGTTGACAGTGCTTACTTTATAGTGAGGCGGATATTGTCACCTATTTGCAATAAATATGTAAAAAAGTCTGAAGCGCCCCATCGAAGAAAGAAGTAATAAATACGCAACAATAAACAGACAAATAATAAACACTTACTCCTGTGTAGGCTAATACGTTTGACTAAATGAGAACGGTCATTATCCCATTGCCATTCTTCTTTTGGGAATGTAACTTGCACTAGTTTAGTACGCAATTGAAGTGATCGGTCGGAAGACTTTATACCGATTTACAATTTCTTTGTAATTGTAAGATAATATAAAAAATGTTTGATCTGTGATACCTATATTCACAAACATTAATTTCTTAATAATGGATTTTTCTGTAAGGTAAATATTAATACGGCTTTACAGCAATTTCTAATTAAAATGGGATATAAAATAAAAAAACCAGTTTGTTGCTAATAAATTTTAAGTAAATCGGAAAAAAAATAAAGTAACTCATGGGTTTTAAATAATTACATAGTCACTTATCGTCTTAAAATAATTTTGATCAAGCATATCAGGGCACTAAAGATTTATTAGATAGTCGCAAATTTTTATAATTCTGAAAATACAATCTTTATTTATTTAATATATGTGTAACAGAAAGATAATTCAAAGTCAAAAAACAATTCGTGTGAAATCGTGATGCAGAACTTTTAATGTTTTCAAACGTCGACATGTAGCAGAAGCAGCGAAGTTGTAACAGCGCGAGACACTCGACCACTCGACTGCAGTCTACATGATACTTATACTACTAGGTCACCTACTTGTGCAGTATGTTTGTTTTTTAAATAATATTAATTTACGTACTTAATACAAACTATCCAAAAACGCAAACGTACTTTCAAATATGTTGATTACGAGAAGGGATCAAAAAGTATTGAGAACGACATATGTACTCCTTGGTAAGAAAATAAATAAATACTGACATAGCTCAGATACATATTTGTAATATTGATATAGAAAAAAATGTTCGATTGTATTTTGTTTTGTTTCTGTATGTAGTCATTTGTTTGCTTGGTGTCGGAACGTGTTCTCGGAAATGGAGAGAAGCGAAGTGCGAGCCGTTATTAAATAGCTCTGTTTAAAGAAGTTAACGACGCAAGAGATTCATTGCGATCTGAAGGCAACATTAGGAGAGTCTGCTCCGCCGTATTCCACTGTCGCGAGGTGGGCTTCTCAATTTCGAGTAGGGAGAACGAGAACGAGAACGAGAACGAGCACGGAAGACGAACATCGTTGCGGCCGTCACCACGTCCAACGACGTCAGCCACCCACGAAAATGTTGCGAAAGTCGAGAAAATTGTATTGAGCGATCGAAGAGTTACCATCCGATACTTATTCGTAATTCAAGAAACGGGCAGTTCATATGGAAGTATTCAATCCATATTGAAACAATGTTTGGATATGAGAACAGCCTCCGCAAGATGGGCGCCGAGAATGTTAACCGACACTCGGAAACAAAATCGACTTGACATTTCGAGGATATTGTCGGACAAGTTTCAAGAAGATTCTGAAAACGTTTTGTCTCGTTTCGTAACAATGGACGAAACATGGCTCCATCATTTTGATCCCGAGACGAAACAGCAATCTTCGCAATGGAAACGGCCATCATCACCGACCCTGAAGAAGTTTCGTGCTGTGGCATCGGCTGGCAAGGTTATGGCCTCAATATTTTGGGACTCAGAAGGGATATTGTTGATTGATTACCTGGAGCGTTGAACCACTATTACAGGCCAATATTATGCAGCTTTAATTCCCAAGTTGAGGAATGCCATCAAAGAGAAAAGGAGAGGGGAAACTCCGAAGGGGCGTGCTGTTTCATCACGACAACGCACCCGCGCACAGGTCGCCAGTTACGATGGCTGCCATTCAGCAAGCTGGCTTCGAATTGGTTGATCGCCCCCCTATTCACCAGATCTGGCATCTAGTGATTTTTATCTGTTCTCCAAATTGAAAGAATACTTAAGGGGAAACAGGTACGAAGACAATAACGAGGTGATGGATGCTGTGGAGAGCTTTTTGCAGGACCAAGATAAAACTTTTTTTTGAAAGGCATTGAATCCTTGGCAAAGCGCTGCACTCGGTGTGTAGAGGCTCGGAGACTATGTACAAAAATAAATGATTAAGTTATCAACAGTCATTATATTCTATCTCAT
The DNA here is from genome assembly GCA_029030555.1 of Ornithoptera alexandrae. Taxonomy (NCBI): domain Eukaryota; kingdom Metazoa; phylum Arthropoda; class Insecta; order Lepidoptera; family Papilionidae; genus Ornithoptera; species Ornithoptera alexandrae. The sequence continues at coordinate 11,080,189 of JARDVY010000007.1, forward strand.
TCTCACTACTTTTTGATCGCTCCTCGTATATGTTTTATCAACATGAAATGAATGGCCGCTACACAGATTAACCTAAAATCACAAAGTAAGGTATTTATTTCTCCGTTGTAAACGTGAAGATGTATAAAGATAATAAACATACTTAAAAAAAATAACTACACCAGGATCTATTGACGTGTAGTTATTATTACACTCGATACATAAAACCTCTAATAAAAAGGCAAGTATATTAAACAAATGCAGGGAGGAGGGGTGAGACGGTTAGAGGGTTAAAGGGGTGGGGGCTGGTGTTGCAACATTGGAAACATCGGCGTTTAAAGTCTACAGATATGAAACGCGATCTTCAACAACGGAACTATGGCTATAACATAATGTTTATGGCAATGTTAGTGAACATTACACAACTAAATTCATCATCATCACACAAATTCGTAACATGCTTATCAGGGCAGGCGCATGTAATTTATTTTAACCATTTGAACAAAAAGTAGCGCGTTGTGAGTTTAACGCGTGCGTCTCAGTGCATCCGAGTGCACGGCCGAGCGTGCGGCGGCGCTGTGCGGGCCCGGTTCCATCGGCAGCGTTGCGGTCAATCCATTATTTAATGTTATTTATTTGTGCTGTTTCTGAACCTTCGCCGAAAGACGGTTACTTGGGAGTTCCGGCGGAAGAGTCATCCTCGCTGTCGCTGCTGCTGTCCAGGTTACTGTCGATGCTTCTGATCGTCTCCGCGACATCCAAGGGCTCTCCTGCCTTCACTGGTTTAAGATGTGGCCGCATCATCGTCCTCAGCCAGGACGGCAAAATCCCGTTAAAGAACTTGCCAAATTCTCGGAAGAGGTTTATGTCGCCGCATATGTACTTCAACGCGAGCCCAACCTTCGGCTCGTTGTAGAAAGTCGCCATCATCTGGAACTTTAATTCGAACACAGTCTTGTCCACTTTCATAACCTCGGCAGTTATTCTCGACTGTTTCTCGGCGAAGCTCAGCGCCATGGAGTCGTACAGCCTCGTGAACTGCTTCCTCTTCCACACCGCACGCGTCACCGTACCCACAAATTTCACCTTCTCCTTCTGCGTCTCCGTGAGTTTCTCTTCCATTTTGTACAAGGTGATTTTCAGCATGTCTTCGAACAAGACGCCTACGATTTCCTTTATTGCAGTCTTCCAGTCGTGGTCCGCGATGTTGGTGACGTCGCGCATCGACAAGTGGATCTTGTACTCCGACGTCGGTTTCAATCGAATGATTTTGGGTTTCTGAAGTAGGATAATTCTCAGGAAGTTCCTGCAGCCGATGTGTTTGTCCTGTTCGTATGCTTGCGCTGCGTATTTGAAATACTCCTGTATGTCGCTGGCCAGCTTGCTGGACACGGCCGATGCCACGTTGTGGCTCTGCTCTATGGGGTCCTGGACGCACATGAACGTCGTGACCTTTATGGGCAGTGAGTATTTTCTCTCCACGTTAAACTTATACCGTTCGAACTCGTCCGGCAGCGTGGTCGTGTTAGCGAAGATTTCTTTGTTAACCGGCTTCCCGAGGTAGGGGCAGACGACGTTGTCGTTGAAATTGAAGTTTGCGTAGAACTGGAAGAATCCGCCGAGCAGTTCCAACATCGACGACGTATTAGAAGAGCGCGGCAATCGCTCGTGGTACTTCATGAAGCCTGCGTTCCAGAAATCGATTATGTACTCGTCTACTGCGCATTGCTGCAGCCAGCGAATGGAGGGCAGTATTGAAATAGGGTGTTGTTGCAAATAGAAGATAATCATCATTACTAGAGCGTAGTTAGTCAGTTTCCTGGTCCCTGACAAGCCGTGCACTTTCGCCCAGTACTTAATAATGACCGACATCGGTATGAATCTGGAATCGGCTTGGAGGAGGAATGCGATGAGCGTACTGTTCTGTGTGCCGAGGGGAGTTTTGAACGTGACGTCGCAGTTGGTTTCAGAAGGTAGGTGGAAGAACTTAATGATAGGCGTGTTAGCGCGAGGGATAGGGATAATCTCCGCGAAGGTCTCTGGGTGGGTCTGCAGCACGTTTTTGGCTCTGCAGACGTGGTTCTCATTGGCGTGGCGCAACTCGCGCGGGATCCTGATGAAGCAGTCGGCGTCGCTGCTCTTGATGCCAAGGCCCGTTTTTATAGAGCCGAAAGGGATTGCTTTGCAACCTACATCGAAATAATTAAAAACTTTAGTCGTGGTTGTAATTGTAGACCTGAAAGACTAACCCGACCCACATGTGGTTGAAATGGTTCTCTGTTGCCTTCTATTACATATACACTTATGAGACATTTATTTTTAGTTTCCTAAGCAACACTGCATTTTATGTATATGTGCCACAACATCATCATGATCATCGGGAGGACCATAAGACCTTATGTCTTAAAGGAAAGATCAGGTCCTTATGTCTAGATCAGGTTAGTATTTAAGTGGACTGTTGGCGAAGATCATTGTTGACATTAAAAATTTTTGACTTTAATTTTTAAATAATAAAGGACTACGTACCAGGCCACAGAACCTGTAACACATTCTCCAAGTCAGAGTACAGTCCGCCGAGCCTATTGACCTCCTCCTGCGTAAGTCGTACCGCCGCCATCAAATTGTCCACTTGCTGCAGGAATTCTCCGGTTAGCTCTATCCGGAATGGGCTCACTATTTCACCTGCAGAGATCAATGGTAAAATTAAGAGTTTGCTCTCTTTGGAAGCTTGCAATACAAAGTTGCAGTAGGATGTTCATCTATTAGTCAGTGATACATGCAACCACAACTATTATATGTATGTAAGAGCTGGCTGATGCATTGCACCGCAGCGCGCTCACTGCCTCGACATACAATATGTTTGGTCTCATTATTACAGTGACTGCACTAGATACTGCACTCTTCCATCTGATGTATGTTAATGTTTGTGCACTGTTGTAGTTGCTGCGGTAAAGAAACCTGGATGGTCTGCACTACAGCCACTACAGCCACTACAGCCACCTGCTACTGTTTATTACATTTATGAGTAAAGAACAACTAAATTTTGTTCCTCAGTTTTGTAATCAATAAATTTGAGAGGAGAATTTAATCACAACGAATATTACAGAGTTACATTATAAAGAAACTCCTCTCTGTTTAGAGAAATCATCTTCATTAAATGTTATTGTCTGTGATGCGTTATTATCTCGTTTCCCCGCGTGCGGTGTGGCAGGGCCTTTATTTTTGTAATCATTTGCCATCCTTTTCTTACTACTTTTCAACTCATTCTTTCTTATTTTCGTTCTCTGCTCTCCTTGCACACTTATTTTCTTCTGACATTCTACATTCCATTTCCTCCTTTCATTCTTATCCTGAGCGAAGACTGTCGTCTCATACGTGATTTTCTATATATATATATATATATTTATTTTTTTTACTGTATAATTTTTTTTTCTTGTAATTTTTGTTTCTCTTAATTACTTCAGCTATAGCTCCTTTACAGAATTTCAGGAACACTTGACGACTATTCTCTTCATTCAGCAGAGAGGCAATGACTTCCTCGTTTAGCTGCCTTCCTATCTTCATTTCGCAGTCTAAACGCTTGCTTCCGCATACGGGACAGGAGGTAACAATGTGCACGACGGTCTGGTCCACTGCGGGGTCAAAGAGACACGAGGGACTCTCCTTGAGTTTAAACCTGTGCTTTAAAAACTCGGAGAATCCTCTGTGCCCCATCAACATTTCGGACAGAACTGTATCCAGCTCCAGCCAACACAGTATCCGATAGGCTGATGCCACGTTTGGGCGTTGCCGCGTTAATGAAGCCGTCGTATCCTCCACATACCTCCTGTTCCATTCGTCAAGTGTTTTCTGTCTGAGCTCCGCTTCACGAATGAGATGGGGCAATCATCGTACTCTGGACTTCTTTTGCTCTTCAGGGCTGCTTCCTTGGCCAGTTGGTCAACCCTCTAATTTCCCTTGATCCCTGCGTGCACTTTTACCCAATATAGACTAACATCCTTCCCTTTCTCTCTTGCATTCATTATATTCGCTTTCACTCTCAACGCTAAGGGATGAAGGGTGTCAGGTTTTGCGACTGTCTCGAGGGCGGACCTTGATTCACTAAATACAGCGCAAGATTGCGCCGACTCGCTGGCCGCGTACCCTATCGCTTTCACAAGTGCCAGCAGCTCTGCCTGGTACACGGTGCAGAAGTTGCCCAACTTAAGTTTTTTATTAGCGACCGTTGCGGTGCTCCGCATGACGCAGAACGCCGCACCCACCTCGTCGATGCGGCTGCCGTCGGTATAAATGGCCGATTCGGCAGCCGAGGTGGCAAGTTAGACCTCTTCCGCACTTCCCCCAGGCAGGAGAACTCTACACCAACCTGTTGAGACGGGTGTGATAGTCTCGAGTAGCTAGCTGGTACTTCGAACTGAACGTCCCGAGAGTGGCCATGCTTTATCTCATATAAAGTGGTCGCTTCTTGGGAGGTCCAGAGGTAGCAGCACCGAGTGCAACGACGCAGTCCAGAGTTCGCGCAATTTTCTTTGAACCAGCAGCTTCTTAGCCGCCGGCGCCTATACACTCGCTGCATACAAAATGATAGGCTCCAACACCGCCAGGTTCATAGTCCTGATCACCTTCGGGTTCAACCCCATAATATTTTCGCGGCTCTGCACAGTTGACGATAGAGCTCTTGGGTCTTTTTGCTCACGTTCTTCACGTGCGTGTTGAACGTGAGTCTATCGTCAACTGTGAGGCACGAGTATCCGAACCTCACGAGTACGACAAAGGGGCTCTCCTCCCGTAATCAATATCGGCTTGTCGTACTTCAGCTTATTGGTCAGCACCATCACATTAGTTTTATGTGCTACGAACCTAAGCTTGTTTCGGACCCCCCAATCGTGAATATCGGCGAGTACTGCATTTGCCTTCCTCGTGATTTTCCCGGTCTCTTGTCCGGAGAAGATCAGCACGACGTCGTCTGCAAACGCTTGGCAGTGTGTCTCGCTCTTGGCCACCCTCTCCATGAGTGGATTGAGGACGAGGGTCCAGAAGGTTGGGCCGCCCACGGATCCCTGCACACACCCCTTGGTGATCTCTCTGACGCACTCCGCCCCCGCGTACCTTATGGACACCTTGCGATCGCTAAAATAGCTGTCGACAAGGCACCGCAGGCCTACGGGGCAGCGAGTCTCTGCCATTCTGCACCGTATAGCGGGCCACCAGGCGTTGCCGAAGGCTCCCTCTATGTCCAATGATACTAGCACAACAATCTCCTTCTCTTTCAACTGAGTCTGTGTACGCTGGATTAGGTCATGAAGGGAATCTTCTTTACTGTGTAAGATGCTTACCTCGTTTCTGTGTCAGTGGGTAATACTTCTTGGGTGTATTTGGTGCTTCTAATTGAGGTTGGTGATGTTTCACAACTAGGAACTCCCCATACATGTTGACTTTCGTCGAGGCCCGTACCGCAGCGTTCGCATCATCATGTTTCATGAAGGACAATGTAGCAAATTTTTTGGTCAACCTGTCCAATGTTACTTTACCATATTCAGAAAACACCCTCGTTAGATCTTGAGCTTGAGTGTAAGATGGAAACCCTGGAAGTAATAATGGAGAAGAATTAGAACAGTATTAATAAAGAAATATGCATTTAATTGCATGATAAGAACTCTCGCGGTGGGTTAGATACAGCAGAAAGAAAAGTCCACTAATCATATTTAAGTTTTATTTTAAATTAAAGCACAAGAATGACACAGAAGTATTTGGTTATAGAGTAAAGCCTAATCATAATAATGACATGGACATATACCTGTGACATGGACCTTGTTTGTAATTGCGAGAGCCTTAGTGTTATCTTTTTTTGGATCCATTGTTTACATAAGGTGCTCACCTGGAATAAAATTCAGATGGGTTATTCACTGTACCTGTATAAAAACAACTAATTAATATTTTGTTTCAATGGTCAAATTTGTTAGCCTCTTCAAGTTTTAACGAATACTGAATTTTAATAAATCTAACGAGTCGTATATTGTCTGGGAAAACTTATAAAGAATATTGGGTGGCAAGTCTTGTGCCCGTCAGATGTGTTTGTGAAAGTAGTTTTTAAAGGAACACTAGCAGATGAGTACAATTTGGTGCAGTGTACACCATCCTGACGTTATTGGGTAGACATATCACTTACCACCAGGTGGATGTCCTGCTCATCAGATCTCTTCATTGAATAAAAAAAATGTACTATAGTTTATTAAGCGGCAATATTAAAAACTTTGAGCATAAACAGTCCTTTTATTGCTCACAATGCAGGTATTCACACCTTGCCTCCAAGGAGGGGGAGACAAGGCCAAACCCACAGATAATTGAGTGGAATTTGGTGAATGTTTGGATTATAATACAGTAATAAAATACTATGACAAGGTTGATTAATAATTATTTATTCACAAGTTTGTTAAAGAGATAATAACATGTTTTCATCATTTCAGTCTACTCCTGCCTAAAGTTAAACATGACCTACTACATTTTAGTACCATATACTCCTCTTTTCTTAGCATAAAAGTTGGCACGTTGCACTATGTCAAAGCAGTAAGGTAATGGCCAGAGGAAAAGCTCCTGCTCATATGTTAAAGTTATTCTCTGTTAAAACTTTACAGTACATCAATCAATTAATCAAACAATGGTCACATGACAGTGGTGTTATTCTGTTCCATTTCATAAAGTATTTAATTGCTACATCATCAGCCAATAGACATACCCTGCTGGACACAGGCCACACCCAAACATCCCCACATTGATCGATCCCACACTGCCCGCATCCAGCGGCATCTGGCAGTCACCATGGCTTGTGATATTGCCTGGCATCATTGGTCATGGTTTGTATGGGTTCATGTGGATAGACTTGGTCTGTTTCCCACCACTAGAGCCCAATGCGGGTTAATGGGAGCCATAGTCTCCTTTGTTGAATAGCGGTGTGCATCAAGAGCAGGTGAGGTTGGCTTGGATTCCATGATTTTTATAATTCTCCTGCATATGGTGGGTCAGGGTCTTTATGTACAGTTACATTTACCATCAGTACAGTAGTAGTTTTCCATTTTTAGCTTACACTCATCAATTTTTATTATCTTTCATACTCTGTTCTCCTTCCAAACTTCTTTTCCATTCTCATTCTACATCATAATTCCACCTTCCATACCTCTCACAAATGAAGAACTTGCCCGTGAGTTGTTATGCGGGATCTCTAACACCCTTATTTAATAGCTTACCTTCTATTGATAAATATGATATTAAAAATAAAGTATATCTCTGGATGATTTAAGATTTGGCTATACAAATTTGTAGCTATACATAAATTATATAAAAATAGCATAATCTTACCAGTTTTAACGTCAATCACTTTTAAGAAGTATTTGGGTGTTACAACACCCTTCTCATTCCCCTCTGTAAGTATTACCCCGTTTTCCGATTCATAGAATTTGATTCCATCAGCAAGAGCCTTGACCAAATCAATGAAAATGTATATTTGGACGTTAATACGGAGTCCACTTGCTATGTTCGCACCAAGTGTACCCTTTGATAGATGTATGTGAAGACGTTTCATACGACTCAGACCTTCTGCTTTAATATTTGGCCAACAATGATAATATGTTCCATGTACTAGTGTCTTATATTTTGGCTGTAAATAGAGAAATAAAAGCTTTGGTTCAATCACCATCACAATTGACATACAATAATAAACAATTGCTTTAGAACAACTCTAAAAAAAACATGTAATAAAGAATGACAACTTATAATATCACAAAAGGTTTTCTCAATAATTTTTAAAATTTAGTTTCGAAATTTCTATAGCAGCAGGAATAAAAACTGTAGTGATGCTATTTCTGCTAATGTATAACTTGAGGGTAAATGCAAAAATCCTTTACAACTCCAATATTTTTACTTTTCTGTTTTAAAATTAAAACAGTACAGTTGAAAAGCAATGTAGTTTGAAATTAGGGATAAACTGATTTATCAACATAAAACTACTTCATTCTTAGCAAATAAATAATATACAAAACTATGTAACATATTAGAAATGTAAAAATTATGAAGTTTTCATATTTATCATAATGCATATGTTGTCTACTATTAATATCCTTAGTTATCCTAGTTCCTGCAATGTTTAGGTATTATAGATACATAAAAATTCATTCACTTCTAAAACTGGCATGAGATCGAAATTTTTAACATTTATAGAGTGTCCTTGATTTGCTTTTATCGCTATTATGTTCATTTGTGCATTCCATCGTAACTTGAACCTTTGTTTATCGTTATTGTTAACTACTCGCTCAACATCACTTCTGTTGTACTTCCCGTCAAGTGTTTTGTGTTGAAGAATTTTGTCTACTTCCAAGTATCCTTCAGGGCTAAAATGATAAAAATAATATAAGTATTTATCTATCTCAAAAACATCTTCAGCTTACTATTCTTCAATGTATATAAAAATAAGCCTCACCAATAAAAAATATTTGCTATGCTTGCCACATTGGTATACAGTTAATAAACACAGTATACTGGTTGCTTTCACAGAAAAAGGTACTGCTTTTTATCTAACTTACTCCCTCTCTACTTTTATAAAGACATAGGTTGTACGTTCTTATGTTTCAAGTAAATATTACCCATCAATATGCACTTATCCTAACTGGCAAAGATGTATTGTACTAGTTTTATACGTTTTTTAGATAAATGTAATCTTTATTAACTTTGTTATTAGTTTGTAATGGATCCTATCATTTACTTAATTACTGCTATTACAAAATGTTATTGCTAAATAACAATATTTTTGTTTGGTACAAGTGGTTTCAAATAAGGCATTTAAACAAATTTCTACCTTAAACTAAAACCTTCTTTATTTGCTCCGTGTCGCAGTAGCCAACTTAAAAATTTGCTCAGACGTATATCCTTTTTGTCCCTGTACATACGTTGTTTTTAAAAGAGTTTACTTATAATGAAGAAATAATTAATTAAGTCTCCATACATTTCAATTGTGTGCGATTTATTTGCTGCATAATAAATATTAATTTTAATTTGTAATAAAATCGGCAGTTAAAAATAACGAAATCAAAAACACGAAGCCAAAGTGTATTATTATTATTATGTGTAATCAGATTTGGAATAAATATCAAGTATTGCTACCAAATAAAAACAATGCACAGAAAAATACTTTTCTTAAAGCCATAGATAATATAACGTTACATGAAGATAAACTATACGTCTATCGATTTGATGATTTCTTTTTGTTTTAATCAAAAATATTGTTTCATGAAAACTTTTGATGATTAAAACAACTGTTTTTACAAACTAATAGAAATGCTTATACACTAATATTATAAATCAATAGCAAAAGAAACAATATGCCAAGATTACATTAGTCAGGTAGATTTCCTTGTTAAAAAGGCATTTGGCAAATACATGTTAATTCTAACATTAGACTGCAGTTTTAAGAAATATAAGTATTAGTTTGAATAGTCTGGAGATAGTATTTTTTGTATGTAGCTAATAATCGCTTAAAAGATTTTGTACAATTATTAATGAATGTAAAGATATGTTACGTTTCTTTATATTTTATATACTTTTATTATACCTCAAATTGATTTTTGTTAATGTTAAAACTTTATTTACATTTAAAATACAATAAATGCAATTTGCGCCTAAATATTACAAATAATTAAGAAATAAATTTAATATATTGTAACACACAGTGGGTTTAGGGTTATAAATATATAGGCTTTCATTACTAATATAGATAAACCTAAATTCGCTTTTGAGCGAAAACAAAAATCAATATTATGTTATTGATCTTACAATTTGGTAATTACATAGACAAAAGAGCATAGACAAAAGTCAGCTGACTAAATTTTTATCATTGGTCTTGTGATAAGTTGTGATCTCCGCCATTCTTGGATCATCTTCTCAATCTTTACCGTTCCGTGAGTTGAATTTTTGTATTTTACATAGAAAATAAGTATATATTTTTTAAATTATATCTAGTGTTACAGTAAGTAATAATTGTAGATATTAGTAAGAGAAAGATTTTAGTTATTACGCCATTAACAATTTTTATTCTAAGCCTTATAATATCACATATTTTAAGGACTTTCATGTTTTCTTTGCAAGTTAAATATTTTTACGTATGTTATTTCTTACTTTTGTTATATATATTAGGAGGTGCAATAAAATTACACCCAATAAATTAGTCCTTGATTATAAACTTGCAGTGATCATGTGATGTATTTTTTAACAATTCCTGCTATTTAAATTATTATCTACCAAGTTCACGACAGAAATTATTTATGTTCAAATTAAAATTCCTAGACCGCCGTCCAATTAGTTTCTATTAATAATCTTATTAGATTAGCATACCTTTAATTTAAACAGCTGCTTCTTTAAAGGTATAGTTATAATCAAAAAAATATATCTTGCTATATGTACTGTGTGTTATTTACATAATATATTTTATGTGGGAATAATGTTTTTGTTGTAATTTTCAGTTAGATTTCTTTCCAAATAAATTAAAATGGTTCAATGTGTTGCTGTTGGTCATAGCTCTTTTAATATTTTGCTTTTAATTCTTCCTATCCATATACATCTTTCTCATCACAATCATTATAGGCATTCGAAAACTTTCCCAATCACAGTCTTCTTAACAAAATTTCCATTGGATCTGTTTATAGGACACACCCATTTAGAACCCATGCTGGAAAAATGTATTTAAGAGCATTGAATAATGTCAATATGCTTAGACAGTTTTTTTTTTATTGAATTGCAAAAAAAGACTTCACTTGAGAAATTATTTCTGATGAATTCATGACAAACAATGTTAAAAATTTCTTATGATTATATAACTTTTAATATAGTACCTAAACTATATTTAAATATATACTTAATATAATTCTTATTATATCTTAACAATTTTTTCTAAATTATCATTTATAAAATCCAAAAGCGCTAAAAAAAATTCCTAAAAATTTCCTTTTATTCTGATTTTGATTTGACATTGATAGATAGCAGTTGTTATCAGCTTTTAGATTTTGATAATAGCTGTGGTCAGCTGACACTCCTGCCATCAAATCCACAGAAACCAAAGAGCAGATGAGTTCAAAGCAGTAAAGTACTTCTTGTTTGTAGTCTGTGATTTTTATTTGCATAAATCTTATTGAGAACTTTTTAAGGAGAATTGATTGCACATTATAATATTTATATTTTTCATGATTGAGTAGTTGCTAAATTTTATACTATTCCTAGATAAAGCATTTTTGTGTGTATGGCATTAGACGAGTTGCAGAAATACTAAGCTTTTAGGTAATAAGTAATCTGTGTATATATAAGATGGAAATAGTTGCATAATTCACACTCTATTTTACTTTTTAATATTGACTAATTTTCATTGGGATGAATTGAGATTTCTTTAGTGAAGAGAAGTAAGTAAGTAGTAAGAAGAGAGAACATTTATGTACACAAGTTTACAAGTGTACCGTTTATATATAAATAAAAGGAAACTTAATATTGTGTGGGAGAGACTCAGCAACTCCTCTAGAATTATCAATTATAAAACTATACATAATATATTTGCACTTCAACTTGTATATAATTGTAAATAAATAAAAAAATATGATGCAAATAGAGTAAAGAGTGTTTTTGTAATTACAGTTAAATAGACACCTAAGTCAAAATGACGTCAAAAAGCAATCTAAAGAAAATTGAAGATGAAGAGAATGAGGATAAATTTGGTTATGTGTTTGCTGTATCAGGTCCGGGTAAGTGAGAAATTCATAATTGTCAACTTTGCTAATGATCTTTACATTAAATGAAACATAGTTAAATGCATGAGTCTTAGTTTGATTGTGAATAAGGCTTTAAAAAAGTATTTGTTTGTAGTTGTGACAGCGGAAAAGATGTCTGGTTCTGCTATGTACGAGCTGGTACGTGTCGGTTACCATGAACTGGTCGGAGAGATCATCCGTCTTGAAGGTGACCTGGCCACTATTCAGGTAAGCTACTGTATTAAATATCATATGGCATCAAAAACGTGATACTAACTCTGATTTTGGTTAGAGTAATTATATTTTAATTCCTACAAATTGTCTAACAATTGTAGTTGTGTACTATAAGTAATTAAAAAAAAAAATTAACAGAACTGTTATTTTGTGGAATATTTATGAGCCCATGGTCTTTCCTTGATTATGTTATAAATATATACCTGGATTTCAAAATGTCTTTACCAGAGCAACAACTCAAAAACAAACTTATATAATAGCTGATGTGTGAAGTAATTTACTCTCATCTTTTTTTACACAGGTATATGAGGAAACATCAGGTGTAACTGTCGGTGATCCAGTACTGCGAACTGGCAAGCCGCTGTCCGTAGAACTCGGCCCGGGTATCCTTGGTTCCATTTTTGACGGCATCCAGCGACCATTGAAGGACATTAATGAATTAACACAGTCCATCTACATTCCCAAGGGCATCAATGTGCCAAGTTTGGCACGTGAAGTCGACTGGGAGTTCAATCCACTTAATGTTAAGGTACATACATATTCCTTATCACAATCATCGATTTGCAGCTATCAACTGGTGAATGTAGACACAACAGTGCAATAAAATTCTTTGATATTTATTAGTTAATTTTTATGTTTGACTTTTTGTATAGATTGGCTCTCACATAACCGGCGGAGACCTATACGGTATTGTGCATGAAAACACCCTCGTTAAGCACAAGATGCTGATTCCACCCAAGGGCAAAGGTACTATTACCTATATTGCACCAGCAGGAAACTACAAAGTCACGGTAAGTACTTTTTATCTATGGTATATCCATAAGTGTATATGTTGAGAATAGGGAGGCCTATGGCTGATGATGATAACAATATGAATCTTATTTAAATCAAATGGTAGTAGGCATTGAAAATTATTCGATTTAAGATGATAAAAAAATACGCATGCTATTTTTAAACATATAGACAAGTTTGTAGATTCATTATTTTTAAATAAAAAAAATGCAAACAATAAACTAAGAGAAAATGTTAATATTACTTTTTTGCATTATTGAAAAATTGAATACAACAAAGTTTATTCATTAAGCAAACACATGAATGCACATCAAGTAATATTTTTATTTAATTTACATTATTACATAAATTTTTATTCATGGTTTTTCTTATGTACTGTTTTGGTAAAAAATAGAAAGATGAAGTGGTAATAAATGACGTTTTTGTTATAAGGATGTGGTGCTTGAGACAGAGTTCGATGGTGAGAAGAACAAATACACTATGTTACAAGTATGGCCCGTGCGTCAACCGCGCCCCGTCACCGAGAAGCTGCCCGCCAACCACCCGCTGCTCACCGGACAACGTGTCCTGGATTCATTGTTCCCGTGAGTTGTCATGTCGACTTTCCAGTGTATATATATTGTACTATGTGCTTTATCAGGATTCGGTATCTGGTTATAAATCTTTATAGAACAATCATAAAATATTAGTAACTGTGATATAAATGTAGACAGGGAATGCATTTGACATAATTGGCAAGAAAATATTGAACTCAAGTAAAGTAAATGCAATGTATTATAAATTATATAATAGATTTGGATGTTATTATAGAGAAAAATAATTAAAACTGAAAAAGATGTAACATTTGATGTTTACTTAAGAGAGATGAGTATTAGTGTTACCCAAGGAGCAATGTTGGTGTCAGTATTGTATTATAACAATTGATGGTTTTTTAATGTTTAAATATCAACAGACTCGGTGGTTTCTCTTAGGAGAAAAGAGTAAAGGCCTTTTTATCGGATTTCTTGATGTTAGAACCTGCAACTTTTTGACATGTGTAGAGCACACAACCGTTTAAAAACTGAGCTGTCAGGATTTTTCTGGTTTTTCCTTGTTCAGCTAATTGCTAGTCATTTTTTAATATTACAGATGTTACTTCATGTATTATATTAATACTTAAGTGTTCAGTACCTATCTATAACCCTTTTTTTATCAACAGTTGCGTCCAGGGCGGTACCACTGCCATTCCTGGAGCTTTCGGTTGTGGCAAAACTGTCATCTCACAAGCCCTGTCCAAGTATTCCAACTCCGATGTTATCATATACGTGGGTTGCGGTGAGCGAGGTGAGTCCTATCTCTGCGTGCGTGCACGCATAGTGATAATAAGTTTACTTTACGCGGGTTTGCTTTCTCGTCTGCTCTGTCCTAACATAAAAATATACTAAATCATTTTCAAAAGTGGTAATTTTCTAAGTAATTTAATATTTTTTGTATAGGTAACGAGATGTCTGAAGTATTGCGGGACTTCCCCGAACTGACGGTGGAGATCGAAGGTGTAACAGAATCTATCATGAAGAGAACAGCGCTGGTCGCCAATACATCTAACATGCCTGTAGCCGCTCGGGAGGCTTCCATCTACACTGGTAAGTTGTTTTTATCTTTCTTAGAGGTTGCAGAACTGAAAATGTCACAGGTTAGCCCATATATATTTTAATGTTCTATTTGTTTTCAGGTATCACCCTGTCAGAGTACTTCCGTGATATGGGTTACAATGTGTCTATGATGGCTGACTCCACATCCCGATGGGCCGAAGCGTTGCGTGAGATCTCCGGTCGTCTGGCGGAGATGCCTGCTGACTCCGGTTACCCGGCGTACCTGGGCGCGCGGTTGGCCTCTTTCTACGAGAGAGCCGGTAGAGTCAAGTGCCTCGGCAACCCCGACAGGGAGGGTGAGTTGGCAAAAAAATCGGGACCAAATATGTAATTGGTTAAAATATAAGGGAAGAAGACCGTTAGCAGAAACAGCAACAAAATGTAAGATTGTGTCGTCACTTTCAGGTTCGGTGTCGATCGTGGGCGCCGTCTCGCCACCTGGTGGTGACTTCTCGGACCCTGTCACTTCTGCCACACTGGGTATCGTGCAGGTGTTCTGGGGTCTCGACAAGAAGCTCGCCCAGAGGAAGCACTTCCCCTCCATTAACTGGCTCATCTCTTACAGGTCTGCGATGACTTGTTAGATTATTGAATAAAAAAAATAGGCGACAGGTTTATTGTCTGTGTTGATCAATTTAATTATTAACAAAGTAACTGTAAAAATGACTTCAATACAGTTATCTGTGGATTATTGTCGTGGTGACCCTTTACTACACCCTAGATTTGTACTGCATCAGAACTACCTATCATAATATATAGATTAATTTGCCTTCAACAGCAAGTACATGCGCGCACTGGATGACTTCTATGAGAAGAACTACCCCGAGTTTGTGCCACTCAGGACCAAGGTGAGTTGGGGCTGCACCCTACCTTTCGGAATATTGTATTTTATTGGTGTTGCCGTGTGCATCTGTTTATAAGTGTGTACCTGTAAATACATGTGCATCTATCCTAACACTACATCATCATCATATTCTTGCGCATTTCTTACTTCTACTTTAACTTCAACTTGCTTAAATTCTTGTATATTTAATTTTATTTTTCGTTTTGTAAAATTCTTTATATAGCTGCATGCCGTAACGTTGTTTCTAATTCCTTTCGTTTCTCTGTCCAGGTAAAGGAGATCCTGCAGGAGGAGGAGGACTTGACGGAAATTGTGCAGCTGGTAGGAAAGGCTTCCTTGGCCGAGACCGATAAGATCACACTCGAGGTCGCCAAACTGCTCAAAGACGACTTCTTGCAGCAGAACAGGTTATTACATATTTTACGACTGACTAGGTCTTGAGTACAAAATATTTTTAAGTAATGTAAGTGAACATGTTTAATAGACGTACAATTGTTAATAAAGCCAATATTACACATACATAAGCTTAATTAATGATTATTTATATTTAACTTTTCATAATGTTGTTTGCTCGACAGCTACTCGTCGTACGACCGCTTTTGCCCGTTCTACAAGACCTCCGGTATGCTCAAGAACATGATTGCATTCTACGACATGTCACGGCACGCCGTAGAGTCCACCGCGCAGTCAGACAACAAGGTCACCTGGAATGTGATCCGTGATGCCATGGGCAATGTCCTCTACCAGCTCTCCTCCATGAAATTCAAGGTAAGCCCATCTTATCTCT
Organism: Ornithoptera alexandrae; assembly: GCA_029030555.1. NCBI lineage: Eukaryota > Metazoa > Arthropoda > Insecta > Lepidoptera > Papilionidae > Ornithoptera > Ornithoptera alexandrae. The sequence goes on from JARDVY010000007.1 coordinate 11,096,236, forward strand.
GCTACATCCACAGACACACGTGTGCACTTCCACTAGTTTTGAAATGGAGTTTTATCACATCACTACTGCAGTCGGGTAAATTTGCTAAACAAATAATTATTCTTCAAGCTACTGAACACACTGATCAACTAACTTATCTTTAGAGCCAGTCAAGATGTTTTTATAATTAAAAATGTGTTCACAGGATCCAGTGAAAGATGGCGAAGCCAAGATCAAAGCGGACTTCGAGCAGCTGCTGGAGGACATGTCCGCCTCCTTCCGCAACCTAGAGGATTAAACCCCTTATTATCACTTTTCTCTGCAGTCGGTTGACGTCGACTCGCCGTACCACCACAAAGTCGACCGGAAACATCCCGCTGTTATTCACCGTTAGTCTCACACTCCCGAGGACCGCGCGTGGGTCGACGTGCAGCCGTTTAGTGGTAACTCGTTCTTAGCGCTGTTGTCGTGTTCCGCCATCTTGTTTCCGTAGAGGATGCGCCGCCGCGCCGCCGCGCTTAGTTGTTATTTATGTGTTATGTAATTAAAGTATATGCTATTTATATGAGATTCATTCAATCAGTGTGATTCTCTGTCGAGCCCTCTGCATTCCACGGTGTTCGGGACGCCGCCGGCGGGCTCCGGGCGTAGCCGGATGCGTGCGGATGTGCCCGCCCCGTCCGGCGTCGTCCCGCGCCGCACTCCGCACGCCGCGCGCCGCACGCCTGCCGCAGTATTACTTGGGCGGTTGGTTGTACAAAAGCGTCGCACTCGTAGCGCGCCCCGCTGTATCAACTTGTGTTGATGAGAGTATATTATTATAAATATAATAATAAATAATATGTTAATTGAAGAGCGCATGGTTTTATTTAACTTACACTGGTCCCCAGAACGAACGAGTTCTTTTTTAATCATTTGTCTAATATTTGTATAAAATTCTGTGCTAACGGCCTATCAATGTGAAACTATTTTAATGTGTTGTATGTTTTTTTTTTAATCTTTTGCTAAGAGTCAGGTATGTATGTGCTTTTTGACAACCAGATACCATAAAAACATTACACGATTTTTGACAAACGGACACGACTAGTGACACTCTAGCACCGACGGAAAAGTAAATTGTTGGATTTGCATCGGCTACGCAACATTCTTTGTTATTTTTAGGTTGAATCAGAATAAACAATATGCCTCGCCGCACGAGAGACGTGCCGAACATGAGCGACGCCACGCTGTTGCTGAACGTCGAGGATCTGATCTCCATGGCAATGGGGCCAGAGTCGGTAAGCGGCCACCTAGCTGCGTATACTCTGATAGAGGAGTAATCTATTATGAATAAAATTTACCCATCAGGTATATCCAGCATGTCTTCAAAAAACACCCAGACAAAGGTCCACAAATAAGCTCAACATCCACTCCTTGCCGCAAACACTATAACAGGCGTTGAGCTTTATCAGTTAAACGTTATGAACAATATAGTTCATAAAAATTTATGGTTTTAATTAATTATGTATTTTTATATTGTGGTAATGCAAAGGGTTGAGGAAGACGATGGTAAATGGTACGCTAGTTCGCAATAAAGCCACATTTGTTTGAATGTTCTACAATACTTTATTACGCACATCGCGTTAGGTTTTTATTGCTCGCTACTGCAGTAATTTAGCTAGCTATAGCGCTCTCAACATCGAAAAGTATATACTATATACTTAGAATGACGATGGAAACAGATAGTAATGCTTTCATGTAAATAATGGAGAGTTTCATTTAATATAAAATAAAGTTCCATGATATTTTATTGTGTAAAACGCACTTTACCATCGAGTGTAATGCGGTGGTAGCACATAACCGAATAATCAATTATGATGGCGAGATAATAAGAGTAATTACTTCTCCAGAGGAATAAAGTAAATTTCAAGTGTATTGAAATGGTACTGCACATCCTGGCGCGACAGTTGCGCATGCTCGAGCAGCAAGTCGAGATTATAATCACGGAGACGCCGGAAGAGATGGAGGGGTCGATCAAGGGTCCGGCAGGCAAGGCAGCGCACCCGGCGGGCAAGCACGGCGAGAAGGGGAAGGCCGACAAAAAAGGGAAAAAAGGGAAGGATGACGCCGCTGCCAAAGACCGAGCGGGCAAAAAACACGAAGCTGAAAAAGAAGAAAAAGAAAAGAAGCAGTCCGAAAAAGAACACGTAGGTAACACAAAATAGCTTAAATATAAGTAGTAGTAGTAGTAAAATATAAGTAGTCGGGGTCAGAGCTAAGCACATAGGTGTTTAGCTCTGACCCCGACGTAACCCAAGTTGAAGTCCAGTTTGTGTGACGTCACTGTACCATAACAGCCAATTTACGTCCCCATGCTGGGGCACAGGCCTACCCTCAATGTGTGGGCGAATCGCCACAGTCACCACGCCGGCCCAATGCGGATTGGTGACTTCACACACACCTTATGTACCTAGAATGAATCCTAATTAATGTGCAGGTTTCCTCGCGATGTTTTCCTTCACCGTTCTTATTTCGCTCTTGTTACTAAAGTTCACAAACGTACGTAACCTAAATACAAGGAGGGATGAAGAAGTAGTAAAAATGAGATAGAATATAATGACTATTGATAAGTTAATAATTTATTTTTGTACATAGTCTCCGAGCCTCTACACACCGAGTGCAGCGCTTTGCCAAGGATTCAATGCCTTTCAAAAAAAAGTTTTATCTTGGTCCTGCAAAAAGCTCTCCACAGCATCCATCACCTCGTTATTGTCTTCGTACCTGTTTCCCCTTAAGTATTCTTTCAATTTGGAGAATAGATAAAAATCACTAGATGCCAGATCTGGTGAATAGGGGGGCGATCAACCAATTCGAAGCCAGCTTGCTGAATGGCAGCCATCGTAACTGGCGACCTGTGCGCGGGTGCGTTGTCGTGATGAAACAGCACGCCCCTTCGGAGTTTTCCTCTCCTTTTCTCTTTGATGGCATTCCTCAACTTGGGAATTAATGCTGCTTAATATTGGCCTGTAATAGTGGTTCCACGCTCCAGGTAATCAGTCGGCAATATCCCTTAATAGTCCCAAAATATTGAGGCCATAACCTTGCCAGCCGATGCCACAGCACGAAACTTCTTCAGGGTCGGTGATGATGGCCGTTTCCATTGCGAAGATTGCTGTTTCGTCTCGGGATCAAAATGATGGAGCCATGTTTCGTCCATTGTTACGAAACGAGACAAAACGTTTTCAGAATCTTCTTGAAACTTGTCCGACAATATCCTCGAAATGTCAAGTCGATTTTGTTTCCGAGTGTCGGTTAACATTCTCGGCGCCCATCTTGCGGAGGCTGTTCTCATATCCAAACATTGTTTCAATATGGATTGAATACTTCCATATGAACTGCCCGTTTCTTGAATTACGAATAAGTATCGGATGGTAACTCTTCGATCGCTCAATACAATTTTCTCGACTTTCGCAACATTTTCGTGGGTGGCTGACGTCGTTGGACGTGGTGACGGCCGCAACGATGTTCGTCTTCCGTGCTCGTTCTCGTTCTCGTTCTCGTTCTCCCTACTCGAAATTGAGAAGCCCACCTCGCGACAGTGGAATACGGCGGAGCAGACTCTCCTAATGTTGCCTTCAGATCGCAATGAATCTCTTGCGTCGTTAACTTCTTTAAACAGAGCTATTTAATAACGGCTCGCACTTCGCTTCTCTCCATTTCCGAGAACACGTTCCGACACCAAGCAAACAAATGACTACATACAGAAACAAAACAAAATACAATCGAACATTTTTTTCTATATCAATATTACAAATATGTATCTGAGCTATGTCAGTATTTATTTATTTTCTTACCAAGGAGTACATATGTCGTTCTCAATACTTTTTGATCCCTCGTATTAGTCATCGGTACATACCGAGATTCCAACCCCCGACCTTCGGAATGAAGGCCGCACGCTCTAACCATTAGTCCAACGAGCTACTGACGTCACTGTGTGACATCCTAATTGCTAATCTCTTGAATTGATTCAGTTTTAGTATTTTTTTTGTTACTTATAATTAGATTGTTTTTTTTTCTGTACGTTATATCTGTTCACTTTGACATCACTCACATCTGCAGGCGTGCGGGAATCTTTTATACAAGGTGGCGCAAAAATAACCTCCCCATGTTTTTTGGCTCTAATTTAAAAAAAAAATGAAAAACTGATTCTTCTTGTGGATTATTTTTATTTAGTCTTTTAATTTTTTACATCAAGTCGAGAATATGATGTCATGTAAATGGCCACCGCCACAGTTGATTGTCATTTGAGCCCTTTTTATGGCATTTTCCATCACTTTGGCCAAAACTTCCGGCGATAGGTCCTCACATTCTTGACGGATATTGTCTTTAAGAGCTGCAAGAGTCTGAGGCTTGTTAACATAAACCCGCGACTTCAAAAAGCCCCACAAAAAGTAGTCTGCAGCGGTCAAATCAGGCGATCTTTCTGGCCAGTGCAAATCGCCAAAACGGGAGATTAGGCGCCCGGGAAATGCATCCTTCAGCATATCGGTTGTGGCACGTGCAGTGTGTGCCGTTGCACCGTCCTGTTGGAACCACATGGTTTCCAATCCCAATTCATCAAGTTGCGGCAAAAAGAACTCGTTGATCATTGCTCTGTAGCGCTCACCATTCACAGTAACCGTTTGGCCCGCGACGTCTTCAAAGAAAAAAGGTCCGATGACTCCTCCAGCGAAAACAGCACACCATACAGTGACTGAGCGGGTGTAATGGCTCTTCGTGCGTTACACGCGGATTTTCAGTGCCCCAGACGCGTAAATTTTGCTTATTTACGTACCCGCTAAGATGGAAATGGGCCTCACCACTCATGATTATTTTTGATGAAAAATCATCTTCCTCTTGGTAGTGATTAAGGATGGCTTGAGCGTATGTTAGACGCGATTGGCGGTCAGCAGCTAACAGCTGATGCACCTTCTGGACTTTGTACGGAAACATCTTCAAATCTTGTACCAAAATTCGCTGTAAAGACCGTCGACTGATACCCATTTGCGTGGCACGTCGTCTGGTCGATGTCGACGGCGCTTCCATGACATCCCCGGCTACAGCAACAATATACTCTGCAGAACGGCTACTCCGGGGTCTGCCACGCCTGGCAGCATCTCGTGTTGTGTCAGTCTCTTCGAGGCGAGCGGCTAAACGTCGCAGTGTTTCACTAGTAGGCGTTGGATGGCCAGGAAATCTGCGACGAAATTCACGTTGTGCCAAAGTCACCGACCGATTATTGGTCAAATAAATAGTCACTGATATTCCTCGTTCTGGAGCAGTGTAGCGTAACATTGTTTATTACCGTGTATTTCGCATGTGTTTACTACACAAATGTCAAAACAGAACTGACATTAGGGGCCAATCGCAAAATTTGTAGCATTTTCTGATAGGAGGATTACTTTTGCGCCACCCTGTAGATTCATTTGTAAAATACTACGGTCATATATAACTTATAATAAATAAATAAATAAATAGTCACCAATATTCCGCGTTCTGGAGCAGTGTAGCGTAACATTGTTTATTAACGTGTATTTCGCATGTGTTTACTACACAAATGTCAAAACAGAACTGACATTAGGGGCCAATCGCAAAATTTGTAGCATTTTCTGATAGGAGGATTACTTTTGCGCCACCCTGTAGTAACTTTAAATAAAAAAAATGCACACAAATATATTAGCCAGTGTAGTCCAAGAGGATCTAATCTAATAATTAAGATCCGAGTCAAGTTAGACTGTTAACGGTTGTATCGAATATCTTGTGAGCGGCGTCATTGTCCGCAGGTTCAGTTGCAGAAGGGGGACCCCAAGTCCGCGGGCGCGGGCGCGGGCGCGGGCGCGGGCGCGGGCGCGGGCGCGGGCGCCAAAATTAATGTTAAAGGTATTTCTTAACACTTCGCTAGAACTTTAGTGATTTTAGTGACGAAATTGGGAAGATGATATATTTATTAAGTTATTAATATATTCGTTGAGTAATATTTATGTGTTGATTATCAGAGGTACACCGCGGCGGAGACAAGGTGCTCGTAGGTAAACATTTTGTTTGTATTCTACTTCTAACTAAACGTGCTTCCATAACAGCCAATTTACGTCCCCACTGTTGGGGCACAGGTCTACCCTCAATATGAGGGTGATGGGCCATGCTCACCACGCGGACCCAATGCGGATTGGTGACTTCACACACACCTTAAAATAAATTCTAATCCATGTGCAGGTTTTCTCGCGATGTTTCCCTTCACCGTTTGCATTCCGCTGTTGTTACTAAAGTTCACAAATGTACGTAACTTAAACATAAAAGTCATCGGTACATGCCGCGATGCGAACCCGCGACCTTCGCAATGAAGGCCGCGCGCTCTAGCCGTTGGGCCGGCGAGCCACCTATCGTGGGTACGCACCGGGAAAGGCATATACAAGTGTATTCTACGTGGTCACACAAAAATAGCACATATTCAATATTTACATACAATTTCATAAATATTATATTATTTCTTCTATAATATTGGTGCTGTAGTTTAGCGCTCATTACACTCTATTTAACCGTTTGTAAATCTCTTTCCAGTGGGAAAGGAGAAAGGAAAGAAAGGTATGTCAATTTTATAGTTTTGATACAATGCTTATCTACTTGCGCGTGCGTGCGTGCGGCGCGTGCGTGCGGCGCGTGCGTGCGTACGCAGACCTCGGGTAGTGTTAAGTGATCCGGTTTGAATGTTTATTCTCAATGCATGTTGCAAGCATGTTGCAATAAAGGTGCAAAGATCGCATCAAGTACGACCGTTTGAATAGAAAGGTTCTCCGGCACACCTGACAAGCGTCGTGTAGTAATTTTGACTGGTATTGTTAGGCGCAGGTCAACCGCACGTGGGCAAAGTGGACGTGGTGACGCAGGCCGAATTTCAGACTTTGGAGGCGGCTGTGAGGCAGCTGGAGTCGGCGGCCGGTCAGCCCCCGGACCCGACGCTGCCCGACAACGAGCAGCTTAGGAAAGACCTATTGGAGGGCAGCGCCAGCCTCACCGATACCATGCAAGCCATGCAGGTAATGTTTGGAGTTGAATCTGTGGTGTGCGTGTTTGTGCGTGTACACGGATCATATGTACGAGTGAGTGAGTCAAACAGGAATTAAACGAGAACAAATTTAGGTGAATGCGCGCGTGCAAGCTGCTGAGAAGGCGATTGGCAGGATGGCGGGACTGATGACGCAGCTAGTGGCGGCCGGCGTGATCCCGGAGGATCTGGTCAAGGAAGCGCAGGACGGTCAGCTCATTTTTGAACTGCCGAGCAAGGAGGAAGTATGTCCTATTCCCGAACTTTATTAGATTGGTGTTTGATGATAGTACTCGTAAAGAGTAAACGCATCACAAGCACACGTTTGTGGCTTCCGTACTCGTACTTAGCCTTGATTTACGTCGTTAAGTTATGTTTGGTAATATCGTCTATCAAATAAATGTCGTCCGTCGTTTGTAAGCGTGAAGAGGCGGGCCCGGAAAGCGAGGCGATGGAAGTAGAAGCGGAAGCGGTGGAAGTTGAAGAAGAGGCGGGACTAGCGGCGGGCGAGGAGGTCGCTGGCGATGCAGTCAGTAAGCGTTCGGCGGGCGCGCTGGTCAGCCAGCGTGACCTGCCCACGCCTGTCTCCAAGGACGAGCTCGAGTTAGTGATTTTTAAAGGTCAAGAGGTCGGTGTATTTATTCTTCTCCGTCTCTCTTTACTTAGTTTTATATTAACGAAAGATTATTTAAATCGTAATTAACTGGTGGCAGGTTTCTGTTGGAGACCGTCTAGGTAGGCACCATCGCCGCGGCTGTTTCTACCGTTATACAGTAGTTACTGTGTTCCGAATTGAAGGGCGCTGTTGTTAGTGTAATTACTGAGGTAACGGAACTTAACATTTCCGTCATATCTGAGGCGACGAACGCGCTGTATACCACCGTAACTAGCGCCACGTTGTTATGAGCTAGTATGTCACTTACCATCAGGTGAACGTCCAGCCCATCTCGTCGCTTAATTGAAAAAAAAAATATATTTGTGTCAGAAATTACAAAGTTTGATGTTTCTATTTAATGAAGCTCATTAAAAATGCTTCGTTCCCGACAGCCCGCCAGCCAGGAGTGGCCACCAATTTTGAATACGTGTAGTTTTGAAATTTTGATTTAATATTATATTAGGTAAAGTAAACAAACTGGAAAAGGCTTACAGATTATAGCTTAATCTTTCCTGGCATAGCATTGTTTTAATATCTCTGATAAAGAACCTCTTTCCAGTGAGATTATGAAAGCGTTGAAGGAAGAACTGATCGCTAGTATCGAGGAGATCAGCGGCAAGGCGAACACAATAGCATCCAGCGCAGTGAAGAACACTAAGACTATCTGTCAGTTGTCGAATAGATGCGTAGCTTTCTAGATTATTAAAGTTTGACAAATATAGTAGACGAGGTGGTGACAATCGCAATCAGCCGGTAGAAGCCCACAGCTGAACACTGGCCTATTTAAATCATTATAGCGCCGCTGGCTTCCGCGTCGCATCTAGCGGCTTCCGGCTACCATGACTGCAGTAGGCGGCCGCCACTGCACTGACTATCAGTCCCACTGATAATATTTCTGTTCGTTACATAAGATACTACATTTTCCATTAATCTCTGGCACTAATGATGTATTACGCGATGAATTCTAATGGCGTAGCTGAGAAGTTGGAGATAGCACTGCTGATGGACGGGCGCATCAGCGAGCTCACCTCACTGGTGGCAGACTACGCGGTGCAGCTCGGCGGGTTCGACGCCGGACTCTCGACGCAGGTGCGACTCGTGGTCCACACACCCCGCCGTGACATTTCTTGGTGGCGTATAGGGAGGGGAGGATAAAGTTTCCATGTTTCGTTTTGCATACTTTGTATTGTTATATTAATATATAGTTCGGTAGCGCGTTCATTATGGACCTCATGTGACAGTTGTCCAAGTCTAGGTGTTGCGTTAGTTCGTAACGGTGATCTCCTAAAATATCCTCGTTATCCTTCTTTCATTTATCAACATTTTGAACATAGTTAAATTTCAACCGACAGAATTTCTTTTTATTGAAATACATTAAAAGCAGCTTTGGGATTCCAGATGCAAGGATTTCAGGATCAAATGACTCAAATCCGTAACGAGCTCAAATGTGGACTAGACCAGCTCGCCAGCGCTGGCAACAACACGGAGGCAGCAGGTTGATCAATGCCGTTAATAACATGTTTCCTTTTCTTTTCTCACAGGATTTTTCAATTCCGATAGTTTAGATAGTTGGTTGCTTACAAAAATAGCAACAAGTTCTCTCTAAAGTTGTGTTTTTAAATTCGTGATTAAATATAAGAGAAAGCTTCATCTCTTTTTGTTCGCTGAAAGTAGCCGGAGCACCGTTACTTCTTGATATTTACATGAACAGCAACAATTTATATAGATGTTAAGGATTGGCTTTTTTTCAACTACTAACTTTTCTATATAGCGTTGAGAGAGCTAACTGAATCCTACGAGCAGCTGGTCCAAGACTTGGAGGAAATTAACAACACCCACCAGGCTCTCTTCACCTATCAGAATAAGCTCAACGACGAACTGAATGTTAGCAATTTGATCAGTTACAATTATGTTTACTGTAACAAAACACTAGATTATTATTGTATGTTACAATCTTCACACTTCACACCGTGTCCAAGAAGAAATTGGTTCTTGGATTCGGAGCACTAGCTTTGATAAAAATACTATTACTATAATCTTTTTCTTTTTTTTTATAAAGTAGTAACTTCAGCAAGTTTATAATTCTCTAAGTACTTTTCAGAACTTGTTGGAAAATGTGGAGATGCTCCGCGACCAGAAGTCCGACCGCGACGAGGTTTTAGATGCTCTTCGCGATAAGGTAGAGTTCGAAATTAAAGATGTATTTATAGAGCGAACAGAAAATTTGATAAAATCAATAAGGAAATTAATGGAAATTAAAGAACTGGCTGTCTTTGAGGTACGAGTGTCTGGATGTGAAGTTTGTGGCATTTGTACCAGGCGGACATCTCCCGCTTGGAGGGGTTGCTCACGGAGGAGAAGTTCGCCATCGCCCGGGCGCAGCTCGAGAGGATGCTAGAAGTCTGTCACGATAAGTTCAAGAGACAAGACAAAGCTTGGATGGTGAGTTGCCGTTGGTATTGTTCTTTGCCAATAATGCCAGACCTTTTGTTGTAAATCCTGACTACACAATAAGCGATGCAAAAAATTAAATAATACTTCTTGTAATTATCACAACTAAATTATTTTCTACTATTTTATTGTTTCAAATGTCCAGGGAGCAATGGACGACATTATGAAGAACTTGGAGACGAAGGCCGGAATGACGGATTTGCTGTCGGGACGCGAGGAGGTGCAAACGAGACTACAGGAGTTGTACCAGTTTCTGCAGCGACTAGAAGAGCAGCTGGGCGATCCAGTTGTGAGTTCCACTAGTGCTCCTTACTTCGGTGAAGACTTTGCATCGCTTGTAACATTATTATCAAGCAATGAGTGCCGGCGTGTGCGTAGTACAATTTATAAAATAAAGTGAAAGTGGGGTGTCTAAGCTTGTGCTTGCCGGTGAGATCTAATGACGATTATTTTACTTGATTTGAACTTGTTTTCATAAAAATAATAAGTTCATTGTCAATAATGACAAGTAATCAATTACGACAATAATAATAATCAAAATACGGACGGCAGCAGGTTGTTACCAACGCATCTTTTATTTTAGTTGCCAAGCAGTATCAATTGAACTTTCTTGTATTTAGTGTAATTACTGGGCTACTGAGACTTAACTTCTTGTATCTCAAGCCGCGGAGCATAATATGATGCTGTGTTTATCTATATATAACTAGCGCTACGTTGTAACGCGCGGACTCCTACTTATGTGGTGGCAATCGTCAAATTCGATATAAAGCTAACAAGTTTTAACGTGTCCAAAAATATAACACATATAAAATGAATTTTAGGCGGTTAGTTTTAGTGTAACCGTGTAGAGCTGATGTGTTTGTGTGCGCAGGCGGCGCTGTTGATGCGTCAGCTGGGGCGCGGTGCGATGTGCGCGGCGTGCCGAGCGGGCGCGCTCATGGCGCCGGGCAAGCCCCCGGAGCCGCCCGACCTGCCCGCCCTGCGCCCGCCGCAGCGTGCGGCCGCCGACACCCTCGCGCCCCTCGCGCCCCACGCGCCGCCCGGCTCGCCGCTGTCGGGCCAGTGCGTAACGCGTCCGGAAGACCGCAGGCGAGTTTCAGACGTTGCGACATTTAGAGATTAACCAAATACAAAAGATTCTGTGCCACTCAGCTGCAGTGTGTTAATGTCGCTTTGGGTATGATAGTGGTTGATACGTAGGATGTGGTGGTTGCGCAGAGTGTCGGTACGCTGGGCGGGCGGCGAGCACACGCTGTGGGAGCCGGGCCGGCAACGCCCGCACCCGGTGCCGGTCGCTGCGCGCCGCACCCGCCGCTTCTGCGGCCTCGGAGAGGACGGCAGGGTATGCAGCCCGTGATACATTCCATTGCACCACCTGTACCAACACCACACCAACTGCTCTCACAGCGAGAATGCTTCAATACTATATTGATATGGATATTATATGTGACACCATTTAGCCGACACCCGGCATGGAGTGAACATGTGAAGGAAGAAAATAGGTATTTAATTTACATTTAACATTATTTGATACCATTGTGTGTGGTGTCTCTTGCAGCTGTACCACATGGAGGAGGAGTTACAGCCGTGCGAAGAGTGCAATCAGGTGAACTTGTGCCCGTGCGAGCAGCTCGCGGCGGGCGACGGCGCCGGCGACGCGGCCCGGACCACCCCCAGCGACTGACGCGGCCGACTCATGTCTAAGCAGCTTCGCTTCTGCCTGCTCTTTGAATGTCCATCCCCGTTTTATACTTATGCCATCATTTAGATCTTTACACGCCTCGGATTTGCCGCTTCCTTTAGTTTGGCTTATTTTTCTTTAGACCCCATTTATTTCTCTCTATTCAGCCATATTTATTCTACTCTAAGGCAGAATATCACTAAATGTAATCTTGAAACTATAAAAGATAGTACAGCGTTTCACGTCTTTTTCATTTAAGTGCCATCTTCTCCGCCGCCCCAAGCTCGGGCGTGGTTTTCAACAGGATCCTATCTCATCTGCGGTACAACTCGAGGCGCGTTTGGTGATATTTTCAAGTGTGATGTTAGGGACTCTAATGTTATTTTGAATTTGACATTTTTTTCTAAGATTTATTTTAGGATTTTGGTTGCGAATAGGTGTGGGTTATTTTTTGTAGAAACCTGTTTTTATGGCCTACGTTTAGAAATTATTACTACTTGTAATATTCGCTTATAGTTTACATGATGTTATAATAAAGGGATTTGAACTAGTGCCTAAAATAATTTTGTCACTTTTTTTTATTACTGTATTAAATATATTTTCTACATTTTGACGAGGCTTGTTTATGAATTAACACTTGTTAACTTTTTGAATGCCACATAATTAGTGCTACAAAAAATCCTAATTTTATTATATTAGTTTCACTTTCCGTTTCTTTTTTGATACATTCTTACAGTTGAATATTAATAAAAAAAAACACACTCAGTTACATGTTTAATTATAAAAATAAATAAATAATTTACATTTTCACTTAGCGTATTTACAACTTAGATGCGCTATACAATAATTTAAATAAATAGTGAATTGAAGCGATTTTCGTGGAGTTGTACTTGGACGTGCGATGTGGCCCGCGTACGGTTTCAAACATAACGATGCTAAAAGGAAACGTTTCAAATCAAAACATATTGAAGTTTTTTAACTTAAAATAATTGGAATATTATTTAATTAATAACTAAATTATGTAAATGAATACTTATTTGATATAGGTTGTTGGATGAAACGTGCCTTGCGAACACAAATGTCAATTCTGTTAGGATGTCAGTTTTCGCGCCAAGAAAGCGTTCGTCCGGAAATGTACTCCAACGAGCGTCTTTGGCGGAGTAATTAGAGGTTTTTTGTACTTCTTAAATATATAACATTTTCTTATAGTTTGTTTATCGTTTGCCAATATTACTTTTGTCTTAATTTTTTTAATTGATAATTATTTACGTAATATCTTAATCATGTAACAGCAAATATTGCTTACGTTATGAAAACATGTCTTTTTTTATAAATATAAAGCAAAATGAAGATATGGTTTTTCCTACAGGAAATAAGCACAGAAGATTTCTAACACATTCTCAAATACTTCAGTCACATTTCTTCTATACCACTCTCCCAAAATTTTCATATATTTTTTACATTCAGATCAAAAAATACAATTCGTTATGTTAAACTACTAAATTGGGTACGATTTATCTGGTCATATATCTTCCACTCGTTACGTCAAGGAGACTATAGACTTTTAGACGGAGTTTATGAACACTGTAATTTCTTTATGAGCTAGTTGTTAAGAAGAGGCTGTGGAGGCTTCAGTGCCGGTCACAGCGGAAGCGCGCGCAGTCGTGGTCGCGGCTGGCGGCCATCACGTCGCCCAGCTGCTGCGCCACCGCCGCCGCGCTGCCACTGTTCCCGCGAGAGATCCTGGAAGCGGTGGAAACTGAGGTTAGACAATATATCAAATGTACAAGGCGTAGAGTTATGATAGGGTTATTGTATATGTAGCAATCGTGTCGGCGATGCTTGCAGGACATTTTGCATAGAGGGCCGTAGCCTCCTTTTGTGCAACTGTTCAAAAGGAGGTTGCCGAGCGGGATCGAAAGAGGACAGATTCCCCTTAAAGACGAAGCTGTCGTTGCGCTAATGCTTGTCGTCACGTCGCACCAGTGAATAGTGTTTCCTCACCTTAATAGGGCCTTTGGGGTCGCTGACGGTCAAGATGGGAGTTCTCACCGCTTTATAGATGACCTTGAGGAGGACAAAGGCTGGACGTGGTCTGCGATCATTGATGTAGTATTCACGAGGCTGGTAGGAATTGCATAAAACAGATCCCCGGACGGGCTATCCCAGCATAGCGTTAGCAAGGCCGCAGTTATGTTCTAAATGAAGATCCCGTGACCTTTCCAAACACCGAAGGTGACCATCGAGGGGGTTTTAGTGGGTGAAAATCTCCCCGTAATTCTGACTACCCCCAGAAGACAGAGTATTTTTTCGAAGATTTCTCCTCCGAGTGAGAAAAAAAAGAAAAAAGATATTGATGTAATATATAATCGTATAACATCAAAATTTAAAATTGTGAAGTACTAATGTTTTGAAGGTCTACTCATAATCCACGAACAGCTTCTGCTAGTTGTAGACATACTACACGAGGACTGCGACCGCGCAACGGTTCGCACAAAAACAAAACTAGAACAAATCAGTATCAGCTGTTTCAAAGATAAGGACAGATAAAGATAATATACACGCGGCCGTTTCATTGCACCCCTCTTTCATTCGTTGGGGATTAAATGTAAATTCGTGTACGAATCATCAGCTAATTTAGCAACGGTTTTATTTCATGACATCATCATTTTTTCCAGAGAAAATGTTTACAAATAGTAAGTAATAACGTTTACAAACAGAATTGGAAAGTATTATCTCATAAAATCACTTGTTGTTCTGTAAGAGCGCGGGGCGTTTCATTCGCATAACATTATTGAAAGGTTTTGTTGTTTGTCATAATAACTTACTATTTATATTGAATGAGTGATTGTTTGCCTGTTTGTCTTTTATTTTTTGTTTATTAAACTTAGGTTTTCTTTAAATATGTTAGTGTTTTGCCACGATTTAATCTGATGTTAATCGGTGATGTGGTATGTATGTACTATACTCGTTTAACGGGCGGAATTAATGCTATTAGCGGTACAATGTGAAAAAAACATTTTATTGTGTATATTTTGATGATTTTTTTCACGTCTACACAAATAGAATTTTAATTTAAAGGATTTATAAATTTATTCTAAGTTCAGTTTAGAGAAAAAGTAATAACATAAATCAAAATGTTGTAGCATAGACAATATTTTTAACATTGTCTATAATAACTATTCTTAATATAATACTAGATTCGAAATAAAAGACAATGAATATACATTACATATGTTGACAACGCGCGTGCTGCCGCGGTCGGAGCGCGTGCGCGGCGCGCGGCGGCTGCGCTACTTTGACGTTTGACAGGAGTTTTGGCGGCAAATTGTCTGTGTGTGTGCGGCGTGTTCGTGTGTTGGAGTGTTGATGTACTCATCCAGCCAAGACTTAACACGACTTTTGCCTCAACACAACAAAGTCCCTCCACAACAGGCCAACATTTGCTAAGAATGCTTGAAATATTAAGTCGTAAAATGATGTTAAATAAATAACTTTCTTATACGTCCGACAGCCTTTAAAAGTCTTATTTGTCATTTTAACAATGCCTTTATTTAAAAAAATAATCTCGTCCGTAGCAGGCGTGAAAATAAAGTATGTTCATTTGGATATAAAGATAACTTAAAATTAAATGTTATGTTCTTCATGCATTTTAGTAGTTGGTGTATATGTTACACTTCATGCGTTATAACCAAGAACAAGAAAGTAACTTTAGACTTGAGTTACGTTCCAACAGAAACGGTCGGAAATGAAATTGTATAAGTTTACATTCGACTTTCGTTTTTGCTTAGCGTGCATGTAGAAAATTCTCATTTGCGTATTGAGACGTAAAGGGTATTTGTTATAAACAACAGCACAGAAATAAAAAAAAATTAAGAATTACTGACAAAAGCTATTGACCGCCGCAAAAGATTAAAAATAGTACTAAAAATATCATAAACCGATTCATCTTTCAAGTAGAAGAACCTAGATCAATATAGGTCACGCAAGCGACGGTGCCAGACAGATTCTACTGACGGACAATAAATAGGATGCACAAAGTTTCGCGTGCGTTTATTGCATCCAATATGAAGTTCTACCTTTGGTTGCTAATGAAAGGCATTTAAAAACATGTTTGGGTTATCGAAGAGGTGGACGATGGGAGTTTTTTATGATTGAGCAGTTTTCATTTTTTTTACCAGTACAATAGGAAGTTACGCGTCCGAACTTATTTTTATCGTGTTACGATTTGTGGAGGTATCCGCTGTCGTACACCGAGATCTCGTTTGCTTGTAAAACACTAAAATGTTCTTCATCCCGGGTAAAATGTTTGATGTGTGTGTGAAATTTATGTAGTACATTTAGTGTTGTGACGACGATGACGTTTCGGTTGCGGATCGCCGGACGAAGAAGGAGATTAAATCTGGCGCCGGGTCGACTCGCTATAAAGTATAATTTACTTTGCAACTAATCTCATCAGTATAGGATTTCCTTTAGTCCACTTTCCTCGTGATCCTTTCCACTCGCTTTCTTGATTTTCCCACATGTACCACCGCTATACGACGCGAGCGGACGGACGGATGCACGGACGGATGCACGGACGGATGCACGGACGGACGCGGGGACGCGACGCCAGAGAAAGTCGCTCGTGCCGCTACGCTACCCTCCTACCCTCGGATCTACCCACGGCGCCGCCTCCGACGGGTAGAGTTTGAGAGACAAACGAAACGTACCGGCGACAGCGAGCTACAATAAAACGGTACTTTAAGACTGCTCCGTCTTTGGGAAATGTACTCAATACGGTAGTATTTATATACAAGGAAGCTAGGTAGCGGGGTAGGTAGCAGGAGGTTCACCTGACAGATATTTCAGGGTATCTATACGAGAACAACATTGTGCACATTTACTAGCGTTAAGTCTCCGTTGCTCAAAGATGAAATTTCTGTCGAAAAACAGTAGTGTAAGTAAACATTACTATTATCTGGTTTGTGGGGTCTTGCAGCTAATGTAATTACTATGGTAACGAGATAAGACATCTTATGTCTTAGGTGACGAGCGCAGTGTAGTGCAGTGTTGTACCATGTTGAATAGCGTTAGTTGTTAGGGGCAAGCGATCACTCACCTTCAGGTGAACATGTCGCTCGTCTATACACTTAATCGAATAAAAAAAAGTGTTATAAGTTCTGGATGAGATAATTATATAAGTACATTTATAATGCGATCTCTAAAAATTTCGTGATACTGTTAAGATTATCAGTTAGCAGCAGCCCACCGCTGGACTAAACATCGCTCAGCATACTTTACTTTTGCCACTCGCGGCTCTGTACATTGTTTACATTGAATCCGGGCGCGCTGCTGACGGTTTAGAGCCAGTGTTACGCTCAGTGCAACTAACTGTATGGTGCTGCAATAAATGGTGTCAGGCACAACAGATGAATATCACATCAAGCTATCGTAACAGTTTAAATATAATAGAAAGTAGTAATTATAGAATCAACGTAACAGTTAAGTTTCACGGTAACAGTTAAGTTTGTTGTACATTCCGGCTTCGTATAATAATAACTTATTACAATTTTGTTCAGGATATACACTCTTAATTCAACGAACTAAGGTTGCAGTTGATGTCGTTACGTTATCAATATTATTCTACAAAGAAATAAAAAAAACTTCAAGGATAAGTTTTACACGATACAAACGATAATTTGATTGTTCTGTCACACAAAAAACTACATAATATATAAATGCAAAAGCTTTATATACCGAAAATAAATTGGATCCTTGGAAAATTCAATCAGTGTCCAATGCTATCCAGTACGTTCAGGAACCAGAGGCGTGTTCTATACAAATGTCAGATATCCGTAAGCACCGACAAAAACTCTAACATTAAACAATGTTGCTTCCTGTCTCTATATTATATATAACACTGTATCGTATACGTTATGTATTTGATGTAAATATTACTTATTAAACACAGGAAATATCAATGATCATCATCCGTTCTGCAATTTCCGCCGGATTATCAAAAAAGAATATATCTATAAATGAAAGAAAGTTCACATTTAATTAATTTATCCACATAATATAACTTTCTTCCAGCTTCAGGTCAATTTCAAACGCTGAACGATAAACTAATGTTGCAGAATTTTGAGAGTACTGAGAATCTACTGAAACTGGACATACAACCGGGGAGACTCTTTAGCACATTTGTATCAAGAGTTTGTATCATCATCAGCCGATAGACGTCCACTGCTGGACATAAGCCTCCCCCAACGATCTTTACATCGATCGGTCCTGTACTACCCTGCTTCTGGCGCCTTGTTAATGTCCGTCACAGTAAGCATGGCCGTCGGTACTTCTAATCACCAGCAACCGTCGTGTGTGGGGGTTCATATCGGGGGGATTTGGGACGTTTCCCAATACGCTGGCCCAATGCGGGTTGGTGGGAGCCAGAGGCTCGTTTGTTAATTAGCAAAGTGCACCACGAGCAAATGAGGTTGGCTTGGGTCCCGTGAGTTGTTGTGCGGGGCCCCTTACAGCCCAATGCGGGTGCGGGTGCGGTGCGAGGAACTTGAACGGTGTAATTGATGACTACAGTGTTTAGTGATAACTATACTTAAGTAACTTACGATATGTATAGTCGTTGCGCTGGATCGATCCATCTGGATCTTGCCTAACATAGCCTAAGCCTTTATTGTTGTAGAGAGTAGCTTAAAATGTTAGAGCTAAAGTAAAATGTCTTTTTATAAGCTACACGTTATCTACTGCTTCATGTGTTCAATAATAAAACACCGAGGTATAATAGTAAAGTAGTGTTAGGTTACGCATGAGCAACCTATTTAAGTGGCGTGGATACGCTGCGAAAAAAATGAAATTCCTTTTAAAAGCAGTGTTTTATAATGAAATGTGGGTTGCGGTAGTTCCTTGTGCGGCTGGTGCGCGTGCACAACGCCTTCCTGATGCGGCCGCCGCGTGCGCATGCGCGTGCGCGTGCGCGTGCGGTGACATCGACGCAGCGGCCGCGACGCTCGGCGCCCACCGCTGGGTTAATGGGCACTGTGCCAAGTGCAAACGATCACAACGCGAACTACTTGGGCTTTTAAAGTATTATCAACACTCTGTGTAACGCGTCGCGGCTCACGGCGGACAACAAACCTCATTAAGGTGTTATTGCGTTGAAACGTTGGCATTAGTTATTTACTATATATACTCGTATATTGAAAACTGCTTTTCTTCATTCGCCGATCACGTGAAAACTAGTGAACGTATCTACACGGGGACATGAACATTCGATGCTCAATGATTGTTATAGGCTATATATTTTTTGAATTTCATAAATCCTTCGCCATGTTATTAGTAATTAACTTTTATAAACATTTCCATTTCGTATTATTTACACGGTTGCTATGGACAATAATTAGCGGTTGCGGTTACTTTAAAGGAATACTTTAAATAAATAACAAGTCTAATTTTATACTACGATCAGCAAAGTGGAGGGGGGGGGGAATATATCTATTTACAACTTCTTCTTCCTCCTGCCCTTTTCCCATTCTATGTGGGGTCGGCACAGTATGCACTTCTCTTCCACATCCCTCTATCAGCCGTCATATCTAAATTCACACTCTTCTTACACATGTCATCTTTCACACAATCTATCGACACTTTCTTCCTCTACCTATCTTCTTTATCTATTTACAACTGCATATATATATTTATATATATTTAGATGTGCGGAACATGAAAGCTACGGTTTATATTTTATCTTAATATTGATGTTGAGCGGCAAATGTTTTACTTTAAAATTATTTCCTTATGTTGTCAACGTTGCCGTTGTAAACATATGGAAATAATTTTCCGGCGGTTCTATAAATGAATATTAAACTCAAATATAATACGTCTTGAATATTTACAGTACTTTCTATAAAAACAACATTTACGTTTGTAATTACACAGGAAGTACATTTACTTAAACAAATCAGACGAATTCTGTTAATGTTTGAAAACAGTAGATCATTTTGTATTTGTATCATTAGGAATGATACCAGGCAAATGTCGATTTTTTCCATGTATTTAGTGTTATGACAACACAATAACTTGTACGCATATATTTCATATGCAATGCGTTTTATCTTAGCATGAGCTGTACTGCTTTAAGAAAGTTTCACCTTTTAGTGGTGGTAAGTATCACGCGGTGCCAGTGAATAAACACAGTGCTCTATAAACTTTAATTACTTCAGAGAAAGTTTCAGCTGGTTTAATTCCTAATCCATGTCAACCGGTCAACCTTACCAGATTTGGTTCAGCGATGTGACACCTCATGTATTTCTTTTCGGAAGTATTGACGACTGTAATGTAACCCTTCGAGACAAATAAATAGTAGCATTTGGTTAAGCTCGATCGGCTGTTGGAGTTTGTATCATAGTATCGCAGTCTCCCCGGCTATCGGGTGACGCGAATCATCTCGGCCGCTTTCACCGACATTGACGTTTCTAAAAGACTCGGCGACCGTTCACTCGCTCCAACTGGCCGTTTATGTTTATGCAACGCGGCCTCGCACGAAAGCGTTATATGAGCCATTATATAACTCTACGTCCAGCAGTGGGGCACTCCGTTTGCACTGGCGGAGACAGTGTTGACCTCTAGAAAGCTAGGTTAGCGTACCCGGAAAAACAAGTTCCGAACAGCCTTGTCCACTTCGAGAGCGCTGATGGCTCCCTCCACACCAGATGTTACGTATGTCGCGACGACACTGTCGTGCCCACCTAACCAGGTAGCGCAGACCGAAGGGCTCGGCGCGCGATCCTAACATAAATTAGAAGTTCAGGTTGTATTATATGAAATTTACAATTCTACTTACATTTTCAGTAAAGACTCCATTTTCTTCTCCATCGTAAACATGGAATCCGACGGTTGCGAAGTAAGCACTTTGCAAAATGTGAACTTTGCACACTGCGAGTCCCTCCAATCCGTCTGTCTCACCAGGTCCAAGGCTGCCGTCGTTAGGCTCGATGCGCCCGGACTGCTGTCCACACGCTGCAGATCGTCCGGAACGTCCTCCGACAGAGAACGTTTCACACTATGCTTCCCTCTCTTCCAGACACCCGCTGAATAAGGCGTATTGAGAAAACTTAATACGTCACGCTTGGCGCGGTTGCCATCGCTGTCGTCAGGTGACATCACCACATAAACGTTTTCACTGGGCATCTTGTAATTGTCGTCGAAGAACTTTTGCGTGCTTAATATTTGTCTATCGATGTCGAACGGCACCGCAGCAAATGCGCGTTTATGTTCTTTTTCCAATTCATCATCATCAGAATCCTCGTTGGCCACAGAGCTCCGCATTAAATTTACATCTAGTAATCTGCCCATAGCCACCGCTCCCAGACCTAACGCTGCGCCACCGGCCACAAGTCCAAGAGCTGGGAGCATAGCGGGTGCGCCGGAAGCGGCTGCTGCAGCGACACCAATTTTGTCTTGGGCATATCTTTGGGTTTGAATTGCATTAGATGGATACAATCCCAAGTTGTGAGAAATTTTATGTGTTGCTTCAACAATTGGATCAAGAACAGGTTGGGTGACTTTTGCAATCGGATCAATGATCGGTCTCGTCAGCGACTGGACTGTTTGGCTCGCAGAGTTTATCGTGTCTTTCATGGAGTCTGTAAATCTCTTCCACAGAGAAGGCTCGGGCATGCGTTTCACGTACCCGTAAGTGAGCGGGTACTTCGGACCGTGGCTACGCTCGTAATATGAGAACTTGTTGTACTCGTCCTCATAGTATCTATTGGCAGTGGGAGCTTTGCTTTGCGATCGCTGCTGCGAGTATCCATTGATTGGTTCCATGGGATAAGGGTGCGCGCTCTTGGGAACGTTTGTGTAATACTTCACTTTCCTCGGTGTAGTCTCGTAGTTGTCCATGCCATCGCGCGTAGCTTTGGCAGGCTGTACACCCAGCTCGGGATGTGCGTACTGTAAAACTGGGTTTCTTTCATCGAAGCTTATTTTCGAACTTTTAGGCGTGTATGCAAGTGAGTTAGGGAAATTGACGTCACCTGGATGTTGGAGCATCCTTCTTTGAATATGACTCTCCGCATAGTCTAACTCTCCGTGAGCACGCGGACTGCGGCCGCTGAAATAATCGCGTTTCGACTCCTGTTCGTTGATCTGCTTGATGTATTCGATGAGTTTTGAGTTCGCTACTTTTGAATTGTCGGCTTTAGTAAATGGACCGTAGCTGGATTTTAAGTAATGACTATCCTTTTTTTGTTTGTACACGTAATTTGGGCTATTATTAATAGTGTAAGAGCCAACAGCGTCATCAGCTTCAAATTTTATATTATCGAATTTCGTAAACGGACCATCTTTGTGCCTGAAATTGTCTTCTTTTGTAAATGGGCCGAAGCTCTGTGAAAGTTCAGCGGCTGATAGATCTGGATACACGTCAGCTTCCGGTATTGCTTTAGGTGGAGTATATCCTTCTGGGTAAGGCAACAACTCACCGTTGACCACTCTTGCGTTACGCCAAGTCTTCTTATCGGATTCATCATCAGGCATTCTAATACCGTGTATTTCTGGGATTCCGTCGTCACCTATCGATAAAATAGACCTACCGCGTTTGTTGTTATATTTTTCAATAGCTTTCTTTACATACATTGAATCTGAATTCACAACTACCGGATCAGGCACTTTAAACGATTCACTTTCACCATCGGACACTTTTGTACTCACAACTTCGATATACACAGGGTTCCTATCGTTTTTAATAATTGGATTGTGGGGGTCAAACCTGTAGTTTTTAACACGTCCGCCGTAGTCGAGGAAGCTTGTCGATGTAATGTAAACCTTTTTATTTTCAGTTTTCTTGTCGTTGTCGTAAGTAGGATAATAACTGGCGGTTTCGGGATCTATGTCCGGTCTTCCACCATCCTCTTGAATGTGGGATTCAGGGTATACAGACACCGGAGACCAGTTTCCGTACTCTGCTTTGATATCACTAAAGCTTTCATCCTTATCACGATTCAAATAATAATCGTAACCGGCGAGATCGCTCTTAACGTTATCCATAAAATTAAGTTTCCTTTGATCTCTACTCTCCGTTTTGTTTCTTTCATCTCCCGTTGAATTAAAGAATGTGGTTTTTACGGAGATGGTTGTCGGCGCCGGAGTAGTGGTGCTTGCATGGGTTGTTGGTTTCAAATCTTTCTTTTTGACAATAAGTTGTGTCACGTGTCCGGATTTTGTTCTTACATTCAACGTCTCCGTGGTGAGCGGGTTGAGGCTCCGTGATACTTTAAGCTCGGTCCTCGTAGTTCTCGCAGGGAGGATCGTCGTGCGGATGGTCTTTATGGTGGTTGCGTTCTGGTCGCCGGTCTCCGCTGTCGCGCTGAGGATGGCGCAGAACAGCCACAACGTGGCGCATATCCGTGGGTATCCTTCAGGAATCATCTGTAATATAAATGAATATAAATTATTCACCTTGCATTTTATAATGTAATACGTCGAAAATAATATACTTTAATGGTTGACTATTAAATTATTTATAATTAAAGAAGTATTATTCATCAAATGGAAAATGATAACCTCTTTGTTCAGATAACGTCTACTGGTAAAGTCATTTACATTTATAAAATATGCAGATTATTGAAACAAAGGGTAGATAGAAATTCCTCAAAACGTTGATAAAATAGTTTTCTGTGTTTTGCAAAAATAATTAAAGAAATAATAAACAAGCCATGATGTGTTGTTTATACTTATACTTTATATAAGCCAGGTTTATTAGCTATACATTACAATAAACAATAAGCTGGAGCAGACGCTGGGCTCGCACGCGGCGCGCACTCTCCCGAGCGCGTCGCGTTATTGATGAACTATTTCATTGTTCAAAATTAATATCCTACAGTTAAATCTAGATTTCTTTACGTTTTATTGATGTTCAGGCGGGAGGTACTATTTAATACTCTGATAATTTTTCGAAAGTCGATACAAATAACCTTTTTTTTCACAAAGAGCGACCACATTCGAGATTCTCCGATTACTCTGCTCCTTATACAAGAAAAAATCTGTTGCAAGCACACCATTAGCAACATTCATATTTTTTAAAATAGAAACCATTTTACAGCTGAAAGATAAAGGAGTCTAATTAGATAATAATAACAAAGAAATGTATAACGTAAATTGTTTTATAGTAAACATTTGTTGTAGTGACCTTGACACACAAAGTGGCGCACGTATAAACACGAGCTCTGCTCCCAACCGCGTTTCAAACATAGCATCGACTGGTCCGGCGCAGGGGGCGCAGAGGGCGCAGAGGGCGCAGAGGGCACAGATCAACATTCTGCTGCCCGTATTCGGTGCGTTGCCATGTCTGCCAAATCATAACAGTAGCTTTCAAAGTAAAGTTATAACAGGCGCCATAAACATCTAGAGATGTTTTGTTGATCAGCTTTATAGTCACTTATTTAATGAAACGCTAAACAATTAGCTAAACATTTAGTCGCCTCTGGCAACAAACTATTGTTACCTAACGACAGTCTAGGTTCGGATACCTGCATTATTACTGCAGAGCATATTTGTGTCGCAAACGGTAATGTGACAACTTTACTGTATTCCATTTGTACGGTGCTAGTGTAATAATACGATGTACTGTAATATTTTGTAATATATAAATGCTTAAAAAAGCCGACGGATGTCTCCAAGTCTAAAACGAGGAGGACTATGCAGAGTCAGATCAGACGGATCATGTTTTCTCCCCCGTGTGTTGCCTAGCTCCCAGGCGATGGTGTCACGTTGGAAACCTGACACCATCTGCATTTCACACGGAATATCGTTTAGAAAACGCACGCCGCATTGTTGCAGCTTATCGCTGTGTTTCCACTCGTTAACGTGCGCAGACGACGCGTCGCGAGATCGACGGCTGACCTGCTTTGAATGAGCAAATCTAGATAAAGATTTCCCTCCGCTCTTTCAATGTATACAAAAAATACTATTATGTCATTCATAATTCACTTCTAGGCTATATAATATCTTTTCACGATTACTTAATTTAAGCATAGAAATTTATTCAGTTTCACTTTATGTTAATTACATATATGTTTATGTACATTGTGCATTTAAAATATTCAGTCTATGAGATGGATGTTAGAAATATATGTACATGAATTGAGCTGCGCGCCGTTTAATTGTAACAGCTGGAATAAAGTTCAATGAAACAGATACGAGGCCGATATTTTGAGATATTTTGTGGCTGCCATGTAATTTCAACACTTCCGTTTTGACATTGCTAAAAGGTTAGTAGATAATAGCGATATCAAAGCGTAATATAGTTTTAAACAAAATATTATATGGACGTTAAAATGTATAGGGAGAATTAAAAATATCTCCCAAAAGAAGTGGAAAATATATCATTTCCTGTTTAACTACTGTTACACTTGTAATTTGTTTTATAGTTTTTGAAGCTATCAATTTTTAAACTTAGCCTTAAATTAGGCGTTACTAAATCGCGCTTGACAACCGAAGTGGCCAGCTCAACAAAAAGCAATTTATCTTAAAACAAAACCACTTTATTTTTCTAGTCCAGCCTCAGTTGCGAATAATAAGGAAAATTAACCAAACTATATAAATGTAATTGGTTTGAAGATTACCTGATAGGACTGTTAAGAAAGCATGACCAATTAATTACAACACAATGTGAAACAAAACCGTTGGACTCTTTCACCACCAGCGAGAGAGATACGGTGATGAGGAAGTAACAAAAAAAATTTAATTTTATCAGATTGAAATACTTAAATCGTTAATTGTAGGGGATGTAGATGATTTTGAGTTCCATTAAACCATGGACATCCAGCGTGCTGTCTCGAACCCCAACAACGAGTCATAAAGCAAAAGTGAAATCCGCC
This sequence comes from Ornithoptera alexandrae, assembly GCA_029030555.1. NCBI lineage: Eukaryota > Metazoa > Arthropoda > Insecta > Lepidoptera > Papilionidae > Ornithoptera > Ornithoptera alexandrae. Next base: position 11,121,933 of record JARDVY010000007.1, read on the forward strand.
GACATCATGAGAGGGAAGCTGCGCGGGCTTTGAACCTGTGGACAACGTGCTGACGGAATTTTGAACTAACTGTTGGAGACTAACTATTAAAAGTAAGATATATTTAACGTTGTTTAAAGTAATTGGTGATCATTTCATAGGTCGTAATTCATTCGTACTCGTATAAACCTTCTTGATAATCGGCCTGGTAGAAAATGATATGCTTTACATAATTACTATATTTGTTATATTATTTTTGCTCTGTTTACTTCTCTTCTTCTTCTTCTTCCTCCTGCCCTTTTCCTAGCTATGTGGGGTTGGCATAGTATGTAATCATCTTCCACATCCTTCTATCAGCCGTCATATCTGAATTCACACTCTTCTCACACATGTCATCTTTCACAGAATCCATCCACGCTTTCTTCGGTTTTCCTTTACCCTTAGTGGTTCCTCTTAGTGCTTCCTCTACCCTTATGGATGGTTATCCACGCTCTATGTACTTCTTGTGGATATAAAATCCTCAAAAGTCTGTTTCTGAAATTCTATGCTACTGTGTATACTGCAGACGTAGGTTATATGATAGCAATCTGATTAAGATTAGACGTCGATGGCACGCTGCGTCTCGTAACTGACCTACACGGACCCGCCGCTAGAATTATATTCAATGGAGCAACTGTTTGTTCAAACTGCGATTAGTTTTTTGTTGTACCATCATTTATAACGAGAAAGGGGTTTTGAAAGATCAGGATGAGGCCTACAAATTTCAAGGTCTCAATAAAATTACTGTGAATAAATTAATTTTAACCTGGCACCGATTTATTTTTAAAGATCTAACCTGCTTACAGCCAATCCGTGTTACTGGAAAGCTAGTTTAATTCTCAAATTCCCTAGACATGAAATGACGATTGAACAAGAACTGGCGAGGATGCATTTGTATGCCGCACAGATAGGGAGAGTTGTGGTGAAGTCCAAAGCAACCTGCATCGTGCACCGGCGACGTGGCGACAATATATTCCGGTCATAGTTTCGTCCTAGATACGTTTTTAACTGCCGACTTATGCAGTTGTGCCGACTTATGCAAATGACGCGACACTGCAATTGGTGTAGTAATATTGCCTTCATTTTGAAGTAATACTATATACAAATAGATATTTTATTTTTTTTGGTAATGTTTTTATGACAACAGATACAACTTCGAAAAATATTTCTCGTCATCCAGATTCTGTGCCGAGACTCGGGTAACAAGGCTGCCCGTTAGATTACAGACGTAGACGTATCTTGAGTTTTATTTGTTTGTGGTATTCAATGTGTTTGCTAATGCAACAGTGAGAGTGCCGGTCCGCGGGCAGAGGGCGGGCGCGGCCGACACTTGGTGCGGCGTGACGCGCCCGCATTGTTGGCTGGTCGCACACCGGGCGGCGCGGGGGGAGCGGGGGGCGCGGGGCGACGGTTCCCACCACCGCACAATGTTGCGAAACCGATTCGCGACAACCGCCGTACAACGGGCACCGTAGCCTTGTTGCATCATCTCATATACACTTGTCATAACCTGCAAACAAACATAACTAAGCACGGTAACGCGCTGAGAGCAGTGCCTACTCACATCTCTGATCACAATGTGACAGGACACACGATAAAAACTTCTTTCAGAACATGTATCTTGGCAAATATTACGGTAATCGATCGGTTTCACGATTTGCGTTATTCAATTCCACTTCCAATACGTGTATGTAGATGAGAACAAGGAGGAAGTGGGTCACAAATAAGGCTGTCATCCGGCGCATGATCTCGCTGCCGTCCCAGTTGTCCGTTTCGCGAGCGCGTGGATACGGAAGTGTAACAATCGATATGGATGTTGCGTAACCGCCGCGGAAACGAACCGAAATGAGAAAGCATCGCATTCCGATATAATTACAAAATCGCGGCGGACACGTTCGGGCGTGGTGCGGCTCGCGCGTGCGCGTGAGCGTCATCGTGCATGCTCGTATTAGTGCGCGTGCGCTTGCCCCGGTGAAAGTGATTGCGTCACGCGGAGAGCAGGCGGCGCGCCGGACAGACCGAGCCTTTGTTTTGACTTCTATCATTACCTTCGTATATAAATTGATTGCTTTTTCAGTAACCTTGGGCGGTCGAGAATAACCAGTGTGTGTTTGGAAGCCGGAGATTAACAAAACATAATATAAACTGCAGTATTTTTTACGTTGGATCAAAGTAACTTAAGATTTGTACAACACCCCTGCACCGAAGCGCCGTAAGCATTATCGTTTTCCAGTTTCGCGTGAGGGTAATTGTTGATTTAACGGGTGACATAACGGTTCCAGTTAAGAGTTATGGAGGCGGCAAAGCGAATGCGATTAAAACAGAATTTTGTGAGTAAGCAGCGAGTCTCACGCGAGGCTCGTGCCAATAGACCGCAGACCGCAGCCCGCAGACCGGAGCCCGCATTGTCTTCGCTCACGGCGATTAAAAATTTCTAACGACCCTTTCTAATGGCCGCGGACAATTGGGCAGGAAACCGTTCACAACGTATCTTATAAATGAAACGTTACAAAACGTGAAACTGGTAAAGCTATTAAAACAAGTTGTTTCAATTATATTTATTTCGATGGATTCGCGATGGAAATTTCTAAGTACCTAGTTCAATGCCACTAAATTTAAAACATAATCAAAGTCGGCTTTTGAAATAATTTACACTTGTGGCAATGACTGCCGAGCTATGTACCTTATGGTCGGTGATCCACATTTGCCGGTAATGAGGGCCACATGCTCAGATTCATAAATATTCATATACGCGGCGAATGGAATTAAAACACCCGCACATGGGGGTAACACGGCAGAATTTCAATGCTGTACGAATAACAGGTAATTAGTGATTAGATGTCGATCGTTCCTCTCGTGCTCTAAAGGATGGAGATAGTTATTTGTTTTATCTGTTGTGAATTAAATTATTAACTTTATATGGTGCCTTTATCGCAAAGTGAACACATTCGAGCTGATGGAGATAGATTTTAACGTGGGATCTTAGTTTTGTAATAATTAATTGTTCTCTCCACTAGTATGAAAGCATTTGTTTTGGGTGTCTGAAACGTATTACATCAGAATCAATATTATCATACGTAATCTATTGAGTTTACAAGTAAGTTAAAGTAATCTCGAAAGGCTTAGTTATACTCCTAAAGTATCGACTGGCGGAAATATGTTGTTAAAATAGCAGTTTTTTATCTGTAATGTATAATTTTTAGAGTGATGCAGTAATTCTTTAATTATTTCATATGAAACCGGACGCGCATTAGTGTTACACTATGGCTATGGGGTCGCTATGGGTAGTTCAAACGAGCGTTACTATGTATCAAGGTAAGTACACGTTTGGCCAATGGCACGACGACGTAGTCAGCTCGGCAGCACCTCGGTCCCGCCCTGCCCCTGCCACTTGCCTGACGTTATTGATGGCTGTCTCTAATAAGCTCTTACTGTATATCTATTTAACTGCAATTAGAGAATTTCTTACACAATTAATGTCATATATGCGTCACGTAGCAAATGAAAGTGTTGCTTTTGCCTCGTTGAAACGATCCAATATCCTTTTTGAACTTATCGATCTTTAAAGATCGTACGAGCCAGAGGTAATCTCTGTATATTTCTGACGTTGAAATTATTTTCTAGCGAAAGTGCTATGGATTACACTGAAGTTTGATGAGAATCTGAAGATTTGGACCTTCAATATTAAAAATCAAACATCATTCTTTAGAATAATTTAACGTCGGCGAAAAGAGGAGTATATAACATATATGGGAGAAATATAATATCTGTTTTTTATTGTTTTATTGACTTTGGAGTAACATTTGATCTCAATTTCACAAGTTATTATTAAGTGACATTGTGCTTATGCGAGCTGAAGCGGGTGTGTACAGAACACTTTGGCTCTCATGTGCTGACAGCCGGCACAAAGCAATGCTGTTAGCCCTAGCACTATCACAATTCAACTCAACAACAACTCCACGCCATGGAAGCAGTTTGAATCATTACATTCTCTATATTATATTTATTTGTGTCGAATCATAAATTTTAACGCGCGTACTAAGTGCTCAAGTGTTTCCCCACTAGTAGCCATATACAGATTTGTTATCGGTACATATATACACGATAAACGACAAAGAGTCGCGGGCGCGGTTCCCAGCCCAGCCACAATGAGTGCGCTTTCGCAACACCGCCACTATTCCGAACAGTACAAAAACAAACGATCCAGTTCGCTGGAGAACCGATAGGTTCCACTGTGCATCGATTGCGACATCACCACACAGGTTTACGTCGGCCAGATCGCTACGAGCTTGCTGACCTAGCCAGCTGACGAGTCTTAGCAAATAGATATTTTCAAATTATTTTGATGATCAGCTGTAAGGAATGTAGTCACCGTGACGCGGGAAATGGTAAAACGCTGTCGCCGAGGATATTCTGCTTGTTATGCAGTAGATTGACAGTGTGCGATTAGTATTACTATTAATTTACTCCCTCCTGATTGACATCAGTGAATTATTAACATCAGTGTTTGTCAATATCTCAAGTCACTCGCGGCCGACGGCGCTGGACTGCTGATGATGAATCAATATTCAGATGACACGCGAGCGGTTACATAAACAAAAGAAATCGAAACCGAAGCGGCGGCGCGCATGCGCGGCGACGGACTCCCAGAGCTGGCGGCGACTTTCTACAGCCACCGTGCGACGTCCGCGCCTAGCCCGCGACTTACGTATAACTTAGCGCTTTACGACACTGTAACTACGAACAAATTCCCCCACGACGAAAAGATACTCATTTCAAAGAGAGAACATATTAAATACCACCTTACCCACTTATCTACCTGTTAGTCAGCCAGGGTTTGGATTATTTTACTTTAGAGCAGTTCTATAGTATCCATTTGGATACGGATACGACACTTGCACAATCACAAACATGTCACTTTCCATTTCAACATACTTATTGCTCTAGAGATAACAACTTTGTTTACTTTATGTATAATATATACGTTATTTTATAACAAGGAGTATATATAATATAATAATAGGGAGGTTAATGAGAATATTTAAAAGCATTAAATGGAGCTAACTTTCAGTATCTGGTTTCTAATTGGAATCCTTTTCAAATACTAATATAATAAAATATTCACGCTGCAGATTGTTTGGCTGCTCAAATAGATGCTGCAACATATGCTAATAAAGTTGGGTTTTTAGTAAGAAAAAACTACTATAAGTATGTTTGCTGGCAATATCCTTTTTGTACAAATGTATTTATACAACGGTTTCTAAATCTCAGCGGTGTCAAGTTCTAACAAATGAGGTAAGTGCGACGCGATACCTGCATGTGATGCGTATGCGCGTGTCACCCCTGGCTCTCAACACACATATACGAAAATATCTTAATAAAATCTACTTCTTAATAATTGTGCACCACTGGCACCGTTGTAAATTTCTAAGCTGTTCATGCTGCTAGCTTTCTTCTGCTTGTTCTTAAAGCGTCTCTTCATTATTGGAGAGCAGTTGCCGCAGTTGTTTGGTAAGGTCTCTATTCGTTTATACAAATAAAATGTGTTTATTTATATACATAAATGAAGTATATTTTTTATATAGATAAAAACAAAATTAGCTTAATAGCGGGAAAATTATTAATGTAATATTTATAGGTTAATTCTAAGTCGATTGATGTTAAGACAAGTATGGTTATGGAAGTTGCAAGGTTGCGTAGCCCTGACCTAGGTGGTCACTACAGCAACGATGCAGCTCGCCTTCGAAACGTCGACGAAGTGTACTCGTACCTCAAACGGCTAGTGAGGACAAGCCTCTACATGTTAGATATGCGTAGTAAATAACTTGATAACTGAACCGTTAAGTAGTTAGCGTGCTTTGTACACGATATCGGTGCGTATAACATTCAAGTATCAAGTTGCCAAGGTCCGCATATAACAAACGCAATATACGATTGTAACATCTTCATACATAACGAACTGTTAAGTAATTAGTTACGCATACTTAAGTTTGAATTGAATATTCTCTCGCATCCGTACATCAAGGGCCAGTTGGTAAGTAATATTGTTTCGTATAAAACTAGCGATTATTTAATTAGATCGATAATGTGCCGTTTAATTGACTACAATATGTTAATTAGCAATCCCTGTGTTAGTGCGTCACGTTTAGCACTCGCGTTTGTGTGTTGTGTTCCAATGACGAAAACATTTGTTTATTGTTTGTTCCATGTATATTTTAAATATATTTCTATAATTAATAAATTTACATTATAATTAATATTAATAAATATTGTGTCTTCGAATATTATAAGTATCTCTAATGTAACTATTCATAGCTTTCAGAATCAGCACTAAGAAAACCGTGCATTTTTAAGTAAATGCGGATTTATTCTTGTGTAAAAGAAAGAGAAAAAGAGAAAAGAGTAAAGCGAGAACTAGAAGGAATACCACAACAACTGTCTGTTTTACCAGCTTACGTAACACCGACACCGACACCGACACCGGCGCGCGGTTCAATGGGGACGTAAGAGATATAACCAACGAGAAGTTGCGCGCGATTCGAATAGAAAGGTGTCGCTCACCGTACAACGTGCTCCGTAGAAAGTGTAAGCAGGTGCATACTCCGTTCGCACTGTCACTCGCGGGCGCTGGTGCCCGGGTGCACTGCGCGTGCGCGCGCTCCGGCCGGGGGACGAGCGGGGTTGGGTGCGCGGGGGTTTTGGGGGGACGGGGGGGGGATGCGTCAGCTCGGCTAGCACTGGGTACACCGGTACGCGTCTCGCGGCGCGCTGGCTGCAACTGGTGGCGGAGGCGCGCGCCGGCTGCTGCGCCGCCCGGCCAGATGGTGGAGGTGCCAGCGCGCTTATGGTGGTGGGGTCACCGGTACACCGGCCGTGTAAGGCTTACAATTTACAAATCTACGGTAGCAGGTTCGAGTGTAAACAGAAGATTATAACATATGAACAACTAACTATAAAGTTCAGGCACAGGACAGCTTTCGCCAAACTTTTGGAGCTCATAGACTAGTGTTCTTCACATGTTAAACCTCCACACCACTAACACGATATTTTATATAATAAATATATTGACAAAAAACAACTTGTGATCTATGAACATATAAAATACAATTAGTAATAGACCACAATCAACACTTATATTTCAATACATCTTAAAACTTCACGGGATGAGCAAGTACATTAAATTTTTGTCTGTAGACTACCACTTCGGCGACCGCTGCTGTAGGATGTATTACACTTTACACGATATTGAAGTTTATAAGGTTTCAAGACTAGTGATCATCTCATCAGACACCTTATGGTTTGTAGAAGTATGGTACAAACCCGTTATTCAATCTCCGTCGTTAAACATTTTTCGGCGAAAACCTGTAGCTTAGTATAAAAGAAAATCTTACTTCATGCACATTCTGTGTCTCCTTATTGTCCTGCTTTATTCTTCTGATGCTGTGGAGACTTCCGTTGACAGGTCCAGCGAGGCAAATTTTCCTATAGACCATTTCCATAGGAACAACCTTCCAAAACATAAGGTGGGAGTGTCCCACAAATGTAATCAAAGAGAGCGCGCTCGTGTCGAATTATGAATGCGATGCAAATTATATTAATCTGGAGAAAGTTTGATGGATTTTACGACCTTCCAGCAAGTGTTTACGGAGATGACAAAACTGTACCACTAATAGTACCAATAATATAATACTAGATCTCCTGGTCGCGGGACACTGTCCAGGGCCGTTTCTATTGACAGGCAATGGTATGAAGACATTTGTTGTTTTCTTTTTGCACTGTTTGATTGTTTTCGTCCCTGTGAATGTTCGTCGCAGATATTTAATCGCTGCAGATCTCTCGAAGATAACACCACTGTTTTTCAAATGAATTTTAACACATACTGCTCTATGACGACCGTTGTTTAACACCACACCACTGTGAAGTGAAAGCATATAACTGATGTCTCATTACATTGTAAATGTGTTTGTAACATATATAACTATAAAGTGTAACTTTCTGTACTTATCCGTCATAGGAGCTGCGACCGCGCCGCGTCTCACACTGCGCCGTGCGCGCAATGCGATACAAAGTTTCGCTAATTTACAAGATGCGCATAAACTAGTCTCGGGTGTCTTTGTTCTTACATACTTCCTCTATATATATATATATATATATATATATATATATATATACTACAAAAAATATTCATTGAAAGCAGACAATGTTAGAGGACATTACGTTATTTTGGCTTTTATGTCATCCAATTATGTATACTTAAACACTATTTTGTTATGAACGTTTTTTGTTTTTTCGACTATTTTATATCGTTCCGGAAACTGTGGCTATTCTAATAAATTTATCATTCTGTCTTAAAATACATGAATTATAATATTATACTCATAGAAAAATGAGATAACTGGTATAAATCTTCACCGTCCGACATTACACTCTTTCTCCCGGATGGAATATTTCCGCAGTGAAAATATTGTGAATCTGTTTCTATATGTCCTAAAGTGTTTCCTTATATATGTAATCAGATCAAGGACGCGCATCCTTACGGCCAGGCACCCGAGGTCACCTGGCGGCGTCGGCGTTGGCGATGTGGCAACTGTGAAATGCGGACGTCGAAACCTTTGCCAAAGAGATCTTACGCAATGGCCGGAGAAATGTCTGCTCGTAACACTTTTACTTTTGCGCATGGGAAACAAATTTTTGATAAACGACCGTCGATTTGTATACGAATATCTTTAGATAAAAAAAAACAAAAATCGGTTAAGCCGTTCGGGAGCAGCACGCCACAGGAACGAGTTTTCATGACACTCGTGTTTTTGGTGTCGGGTGTGGACATCTAACACGCGTATTATAAAACTTTCGGTCAACAGCGTTACATCCGGTAAATATAAACCTTATCGTGTTGTGCCTTAGGCTTATAACCCGCCGACTGTATCTTGACGCGAGAGGCCAGTGAAAGTGGAATGATGCTGCGGCAAGGTGGTTGTGGTTAACGCTCTAGTTGCAAGATGCAGTTCGATTCCGTGCACTTTCTTTCATTTTGCGGGTAACCGAGGTCAGTGAGCGCAGTTGCACGCTACTCGTGGATATATTCTCATAACGTACTATTATATTCATCGAGCAAAAGTCAGGGTTATTAGCGACTTCCATTGTGTTGTGACGGACCCCTGGATATACCAACTGCACCTAATTACATCCCAAGAAGATGGATTATTTTTCCCTGCTTAATAGACAGGAATCTATCAACGCAATTTTTCCTGGAGCAACGCGGAACCGACCGATGTTGAGATCTTTGGGGGAGGCCTATGTCCAGCAGTGGACGTCTGTCGGCTGGTGGTGATGAACATCTTATGTCATATTTTTTTCGTTTCTATCATCAACTTAATTTATTTTGGCATGCGATGATATGCGATAATGTCTTACTGGCGACAATGTGTACATGTATACCATCACCAGCTGCAGCACTTCTCGGGTGATCACACGGTAAATTTTTTATTCCTGAGTGGCGGTAGCAAAAGTTGTTGGCCTTTTAAGAGTAACCTGCAACTTAAAGTTTAGTTGCTTAATGTACACTCGGATCCCGCTGGCGTCTAGTGCGTCTCAATCAAGACAACGACCTGGTGAAACCACTTTGTACGGAATACATTTGAATTAAATGTGAACTTGTTTAGCAACAACATTAAACAGCCCGCCCGCAGTGTTCACATAAGAGACGCGATCTCAGTTTCCATGTCATGTGTATTATGGAGAATACATTTAAATAATGTCAATTTCTAATGTTACGCGCGTTGCACCGCTTCGCTGCAGTCGCGCCGGTGAGACCTCGACTACCCCGCAGTCGCGGGGGAAAACTTGTTAAAAGATACTCCGCTTCTGGGGGAAAGACAGGTTATGTGGGACTTCCACCCACTAAAACCCCCTCGGTGGTGCCCGTCAACGTATTAGGGGGGGCTGCCGGATCTCCTACGGAACTGACCGGTGCCAATAAATAAGCATCCTGTCTACATTCATTGAATTAAAAACTGAAACTTAAATAAATTGTAATTACAAATAATAGTAATTTTGAATTATTCAAAACACAATAACCAAAATTGCGGGCGGTGATTAGAAACTGAAAAACTGGCGTTTGTTTGATTTTTACGATGCTGTTAGCAGTGTGATCTTTATAATGAGACAAGAAATACAAAAAACGTTCAAAAATAAAGATCCGTTTGGAATGTCTTCGTAAGATGTTATCCTTTTTTTTTGGAGGGTATTTTATCCCTTAGGGATCCCTTAGGGATATCTCAGCCACATTGGCTCAAAAAAAAACTGATGATGCTAATACTGTGGTTACAACATATCAAACATATCTCGCACTGCTCCAGGTTCTGGTTCACACAGCACCCCGTGTAAGGCGCCCAAGTGTACAGTATTGATGCGGTTTACGCATCCACACCTCTCAACCAAACATTGGTGTGTTCCGGTTTGAACGACACTCAACGATTTATGTCTCAGGCGACAAGTGCAATGTGGTGCAGTGTATATCGCCTTAATTAGCGCCACGTTGTTACAGGCAGGCGTACCATTTACCATCAGGTGAACATTCTGCTCGTCGATTAATGGACTAAAAAACAGTGAAGTAACCGGTGTTAGGGGCGCGGCGGGCGGCGGGCGGCGGGCGGCGGGCGGCGGGCGGCGCTCGGACGGAATGATGACGATGACAAAGCCAGCAACCGGTTTCCCTTGATTTTTATCATAGCTTTTGCGAGTGACGTTGCGTTAGATCGCTGGTTACGTAATGCGTTAGAGCTGCGCGGAAACCACGCGCCACGTCCGGCCACATCCGCTTACACCGCCGCGTGCTTGGGGCGCGGCCACGAAACAAGCGGGATACAATAAAAATAGCGAGTTTAGTTCATTTAATTGACAGATCTATATAAATAAATTAAATATTTAATTATGTTGTATTTTTTTATTTTAACGAAGCGACGAGACTAGCGAGACGTTCACCTGATGGTAAGTGATGGGCCCGCCCATAAGGACGCGCCGCTAGTTAGCATGCTATACAATGCACCAAGTTGTGCTCGTCGCCTTGACGTATAAAATGTTAGGACTCGTTAGTTCAGTGATTACATTTCCTACAGCGCCCTTCATACCGGAGCACAGTAATGTTTGCCATTACCGTTTATCTATTGATTTATAACATAGATCTAGACAACAGAGTATATAAAAATATAAAAACTATACAACATCTACACATTGCAAAACACCCTAACTTAACTGACTGATGATCAGCTTCTCGAACAGTATTAAAACTTAACCTAAACTTATTGGAGATGTTACTTCTGGTTGCCCTGAGATAAAACGAAGACAGCAGCGGCAGCGTGGAAGCAGGCAGCTAACACGCCAGTCAAAGCCATTACAATATAAGCATGATGTTTAGTGCTGCACGCTGAAACACGTCAAAGAGAAGAATTCTTGAAAATAGAAGTGTTTTATAATAGTTTCTTATATTAATGTTAAATGTATCCTGTAGCTCTCATGTCGCCGGTGCGGTGGAAGGCCAGCAGCCAGCGCAGCGCCCTGCTGACGGAGTGGGGGTCCTCGCATCGGATTTTGTAGCATTGTTTCGGACGGCGATGCGGTGAGCCGTTACTCCTGAGAGAAATGTGAGATACAGTAACGTTGCCAACTGCTGCGATACAAGCAAGATTTTTAGTAAATTGGTAAGATAACACTTCTCACGGGTAGTTTCGGTCGGAATGTATCTCGCAGAGGAGCCGTCGCTTGCACTCCTCGCCGATAACAGGAAATGCTTCAGTATCGTCGAAACGCCGAGAGAGACGGCTGTGATGACTGTTGATAATATGACTCATTAAAACCAGCAGACAGTTTGCTGCAAGATATGTCGTCTACCAGAAGGAGATACACTTTGAATACCTGCCTTTTCGGTGTGGCCGGGTTGCCGACACTGGCTAAGCCATCGTAGCATATTTCTGATGGTTTAGGGCCGCCGCCTAGTGCCAAACTATCTCAGGATATGCTATGTGCTAGTACTCAATGCCTTATCCTCACTACGCCAAAAGCACGAAAATCACAAAAACAAACTGTCTTAGCCCCTACGTTGGAGCTGGTCTTAGGCTATGCGCTGCGCGGTTCACCAAAATAGCCTGCTTTATATGACTTCCGGTTACAGTACTAAATGCATCAATTGCCATCAATTCAGTAGAGCATTACTTTCAGCTTGCTTATATCACGTTACCAATACTCGGAAGTGCTTACTTCCGCCAAAATCGCAACGGAATGACGTGCTCGACGCATATATGCATGCATGGAATCTAAGTACAGAAAGTAAAGTAATCTAACTATATGTAACTGTATCAAATCAAAACATTTTTACATATAGGGGAAAAACTGCGTGCGTGCGAGCGTGCGTGCATTACGTACGTGCATGAGCGTGTGCGTGTGCGCGTGCGTGTGCGTGTGCGTTTGCGTGTGCGTGTGCGTGTGGCACATACATTGGCATTGAGAGCTGGGAGATATAACAATATACGCCGTTAAGAAAATTTTATCTTTTGACTTTTGAAGAGGCTGACACTGCTCGGCACCAATCCTACATTATGTACTTGAATGTAGATCTTACGTTTTTCCAGGTTCCTGATTCTGAATCGTAATGATGCTGGGCGTAAGAGCTGAGACGATGAGGCCCACAGGTAGTAGAGCCGTCACCAGATGAAGCAGTTTCCTCCACGGGTTCGCTCTGAAAAATTCATAAAGAATGTTTTCAAAAACATTTTGATTTCAATCAAATAAATGTCAGTTATCAAAGATCGTAATTGTGCAACTATCGGTGCATAGTTTAGTTTCGAATAAGACCGCATTACATACATTATATATATATATATATATATAACAGTAAAAGAGATACCATTCATCAAGATATTAACGGAAATTGTGCTAATTGCTAATTTAATTGGAGATAGCCTTAATGAATAAGACGAGGGAGAAATAAAATGTCTGCGAATGATAAAGAGGTAAAAGGAAAATGTGTAAAGCGTGGATGCACTGATGCACTCGTTGGCCATTTACGGGCAAAAGAAAAAAAAATTACTGAGGAGTAAAGAGGCTGGAAAGTTGATGTGGCAGCTCGCAACTAATGGCTCGGTGATACGCAGCTGTTTCCGATCCAGTCACCGCGAGCTGCTTGCCTTACCTACTTACATTTATAACAACTAATAAGTTAAAACAAGTGACTAACTTGACATAATGTTATTGTTTGTAGGAACGCACCTTTTCTTTATTGAACTGTCGTTAACATTATCCACGAATCCTTGATTGTACTCGTCATCTTCTACGTGCGCATGCGGATTATGGTTTAAAATATCACGATGTGCATACACACCGCCGGCCGGTATCCTCACCGGGGCTTCGGCCGTGGGCCTAGACTGCAGCCCGTGGGCACCCCATTCCGCAACCGAGTAACTCGGCACCTTATTCTCGTGTTTATAAGGGGAAGCTGCAAATCCCTCGAGAGGCTGCACAGGATGCCGTTGCAATTTGTCTTTAGTATATCTGTAAAATGTGTAAATGATGTTAGTAAATGAATTATCGAATAAATTAGCGATTTATTTTGTTATTTTCGATAATCTTTTAATTTTTCATTTTCTGTTTGTTACAATATCAGCTTTTAGTTCATTTAAATCCAAAATCTGCATAAAGTGCTTGGTACTTAACAAATGAAAATGTTATACTTTTCATATGAATTTATTTTTCAACTAAATTAACTATTAATTATATAAGTAATTCATTTAGTTTATAAATGATTCCTATATTATATTATCATATAATTGATATGATTATATACGAAATTAAAGTAGCAGCGACGATGCTGCTGATGTTATCTTAAATTCGTACAAAACTTCGATTACTTATTGAATCGTTTTGCATTAAATACCTTACGTCTTTACTTAACTTTATGTCAGTATAATCTGTGGGCCGAGTGTTCATATACATATAAATACATCCCCCGACAACGCATCACAATTTATGATATTCAACTTGGTGATAAAGTTCGCTGAAGATGTAAACTTACCCGAGAAAACTAGGCGTTTGTATTGGTGACGCATAAGATTCAGAGTGGTGATGGTGAAGAGGCGAATCGTCCACAGTCTCGTAGTAACTGTTAATGTGCGGACTTGGCTTGAATTCATCCTGCGAAACCGTCTCGCTTCCATTTTCTTGGGCCCGTTCCATATTCTCCGGTAGATCTTGCTTGGTGGGCTCAAGTTTATTTCTCCCTGTATGAATTTTATCTTTTGGAAAGGCATTTGACTTAAAATCTTTTTCTAATTTGCGCAGCTCTTTACAATTATCCATTGTTATATTTGTTTTTATTGGATCATTTATATTTTCTATACTATCTTCATCGCTGTCATGATGTTTAGTGTTTGCAAAAGTTGCATTGATCTTCCATATTGCAGTGTCAGCGTTGTGATTGTTCGCTGTCGTTTTGTCCACTTTACTTTGCTGCGTTGTTGATTTTACAAAAACATTTTTATCGACAGGGTACAAAGTGGTTGTGTTGTGTGCATGTGGACCATCTTGTACATCTTCTACGACCTGAATGCATTCTCCTTTGTGTATTAGACACATTGCGCAAATTAGTATCTGTGAAATGTACAAATCTTAAATATGCTGAATACATGTTGATACTTATTATTATTTACATAGATTTTATATCCGATCAAATGCTACATAAAATTGATCTTATTGATAATAAAAACCCGACCCTGGTGCAATTGCATTACTTCGGGTCATGTTCGCGGCTCCTGAACAGATGTTTGTACAAAAACGTTTAATTACCGAGCGTTTGTTCGGGCGCCGTTCGGGGTTCATTAACATTTTTAGATTTACTTAACAAGACTTGTACTATTCCAGAATCTAACTGCTACTTATTATTTATTTTGTTTTCAATTTACAAGCACATTAACGAGGTAATCCACCTTGCCAGCAGCCTGAGGTGCTCTGTGCGACAAGCTGGGGCGGGGCGGGCTCATCGTCGGTCGTCGGACATCAACAGTCGGAGGGAATTGATTACACTGGGAGCGTTGCGTTGGAAACTGAGAAAGTCGCTCTGGTCAGAGGCCGCTGGCAACATAGCTTAAGTCGTGGCTAAAGTTCAATGTTGATGATTTAATACATTATTATTGTTTTTATTTTAACAATAGACTATTTAAACATTTTGCGATTTCATTTTAATGGATTGTTACAACGGTTAGTGGAAGTTTCCAATTAGTGATGAGCAAAGCAAGAATGAGACCAAGACCTGCACAATCTTGGCAATGGTTTTGTTCTTTCTGTTCTAGACTGTTCGTTCAATTTTTCTAATCACTATTTTCAATATTTCTTTAAATGTGTAAGTAAATAAATAACGACGAGATTTTATTTAAGCTAAAGCAGGCGACATTCTAAGGTGCCTGTGATTGATCGAATACATAAGCATTCAACTTAACAACTTAGATCATTGGTTACTCTCTTCGTCTTCACTGGTTTTGACCGGTGGTAAATCTCTAATGCAAAAGACAATCTATGTTTGTACCATAACAGCATACATTTTTCTTGCCAAACAGTATTAGTTCGGTTTGGAGGGTATTACAGCTGGAGTAGTCTTGTGTCTCGAGTTGATGAACACGGTGTGGTGCAGTGTTTATCATCCTATCTAGCACTGCGGTGTTATAAGGGATTACTGACCGTCGCTTTGTGGAATGAAAAAGCAACCGCTCTCCGTGATTTGACGTCGACGTACAATTTTTAAGGAGTGGCTCCTATCCGTCGACATCACGGTCGATTCCAATCAATTGCGCAGCGAAATCTCCGTGACCCAGTGAGTGCTGGTGATCCGGACGGCATGGCAAGTGCGGTGCGACGGTCGCGGCGGTCGCTGCGGCCGGCGCTTGCGCAATACGTGATCACTTTCCCCAAGTCACTGACCCCCACGGATGGACCATTGTGTCCACAAGGCCGTCTCCGCACGACGGTTACGTATACTTATTATGAAATATTATAAAAACGCCTATTTACTAATCGTTATGAAACTGGCGGACATCACATCCGGTGTTCTGTTAAACTTGCGAACTGGTTGATGTGTTTTACTTAACGCATAACATTAAACTTGCATAATGGAACTTGATTCAAACTTGTATTCACTTTAGCGCAATTTTGTACGGACAAAGCTTTCAATCAAAGTTTATTCTCTATTCAGCTGTTCACAAAATTGCTCTCTGACGGTGGTTTCTGGAGCAGATACAGCGTCACGTTTAGTGAAATTACTGGGGTGATGAGACCCAACATCTTACGTCTCAAGGTGAGGCGCACAATGTAGTGCACTGACGTCGTGAGTCAATGAATTTAAACTAAGCTACGTCTTAAACGTTGCTTCTGTTCCGGTAGTTTCCTTTACAATGCAAGTAAGCAGTATCTCATGGGGTACCTCTCGTGACACGTTGATATCAATGGACAATGGACACGGCGTACAGTTGCGGCGGGCGAAGGTGTCGACAGGTGTCGAGGAGAAAGTGCCGGGAATCGAACGCGCGTCTTTGCGAGCGGCCGCCGCCCGCCGCCCGCCGCCCGCCGCCCGCCGCCCGCCGCCCGCCGACTCACGCGCACGTTGCGTAACTGCGTCTTATTCTGAGCGACGCTTACGACGAAACTATATCATTGACTTCAGAGCTACCAAAGTTACAGAGTATACACAAATGTTTGGTACACTCTAGCTACACTTGATACTTGTTATAAGTGTACATGATCTATTTATTCGTTTCTCACGTCAAAGCGGCCACTTGATGGATGTCCTACATTTTTTGGTAAGCAGTGCCGGTTTTGGAGTAACAAGGACCTGGGCGAAATAGATAATTTATTTATCTATTGTTAGGGACCCCGTTTAAATGAACTGTATGCAGTGCACCGATAGTACATTGCGTTCCGTTCTAGTGTTTGCCAACAAAAGGAAATTTTGAGGATTTTTGAGTAAGTAAACCTCCCTAAATGAACGAGAGGCTACTAAGGTTTATATCCGGTGCCTTGGACAGTCGCCATCCCGCCCTACACTAATGCCGCTATTGGTTGTCTACTTAATTGAACTTCGCTAATTGTTTTGAAATATCACCAATAAATTCACTACCTACAGCACCTTCATCACGCGAATACAGTAATACTTTGGATTAGTAATACTTGCTTATGCAGTTTCCAGTACAAAGAACTATGCGACAAACAGAACTATACTACATAAACCCCGCTTAGTAACTAATGATAATTCCTATAAATATTCAATCATACATAAGAAAATTATCTGCCGTTCCACTTAAGATCATGAAAATATACCAAGCAGAAACACCATTATCGCTTTACTATCGCTAAATCTACCATTTCATTTTCAGAATAGACATTTCGGTATAACAAATCATGATGTGTGACTTTCGACACTGCACCACTATTTGGTGATTTCTTTGCGCGGTGGAAAGGCAAGACACACCGTGATGAATGTTAAATAGATGGTACAATGGTTACCTTGAAACCACAGTAGTAGTTCATACAATTCAAATTTTTTATTCAATTAAGCGCCGAAACTAGCGAAACGTTCTGCTGATGGTAAGTGATACGCTTGCCCATAACAAGGTGGCGCTAGTAAGGATGTTTGCACATGCCCATTGCGCTCGTCTGAGACATGAGACGTTGTCTCGTTAGCCCAGTAATTACACTAGCTACAGCGCCTTTCAATCCGGAATACAGTACTGTGTGTCGGCTGCAATAGGCGCTGCGGTGGTACCTACCTAGACGGTCTCCGGCAACAGAGACTTACCACTAGATTTTTTTACTTATACTATGACTAAATATTAAAACAATAACAATAGTTGACGACGTCGTCGCCTCCCGCATCATCTTTCGTGGAAGTAGGCTGTGTCAGTAATATGATAGAAACCTGCCACACCGGCCTAAGTAGCACAGTAGAAGCTATTTTTGCTGCCTAGCAGTTGTCTACTGCGCGTTTGGGTTTAAGGGGACAGCTAGTAAAGAGCGTTGTAAGGAACGCGTTGAGCGCGCCAGGCGCTGTGTAAACACTGTAACTTGAGCCTCATTGCTGTGGACGGTGCACGGTTTATCGCAATTAAGTAATAAGAAATATTTATAAACAATTAAGGTAAAAATATACTCACGAGTGTCCGCTCAGTGCCCGACATTTTCCAGGAGTAAGAAGCGGCCCCTCTTTAACCGTTATTTATAATATTTGCGGCTTACGCGCTCAGCGGGACACCTTCTCCATTGTTTTGACAGTTGTAACATGTTTAGAGCTGACGGCTGTCGGCTGTCGGCTGTCTGCTGTCGGCTGTCGATGAAGTAAGTGTCGCGGAAGTATTGTGTGCAAACGTTACTGTTTCTACAGATGTATAGATAAAGCATTTATTGAATCAAAATATAATATTACTTATATATGTAAAAACGAAGTAAAACCTTATAAATGACAAATAAAATTCTGTGACGTATCGAGTACTGGCGGTAGGTCTCTGTGTGGTGGTATACCATCTGAGCAGGTATCGCGGCAGCGCCTGTTGCAGCTGACGAGCAGCACTGTGCAAACGTTACCATGTTCCGCTTTAAAAAGCGCAGCAGCTAGTGTTATTACTGGAGTAATAAGACTTAACATCTTACGTCTGCGGCGACGAGCGCAATGTGGTGCAGTATATTTCATTCTAAGTAGAGCCACTTTGTTATGGGCGCGAGTATAACTTACCATCAAGTGAACGTTTTGCTCGTCTCGTTGCTTCGTAGAACAAAAAAAAGTACTCGTATTTCGTACTTGGGCGCTTCAGTCGGTCCCCAAAATAGTTTTAAAATGTTATTTTTAAACTTTTAAAATTGACCACTAAGTTACTTTTCAATAACTTGCTGTTCGTTTGACGACAGCCTGTCTAAACTTCGCCAACTGCTCTTTCCTAACTTCATGGGGGTACGGCAAGACATATTTAGTTATTATTACACATAGTTCTTATTCCGTGCTCTCCCATCAACCGTTAACTCACAATCCACTCCTTTTCACTTATATCCTCTCTCACACAATCCTTTCTCACACAGTCTTTTCTTCATTTTCCTTTAAGTTTTCGCCTATCTAGAGATAGTAAATATACTCGTACTCGTATAATTATCGACATGTGCTCGTTGTCCTACGTCCCCTTACTATTATAGTAAAGCGCACAATTTTCCGGGTGGTGCGTGCGCGTGCGCTTGCGACTCGCCCGCCCTCTAATTGCTTCTAACTCTGTTCATTGTCGTCAAAAGAGTAATGTCTCATAATATATATATATATATATATATATATATTATGAGTATAGTACACTTACTATATATATATTATGGGACATAGATAGTGATGTATGTAGCGAAACAAGAATTCGTTGTCGTTGTGACTGAGAGTCCTCACACTGGATTATACCATTATTTAAAACGTATGTTACATTTGTTCATCCAGAGTCTATCCCAAGTTCATATTGTAACGTAATACGAGTACATGAAAAAAAGAATAATGAATCAATGTGCACTATTTCAGCCTTTTATTTACAGCAGATCACAGATGTCTAGAGGAGTTGCTCAATTCCATCACCCCTTGACAGTGAGCAGGGAATGAACAGCGTTTTTTAAATAACTATCTTGACATATTTTTACGCATATGCTTAGGCCATAATGACGTCCTTCCGGGAAATGAGTTTCTTCAATCGCTTAAAGCTCCACATCCGTTTCAGTTAGATAATGTCTTCGTAGATGAATAAGCTCTTGGGAACTTCGCTCTGTCTCATCATAAGTAATGCCTCGCGTGGGTCCCTCATCAACATTTCCATTCTCCGACTATCCACCACTGATGCAGAATAATATAAAATCACTGAAAATAAAGAAATTTCTTCCTTGAGAAAATTAAATATCAGAAAATAGAGAAAGGCGATGCTTCGTTTTCGTTCAATGTTAGTGTGAAACCGGCGCGCCTTTTCATCTTTATGTCAAACCACCAGGGTTTGGTTCTAGCAACTTGTGAACCGCAATAGACTCAAATTATTTTGTAAAAAATATTTTAGTATTACTACTGTCAAGTAATAACAGTCCGTAAGATCGGTTACGCTATGTCATCCTGCAAGCATCCGGACTAGACTTGACTAATCCACTTGGAGCCCCTCCAACGGGTTCTCGCCTTGTTGTGGCGGAGGGGCTTAGTAACCGTGGTCCGGTACACGGTGAAGCCAAGTGGAACCCACCCACCCGGCCCGCGGCGAAGGGCTGGTCGAACCGGCCGCTCCAGGTTCGAGCACCGGTTGGGGTAACTGGAGCTCACCGGAGGGGCCGGGGGCCGCAGGGGCGGCTGTGTGCTGCTCTAGCGACCGGCTGCAGGGGCGGTTTCATACCACCCCTCGCAGCCGAGGTGGGGTCGCAGAGGGAGTACCCCCTGCGGCCAACCGGTGTCGCACCGGCGATGCGGCGGCGGTGGGGCCGCGGGGGAAGAGGAGTGCCGGTATTGAGATGCGTCGCTCTCTCTATCCTCCGCGGCCGTTGATAGGTAGCGGCGGGCCTAACATCTCTCCGCTGCGGGGAGCCGGGAGAGGTTTTCTCCAGTGGCTCCCATGGCCTCTGGGCGACAGGTTCGAGGGAACCGGTCGCCCGCACACGCATGAGGTTGAGGAGGGGGCGCGCTGCATGTTCCGGCGCGCCCTGGAAAGAGAGGGTTCATCCCTCCCTCCCGAGGTGGGGTGGCGCAAGCGGCCAGCGCCGGCAGGGTCGCGGTTGAGTGCATGCTTTCCCGTGACCCTGCCATCATGGCGACGAGGCGGAACATCGTGGGGGTTTTAGTCGGTGCAAGTCCGACATAACTCGTCCTTGCCCCCGCAAGGACGGGTATGCGTAGGCATTTCCCCCAGGTAAAAAAAAAAAATCCACTTGGAGCGATTACCATAGATCTCGGCAAACTTTGCCTAATTCATCCTTACAATGTTTCCGTTGCACTGACACTGGCTAAAAATCAAAATATAAATAGTGACTTACCCGCGTAAATAAAGTACACGGAGATCATCGAGCTGATTTCGGAGGAGTAGTTCTTATCCATGGGGAAGCTCAAGAGTACTGTCCCCAAGATCGCCATTCCCATTAAAAGTATGCTTAAGGACCACGCCAACACCACCCAGGGCCACATGAATTTTGGTCGTTTCTAGAAGGAATACAGTGTAGTACATACTCGTATTTTATTGCCAACTAAAAGGAGCGCCTACACTTTATTGCTATTTCGTTATTACAGGCGTTTTGAATATTTAAAGTCGAAGTTTAAGTTCCTCATTGACTATGTTATTGTTTTTTATTATAATAGATATTAATTAAAAATATTAATGAATGTTTATTAATAAACTCTAGAGCATGTTAAAAATTATCATGATTGTTCTTTTTTTTAATAAATCCGATTTATTACAATTAAAACATCAACATCGATGGTACACTCTGCTTGGATGTCTTCGCTTGGATCTTGATAAAAGCAATAGTTCGGTTGATCATGATAGATGTGTAACTTTGTTATATTACTATATCTAATCCTGTTTTAAATAATGTTCAACATATAATAGAATGTAATCACAGTTGCCGTAAATAACAAAACGTACGTTACGTGAGTGATAATACAATGAGTAATTTGAGTGTGTCATTGCAGTTCAGCTAGTAGTTAAGTGATAAGTGACTGCTTTTTTTCTCAGAATGCCATTTGAGTGACTGGAATGAACGTGAGAAATCATCAACACTCATTCAGTCGGAAATCGTCCATGTAGGTATCACGGCAGCGCAAGCGCAGTGTGCAAACTTTACTGTGTTCCGGTTTGAAAGGCCCTGTAGCTAGTGAAATTACTGGGGTAACGAGACAACATCTTATGTCTCACGGGACGAGCGCAATATGGTGCAGTCTATTTCATCCTAACTAGCGTCACGTTGTTATAGGTGGACGTGTCACTTACCATCAGGTGAACGTTCCGCTCGTCTCGTCGCTTAATTGAATAAAAAAAAGTAATATTATAAATGTAAGCTACTAACATTAAGTACTGTCTAGTCAAGGCGTTATTTTTAAAACTACTGGCCTGCGCAGGCTCTACTTATTGTTGTCCATTTCCGATACTAGCGTTGTCTAAGTTTTTAGTATAAGTGTGTATAGAGGTCTTAAGCGAATAGTTTTTATTTTGACATTACATATGTACAATTAAATTTGTGTGTATAGATTACGTCTTCTAAAGAATAACGCCAGAAATTTTTTTAGTTATATTTCGCTTGCCGATTACTCATGTTACGACCGTTCTTCGTCTATAAGTGAACTTAGGTACTAGTGCTATTGAAAAGTTAAACAGACTCTACGTACCCTGAAGGTCCCGTAGCCCATGAGGCAGGTCAGCAAGAGGAAGGCGACCGCCGCGGCGCTCACCAGCGCGTAGAACATGCGTCGCGACGGCGGCAGGTAGGCCAGCGTGGACGACACCGCGCCGTACACCCCTGCCACCAGCGCGGACAGGACCTGTCGATGTCGAAACGAGATGAAGGTATAATTTATTCCTACTACAGAGATGTTTGTAAGGACTATCCTGGTGATATTCTGTAACTGTTCTCTATTCTAATTTTCTGTAATTTAATTAGAGTATCAAAATAAATGTATTGATACGTTTCTTTCGAGATGTAAATAATAGAATTGGGATAACGAGACGTAATTTTATGTCTTAATAAGATAACCTCAAATCTCTGTTGTGTTATTATCCTAATTAGCACCTTAGTGTTATGCACCTGTTGCGTCGTTGTCGGCAATATAACGTAAACGTGGGTTGCAGGTTTATTGCGAAGAAACGCTCGTTTATAACCCAGTTAGTACATTAATTAACACAATGTTAATTATTGAACAATAGTCGTACGTGTCTAAGTATTTCCCCGTCCGGTAAAACGCGTCCTGATACGTGGAGTTTTATGTAGTGAGCAAATGGACGATCACACAGTTCCTTGCGCTCGTCGCCTCGAGCCACGAGGTGATACAGTCAATATGAACTTTGGAGTCAATGAATTGTATATTAATACACAATTCATTGACTCCATAATTCATATACCTTAAACCCCACCGAAGAAATATAAGTGGAGTAAGGTTCGCTTGATCGTGCCCCGCGAACACGAGCGTTGCAGCAGTACTTACTGCATACTTACATCTTAGCCGCTTTTTACTCCACTGTAATAAATAAGGAGGTAATCTAAATGGAGCAGGGTTGGTAATATCAAATAACGTGTACGTTAATCTTGTCTTGAGTTTTGAGATATAAATTGTACGAACTTAGAACTTTATATTGAAAATTAATATTTAATATTAACTACAGTTTTAATGGGAATTCCCGGCTTCCAAAACAAAGCAGTAACTAAAGAGATATTTCATATGGGAGTTTTACTCTTGAAAAGTTTTCTTCATGTTAAGGCTTGCTTAGAAATATTTCCGCATATTATCCTCAGCTCGAAAAGGAATTTTATCTAGCCATGTACCACGTACCACATGCACCACAGCCACCATCTTCGTCCCCAATTCGAGACCCACGCAGCAGCAACACACTTCCATCGGCAAACACATATCCAAAGTGTATGTTAATTGAACGATTTAAGATCAGTAATGATCAATGAATAGTTCAGTTAGTTAACAACGATTGCAACTGATTAGGATACTTGGTATGGAGCAACACGGCGCGCTCGGCGCGCTCGGCGACGGCTCACTGGCGTGCAGCACCACGCTCCACACACCACACACCACACTCCACACTCCACACTCCACACTCCACACTCCACACTCCACACAGCACGCTCCACACAGCACGCTCCACACACCACACACACGCGGAGCCCGATAACGTAGATGCCACGGTGCCCGATAGGCGATAACACGCCGCGGAATGCGGATAATTCATACATTTATCACATTAAATTGATCGATAAACGTTTTCCGAAGCACTCCATCAAAGGTGACGCGTGCTACATGCTCTGCCATGGCTTAGCAAGCTGCCGGGTGTGGCTTGCAATAATCTTTATAACATCGGGTGTGATCGAGAGACACGAGCAACCGAGGTGTCTTCCCGAGGCGGGCCCGTTCGACGCGGGCACCGAACGGGGGTTGCGGAAGAACTGCCGCGTTAACCCGCGACCCTCGTGTATTTATTTGCGGAGGTGATGGAATACCGTGTGAAGCTTTTTAGTCGGTTGGAGTCCGACACTACCCCGCTACCGGCCCAGTATTGGTACGGGGTGTGCGTTCCGTTAGCATTTTGTTACACACGTAAATAAAAAAAAAAAACCGAGGTGTCTTGTGGCTCACAAAAAAGCAGGCGTGTTTTTCATTAAACGATGATGGAATGCTTTACACTGCACTACATTCTGACATAAGATAAGAGTTTGTCAGCTGCAGTAGGTGCTGCGGTGATTCCTACCTGGATGGTCTCTGGCAGCAACGATCTACCAGCAAATAACTACTTTTGCCTTATTAGCTTTACACATAAGATGGTTAGCTGCAACACTCAATCCTCAGTCTTTCGCGTAATTTTAAGTCTTGTTCGTCTTCTATTCAGTGCTCGGTGTTGTGCCATTCTGATGCGAGTGGTGTCATCGCTGAGCACACGCTGTCGCTGGTGACGCCTCCTGGTCGTGCGTCACACGATTAATACATTTTTTGTCGATCGTTTATCTCCAAGCGCAAACAGTTTCTGAGGTTATTCCATCTATCTATCGCTTTGTTTGTGTAATTCTTAAACAAAGATAATAATTGTTGTTGTGTGCACCGTTCTCTTATTACGTTTATTTCCTTTCGCATTTCAGTTGGAATCCATAATCGTTTGGTTTTCTACGTTTCTATAGAAAACGGAAACATAAATAATAAATACTACAACATTGTAGTCCAATGTGAAGTAGAGACTACAATGTTGTAGTTTTTATGATTTATGTTATCTTTGTTCGTAAGTGCATAATTACACAAGTGAACTATACATAAACAATAATCAAAGTATGCAATTCATAAAGCCCTTATGTAATAAGAGTTTATGGGAGATAATTCGGTTGCGATCATCAACTATGAGTGTAAAGAGTGTTCTGATATAGTTACATTTTACTTGTAAGTGATTATATCGAATTAATTTTAAGGTATATTCCACGTATGATTATATTGTTAACCTTATATTAATTGCATTACAACATCAAAGGGATTTTTGTTGCCTCAATCAGAAACTCCGCTGTTATTTTCTAAGATTTTGGTCAAGAGCGTGTGAAGGAAAGGCTGATTATTTTGTACTATTGATAAACAAACAGTACAGTGGTTTATCTTAACTGAAATATTATTGATAACGGAATTACCTTTACGTTAGAATCAGTGTGGAGAGAGACGTAATGTCGCGCACACGCCGCGGCGGTGTGACGCGCCCGCCACCGCTTCTCGCAGACGTCTGCGCACGACCAGAGTGAAGCTCTTGAAGGTAACAGATGTAAATATGGGTGTCCCCATGGTGAAGACTTGCTGCTACTGTGTCACATTGCACACGGGCACGCTGCTTATTGGATATTTGTACACGGTGAGCTGGTAACAATGTTATCCTGATTTCTTATACGTCTAACGCTTTAGTTAAAAATTTTTATGATAATGTACACGTTTGATAATTTGTATAATAATAGTATTTTTTAAATAATAAAATGGTTAAAGCGATAAGAAATTTACATAGCCGTTACAGTTGTAAAAATTGGTTATATTCCAAAGTCTTTACAGCAATACAATGCGCTTGGCTCCTTGGAACAAGATTGTAGAAGGATGGATGACAACGAGTACTAAAGTAAATATATTCACGAGAACACATCACGCTTGCAATTTTCTTTCACATTTACGCAGATACCAGAACCTTGGCCAGGTTACAGCACCAAATGATAGCGTGTAAACATTATTCGGTTCACTTCCAGAGAGCGCTACAGTAGTGCTTTACTTCATATCATATTTATAACAAGCGCAGTACGGTGCTGGTTGACCATCCGAACGAGCTCCACTTCGTTACATTCCGTTGCACCATAAAGGTGTAATCATTTATAAATAATTATCAGGGCGTTTCTCTCAGATTACGCAGCTGTTGGTGCGGTGTGGATGTTGGCCGAGTTTACAGAGCTTATCAGCAGTAACGTCGCGGCCTTGGCGGACTCCTCTTTAATCCGACAATGACTCCTTTCTTACTATTACTCTAACGATAACATTCGCATGCTGTGTGGGTTCGCCTGGTGCATTATGATACATAACACGATCGAATAACCACAGCAAATCGGAAATTAAAAGGCTTTTGGTCGTTTATGCCCTGCGCAATACATACTTCTATTCGATGCCTTGTGCAGAGGGAAGCAACAAGAAAGTTACGGGTAACAAGGCTATTACTACTTTTTAAAGCAGTTGATAGATAATACACATCTACTACTATAGTCTCGCCCATGTGATGGCTTCAACTATAGTAGTCTATAAATATAGGGAGAAAGGACTGTTATAAATAAATCCTCGCTTCTCCTGTGTCTCCAGGTGTGGGCACTCCTGGAGCTGACCGCGTATTGTTTGCTCGTGACGCTGGCGCCGCTGGGCCACGAAGGAACCATCTCCACTCATAAATACGTGTTGTATGTAACCGCAGCTGTGGTCAGCGGGGTCCACCTTCTCTGCTCCGTACTGCTCATTGTCGCCGCATATAAGGTGACTTGGTTTATTTACGAAATGATCAGCAACCTATCGATTGCTTGATGATGATGATGTTAGAAATAAATAAATGGACTTTCGCGAACAAATATAATTTTGTTGGTTATTTTATTTTCCTTTCATACAATATATTTCATTCAAAACGTTTGCGATATTTTATATTACTTTAAATCGTGAATACCTTTATAGTACCTGACTTTGTATTTAACAATTGCAAATGTTCAATACAATTGCAGAAGTTGGCGTCACTCACTCTGCCTTGGACGATCATTACCGGCATCCTCACAGCTTTGTTCTTCGTGATGTGTCTCACGGGCATCAGTCTCATCCTTCAGGACTCTGGCCAAATGCTAGGGGTCGAGGCGATCGTCATAGTGATACATCTTATAAGGGCTTGTGAGTATATCTGCGAGTTTAGATATTTGATTGACAAACTCTTAGCAATTTTAGAGTCATGTCGTAAGTTCAAAAATATCACAAAAACTTTTTGCGATTATTTTTTTACTCCATAGATTTTTTATATAGGAAACGCTTTTATATTTATAGGTTTGCCGAGAAATAAAGCCAGGTTCATGCAAAGATTTAAAGTTATTCATATAAACTCGGAAAGAGATAATTATTTTTTAATTAATGCTTTATATGTTACGCCACCATTACCTGTTTTCAATCAGAGGAAAACCAGGTAGAGCTGGACGCTATTTAAACCAGAGTGTATAAATAATGCTTTCTTAAAATAAAACAAATCATATGAAATGGCTCCGAGTAAAATTGAACTTAATAGATATTCACGTATGAGTGTGTAAAGTACAGTGTATCATTTATTGCGCTAATTGTGAAATTAGACATTATTAAAGATTTTTGGCTTTAAATTATGTATATTATGATATCATAATGTACCTAATTATCATTTTATTGTAATTATGATAGATTGTGTTTAAAAAACAAAAAAGTACATGAAAATAACCATTGTTTTGATGTTGCGTTTTATAAAACACCCGTAGATGTCAATGAGCTACTTAAATTTATAAGAATTATATATTTAAGGGATTTTACGAAGGTTTTTTTTATAATAGTTCTTCAAAAACGTCCAAACTAAAAACATTTTTACATACTACAGACAATATCACAGTGAGAATTCTGGTATTATTATAAATAAAATCATAATCAATTAGAAGTTTGCGTTCTGTTTAACTTAATAGTTAAAAAGAATACTTAATTTAAATTAAAAGGTATTTTGTTTCAGGTGTGTCGGTGTATTGTATAGTTATAGTCCACAGTAGACATAAACAAATAATGTATGAAGACGACGAAAAAAGGTTTCAGCATTCGGTGCGAGTTTATAAATCAGTGAGGACATCAGAACCTGGAGTATAACATAAAATGAAATATAATAATAGATGAATGTGTGCCCCAAAATGTTTTAGTTTAAACACGTTAGGCAATTTTTCGTACCATTGCAGCCAATAGCTTTGTTTGTAACATTATACGATCGTTAAAAAATGTTGTCGTTGCACACAGACAGAGAGATAGCATGGTATATTTAAATTATTTTAAAAAGTTATTACAAAATGTACAAACACAAATAGTTTTAAATTGATATTTTTGTTAATTATTGTGTTTATTGATGAGTCTGATTGTAATCATTCAAATTATATAAAAAAGATTTTCTGTTCTTTGTTATAGTAAATATTTATAAGTAAAAATTTTGTAAATATATATTAAATCTTAGGGATATGCGAATTGTTTCAATAAATTATTAATAATCAAAATTTAAATATTTCGTATAGTAGTGTTTTATTCTGACTTTCTTTAAGTGTTTTTTACATTGAATACTTTTCAATTAAAAAATAATCTTATAATTTTTAATGGTATACTTCAACTGGAATTTGTTTACGATAAGAACAGAAATTATAAATAACCTGGGAGTAAATAGATAATACTCTGCCACTTGTAATTGCAAGCGAAGCGTACATGTCGTTGATCGTTTGATTTTTCGCTCTTGCCCTGCTCTTACATTTAAATAAATTTTATATCTGTAGCATACATGCAAATATAATTTTTGTAATTTAATGGCAGGAATAGTTGATATAATTTTAGTATTGAAAGTTGGTGTAGCTTTTGATGTTAAAAGATAGAAAGGTTAAACGGAACGCAGTTATTGATCTTAAATTCATAAACGTCAAATTGCGACGTACCTCTCCTGTATGTATATGATTTGTCCTTCTCTAATGTATCGTGTTCAATGTTTTTATCTCTTTCTAATCTGGAAACTAGTCGAGCTCAACTTTACGCTCTTTCGTGTTGAATTAATTATTGGTGTTAAAAATAAAACGCTTGACGTAGCATAATAAAACCAGTGTGGCAAAAGTCGTAGGTTTTTTTATATAAACATTTACAGGTAAAGTATATTTTTATTGTAATTGTTTAGATAAACAAGTCAATAAAAATTGACAACAACTGATAAAGTAATTTTTCTTCATTTCAAGATACTAATTGAAAGAAATATGTTTAAAAGTATAAATAAAATAAAACAACTGAAACGCTTTATCATTTCTGTAATCAATAAACAAAATTGTTGTTTCCCCATATGGAATATCAATATAAAAGCAATGAAAATTAAATATATACATAAACAATAAATTTAAATGGTACTAAAATGAATTTGAATTTGAATTAATGATATATTATTGTAATACTATAATTTTAAATAGTTCTTGTGATTATTGCATCAATGAAAATAAACAATTTATAAAACAATAATTTGCCAAAAAAATGCATTTACCATGTACTAGGTGATTAATAATAAATTCTACATTTAAATAAATCATTCTTGTCGCTGATTTAGTTCTGTATTTTATATTTCTTTAATGTAACACATGGAACAGATAAAAAGTAACATTTCTTTTTAAGGGAAAAATTATAAATGATAAGCTAAGATATTGTTTGTATAAATGATATTTATTTCGAATGTTTGTTATTGATTGTGTCTTTACCTCTTTGCATTATGAGAAATTCTTAGAATGATTGCAGTGTTGAAACCTAGCAACAGGAGAATGTTGGATATAGTAAATTTCAATTGCCGCAATAAAGAATAAATATACAAATATATCTAATAAATTTTTTGCCCATTGTGTTTGGATCAATTAAGTATTTTAATTAAAATGTTTAAATATAACTAAAATATAAATAATCATACAATGTGATAGTGATATGTTTAATCTTGTTAAACTTAAGTGGAAAAAGTGTTAGGATTATACCACAGTAAATCTTGTGAAATGAATTAAAAATAATAAAAATATAGTACATTAAGTGACATCACAGCTTTAGGTGTGTTAGTGACCTTTGTAGCATCCATTGGCAGACATTATGTAAAATGTTATACAAAATTTTTTTTTTACAAGTTTTATTTCTAAGCAAGCAAAACAAGCAAAGAATAATAAAATATTGTAAGCATTACCTCAATGGAAAACTATCCGCTAGGTATTACTTTTTACTATGCACTACTGTTGGTAGATATTTTCCATTAGACCATAGATTGCATTTTCTGGTAGAAATTGCTTTCCGAGGAATAGGACCGCCTATTGTAATTTTTGTTTATATAATGTATCCTTATTTTTGTAATTGGTGTACTATAAATAATAAAATCAATAGATTCTGATTTAGTATCCGATAAGTTGTATTTAACATATGTGTGTACACGTCAATGTACTGTTAATTAATGTTACAAGGAAGTTGATTATCCATACAACTCTGACAGACATGATTTATACTGACAGGATACTTGTTTAAAAATAATAGAAACACATAGACACATACAAAATTAAAATTTTAAAAAGTAATGGTAATAAGATGTCCAATTAAGCTTGAATTCAATCCATGTTCAATAATTTTTTCAATTTCTTTTTTTTAATTCAAGATAAGGCTATCTTAAATGCTCAAGTTGGGTTTTTATTCAGCTTACTGGAAGATGTTGTTGGTGTATTAAAGCAATTGGACAGGTTGTATACGGGAATATCTCACAACTAACTTGTGTAATTAAACTGTTGGGGAAAAAAGGGGATGTCCTTGGCGCGGCCGGCTTGCTGCAAGCCATGAGAGGTGGTCCCAGTTGTAAACAAGGAGGTGTCTCCTTTACAGGATTAATTGAGTTAAATGAAACGTAAATAAGTGTACTTGATGAGAAGGAACATTTGGAAATGAAGTCTGAATGAAGAATGTAGAAATGGAATACTTTAAACAATCCTTTCATAGAAATATAATATATGCTAAGATTTAATATTTGAATAATTGGTCCTAACATAATAATCCTGTTGATGTATTAAGAAATGAAAAAGATAGATCTATGTGATCTTTGGGACAGGCCTATGTCCAGCAGTGGAAGTCTATCGGCTGATGATGATGATAAAGATGACTTGTCTTATTGTAACTGGAATAAGCTCTACACACTATTTCCTTTACAATTTAAATTATTAATCAATAAAACATATATCAAATATAATCGCTACAGTGCGTGCCTTGGGCGTTTACTAGCTGAGTTGTGTCTGTCGCAAAAAAGGCTGCTTTAATTCAGTGGCTAGTCCTCCCACGGTGTCCTGGTTCGCCCAGGTTTTGTCCGGCTCACTCCAGCTCCGTGCATCCAGTGGGCAGGTGGATCTCGTATATCTATAACAACGAAATAATATTGCCAGTTCCTCCCCGCTCTTGTGCTTTTATTAGTTTTTGAGAAACCTACTTCCGGTGTAGATGAACGTGTTTAAGTTTATTTGTGGACAATCGAGATAGCTGAAAACATTCGGTTACATTCAGGCACTGCGAAATGTTTTTCAGTCCGTCATGTGTCCGTGTACGATTCGTGTGGGATTCCCGTACCAGGCTTCTCTAAGTCCATAACTTTACACCAACTTGAACAAGAAGCATATTCTGCACCTTCATATCTATTAGGCAAGTATAGGAGTCTGTAATAGCAATGAAGCTTAGTTTACTTACTTTTGAAGTGCTTGAATATATAAGAAAAATTTTCGAGAATCCTCGAGCACCAATACATTTTTTGACCACCGGCACAATCGGCTTCACAACCACTCTAATCATCAATGGGCAGAAGCCGTGTGGTCCATTTAATCTATGTTTTTGCTGTTCCAGTATTAGCACACAAGTCTAAGATTCAAAGATGGCCATCCCGCACATCACTACTTTCTGTTGGTGCATGGGTCTCGAGGCCGGAACGAAGCTGATCGGTTACGTGCACTTGGTAATATCTTATACTATTTGTATAGACTGTTCAGTCTTGTCGGCGCTACTCCGGTGTTGTATTGATGTTAGAGGGTAAGCGGTGGTGTGGGTTGGTGTGTTGCAGTTGATCTCTCTGGTGAACGTGGGCGTGTGCTCGGTGGCGGCGGGCAGTGCGCGCAGGATGGCCGCCGCGGACGAGGACCCGGACCAGGTGTACGCGCGGCTGGCCACCGCCGCGATCGTCGTGGCGGCGTTCAGCGTCGTGCACGTCGCGCTCGCCGCTCTGCTTATGATCGCCACCCACAAGGTGTGCAGCCAGTGCTCTCGCTGCTATTGTATATCTCCTGCTCAAAGCCCAGGAGACAGTTGGCCGCAGCATAAATATACAAACGTAGTTGTGTCGCAACGCCAGAGAGGGGACTATTGTTCGTATGAAGTGAGCGTGGCTCCTTTATTTGATGACCAGCGCGGCTCCATCGGGCGCTGGGCTCTAAATAAAACTAGGTTATATTTTCAAAGAAACGATTGTATGAGCAGGATGGTCACCTGATGGTAAGTAGTAATTACATCATGTAAGGATGGAAGAAGGGGTGTAAGGGGTCCCGGGCAACAACTCCCGGAATCCAAGCCAAACTTACCTGTTCGAGGTACACCCTGCTAGTCAACAAACGAGGCTTGGGCTCCCACCGGTGGGGGAGCCAAAAGGGCCAGCTTGGTGGAAATTGGCTCAAATCTCCCCTATATGTGAAACTCTACAAACGTCGACCTCTGATACCCGGCAATGCAAGCAGCACAGGACCGATTGATGTGGGGATCTTTCGGGGAGGCTCATGTCCAGCAGTTGACTTGTATCGGCTGATGATGATAGTAATGATGGATGCACTGCACCACGTCGTGCTGGTCGCTATTTAACGTATGTTGCTGTACGATGCGCCACGTGTGTTGCTGTGCGAGTATCGTGGCCGACGTGACGACGCCGCGTGCCCCGGGAGCGCCCCGCTCGTGTCGCTGCTTCGCTGTATGATTACTTGTGCGCGTGTGTATGTGCGTGTGTGCGTGCAGCGTAACCCGACGTGCCTGCGCGCGTACGTGTGGGTGATGTGCGTGCTGT
This sequence comes from Ornithoptera alexandrae, assembly GCA_029030555.1. Classification (NCBI taxonomy): domain Eukaryota; kingdom Metazoa; phylum Arthropoda; class Insecta; order Lepidoptera; family Papilionidae; genus Ornithoptera; species Ornithoptera alexandrae. The sequence continues at coordinate 11,155,052 of JARDVY010000007.1, forward strand.
GGGTGGCTGCGCTCGTGTACGCGCTGGTGTGCGCACTCGCCTTCAAGTCGCACGCCTCCGGCTCCGACATGTTCCTCGCCTTCCTCGAGGGCTTGCTGTTCTTTGGTGAGTTGCTTATATTGTATGAACACCCTACACCCTGCACCCCGTACACCCTTACCGCGCACCTGTAGCTAATGTTTCATGGATGCGCACGGTCCCGTGTGTCCCGTCAGTGCTACCTCGCGACACTTACTTCATGTCCATTGGAGCCTAAACATAACTCCTCCGGCAGTGTATGGCATTATCAGGTCTCACTTTATTCCCTCGGCGCCGGATCTGCTCGTAACTCGACATGATATTTTTTTTATTTATACCAAAAAACAGCTACATAATCATGTTGTTGTTTTATGTTCCCACTACTGGGATTCATTCTTAATATTGTTCATAAGTATTTATAACGATGTTGGTGGTGATGGGATTCCAGGTATCACCGGCTACTGCATCTTGTGCGTGAACAGCTACTACCTGGTGCTGCGCGCCTGCCGCATGGACGAAAACATTAAGGTGGTGCAGTACTAGGCCACCAGCTCGCTGCCTCCGCCGGACTCATGCCACCGGAAAGGAATCGATGTACACTGTCCGCTGCTGCTGAGGTACCGTCTGTATACCTTTTCCGCCGCTGAACTACACCTCCGTCTCAGCAAAGCGAGCAAACTGCTTCATACTACTACACTATATAAATGTAATACACTATATCTACCTAGTCTAGACTGACTCTGATGACGATGACGTCACTGCCGTGATGTCACCTGAGTATTTGCAATGTGAAGACCACAGATCAAATCATCAGTAATAATTACATACTCTATAACTGTCCGCGTTCAGCTCCAGGGTAGTGTGCGTGCCGGCGGCGAGGCGACCAGTCTGTCTTCACATGAAACAATTATTGAAATACCTCCGTCACGACGCCTCCTCGGCTTTAAGTGTAAGTTTTATATGAGTGAATAGATTCGCTCTGCAAGCGTTGCGAGCAGCTCGTTTGCTCCGCCAACTTGGGTCTGCTTATGAGTAAGCGTACTTTATTTTTATTTCGTTTACAACTTCCGCTGGTCGGTTGTGTGTTGTTTTGACGTTGTTGACGAAATTGAATGTCGTGTAAACGTGGTCCGCGGCGCGGCTGCGGGGGCGAGGGTCGACGGGTGGTCGTATCTCGATACATTGAGTGAAACGAGTACATTGTCCCTTAACTTATTGCATTTATACTATCAGTTAATATTTATGTAGACGGAAATTATTTACCGGGTGTTACTGGTCACACCGACTTACTCGATCGGTGTGACCAGTAACGGACAGCCTTTACTCGACTACATCTCCTTTTGCGTACGTATGTACACACTTTTGCTAGTGGTAGGTCTCTTGCCGGAGACCATCCAGGTAGGTACCGCCGTAGCGTTTATTGCAGCCGACATACAGTACTGTATAAACGTACTGTGGTCTAGTTTTAAGTGCGCTGTAGCTAGTGCAATTACCGGGGTAACGAAACACCATCTTATGTTTTAAGGTGACGAGCGCAACGTGGTGGGTATGTCATGCTAATTAGCGCCGCGTTGTTATATGCGGGCGTATCACTTACGATCAGGTGCGCGGCCCGTTCGCCTCATCGCTTAATTGATTAAAAAAGGGAATATTAAAGAATAGTTATATACTTTATTTTAACTTGAACCCAATGTCATGAAGCGGTGAGACGCCTCGCCGCCGCAGCCGGCTGGCTACACGAGCCGCACCGCCTTCTGTCGACCCTCGACGCTGCGCAGTCGCAGCTCGCGTGTGACATTAAATGGAATGTTATGAAAGCTTCGCATTTACATTAGATTTAGCGCGGGAGCCGGTGCCGGTAACAAGTTCTACATTGTCTAAGGCTGGGTGTCAGGTGTGCAGGCTGCCCGCGCTGCTGCTCACGCGCCGCCCAGCGAATCGTGGCGGTAGTAAGCTAGGGCACACCTGCAAATATACATACAGGCACACGCATGCGTTCTTATCTTGATGATGACATATTAGTAACATTTGAGTCATTTTGAATATTTTTACTAACTTTTATGCTGACTGTACCTTGATGGTGCTTACTGATTTTTTATTAAAGCTTACGATTGTTTTTATTATGTATATTAAAAATAGCGATAAGAATAAAACAGTCTTCTGTAACAGCAGACCAAGTGATCTGTGATGTGCGTGTGCGCTACTGTGTATAAATAATATTGTACAACAAATATGCGAGTGAATCTCTCGGTGGACGTACACGCTGTGCACTTCCTGTTGATACCAAATTCGCGCTACAAATTGAGGGTATTTCCTTTTGTACTACATAAGTCGTCGTAAGTTCAGTGGCCTTCGTTCAGCTGCGTTCAATGGGATGGAGCAGGGTGTACTTTTGAGCTAATTATTAAGAAGTAAGCAAAAACAAAATGTTTCTTTTACTTCCCACCCCCGGAAGTGTCCAGGCCTGACCTAAGCTGAGCTTAATTTATCTAAACCAATATTCTAAGACTATGATGTGCCATAACTTTATTCTAGAATGTATACGAACGCAAAGTGTCCCTATGAACTCCTGAAATCTATTTATGTTACGCTGGGATCCGTTGACATGGTGCTCCGGAGCCGGAAATTAGATTTGTTTATAAAATTATATGAAACAAAATTTTACTTCTACAATTCTATAAAAATAAAAATATTTATTTATACAAATTATGCAATGTAAGATACATGAAAGAGAAAAAGAGTCGGTTCGTTATTTATTGCAAGCCCACGCGTGGGTTTGTAAACTACATACCTGCCATCCGGTTGGCCGCACGACGGGCGTCGACACAAACAAAAATAATTATACTCGTATATACTCCCGTTAGGCATAAGTTAATACTAAGTTGGTAATCCAAGTTTATGGATAAGTATATATTGTTATATTGTAATATTGAATATTGCGTGTCGCTGTACAGTCGCCACGAAAAGTACCAAACGACCGCCGCCTCGGCAGTGCGCGCGCAGCAGTGTGTACTCGGTCCAGGTACCCACGGAGTTCGGAAGCCGTGGCGGTGTGGCCGTGCTGGTGGCGAGTGTCCGTTTCCGGAGCCCGCCGCAGCATTCCACACGCTCGACCCGTGTTGCGGGGCGCTGTAGTTATTGAAGTTACTTGGGTATCGATCTCAATGTCTCGGGACGTAGAGTACAAAATGGTGCTGTGTAAATATCTCCACGAGCTTCGCTTCCTTATGGGCTGGCGTAACACTTATTGCCGGGGACGATCGTCCTAAAGAACAGTTCGCGCGAGGAGCTGGTCGCGTTGTGCTCCTCGTGCGCCGGCTTTTCGATATTTTTTGCTGTTGTTTTAAAATGATCGTTTTATTAAATGGATGTTTCAAAATTTTATTTGTTTTATTTATATTAAATGTTAACGTTAGCAGACCATTGAACAACATTGCTGTGACGGCACCGTGGGGCTGGCCGGTGCAACTTACGACTTCTCGAGAGACAGTATCTCGGAGCTGCTCCTCATGTTACGTAGTGGCAGCTACCGTTCGGCGAGACAGTGTGCTCATCATTATTTTTTTTTATTAACGTGGGGGAAATGCCTGCGCATACCCGTCCTCGCGGGAGCAAGGACAGGTTATGTCGGACTTGCACCGACTAAAACCTCCATGATGTTCTAAATCATCGCCTAATGGTAGGGTCACGGGAACGCTTTCGCACCATCCGCGACCCCGCTAACGCTGGCTGCTTTCGTAGTCCCACCTCAGGAGAGAGGTATGAACCCTCACTTTCCACCTTCGTAGGGGCATGCCGGAACATGCAGCGCGCCCCTCCTTGGCCTCTTGCAGTCGCGCGGGCGACGGATTCCCCCAAACCCGTCACCCAAAGGCCATGGGGGCCAAGAGAGAAAACTCTTTCTAGCTCCCTGCGGCAGATCCGATGTTGGGCCCGCCGCCACCCGTTGTTAGTCGCAGAGGGTACTCCCTCCGCGACTCTACCTCGGCTGCAAAGGGCAGTATAAAGCCGCCCCTGCAGTCCCCGGCCGCTCCGGTGAGATCCAGTTATCCAACCTAACCTAACCTGGAGCGGCTGCCTCGGGCCAGCCCTTCACCGTGGGCCGGCCGGGTGGGTTCCTCTTCGCTTCACCGTGTCTGTACCACGGTTACTAAGCCCCTCCGCCACGACAAGGCGGGAACCCGTTGGGGCCTCATTGTCTAGGTTTGACGGTTATCGTGAATCATCTCCAAATTTAGATAATAATTTGAAACGAAAGTGGGTATTTTATTTAATAATATTAGTATTAAAAAAAAAACCTCATGGATTCCGTATGTAACAGTTACACGGTGTAAATATTCTTTTCAAGAGGAACATCTTATTCCGCAGTGCAGCAGTGCACGGTATGGTATCCACGTTGCACACGCAAAGGCACCACAAAAAGGAGCCATACAGTGTCACTGTCGGCTTACGGTTTCTCAACCGCTTCACAGCGACAATTTACCAAACCCTTTTATCACTGGCACCGCTGCAGAAAAATGCTGCTATTTAATAAATAATTTTGTGGGATCGCCGGAACTCCATATGCGGATACATCACAGCTGCTGATACAGCGGATGCAGCAGGAGCAGCGTGAGGAGCGTGAGGAGGTGAGTGAAACAACGTTTCGATTTTTACAGTTTGTTTATTGATCGAAGTGAGCTCGGTCCCGCCGGCGAGGTCCGCGCTCCGCTCGGATTCCGTGGAATTCAATAAATATATTACAATTCTATAGATCGTTAAGTACAAGTAAGTACGGCGTTGTGCTTATCCATTTACTATACATCCGGCTCGTGGGCCGGGACAACCTCAATATATTACACAGCTGCTGCGCCGAGCAAATCACACCTCGTTGCGGCCGAAGCATTCGGCGGGCCGCGTTGCGCTGGTTATATTTACAATTTGTGTCGCGGCGCGCGCGCATCTCCTGTGTTCATCATCTACGCATTTAAATATATAGTTATAACGTTTCTGTTCAAGTGTAATTGTTATAACATATTTTGATGCATGTTCTAGCAAACGATATCGCAACACAGGCATTACAATATTAATACAATCGGTAAGTAAATAGTAAACTATTATATAGATTAGGCCGAGCGAGCACGCGCGTGTGTGTGTGTGTCGTGTGCGCGTGTAGCGATGAAACGAACATACATAACTTTAAGTTTTACAATTGACCGACACGAAGAGTAGTACTAACGAAACGAATACTTTCAACGAAATTACAAAACATGCCGCCGCCGGGTAACTTAAGTACATAACCACGTCAGCGTGCATTTGTAAGAGATCAAGTCTTTTGGAATGTTTTCGATGTATTTATTCGTTATAAAGTTAAATGGTTTCACGCAGATTCGCGCAATGAGCAGGAAACAGTCCCTTTACTGTTAAGAAAACTCCTAACTACAACACCGGCACTCGGCGCAGGCGCCGCATAAACCGCTAGAGCCCGCCGCGGCGGGTCCCTTGCGACTACTCAATACTTACGACACTAATAGATAATATTCTGTTAACTTGCACTTATTTTAATGTGACAATAGCGCGGCGGAAATTGGATCGTATCAAACGATTTATCATCTGAAGCCAACAACGCAGCGCGACCTCCGGGCCATGGACACGGAGATTTGATTAATTCGCTTCGAAGTAAGACGACTCCTTTATATCTAATGAAGTACTCACATTGCGCTTAATACTAAAATTTTACAAGGTAACAATGTACAGGCGCTCCCGAGGTCCGCGCCATCGCCGGACCTCTTGGCAACTCATCAAACTGATCTGTTCCGGAAGGGTCACGCGCGCTGCAGCGGCTGCAGTGGGATGCAGCGCGCGGTCTGTGTCGACTATTGTACAAAATAAAACTTTTCACCCTAAATTTATAATTTAATTAAATAATTATCACTAATATTTAAAAATAGTTATCTCTAAACTTTTGTATTCCGCGACGCAGCGCCGGCAATAGCCGGTGAGAACAGTACGTGTTCGCGACGTGTCCGTAGGCGTGTGGGCGTGCGGGCGTGTGTTCGTGTATCCGCGCCGCGGCGTACGGTAAACCTAAGTGCGGGCGAGCTTTGTACAGCGCTAACACAACCGGCTAAACGGATAAATACTTAACTAAATGTATTGCACGAAAACTGCAGCGGCCGCGCCGGGGGGATTATCGCCAACAACACTCCGCCTACAACCCTCTCCCTCCTCTGCCCTACCACCTCGCTGGATGGCTGCGTCAGGTAGGCCTGCACAGCAGGTTCAAACGTAACGCGGAGCACGCGTCGTGTTTACACTTAACGTGTTGACTCGTGTATCGCACAACTGCATTACATTAATCAGTGCACGTGAGTGTGCTGCACACGTGGGGAGTGCACGCGCGGCGCGGCGCGGGTCAGGGAGAGTGCGACTTCCGCTCCTCCGCCGCACGCTGCGGCGCGACTTTTTCTGACTTCAACGTCAAGTCCGTGGCGCAAGTTCTCCCCCGCACCCGGGCGGGGCGAACGCGGCACCCACGCTCCCGCAGGTATGCGATGGTGCAGTTCAACTGTGTGGCATTCAGATGCGGACTCAGTTGGGTTCAGGAGCGGTGAGCGTGTGATGTGCGTGGTGAGCGTGGTGGGCGTGGTGGGCGTGGTGGGCGTGGTGTGGTGAGGGATGTCAGTAGAGGCGCGCAGGCGGCGGAGGCTCTGTTCCGACATCAATGTCCAGGGGGCCCTCCTCCTCGCTGCCCGCGCCTGCTACCGCACACGCGCCCGCCCCCGCGCCGCCGCCCGCCCGCTGCAGGCCGCGCACCTGCAAACAAAATCCTCTCCGTCACATGTGGGTACGCAGCACCCCGCGCGCTACAGCGTGCAGCGTGCGGTAACGTTTCCATCTGTATATTAAGTGTCACCGTGACACAGATGTATGACAAACCTCTGCAATGGAGTATGTCCAGCATTGGATGCCTTTCAGATGATGATGGTAATGTACGAGTATGGAATGTACACGTCAACGCCACGCCAAACGAAATACAAGATTGGGTCTCCCACAAAATCTGAAGCCAGTATTATGCACATGACAGCCCTATAGGAGCAGCAGAAGAAGACTCGTCTGATCCGGTAGGTTTAACAAGCGCATAACCAGTTGTTGTTGTATATTCACCTGAAGCAGCAGATTATTAGACAGCAGCCTGGCCTGGTGTTCCTGTGCCTTGGCGCGTAGGCAGGCGATGCTGTTGTTACGGAAAGCCTCGGGATCCTCGTAGAGGTCTCGGCCGGGCTCCGGCGAAGCGCGACCCTTCGCCGACGAGGACGCCGTCGTGCTGCTGCCCGGGGAGCTCTGCGCCTGCGGAGTAGCGGTGGAAATTTCTTACTCTTAATTCAAATTATAAGGACAAGGTTTATACAACATCGTCCTGTTAACGCTGATCTAATTTATACCGGAAGTACTATTGAAGCGTATACGTTAAGAGCAGTGCTTATTGCAGCCGGAATTGGTGAAATCGCCAGGGTAACAAGTAGCCGTGGTTACCTGGTTGTCGTGGAGGTCGTGACGGTGCGGGGAGGAGGAGTGCGGACGCTCCTGCTCCGCTTCGGAGCCTTCGCGCTCCGAACCCGACTCCTTGAGGTGCTGCGCCGCCTCCAACGACTTCCGGTGCATGCCTGCGCGTCATTACAATACCTTCATTATATTTTCGCCAACACTTGTCTTTTCGTGACTCGACCGTTCGTATCGAACTTTAATAACTCCGTTTATTGTCTCCTTCTCACACCGACGATGACACACGAACTGGGAATAATTTCTTTATTTCCGGAAGCAGTTTCAGTTACAACGTAGTCGCATATAATCTAATTTAAGAAGTAACAAGAAGTAACGGCCGGCAGCAGAGCTGAAGCGGAAATAGTAATATGGGAAGTAGCAAGTAGTTGAACGCGATCTTTCATGGTATAGATATTAGTTATGTCAATGAACCTCCAAGTAAACATGATCACCAACTAGAGTTACGAGCAGAGCCTGCTGCCTGTGTGCGTGCGCGCGTGTGGCGCGTCCTGCGGCTGAGTAATGTTACTTGGGCGCAAGTTGATTCGATTTCCCCGGGCTGCGATAAATCGTGACGCCGACGCCTCCGCCGCGTTACTTATTAACCGAGGCCGCGGCCGGCTTTGGGCCCGGCTTTGGGCCCGGCCCGGCCGCGCTCCCGGCGGGCTCCCCGTTTCCTGGAGTATTGGAGTAGCGCGGCGCGATACCTCCGTCTCTGGTCTCAATAAAATCTCGCAGCGTCTCCAACACACTTTCCTCCGGGCTACTTTTAAAACAATCTCTGTATAAGTAAAGGTTTGACAGATCTCTTTGGATCAGTTTGGATATGGTTTTCAACTGATGTGTTGCCCACAACTCGGCGCTGCAGCCCCTTCACCGGTACAAAGTGAACGTAACATGAGGGCTGCTCTTCACCACCACGTTGGCGGCTTCCTAAACCTTATTTATTGGCACTTTACGTTCGTTCGCACGCGAACGGGCCACGATTCTATTAACCATGGGACGACGGAGCTGGTTATTTGTTGCGCTGGTATATGCGCAATAAATAACCGGCCGCAAAGTCTTCAAAGTGTAAAGATTTGCTCTCGTCGTCAGTTTTGAATACACGACTACCTTCAAACCAAGTAAATTAGACTTTATTAAAAGAACACGCACGTTACAGTCCAAGTGGCGAGCTGAAGCGGCGGCGCTGACTTCGAGCGGCACACTTTATGTCAATGACCTCATAACAGGGCCATCAAGTAGATAATATAGCGTAAACTAATAGCGCGCTTGCTTCCTACTGATCACATCAGTTGTTCAGTCGGTGCACACCCCCGCGGACACAAGGGGTAATGTTTACGGAGGAGGTTGCAAAACCGTAAATGTATACGAATGCACTGAAAGAAGCTTTCAATGAAAACTAATCGAATAAAACGAACCGTGCGGCCCCGCCGGCGGCGGTAGCGGGTAGCGGGTAGCGGGTAGCGGGTAGCGGGTTGCGGTGGGGTGAGCGCGAGCTTCTTTAATATCTAACTAAATTGTGTTTTTACGAGGCATTTACTGCCCGCGCGCACTCCGCCCTGAATGCCTAATCAGATTCGTGCAGCACCGCCCAGGCCTCGCGGCCCCCGGGTTCGGGCCCACACAGCGCACCATGTAATGTCTCCCGTGCGGCGTAACCCGCTAGACCGACCTCCTTCGTCATCCATAAAATTACTATTTGGCTGCTGCTAACTCTCTGTGCAGCTTCACTTTAACTGTTTTTGAATCATCTTTGAGGTTGGGATGCTGAGTGCAATGAAAACATAATTTATACAATATACCTCACCATCCTATGCACAAAGGTATTCAAGTCAAACAACTGGAGCATCTGCGTCATGCCCGCGTGCACCGTTGACCAGGTCACCGAGCCATTCCATTCCTGACAGAACAAAACTTTACGAATGATTCCGCCTTCGATCGCGTTAACCACCAATAGAATAAAGCGGCGCTGATCTTCCTCTATGGCATTCCAGATATTATCGAATATCTTTGGCTGTGTCAGCTCTAGGATGTCGGAACACGCCAGGAGAATAACGACGAATGTCTCGAGAACATATTGTTTGACTAAGCGAGGAGACGAGCAGGTCGTTGACCCTGCGCTGCGACAGGTGCACATTTTGAGTTATAATAATATACACATACATTGCAGCATATTTCGATTCATCGGCATGAGACATAAGATGTTCAGTGTCGTTTGCCCAGTAACTTCACTGGCTACAGCGCCCCTCTATCCGGAACACAGTAACGTTTGCTCAGTACTGTCTGTCGGGTGCAATAGGCGCTGCGGTGGTACCTAGGCGGTGGCCGGTGACGGTGACCTGCCACCAGTTGAACACAAAAGCGCGTGTGAAGTACGTAAAATTGTAACTGCACACTGATGATGTTGTAATGTACTTGTACGTGCACGGGGATGCCTTCAGCATCACATCCACTCGGCGGTAGTTTGACGGGCATTAGGGCTGCGGCAGCGCGCTCGTCAAGCCCGCTTCAGGGGCTAATGGGTTGATTTGTCTGGACTTCGCACTCGCGCAACTTGCTACATTAGCGGCGTCCGAGCGGGGGGCGTGGGGCGCGAGGCGTGCGGCGTGCGGCGTGCGGCGTGGGACGTAGGGTGGGGGCGTCGGGGGCCGCCTTGTGCAGAAGTTGGCCTGATTAATTGATGTACTAGTCGATAACATTGAACACATAATGTTGGAACAACTGCGTCTTTTGTGTTGATGTGGTTTCCTTCTAATCTAAGTGAAAGGCTTACTAAGTGGATATGGAGCTGGATTTCTTCACAATCTGAACGATGACGAGGTCTAGTATCAACTCTTTGGAGCAAGTATTTATATATATATAGTAGACGTGTCCGTGCGCTGCGCTGCAGCAGGGGGCGGGCGCCGCGCGGACGCACTGTAAACGCAAACCTGAACGTAATTGTTGGCGCTGCGGGGGCAGCGGCACCAGTTCGCCGGAACTTATCCTGGCGACGGTTGTTAAAAGTTTCGCGGAGCACCTGTTTTATATACATATATCTATATATGTGTGTATATGTATTGAGTGTCTCTCGATGTCAGCGGATTTCCTCACAATGTGTTTATAAATCATTTGTTTTTTTTTATAATAATTATATGGGCTGGTGTACGCTGTTGTTGTTGTTGTTGTTGTTGATGTGAATTTATAAAGATTACCTAAAATCGTCATTATGTAGTCCAGTAGGAACAGCTACCTTGAGAATCCATTGTGACGTTTCCGCGATGGCTAGTATTCAAGTAGAAGCACTGCGTTTGAACTTTACAATATCCATCTCGTTGCACAAAGTTTCTGATTAAATATTGGGACTCGGGGGTTTGTTCTGAACAGTACCACTAATAACTGTTCCTTGAGACAACAATGCAGACTTGAAATAAGGATCAATGTAAACATGATGCTGGAGAGTTATCCTTAGCGAGATCTCCGTTTTGATTTCGCGAAAGATATGAAAATGAATGAATGCTAAAAAATGATGAAAAATTTCCAAAATAGCCTTCGTTAGGATTAGTTACTTTTAACCTGTCCAACGTTTGCTCCGTGGCAAGTCGAAATAGTGGCGACAGCTAAGAGGAGTGGAGAGCCCCTGCCTGGGCGCGGAGTGCGCCCACGACACTGAAGCTGGAGCGAAGTGCCGCCGCGCGAGAGGTTATCGAGATTGGCAACAAAGAGTAGTTCCTGTCGTCAAACGTCTGCAAGTGCCATCGAGCCGTATTAATTGTGCAGGAATGGCTTTGTCCGCGATGGCACCCGATGGCCGGATGTCGGATGATGGAGAGCACTCCACGATGCGGTAATTTCTCGCTCGCGACAATGGCCGCGTGGTGTCACTCGGCAGATGAAAGCGCCGTGCACAAAGCGAGTGCGTAATAGGCAGATAATTCAGCGGGATGCCCTCGCGGTGCATTACGATCCATTTGCAGGGACTTTGATGTGCCCGGCACCTCGTCGCCTCGCCGCCTCGCCGCCTCGCCACCTCGAGTGCCGAAAGTCTAGGAAAGCACTTTCGCAGCAGTAATTAAAGAATTTAATGCAGTGCCGGCGAGCACACGCGGCGGGGTTGACACCTCCGACGGGGAGCTGCACCAGCTCACGGCGCTGCGTCTCGCGGGCCCGCTCCCGCGCCCGCGCCGTCGCTGCTGGGTCCTCGCCAGGCACGTCGTCACCGTATATAAACGTCAAATTGATTGATATAGAAACTAAGAAACGTGAAAGAAACGTGTGAAACATGGTGCACGTCTGGGGAAGTACTTCTGGTAACTGTGTATTGTGAGGCTTCAGACATGTTTTACATTAGATCGGGTATCGTGTTACGGAAGGAAGTGGAGTATTTCTGTTAACCTAACCTAACCTAACCTAACCTACACCGATGGCTACATTAGTATAGCAAATGGAAAATAGATTGCATGTAGCGACGTAAGCCCAGGCAGTACCTAGTGTGCCTGTAGAACATATCTGTCTACAGTTGACGTGCAGTAGTGAACAGTACTCGCAGCCGTACGATTGTTACGGAGGACCTTCACGTCCACTGAAAACTGTTTGTGAAATAAAAAAATTATAAATTTGTCGATTTTAATGGACGTTACTCACCACCAGGCACGAAAGAGTTTAAAATGATAAGAAACCATTTATTCCTAATAATCGCTGAAAATGCTTCACACGGTTTTGTAAAAGAATGGAGGGGGTGGGGGAGCGAACATCTTCGGGGTGAATTTTATTCAATCTCTGCGTACACAATACCTAGCTGTCAGCTGGTCTTCTCGATGCAGCACAGATAATCTTTGTTATTCAACTAACACGTTCTAAACTTACGATTGTTTTTAATTGAGTAACTAGCGCTTGACTACTATACCACCTGATTGTATTATGTTTAGTGCATATAATTAAAACTTAGACCTGAATCTTTACTTCATTGGCCCGAGACTTGGCGAAGATACGGTGAGAAATTATGTCACTGATTCCTGGTCCGCAATAAGCTTGCACCATCTTCTAATTTCAGTCAACGTCTTTGTGTAAAGTTAGATAATTACGAACAAACATTTTGAATAATTTTAAACATTTCCAAAGCCCTTGACACCGTATCAGGCGCAGCCCTTATTTTATCAATACGTGTTGTGACATTTTGATGTATAGTAAGACGGGAGGCTTCTGCCATTTTTGGTTTATTTTAACGGTTGTATGTGTCAAGAGTGATTTCACAGTAGAAGCACTAAGCATCTTGGCAAATAAGCAGCACCGACGGGAAACACCGCAGCGTCTGTAATTGTTCGATACCGATTATAAGTAACATTACGTACACACGCACACGCACACGGACACGCACACGCACACGCACACGCACACGCACACGCACACGCATACGCACACGCACACGCACACGCACACGCACACGCACACGGACACGCACACGGACACGCACACGCACACGGACACGCCGACAGGTACTTGCGTTCGGAAACATATGACGCGACGCACAACGGGGAGCGGGCGCGCGCGGGCTCCGCCGGCATGCGCGACCACCGCGACCACCGCGACCACCGCGACCACCGCAACCCTCTGCACTCGTGCGGGTGTACAAAAAAACTCGCGCGACGACGCGTCTAAGTATATAATTAATATGTACGCGCGGGCGGCCCTTTAAATCTGCGTTAATCAAGGCTTAGACAATGCGACGCCATCTTGCCGGCCCCGCCCGCTGCCCTGCGCACACCCCCGGCCGCCGCGCCGCCCCGCGCCGCCCCGCGCCGCCCCGCGCCGCCCCGCACCGCACCGCGGCCCGCCAGAAGGAAAACTTTAGGCTCTATTCATACTTACGTTTCGCGCGCAGCCCGCGGCCTCCCTGCTTAGATCGCGCGTGCGTGCGTGCGTGCGTGCGTGCGTGCGTGCGTGCGTGCGTGCATGCGTGCGTGCGTGCGTGCGTGCGTGCGTACGTGTGTGTGCACGTGTGTGCGTATATATATATATATATATATAGAGAAAGCAGAAAATGTATTTTTGATTGTGATAATCATATATATATCTGTAATGTAAATAGATTTCCTTTGTTTGCCAATCACGTGAACACTAGTGAACGTATCGTCATGGCAACATGATAACGTCGATTGATTGGAATTATTTGTAGATGGTTACAGGTTTTCATAGATCCTTCATTAATTTAATTATAATTAAGTTTTATATGCACTTTCATTTGGTATTATTTACGCAGTTGCTATAGTAACGGTTGCTATAGAAAGTAATTTGCGGTCAAATTCTATACTACGGCCAGCAAAGCGCACGGGGAACAGCTAGTAAGACATACGAATACATTCAAGAAACATAAACGTACTCAGCAGCAACAGTGTACGACAGGCAGCGTGTGTACGTTGTATGTAGAAAGGTTGAGGGTACCACGCCAAGAAGAAAAACGCCTATGAGATGGACTGATCAGATAAAAGCAGCAGTAAATGGCTCATCATCGTTGCCACTATATGAATGCACTAGGACGGTGGCCATCGAAGAGGAATGGCGACGTGTTGTGAAGCTTGCGACCAACACCCGAAGTGATGACCACGACCATTGTGATAAAAGTGATACCGACAAAGGAGAAGAGGAAAGTGTTATTTGCAAGGTAATAGAATTTCAATAACATTATTTCTATATTTACTATTTCATTATTCAGTTATGTGGAAAATACATAAAACGTTTACTTGTTGCAGCTCCTACTCCTACATTGGAAACTTGTTTTAACAGATATCTGATGTCCTAACTCCGAACAAAAACCGGTTGCTGATAAAGAGGCAGCAGTATTCGCTTTACATGGAAATGTTATTGAGAAGTAGAGAATTTTCATTCGTTACCAGTTTCGTATGTATGTATTCATGAAAAGATCAGCAGCCTCCATTGAGTCCGTGATTAGTATATTGCCTTTACCAAGTAGTATGTTCAGCTGTTGATGCTGATGATGGTGACAGATATACAACATGGCGTGTAGGTTATCGGGCCGTATAAGATGTTTTTATGAGACGGAGATCTCCGATTTTGAGGCTGTATGTGGTAGAAAGTGGTAGTAGAGTTTATCTCGAATTTGCCTGGCTAGTTCTTGCTCTCGTCATGTAGTTCTATCATGATAACGACACCACTGTGTTCCGTTTGCGACTTGTAAATCAAGGTATTCTCGAGGAGCACACTTCTCCAGCGTGGAGGAACTTATTTTTGTTTGTAATGTGCGATATGATAGATGAGGGCTAAGTAACTCGTAATAAATAAAAAATCCAACTGTGTAAAGTTTCTTTAACAATACCGACAATGACAATGACGGCGAGAAGGTCCAATGTGATCTGCGTTAAGCAGGAAGCGGAGGACAACCGGTTAAGGGATGTCAGCGGGATGAATTAGAGTGTCGGATACGAAGCAGAGGAACTTTTTATTTGAACCGGGCATTATTCAGCGGATACGTCGACTTCGAGGAGATTGCTGACAAACATTGTACGAAAGTATTGCGGAAATGGGTTAAGACTGAATGAAAAACAATAAAGTGTAACGTGTACCGCTCGGCGGGCCAGCGGGCTGGCGGGCTGGCGGATGTGAAGCACATTCAAGAGTCGGGAAACAAACGCGGGCGGCGAGAGGAACCGACACGAGACAATGTCGCGACGGCGCGCCCCAAGGGGCAGGCGCGGCGCTGCTCGGCGCCCGCCTGAGAAATGAACACCTCCCTGTCAAGACTAAACATCACGTGCGGCGCCATGGGGGCCTTCGCGCGCCGACACGCCACCCGTCTACGCACCACCGGCAGCCGGCAGCACCACCAGGGACCTCCGGCAGCACTCGAACCGATATGCACCATGAGTTAGTGTTCGTGTGCGCGTTGCGGGCACTTCCCGTTCATGTAAGTGTTTAGTTCGTACAGGCACACGGAGTTCTACATTAACACATCACGCTCCAGCTGTACGTATGCATGCGACGTGCCGTGGACCCGCCCGACTGCTGGCTGCCCGCGCCGCAGCTACAAAGTATTAGTGCTCGATGGACCCAGTGGATCTGGTGCCAGATCAGGCGCATGTTCGATTTCATGATAACACTTAATAATTGGTAACCACAAACATTTGACGAACTCCTTCATTTTAGTAAAGTAACAGGAAAACTTAATTGAAGTAATTAAATGATATTAAATAATACGGGACATTTAATTATCAAATTATTCGAAATTCATTCCTATAACTTGGCTACTTGCAGCCACTAATCTGAACCCGTAAAATAGTTAACTAAGTCTTTTCAAGTTCGACAGACTCCGCAATGAGCGCGTCGAGCCGGACGGGCGCCGCGTGCGCCCCGTGCGCCCCGTGCGCCCCGTGCGAGGTGCAGCCTCCCGCCTCGCAACTCTTCATGCCTCTGGTGACGGAGTACGGCCCAGGTTGGTTTTATTTAATTAGAATTGTCCCCAAACTAGTTCGTGACGAATAAGAATCTATCTGCAAAGCAGAAATTATTGAGGTTTGACCTCAGATAATTTTCAGTGATCTGAACGGTAAGTCCTACCGAAGCAATGATGCGTGACGCCGAGCCGGGGGGTGTCCGCGTGCAACCTAATCGGCCTGATAGTTTTGTTCAAGCATCAGCTAATTACGGTAACTTGCTGACCCCGCGGGCGCGGGTGCGGATGCGGCCGTGGGCGTGGGCGTGGGCGCGGGCGCGGGTTGTGTGCGGGACGCGGGACTGTCTGTTCGTTAGTATGTGGTGAGACTCACCGTCTCCCGGTGGCGGGCGGGCGGGCGCTCGCCGCTACGGGCGCCCAGCCTCCCCCATCGCGCTCGACTCTTGAACAAAACCATCAGGTCAGATCTCCTAACAACAACAGCACTAGATAGTGTCGGGGGTGTAGGTGAGCCGCGTGAGGTGAGCGGCGCCGGTGCAGCCCGGCCGCAGCCTCACCCGGCGCACGGTACGCGCGAGCGCTCGTCCTATCTTATTATTGCCGGTACATTCCTCATTAGTCCATTTATAACAATTGAATAAATTAAATGTTAGCACAATACAAGATCAAGACGTAGCAGAGTTCATGTGTGGGAGTCTGGCTTCCCCTCCTGTGCAGTGGTCTGGCTGGACGGTGCGGCGGAGGTGCGACTGTGCGCGGCGGCCGGCGGCCCGAGCCCGTGTATTGACGCACGTGACACTGCGCAATGAGTGTGTTCACTTGTACGAATGGAGTTTAATTACTGTGGACACGGCGGGCGTGACGACGTCACTCGCCAATTGTTCAGTATTTACTTTCTACCAATTAATTAAATAACGGGCCATGGGCGGGCTGCTAATAGCAATAGGCTACTTATATCATTAATTTTACCAGTTTTAAGCATCCACACAACTCCGGGTGACTCCACGGATTACCTATCTATCCATCCTCATTATCCATATAAAAACTTTTTCTCTTATAATCTACACAACTAATTAGAATTATGACTTAACGGTTACACCCACCACAATTTGAGTGACGTGCACTGCACATATATTATATACAACAATATATACTTTGTTTGCTTATTGTGTTGTGTACTTCGGCTCATTTTAACCTTTGACTGTGTTATGGCAATGAACTTTAGTTTAATCAGTTTCCTATTAACATTCCTCTAAATAAAAGCTTGTTAAAGGTTTGTTATATTACAGTAGGTGTATTTCGTGCAGACACCGCCCCTCGGATTGCGCTCATTGCCGGGGGACGGAGCCGCGAACCGGTGCGCTCGTCCAGGCTTTCGTGCTCCTGCACGAGCACCAAGCTATGCAAATTTTAAAATTGAACCTATCAACCGAAGCTGCCGCAGTTAAACCACAATCGTTTCTTAAAAACTCCTCCAAAAGAATGCAGTTACAATAACGCACTAAAAATACTTGTAGATAAGGCGACAAACCTCTAGTACCCCTCTAATTATATTTCTTTTATGATAATATATTATGTCCTGTGGATGACCGCTAAGGGGTGTACGGGGTATACAGAGGGATGGGGTTGGAAGCAAAAAGGAAGTATTTATTATGTTCCATGAAACTATTTTTGCGTACGTAAACACTAACAAAAAGTCCCATAGTGTTTAATGGCTACTGTCACAATGAGACAGGGAGGGACAGGGGAACAGGGGAACAGGCTGCAACCAGCTCGCCGTCCCGGCAAGTCCTCGTGTACAAGCTTTTTCTAAACTTTCAATTTTAGGTATAAGTAATGTTCTTTTCTTTTATTATTTCTTGTGTTATAGCGTTGAATGGTCGGAAAATTAGAAACTAATATAATGTTTTGCTAAAAGCACGCCAAGTACAATTCACGATTGAGCATCATCACGAGTAGGAGCGGAGCCGTACCAGGGAGAGCGCCGCTCCCTGCTCCCGACCTATGGACAATAAATTCCATCTCATGCAGGACACATGGAATTTATTTTTCGTACGTTTTTATGAGAGTCGTCAGTGCGATTTCAGCAGCCGTCTACTGAAGCATTGAAATTTGTTAAAATGACTTCGGGGTGAAGAGCATTGTAGAAGAAAACCAGAAGAGGAAAAGCAGAAAATTACAATACAATGGCACCGGGCTGCGGCGTAGGGACGGCGTTGCATTACTAACGGAAGGGTTATTAGAATAGCCAATTTGGGAGACCATGGAGTTCCGTAGCATCTTTAAATTTATCTTAGTCATAATAGGCAAGATTATTTGTAGTGCTCTATCCAATATAGTGCACAGCCGTGACGCTGAGCTCATTCACACCAATAGAAAAGTGTAACTCACCGAGTAGCCAGGGCGCGACGGAGTCATTCTCTTTGGCGCTCTTGAGGATCGTCTCCGGCAGCGGCAGCGAGTGGCGCACCATCGCTCCGTACAGCCCGTACTCCGCCATAATGGTGGAGCGGCCCCAGCACTTCTCCGTCTTGCGCCACTTCGCGCGCCGGTTCTGGAACCACACCTGATCAAGAAAACGATCGGATGAATATTTTGTGAGTATTTAATTCGATAGAGACATTGTTTCCCTCAATGAAGTGGTGAGATTAGTAGGACGGCCACATGGTAGTGTCATATACGGCTGGCCGGCCGCCGCAGCCACGTGCTGGGTAGAGTACACAATTTTTTTTTAACAATACGTGCTCGACGGGTTCAGTAACATATCAAGTGATCTGGAGTAGAAACTGTTTGTAGGTGTGTCAGCTCCAACAAGTAAATCCTCGTCTTCATTTATTGTTTTGTAGAGTTTTGTTGTTGCGCCCGTGTATGCACGAGTGTATAAACTGGTGATTGATGTGGTATCGCGAGCTGGTGCGATTTGCGGCGTTACAATTGTGGCAGGTAAATGAATAATAAAATCGGACTTGTTCTTAATGCAATATTAACGTATTGATAATGCCGAGTCTCACAATCCCCCCGCCGGTAACGAGTCGGCGGTGCGATCTGTCCGCACCCCCGCGCCCTTTCACCCCCGCCGCGAGCAGCAGCCCCACTATTCAATTTACTCATTAGTTTACAAAACGAACGCTGCCCGAACACGGACTCAATTTAAAATGTAATCGATGGTCAACCAGGCGGTCGGTGGCCGAGACGGGCGGCACGAGCAGCACGGGCGGCACGAGCGGCCAGCGAGCGCTGCCCTCCCCGGCCGCCCCGCCCGCCGCCCGGCACGCGGTAACTAAGCACGGAAACAAACCAATTAGCGCGGACAAAACGCAACTAAATTACATTTTCAAATTCGGCCCCGGGAGTGTAGGTACCCACCCCCGCAGGGCTGCCTCCGCCGACAAACTATTGCAGCGATCTCACTCGCCTCGTGCAATGATTAAGAAATTATTATACTCCAAACATTATAGTCTAAGTTTAAAGTTTTCGTTATATTAAGACAAATTATTTAATATAATCAAATCCGAATACAGAATGATGCACACCACATTAACAACATGCAAATATCTAATGCACCGCATTACATATTAACAACTCCGACCCGTAATGTTGGCAGTATAAACTCTACCTGGAATTCAATAAAATGTATAAACTACAAAAATCGCGACAGCCCTGAGCGGCGTGCGGCCCTGTCGGCACCCATCCCCACCCCGCCGGCACCCCGTGCCTCACCCCGCCTCCTTTGCGAAACAGTTAATTTCTAATTAAATTTGTTAATTAAACTCGATCCGGGCGCTCTCGCAAATTAATACCCCCCGCGCGTATTATGTTCCGACTCCGGCGGCGTAACTACGTAGTGCTGTGCCTACGCCGCTGACGGCTACGCGGCCCCGTGGCTACGCGCATACACGTCTACAAGCCTACGCCGTGCCCGTGCGTAGCTCCGTCTATTTATTTACTTATAAATTCATTTGTACGGGCCGCCGTGACGCTGACTGAGTGTTACTTCAAGTTAGTATAAGTGATGTAGTAATTGTCACTTGTACACATACAATAATATCTACTACACTATTACTATTCAACGATTCCTGCTTTTTACACTGATTTTTTTTTTAATTTCTGAGATTCATTAGATATTATATTCCGTGTTGTTTCATTGTTATTGTCGTCATCAGCCTTTACTGATCCACTGTGGGATATAGTTCAACCCTAATGTCATCCACAAGTGGATTCATTTGTCCGAGGTGGGTGGACGCACCCCGAAGACCACAGCTCTTACCATTTTCTCCTCAACAATATTCCAAATAGACATCCTATTACCTGTATTCCTGTATATTCTCTGCCGTCCTCACCAACCCTGGTACCAAGCTGGAAGACTAACGAGCAATACTCCCCAATGGAGGCTCATGTGTACAAGAAATTATTACTGTTGTTGAATATCAAAAGGCACAAGGAAAAATAATGAAAAGATAACCAAAAAGGCTTTTTGTATCAAAAACATTAAACAAACAATTGGTCAGTAATCGCAGTTTAATCGTGCGTGAGGTATAACCGGATGTGAATCGGTAATCCGTACGCCGGAAGTGGATTGGGTAGCCATTGGCTTATTGTCTCTACATCAATCGGGGCTTTCTCTCGGACCACTTGATTACTTGTCGCTAAGCTCCTCGCCGGGGGCTCCCCGTGGGGGACATTAGTTGCGATTGTACCATTAAGGATGTTATTATGCTGTTACGGTGCTGTTAACACTCAATTAACCAACAGACGGCATGATGGCGATACCATCACATGTAACTTATGTTTACCATCCACCACTCTTTGAGAATGTAAGGTTCATTACCACAAAATTTTTATACGAGTGTAAATATTATACAGTGAGGTCAAAAAGAGTCCATTTTTTAAACAATGCCGAAAATTTATACTCCTTTTCTTTGCGACGGGACAGTTAATTATTTTGGAAACTACTTGGCTTCGCGTCATCCATTCTTGAATTACACCAGCGAAGACTTCACGGCAAAGTAACAAACTCGCACGATGATAATGTTTGGTTCCACAACGTACGACGCGCTGACTCCCGCGGAATGCAACCGACGAGTGTTGTGGAGCTCGTGTTTCCGGCGGTCGTGTAAGTTCGGTGGTGACCGTTCCTCGCCGCGGCTCTTGTATAAACTAACAATTGAACAGGACCGCAGCGGTAATCCCCTAATACCCGATAAGGGGTTCGTATCCCGGCGGCGGCGTGATATTGATTATGTGCCGCGCTCCGCTGACAGACTGATTGCGCGCGGCGGCACCAGCCCGCACCGCCGGGATTATTGGGACGGTGGTGGTGACGATGGATTAGTGCGATGCCCCTAATGGGATTGACCATGCCCATGTTTCAATGGCTTAGTTACTTAAGGTGTTGTTGACGTATATAATATAATACAGTAGGTTCAAATGGAAATTTTGGTTGAGGAGATAACGGCAATTATAATACGCATGCAATGAAGTGGTGCGCTTTCCTTCCATCTGAGGAGAGGACCTAAACAGAATGGAAGAAATCCTGCGCCATACTTGGTTATTGTGAGGTTACACACCGGGTGAAATTAACCGCGCTCTTTTCTTTATAAAACATTAGTATTGAGCGGTTATATCATTTACATTTAATACGGGGGTTCTCGGTTCGATTCCAAAACTTGACGAGTGCGGTGCAGTGTTTCAGATACCAGCCCCATATGGTATGCAAGTCTGCCGTCGCAGCGCCATCGCTGTGCTGGGGCGGTTCTTTATCTACTGCCTCATTGTCTCGTAACCTCTAGTGAGATTGTGTTCAGATGCAGGCTATAGTCGGATATGAAACGCGCTCACACTACGACACGGCCGCCCTGTTTTGGAGACAATTGATTTGTCATACGTGTAAATGTAAATGTAAATGTTTACAGCATTCATTTCTGTAATTAAATACAACTGCTATGCACTGAGACGACTCCTTTTTACAAAATGAAGCACTCCGTAGTGAATCTGATAATTATGACGACGATGATGTCGAAGCTTACGAATTGAGGATATGAAAAGCCAAATATTCAGTAACTGTACCGGTGGCTGGTTGCCGAGCAATGACCGCCGCTGAGATGCGGGGTGCAAACATTCTTACTTTACAGTTTGAACGGCTCTGTATTGCCTGGCCGTCAGTATTATTCACCACCAGGTGGACATCCTGCTGGAGTAGTTTCGTCGTATGAAAATGTTGTGTAATGAAACAGGTTGCAGTGCGTGCGGCAAGCGGCGGGCGGCGGGCGGCGGGCGGCGGGCGGCCGGAGCGGCGCTTCGGATTCCCCAATTACCACGGGGCGCGCCGGTGCCGTGTAATTGTTAATTTGGCAGCACATTCGCGCCCGGTAATGACGCGTGACGCCGTGCGAGCGAATTGCTCGCACCCGGCAATTTATTGCTTGCGTGTGACACCCCGGGGGCGGCCGGCGGGCGCGGAGCCGCGCGCGCGGGCAGGCGCGCCCGCCGCGGGGGCCAGCCGCGCCCGGCCGCATTACTTCAAGGGTCGTGTTTGTAATGCTTGTGAAACAATTTGTCGGAGCCGGATGGCGCGGCGGCGTGTGTCGTACCCCTGCCGCCCCCACCGCTGCCGCTCTCGTAATGATTTTAAAGGAATGCCACCCGCTAACGTTGGCAGGCAGCCGCTCCGTTAACCTATCGACGATTTACTGGAATGTTTATAGGTCATCAGCATTCGGCCACCCCGCGTGGTGGCTGCATTAACCTTCGAAAACACTTCTGTCACGAACTAACATCTTTAAAAGGAGCAAACAAATGAGCTTATAATGCAATAACACTATATAGATTCCTTTATTATTGATAAAAGCATTTGCTCATTATGAAATCAAAAAGTCAATATTGGCGAAGCCGAGCTGGGCCACAGCCGGCCACCAGCGCCGCTGACAGGCACCTAGGCACCTAGTAGGGCGTCGAGTTATTAAAATTAGTTTTTATTTAAATAATCGGCGAAAATCATCATTCTTTTTGTAGTATAACGTTACAATAGATAGCTGCATAGTGCCGGTGGCGGGGGTGAGATGAAATAATTTCCACAGAGAGACGGTCAGACGAGATAAATGCATCCGCAAATGTGGAAAAAGAGAAGATTTACTGCTCTTAACTCATTCGTAAAATTACACAAAAATGTAAATATAATTAAGTAAATATGTACACTTAAATATTAACATGTAACAAAATCAGCTGAATTAGTTAGTATAGTAACGTATGTCAGGAGCGCTGCAGCGCAGCGGACAGAATGCAGGAAGTGCATCGTGAGGGACGCGGTAACCCGGAGCGGGCGGGCGAGCTGGTCGCGGCGGCCGGTCCGGCGCGCGGGCGCTCCCACCCCCGCCCCAGTGCACTCGGCGCGCCGAGGGGACGCCGTCTCCTAATGCCGCAATCAAGGTGGCGCGCGGCGCAGCCCCCGGGGAGCGCGCCCGCCGTCGGCTCCACTTTATTGCGTTAAGTGTATTAACTTGAGCGGACTTCTGCGCGGACCTTTTGTGATGTGATGATTATCTCTTTTAATCAACGAATATAACTGTTTACCTGTCACCTGTCACCCGTCACCCGTCACCCGTCACCATTCAAGTATACATAACGCATGGCTCGGTCCAAATGTATGCTGCCGTCTTATTTTAATATAATAGGTAACTTACACTGCTGGTAGGTCTCTGTTTGTACAGATCGTCTAGGTAGGTACCACCGCAGCACCTGTTGCAGCCGACAGACAGCACTGGGGAAACATTCCTGTGATCCGGTTTAAAGGGCGCTGTAGCTGTATTTACTGAGGTAATGAGATATCACATCATCGTAACATCTTATGTCTGAAACCGGCGAGCACAATGTGGTGCTGTGTATGTCACCCTAACTAGTGCCACGTTGTCATAGGCGGGCGTATCACTTACCACCAGGCGAACTTCCTGTTCATCTTGTCGCGTCATTAAATAAAATTAAAACTATTATTTATTCTAATATAGTGTACTTACTGTAGTGTGCGGTTCACGTCACTCAAACCTACGTGTTGCACGTCTGTATCATATATAATATATTAGGTTTAGGAAAAAGTTTCTTCGCATTTTTTAAGAAAATTCAGAACATATTTTAAATTAGTTTATTTATATTTAACTAAAGTACGTAGGTACCATTTTGTTTGATTACTTGTTGCCATCTTGTAGGTAGGGATGGGGAGATGATCCCATTGCTGTAGGAACTTTGGGACTTTGATCAAAATACGGCGACAAGTGGTGTTGGCAGTCCTCTCGTGATGTCAACCTGACACTGCCTAAAGAATTCTGAAGAGACCGAAACAGGTGGAAATCTGAAGGTGCAAGGTCAGGACTATACGGCGGATGCATTAACATCTCCCAACCAAACGCTCTTCATTTTTGCTGAGTGGCTAAAGATGTGTGAGGTCTAGCGTTATCATGAACAAAAACCACGCCCCTTCTGTTGATTAATTCCGGCCGCTTTATCTCAACTTCTTGCTTTAGTCTCATCAGTTGTTCGCAGTAGAGTTCAGAATCGATGCCCCTGCCTGGTGGTAACAGCTCATAATGAATAATGTCCTTCCAACCACACCACACACACAGCATCACCTTGTTGCGAGTTAACCCGGGTTTCGCCACAGTCTGTGAAGCCTGACCGGCCTTTGACCACGACCTTTTTCACATGTTCTTGTCGCATGTGATCCACTTTCCATCACCAGTTATCAGCTTCTTCAAAACTGGTTCGGTTTCATTACGTCGCAATAAAGAATCACAAACGAGTACACAGTTCATTATTAGGTCTCTTTCAGTGAGCTCGTGAGGTACCCAAATATCGAGCTTTTTTGCTTACCCAGTTCTTTTCAAATGCGCCAAAACTGTTTTGTGGCCAATTCCCAGTTCTTCAGCTCCGCCGTCACTACTGATATGCCGATCTTGCTCCACTTTTTCAAAAATGGCATTCATTTTATCCGTAATAGTGCGACCAGAGCGACCAGAGCGACCAGAGCGACCTTGTTTCATCACCGAACGACCAGACGCACTGCCAGTCATCTTCATTACGTTGTGGTTATCCCTAGATTGCGAATAAAGACTTTCAGCTTCCCGTTCTTCATGAGAACAGCAAAGAAGTGGAACACAACTTGCCGACATCGGTGTTCCCATCCAAATGAACGCGGGTGTCTTCAAAAAAATAAAGTTAGTGCGCTTTACCACCACCACTGAACATCAGGTGGGATCATGGTTTAGCGTTAACCTTGTCGCTTTAAAAAAAATATTAGCAATGGAACCAACGGACTTGCTATAAAATAGAGAAGGTGCAGAGATATTAATGACAGGTAGTTATCGAGTACTTGATCCACCTCTGGTCATGGCTGCGACCATGGAAGATCTTGGCAAAATGTTCGATGACTTCTGTGGAGCGTCTCGACGTGTGAGTCGACCATAAGTATGGAGAAGATAAAAATTGTGTCTAATGCGCACGTTGTAGCCACGCCAATAATCGTGGAGTGGTCTACGCTGGAAGCTGTCGACGAATGCGTTTACCTGGGACAAACAGTCCAGCTAAATAAGATTAACTTCCGGAAAAGGTCAATCGACGCATCCAACTCGGGTGGGTAGCGGTCGGAAAGCTACGCAGCATGTTTCCGTCTCAGATAGCGTAGTGTCTGAAGACAAAAGTGTTCAACTCGTGTGTGTTTCCGGTGTCGACGTACGGATCCGAGACGTGGCCCCCTTACTGTTGACTCTATGGAAAGGCTCAAAGTTATCCAAATAGCAATGGAGAGGGCTATGCTTGGAGTTTCTCTGCGCAATCGAATCTGAAATGTGGAGAACCGCAGAAGAACTGAGGTCACCGTCGTAGCCCAAAAGATTGCTAGACTTAAGTGGCAGTGGGCAGGGCACATTGCTCGAAGGACCCACGGCCGATGGGATAGTAAGGCCCTCGAGTTGCGCCCGCGTACCGGTAGATGTGGTGTTGGGAGGACTCCCACAAGGAGGACCGACGATCTGGTGAGAGTCGCGGGAACCTACTGGATGCGAGACACGCGGGACCGATCGATGTGGAGATCATTGGGAGAGGCCTATGTCCAGCAATGGATGTCTATCGGCTGGTGATGATGATGACTTATCAAGTATGTGGTAGTATTGTCTGCGCACTGCACGTAACCATCGCCATTGAATGTACTGTTTCAAAACAATAAATCGTTTTTACTCATTCCATGGTATAGTATAAGAAACTAATATTATTATTGACTGATGCCTGGTTATGGATTAGAGAAGATCTTAAACGCCGAGGATCCTTATATGTACAGGATACCGACAAATTAAAACACTTGGAGGACATGTACTATCTGCACGGGTAGGATACGCAAATTGTACAAATTTATATAGTAAAATAAATGTTAACAAATGTACCGCGCCGATGGAGACGTGGAACAAGGGCAGAGGTCTATCGCGAGGCTGCAGGGAAGGATCGGCGCAGGCGGCGCGGGCCATGGGTCGGGCCGGGGCGGGGGCGCGGCGGTGGCGCGGCAGGGGCGAGGTGCGCGCGCCGTCACTCGGACAGTCAGCAATTTCATTAACCTGCGGAGACGCTGACACTTTAAATAAGGCGCCGACGGAGACGGCTCACAAAGGCTCTTATTTACGGAGTGCATAATTTCATTTCTTCGCGTTTGAATGGAGGCGGCGCGGTGCGGTGCGGTGCGGGGTGGACAGCGCGGAGCAGCACGGGGCGGCAGGGTCAGGGAGTGAGCGGCGCGGTGCGGTGCGGTGCGGTGCGGTGCGGTGCGGTGCGCCGACCAATCCGGTGCAGGCGCGCGGTAATGGAGTTGCGATTGCGTCTGCTCCCAATTTGCGGCAATTTGGCGCACAAAGCCGCCCGCGGCCGCCCGCCGCGCCCCCGCGCGCGCCCGGCTCGCTCTAACAAGTTATTATTCAATTTGGGGTGCGTCGGACACATTCCGATTAGTCAATAGGTTAATGCGCGGTTACCGCGGCAGGTCGCCGCCGCTCCATTCAACGCTCAATTGGCAGCCCCGTCGGCAGCGCGCCGCGCCTGCTCCGCTGCTGCTCCGCCGCTGCTCACCTGACCCTCGCCTCACTGTCACGCGTTCAGCACCAACGGCCGCCGCTTCTCACTTGTTATTCGTTTATTTGACTTTAGCCACGACGTGATAAGGAAGGCTTCCATTGTGCCCCCGGCGATGAATAGATGCGAGGTTCATGTGAAGAAAAATATCAAACTGTTTTCCGAAACGTTCATCGCATGTAATCATGGTTTCAGCATGCTTCAGCATAAATACTTTATGTCTCTAAACTACCTGTATGTCTGTTTGCGTCACTAGCGCGAACATAAAATATCAGACGAAAGCGGTAAGAGCAATTTTGTGCTGTGGCCTCTGAATCTGAAACCCCAGTATCCGACGAGCTGAACACGTCGGTGTAAAGACCAGTAGCGTTACGCATCATCAAAGAATTTAGTTCAGCAGTAGTCACTATGCATGTGGGTTATTTACAACGGATGCATTTTGTGTGTGCAAGTGTGTGTGGGTGTTCTAAAATCGGTGATTTGGCGACTTTTACGCGTCGAAGAATGACGAGAAGATTGAAGGAAGTTATCCAGCATAGGGAGCACTAAAACTTGCATGTTTATTAGCAACAGTAGAAAGCGCGAGTTGGAATCCATCTGTTGGTGGCGATGCGAACGCTTCAATGTGTACCTACCAGACAGCGCAGTGCCACTAGGCGACGCAACCAATACTGATCTTCCGAGTCAACATCGTTAACGGATAGTCGTCCACTGTTGGACATAAGCCTCCCCCTAAACAATCCCACCTCGACAGGAAAGGAACTCATATAGGAGGATTTGGGCTATTCCCCACCCCGCTGGCCCAATGCGGGTTGATGGAAGCGGGTGAGAGGAATCTTCCGAGTCAACATTTAGTTAATATCAGTTTTAGGTAATAAATTATGTATTATGTACTATTATAATAAACCAGCTGTTCACTGCCCGCTCGCTGGCCGTAACACCTCTGCAACTCTCTTTGGTGAAAGAATTTGGTAAAATCCATTTTCAGCTGAACTCTTCTTGGCAAAAGGAATATTCCTACTAAATTTTAAGTCTATAGACCTTATGGTCCCAAAGATAACGTGATGAGTCTACTGAATATGCAGATAATCATTTCGTCGGTAGACTGCTTACTTTACTAAATAATTAAGCGATGTAAATTTTTTGCGATAACAAATAAGTAATACACATTTAGACTCGTGAACACTATAACTGCACTCGGATGACGTTCCCGCGCCGTAGCGTGCGCCAACCGGTCACCCGGGCTCACTTCGAGAGCAACTCGCCGGACGGAACAGTCTGAATAGAGAAGTGAGAGTTGTTCGTTTACTTCTTAAAAAGGTACAGTATACGGACAAAACATAAGATATGCATTGTTCTGCGAGCTGATGTGAGCGGCGCCGAGGGACGCTTGCAGAAGTCAAGCGAGGACCGACCGACACGGTTTAATAGGCGATTACTAAAATACGAAAAATTTCAAAGCTCTTAGTCCTCACCTGACATTAATGGAAATGTAAAAAGGGGTGCATTAGAAAAGGAGCTCACAATGCCGGCGGCTGCTGCACCACCAGCGAGGCTGCATGTAGCCACACCACGCAGACATGTTGGCGGCCGAGTGACGTTCCACTATAAAGACTGCTCAAAATCGGTTGAGCCGATTGCGAGCCGCGTCGCGCGCGCACCTCTCCCGCGGCCCGCGACCCGCGTCAATCTCGGGGCCACCGCTCCGTGGGCGTGGGCATGGAGGTGCGTTGTGGCCGCTGGAAACGCCACGCTCGTGACGTCGCCCCCGCCCGGCTCCGACTGCGAGCGGGCCGGGGGCGTATAAAATCGATACGGTAGCGTTTTCATACTTTCATAACTGAATTTTATTCCTCGCCCGCTCCCCGGTAACCGCCACCCCGTCCCCGCCCGCGCGCCCTAAGACGGTCCCTCTAATCCCCGAGGGTATATTACAAAGACGCACGTCAGTACGCCGGGAGGGTAAACATTTTTTTAATGCGAATATGGGGATTGTATTGATCTCCCGAATACTTATACTTTAAAAAACGTGTTCAAATTCTCCTCAAAGAAACAAACTGATCTCTTTACAGCGGCGGCAGTCGACAGGCGGGGGAGGGGCCGGGGCTGGGTCCACTTCTTTGCCACTTGTTTTGTTTTATTTGAGGAAAAGTAAGACGTACATGGTGGTAGGTGACACCTCTGCCCATAACAACGTGGCGCTCGTTAGGATATTATACACAGCAGCACATTGTGCTCGTCGCCTTGAGACATAAAACGTAGAGTTCCGTTACTCCAGTAATTTCACTACTGTTAGTTGGTAGGAATAGAAAGTCCTACCACCAGCACACTACTGCAGAGTAGCCGCGCGGCGGTCATACGACGCTCGTGTTTGTATTAAGGCGGCAATCTATTAATTTGTCTTTTAGGAAACGGAAACGGTTTTGCCGGAGGCGGTCTGTTCGTAGAGGTCAGAGTTCGGCAGACTGTTGGAGACACGGCAGAGCTTCGAAGTGATCCGCTCCTTTTGGCTCCGTCCGTAATATACAAACAATACTACATTTTACAACACTTATTAATAAATATTGTCTGTTTGTTTCAAAGAATGTTCGGAACTGCTGAATCGATCCGATCTTCTTTTCGTTGGCTCTTTACGGGCTCACCGAAGGTATCAAGAATAACACCGTCACCTTCATTAGGAATGGTTGAGGCGTGGGGAACCTCGGATGTGGTAGCTCGACACAAAAACAGTTATCACGGCATATTGACATCATGAGCGTGGTGCCTGACCACACTGCTTCAAAAAAAACTTCACCACTATTCAAACTCCACCATCGCCGCGGAGCAGTTGTGAGGATGTAATTAAATATGAGCAAATCATCGTCATCATCATCATCGTACTGACAGCTCTCCATCGGACACATTTACAAGGAACGCCACTCGTATTATTGCGTGTCAAAGAAGTCAAGTCTCTACTAGTAAAATGGCCGGTATCCGGTCGTCGGCGGGAAAATAAACAGCGGACCATCAGCGGGCAAATTATACGCCGCGCGGTGGTGTGGCGCAAGCCACAGGCGGCAGCGGGCCGCACCTTCAAATGAATCCGATTGTAATTACTGATACTTCGCCCCTTAGTACCCGAGCGGTAGCAGAGCGTCTCCCAGCTGCCGGTGTCACGTAAGAGTTGCAGAGTATGTATGTATGTGTAAATAAATGCAAGATAAAGTTTGTTTTGATTTAATTGCCGTGCGATGAAACAGAAATCATTTTTTTCGTAAACAACCTCTTTTAGTTAAAGTTAATAATAATATATTATTTATTCCCACAAATAACAAAAAAAAATACACAGTAATATAAAGAATTAAAATAAAACAAAATAACAAAAAAACAATAAAAGCTATGATTTGATTACGCGGGAAAGAAACCCACTCAGGTAATGTTACAGCGTACAAGGACCGCAACCCTGATTTTTAGTGGGGCCTAAAAAAATAAAAAAAAAACTACAGCTCCAAAAGTGTACCAATACAATGTCCCGTAAACGATTTTCTACAAAAAAATTTATCATAACTAAGATTACTTTTGCTTACTTATAACAATAATAGTAAGAAAAAAGATAAATAACAGATATAACAATGAAAGAAGTTGTATGGCGTTGTGCATTCCCCGGCCGGCGGGGCGCGGGGGGCTAACATTGTTTAAACTCATAAATTTAATGCATTTAAAAAAAACGAGATTGTTTTTGTTGTTTCATAAGTATGTTCTTGGATTTGTATGTTATTGGTTAATAGGATTACTTGTTGTCGTAGCCAGGTCGGAGTGGTAGGCAGTGGCTACCAAAATGTTCCCTGGGAAGTGCTCAACTTTAGACAAAAAGATCACTACACGTTGAAAAAGGTACTAGAAATGTTTGTAAAGTATAGAGAAGGAAGGATATCTTTACAAGATTTCCAAAAATAAATAGCTGACTCAATATATCGCGGCGCACGCGAACAGCGGGCACCGCTCCGGAAGTTATCAATTAGAACTGCCCGACGACGCTAATCCATTTACTTGTATTACATTACTCTACACCGACACCGCCGCCTCCCACTTGCATACTTAGCCATGAGTGTCAAGCCGAGACATAGCTTGGCGGTGAATGTGCACTTTAGAAACTTTGGTTACATGGTCACGTGTTTGGTGACATTTAGAGAAAAAACCAACCGAATGAGTTAATCTACGAAATAACCTCAATTATCATTTACCAACGAAATGAACGATAATGTCAGTAATATTGTTGAAGATGTAAATATACCGAAAAAAAAAATGTTTCTCGAGTAGCTGATTTTAAGGGCACGAAGTCGCTACAGCTTGTCACCGGCGCCGCCCGCGCCCAACTAGCGCGCGTGAATAGGCGATTTCGTTCGACGGCCGGCCGGCTCATTGGGCGCACGTCAAACTGACGTCTAATCACGCGCCCGCGCCCGCGCCCGCGCCCGCGCCCGCGCCCGCGCCCGCGCCCGCGCCCGCGCCCGCGCCCGCAGTGCGCCCGCGCCGCGCAGAGGCGCACAGTCAGCGGGTTTAGAGACAATCGGCAGCGCGCGCCGGTTGCGTGCGGTCACCTTGTTCGTGTCGCCAGCGCGCTGTCACCGGGCACTGCACTAACCACTGCTCCGCGCCCGCGCTGCAGGAATCTATGAGTGATACATGGAGTGTGGTTAGCGCCGGCTCACAGGAGCGCCGTGTGGGTTCCTGTGAGCCGTTAAATCATTCCGCGCGTGGTGCACAGACGCGGGGCGTCGCTCCGGGCCAAACTGCAGAGTGTACACTCCCTCTTAATGCCCTCCATTCGGACATATTAATAAGGGGAAACTCTTTTTAGTACCCTTTAAAAGGTTCACTGTAGGATGTTCAGATTTAATTTAATGAAGAGCCGCCACCGATAATTCGGTGCTCGGCGCACTCGGCAGTGGGGTGAGGAGGTGACGGCCGATGCGGGTGGCAGGGGAGGAGGGATCGAGCCCGGAGTGGACATGTTCTTAATATGTTTTTTAATTACCGGCGGCCGCCGTATCCGGATACCGTTATCATATCCGACGCGAGGATTTGCGTTATTGCGAATCGATTTGTACGGGCAAGCACCACCGGCGGTGGCAGACGTGTGCTGGGCGGCGGCGCACGGCCATGCGGCGCACGGCCACGCGGCGCACGGCCACACGGCGCACGCCCACGCGGCGCACGCCCACGCGGCGCACGGCCACGCGGCGCACGGCCACGCGGCGCACGGCCACGCGGCGCACGGCCACGCGGCGCACGGCTGGGCTGTCTCAACCACGCACTGGTTGCACAAGCCGGAGTACTAACGGTGTGTAATACGTATCTCGTATATATAATACTATGGACGTTCAGCTGATGATAAGCGTTTCGCGGCTCATGACAATTGGGCGCTAGTTAAGATGTCCACACAACAACATATTGAGCACATCGCCGTTAGATGTAAGACTGCAAGTTTCGCTATCACGGGTGACACGGGTGACACGAGTGACACGGGTCACACGGGTCACACGGGTCACGGCTATGGACGGATGATAGTTTCGATTGGAGCCGCGACAAATTTGAACACTGAGTGAATCGAGCGGTAACGATATGTAAACACGCGCCAATGTCACGCCGCGAACGTACGGGCGCGTCACGGCAAACACGGCGCCAGGAATGCGTACTCCGGGGGGGCTGGGCCGCGCCCGGGAGCGCACTTGTGCCAACATAATCAGGTCCATTATTGTCCGCGGAGCATCGCCGCGCTCCGTTTGCGTAGATGTGGCGGTGTTTAACCGCGCCGCACCCCCGCACCGCCGCACCGCCGCACCGCCGCACCGCCGCACCGCCGCACCGCCGCACCCCCGCACCGCCGCGCCCCGCGTGCGCACGCGCCTGTTTGCTTGCTCGCTATGGTGCTAATGTCAATATTAAAATTAGTTTTATTCGTGTCAATCATTATCTTATTGTATTATCACGCGTTGGTTGGGTCGTAGCCGAGCTGGTGCGGCAGCACCGCTCCGGCTGGCGACGCGCCATACGTTCATATTAGCAGTTGAGACGAGAATATTGTTTTTCATGGAACTCCTTATCGACAGTGTGTGGTCTGGCTGTCAATGGTCTGGGTTTTGCAGGATAACAAGCTGCTAATGCTGCAGCAACGTCACAGTCGCCGGGTGAAACGCGCCACAGACGAGCATCTTGAGTATCGAGGAGTCATGGACCATATTTTGAAGCGAGCTTTTGTAAGAACCTTTTTCAAGATATCGAAGAAGATAAGTCAATTTTTACTATATTTCAAGCATAACATCTCTCTAGTAGATGCAGAAGTATGTATACGCTGGATTGTAAATATGATATCTCTATATAGAACAAATAAAGAGATCCGTGAGGACTTGTGCGAAGGAACAAGTTGCAGACTTCAAATATCAACCCTCTAAGAAGTCTGTTACCTGTGACCATGATTTGCATCATCCCAACCAACACATCAGATTTGATGTACCAAAAATCCGTGCAAAAAACACTGATCCCTACCAAAGATGATTAGCGAAACTGTGGAAATTAAAATGAAATATCCGGAGATCAATACAGCGAAGGTTAGGCAGTAGCATCTTGCTTGCGATCCTATCGTTAATAAAATTAAATAAAAGACCAAGCCCACCGCTGGGCACGGTGCGCGCATTCTGCGTGGATCGGACAACAATTAATAATTAAAAATTTATAGGTGGCCTGTGATGGCTGCGACGCCGGGATATCTGTCAGCACAGTTGCCCAGTGACCACGGCTGCTGCAAAGCGGTCCAAACGTGGGCATAAAAAAATTCAACAAAACAATAAAATAAACCGGTAAAATCCATAGAAATGAATGTTATTAATTGTGTAGTATTAATGTAGATTTAAATATATGAAGAGAGTAGTCAGTAGTTTCACATTAACCCACGTGACCGGGTCTCATCTGTGATCTGTCGACGCGTGAGGTATCATTCGGAGATGAAGAGTGAGCGCCAGTCTGAAGGCGGTAACGCGGACGTACATAATCTAATGCAGCAAACCATTGCCACCGGAAGTGACTAGTGGATACGCAACACGCAAGTAAACATCGGCCCCCGTCACGCGCTCCGCCCGCGCCGGAAGTGACCACTCTCCGCCTTTATGTCTGCTATTCGAAGCGTGACTATGTAAACTCTTATGTTGTCAGTAAACGGTTAAATTTAATATGAAAATGCATTCACAATTGGTGGCGGCAGGCGGCGGGCGGCAGGCGGCGGGCGGCAGGCGGCGGGCGGAAGGCGGCAGGCGGCGGGCGGACAATCCAACTCAAAACGCTAATATTTCCTTTTATAACCGTTTTCGAATATTTCACACACGCACACACTATTTAACCCTTACTGGTACTCCATTTGCATGACAAGCTTTATCCGTTGACCCTCACGCGTAGGAAGGTATAAGCAATACGTAGTTATCATTAATCCTTTGTGTTTAAGTTACGTAAGTAGTGTGTTTAGACTTGTG
The DNA here is from genome assembly GCA_029030555.1 of Ornithoptera alexandrae. Classification (NCBI taxonomy): domain Eukaryota; kingdom Metazoa; phylum Arthropoda; class Insecta; order Lepidoptera; family Papilionidae; genus Ornithoptera; species Ornithoptera alexandrae. The sequence continues at coordinate 11,189,588 of JARDVY010000007.1, forward strand.
CGGAATTTGTGACTTGTATATGATAAGTACGAACTACCACCCACACCCACACTGGCCTTTCGCGCAAGTAATAGCCGAGCTCCACCAGCGCGACACCGCACGAAGGATATTCCTGACATCAGCATCGCAGAAATTAGGATAGCCCTTGAGCAGATGAAAAATAGTAGACCTCCTGGAGAGGACGGAATTACAACAGAATTGCTGAGGGCTGGAGGGATCTTAGTCCTTAAAGAACTGCAGCGTCTGTTTAATTCTGTAATCCACGAAAAGATCACACCATCATCGTGTGTGTCGATAAAGTCTTATTGAGGAACTGTAGACCGATCGTACTCCTGTCCCACGTCTACAAGCTGTTTCCTATGGTTATTACAAACCGTCTCTCACGAAGGCTCAATGAATACCAGCCGCCGGAACAAGCCGTTGAGCCGTTGACCATGTTCATACCCAGCGGTCGCAGCTGTCGAACCCTATCCAATTGCAGCGAGCTGTGAGACAGGGGTACGTTTGCCCATGACGTAGTCTTAATGGCAGAATAGCTAGAGGATTTTAGCTAGATGCTGAATGATCTCAATGCCGTTTTTAGATTTGTTGGACTGCAGATGAATTTGGAAAAGACTAAATCATGTCTAGTGACTTAACATCCCCAGTTCAGTAAGCCTTTCGGAAACGCGGTGGTGGAAGAGGTAAAAGAATACGGCTACTTCGGACGGGTTATACAGCTTGGCCGAGGTGACTTCAACAAAGAGATCGATAGACGCATTCGGCTCGGCTGGGTAGCATTGGGGAGACTCCGCCACATCCTTACCTCGCAAATACCTTAATGTCTCAAGACGAAAGTCTTCAACCAGCGCGTCGTCCCCACACTCACTTACGGCGTAGAGACACAACGCCTGACCATCGGGCTGGTCCGCCGGTTCAAAGCTGCGCTTGGCATTTCTGATGAGAACTAAAGCTGTCGACGTAGCTCTCAAAATTTGCAAGTTGAATTGGCAGTGGATCGGCCATGTCTGTAGTGTCAATAACGGCCGATGAGAGAAGCAAGTCTTGAAGTGGAGACCACGTATAGGTCGCAGAAGTGTAGGATGCTTTCTCTCCAGATGGACCGACGACATCATCCGGGCGGTCGGAAGTCGATGGATGCGAGAAGCTGAGGATGGCATTTAGTGGAAGACATTGGCGAAGGTCTATATCGAGCAGTAGATAAACAAAGGCTGATAATGATGGAGATGATGTGTGATTAGTAAATAGAGAGCATTAAATTGAACTAAAATAGCTTGCATACATATTGTAATTAAACTAAATTAGGTGAAGGCTAATCGGTGCGTGAACTATCAGCGCATGGTCCAGCTCGTTACCGCTGCTAATAGAAAGTCGGGTTGATTCCATTAGACAAGGAGCGAGAACATGGATAATTACTATTAGTTTAATATAAATTGATTATGTTGTAGAAAAATGTGTGCGGCGTGCACGGGGGTTGTTTGTTATAATTAACTTAATTATAGCGTGCGATGGGAACCGCGTGCGCTACGAGCGGGGTGACGAGCCGAGGTGGCGGGATGCTGCGCCGCGCCGGCAGGTACGCGGGACCCCGCGCCGGCCCCGCGCCGGCCCCGCGCCGGCCCCGCGCCTGCACCGCGCCTGCCCCGCGATCGAGGCCGGGTAAAGAGCCCACACACGCCTTCCCCGAACGTCTCGCCGCCGCACCGTCCCGCTGACAATAATTACGCGTTTATTTTCTCTCCAAACCTCTCGACACCGGGATGCAACCCGTGTCATTTCTTTATGTATGCATCAAATCTCACCGGCCACCCGCGCACACCCCGCACCACCCTCCTTCGCGTCTCTGCGCCAAGATTTAAATTGGCGTGGTAAGCGTTCGCGCGCGTGCGTGCGTGCGTGCGCAGACAAGCGGCGGCGCATTCGTTAGTGTATGCCATATACAGCATTGAAATAATGCACTAATAAGGCCCTCTGCGTCCGGCGGGACGGCGGGGCGCGCCGGACGGGTCCCCTGCTGACGCGGAGGTAATGTCCCAACTTTTGCCGCGTCTCCAACGACTGATGTTAACATGTGACGAATGACCACTGCGCAGCTACGGTGTGGCGGTTCCATTGGTGGATACAGTTTGATGGATCACTCTTCAGTTATTCCACTCTCACTCGATAAGCGGATACGGAATTACTAAAATTGAAAAGGGATGTAAATTAGACGTGGGTTATAACAGTAACAACATAATATCTGTTATTACTGTTACGCAATAATAACAGGTAAAATTAGTACCTGTTATTAAATAACAAATGTTACTTTTTTAAAATTTATATTTTTCGTGTTATAATACTAGATGCATCTCCTATTAGCTACAGTATATACAAGGAGTGTCAGCGAGATAAATTAATCAACGAAATAACAGTTAACACGAACTAATTAAGAATTCGCTTTTGAAAGAGGATTTCATCTTATGGAATGGCTTACTATAATTTTAGTTTATTTCAAATAAATACTAGGTGTGTCTCGTTTTGCTTATAACAATATTATACAAAAGACAAAGACAAGAATAGTTGTCCCATTTTATATTGGCTGTTTGGTTATTGCAAGCTGTGTTAGTGTTAGTGTTAGTGTTAGTGTTAGTGTTAGTGTTAGTGTTAGTGACCAGCTGTTATCGAACGCTGACAATTTATTGGTCGTTGATAGTGGCTGAACAACTTGAGTATGGTGAATTATAAATGATATTTTTTAACAGATATAATGACATCGCAAGAACAACTGTTATTTGTTATCTTCGAATACATGTGATTTATATATGTTATGATAAATACGCCTCACTCTTAATGTAAAGGATCCCGCACAACAACTCATGGGACCCAACCCAACCTCATCTGCTCACGGTGTGTCCTACTAATTAACAAACGAGACTTTAAATTCCACCAACCCGCTTTGGGTCAGCGTGGTCCAAGACCAAGAACCGGAGGCCATCCCCACTGTAAGGTGGCGGCTAGCCGTTGGATGCGGGCAGCGCAGGACCGATTGATGTGGAGATATTTAGAGAAGGCCTATGTCCAGCAGCGGACGCCCATCGGCTGATGATAGAAAGTCGAATATTTCTTGTTGTTCCTGATGTATCTGTGTATCTGTGTATCGCCGGAGAGCGAGCTACGGATCTGCGAACGTTACGGAGCTGGGGAATATTTGAGGCATGTTATGTCGTAAGGAGCACAACCACCTCGTAACAATAGCATTAGATAAACGTTTTGGATTAAGGCCTGTGCCCGTGGGGAGCGGCCCGGCCGGCGGGCCCGCTGCTCCAATCTGTTCCCGGCTCAAGTTGTTTACTCAAGCCGCTCTCGCGCTCGGTGCCAGCGCCAGCGCCAGCGCCGGCGGTGAGCTCCCGGCCGACAGTGTTTGTGCTCGGCTGGCCGGGCGGGCCGGACGTTCCGGGCGGGCCGGGCTGTCACGCCGAGTGTTTGCCCCGGCGCCGGCGGGACCATTGTCACCGATTAACGTGTTCGGTTCTGTGTACAACAGTCAACACTTCACCCTGATATTATTAGGCGGTGGCGTGTTACCGATGCTGAACAATCTGACTGCCGCGACACCTCGCTGCGTGACCGCTACAAAAACGTGCCAGCCTATCCCATGTAGTGACGATTTACGTGGTGATGAGGCGTACCACTCACTTTCGAGTGAATGTTTCGTTCGTGATGATATTTTAATTTAGAAAAATATGTAGTGTGTGATGTGTTAGGTAAATATTTTCTTTTTACTTCCATTATTCCCTTTTTTTACTCTGAAACATTATTTTTTATAATTTTATGTTCACTTTATTGCAAGTGACACTAAAAGATAAAAATAAAATAACTCGACTCAAGTAGATTGTGGTCCCGTAAGAAATGGTGTCCACACATTATACTACTTCGCAAGGAGCCATCGAGAAGTGCTCGTGCGAGCTATACGGCACACAACTTAAAATTTGAAAAGGTTAGGTCCTCCAATTTGGCGGATACGAGTCCTGGAGTCGTCAAATTGGACGGCTCTCGAGCGAAGGGCCCCTGGGGGCCCGTCGGACCACAAAGCTATTCACGGCGAGCCCTTCCAAGACATCACCTAGTACCGGGAGCCGCCGGGCCCGGCTCGCGCTGTGTCACCGGCAGCGGCTCAACAATCCTCATAAATAATGAACCCAAAATGTTTGCATTACCTTAGTCAAAGGAAGAACCGAGTTTTAGGAATTAAATCTGGAAACGCGCTATTAATAAAGATAAACCGACCTTGGAGCTGATAACAACCAAACCGTGCCCCCGCCCCCACCCCGGACCGCGCCCTCGCCCCCGGCACGCTCGCGCGATACGTCATCATAACTAGATCATCGGTACGCAACGTGAACCGGAATTTATTTACCGGTACGAGTCCGCCGCATGGTCTATTTAACCAGTACTATCCGGTGCTTGCGGCGGGTGCGCGGCGGTGGCGCGGCGGGTGCGCGGCGGGTGCGCGGCGGGTGCGCGGCGGGTGCGCGGCGGGTGCGCGGCGGGTGCGCGGCGGGTGCGCGGCGGGTGCGCGGCGGGTGCGCGGCGGGTGCGCGGCGGGTGCGCGGCGGGTGCGCGGCGGGTGCGCGGCGGGTGCGCGGCGGGTGCGCGGCGGGTGCGCGGCGGGTGCGTGGTGGGGGCGCGGTGGGGGCGCCGTGGGGGCCCGTGCCGGCTCGCCGCGCGGGTGTGCACCTGTCGCGGCGAAGTGTTTGTGGGGCTGTCCGCCGCGGCTCCGCTGTCGCATCACGCTCCCACGTAAGCAATCGGCCATTTCACTTTTGCATTTCAAGTCTTCTTCCTCCACTAACAGTTTATTCGTGTTTTGCTCAAAAACATCTACACTACAAACTGTACTTTGATCCGCATACGTTGAATATCTCGAGCGAGACCTGTCCGCTTGGCAGCAGTCAGCACTGGTATCAGTACGACGCTTCTTAAAAATAACCAGCAACTTAAGGTATTGAAACCATGAACATAGCATCCATCCTGTCCAAGTGAGGAGCGCAACGTGGTGGTGCTCTGTACATACACACCTTGCGGCGGGCGGGCCGCTGACCACATACACAACATTACGCGCGCACACATTTCTTTTAACTGGTCAGGACACCTTATTTCGGTCGGCGTTGGATTCGCAGGACCTAAGAATGTATATTTAACAGAATTGATAAGAATTCCCCAGCAGCGGGTTTCAGCTGTGGGGGCGGCGCGGGGGCGGGCTAATGGCGCGTTCGCGATGTTGTTTATTAACATGGAGAGTGTTCGCGGATCGTTGCTATAATTTTATGTCTCCATTCAACGCTTTGTTCACTTTCAATAGACCTTTTAATGCTTATAATCTACAGCGTCACAACGCAACTGCGTGCAGCCCCGCCCGCGAGAACACGTTGCACGTCCTTGCTGTTTTTTTTTTATACTATTGTAATGTTTTACCAACGACCACAAAAACTAATAAACTTCTGAAAACTAATACACCACATTTTTTTCCAAATTTGCTGATAACCTCTCGAAAAAGAGAGATATTTCTCTCTTTCTCAATCGAGTCATCCTTCAAGAAAAAACAATGCAAATAAGTTATATTACTTGAAGCCTCCGCGTTGCGGTGCCGCGGCCACCAAGCGGGTACAACAAATCACACGCGTACATACTAGTGCAGGAGGTTCAGCAACGGAAATGGAAATGTGACATGAGATGTTGTCTCACCACCCCAGTTATTACATTAGCTACAGCGCCTTTCAAACTGGAACACAGCAATGTTCGAACACTACTGTTTGGCGACAGAAATAGGCGCAGCGGTGGTATCCACCTAGACGGCCTCTGGCAAGTGAGACCTGCCACCAGTGAGAGTCGTGACCTACGCGATACATATACATATACATAATCTATATATATATATATATCGCGTTGTGTAACACGAAGCAACTGCTTCGCGCGAGTGCTGCGCCCGCCGCACGCCCGCCGCACGCACGCCGCATGCACGCCGCACGCACACCGCACGCCCGCAGCACGCCCGCCGCACGCACGCCGCATGCACGCCGCACGCACACCGCACGCACGCTGCACGCACGCTGCGCACACAACGTGCACTCGCTCGTGTTGGTTTTACTGTAAACGCTGATACACTTGTCTAAATAAGAGGTAGCACTTCACTTTCAAGTAAGAAGTGCACTGGTGATTAGACTATTGACCGTATGTGACACTTGTTAATTGTAAGCAACGGCTAGTTATGCAGCAGTGCGACAGTGCACCACGTGACCAACCACCACGCCACAAGCAGTCGACGCCCCGACGTGGGGACGCGATGGCGCGTCGCGCGACTCCGTACAGATGCGTATGTCGGTGCGGAACCGATCGAGTTGGACGGCGACGGCGGCGGTGCACGTGTGCGCGTGTGTGCGTGCGCGTTCGTGCGCGTGCGTGCACGTGCGTGTGAGCGTGCGTGTCGGCCGGCGGCGCACGGACGCACACATTGGGTTCGCACGTACAAATAGTCTGGACGAAGTACACACTCCTCTCGAACAGGTTCCCGCTTTGCCGTGGCTGTGGGGCTCAATAGCCGTAGCTTGGTCCCCCACGGTGAAGCTAAGAGGAACTTACCCGGTCAGCTCGAGGCGTAAGGCCGGTCCGAGATAGCTGCACCAGGTGAGCTCCGTGAGGTCACATCGGATGTGTGTCGGTGGGCTGCAGGAGCAAGTTTATACTGCCTTTTGTAGCCGAAGTGGAGTCAGAGGGAGAGGAGTGTCGGTATTGCGTTCCGCTGTTCTCTCTATCCTCCGCGACCGTATAACGGGTGGCGGCGGAACCCAAGATTGAATCTGCTACAGGGTGTCGGGAGAGTTTTCTTTCTTGGCTCCCATGGCCTCTGGGTGACGGATTCGGAGGAATCCGTCGTCCGGGTGATTGTAAGAGGCAGAGAGGAGGGCGCGCTGTGTTCCGGCGTGCTCTTACAGAGATGGAAAGAGGGGTTCTTCCCTCCCTCCTGAGGTGGAGCTACATGGTGCAGTCGGCGCTGGCGGGGTCATGGATATGTGCGAGAGTGTTCCCGTGATCCTGTCATAAAGCGACGAAGTGGAACATCGTGGGGGTTTTAGTCAGTGCGAGTCCGACATAACCTGCTTTTGCTCCCGCGACGGCAGGTATGCGTAAGCGTTTTCCCCACGTAAAACAAAAAAAAGGTACACGCTCCCGTCTGGGGCATCACGCTCATTTTAAACCATCATTTGTCTAGCGTGTTGCGCGGGAGGGCAGGAGAGCGGGAGAGCGGGAGCGGGGTGGCTGTGTGCGCGAGCTGCCCGGGGGCAGATATACACGGAAGTATGGGGTCGATTATTAAGTTACAGTCGCGCCATTTAGCAGCTGCTTTGCATAACTTGTTTCGCGATCCGACGCGGCGCGCCGCTCGCTCGGCGGAAGGAGCGGGGACGTCGTTCCGTACGGACGGCCACGTTCATGCAGCGCAGCGTGCCCCAGCGTGCCCCAGCGTGCTGCAGCGCCTCAGTCACAGCTACGATTGACTTACTCTACGAGCTGAACGTTGCGATATGGCATTATGACATATGTTTAGAAAGTGCACACAAAACAATGCTCACTCAAATATTGCGTGAAATGTTCTATTTGACTTATTAAACATTTTATTATTAATGTTATTATATAATATATAATATTATATATTATATAAACTTTTTCTGCGACCGGACACGCGCATGCGCCGACGTCTCATCACCGCCGCCGGGTGAACGTCCTGTCTATATTATTTTATAATACGTTATAAAATAATGTTTAGGTTTCTTTTCCCTCCTTTCATTTAACTTTTTAAGGTACCCACTTACAAAAATCTTATCTATATTTTCAATAACAATGTATCACAACAAAGGACAAGTTAGTGAGTGCTCGCGTTCCTGCAGCCGCTGCGACTTGCAGTGTGCAGCGAGCGGCCGCCGCCATCGCACTCCTCTTGGAATCGCCTCTCTTGCAATGCCGCTCATCAAAATAAACAGAAGAGAGCATTCGAAATTAAACTCCCTTTGTCTCATTTTCTTTGTTTTGTATTGGCCTTCACCGATGACGGAGTTCTTCTTGGAAATTGAAGACAAGAAGCCAGAATTATTGTCACAGAAGAGCATACTTTGTACCGTCGTACCTTTAGGGTTGTGGTTTGGGTATCCCGCACTACTTCACGGGACACAACACGCAGCGACACGCGGCACGGCACATACACACCCTATCACATTAAACTCGATTTAATTTCCCAAATTGGATTTGTAAGTGTACACCCGTCGGAAACCCCCCGCCCCCTCCGCCCTCCCCCGTCCGTCCTCTCCCGTCCGTCCCGCCCGCTCGCCGCGGTCCCGATCTTAACTGTAACGGATTGCCAACTTGATGCCATTAAAGAAATGGCTTCTCTCAAAAACCAATAAATCTAATAAAACTAGATGAGTGGACAGTGGGCGTCGCTACGCGCCCACCAACGCCCACTGCGCCCGCTCATTATTTTGATCAAAAATGTTTTCTTCGAACATTTTCCTTACTGGGGGAACACGAGGCTTTCAAACTTTGTTCAATTATTTGATACTTATTCCGGGGAGAACTGCAGCGGTGGCTATAAAAGGACATTTGGAACGTACTACATAAAGGATGTGTACCCCGGCCCGCCCGGTGCACCGCGCGGTGTCGTCCGCTGCACCAGCCCCGCTCGGTATCTATTCTATTAATTAGGCTCTACTGTAATGGGAGAGGGCTCGCAGGTCTGGCGCAATGTATACATGAGCCCATGAGTCCGTGTGTACATCACTACATTGCGGGTGTTGCCGTGAGACATGGTGGTTCGATTCGTTTTATAAGAGATCTACCATTACCGTACTTAATATCCCCATCGCCGGGGCCCGGCGCTGTCTTGGGAGAATAGAATATCTGGCCTCGCGAGCATGGCGGGGATCCAGGCGACTCGAGCTCGGTGGGTACTGAGGGGACGTGCGGCTCGCGAGCGGGCCCACCGCGGCTTCCATTACATTTATTTATTTGATACAAGTGTATAAAAGGAGCTGAGCTTAGCAATTACTGCGGGCCCGGGTGTCGCGCTGAGCGTGCGCCGCGTCGGCTGCCCGCCGCTGGTTACTCGCTCGTTAGACTTACAAACGAGCGCATTATCCGGCGCGGACGCGTCCCGCGGCGGCGTGCGCGCGCGCACCGCTCGCCGGGGGGCTGCGAGCCGCGCTCGTTACCGCCTAACGAGCGCGGCACGTGCCCACCCCCGCACGCAGCGCACCCCGCGCACCCCGCGCACCACGCGCACCACGTGCACCACGAGCACCCACACCACTACCAGCGGCAGGTTTGTACGTTAAGCGCGAGGTGCGGTGCACCAGTACACCGCTGCGTCTGTAATCCCTCGTGCCGGCTCATGGAAAATTACTAAATAGTTCCCTAATTACTGAAAGTGACGTCGTACCCCTATATTCAAATATTTTGCATGCGCTGAGATTGGACCGAATTAAAACCGGTAGCTCATTAGCCTAATGGTTACAGCGCGCGGCCTTCATTCCGAAGGTCGCGGGTTCGAACCTCGCCATGTACCGATGACTTTAATATTTAAGTTACGTACATTTGTGAACTTTAGTAACAACACCGGAATGCAAACGGTGAAAGGAAACATGATGAGGAAACCTGCACACTGAAATTATCTTTATGTGTGTGTGTGTGGTGGCCCCAGTAAAGTGCCAACAGGCTCGCCCCATGTTACATGGCACCTAATGTGACCACATCTGGCGAAAAGTGGGTGTTTATTCGCCTCTGCCTACTCCTACCGGGGAAAAGGCGTGATAGTATAAAAAAAAACAAAAAAATAAAACCAGTGACCGCGAACTCGGAACCCGCTTCAGAAACCATTGTGATGCGAGTTGTTGGTGCAATGTCATTGTTGACGCTAACGAAACCAAACGCAACAAGGCACACGAACAAAACTAAACAGTTTCCTTGAATTTGTTATAATTACTTAAGTTAAGTCAATCAACGTAAATAATTGAAGTGTTGCTTTACAGCAATATAATTCCTTGCTACAATTAAGGTCCTACTTAGGATGTTTACACAGCACCGCGCTGCGCCTGTTGCTTACGAGGTTGTGGTATATGAGGACAAGTGTCGTCACTTTGTTGTCGACATAAGGCTATCCTTGATCCTAATTTTACATGACATGTGACAATGGGTGTGAACATGAAGTGACGCGTTCGCCCAGGGTACTCCAAAACACAGCGATGCTATTACGTATGTCTCTGTAGCCGGAGACCGTTAGGTAGGTACCACTGCAGCTTCTACTGCAGCCGACAAACAGTAGTGTACGAACATTACTGTGTTCCAGTTTGAAGTTTGTAGTAGCTAGTGTTATTACTGGAGTAACGAGACTCAACATCCTACATCTTAAGGCGACGAGCGTAATGTGTTGCAGTATATATCATCCCAACTCGCGCCACATTGCCATGGACAGGCGTATCTCTTACCATCAGATGAACGTCTTGCTTGTCTCATCGCTATCCTACCTTCAGAGAACTACATTACAATTGGTTTCGAAACCGAACCAGCATAATTGGTGGATTGGTAGGAAGTAATTAGACACAGCGTTCTCGAATCCTGAGCATGTGTTTGCGCGTTTTTGGTCCTGCTGAGATCATTTCCAGTTACACACGGGAACCTGGAGAATACTTGCCTGGAATAGGTCTGAACTCACGATGTAGACACCCAAAACGTTACGGAGAGCTAGTTATGTAGACACCCCTAAATATATTACATGGGGATTTCAAAAGGGGAAAATTTCTAATTTAGAAAAAAAATGCGGTAGTGTTTTATTCGGTTTGAGACATAATAGGATAACACTATAATGAGAGTGTAACGAGAGCGAGGCGGTGGCGGGATGCGAAGGGGTGCGAAGGGGTGCGGCGGGGTGCGGCACTCCCCCGGCGGAACAATTATTATTAAGAAGTCCATGAACATCCGCGCGCGCCTCTCGGTGTGTGCAACGCCGGCGCCACTGCTTTCTTGGTTAGTAAAGAACTCCTGCCGGAGGTGCTCCGCGCTGTGACACTTGAAACACGAGTATAAAGCACTGCTAAGTCATCCGTCACCAGGGTCGAGCTGGTGGGACGCGAGACGCGCTTAACGCGCTAAATCGAGTTAAATTGTTAAAAGCATCGCGCCGCGAGCCGTGCGGCGGACTGTACCCGTAATGAATATAAATAGTGGCGCAGGGGTGGCGGGGCGACGCGACCCCCGCGTAAACATCGTTACAGGACACATCCATGTCACAGCCATCACAAGTGAGGTGTCGGTGTTCTTAAACAGCGGAGAGGCCGACCTTTCTGGATGCAAGCGGGGCGCCGCCGCCACGCGCCTTGCCGCCGCTTGTAACTTTGTCCGCTAACTTAATTTACTCGCAGCGAGCAGTGAGCTGGGAGCCGGGAGTCGGGAGCCGGGAGCAGGGAGCAGGGAGCAGTGAGCAGGGAGCAGTAAGACGCGCGTTGTGGAGATTTAACATGATCAAAACGCGATTACACTTTTTATGCGCTATTAATTCCCTCTTTATTGAAATTGATGTGTTATGTTGCAGAGGGTGGGGGGTGGTTGCGTGTGTGTTGTGCACTTTATTTTTCTTTATCCTTTTTAATGAAAAAATATTTACTAGTTTTTCATTACCATTCATCGTTTCAACTGATAGACGTCCACTGCTGGAGATAGGTCTCTCGTAATGTGTTCCACAAACCACGCTCTTGCGCTGTTTGTATCCCGAAGCCCCCAGCGATTTTATTATGTCCTCTGTTCATATGGTTGGTGGTCTGCCAACGCTGCGCTTTCCGGTGCGATGTCGCCATTGCAGCACTTTAAGACCCCAACGTCCATCAATTCTACGAGCCATGTGCCACGTCCGTTGCTACTTCAGCCTTGCGACTCGTCGGGCTATGTCGGTGACCCTGGTTCTCTTGCGGATTTCCTCATTTTTGAATTGATCGCGCAGAGATACTGCAAGCATCGCCCGCAGTGTGACTCTGAGCTTCCTTATGCGGCTCGTAGTTAACGACCAAGTTCCGGAGCCGTAGGTCATCACTGGCAACACGCACCGGTCGAACACTTAGGTCTTTAACAATAATAAACTTTATATCGGTCTCTGGGACGATAGTGTTTACTTTAAGCACTGAGGGATTTTGCATATATGGTGCACGAAACACAAACTCTTTTTTTCCTCAAAAAAAAAATTTATTTAGAAAATTGTGTATATCAGTATATTTATTACTTATAACCATCCTCACCTCCATAGAACTTGATGAACTTGGTTTGTGACTGATGTGCAACGAGGGCAAAAAGTTACATCCTGAACCTAAATTTGTGCAATTTTAGTCACATCGGTGATTCACCGAAGTGACTAAAACGAATGAAACCCGATGCCTGTGTTACTCGCCACCTGTCGTTTCTCCGCTCGTTCATAATTCTGATAATCATCATTCGCTTAACCCGTCGTTACATCCATTCACGTCAGCGATGACATTACGGAACCCTTCACAAATAAATTACCCGCTGATCTTTGTTTACAACGATTAAGGCCGACAATACACGGGCCCGTGTGAGTGCGCATCTCATCCCACACCCCACGCCGCACACCCCACGCCGCACACCCCACGCCGTCCCCCGCGCCGGCCCGCGCGTTAACATCGGCTGCATCATTTATTGCCTGCACATCGATTCATTAGCTGCCCCCGCGCGGGCCCCCCTACTTATGTGAGAATAGACCGCGGCGCGTTAACCAACCCAGCTGATGGATCATCAAGCGACAGTTCTGCAAGCTGTCACATTACCTTTACAGACCTTGCGCAGCGGCTGACACTGCACCGGGCAGCCCGCACACCAATCACCACCTGCACACTGTTCTCGCAATATCACGTTTAAATATATTTGCGGTCGCGTATCGCAAAGGCTCCATAAGACTAACGTTGCTTTGTAAGTGGGGCGCTTCACAAGGAGCGGATTATCCACCAGCACTTTACTGCGGCCATCATGTCACAAACGAGCACAAGCACGAGTGGCGCGCGCCCGCCGAGCCGGCACCTTGTTACAAATCGGGGGCCCCGGCGCGTCCCCGGCGCGTCCCCGGCGCGGGCCCCAGGGGCCGGCACCGCGCCGCTGATGCGATAATTTATAGTTTATCTCGTAAATTGATTAGTGCGGCCGGCGCGGCGGTATAAATCAGCGGTAATCGGATAAGGCGGCGCCCTCTGCGGCCGTTCTGTTTCAGTTTACGCAATTTCCTTTTACTCTTCACATACTGCGGACCAATAACATATTACGCGTACTTCTAAAACCGGGCATATAGTTGGTAATATCTCTTTCGTACATTACTACTGCCCGTCTCCCACAGTCCCTGGCGAAGAAGCGGGTGTCCTCCAGGTTCCGATACAAGAGTTGTTACTCAGCGTTGTGTCTGCGCGCCTTGTGATGAACGTAGCAAGGTCTTCTCAACAGCCAATTTACGTCCCCACTGCTGAGACACAGGCCTACCCTCAATACGAGGGCGATGGGCCACAGTCATCGCTCGGGCCCAACGCGGATTGGTGACTTCACACACACCTTAGAATAAATTCTAATTCATGTGCAGGTTTCCTCGCGATGTTTTCCTTCACCGTTTGCATTCCGCTGTTGTTACTAAAGTTCACAAATGTACATAACTTCAACTTAGTCATCGGTACATGCCTAGATTCCAACCCCCGACCTTCGGAATGAAGGCCGCACGCTCTAACCATTAGGGCAGCGAGCTACAGCAAGTTCTACCGCATAATAACTGGGCGGCAGATATAACTTATAGCGAAAGTGATATAAACTAGACAATTAGAAGTTAGTTCCTATGCCACCTCATCCAATTATTACCAGTAAACCATCAAATAATTCCATAAAAAACCACTCAGCGCCCTCCCCGTGCCACGCTCACTGTCCGCAACCGCTGGATAAGTCGCAAAGCTGTGGGCAATTGCTACTCTTACGAGTGGCAGCAGTGGGGGCGACAAGCACGGGGCGTCGCGGGGCTGCAGGGCGCCGAGGCGCGGAGGCGCGGGTGGGGACGCAATCCCCGGGAGCCGCGCACAGCATCACGACTGGACTCAAGTGGGACGGTTTGATTAAAACGCCTTATGTCGCCACTTTACAATGTACCCTCGTGTTGGTAATGTTTGTTCGTTTCCTCGTCGGAACATAGACAACTCCATTATCCAGTTAACAGAGCAATTTGATACAAAAGTTCACAGAGAAGGCGGGTCTGCAGGTACGCAGGGTCACCGGCGAATACACAGGAGTGCTGTTCCGCAACACAGGTTTGCCATACACTTGTACTCGAGGGTTACTGCACGTTACTGACTATATTTGGTAATGAAGTTACCCACCAGCTGCCAGCGCACATTTGAGCGTTCGAGCACTGACGTGCACATATTACAGTGTTCCAGTATTCAATATTCCAGGGAGATAAGCTATTCAATAACAGAAACTATTAAATGTGTAAATGTGTAATATTTGCATTAGTAAAGAAATAACCACGCGATAAGACGTGCGATGTGGGCGCCGTGTGGTCTCCAGCGCCGCGTTCTGTCACTTCGCCGGGCCAGGGCTCTGCTCACCTCCTGCACTGTCCCGCGAATGACAACAACACTCCGTGAATATGAACGATTTGATCTGATTGGTTGCAAATGGACAAGTGGCGGGCTGACCGAGCTCTCACCACTGCTGCTGCAGACTCAGCTGCCGGCAATGGGTAATTTTGGAATATACTCACGAAAATGGTAACTTCCCGTCTAGGCTCGTACCCTAATTGCTAAATCCAGCCGGACTTCCGGAAACCACCCTTCACCCCGCCCGCCACCCCCATTATCTCTATCTACCGGATCTCTACCTACCTCCCCATCTCACTAGATATCCTCTCTCTATAAAAGGAAAGTTCATGCAATTTCTAACCACAAAAGTCGATTCGTCACAAATATAATGCAATCAGGAGTTAGTGCACGCCGCATCAGTCCGGCGCCAGTTACAAGTTTAGCTGCACGTGCTCCGTGAGCACGGCACAGCAGTGGGACAACTTGTCGGCGGCGGTGCAGCCCGTACGTGCATGGCAAGGATGTCTTCAAGTTAATGGGTCAAGAGGCCGTTAACATACGCTTTATTGCCGCAGACTAGGTCACCGCCCGGGCATCATCAGTCGGCACCAAGGTCCAGCGCGAACCTAATTGAATAAGTCCTAACTATTTGTACCGTTCCGTCTGCTGGCTGCATACAAAATATTAAGAAATACAATTACCTTAAATTCACCTCTATCCTCGTAACGGTGATGAGGGGTCGGGCGCCGCACCTTGCGAACATCTAACTCAAGTTTGACCAAAGTTTTCCAAAGTTTCTGAACATGTTTTAAATTCGCACATGCTAGATTAGAGGATTATGAGTTTCTATCTTCTCATCTGAAACAAAGCTTCGTTACCAGACAGTGGGCAGTGGGACCGCAACGTGGATTATTCCTGCAGCCAGGCCATCTCAGGAGGTAGCGGCGCCTCGTTGGGCTTTTGCAGGTCATTTGTAACAGGCGCGGACGTGGTTTGGAATATTGGCGGGAGGTGCGCGACTTCCGCGGCAATGCAAACGAAAGCGGCCCGCGTTGGCTGTGTACCCGGCGTCCTTTCAATTCCAGCTGTCCGTGGCCGCCGGTGAACTCACTCCAGCTGGGTTTTATCACGACGAATGCGAATTTCAAACACAATTGAACAACGTCGCTTTATTAGGAGTGACTCACCGCTCGCCGGTAGACGTTCACCTAACTGATCCATCTCCTCGTTTAGGCCGACCAGATAAACTTTGTAACTTGTGCTTGATTATATTTCACGTAATTCGCAATCATTTGCAGGAAACATTACCAGCAAGGAATGAAGCTAAATCTTTGCTAGGAACCTACCGCTGGTCACATACCATAACACAACACAACACAACAAGGCTGTCACATGTTTACAGCGACGAGTATTTCCGTCATACGCTGACTAGTTGCAAACGCGCAGCTTCCACCAGCGCTCCTACTGGCAGCATGTGTCACCCAGCACACATGTTCTGCCGCCTGCACGCTTTAAGGTCACTATCGGCGACTCGCGTTACATGCGAGCAGCACCGCCTACTTTATTACATTTAGTTGTGTCACTGAAATTTCAGTGAGCTAATAAACTTTATCCGCTCGCACTATGTACGAGCATACCTATCCGACATTCACGAGGCACATGGTGACCCATAATGATTTCGTTAACACATTTCTATATGAAAGTTAGGGCTACGTACCACACGAGGACCAATTATTGTCTGTCGATTTGAATCTCTCTCTGAATAATCTTTTACCATTATCGTCGTTAGCAGATAGACATAGGCGTCCTCCAAACATTTAAAAGATCGTCTCACCAAATCTAGTTATTAATAGTAATATTTAAAACGTTAGTATTTAAAAATATCCCTGGAGGCTGTGAAGTTAGATCAGCTTAGAGGGTTACCAGATTGAAATATACAAGCAATATCCAATTTATTTATGCGATTTATTCGCATTACCTGTAAGGTCCAGGCAGTGGACTCGCAAACTTATGTGGTCTCGGGTTCGACACCCGCGTCGCTCCGAATTTTGCAGTTTCGGTGACTAGAACACAGAGAACTGGTATCCGGTGTCCGTACAAGCGGGGAGACGAGTCAACGCAGCGCCATAAATTACAAAATATCTGTTTGAGGCTAGTCTTCTTCATTCGACACCACTCTATTGAGTTAGATTTCGCAAGTGAGGGTGGAAGGTGCAATGCGGGGTATGCAGGGGGACGGGATGGGAGTGTTCGTGATCCAGGACGTGGGCGCGCCTAATTACCGGCCACCGAGACGGATACTAAACCGTAGCTGCTACGGCGCGTTTTCGACGCAGACTCGAATTTATGTTCAAGATATTTATGGATATGTTGCAATCAGGATAATACAATTCGGTGTACTCCATACGATGGCGACGAAGATAAGGAATCACGTTTTTATAATTTTTCCTAAACCTCAATCACATTGTTCTAAAATACGTTTGATAATTTAATGACATAAATCATTATATAGTTTTTATATGCAGCAGCGCAGACAAACAGTTTGTTATTGTCAGCGGTCAAAAGTTTTGGAAGCAGTTATGAGAAAAATAAACGCGATCTAACAAACGTATCGAGTGCACGCCGCGCCGCACCGCACCGCACCGCACCGCGCCGCACCGCGCGGCCACCATGAGGCGCGCGCGCGGTGCGGTGCGGCGCGGCGCGGCGGGCGGTGGGGCGGCGCCGGTGCGCGGGCGGGTGCGGGTGCGGGCGGGGGCACGCTCGTCGCTTGACTCGAGCTGATTTGGTTGGAAGTGCTCATGCGTTAAGACTTAAATCGGATTGCGGCGTGCGCTCGCCGGGTGGCCAATGAGCGTGCGGTTGCCATGGCAACGGGCAGCCGCCCGCGACCGCTAGATGGCGCCGGCCGCGGCGCCGCGCGGGGGGCGTGCTGACTGGCTCCCACTCGGCAGTAAACAAAGCAGCACCCGTGCAATTGCAACCATCTTCAGGTGACAGTCGGCAGGCGGTTGATGATTAGCGGCGGCCGCGCTCCTCGATCAGTTTAATGAAGGGGCGCGGGCGCGCGGGCTCGCGGGCTCGCGGGCTCGCAGGCGCCCGGGCGCGCGCTCATTACATGAATCGAAACTTGAAGGCTGAAATTAGTCGACAATTGAATTGTCATGACAACCATCAAGCGTTTGTCCACGTCCAGTAAAGGAAGACTGCTGTATCCCGATTCATTGTGACCGATGACAAACCTACACTCTGCGAGATCGGCAGCGCGCCGTATGGGCTCCACGCGCCCCCGCAGCGAGGTGCGCTACCTGATGTCAACTGGGGTGCGGCAGCAGGCGCCTCTCGCCGGTGTGTGCAATTGTTAATTACGTGGTGGTGAATAGGCGAGGAGAGGCGCGATTTCGACGACGGGGCCGAGTAATGAAGCGTGCGTGGCGCGCCGGAATTGGGGAAACCTAATCTCCAGCGGGCCATTATACTGAAAATGAAGCCATCGCTTGGTAGCCGCGCGGCCGGCCGCGGTGCGGTGCGGTGTGGTGCGGTGCGGTGCGGTGCGCCCTCGGTGGAGCGCGCACGGCACAGTTCGGCGCAGCTCGCGCGGGGCGGGCGCTGCCGGCGGAGCTGGTGCCGGTGCACCCTGTGCGGAGCAATCAGAGTTTACTTTGCGTTGGGGCCGCTCGCTTTGGAGATGAAATTTTCATAAACGTATGAGCCGGTAAGGGGGATAACGAGTCGGCGGCGGCAGGGGAGGGCTCGTATTTGTGTTTTCCGCAGCTTCCGAGGGTAGGCGCGCGCACTTGAGGCCCGCCGCGCGCACAGCGGCCGTCGGACGGAACAACTATTAATAATAATTATGGTTGTAGCTAGGAGTAATTATAACGCAAGTGTCGCGTATTGTTGCGGCCCCGCGCCGATTATTATACAACATCAACCGGATTTGTTTATTTATATTTAACTATATCACTACACCCGCAACCCTCCGCCGCCCCCACCGCCCCCACCGCCACGTCGCTGACACGTCCCCGCGGCGCGCACGGTAAATGTATGTTTGACACCGGGCGCATCTTAATTTCATTTCCGTACATAACTCACAAAGTAGTAGTAAGTAGTATTATCATCATCATTAGCCGATAGACGTCTACTGCTGGGCGTTGGTTTGTGCTGGCCTCCCCCAAATATCTCTACATCGATCGGTCCCGCGTTGTTCGTATCCAGCGGGTTCCGGCGATTCTCACCAGATCGTCGGTGCGCCTAAGTAGTAAGTAGTACACTTTACGTATGTACTCGAACGTAAGATTGAATCGATCTGTCCCCGGTCTTGATTAGCGCCGCTGCAGCCACGCCACACTTGACAGACATAAATGTGACGGTGATGTGGTGCTGCAGGCGCATCGCAACAACTGCCGCTGCGCTTACCGTCATATTTGTGGCTTATCGTTGCCCGACAACCTTTAAATCCCAGTATCGTGCATCGATAGTTCCTGTGAATTGTGCCACTTCCTGTCGCCACGAGGTCGCAGTTGCAGCTCCGATCGGCCACGAAAAGAAATAAGAATAATCTCACAGTGCACAATTTAATTAGGTTACGAGTAAAAATGCCTTTAAAGTTCGTGCATCGGCCGGTGTTCGGTAAACAAAAAAATGTAAAGGTAAGTTAAACGCAACGATCAATCCTTAACAATGGTGAAGCTAGGGAGATGGGGAGCTGGGGAGCTGGGGAGCTGGGGTGCGGGGCAGCGGGGCCGCTTCCTTCCTCTGAACGGGCCGGGGCACGGCGTGCAAAGTATCGCGTTGCCCCGCCCGGGAATCGAATTCACTACAACATTGATTGATTGGCGAACGCGGTGACAACGTCGCCGGGCCGAGCGTGGACACTTAGAATTTGGTTCCGGCCAGACCTACTTCTAAAGTTCGAGCGATGGTAGTCATGTGAAAAGTGGTGTCACTGGCGTTCTACATTCAGAGCCGACACATCATCAGTGTTTCCTGGGACTATACCTGCTCGACGGGAACCGGTACTGTGTCGTCTTCGTCTTCGCTTCGCTTTGTATTCACAAGAAAGTTAAATACCTGGATACCTCCTTAGCGCGGCTCTGATGTACTGTGCGATGAGCACATATGAGCTGTGCCGGGTGGAGCTGCTCCGCCCGCTCTCCCGTGGTCCAAGTACTTAGCATACTTATTTAAAGTAATATTTACGATATTATTTAGTGATCATACTACAGGTCATCATAGTCAAACAGGTTCCGCATGGAGAAGAGCCAGTAGGCTGCAGCCCTCAGTTCACTGACACCTGCAGAAATTCCGTTTCATATTTTGAGTGGCATTGGGTAAAAGTTTTTCAAGGCGGTGCTGCGAGCGGGCAGGACGAGTCCGCGGCGCGGCGGCGGCGTGGCTGCTGGAGCCCGGGACTCGCCCGGGATAGGTGCAGCCGGGTCGGGTTACCGCGGGAGCGCCGCCGCTTTTTTGCTTCTAATCCAATTATTCGCTCTTTCTTGGAGCAAATCGTCCGCACAATCCACACAATCCGCACAATCCGCACACAATGGGCGACCGCGGTCGGAACGCGAGCTGGTAGCGACGGCTGCGCGGCCGACCTGCTCTGCCCCCGCTCTAAGCTGATGCCATGTGAATGCCGAGACTCTCGCCGCTGCGACTCGCAGTTGAAACCGGAAGTACTTCGACATATATTTAATTGCAATTTTATCGCGGCCAGGTTTTTTTTGTTTATTGTGCACTTTGAAATGTAACATACACACAGCAAGTTACATCTTATCTATATTTGTGTATCATAAAATAAAACCGATAAATAAGTAACTTTATGAAGATGTTATCACTTACCTGTATTCTGTCTTCCGGCAAATCCGTCTTCAGTGAGAGCATCTCCCGCGCGTACACGTCGGGGTAGTGCGCGTCCTTGAATGCCTTCTCTAATTCGTCCAGCTGGTAAGAGGTGAAGATTGTCCGGCTGAAAGACAGAACGAACACGGGCACACTTAGAACGAGTTGAAATCATCCATCTGATGCATCAAGTAATTTGCATAATAAGTTCTGAGGTGCCAGTGCGATGTCTACAGAACTGCAGGCCGAGCGCCTCGCGACCGGATCGCGCCATCTCATTGCCTTGGCCTCATGACAGTGGACACTGGTCGTTACCCCGGAACACACGTTCTGTTTTCTGAACGTTTCTATGTTTTATGAACGCAGATCTGATCTAATGACACGTTCAACCTTCAGGGTGTAAATGCCAGAGCCCCGGTTATCACAAATCCCAGGTGATTTGTGATAATACAGTGCCTATGAAAGTTATCATTTTACCTACTCCGAGATGCATTCGTTTAGAGGCTGCTCCACCGCATATAAGACGTCAATGATCTCGCCGCGTGTGGATCTACTTCCCGCTTCAGAGTTAATTACCGTTCAGGAATATTCAGTATATCAAGATTAACGAGTGGCCCGGAATCCAGCGCGCCGGCTCATGCACGCTGAACACTCATTAATCACATCTGTAGCGAAATATTTTACCGTGAATACAGTAACAGCTTCTAGGGTTGGACTTGATGGTGGCAATATTCGGAACACCTGGCTCAGGAAATATTATCTCATAATCGCAGCGACTACTTTTGTCGTCAAATAGTACTGTGCTAAGATGTTGCGATGGCATCCTTACTAGCACCAGCAGCGCATTGCCATGGCAACGGCATCGTTATTCATCAGGTGAGGTCTCGCTCAAACCACTAGCATTAAAGTATTTCTTGCGAGAACAGAGTAAGTTTGTGTGCGTGTGCTCGCTGCGCCGAGGAGTGCACGTGGAGCACGTGCCCCACCCAGCGGTCACACGCAGCACTCTGCTGCGCGAACTCCCCGGCGGTGCTGGCGTAGAAGCTGTCCTACCTGTGCCTGCGTTTTTTCTTCTTCTTCTTGCCGTTGTAGCCGGTCAGCCCGTCCACGGTGAAGTCTTTGGCTGCTTCCAGTGAGGACACTCCTGCCGATACATACGAGCTCATTAATCTTCACATCTAATGGCATAACCGATTTAGTTAATCATTCTCACGAATGAATAACATTGCTTCGTTCAGAGTGCGCGTATCACTTGTAACGCGGTGATCGTGGCTACGTCCACCGCGGTGTCCTCGCGTGTCCCCGCGTGTCCCCGCAGCAGGGCGGAGTGCAGTTTGCCCGGGTAATGTCGCATAATTACCCAACGCGATTGCCGGCTGAGCCGGCGGGCCACGTCGGGTTAATGGGATAGATCGGGTGGGTCCCGCGGGACGGCGGGGCGCGCGCGGGGACACCCCGTGTAATTGAATTTGGTGCCAATGAATACGACAATGAATTATTAAATGCGGAGCGAGTCCGCCGCGCACACCCGCACACACCCGCGCGGGCCCGTGGCGAATGGCGAATGCTGTTACTCTGCAGGGGTGATGTCGGTTTGCTCAGAGGTCAGGACACCGGGTCGGGGCGGTAAATCGATTGGTGGACGTGCAGGCGTCGCTGGTCGGAGTGGTGTTTCGCAACCATAAACAAACGTTTCGTTAAGTAACAGTACAGATAACTAGCCATCAAGTTACTTCTTATGCTTACGTGAACATTACGCATTTCATAAAACCAACTTATAAGTGTCTTACAGCGTTTATCTAAATATTTACTACCCCGATGTTTAAGGGTGAAAACTATGACGTCATAGTTGTCATTGTTAATTGTTATTACAATATATTTAATTTAGGAGTGTTGTGCACGCCATTGCATAAGTGGTGTGCATATGCAATGCATCTGTGACATTGGATGTTTTTTAGAATTTAAACATATGTATGCTGCCGGTGTGGTGTACCTTGCTTGTTAAATAAAATAAAATAAAATAGTGCCTCTTCGAAAGCCGGCGGTAACGACCAGCTTCACAATAATCGTATACAACTCCAAATTTAACCAAGAGAGGAGGGAGCTATCGAGAATACTTTGTCTTCTGGAGTGCAGTTAGTGACATGCATTGTGTCAGATTAAATAGTTTACATTATGGTTTCCGCTCACAATTGCGCATAGACAGGAAACTACAGAAAACTGATCGACTGATTGCCGGTGTACCACCGATTGCACACTCGTTCCACTGCAAGTGCACACAAGTACCGATTTGTCATCTAGTATAATAAAGTGTGCAATGTGTGTACATGTGAACGACTTCCGGAAGACCGGAGCCGAGGGCGGGCCCCGTCGCACCACCTCCGTAGCCTACTGATATATTATTGACTGTATTATCCAATCTTCGTACAAGTTTCATTTGTTAAGATAAATCTCCTTGCACGAATGGTTATAAGCAAGGCAGCCGCGCTCCCCCTCCTGCAACTCACCCTTAGCGGAGACGGCGGCGTCGATTGTTATTCGTCGTTTATGGTGCCTCGTCACCACACCAATCAGTATGTATTTCGGAGTTTTCTCTGATGGATCATTTTCAAGCAGCTTAAAGAGGTAAATCAGTCGGTGATGGAAGTACAATTTGATAATAGGTTCGCTCTCGTTGATCGTTCTGATTCGCAACTTGCAAGAACGTTCTCCGACGGGGCTGCGGTGTCAAATACGAAGTATAAAGTAAATCTAAATTCTATAGCTGCTTATAATTGTAAGGGTGCTCTGGAGCTACCGGAGAGGGCTGATATCTGATACTGGAGCCCGC
This sequence comes from Ornithoptera alexandrae, assembly GCA_029030555.1. Taxonomy (NCBI): domain Eukaryota; kingdom Metazoa; phylum Arthropoda; class Insecta; order Lepidoptera; family Papilionidae; genus Ornithoptera; species Ornithoptera alexandrae. Next base: position 11,212,895 of record JARDVY010000007.1, read on the forward strand.
TCGAATAAAGTTATACTTTGTCAGGCAACAAAAACACGCGGGCTTACGTTTTCTTTGAAATATTTTACAGTTGGACTCATTATACGGCCTTTCAATAAAACGTTGTTGTGACGGGCGCTTCCTATGGGGTTGTAGTCAGCACCGGAAGTTAACTAGAGTCGAGATATTCAGTGGCCGTACGAGGCGGGTGCTTACGGCTCTATGCGATCTCGTCGAGGAGGTTTTAATATTATAAGCGGGTCATTACGTAGGGCCGGGCTGTGGTGATGTATGCGGCGCCACGCACCGCGCCCTCCCGCGCCCCACCCACCGCCGCCCGCCCGTCCCGCGACCCCACGCGACCTCTCCCCCGCGGTCCCGCGGACCCGCGGCCTGAGGAGTTGCTCGCATCGACAGCATTGCCCATCGCGGAGCAAGCACGCGACGGCTGACTCTCGTGCTCGCCAGCAACGAGCCTCAGTAGTTGGTCCCGCGCGCGAACGCATGGAGCGGCTGCAGCAGCTCGTTAAACAATTAAATGCTCGCGGGAATGCATTACTTCCGCGCTAAATTGCACTTTATGAGGCGCGTGGGTTGCAGTCCGAGTCTAGCTTAACGTTTAACCGTAGACCAAAAAGAGGTGTTTAAAAAATGTTATTTTCGTGTAGGTTGTTCGCTGTCCGCCCATCTATTGTCTCGATAAATAACTACCCTCGCCCTATTCCTGGTTTCCTTCCTACGATAGGGGTAGATACGCACAGGTAGCGCCGCGGCGGCGCTGGTGCTACTCGCGCAAATCGATATACCCATGTGGCGGAGCTACCGCGGGGACCTCAAAACAACCGAAAGCTGCGTACGCATAAAATATGGAGAGGCCCCCCAACGAACGCCTGCGTGTCCCGTGTGGCCCGGGTGGCTCGCGTGTCTCGCGAGTCCCGCGTGCCCCGCGTGTCTAGTCCGACGCGAGGGCTCACGGGGGCTGAATACGTGAAAAATAAACCAGTTTGACATTAAGTTATACATTGACTAAAATACACGTCGATGAAAGGTCTCAAGTGACGTGCATATCCGTCGTAAGGAGTGGATAAATACGATTTTAAGTTTCAGTACATAACATTTTCGCGCTGACTGTACTCTGTGTGTACTAGCTATATGCACTTGCCGAGGTGTCGTTAGGCGTCCTTTTAAGTGATCCCGAGCATTGTTCTTGCGGGAGTCATTAATATTGATATGGCTGGTGGGTGCTGAGATGCATAGGCAACAGATCCCTTAGACCTCCTAGCATGTCTCCATCCCATGGATCCACGTGCTTCGATCGTGTCGCGCTGCATACTGCATTGCATCCCAGAGTTCTAATATTAGAAGTTGCCATCATTCCTCTTTACTTTTCAGTCTTAGTAGTTTTTACAAAAAGTCAAGATTAAACATGGAATACCAGTTCAACCGGCTATTAGAAAAGTTGACGACGCTAATTGTGGCACTGATGCCCCTGAAGCAACCTTCGAGCCCGTGCACAGAGGCCGTGCTCGTGTGACTCCCGCCACGCGCAATACCGAAGGCCTGTTAACTCCCAGCACAGACGAGACCGAACACGTCGCTTCTACAAAGTATCATCTCGTGGTAATTGATTGTAACTTAAGTTCAAACAATAAGTTGGACGTGTATCCAGCAGCGTGCCGGTTAATATACATCATGAAACAACTGCGGCAATCACATCGTGATCAAGTTCCGTATGATTCGTTTGACAATTTACCAATCTATATTTAACTATTGCATTATTGCACGGGGTGGTGCCGCAGCCTGCAAGTTGGACATGAAACTGGTTAACTTACTTCAAAGTTCGTCTCCATCCGGCCGGCGGTGGCACGCGGCCGGCGTTGGCACCACGCGACTACTCCGGGCATTTACCTATTACTTAACGCTCCGAAACAATATTCATTAATAAACTACAATCCAAGTTTTACTCCACGAAACCTGCAAAGTGCTGGTAACCACTTTACATCTGCATTTCGATACGAACGGCACCTGGCTCTGATGGTAAGCGATGCGCCCCCGCCCACGCCAACGCGGCGTTAGGTGAATAGTATACACTGCACCGCATTGTGCCCGTCACCTTGAACTATACCATATTAAGTGTCGTTACCCCACTAATCACAGCTACAGCGCCCTTCGAATCGGAACAGAGTAACTTTTGTACACTACTGTTTGGCGACAGAAGTAGACACTGGAGTAGTCATTTTTTTTGGGGAAGGGGAGAATCTTCGAAAGATACCCTACTTCTGGGGGAAATCAGAGTTATGTGAGATTCTTACTCACTAAAATCCCTTCGGTGGTCTGTATCAGTGCATTCGGAGAGGCTCCGGGATCTCTTATAGAATGCACCGGTGCCCCTCTACGCTTTGCGTTAACACGTCTCCGAGGAGGAGCCTAACCCTCCTAGGCATCATTGCTGAGCCATACGCTGTCCCACGGATGTTCGCTTGTTGAGCGATAAAGGCCCCCACCCACAAGGCCAGCGAAACTGCTAGACCATTTACTCTGCTTCTAAGACAGGCAGGGTTTACCTTAGTCCTATTTTTACTAGCTTGAGACTATAAGGCTGAACTGGGCTAGTACCTATCTAGAGGATCTTCAGCAATAGAGATTAGTCTTCTTCTTCAAACGTGCTTTTTGTATTTTCAAGAATACCATCGTACCTACGGAACACCTAAGGTAAAACTGCACGCCGAGTCGGCCCTGAGACAGGTAATGACATGCTTCTCACACAATTGTCTTACTCTAAATTTGGAAAAGACTGGTTCCATTACCTTTGACCCCAAAGAGTCATCCACTCCGCCGTCTACCTACGCGATTGTTGGACCCAAATGCTGCAACCCTTCCACCACAAGTTGCGATTGTAGTACTATCACGCGAGTAGACTCTGTAAGGTGTCTGGGTGTTGCGGTGTACAGTTGTTTAACGTGCAGTGTAATAAACATATTGACGTTGTTGTTTGTCTCGTGGGCAAGCTTATGTTTGGTTGGAAAGTTCTGCGGCGTGTTGTGGACCAGCCTTCGCAATGTGCACTTGTTGTGTTACAGCCGTTATTATACATCGCGCTGCCCCACGTGTACCTCTGCAGATCTTGTCCGACCCAGAGCACTACAATAATAAACGTAGATCAGACAAGGTGTCGCTCTGAACGCAGCAACACAACATTTGTTGCTCATAATTTTTATTACATGAGCCCTACATTATACAATAATATCAACGAACTCCTTAATATTAGGTTGGGGGGGGAAAGTGTTTTCGCATTATAGTATAGTACATTATGTATGGACTTGTAATGAAATCTGTTTGGCTATACTATTTGTACCTGGCGGGTTTCGGTACCATTGGAAATTTAATTTTGAAAGAACATAATTCCAAATTCAAATTAGGAAAATGTGTGATTTTCATTTGTTTCTCGTACTGTCAACATGGGTGAATCTAATGAAGGAATTCGATACATTTTAAAGTTTTACTACAAAAAAGGTAAAAATGCAACGCAAGCCGCGGAAACAATTTGCGATGTTTATGGAGCTAGTGCAGTGCATTGCAGTGCAGTGCAGTGCAGTGTCTGTGAGCACTGTGTAGCACAAATTTGGTTTAAGCGTTTTCAATCCGGAAATTTTGATGTGAAAGATGCACGTCGCTCTGGTCGCTTTGGTTGCTCTGGTCGCTCTGGTCGCTCTGGTCGCTCTGGTCGCTCTGGTCGCTCTGGTCGCTCTGGTCGCTCTGGTCGCTCTGGTCGCTCTGGTCGCTCTGGTCGCTCTGGTCGCTCTGGTCGCTCTGGTCGCTCTGGTCGCTCTGGTCGCTCTGGTCGCTCTGGTCGCTCTGGTCGCTCTGGTCGCTCTGGTCGCTCTGGTCGCTCTGGTCGCTCTGGTCGCTCTGGTCGCTCTGGTCGCTCTGGTCGCTCTGGTCGCTCTGGTCGCTCTGGTCGCTCTGGTCGCTCTGGTCGCTCTGGTCGCTCTGGTCGCTCTGGTCGCTCTGGTCGCTCTGGTCGCTCTGGTCGCTCTGGTCGCTCTGGTCGCTCTGGTCGCTCTGGTCGCTCTGGTCGCTCTGGTCGCTCTGGTCGCTCTGGTCGCTCTGGTCGCTCTGGTCGCTCTGGTCGCTCTGGTCGCTCTGGTCGCTCTGGTCGCTCTGGTCGCTCTGGTCGCTCTGGTCGCTCTGGTCGCTCTGGTCGCTCTGGTCGCTCTGGTCGCTCTGGTCGCTCTGGTCGCTCTGGTCGCTCTGGTCGCTCTGGTCGCTCTGGTCGCTCTGGTCGCTCTGGTCGCTCTGGTCGCTCTGGTCGCTCTGGTCGCTCTAGTCGCTCTAGTCGCACTATTACGGATAAAATGAATGCCATTTTTGAAAAAGTGGAGCAAGATCGGCATATCAGTAGTGACGGCGGAGCTGAAGAACTGGGAATTGGCCACAAAACAGTTTTGGCGCATTTGAAAAGAACTGGGTAAGCAAAAAAGCTCGATATTTGGGTACCTCACGAGCTCACTGAAAGAGACCTAATAATGAACTGTGTACTCGTTTGTGATTCTTTATTGCGACGTAATGAAACCGAACCAGTTTTGAAGAAGCTGATAACTGGTGATGGAAAGTGGATCACATGCGACAAGAACATGTGAAAAAGGTCGTGGTCAAAGGCCGGTCAGGCTTCACAGACTGTGGCGAAACCCGGGTTAACTCGCAACAAGGTGATGCTGTGTGTGTGGTGTGGTTGGAAGGACATTATTCATTATGAGCTGTTACCACCAGGCAGGGGCATCGATTCTGAACTCTACTGCGAACAACTGATGAGACTAAAGCAAGAAGTTGAGATAAAGCGGCCGGAATTAATCAACAGAAGGGGCGTGGTTTTTGTTCATGATAACGCTAGACCTCACACATCTTTAGCCACTCAGCAAAAATGAAGAGCGTTTGGTTGGGAGATGTTAATGCATCCGCCGTATAGTCCTGACCTTGCACCTTCAGATTTCCACCTGTTTCGGTCTCTTCAGAATTCTTTAGGCAGTGTCAGGTTGACATCACGAGAGGACTGCCAACACCACTTGTCGCCGTATTTTGATCAAAGTCCCAAAGTTCCTACAGCAATGGGATCATCTCCCCATCCCTACCTACAAGATGGCAACAAGTAATCAAACAAAATGGTACCTACGTACTTTAGTTAAATATAAATAAACTAATTTAAAATATGTTCTGAATTTTCTTAAAAAATGCGAAGAAACTTTTCCCCGAGCTAAATATGTATCCAATGACTTACAAATATTGCAAAACGGTCTCCAATTGGCTTATGACTCTATCATTTGACGCGGCAGAAAGTTTTCTAAGATGTAGCAACATATAATTAAATGTTTACCTGTGCACCTCACTGCGGTACCTCACCCTTAAACATACATACACCATACACACACATGCATTCCACATAAACACCTAAAAATGCGTGCCTAAGCATGCCTATACAAGTTCAGTGGTGCTAAGAATTTTTTTTATATATATACATCTATAACTGGGCGTTGTTAACTGCGACACAGTCATTTAATTAATTACTGCAGTTAGCAACATCTACATGTACTTTGTTATATAAATGTTTGTGTTATTGTGTAAATGAATAAATAAATAAATAAATAAAAAATTCGCTGAGCAACCGTACATGCTCGTGACGCGGCACCAGCTCAACCTTGCAAGTAGTCGACGCACCCCGCTAAACCACTCGCAGCTCTCATGCACCGGTGCACGGGTGCACGGGTTGTACTTGCCTTTGGTCCGTACTCGCATCTAGTTTATGAAAGTTTTTACACAACGCCGCGAGTGGACACGTCCGGTTCCGCCGGCAGGGCGCAGGCGGCAGGGGCGAGCGCCCGCTGCCTATCAACTACTGACTAATGGATCTTCATAAATTAAGGCGAACGCTCTAGAAACACATTAAACCTAACTTAATCCTGATCCGTATCCTATTCATAATATTATAATGGTGAAGCCAGTGGAAGTAAGGAAGTAACCGGTGGTTGTCTGCAGTGCTGGTGTCGCGGGTGTGCAACCGCGCACGGAGCGACGGCGGGGTCGCGTGGGGCGCGTGCGGCGCGTAGCGCGCGGGCGGCGCTTGAGTCGTGTTGTGGGTGTGCATCGAGTGACGCGCGTGAGTTGCGTGAAGTGCGTGCGGCCAGTAGTGCGCGTGGGGCGAGCGCGGCGCGTGGAGCGCGTGGGTCGCGTGGAGCGCGTGGGTCGCGTGGAGCGCGTGGGTCGCGTGGGGCGCGTGCGGCGCGTAGCGCGCGGGCGGCGCTTGAGTCGTGTTGTGGGTGTGCATCGAGTGACGCGCGTGAGTTACGTGAAGTGCGTGCGGCCAGTAGTGCGCGTGGGGCGAGCGCGGCGCGTGGAGCGCGTGGGTCGCGTGGAGCGCGTGGGTCGCGTGGGGCGCGTGCGGCGCGTAGCGCGCGGGCGGCGCTTGAGTCGTGTTGTGGGTGTGTATCGAGTGACGCGCATGAGTTGCGTGAAGTGCGTGCGGCCAGTAGTGCGCGTGGGGCGAGCGCGGCGCGTGGAGCGCGTGGGTCGCGTGGAGCGCGTGGGTCGCGTGGAGCGCGTGCGGCGCGTAGCGCGCGGGCGGCGCTTGAGTCGTGTTGTGGGTGTGCATCGAGTGACGCGCGTGAGTTGCGTGAAGTGCGTGCGGCCAGTAGTGCGCGTGGGGCGAGCGCGGCGCGTGGAGCGCGTGGGTCGCGTGGAGCGCGTGGGTCGCGTGGGGCGCGTGCGGCGCGTAGCGCGCGGGCGGCGCTTGAGTCGTGTTGTGGGTGTGCATCGAGTGACGCGCGTGAGTTGCGTGAAGTGCGTGCGGCCAGTAGTGCGCGTGGGGCGAGCGCGGCGCGTGGAGCGCGTGGGTCGCGTGGAGCGCGTGGGTCGCGTGGAGCGCGTGCGGCGCGTAGCGCGCGGGCGGCGCTTGAGTCGTGTTGTGGGTGTGCATCGAGTGACGCGCGTGAGTTGCGTGAAGTGCGTGCGGCCAGTAGTGCGCGTGGGGCGAGCGCGGCGCGTGGAGCGCGTGGGTCGCGTGGAGCGCGTGGGTCGCGTGGGGCGCGTGCGGCGCGTAGCGCGCGGGCGGCGCTTGAGTCGTGTTGTGGGTGTGCATCGAGTGACGCGCGTGAGTTGCGTGAAGTGCGTGCGGCCAGTAGTGCGCGTGGGGCGAGCGCGGCGCGTGGAGCGCGTGGGTCGCGTGGAGCGCGTGGGTCGCGTGGGGCGCGTGCGGCGCGTAGCGCGCGGGCGGCGCTTGAGTCGTGTTGTGGGTGTGCATCGAGTGACGCGCGTGAGTTGCGTGAAGTGCGTGCGGCCAGTAGTGCGCGTGGGGCGAGCGCGGCGCGTGGAGCGCGTGGGTCGCGTGGAGCGCGTGGGTCGCGTGGGGCGCAGTGCGGCGCGTAGCGCGCGGGCGGCGCTTGAGTCGTGTTGTGGGTGTGCATCGAGTGACGCGCGTGAGTTGCGTGAAGTGCGTGCGGCCAGTAGTGCGCGTGGGGCGAGCGCGGCGCGTGCGAGCGCGTGGGTCGCGTGGAGCGCGTGGGTCGCGTGGGGCGCGTGCGGCGCGTAGCGCGCGGGCGGCGCTTGAGTCGTGTTGTGGGTGTGCATCGAGTGACGCGCGTGAGTTGCGTGAAGTGCGTGCGGCCAGTAGTGCGCGTGGGGCGAGCGCGGCGCGTGGAGCGCGTGGGTCGCGTGGAGCGCGTGGGTCGCGTGGGGCGCGTGCGGCGCGTAGCGCGCGGGCGGCGCTTGAGTCGTGTTGTGGGTGTGCATCGAGTGACGCGCGTGAGTTGCGTGAAGTGCGTGCGGCCAGTAGTGCGCGTGGGGCGAGCGCGGCGCGTGGAGCGCGTGGGTCGCGTGGGGCGCGTGGGTCGCGTGGGGCGAGTGCGGCGCGTAGCGCGCGGGCGGCGCTTGAGTCGTGTTGTGGGTGTGCATCGAGTGACGCGCGTGAGTTGCGTGAAGTGCGTGCGGCCAGTAGTGCGCGTGGGGCGAGCGCGGCGCGAGGAGCGCGTGGGTCACGTGGGGCGCGTGGGTCGCGTGGGGCGAGTGCGGCGCGTAGCGCGCGGGCGGCGCTTGAGTCGTGTTGTGGGTGTGCATCGAGTGACGCGCGTGAGTTGCGTGAAGTGCGTGCGGCCAGTAGTGCGCGTGGGGCGAGCGCGGCGCGTGCAGCGCGTGGGTCACGTGGAGCGCGTGGGTCGCGTGGGGCGCGTGCGGCGCGTAGCGCGCGGGCGGCGCTTGAGTCGTGTTGTGGGTGTGCATCGAGAGACGCGCGTGAGTTGCGTGAAGTGCGTGCGGCCAGTAGTGCGCGTGGGGCGAGCGCGGCGCGTGCAGCGCGTGGGTCACGTGGAGCGCGTGGGTCGCGTGGGGCGCGTGCGGCGCGTAGCGCGCGGGCGGCGCTTGAGTCGTGTTGTGGGTGTGCATCGAGTGACGCGCGTGAGTTGCGTGAAGTGCGTGCGGCCAGTAGTGCGCGTGGGGCGAGCGCGGCGCGTGGAGCGCGTGGGTCGCGTGGGGCGCGTGGGTCGCGTGGGGCGCGTGCGGCGCGTAGCGCGCGGGCGGCGCTTGAGTCGTGTTGTGGGTGTGCATCGAGTGACGCGCGTGAGTTGCGTGAAGTGCGTGCGGCCAGTAGTGCGCGTGGGGCGAGCGCGGCGCGTGGAGCGCGTGGGTCGCGTGGAGCGCGTGGGTCGCGTGGGGCGCGTGCGGCGCGTAGCGCGCGGGCGGCGCTTGAGTCGTGTTGTGGGTGTGCATCGAGTGACGCGCGTGAGTTGCGTGAAGTGCGTGCGGCCAGTAGTGCGCGTGGGGCGAGCGCGGCGCGTGGAGCGCGTGGGTCGCGTGGGGCGCGTGGGTCGCGTGGGGCGCGTGCGGCGCGTAGCGCGCGGGCGGCGCTTGAGTCGTGTTGTGGGTGTGCATCGAGTGACGCGCGTGAGTTGCGTGAAGTGCGTGCGGCCAGTAGTGCGCGTGGGGCGAGCGCGGCGCGTGCGAGCGCGTGGGTCGCGTGGAGCGCGTGGGTCGCGTGGGGCGCGTGCGGCGCGTAGCGCGCGGGCGGCGCTTGAGTCGTGTTGTGGGTGTGCATCGAGTGACGCGCGTGAGTTGCGTGAAGTGCGTGCGGCCAGTAGTGCGCGTGGGGCGAGCGCGGCGCGTGGAGCGCGTGGGTCGCGTGGGGCGCGTGGGTCGCGTGGGGCGAGTGCGGCGCGTAGCGCGCGGGCGGCGCTTGAGTCGTGTTGTGGGTGTGCATCGAGTGACGCGCGTGAGTTGCGTGAAGTGCGTGCGGCCAGTAGTGCGCGTGGGGCGAGCGCGGCGCGTGGAGCGCGTGGGTCGCGTGGGGCGCGTGGGTCGCGTGGGGCGAGTGCGGCGCGTAGCGCGCGGGCGGCGCTTGAGTCGTGTTGTGGGTGTGCATCGAGTGACGCGCGTGAGTTGCGTGAAGTGCGTGCGGCCAGTAGTGCGCGTGGGGCGAGCGCGGCGCGTGCAGCGCGTGGGTCGCGTGGAGCGCGTGGGTCGCGTGGGGCGCGTGCGGCGCGTAGCGCGCGGGCGGCGCTTGAGTCGTGTAGTGGGTGTGCATCGAGGACGCGCGTGAGTTGCGTGAAGTGCGTGCGGCCAGTAGTGCGCGTGGGGCGAGCGCGGCGCGTGGAGCGCGTGGGTCGCGTGGGGCGCGTGGGTCGCGTGGGGCGAGTGCGGCGCGTAGCGCGCGGGCGGCGCTTGAGTCGTGTTGTGGGTGTGCATCGAGTGACGCGCGTGAGTTGCGTGAAGTGCGTGCGGCCAGTAGTGCGCGTGGGGCGAGCGCGGCGCGTGGAGCGCGTGGGTCGCGTGGGGCGCGTGGGTCGCGTGGGGTGCGTGCGGCGCGTAGCGCGCGGGCGGCGCTTGAGTCGTGTTGTGGGTGTGCATCGAGTGACGCGCGTGAGTTGCGTGAAGTGCGTGCGGCCAGTAGTGCGCGTGGGGCGAGCGCGGCGCGTGGAGCGCGTGGGTCGCGTGGGGCGCGTGGGTCGCGTGGGGTGCGTGCGGCGCGTAGCGCGCGGGCGGCGCTTGAGTCGTGTTGTGGGTGTGCTTCGAGTGGCGCGCGTGAGTTGCGTGAAGTGCGTGCGGCCAGTAGTGCGCGTGGGGCGAGCGCGGCGCGTGGAGCGCGTGGGTCGCGTGCTGCACGTGGTGCACGTGTGGCGCAACGCGACGGTAGCGGCGGTGAGCATCCCAACTAGTTGCTTTCCATTAAGTAAATGTCGGAGAATTAGTGTTGTAGAGAGTTGAGCGAGAGTGATGGTCCAAAGTGAGTATGGGCATGTGTGCGGGCAAAAGTCACGCGCGCCTCGTCTTAATCCAAGATGAGTTCCGGTTAAATATAGCAGTTCGCAGGAACGGCCGGGCTGTTGGGGCCGCGGCGGTGCGGCAACATCCGGCCGCAAGCAGCGGACGCACCACCCCGCGCTCCGGCGCCTATTGAGTTATCCTCTCGTTTACTGCTAACCGAACGGAAGCGCCACGTCGGCGGAAGTACAGAACCCCACGTGCCGGCTCGCCGGAGCTCTGCAAATGTCATATATGTAAAATGACTCGTCGCAGGCGCGAAAATCGAGCCACTTCCGGTGGCGGCAACAGATTGGCAATCGGTAGGCCAATTTGCGCGGCTCCGCTCGCGATTAGATTGAACGGCGGCGCGTCGCCCCGGGCCGCGCGCGCGCTAGCGAGCCGGGCCCGCTAGTCGGGGGCTGGTTGCGGTCTACAAGAGTATAAGCACGTTTCGGACGGACATTAAAGCGGCGTAACACTTTCTTACAGGCGGAGCACGAGCAGGCCCCGGTGGGCCGGGCTGCGCCAGCGGCTCCACGCGCCGTGTCAGAGCGCGCGCCACGAGGGCGTCAACAATTCAATAACATTCCCAGTTTTTACCGTAAAAAGTGTGTTTCGTGTAATTGAACAGTTTATTGAATGTTTCCGGCGTGGTTAGGGGCTCGTGATTCGCTGCTTGCGGCTTGCTGCTCGCTGCTTGCGGGTCGCAGCGAGTAACACGACAAGTTGAATTTCAATAAATAAACATTTTGTTTATCATGTTCGCAACGTTTTTGTAAAATAAAAATATACGTATTCAACGGCCATGGTTCACACGTAATGCTGGAGGATCACAACAAAGTAAACTGACCATTTGATGGAGGTCGCTGAAATCCGCCGGCGTAGTGTAGAACCGTCTGGCGTGGAGATCTTTAGGAGAAGCCTGTGTTCAGCACTGGGTGTCTATCGGACAATGTGGAAACAATGACGTAAAACTTGACCTCATTTAGACATTCGTCTAATACTCTGGTTGTGATGTCGGTAGCCGGTGGCAGCAGGTCGTTCCGGCGGCACACGGCCACCGGTGCTGCCGGTGGTTGCTGCCGAGCTCGCGTAATAACGACAGGCACACGCGCGCGCGCTACACTTGCGCCGCCGCACCACCGCACCACCGCCGCGCACCCTCCACAAGCAAATTAAATATAACGCAGCGCACGCTTCGGCGATGCTGCTCGTGGTTGCTCGTGACTGCTCGTCGTTCTCAAATTGCCAATTTGGTCCGTTCGCCAGGTTAATTGTGCGGCGGGGCGGCGGCGGGGCGGCGGCGGAGCGACGGCGGGCCCGATTTTGTCACATTTTCCATTCCATTTTGAAACGATTTCTTTCCTCAGTGAATATCCGCGTGCCGCGCCGCGAGCATCCCCCGCCCCGGGCCCTCGCAGAGTTGAAAACCTTGGGCTGCCTTGCAAGTAGCACGTAGCAAGTTGACTACAATCGATACTTTGTTACGGTTAAACCAATTAACCTTACGCGGCGAATACGTGTGCATTCAGTTTTCGTAGCGTACGCGATGAGTACGCGAGATTCGTGTTTACATTGAAATATCATCCCTATACGTTTTTGCTTTTATTATTGAAATGTTTGTGACAACAAGAAAGGAGCCGAGCGGTAGCCGCAGCCGTAGCCGCAGTCGTAGCCGTAGCTGCATCTCATTTCGGAGAGTGTACGTAAGAAACGTATGACTTGACCCCGCCGTCGCCCTTCCACCACCGGTCGTACAGACACACTGCGGGCGTTCCTCCCTACGTGGTCGAAGTCCTTCACATTAGAACAAAGCACTTCTCGTCATCCTTCGTACTGCGGCCAGTGGATCAATCCAGCGGCGTCAGTGTTTCCGTCCAGATGCGATGTGGGAATCGTTAAGCAAAAACTGTATAGAATGCTTCTAGATTAGTGCGCTTTACCATCAAGGATACATTTTGCTGTTTACCATCAGAGGAAATCATAGTAATAGGTTTCTCTTATTTTTTTATAATAATAAAAAAGGAACATGTAATAACGCCTGCCTAATTTATTGGCTATTGTAGGAAATGCACCGCCGGCGCACGGTCCGCACGGCCGGCACGGGCCGCACGGGCCCCGCGGGTTGTACAGCAGAACATTTACCTGAGTAAAATTGCCGCACCGCTACGTTATGTACATGAAACAAACAAAAACAACATAATTAAAACAACAATAATAATTAACTTTATAGTATAAAACTTTCATCGCTAATAATAGGTCGCAGCCGGGACACGAACCCGCGCCGGCGCGTTGGGTTCGGTCGACTTCTCTTGTACGAGTAAATGGTAAATGGTACACTTCTAAGCATCAATTTCTGGTCAGTAGGAATGAACGGCTCGGATCAGGAAACACCTGGTCGCGTAGTGCACTATGTACCACAACGTCACAATCAAACAGCTCAGCGACAGTCCGTCGCCATCCGTCGCGGGGCAATAAGCTGCTTGCGCCAGATTCAAACTTATTGCTTCTTGTACAGGGGAAGCGAGCACACTAGTGACCAGTTCACGCGATGCAAAGTGAATGTCGCTGCCGACAACTGATTGTACAACACTTGTTTTATAAAAAAACTATCTGCAATTGACAAGTGCATTTGTGCGTAGAGATCCGTGTACAAATCCGAGTGCACCGCGACCGAGCCGTGCGTGGAGCCGGAGGAGCCAATGAGCGATACATAAGTAAACAGGAAGTCCTGCGGGCATACTTTGTACATTTGTTAGATTTATAGTCCCGGTTTGTGTGTGTGTATGTTTGTGTGTGTGTGTGTGTGTGTATATGTGTGTGTGTATTTAGACAATACGATCAATTTGTTGCGATACTTTACGAGCTTTGACCCAGTTCAGTGCGTAAGTGGTGATTTTACACGAGCCGTTCGCATCCGGTTGCCGTCGCCTCGCTCCCCTCCGACCCACCTCCCCCGCCCGTCCTCTCTCGCCGCGTCTCCCTCCCGCTCACCGTCCCTGCACCACCTCGCCGTCGTAACAACGAGGCTCTGCCAAAACATCCTCCGAGAACAGGAGTTCTACAGAGGTACGTGGATCGCATTACAACGCCTTGTTCCCACCGAGGGTGTTAAGAAAAATGGAGCAAAGCGCGCATCGAGCCGCGCGCCCATTGTGCCCGGATATTGTGATCGCGGCGCGCTTTGTGCGCCGGGACGCGGCCCGTCCGGCCACCGACCGATTTCATATTACGGACTTGTCCGTTTCGCTGCTCTGGGCCCCGATGAGTCGCCCAGAGGAAATTTGAACAAATCACCAATCGTGCCAACAACCAACAAATCGTGCGGGCACCGCGGACCGCGCCCGCTGCCCGCTGCCCGCTGCTCGCTGCCCGCTGCCCGCTCTGACGACCGCCACCTAGGAATCAGTCCGGAAAAAATGCTACCGGAACGCATGTATACAAGACTTGGTCGGAAAATCGTAAGGTTATACAAATGACAAATATGGTGTCGCGGGCGGGAGACATTGTCGTGTAGGCGAGTTCCATCCAGATACTATCATATTGAAATATGTTATAGTATTGATGATCTTGTTTATTTATCTTCCATGCACACCATGCCTAAGCATACTCTGGCTCTCAGATGTTGGAAGCAGAAAGACAACAAGCGCAGTTACAGCGGCAGATTGACAATTAATATGGTGAGGCTGGTATCGGCTCCATCTTCAGATTCATATACGAGAGACACTCGTATGCTTAATGTATCGTTTCTGTGAAATATAGTGTAGTGGGTATCGATTTCACATCGGATATGAAGGTGGTTCACGTGGAGCACGTGGTGCACGTCGGGCACGTGGCGTACGTGGCGCGTAACAGCCGGCGAGGTGTGCGGGGTGAGTGCGAGAGGGCGCACAATACCGGCAATTGTCCGTCTGAGAATCGAGTTAATTAGTTGCTGTCATTTTTACATCAGGGAGTGAACACCACACCGGCCGCAGCACCAGCCGCAGCACCAGCCGCAGCACCAGCCGCAGTACCGGCCGCGGCACCGGTCGCAGCACACCTGCACAATGTGAGTCAATTGCAACGTGTTTGCACGGTGGTCGTCACGTATAGCCAAACAAAATGGTCGACGTATAATTTCATTGGCGCGCGGAGTCACTGACTTCCTTTTTGGTAGGTGTTGTGTTGGAGCTTGGTGTAAATATACGCTTTCTTAACTACTGCACTTGCAACATGCATGCAGTGTCTCCAACATCTCGACGTGGCGCTTATCGGATGCTGTGCCGACGCCGGCGGTGGTGTCAGCGGTGGGGCGACTACACCTCAGGTGCTTAATGTAATGTAGCGACTTCAACCTCTAGCCGATCTATTTGCATGAGGGTGTGCTGGCGCGCAACCAGTACTAAATCAACCACGTAGACGAGATCAGCCGAAGGTTTCGCGTGAAAATGTTTTTTTTTTTTTATATATAAAAGAGCGTTTAATTAAAAGTGTCCATTGAAGTGATGGCGCGTGAGCGTCCAGCGGAGTGCGTGCGGCGCGGGTTTAATGGAAGTTAATCATAAAATATATGAACGAGGTAAAGCTGGAAATTACAAAATGGACGACACCAGTGAACATTCCCACGCGTGGACGTAACCCCGTGCCGGTTCACCACCGTTGCAATATATGGTGGACGCGCCTGTCTCGGATAAATCTTTAAATGAAGTTAATAATTCGATTTATTTCACCGTTACTGAAACACATTGCATCATCTTCGTCGTCATCTTAGCCAATGGGAGTTCCCCTCTTCTGAACGGCCACTAAGCCTCCGCAAACGATTTTTACATAAATCGGTTCTGCGTTGCGCGCAATCTGCGGCTAGCAGCTATGCCAGACCTTGGCCAGATCGCCGGTGTACCTTGTGCTACGGATAAGGACTTGTAGGGGCAATGACCTCAAAGATCGTAAGTCATACGAATATTACACATAAATAACAAAACTCCAGTTATTGAACAAATGGTAGTAATAAAAGTCCCAGCACACGGATAACATCCAGCTCCAGGTGCGCGGATCTTCACTTCACAAGTCAGAAGACAGACCATAAGGTCGGTGGGACCTGTCTGTGTGCGATGTGGACTTGGTGGTAGCACATTTTCACTTTCAGTCTGTATAAATGAATAGGGCTCTATTAGGGTATAGGGCTAGGGTGATAAACAGTGGAGTGGAGGAGAATAGTTAAAGACCTGATTATTTTTCTCGAACTGATCACCAAAGTTAGAAGAACAATTTACTTTGAAGGAGACACCTCATGATGATAAATGAATGGTACGATATTGTTAAAAAATCCGCAACACAAAAGCTTTTTGAGATAAATTCCTATTTAGTAACATAAACAAGAGGCGTAAGGGGTCCCAGACAACTCCAGGGACCCAAGCCAACCCCAACTGTTCACGGTGCACTCTGCTAATCAACAAACCAGTCTCTGGCTCCCACCAACACGCATTGGGTTAGCTGGTGTGAAATGGCCCAAATCCTCCCGGACCCACCTGCAAAAACGATGGTCCCGGGAAGCAGGTGACCAGTGCAAGACCGATCGATGAGGCAATCTCTGGGGGAGGCCTATGTCCAGCAGTGGACGTCTATCGGTGGATAATAAATAAACATAAACACGTTTATAAAAAATAGTCTGCCGGATACTGTTAGGAACTCATCCTGATCGAGACGGTTCCTGGGGCGAGCGAGGGTAGAGTGGACCGAGGGGAAGCTGCGCGGGGGGCGGGCGGACGCAATATCGATTATATTTCAATTGCCAGCAATCATCTCCTGCTCTAAAAACCTTTACATCTCCAAAAGTCATTCGGCGCGTGGATTTTTGATGAGGAGTTGCAACGAGTATGTGGCAGGATGAAAGATAAATGGGAGACGTACTTTGAAGTCGAGAGTGAAATTTTCGCTTCAACTATGGATTGGGGGTGTCTTTGAAAAGCTGTTTCGAAACAAAACTTAGGTTTCACTCAATTTTAGGGTTCACTTGAGAAATACAAAGTCGGAGCGGTGTGGATGCGACGAGTGCGGGAACTCTTCTCATTGGCGGTCGAGCACCCGGCGCAGGCGGCCTCGGCGGTTTACACGAAAACGTTGTGTGATCTCAACACTTGACATCCGGTGACTAATTGTATCGATTAGTGATGGCTCATCGAATTCAATTAAAAACCTGAACTTTTTTTCCGACCTGACTTGTGGTCTGGTTCCAAGATACTGCTATTCGAGTTGACACCGAACGCTGTATTGGTATAACAATGTTCCAACCGGAGCGCAGCAGTTTGATGACCACACGCAACCATGGGCAGTGTTCTCCCCGCGGCCGCAGGAATTCCTTTGCCTAACTCAGGTGACTCAGAGTGGCGCCACTTTGTTCTGCGTGTGAACGACCCGTTGTACTGAACCTTCATTTTGACATAACTAAACAAAACGCGTGCTCGTGCGTAGCCGGCAGCACGCACGGCCAGGACAAGACGCAAAACCCTTGCAGCGTGGTGCACGGCGAGCACGGCGAGCACGGGAGCGCACTCGACGCGCTGGACGGCGCGCTCAGGCTTCCGGTCTCCGAATGCCGTATTAGCCCTCAATCCGAGAAATTACAATATCATTTGACTTAAATTCGCAATTACATAATAACTTTATCATCCACTTAGCTAAGCAGCGTGACGTGTCGGGGGCTGTTAGCGCTCGGGGGGTACGTTTTCGGGGGTGAGACCCCCTCGGGGCTCGTTACGCCGGGGCCGGGGCGCCGCTTTCCGCCGTTTTTTTGAAAATGATATTGTTGTCGCGACCCTCGTAATGATGTAAGGATATACTCGGCTCCGTGTAACGCGATCCCATTCCGCGGCTCTCTATCGTTTTAATCATTTCAGAGGAAGTGGAAATGGCCGCGCGGAGGTTCTTGCGATGGAAACGTCGTGCTCCGGCGCGGCATCGCGTGCACACCCTGATGTCACTTTGCAACCGCTCACCCCACTCCGTACAAGTAGGAAGTAGTGTTGTAAAATGAAAGTTCTGCCCCATCGGCGGATCCCGTCGCTGCCTTTGGACTATTTATTTGTTCTTGCGATTGATTTCTGCTTCTATCTCCGACCAGAGAGTGACTTGTCGCGGAAACGATAATTGTACGTTATTATCGAAATACATTTTCGCTGCTGCCAGTTTCAGACCTTTCATTGATGATCTCTCGTGACACTGAATATTCTGTGCGAATATGTGACCGTATTTGTCACCGGTGCATCGCCACAGGTCTTAGCTAATATCATTCTTCTATCCGATCGTAACTTAAGTTGCGCCTATGAGGCTTTTGTAATGTTCCGCTCGATCACACGAATGTCCTTCCCCGTCCGATATACCCCTCCACACGTACCCGCATCGTTAGCGTGGATTGCTTTAACACTGGAAAAGTTCACCGGAGCAAGAGCGGAGTCGTTAGGTGGAATCCGCGGCGCGGTGCAATTATTTTCTCGCTCCCCGCGCCCGAGCTGCCGGAGAGGAATAATTTAATCTGCTTCTTAAAGCAGCCGCACACGTCTCGCCGGCTCGGCTCGTCTCGGCGGCCGCAGCGGCTGCACGGGCCCCAGCGGCTACACGGGCCCCAGCGGCTGTCGTGGGCATCGCCGCGGTTGCAGACAGACAGTTTACAGGCTCACTCAGTATCATACATTTTCATACATTATGAAAGCGGAATTGTGTCCATCTGTTACGTTTGCACACGCCTGGATCAGGAACCGCGGGGCCTCGCGTCCAATGGTCATTAGACATTGTTCGTGTATTGTGGTCGGTGTTTGTTCGTTGTGTCGGTGAGGTCACTGTGTTACAAGTGTGCTGTGTACGCGTGCGCCCCGCCCCGCACGGGGACCTATTCATAAAGTTACCACGCGCACTGCATGTCCACGCGGGAGCGAGGCGGGAGCGAACTAATGGCTTTGGACAATTGGAAGAACTTTCCACAGAAGAGCTTAAAGACACTATAACAAAGTATTTAGGAATATAATTCTGAAGTAGCCAGTAGTAATGTTTTCTTTATTAAAGTTTTACGTTGACTTTGTCTCTTGCTGAACTCGAAGTGGTTGCATGAAGATTTGTACGCAGAGAATGTTTAATGGAGAGCTCAATATCATCGAGAGCACCGCCGACCACCACGCCGCCCCGCGCGTACGGTGGCGCGACGCTGGCCGGCAACGGGAGCTACCCCGTTTAAGGGTCGACGACAAATATCGATAGAAAATAATAATGATTCTGCATTACTCCCCACCGCATCACTGACGAGCGTTGCATTTCATGTATCTAAATTTGTTCTGTTGTTACGTGGACATCACACCAGCGGTGATCGCTGCGGAGCCGTCGACCAGGTTTAGTGGTGACAAGTGAATGAAGAGCGGCAGAGCCGATGCGGCGCCTGGCGGCTCCTTTGGCTCCGGCCACGCGTGCGAATATAATGGCCGGGTAATAAGGTTGGGTGGTGCGCGCGGAGGGACGGTGAGAACGGGGGCCGCAGCGGGAGGCGCGGTGTCGAGAGTACGGAAGGGCGGCGGGGATGGTTGGGCGGGGCCGCGGGTTACCTTATAACCAATTAGGGCCACTTGAAATTCGAGGACAAGTCGAAACAATGTCGCCTCCAGCCTCCGGCCTCCAGCGCCCCGAGCCGTGCCGACGGAGGTGCGGTGGTGCCGCGCCGCTGTCGCGCTATATTGCTGATCGAATGTAACTCAGCAAAGCGTTATCGAGTTTGAATTGCTAACTTGCTTTAGTTTCTGATCAGGTTTGCCATCTGAGACCCAACAGTCATTAAGCCATGCATTGTCAACAATCTAACACTTGCTTGGAGTATAAACTAATACTGGAAAGAGTTTAAAAGTTAAGTGAGTATTGAAACGGCCGAAGTGAAGACGCTCTAACCGCCGCCCCGCCTCACCCAACCCCATTCCCCGTCGCCACTCACACCCAACACTCGGAGCCACTGATCGTATAATGAATTAAGTGTCGATAGGACGACCGCCCTCCACCTGGATTTACGTTGAGCCATTTGAAGTCGTCTCTCGCCGTAATAAAAACGATGCTGAGCGGGGGTCGCATCGGCGGAGACGGTGACCCTAGACCCCCAAATTTAAGTGGGGCTAAGTAGGCCATTAGCAATTATAATGGCTACTGTCCTGGTGAGAGTGCCCGCTCATTTCGGGCTTCAACGGCACTCTCCAAGGAGTTCCAGGGTTGCTCCGCGCACACTCCTCTCGCAGTAGGCGCCTCGCTTGACGCTTCGCACCGTGCAGCGCGCAAATACCAATAATATCCAGGAGTGTATCTAGCAACACATCGCATCAGACTCGCACCCTGAAGCTCTCTCCTAGTATTTAGAATAACGCATCATCTACAGTATGATAACACATGCGATATCCTTTCAGGAGTCAATCAACCAGAGTCAACGACAGAAGATTCTATTGTCCGGAACGTACCAAGTATATAAATTATAAGCTGTAAGAATAATAACTAATGAACAAGTGAACTGTTACTCCTCAACTACCACAGCATCTCACCGTTTCTTAGGTTGATTGGTAGAGAAGTCCGTCTACTGCAACCTAATTTTAGGTTTTTAAGAAAGTTTTTAATTAAAATAAATAAATAAAAAATAATAAAATTAAGGAAGCACAGCGCGAGCTACCGCTTCCGCTTCCGCTTCCTCAGGCCGCATTCGAGCGATGGAGTCGCTGGAAGTGGATGCTGCGCTGCGCGTTGCATTGCTTGCTTGCAACGTTTTAAATGTGTTATTTCCCAGTGTGTGTGATTCTCACAGTAAGAATTGAACTCGCTGGACGCTGTGTCTGTTGCGAGTTGCTCTGGGAGCTTTGTATCCTTCTTGTAATTTCTTGCATACCCATTGTAACGATCCGATTTTTCTACACGGAAGTATCAGCCACAAAGAAACTGGCTACTGTTTTGGCAAGACCAAGCCGCACCATCTCACGGTCGCGACCGCGCGGCAACTTCCGGCGTGGCGCGTCACCGGTCATATCGCCGGCCTGCCACTCCCACGACAGTGAACTCTGTAGTCTTACTTAATAAAGCATCATAAGTATATATATATATATATATATTTGCCTTTCCTTTTCGACGTGACAGAACCGGGCGGTCCCACGGCGGCGCCAGCATCCCGCTCCATCCACCACTAATTGAATGCTGCAATGCGAAGCTGCGCCGAGTGCAGCCGCAGTTTGCAGAGCACTCCACACAACGCCACGAGTGTTTAATTAATTTCTTCATCAAATTTCCAACCATTCTGTGGGAATGCACAAGTGACGTGCCGAGTGTTCCCCGCATTGTGTTCCTTAAGTGGACAGCGTGGAGGATTACCGGAAAAACAAATATCGAGGTGCGGTGCATCAGCCGTGCGCCTTGTGCGCCGTGCGTCGATGGCGTCTCGAGCATTGCAAGGGTGGCAGAAACTCATCAAAGTCAAATATCATTCTTTACCGGTTGGCGTGCCGAGTGCCGATCGCCGAGTGCCGCGCTGCAGTCCAGGGACTCGTCTAGTGCTCCCGCAGCGCGGCGCGCCAGCTGCCCGGGCGCTGCGCCCGCCGCGCCGCTCGGCCAACGCTCACACGGACAGCGCCCACCGGCGCACGCGTCACGACATACATTATAAACGCATTTCAGGATTTCAATTATAAATTTTCAAATTATTAAAAATATACACTAAGTAAAATTAGTGAACAATGGAGTAATGCGATTTGCAAATTGTGGTTTAAAGCAGGCGCTCCGGGCCCACGGCGGGCTCGTGGCACTGGTGCTCGGCGACGCCACCGGGGTGTATTTGCCAACGCGTTAGTGGACGACATAAGTTGCACGTAGTGTTAAGTGTTCGCGGTGTCAAGTTTCCTTAACGACAAAATGTTTAACTGCAGTAACACGATCTCATCTAAAACAACAACCTAAGCAAACAAATGACACTAACTTCAGTAATTAAGCACCCTCGACTTCACTAATATACAATGTGAGGAAGCGATTGATTTGTTGACAGCGAATGTGCCCGCGTGGAGAAGGTGGAGGCTGAAGAGCGGCGGGAGCGGGCGCAGGCGCGGGAGCGAGAGCGGGAGCGGGTGCGGGAGCGGGCAGCACGCTGCACGCCGCACCCGCTCCCGCCTGCAACCCGACACGCGCACAATTAGTTGCAACTTGACCGCGAACTGCGCCACACTTTGCGCCGTGTGCACCGGCAAGTGGCGGCAAGTTGCGGCGGATGGCGGCGAGTTGCCTCCACGAAAGGGCTATGGATGTTTAGTGTTAACTTGCTTTATTTAATTCTTCACCCATCTCGTATCCTCTGCGGACCTTCCTCTATTCTTAAGGTTCGTTTGGGGGCGTCCTCGCGTCGCACATATAGTGATTTAATACAGGCATCCACATCGACAAACTGTAGATAACGTTCGAAGATATCAGCGGGAGTACCACACGCGGGATACCCAGGAATTGTTTCTATCGATTCATACTTATCATTTGAATGAACGGTATTGGAATCCTACGGGTATTGTGCCCGCGTGTGTACCGAGAGAGCCCCGCAGCAGCCGAGTGGGAGTATAAATACAAATGAACGAATGGAAGCGGCGTCGGAGCCCGGAACAAGTGGTGGGTGCGGCAGAGCCGGTGGCGGTGGCGGTGGCGGTGGCGGTGGCGGTGGCGGCCGTGTCGCTTGTTATTACAATGTGTCGGCACTCTGCGCGGCGCCTCGCAACCCGACACCGGCCCACCGCGCCCCGCACCACGCGCCGCGCACCACGCGCCCCGCACCACGCGCCCCGCACCCGACCCGCACAGTTGAGCTTCGTCTTGCGGTGACAGAAAAAATGTTGCTTCCTCACAAATGTTTCGAGTAATGGAGAAGCTTGTCGCATCCAAGTCCGCTACTTAATAATGTGCTAATTTTGTGCCTGTCTGTTTGTCCTGCAGCGGGTGTGCATCGAGCGTGCATCGTGCATGCAGCGGGCATACCGCCGCCGACAGTGCACTCGCCTCAACTTGCTCCTGTACAGTTTGGAGCAAACTACTGCTTTGCGCCGCTGTTACACATACACGCTGTTTGTAACAAACTGTCAAAATGTTACAATAATTCAAATTTGAAAGATAACTTTGTCAAATTTTCTCGCTGAGAATAAAAAAATAATCTTACAGCAGCGCAGTGGTTCCCTGAAAAGGAAGCGCTAATAATTATGTAATTCTCCCGACCGCTGACCCCATGGCATTGGTGGTGACTCTTATTGCTCCTTCATATAGGCTTTGTCTCCGAGATACATAGCAGGAACCCCCTAATATCCAAATTAAAAATGGCGGCTTCCGCCAAACAATGACGGTAAAAACGGCCATCGCACAGCGAGCCGTTTTGTTTTAGAAACAATAAAGCACGCGGCCATGATGGTGAAATGTCGAATGTGCCCGCGGTGCGCCCCGCGGCGATGCTAATATGAAATTCGCGCGGGAAAATGGCGGCGGAGGCAATTTTTACAAATGGCTGCCGGGCGGGGAGACCCAGGTGCTTTGTGTAGAGGAGTTTTCAGAGCGTTGGGGTCGCGCGTCCGCCGCGCTGCCGCCGCGCTGCCGCCGCGCTGCCGCCGCGCGCCCGCCGCGCGCCCGCCGTACGCCCGCTGCGCGCCCGAGCGGCCGGCGCGTCCACAATTTGCGTTTAATGCGATATTCTCTAAGACCTTAGGCTCCACCAAAGCAAATACTCTCGCAGCGTTCCGGCAACCGGCGTGCAGAACGCGATGCGGCGCGGCGCGGCATTAGCGGCCGTGCGCGGCGCGGGCACGGTCCACATTGCGGTGCCGCCGGAGGTGACATATGATTTATGGTCTTGGTTTTGGCAGGCGACTGCGCGGTGACGTTTGGCGTTTTGCCGGGTTACAGAGACAAAGGCGGCGGCGGAGGACGCGGGGCGAGCTACACTACGGACTAGGAAGAGAGGGGTGAGGGGAACGGGTGAGCGCACGGCTGCGCGAGGGAGGGTGTCGTCCGCGAGGGATCACCCGCCCCCACCGCCATCAGCCACTTTCCTAAATCACTGGCACGTATTGTTCAATATTAGTTCTTAGGCGATGAGAGAAATTTGAAAGAGCGGAACGGCAATCACTCACACCACGACCTGGTGGAATACGTCTGTCTAAATTTTTTTTTTATATGTTTTGTAACCCGTGGCGGTGCGGAGGTAAGTTATCTAGGTTAACACAGAACCGCACCACAGCGCCGCGATGTCGCGCCGACGATGTGATCCCACGGAACCCTGGTGAATACTGGAAGTTCACAATGTTTAAAATTTTGCTTTGGAGTAAGTTACTCTGAAATATATATATATATATATCTATATATATATATCATGAAATATAATATATATCTAAATAGTATGGTTCGAACGTAAACCCTAACAAGACACAATCAGCCATAATCGGAAGCTCTACACTACGCTCCAAAACGAACTGGTCCGGTGTACCGCCTGTTATTGTTAACGGTAACGTAATTCCTAATAATAGCAAAGTTAAGAATCTAGGCATTTACATTGACTCCTGTCTATCGCGGGCACCGCAAGTTAACGAGGTCAGCAGAAAGATGTATGGGGCTATAAGCTCCTTGCGCAGACTCCGCAATTTTCTTCCAACACCCACTAAGGTTGCGCTCGCTAATTCTCTTCTTCCGCCTATTCCCGACTACGCCGATGTTTGCTATCTTGACTTAACTGAAGCGCAGCTTGATAAGCTTGAGCGTATTCAGAATTTGTGTATACGATTCGTATTTAGTTTACGCAGATACGATCACATCACTGAATTTTGCAAAATACTCAAGTGGCTGCCAATCCGTCTCCGCAGGAATACTCACATTCTGTCTGTTCTTTACAAGATATTATTCAATCCTCTAACACCTTCCTACCTTAAAAATCAATTCGATTTATTTCCGATTGCCACAGTCGCCCTCTTCGCTCTTCAATAAACCTCTCGCTCCGCGTCCCCGTGCATTCCTCTCCATTTTTCCAAAACTCCTCTTCCGCTCCGGCAGTTCGCTGCTGGAACCATATTCATATCGCCAAATCCCTATTTCACTATCATAAAGTTTAAATTATAAATTCTGTCTAATTGTGCTCTTGCTTGCATCTGCCATCTAGTGTTGTAGTTTTTACTTATGTAGTGCACCACGTATCTTATCTCTGCTTTTAGTCCACGTCTTCCTTGCCAATGGGTTCCCTGGAAGTAATTGCTTTCTGAGCAATAACACCGCCCATTGTATATATATATATATATATAATGTATTCCATATCTTGTAACTGGTGTACGATAAAGGATAAATAAATAAACACTGTGTCGAATGAGGCTGCGTGCATTTCGCTGATGTCGACAGGTTCACGAAGTGTTTGGGACAAGTGCGAGTCTGACGTGACGCGGCACGCTATTAGTTGGACGACATTACATGAACGGTACAGTTTTATATTTTTTTAAAATTTTGTACACACTACACTGTACACTCCACACTGCACACTACACACTGTACACTTCACACTACACACTGCACACTGCACACTGCACACTGTCCACTGCACACTGTACATTGCACACTGCACACTGTACACTGCACACTGTACATTGCACACTGCACACTGTACACTGCACACTGTACATTGCACACTATACATTGCACACTATACGCTACACTGTACTCATGGAAGTTGGATAGAAGAAGATTCGGAGTCTGTATTCTTCAGATGTCCTCGTTACAATAAAAAACGGGAGGCAAGCAACAGGCACTATCACTGTTGACAATATAGTAGTGTGCTGGAGAGTGCAGAAATATGAGGCAAAGTGAGTAACTACGCGACCGGAGAATAGAAGAAAGAGGGGAAAAGTGATCTTTAACGGGTACAGGAAAGATTGCTTAACCGCCTCCGCGGAGTAATATTTGATGGTGGTTCAGCGGGGGCTCAAGGAGCTCCCTTGGGAGGTTTAGTTGGTATTGCTGTAAGCGCAAGACCGACAACTTGTGCATAAATGCATTTTTCTTCTCACAAAAAAAACAATGGACCCTGTACGCTACACACAACACACTGCACGTACACGCTACACACTGCACACTGCACGCACACGCTGCAGCGATAGGAAGTAACGCAACCAGGCACTCACGTTTCAACAAGGCATCCAGTCATAATCACCATTGTGAAATAATATACAGAGTAGACCAGCGTCGTTGCACCATAAGGAGACTGCGCCCACCATCAAATCTAGGAGGTGCACAATGGTGTTCGGTTAGTGCTCATGCACACCAATAGGTGTATGTTCATTTAAATGTGCAATCACAGCATTATTGAAGTCATTGAAAAACTGAATCAAGGGAAGATCTGTTCAGGCTACATGAACTGTTCTCGTGTCAGCCAAGGGCAACCCCGTTCACCAGCAGAGAAATCAAAAGTGGATGCTGGGGTGTTCTCTGCATTCGCTGCGGCGGCGTATATACTCTCGCATCTCTCGTCAAAACATCGAGTCTTCGATAGAGGAGGTTGGGATTTCACTCCTTTTCGCTTCTTTACGGTACCAGGAGACGGTAATCTTTTTACTTTTTAGAATAACAGTAATTTGTAATCAGTAAGTATACTTTTACATAACGTAAACCAGTCCCAGGCCCAACCCCCACCCCGGACGCGGGCGCGGGGGCGCGGCCAGCAGCGCGAAGCTCGACAGTGATCAGGTTGGGCTCAACAACATGCCTGCATGTGGTATGGGGGCCAGCTGCCGCTGACTTATCAAATACCTGCAGTTATTTTCATCGGCTGTTTTGTTAGAAACTAATGAATCACAATAACCGTTAGTTCCCGGACGCTGGACATATCTCACTCATGCAAGATATCACTCATTAGGCGCCGGAAAACAAATAAATAGAGAGAGGGAGAGAGAGAAACGAGATATGTCCAGCGTCCGGGAACTAGCGGTTATTGTGATTCATTAGTTTTTAACAAAACGGCCAATGAAAATAACTGCAGGTATTGATATGCCTGTAAGTGATGACAATGAACGTTCGCGCAGTGTTCTGTGCGCAGGCAGGGTCTCGTTGCCTGCGAAGGTAGCAACACGTTGGGCTTCACGAGTCGGAGCAGAGACGCCGGATCCGGTCGCGCCCTGCACCGCATGCACGCACGCGCGTGCAATGCGCCGTAATGACACATAATGCCGCGCGTCGAGTAGATAATTGTTAGAATTACATTGTGTCAGGTACTGACCCGTCAAGTGTGGCTGCGGGCCCGGGCTGTAGGGGCTCTTGATCTGCGGGAAACCTGCGGAGGAAGAATTACATTAATTGAGCAACAAACAATTAAGGGCGGCGCGGAATTCCAATTGAGGAGTGCCGCCGAGATTTACCGTGCGGCGCTGGGCCGCGGGCAGGGTGGGCGGTAGCGGTGCCGGTGGCGGTGCCGGTGGTGGCCACGGTGGCGGGGGTGCGTGCCCGCGACGCTTGTAAATTAACTGATCGTGCAGCGCGGACAGCTTTATGCGGGCGGTGCAACGAGCTCAAGCGCGAGCGGACATTAAGCACCAGACTGGAGTGAATGTTTACATCAGTTTCATGTTAACTTACTAGTATTACTATTTTTATAATAATTAAATATATTAACCATCCTACTTCCGATATTCTTACATCGGTCGACGTAACTCGGGGCGCTCACACGTCCTCGGGTAGGCTCTGTTTTAGTGAAGACAGTTGCGCGTGCGCCGCTACTCGTCGTCGCCTCTTATTGAATGTATATTTTATGGACAGTAACCAAAAATGAGGACTATGTCCTATTTAATGCTGCGCAGATACGGCTTTCTATGTGCACCGGATGTGTGTGATGTGACGAGTGCTTGCGTTGCGTACACTTAATAAAAACTAATGCGTTGATCGTGGCGCGGCTACTCAAACTGGCTACGTTCAAAGCAAATCAGCAACAGTAGACGGTGATGAGTGACGACATCCGAAATGTAGACAAACTTGTGATTAAGATGAACGATCAAGGAATAGTATTAGTTTTTTGGTCATTGTCATTTATACTGGGCATTTATGGTAGGTCTCCTCTGCCGGCTCACCTAGGCAGCTCATTTTCCTGCCATCTAACACTGGTGTGCAAATATTACTGTGTTCCGGTTCGAAAGCGCTATAGCGAATAAACTGTTTGGGATACAAAGACATAATATCAAATATTTTGAAGCATCGAGTGCAGCATAAAGTGCTGCAGTATATATCATCCTAACGAGTGTTACGGACCGCGTGTACCATTTTCCGACGAAATGAATAAAGGTTCTACTCGTCTCGTCGCTTTGTCGAAAAAAGGGCCATGCTCAACGATTCCATCAAGTTTCAAGTGATGTGTGGCTTTAGGTGGAGCAGCGTAAGAGAAATAGTCACTCAATTATACTCTTCGTCTCAGTTAAGTTACAATCGGCCGGCAGGTAGAACTATGTCAAGGTAATGTATAAAGGGGCGGCGAATGCCAGGTCGCGGCGCCTGCGCCCAGTTTACAAATCAACACAAAATATATTTGCAGTATTAATAAAAAAATTTAAACGTCAGCCTTTGTTATGATAAAGAAAAAATCGCGTTGCATCCGTCCGAGGCGGAGCGAGGTGGTGGCCGCGCGCTGCACGTGCGCTGTGCGGTGTGCGGTGCGCGGGCACCGGGCCCACCGAGCGCGGCGCCCGGCGGCACCTCTCGGCCGCGTCGGTGGGCCCGCACGACCGCATTAAACACTGGTCTGTTTACAGCGTAAACAGCTCTCGCCCGCGAGACTTACTGTTGAGCGTATTTCATTACATTCATACTTAAAGCTTAGCAAAAAAATTTGGAACGTCTTTTAGCCAACAGAACAAAAGGAGCGTGTTGTCCCGCGCTCGATGAAAGCACCTCTCAATTCAGAAATTTAAATGATATTTCAGATGGACCCGCTCGCGACCCGGGGCGAGTCGCCGGGATTGTTCTCGATTTAATTGTAAGGCGAAGCGACTCCTCTTAAGCCTATCGGATTTCGAGGGATTAGACAAAAAAGAATAGGGACAACAGAAATAGCGCTGTAATCGTATCGTCGTCGCACACTGCGCGCGCGCGCACGCGCACACACACACACACACACACACACTACATCAAGCTGCACACTGCGCAACACGCGACGCTACACGCTACACGCTACACGCTACACGCTACAGCGCACTGCGCGAGCCGCGGCATGTAGGAGACAATGGCGCGGCCGACATTCAGCCTCCATTATTCCGGCAATGGCAGTTCACAAATCAGTCTTAGAAATTTAACAATGTTAAGCGGGTAGTAAGTAGGGGGTGTCGGTAGGTACTCATGGTGAACCGTGGCGAAAAGTAAACTCAAGTGGCCGCATAGTGTAATGCAGTGCAAGGATAACGAGACGATCTCTAATAACACTGACTACTCTGTGCTGAACTGGCAATTGGCCGTGAAGCTGCTCTGCACGCGAACTTCGGTCGGCTGCCGGACATACAAACATGTTAACAATAAAGGGCCGGCCCGAGGTGGTTGAGCCAGGTGAGCTCTATGAGCTCATCTCGGATGTGTGCCGGAGGACTGAAGGGGCAGGCTTGAAGTGCCCTTCGCAGTCGTACTTCGCTGTTCTGCCTACCCTCAGCGATTAAGCGGTGCCGGATCGCTGAAACGGCGGCGGTGGAGCCCTGGGGTAAAGCGAGTGTCGGTGTTGCGTTTCGCCGCTGTCCCTATCCTCCGCGGCCGTTTGCCGCTTGGCCATGTAACTCAGGTCCGTTGCAGAGAGTCAGGAGAGTTTAGTCTCTTAGCTCTCATGGCTTCTTGGTGACGGATTCAGAGAGATCCGTTGCCCACGATAAGAGGCAAAGAGAGAGGTATACTGTGTGTTCCGGTACGCCCGTACAGAGGCAGAAAAGAGGGATTCTCCTCCCGAGATGGAGTTGCGCGATGTAGCCGGCGTTGACAGGGTTGCGGAGGTGTGCGAAAGCGTTCCTGTGACCCGCCGTAAAGCGATGACGGTGGAATATCGTGGGAATTTCAGTCGGTGTAAGTCCGACATAAACTGCCTTTGCCCTTGCAAGAGTTGGTATCCGAAAGAGTTTCTCCCAAGTAAAATAAAAAAAAGGCTATACGTATTGAAAAAATTCAATCAGGGAAAAAAATATTTAATTACTCTAAACAATACAATAGAAGGAACCAAGAAAATAACACATCACCGTGGTTCTTCCAAAGCGCAGCGCAGTTAATTCTGCAGACTGGAAGGAATTGTCCAAAGATGTCAAGGTCATATTTAGATTGTACCAAAGTACGAGCTGTTGGCATACTACAGGCGTTTTATATTGAGGGTTTGGGTTTTTAGCAGAAACAGCAATCTTGGTTTGAGTTGAAAGGTCTGGAAGAATGAATTTGTGTTGGAGTAATTTATATAAAAATAAATACCGAAAGATTTTCGACGTGTTCCAACAGAACGACTCCATAGAAAGGTGACGAGGCCGAGTGATGCAATCAATGCGGTGTAAGCGAGGTGCATCCCCCACCGCTGGGCATTTCGTGCAATTGAGTGGGGTTTGCCATATAACAAGCAGGTAGACATCGCTCCCCTCCAACGGGTTCTCGCCTTATCGTGGCGGAGGGGCTTAGCAACCGGCGGAGGGGCTTAGTAACCGTGGCCCGACACATGGTGAAGCTAAGTGGAACTCACCCGGGTGGCCCGCGGCGAAAGGCCGGCTCGAGGCGGCCGCTCCAGTTTAGAGCTACGGAGGTCCACCGAGAGCTCACCCGAGCGGCCGGGGGCCGCAGGGGCGGCTTTATGCTACCCTACGCGGCCAGGTTGCAGGGGCGGTTTTATACCACCTCTTGCAGCCGATGTGGGGTCGCGGAGGGAGTACACTCTACGGACAACCGGTGTCGCACTAGCAATGCGGCGGCGGTGGGGCCATAGGGTAAAAGGAGTGGCGGGTGCTGAGATGCGCCGTTCTTCCTATCCTTCGCGGCCGTTGACGGGTAGCGGCGAGCCCAACATCTCTCCGCCGCGGGGAGCCGGGAGAGGCTTTCTCCCGTAGCTTCCATGGCCTCTGGGCGACGGGTTCGGGGGAAACCGTCGCCCGCGCGACTGCAGGAGGCCGAGGAGGAGGCGCGCTGCCTGTTCCGGTGCGTCCTGGAAAGGGAGGGTTGGGTTCATCCCTCCTTCTCGAGGTGGGGCCGCGCAAGCGGCCAGCGCTGGCAGGGTCGAGGTTGAGTGCGTACACGCGTTCCTGTGACCTTGCCATCAAGCGATGAGGGTGAACATCGTGGGGGTTTTAGACGGTGCAAGTCCGACATAACGAGGACGAGTATGCGTAGGCATTTTCCTCACGTTCAACAAAAGAAAAAAGGTAGACATCGCTGGTGCGAATCGTTAAATTTTTAAGTTTCGTGCTGGTTCATGGCAAAATTGGTACTCAAATTTGAGAGTGAATATATACACCGCGTTGAGTGATTGCGCCGCCCGCGAGAGCTGCGCAGGAGCGCGCGCACACACCCCGACGGTGTTCCCTCTCACCGGCTTCCCTCCACGTTTGTTTTTATTACATTTAATACGTTCAAGAGAGTTGTTTACTTGTAATTATGTGTCAATTCAATGATAAATACAGATTTAGGTGACTATCACAGAATGGTAAATTAAATTGTATGATAACAAATGATTGCTAATGGTAGAAGATTCCACAACTCGCAGCGTGTGATCGCTGCGCTGCGCTCGCGCAGTCGTAGCAGTCGCAACTCTGACCGGCGTCTGTCCGCCGTCTGGCGCTCAACAATAATTGCGTATATGTTCCGTTGTTTCATTACATTTGAGTTTATATTCGATTCAACATTGTAGTCATCAGACAGAAAGGTCAGGAATATCAGGCGTGAGCAGCACCAGTAGCGCCACCAGGGCCTCCGGCGACGGCGACAGGAAGGTGTCGCATAGTTCGCGGACCGCAGGCGCGCCGTCCCGTTGTGTCGCGTTGGGGTGGGCAGGTGGCGATGCGCGGGAGTGTGATCACCGAGTTGATAGCGCACTTGACGCGTCGAGTGGGGCAATGTGGGCATAATGGGATGACATCGTGACAATGGGCTCACAGCGGCTCGGCGTGTAATCCTCTCCATTGTTTGCCGGTTCCCGGCTCGATGTGTAGCACCAGTTTTTTCTCTCAGAGGAGCCGCGGGTGCAACCGATCCTCATTTGACACCGAGTTAAATGATTGGACGTTTGGCAGACTGAACGCTCATCACACCGGCCGCATCAGAAACTTTATTCCTAATTGCATATTATAAAATATTTGAAAATACTACCAGTTGCCACGGTACCCGTGGTTCTGATTTGAAGCCGACAAATTGATATTTCTAGCGGAACAGCACTGATCATGGCGCATGGCATATGCAAATTGATATTCTACCAGTGGAAAACTATGTGTGAAGTGGAAATATTCTTTACCAGCCACAAATTTAAAGTATGACGCTTGACATGGATTAGCTTATTTCGCAACAGCATGAGAGGCCCCTGGAGAGAGGTTATTCATTAGCATATCGAGCAGCTCAGCGATCGGAGGCATCGCGCCACGAGCTACGTAAAACTGAAGCCTCAGCGGCATCGCTACCGAAAAAGCCTTTGACGGCGGCTAGGCCTCTCGATGGGCACGAGTGTGCTCCACGCGAGGAGAGCCCTCCCTTCGAGGTTCCAGACACCTACTGCCGCGTGAACAACAACACCCGGAACCATCTACACCCTCTGCCGCCCCACTCGTGAGCCCCCGCTGTAGTGGCAGGTGGCAAGTGATAAGACGTAGCTAGTGGATAGTGAGATGTGCATGATCGTGTTGATCTATTAATTCCAGTGTTTATATGAGGCTTCTATCGTAACCAGTTCTAGTAAAAGTAAAATGTTGTCAGTCTACGGCAGCGAACACCGCCGCGCTACGACCGCACGTTGCACCGGCACATCTGCACATGCCCGTCGTTGTGGTAGTATGCTGGTGTTCAAAATGAGAAAAAAAAACTGGATTCGAATCCAGTTCCGGCCGACTAATGACAATGGCCGTAGCAAAATTTATTTGATACTTTGTTGCCAATTAATAACACAAAAATGATATTGTACATATTAGGTTTGAAAAGAGTTGTGATTAAAGCAAAGTATGGGGCGACGTTTGCAATGCGCGCACGCACACGCACGCGCACGTACTATACTGCATCAATAAACGTGATAGGCTTTGATGTGGAAGTGTCATATAAAATATCGTGATTGTCTGTTACAATTAACAACCGTCCATCATCCGTCACCCGCTGGGCGCGCCTCTCGCCCCGCTCATTCACCTCACCCCCGACACCCTCGACGCTCCCGACACCACCTCACCCTGTTTACACACAAAGCAATGATTTAATTGAGCCGGCGCGCGGCCGCCGCCGACTTTGTCAGTTGGTATCGGATTCCTGGCACTTAATTAATATAGGAAGTAGCGGAGAGAGCGCGTCTACCCGGCCCCGCACCCGCCCTGCATCTGCACCGTATCCACCTCCTCCGGCATTAACCGCCTCGTCAGCACGCTGATGTCTCCTTCCCGATTTATTGATTACCATTCAAATGAAGACGCTCCGCCACTCCACCGGGAGACAATCGGCCCGGCGTCGGCAGGGGGAGCGGCGGAGGCGCACCTCAGCTGTACCACCCGCACCAACTGCAACAACTGCACCGACTTGGTAACGTTTGTTGCTGTGCTCATTTAGTTGTTGTTAAATACGCATTATATTTCAAATGTATTAATTATAAACTGTCAACAAATGGCCGACGAAGCTCAGTCAGTGAGTCAATGGGTTACCAAACGAGTTTTTTGATATGAAACGAGCTGCAACCAGCTGGCCGGGAGCGGTCGCGGGGGCGGGGGCTGGCGGGGGGCATCATATGATGCGGCGGAAATATTTAAGGTTCCGTCTGTATACAAGCGGCCTGGCTCCGGCGGCGCTGCAGAGCGCGCGTCACCGCCGCACGCGCCGCGTACTGTGGTCGCAGTAAATTAATATCCAATCGGCGGCCGAGGGTCGGATAATTGAACCAGGCTCCGGGCGCTGGTAATCCGCGAGGAATGCGCCTCCGCCGCCCGCGGGACCGTAATACCCGGCGCTATTTCAATTACTCGCCGCCCCACGCATTTCGCGGCTAATCCCTTAACAAAAGATCTCTCATAATTGATAATTGAAATTTTATTGCGAACCCGCCGCACCCCTGCGCACCTCGACGCATCCCGGCGCACCCCGGTGCACCCCGGCGCCGCATCCGCGTGACCCGCTTAACGTGCACTATCACCAGATGTCCACATTACGAAACTAAAAAATAGTTCATAGTAAAGTTTTGTGGCTAAATTCCAATCAACTAATAAACACGAAGACCAAAAGTAACCCCCGCTGCGTAGCCAGAGGAAGGTGTTCTGAGCGGACAGAGCCAAGTCAGCGACGAACATCGGCATTGGCGCCCGAGGTATACAAAACGCAACACAACAAAACAAAATAAACAAGATATAGAGGCTGCGTCCGTCACGGCAGACTGAACATGGCCGCACGAGGCGAACGGGCCGCACAGGCCGCACGGGCCGCACGGGCCGTACGGGCCGCACGGGCTGCACGAGGCGCACGGAAGTAAGCAACACTGTTGCGATTGCAATTGAGATATAACCCGTTCATTTAGGAATCGGTCGCACCGGATCTGGACGGCGCGACGGGCGCGGTGAGGGCGACGGGGGCTATGGGGGCTACGGGGCGGCTGCTGTCACAACACCGGGTCGGATGAATAATGTAGCGATGCTGTAAAAGAGTGGGCGACGCAGGCCGCTACGCCTCTCGCTTTGTGCCGAGGCCGACTAATGCGCTCTGATTATTGTAATTTGGAAGCTTGTTGCTTCCGGTTACGGGGCCTCGCGGGCGGAAGGCGGGGCGGACGGCGGGGCGTGGAGCGGAACCCCGGCGTCAATGTCTACATGTGCGCTCGACGACTTTAAAATCCACATTTTAAAACATCCATTAAGACCACGTCATCGTCGAACCGAGAGTACGGTAAGAGAAGAGAGGGTTCCTTTTATGTTCAAAAAGACGCTTGTAAGCTTAGGACAGGAGAGGAGCCTGAAGGTGTTCAATAAAAGTTGATCATCTTTCTTAAAACAAGACAGGCACACTACTTAGCTATGACATTCGTTCTAACTAGTTTTTTTTAAAGATTAAGCTCCTCCTCCTCCTCAGTTTTCAGCAAGTCTGTTTTAAATACGTTCTCCGCAGGAGATCTATAGTCTTTAGTTATCCGAGTGTTATCCTAATCTCTTCTGATGCTGATCTCTACGATATCTTCCATTAAGTAAAATAGCTGTAAACATGCGTATTCAGCTCTGCCTTACTTACTTATGTTAAATTTAAATAGATCTTATAGGGAGCAAGTGGATACTACATGTGTGCTAAACAAGGATCTAGTGTCCGGAGTTGTAAATGCACTAGCGTTAACGCTAACAGATAGACAGATATTTTTTGCAGCAGGTCGGAGGTGGTGAGGGTCGCGCCGCTGACAAATGCTTTTCCACTTCGTTATAAAACATACAATTTAGGGCAATAATTGGACGGTTTGCCGCCGTGCGACAATAGCGGCGGCGGTGCGTCGCTCCTCCGGCTCCGCGGCGACCTGGTGCCGGCCATTGTCCGCGCCGCGCCGCACCGCGCCGCACCGCGCCGCGCGAGCGCGGGCCGTACGCGAGGGCGGCGCGGCGCGGTGCGCGAGGAGAGGAGCGGAGGGCAGCCGCGGGCAGCTCGCCCTAGTGATGTGATTTTCAATGAACGTACTCAATTATAAATGCAAATTTGTCACAGCGTATCTGCTCTGCTCCCTGCTCTACACCTACAATCCCCGCCCGCCGCTCCACGCGTCCCGCGCCGGACTACACATTGGCTGACTATACTACAGACTACAACTACAAAAGTCACCGGGGGAAAATCCCGCCACTGACAGATCACAGTATCCGGCCGGTCTGATCGGAGCGCGCCGGAGACCTAATTACTTAGGCCGCAGAGGTTGCGATGAGTGATGCTGCCTTGAGTCTTGATGTCGATGTCTACGAACTCTGAGGATTGAAGGAGCCATTTTTTACTGCTAGTAGGTCTCTGTTGCTGGAGACCGTCTGGGTGGGTACCACCGCAGCGCCTGTTGCAGCTGACAAACAGTACTGTGTAAACATTATTGTTTTCCGGTTTGAAAGGTGCTGTAGCTAGTGTTATTACTGGGGTAACAAGACTCAACATCTTACGTCTAAGACAACAGGCGTAATGTGGTGCTGTGTATATTATCCTAACTAGCGCCACGTTGTTGTGGGCGGGCGGATCACTTATCATCAGGTGAACGTCCCGCTCTAGTGACTTGATTGAATTGATAAGCAATAAGTATGTTCGGTACAGGTTACGTCTGCTCCCATGTACAGATACACGAGGAGATGATGGGGAGGAGCTACACTGCACAACGCACGGGGCTGCGGATTAAACGAGGCATCGCTCGCGCGCTAGCACTCCGACGAATTGACTTGTCTGACTAGATCTAGACTTTGGTTTGACCGCGAACCAAGAAGTCCTGCAAGCGGCAGTCTGACTTTGGGGCAAGTAGAACCCGTAAATTTAAGTGAACGTTGTGCCGGGGGCCCTCGAACCAATTTTGTGCGGCACCACGTACGTAGTTTGCTTATAATGAGGTGTCAGGATGTTCGCACAGGGCTACTTTGTATTGACTGCTTTGAGACATAAGATGATAGGTCTCGTTACCTTCAGTTACAGGATCCCTCAACACGGAAAACAATAGTGGTAATGAAAATAGGTGATTCGATGAACATGCTTCCCTTCAAAAGTTCTCCGGCCACTTTTTTTTTTTAATTCAATTAAGCTACCAGATGAGCAGGATGTTCACCTGATAGTAAGTGATACGCTTGCCCACAACAACTTGATGCTAGTTAAGATGATATACAATGCATCACATTGTGGTCATTGTCTGACACGTAAGTAGTTCAGTCGTGTTACCCCAGTAATTACATTAGCTAACAGCATCCTTTAAACCGGAGCACAGTAATGCTTGTCGGCTGCAATAGGCGCTGCGGGACTGCAGCAACAGAGGCCTACCAGCAGTAGAAATGGGAAGGTTTCTCATTGTTTACAGGGTTATATTATTTTTTGAATTTTCTCATGAACGGTTTCGATACGCGTTGAACGGAACCCGGAACCCGGAACCACGCGCTGCGCTGACACGTGCCAACCCAGGGTACGTCGCGGAGGCATGTATTTCCAGTAGAGGAGAGAGCCCAATGCTGCACGTTGTTAATAGCGTGCGCTGCAAGGAACCACTGCCTGCTGATCACGTGTCCGTTGCGTCACTTTATTGAGTGAGAGGAAACATATTCGGTCCCGTGACAGTAGCTTGCACGCTTGCACATAAGTATTAATACTAAGCGAGTTACAT
Source organism: Ornithoptera alexandrae (assembly GCA_029030555.1). NCBI lineage: Eukaryota > Metazoa > Arthropoda > Insecta > Lepidoptera > Papilionidae > Ornithoptera > Ornithoptera alexandrae. Next base: position 11,249,655 of record JARDVY010000007.1, read on the forward strand.
CGCGTGGCGCACATCACTAGCGGCGCACCGAGGGGGTTGAGCTGTGTTAATAGCAGGCAGTTAGGGCTCTTTGTGCTATGTGTGAAGTGAGCACTAGGGCTCACGAGGCCACCTCGGCATGCCCACTCTCGCGCGAGCTTTGTGCGCGCCCCCCGCGCGAGCTGCCCCGGGCGGCCGGCGCGCCGCCCCGCGGCTCACGTACAACTGGTCGCAAGCTCGCGCGAAACTCGTTTACCACGACCTACCCGTTTCCTGACGGCGCAGAGCGCGGGCACCGCGCCGCGCCGCGCCGCACCGCGCCCCAGCACCGTGCCCCCGGAGCATCATGTACCCTATCGCGTAGGTACAGGGCTGGTTTCGCACTGCACCACATACACCGCATGCACCGCACACACCAAGCGGCAGCGGTGGTGAAGTTACATACGCGGGGGCCGACGCGGAGCCGGCCGCACGCGAGCTGAACTCGGCGCCGCCAGCTCTTCCGGAGGAGACAACAGATCGTTCTTGGTCTAATTTGGTTCGATCAGAGGACGGCGGGTTATAACGCGACCACTTTATGCGGCTTACATAGCGGTGACGTACGTCGAAGCGGCGGGCGGTGCCGGCACCAGGCGCGACCTGACGCCGCCGGCAGGACGCTGTTGTTACGGGCAGCGCGGCGCATTCGCTCACACGCGTTCACCCGCGTTCACCTGCGCTCACGCGCGCTCACCTGCGCTCACCCGCGCTGATCCGCGCTCACCCGCGCTCACCCGCGCTCATCCGCGCTCACCCGCGCTCACTCGCGCTCACCCGCGCTCACTCGCGCTCACCCGCGCTCACCCGCGCTCACCCGCGCTCACTCGCGCTCACCCGCGCTCACTCGCGCTCACCCGCGCTCACCCGCGCTCACCCGCGCTCACCCGCGCTCACCCGTGCTCACCCGCGCTCGCCCGCGCTCATTTGCATTGCAAGCGGAGTGAAGTTCACGTGAATGGTGAATTATTTTATTTTTAAGTTGCATCAACTATGTATCACCACTTATTACTTACAATAAACATAATATCAGTGGAGTGTTGATTGAATACTGCTTACAGGTTTATGTACGCGGACGGCAATTGAATATTACATAACATTTACGTAATTACAGGGAACTTAGATGAGGAGGCCTTTGGATCTCGTCTTCGATAGTAACAAGTTGCAAGCGTCTCGCACACGACCTTCACAGAGTAAATACAACGGAAGCGTGCAAGGGTGGGGTGGTGAACGCGGGGATGGGGATGAGGCGAAGGGGCCGGGGGAGAAGCAGGGTGATATTTCGAGCCTCGAGAAAACGATAAAAAAACCAATTGGCATTCAGCCGCTGGCGACGAGCTTTGATGTCCTCTAAACAAAGTGATACATCCCGCTACAGCGAGCGCCGACAGCCCAGCGAAGCACAGGAGTCAGCGGCGCGCGGCCCTGGACTCTGCGCGGATCAGATACGGTTCAGTTTGGTGCGAGCGAGCAGAAGCGTTATTAAGGTAAAATTATTCCCTGGTCCGAATAGACTTTCTTTGGCAACCCCAATCTGCTCGCACGTGTGTATGCACATGCACTGCGTCCTATGCACAACGGCACACCGTAGGATATGGGTGGACTTCAACTTTCGCCCAGGTTGTGCAACGGAACTTTGTTTTTTATTAACGCGGCCCGTCGAAAGGAGAACAGAACAAAACTCTATCAGGAAGGAGGACGAGCACAGGTCGCGTCGGCCCCGGCGGAGCCCCAAGCGGCTTTAATTAAATGCGCGCAACGAAACGGTGAGCAGCAACCCTCGCGGAATGGCACGCGGCCGCCACCGCCGCGCAGCCCACCCTGCGAGGGACAAACTGCGAGTGGCTACATTGCAGCAATCAGCTGGCCGCTCTAAATTATCGCAAAGCGTTTCTTTTTTCGCAATTCCCGGTGCGGAACTCTAAGCATTTTCGCGAATTAACCCCGCTAATGGAATGAGGATGGGTACACTCAATTATCTCCCGTTTTGAAGCCGCGACCCGGGACAACGGCTACCGACTAATTACGCGCGGCGCTGGCGCTGGGGCGAGCGGGGGCGCGCGGGCGCCGGAGCTCGGGGGCGCGAGGCGATCGTGGCCGAGCGGGGGCGAGCGGGGGCGAGCGGGGCGACCCGGCCGCGCGCGTTTACAATTTCATATTAATTGAGTAACTAAAACAACCGAAATTTGTTTTTGAGGAACGTGAAACAATGAAAAAAAATTAGAAAATAATTTGTGCAGCTTCGAGCTCGCCGGTCCAGCTTGCAGTCTCCGGTTGGATATCTAATACGAGCTACCTTTTAAGTAAAAGTGACGTTTAATATTACATTTTAAATTTCCTGTATCCGTGTTATAACTGAGAAATGGACTGCGAAGAGTTGACACCTTGTCCAATGCGGCGCGGTGCGGTGCGGTGCGGTGCGGTGCGGTGCGGCGCGGTGCGGCGCGGTGCGGTGCGGTGCGGTGCGGTGCGGTGCGGTGCGGTGCGGCGCGGTGCGGTGCTGTGCGGTGCGGTGCGGTGCGGCGCGGTGCGGTGCGGTGCGGCGCGGTGCGGTGCGGTGCGGCGCGGTGCGGTGCGGTGCGGCGCGGTGCGGTGCGGTGCGGTGCGGTGCGGTGCGGCGCGGTGCGGTGCGGTGCGGCGCGGTGCGGTGCGGTGCGGCGCGGTGCGGTGCGGTGCGGCGCGGTGCGGTGCGGTGCGGCGCGGTGCGGTGCGGTGCGGTGCGGCGCGGTGCGGTGCGGTGCGGCGCGGTGCGGTGCGGTGCGGTGCGGCGCGGTGCGGTGCGGTGCGGCGCGGTGCGGTGCGGTGCGGCGCGGTGCGGTGCGGTGCGGTGCGGTGCGGTGCGGCGCGGTGCGGTGCGGTGCGGCGCGGTGCGGTGCGGTGCGGTGCGGCGCGGTGCGGTGCGGTGCGGTGCGGTGCGGCGCGGTGCGGTGCGGTGCGGCGCGGTGCGGTGCGGTGCGGTGCGGCGCGGTGCGAGGCGCCGCTCTGTGCGGGATGCGCTCATTACCGCTGCTGCCCGGTGCTGCTCCGGTGTTGTAAGAAATTAAATTTCGAGCAACAAGAACAAAAATAGCAGCGAGCAGGCGCCCCGGCCGCGCCGACACCTTTGTGAGGGCTGCAAACTTTCTCGTTTGTTGACGTCTCACCGAGTCCCCATCCGTATCTTTCGGAGTCGCATTCTAGATGCTAATGATTGTTGACAAGGAACAATCTGATTTCTTATGACGAATTATTCCTTAATAAACAACTTAGTAATATACAAATTGTACACGTTTTCCTTAATACTTGCGCCGCAGCTCCGTTGTTGATCCAAAGCGGAAATCGTAGACCACACGTCCGCCTCCGTGAGGTTCTACGGCACTGCCAGTTTATAAGGAAGTAATTCTTAACCAGGGGATAGCACCTTGTTGCTGCATTCGTGTCAAATATATTATTCTTGCACCAGTTGCCTCTTAAAGAGATGCAATTTCAATCTGGGACGCAAAGTAGTTCACGGCATCGGCAAATCACCTAAACGATTCCGCGTAGACCACCTGGCATTATCCTGGGCTGCCTCCCGCCGCGATCTCTGCACTGCTGATAATGCCGCGACTGATATGGCTGTTCGTTATTCCGAGGCCACCCTTTTTTGGTTATTGAGAATGAGACCAGGCGCTCAGGTACTGATTAATTGTGTTTTATTGGCAATGAAATGAATACAGATGGCGAGCAGCGAGCGACAGCCACGCGATCGCTATCTTTGTACTTTTGTTTTATAGGGAAAGGGCCCACGCTCCCGCGGGCGGCGGCCCAACCCAGATCCAACTCCACTTAGCGGTAGGAATGGACGTCTCAGTGCTGTCTAACTAATCGTGTAAAGCTTATAACAATGACATTATCCGGTTATGTTTGTAACAACGAGATTATCCGGAGGGTGCGGTCGGGGCAGACACGCTGTTGCCGGCAATTAATTACCGTTGAAAGCACCCCGCCGCCGAGCTGACACGGCTTCTGACCTGAACCACGTGTACTGCTAGAAAGAGATTCTTTCCCAACTCCATACATTTACAATGGCTTTATCTTCAAAGTTCTTCAAAATTCTGTTATTGGATAGGGAGCGTGAGATGCGATCGCGAGGTCATCGGCGCGCATACTTGATAAGCCAAAAAGTTGATTCTCTGATACATTTAAATATATCGTCACCAGCAAAGAGTTCTTTGTCCACCGGCATCCACTGCCTGTAGCAATTATAATTGTATCGTATGTTATATGAAACCGGACTCGCTTAGAGCCGGCCGGTGCGGGTCGGGGCCTGGGACGAGCTTGGAGACACCACCTCTGTGCTCATTGCAGTCGTAGCTCGGCCGTTCAGAGAGATCCCGATACGCGCGGTGCCATTAGGCTCCCGGGTACCGGCGCGGCTAGGGTCCTGGTCGAATGCGGCGGCCTCTCCTGAGATCCGCGCGAAACTAGCGCATTGTCCTCGCCCGCCTGCTGTTCCCTTTTGTCCCGAAACATCCGTCGTCCTTAATGGATATTTCAAGAAAGGCGAAATAACTGGCGCGTGGAAATTGAGCCATCTTAAGTTTAAAAGTGTGGAGGGCGCTGGCGCGGGTGCGAGGGCGCATTGTCGAGGGTGTGAACATCCGGGGCGCGCCGGCGACCAGATAACGTTGAGTGAAAAACATTACATTTGAAATTTTATATTGTATGTAATATTTTTCATATAATTGATATCATAAATATTATGACATTATAAACAATAAGTAATGTATTTATAAAAACTCAATCTCTAATAAAGCACAACAAACGCTTGTTTCACTTGGTGGCAGGGCCTGGGCGGGCGTGGCACGCAGCGACAAGGGAGCGTGGCTGGCACCCGTCACCCCGCTTCGACCAAACAACAATACAACAATTTAGAAAAAAGGCAGCAGCCGCATGTTGGCGGAGATCGACAGAACAGAACGTGTGAGCTGCAAGTGTCCAGCTCGTCGTTCACCGAATGAATGAAGTGAACACTCGCAGCCGCGCTCCGTGCGCGCTGCACACCTGACAACAGTTACGGGAGCGCGAACAAACCACGGATACGTTAAGTGGGATTCAGATGATCCAGTTGTTTTCTCACAGGAGCACATTAAAGGGGCACGCGGGGACGGCGTTGGGTCGCGGGAGTCGTTGGGGGTCGTCGGGGGTCGTTGGGGGTCGTTGGGGTCGTTGGGTGTCGCGGGAGGTCGCGGGGCTAAGGGACAAATAAATACGCAGCGCTCGCGGGATGTTTGAGAAATTTTCATAATGGTAAAGTTAAATACGTCATTGTAAATAAGCGACCAATTTATATTCAGCCGAAAGCATTGTAATAATCGGCGGACACCCTACCCTCGCTCCCCGGCGGCGGTGAGGTGGGTCGGGGGCTCTCGCTGAACACCAGCCGATGCCAAAAACGGCCACTTTTATGAGTACCCCCTATTACACAATAACGGCGGAGCGTTATTGTATTGAAGCGCTGGCAGCGCGGCGGCGCCGGTGGCCGTCCGCCGTCCGCCGTCCGCCGCTGGTGACGGCCACACCCGTCATACAAATATACGTCATACTTCGAGATAAGTGATCACATAGAACAAATCAGCATGGGACTATAAATAACAATATAGTAAAGGAACAAATATTATGAATATTCATTGGGCAGCGTGTTCACCAGGGTGACAGGCGGCAAATGGTACCTGCGCCAGTCCAGCGGATGGATCTCGTTCGTTCATCATCATACCATTCATTGTAAGCTATACTTGTAGACCGACAATGATTTTTCCTTGTATACTCTTTTAATTTTTGCTGCAGGGTTTATCGTGTTCCTCGAGTACGTACGCGCTTGCGCACAGCGATCAACTACTCTGAAGGTATACAACCTTTTCGTAATATTCTCTAATTGAAGTGAAGGCCAAATAAAGGTGCATTACTCCTTACGTCACGAGAGGCAGTAGTTTTAACTTTTAAATAACTGTACCGTATCCGATTCAGTTGATATTCAATTGGATGTAACATGAGCGGCAGATTTAGGATTTCTTAATTAAATTAAAGAGAAGAGACACGCGGATTTTATTTTTTGAAGATCACTTTGTCGAAATGTTTTCCATCGCGACGTACACACTCGCGCAATCTTTCGAGAGTATTCTGAGTGTATCTCCCGAAGGAGGCTCATGGTGGCTCTTGCTGTGTGAGGCGTGGCGCTATCTTGTTGAAACCACGTGTGAAAGCTGTTCGATGGATGTTCTCTTAGTTTCGGTACAAAAATGCGGCGATAGATATCACCATCAATAATTACGGTTGCTCCACGAGAATTTTCAAAGAAAATCGGTCCAATTATTGTATTGACAGGAAGAGCACCAGTCCACTGCGACATCGCGACTGACCAATCCGCACAAATGTCGTGCCAAACTGTAACCCCTCCCCGGTCCCCCGCGCGACAGTTAGAAAAATATTCGAATTTCAAATCCTAAATCTGCCACGGGACAGCCTATATAAGAAAAACTTCATTAACTTCAGACAAATCTCCGCGACTTGGACGCTTAATGAAAAAGAGCGGCTGTCCATGCGGGACTGGACACATGGGCATAGCGAAGACTTGTGTTATGTGTTATGTGTAAACAAAATAACAATAAACATTTGTATGCGGCTGAGGGGTGAACCTGCGTTACTAATGGTAACACAATAAAATACTTTTACACATAAAGTTGCAAATTGTAAAAGAGACAATACTAATTAAGAGTTACAGTAATATTTTTTATTGAATTAAGCGATGAGATGCGCGGAACGTTCGCCTGATAGTGAGGGATACGCCCGACCATAACAACGTGGCGCTAGTTAGGGTGATAAACACTGCACCACATTGCTCTCGTCGCCTGACTCATAAAATGTCAAGTCTCGTTAATTTAGTAATTACACTAGCTACAACGCCCTTCAAACCTAGATACAGTAATAATTGCACACTAATGTTTGTATGCTGCAACAGGCACTGCGGTGGTGACTCACCTAGACGGTTTCCGGCTACAGAGACCTACCAGCAGTGTATTCCATTACGTATAGGTAATGCAACCGGCGCGCCCGACAGAGACTCAACACAACAATAACAACACCCCCCCCCCTCTCTCTCTCCCCTATTGACGTACCACCCGCTGCTCGTACACTATTTTACCTTATTGATTATTTACCACTACGCATATTAGTTGGCGGAAGTCACAGCTACTTTTGGTTAGATCTCTTGCACAAAAAAAGTACGCAGGAATAAGAATGATTTGCGGTTGAAATATTTACATTACATGCACACAGCCGTAGTGCAGGTCAATGCACCGTCAGCTCATCAGCTCGTCAGCTATACAGGAATTAGAATATTTGTGTTGAGACATTTCCGGCCCTTTGATGTGATGACGCGGGATTAAGTTACAAAGTGCAACAAGGACCTGCCCGCCCGATCACCCGCGCAGAGGCCCACCCGCTTTCTGCAAGCACCCTCTCGTCGCAAATATTACGATGTACCCTGCGAGAGGTACACTACTTTGCAGAAAAATAACCTGAATCCGCGGGAAATCTCGCGCCTCCGTGAGGTCGAGTGTCCTCTGTTATTGTTGGTATTGCAACGAGGCCAAAAGAGATTTTTTCGCTTAGGTCACAGAGTGCGAATTCCGTCCGCCTCGAGATAGTTCCGTTGCGAGGCTAATTAGAGGGCCGCGGAGTGTCGCGGAGTGCCGCGGAGTGCGGCGGAGGGCCACGCGCGCCGCCGAGCGAACCTCGGCCGTAGAGCGCGCCGGGCGCGCCGCGCTCGCGGTCATTTTGCCGCGAACACGTTTGTTTGCCGGATACTAAGAAGAAATGCGATTGCATTTGTTTGTTTTTTCGTAAACTTTGTCCACATCTCGCTGGCGTTAATTAATCGCAGGCGTGGAGCCCTCCCCCGGCGGCCGGGAGACGCTGCTACTGCTTTTTTACTCGCACCTTGTTAGCGCCACGGACAGGTGACGATTTCGAGCCGATTTTAATTCCATCATCCTCATTAAACAGTTTATTTTTGGAATGTTACGAGAGGCTTTCTAAATCTGCTTCATTCACTTTTGTTACGGGACACGTTCAAGTAATTCAGTGTGGCGTCGCCAGACTTGTAAATACTTCTCGGGCGAAGCGTCTCCGTCCGACCTTCATCCGTGAACGCGTTACGCGTGCGGACATACCCGCGAGCAAAGGTCGTGCGTAGTAGACCTTGTAAGTATGGGCGGGCTCGCAACCAGACCTCCGGCGAGACTGCGGCGAGTTTGCGACAAGATCGCGGCGCCGGGCGCAGCAACATTCAGGACGGGCAATTAAAAAAATACGACGTGAAAGCAGGAGAGTCCGCGCGGCGGGGCCTAGTTGTGTGAAACTAGCTATTAGTGGCGGCTGTCGCTTTGTGCGGAGGTGTCGGCCCGAGCGCTCTCACCTCGCGCCGCCCCCGCCACACCGCCGCACCGCCGCACCGCCGCACCGACACGCCGACACACCGCCACACCGCCACACCGACACACCGCTACACCGACACACCACCACACCGACACGCCGACACACCGCCACACCGACACACCGCTACACCGACACACCGCCACACCGACACACCGCTACACCGACACACCGACACACCGACACTCCGACACGCTCGCACACAGGCACACACCGCGCGCGCGCGCCCCGCCGCCCGCCGCCCGCCGTCCGCGCCTCTCGGCCGCCGCTGCGCCGCTATTAGCGCGAGGCGCGAGTAATTGCTGAACAAATCTTTCCTTTTGAAGGCGAGACAATTTGCACACACACGAGCCTCCGCGGCGCAAACACGCGGGCGCGGCGACGGACGGCGGGCGACGGGCGACGGGCGACGGGCGCGGAACTCAATGTTAGAAGCGAACAAAGGGGTGCGGGAGTAGCAAGGCCGCAGCCGGCATTGTTCGCGAGCCGACTACAAAGAGGAGAGGTGTCAGCGCGCGGCGCCGGGGCCGGCAATCTCATGCTCCTTGGATGGGGACAAAGCGCGCGTCGCTGCGGCCGCGGGCTCCTTGTCTCCGGCCGGCAAGTAAGCAGTTGTTTCCGCGTTTGCATAACGAGCGAGGCTAATGTGACCGCTTCACACTTGCGCGAAAACATCGTGCTTCACGCCCCCCGCGAGCCCCCGCGTGGCTCCCTCGCCGGCGGTTTAACATGCCCGCATCTAACAGAACATGCGCTGGGAAGATATTACACCGAAACAAAGTCGCTCACATCGCAGTAAAGCGAGTACGATACTACTACTACACTACTACACTACTACACTACTCCATTACTACACTAATCACTCACTATAACCCGCCTTCGTGAGTCGTCGTCTAAATCACTACTGTTACAATAAACCCGCTTCCAACAAGTCCGTGGTAATGGAGGATTTCTCTCCAGTCAAGTGTTATCTAATTGCAGTACTCCTGCCGACGCTCTTCGCTGTTTCCGTGGCTCTTCTTAAAGTGCCTCTCCGTTACTGCAACCAGTAAAGTACAAATATTCACTACGTGCTGCAACAGCGCGGCCGCTTCGAATAGCCAGGCGGGGTAGCTATGCATACTCCAGGTAATTGCTCGCTAGGTTTTGACACCATCACTATAAAAACATTTGCCCGCTCCCGCCCATCGCCTGGGCCGCCCGCGCCGCGTCCGCGCGAACTGGTTCTGCGGCGGAGGGTTGCCGCGCACATGTGACGGCGCGGCGCGGCGCCTGCCTGTGTGCGTGTGTGCCTGTGTGCGTGTGTGCGTGTGTGCTGGTGCGCACGTGTGCGTACGTGCCGGCGAGCGGCTACGCGGACCAGCAATTGGCAGCCATCGCAAGCACCGCGAGCGAGACCTGGCCCGCGCCGCCCTGGACTATTCCGAGCTGCATAACAGCTACGTCAACGGGCAAACTGCCGGCGGGCTACAGCTCGCGAGCTTCTGCCTACTGAATGCTTAAGTTATTGTTTGAGCTTCGATAACTGTTTCTATCGCGTGCTATTTAAGTAGGTAATAAAAACTTTGAGTAGTAGTACAGAATAATTTTGTCCCGAACACAGTGACATAATAGATGCGCGTGCGCACGGATGCGCTAAACCTAGTGATGAAAACATTTACTGTGCAATTTACACAATTATTTCATAAAAAACATTGATATAATTAAAAAAAAATAATGTCGTACCGCTACATTCGGGAGTTTTGTTACGACTTTAAGCTTCGCGTACCATTTACCTCTCTGAAGAAATTCCTAGTTACGGCGCGGAAACAGAGTACAAAATAATAAAAAGGTACAAAATAAAAAAAAGAAAATAAATTCAAAGTACACACACGCACACCCAGAAGCAAATGCACATGCACATGCATACGCACACACACACACAGTGCAAACTATACAACGAGGTTAATAAAACTAAATTTTAAATGTGTAGTGTCCGCGTAAACGTGGGAAGTCATTGCGCTACGGGGTTCTATCGGACCTCTTTGATAGTTAGGTGGTCATATCTGAACGTTCGCAAGATGTGCGTGCACGCGAGGGTGGTGGCGGAGGCGGAGTGGGAGCGGGCTCCGAGATGGCATGCGGCGGTGCCCAGGCGGCCTCGACGGAGCCGGCGGTTGGTGGCTTTGCTAATGCGCTTGTCTAATTTGTTTCGCAGCCGACATTCCCCAAGGATCGATACCGGCACAGGGACTCGCGGACGCGCGAGGGGAAGAGGTCGGGAGCTGGACCCCGGGCCGCGGGTAGCTCTCGACACACGAGTACGGGAAGTGTCTGTACAAAAATTCGGAGCTGTTCTACTACATAAAACGAGTTCAATAATCAGATGAAGCCAGTCAATGATACCATACAGTAAGTCGATACCTTCACAAACACTGGTTGAATATAAGCAATAACTTGGGAACCCAATGGGCCACCGCCACGCGCCGCGACATTGACGGCGCAGGTTCGAGCCCGCTACCTGAACGTGGAGGTGGACAAATTACCACAATATAAAAGATGTTTCATATGATACTTGGAGTGCAGGCGATATGAGTGAGGACTGGCGGGTGAGCGGAGATAACATCGAGCTGAGGCGGTGTGTCACCTAACCAGTGAGTAATTGGTCGGTTTGTTAGTAAATAAGAGGATTGTGTGGAATCGCGGGTGTCTTTGTTGAGTGATGATGGCGGTACCAACATCACCGCGCAATCTCGCCAGGAAATAAGCCACAACAAATGTGCGATTGTTGATGAATGAACTTTCGCACACCTTCACTCGCTTATACGACACACGGGCGGAGCTTAAAATAAATTCAGTTATAAATAAAATAACGTTTGTTTATTTCCCTCGCGTTCTGTCTGACTGACCGCCGCGCCACCGCCGCCGCCACCACCACCGCCACACCGACGCACCGCTGCGTGTGCGCAGCCGCGTCCCTTACGAGGCAATCAAGGCTAATACATCCTTTATATGGGGCACTGTAGCCGCGCCGTTAATAACGTAGTCGCGAGGCAGTCTAACAAAGCGGGCCCACGCGTGGGCCGCGCCGCTGTGGGAACCGAATGCGTCTCTAAGCAAGTGACCACTAACACAACGGGGCTCGGATATCAGCTAACCTTTTATCGGGCTGTCGAAATCTCCGCACAAATGGTGCTTTGTGCGCGGCCCATTGTGCACGCACAAAGCGCGCTCGGCGAGGTGTGAGCCGGGCTGTCTTGTCTGCTCGCTGCCAGCACAAAGCTGTATTTTGTGCACCACTTTGTGAGGTGTCGCTGATTGTGCTTGACGTGTGCTCGCCCCGCGCGCCACTCGTTTATAACTCGCGCTTTATTTGTTCGCATCTCACTACGGCATGGTGCGCCGCCATAGCGTCTTACAACCCGCACCCACCCCCACCGCGATCGCCGACCGAATTACTGAAGCAGACTTTCTAGTCACGCCGCCGTAGTGGACCGCTGCGGGACCACACGGAGCTGTCCTCGCGCGCCACGGCACCGCATCGCGCATCGCGCATCGCTTACACTAGTGGTTACTCCTGCCCACCTAGCACTGTTCTATATGTGTTTGCCTATGGTATATCAAGCCACACACGAAGCCGCACACGTGATAGGTTAAGCCGGCTTATATGTGCTATCCTCAACAAGAGTACTCGTACAATGGTCGAATGGTTCACAAAGAGACGTGAGTACACAGTTTTTACAGAGGATGCAGTGGGTGCAGCGGCAGGGAGTTGCAGATAGGTGAACAAATTGAAATAGCAGGAGGGCGAGCTGCAGACACGGCGTGGTGAAGTTGTAGCGCTGAAGGTGTATCGACTTTGAATAGAAGCAGGGCGGAAACGCGCGGAGCCCCGGGATGTTAGCGACACGGACTGTAATCAGCACCAAATATTCCTATTGCTTTAGCACCGGTGAAAAGTAAACAAACCTTACTCCTGTGACATCTTAGCGCACCTTTAATCATCTCATGGTTCCGCTGATGTAACCTGCTTTATCATTTTATTTTCTTAAATATTTGAGTACATTTTAATTTGCTTAAAATTAGAAATTCATTTGGTAAAACATAATTAATCTTAATTGGTATGTACCAATGTACCGGAAGTAACTGGTAGAAAAGGAATAATTAATGAAACAACCCGGATTCAAAACAGACCACCGACCCCATCCTGTCCCTAAAATTTTATTTATAACCAAAAATACACGAGTAGGCATTGCAGGCGCCGGGCCCGCATCCGGCTGCGCGGCCAGCACGGGGTCGGAGTAATGATGTTTTGCGGATCGCGTATAAGCGCCGTTGTTTACTTCGGGCCCAGCCAGCGCGCGTTTCCGAGGAGCGGCGCATCAGCGCGCCCGCTGCATCGCTACGAATAATGTTAATAAATGAAAAGGAGCAGAGCAAAGGAGCAAAGGAGCAAAGGAACTTGCAAAGTAAACGGGAAAAAGTGGTTTCAATTGTGTTACCAGATCGGGTAACCACTTCATTTGCTCGGAGATAAACCGGTTTCAATCATGACCCGTTGATATCGCGATTAAGCAAAGTGTAGGCGGAGGTAGTGCGTGAGAGGTCAGGTGGGGCTCTCACAAGTGGTGGTGTATTCGCGGAGAGGCGCAACACCCTGCGTCCGGCGGTAGTGTGCGCGACGTGCTGCCGTGGTGCCGTGCTGCCGTGCTGCCGTGCAATGTGTGTGTCCCCCCCCGGCGCGCCGCTCAGCACGAACTGCTACGCTCGCGGGGTACGTTAACGCGTAACTACAATGTTTTCGAACAGTTTCCAAAAAGATTAGATAGCACGGCCTGTCGTCATTATACGCCTCTATGTGACATGGTTAAGTTCTGTGGAAAGTTTTTGTATTAACAGGTGGGGATATCCTTGCGAGCAATAGACATAGGCACTTGTACACTTGTGCAAGCCATCGTCGCTTGGACTGAACGGCGGCCCTACCAGCTAGTCGCGGCGGTTGCAAGCACTTCACTCGGAACTGCTTGTTTATACCGCGAATGTTTTAATATCACAGTTTTATATCCTCTGAAGAAAACCCCTTATATAGCTGGCTGTGGATGCTCAGGTTAGGATAAATAAAACTGAAATACGAACGTAATTTCAATGTAAAAGGGAATTTATATTAACAGGCAAAGGTGCAGGCCACCGCGCAGGGTCCACCTTCTTCCGTACATCATACGGACGCAAGCGTTACCACGTGTTACAACGTGTCACAGGGATAAGAGTCCGCGCTACTTATGATATTTGTACCGACCAGCCGCCGGATCGCAAACTGTTGGGATACCTGTGCGATAGTTTTCTACGGATCTGCAGTTCGTTTTAAATGTAGGACATGCCGCGACTAAAATGTTTTTAAACAACCGAAGGGGGTGCTGTCGCTGGCTGCCGAAATTTACCGTTACGTGGCAGCGCGTCTTACGACACTAATTATTCATTATTTTCAGTTCAAGAGTCTGCTCCAGCCGGTCGGGCAGAGCTTTCGGCTCGCAGGGTGATACCACCGCTGGAGTGGGTGCTCGTGCAGTCTGCACATTGAGCTTAAATCTAACCCTACTGTATCCGCGTTGTACATACTTTATATCTGGCAAAACTTGAGAATACCCACCCTTACACACCCGTACTCTCCATAGCAAAGCAGACGCTATGTTTCAAACAGCAACAAAATTATGTGCTCGTCGTACAGCGAGGCGAGGGCGCGCCTGCCCTCTCTCTCTTTACAAATACACTAATATTAAACCTAACAAAGCTAGGAGGGCTACCCCCGCGTGCGGCTAGCCACCGCACCAGCCCCGGGTTGCACAATAGTTAGTCACACCATAGCACAAACAGTTGGGAAATGCACTGAAATAATAAACGTCGGTTTTTAGAATTTCCTGTCTCATATAAATTTATTTATACATAGATACATAATGTACAGTCGGCGCGCGGGTCGAGGTGGTGGTGGTGGTGCGCACCCCGCCACACAGTACCCACGAAAGGTTCGCCTAAACGAATCGAATGTCACTAAAGTTACAATGCTTACATTACTGTGCAACTTAGTCGAATCGGCAACTAAGAAAGGTCTTCACCTTAAATCCAGTGTTTAAATTACTTGCTCCTTTTACAACAGATTTTCTATAAGCTGTATGTTGCTTGGTTGGTTATAATGAGTGCATCAGTAGTGTTTCTTCATCTCCTCATCAGTTACATGCGAATCCTCGCCATTTCGAACCGGTGTTAAGTATTTATATAGATAAAGGTTTTATTACGACCTTAAGGATAAAGTCTGATCCACATCTTGCTAACTTCGAGCTATACCTAGTACAGATTCAAACCTAAATATTACCTGATAGTCATGTTGAAAATATCAAACACTATGTAGTCCGTGTCATACCGGTGAGAGGTACGGTAAAAGTTAATTGAAATCTGATTACACACAATCCAACTAATTTATTTAAGTTTCATTCTGGTGGGGAGTTGACACCACCAAATTATGTTCCATTACCGTTCCACGCTCGCTGGTGCGTGTGCACTGCTGCATTCAAACGACCTTCATTACAGTAAGGAGTAAATCAAATGGCTTCTGCAGCAAACTACTTATTACTCAATAGTCGCAAAATGTCGTCGCTTACTCCCCTCCACTTATATTGTTCAGGAAAGTTACAAAAACCATAAACAGTTGTGACGGTGCGGTGTGCGGTGGCCCAATCCCGCTCAATCAACTCTACGATGTGGAGATCTTTGAGGGAGGCCTAAGTCGAGCAGTGGACGTCTGTCAGTTGATGATGATGATGATGATGATGTGCTGTGATGACGGTAACATGTGCGTTGTGTTATCAAAAAATGCAGCTATCGCTCGCTGCACCGAGCCCGCTCAGTGCGCCGCCGGCGAGCGGAGCGGCCTGACCCGGCCGGGTCGTTATACGCAACGTGCGATTGCGTTATAATTAAGTTTAATTAAGCTACAAGCGCGAGCAGACGGAGCACGGAGCACGGAGCACGGAGCGCGGAGCACGGAGCACGGAGCGCGGAGCACGGAGCGCGGAGCACGGAGCGCGGAGCGCGGAGCGGTGCCGGCGGCGGCGGGGCGTGGAGCCTTTCTTTACTTTCTTTGCTAAGAATGTTGGGGAAGTTCATCGTTTCGTTGTCTCGTGGTGAGACGAGTAACTGTTGCAGCTTGGTAATGATTTCAATGAGGGAGACGGTGATTGTTCTCAATTGAACTTGAGCATGAGCGATGTATTATAATTATAACGTTGTTTCCACCGCTGTACAATTCATTACTAAACACACCACTAGCAACTAGCAGGTTAATGTAACCGCACTAATTATAGTTTTGAAAACGTACATTGAACTCAATGTAAAGGTTGCGAAACATATTCAAAATAGATTGAAATGCAGTCCAATAAACCTGAAAGTTAGGTTTTTATTTTTAAAACACGAAAATCTTAATATAATTTTTGGTTCACTAGGGCAAGAAAATACAATGTGAAGAAATAATAAGCAGCTAAGGGGAGGGGAGCGATTAAATTCTAATTGTGTAACCGTAAAAAGTATTTGCAATTGTACCTGCGCATCCACATGCATACGTGTCACAATTACAACTTGTGACTGCGTGCAACGCGCTAAATTAACGTTATTCCTTTATTGTCTTGTATTAAATATTATAAAAAAATTAAATTATAGTAGCGTACAGTGCCTTGCCCAAACGCAAGTTTACTCAGCGCAATGGAGCGTTGCAGGTGTTAAAGGCTACGGGTCAGAGCTCCCGGTCGAGTTCACCAGATGCGACCGCCCGGGCTCGCTAATAATCTTAATCAACTTTACCTTGCTTCACAATAATTAGGCCCCCGCCGACACTGTGCACGAGTACAGCGTGCTTCTCTGTGTATTCGTTTGGTGGTGACGTTTTTATCATTATGCTCGTATATAGAGAGTATTACAAGAGTGCCCCACGAGCAGCTACGTCCCTACGAACTGAACAAAGAGAACCTTGCATTTTGCGAGTGGCGCATTTCGTTTGCAACGGGGCGCTGCGAGATTCGCGCCGGCTTGACACTTAGGTCACCGAGGTCGCCGGGGCACCGTGAGCTCGCGCACGCACACGCACATGCACAATGCGTGAGCGCATTTGTGTCTTTATTCTACGACGCACCGACCTACCTACAGGAGCCGCTTCTGGCTATTTGTGTGTATGCGTGTGCGTGTGTGTGATGTGCACAATCAATAAATTAGTGTAGATAAATGCGAATAAAGTGAAGATGGTGCACGTACCGGGTGGCGCGTGCAGTAGTGGCGGGCCCGGCAGGAAAGCGGCCGCGACCGCCGCCTGTGCGTTGAACGCGGCGGCGTACGCGACGCGGCTCGCCACCGACGCCGGCAGCGGGAACTGCGGCGCGAACGCTCCGCGGGCGTCGCGCGCCGCCGGCCCGTCGGCCTCGCGCCCGTCGCGCCCCTCGCGCCCGTCCGACAGCCCCAGCAGCTCCTGGATGGCGAACGGCGACCGCTGCGGCGCCCGCGGCGCGCCCGCGTTCGCGCTCATCGCCTGCATCTTCGCTACGACACGGTTGAGGCGCCGCTTTACATAACTGTCCCGTACGGAGCGGCCTTCGCGAAACCAGATCTCGTCGGCACAGCCCTCCGATGTGGATCCAGACGCCACTACAGTTTCGGCACTCGTAATCAAAACTAGTCAGCTCCCGGTTCACTCGTCAGGTTTAGGGACAGTGAGTGGGTATAGTTCGATGTAAAATGTACAAGTTGCGCGAATCGCGAGGTGTGCGGGTTTGCGTGTGTGCGAGTGCGACACGAGCGCCCGCCGCGGTGTCCGGAGCGCGTCTGCGGGCCGCCCGCCGCGCCGCCTCGCAGCCTCGCCGCCTCGCCGCCTCACAGCGCCGCCGCCGGGGGCCCGCGGCCGTGCGCGCCACGTAAGGGTATAAGCGGCGCCGCTGCCGCGCCTCTTACGCCCTTCGTCCGGCGCGGCGGGTCGCGGCGGTCGGGCGGGGCCTCGCTAATAGCCAATACGGATATTTTGTTACCGCACTCTATTGGCCAGATTTCTCCTCGGGCCCCGCCCCGCGATCGCGCGCCGCCCGATTGTGAACCCTCGTCTAAGAGCATAAGCGGGAAACTGGTTCGCGCAACCAGAGCTTCATTTAAACTTGATTAACTTTAAGAAATGAGCTGGTGCGGTACAGGGCCGCCGCTGCCGCCGCTCGCCGCCCGCCGCCCCCCGCCTGCCGCGACACCGACTTTATTTAAATCACTACTTAAAGTTATAAGTGCAGCGTACTTAGAATACCTTAATCGTACAAAATTATAAGAGAATAATGATACATAAATATCAACGAGGGAACCTTTGTTCCCGCAGACGTATAAATGTAAGTTGTAACTTGCAGAACTCTTGCGAGGAGCCCTTGGCCCGCGGCCCGCGGCCTGCCGCAGCAGAAGGACCGACAGGAGCTAGGTCGTCGTGGAAACGCGTCAATAGGCGACTATCGCGGCGGCGGCTGCGGCGGCTGCGGCGGCTGCGGCGGCGGCGGCGCATGAATATTCCGCGATAAATGAATCTTATTTTAAATTTTCTCAATTTTATTTTCGTTTCATAATTACGCGCTGCGCTGAAGCTGTGTTTCACTTTGTTCCAAAGAGTTTTGGCACAAAACTAGTATTCATGTTTATTTCATGAAACCCTCTCCAAACTACCGGTTTGTAAATATACACAGCAGCTTGTGTTACAATCTGCTCCGTTGGATAATTAACACTATAACCTCACTTACGATCATCATCAGCCAATAGACGTCCCACAGCTGGACATAGGCCTCTCTTAAAGCTGTGAGTTGTTGTGGCGGGGCTGCTTACACCAGTCACGTCCCGTCGTCACTGCCGTTATTCTATTCTAAATATTAACTGCTTGTTATTTAATTGTTAACTAAAAATCAATTTGTTTTTCGCTTTAATGCTGAATGCTAAGGTTTAAATAACCCGTCTGCACTTTAATTGGTAACCAATGCGAAGTTATACTCCACCATATATATTCCACTAGTAAAGCTTCCTAATTGACGTAGCAACGAAACGGGCGAGATGTTCACCTGGTGGTGAGTGATACGCCTGCCTACAACTATTGAGAACTATTTATGAGATTCGCTGAACCACCCCATTGAACACTCCCCTCTTCTTGTGTCGGAACCTGTCAGTCTCCTTATCCAGTAATTAAGTCTACTCCTTCAAATCGGAGTACAATAACGTTAACCGCGCATCCACGCCATTACCTGATGTTGCGACGCGCGCAATGTGATATCCGGTAGGGGAACTCTTTTACTTTAAGTTTATTCGGCAGATGATAAGTAACAGTAAGTGGCATGCCTGCCCATCGCGACATGGTGCGAGTTGGATTGTCTATACAGCAGCACATGGGAAAATCGCCTTTTACCTCAGTAATTCGACTGCTCCCTCCTGCGACATATCATCATCATCATTAGCCGATAGACGTCCACAGCTGGATATAGGCCTCCGCCAAAGATCTCCCCGTCGATCGATAGTACCGCTGAATACCCGCGATTGTGCGGAAACATTCCTGTGCTCCAGGCCAAAGCGATGACGGGAATACTGGTGAAATATAGGAGTACGAGTTCGGTATAACTCTTCTGTTGCCCCCGCACTAGGAAAGCATCTATTTACCATGCGGAAAAGGTGACCCCACGCCAGTCTCCGGCGGCAGGGAGCTGCCATCAGTGAACGGATAGTTCATTGTCTGTAAAAAGAATAAAGCCTTATTGAGGTATTGCATCTGACCGTGAGACGCGGCCGCCTCCATAGCAGCGCCTGCGTCATCACCCGCACTGATTACAATCAGTGTGCGTAGTGTGCGTAATACTTGTCAAGGTCAAGTTATTAAAGTCCGTTACTTAGCTGAATAATTGACATCTGTGACCAAAAACACATTTGTTATGTGTAATATACGGACTGACCTGCAATGAATGATCCGTGCGATATTGATAGTCCATGTCGACGCGCAGTCCCAAAGCAACTTAAAGCGCGCACACAGGATGTGCATGCACACAAAGTACGAAAGCTTTACGGTGTTCCTTTAAGCACTAACGTTAATGTAAGTACTCCTATGTAGAAATAGCAGTCGAGCTGTGCCGAGGGCCCGCCCGAGGGCCTGCCCGGCCCGGTGGGTGCCAACGAGTGGTAGCTGGGGACAAATCTGTGAATATTAAACGCTTTGTGACATATCAAACGCTTGTTAACTTCTGCCCCGAGTTGTGCCTATGGATTCACCGGCGGGCCCGTCTCGCGCAGCGGCAGCGCCAACTGCAACCGCCACCCCCACCGCCACTACCCGCGCCACCGCCACCGTCACCGCCACCGCCACCGCCCGCACCACCGCCCGCACCACCGCCACCGCTCGCGCCCGGTCTGCTGCCGGTGCGCGTGCGCGTCACGTCTATTTCTCGTTCCTCTCCATTGAAATCTCACACAACACACCGAAACAAACAATGTAAACTTTTTCATCCGCCCTTTTATAAAACACAATTGATACACGCACGGAGTCGGCCCGGATAAGCGGAGCGGATGCACGAGCAACAGCTCAATTTTTATCAATATCATCAGCCGATAGACGTCCACTGCTGGACATAGCCCTCCTCCAAACATTTTACATACAGTCAGCATGGACTTCGTTACCGCTGGGCATCAGGTGCTGTTGTATATAGGGGTTCATATGGGGGGGGGGGGTTATTTCCAACCACGCTGGTCCAAAGCGAGTTAATGGAAGCCAAAGCCTCATTTTTGATTAACAGTCTGCACCACGAGTAGGTGAGGTTGGCTTGGGTCCCGTGAGTTGTTTTTTTTATGTTCTCCCTGGGTGTGGTGGGTCAGGGCCTTTATTTGCCAATCGTTTACCATCTAATTATTTTATACATTGTTGTCTTTTCTCACTCCCATTTTTCTTCCTTTCTTTTTTCATACTCTGTTCTGCTTAGATACTTCTTTTCTCCAATCATACTGCATTCTCATTCCTTCTTCCACACCTCTCGCACGTGAAGACCGCCGCTATATTTATGTTTTTTTGAAATTGAACCTGAAAATCATGAAAGCATTTTTTGTTGTTCTCTTTGCATATTTCCTACTTTCTTTTCCTTTTCTTCTCTGTACATTCTATTTTTGTTTTCTGCTTTTCCTCTATATTGAAATCTTGGTCTTGGTGAAAATTTTGGTTCAGTGCTATGACAACAGCTTATTCTATAGCGCACATTTAGTTTGTTTTATCTCTTAAAATCGTATCAGCTACAGCTACCCAGCTGCCGTGCTACACTCTAGCAGCGCTTTGCGGCTGTCGTCTTCACTCGTCACCTCGCGAGTTGTTGTGCGGGAACCCTCACACTTTTCAATGTACAAATAACAAGTATTATACTTATTAAATTAATCAAATTATATTATTTGAGGGGGAGGCTTTGTTACCGATACCGTTTTTATTTATTTTGTTTTATTTAATGTTATTTTTCCTAATTACACGCGTGTCTCTTGACGAAGGCGCTCTACAAGTATTTTAAAAGTTATTTGTAATAAATGCGCACCTGCGCAACTAGTTACAGTTGTACTTTACATAAATATATAGTAGTGAAAAAGGCTGAAAGTCACCCAAAGAGTAATGGAGAGGGTTATGCTCGGTGTTTCTCTGCGCGATCCAATCAGAAATGTGGAGATCCGCAGAAGAACTAAGGTCACCGATATAGCCCAAAAGATTGCTAGACTTAAGTGGCAGTGGGCAGGGCACATTGCTTGAAGCACCGAAGACCGATGGTATAGTAAAGTCTTCGAGTGGCGCCCACTTACCGGTAGACGTAGTGTTGGGAGGCCTCCCACTAGGTGGACCGACGATCTGGTGAGAATCGCGGGAACTCACTGGATGCGAGCAACGCGAGATCGATCGATGTGGAGATCTTTGAGGGAGGCCTATGTCCAGCAGTGGACGTCTATCGGCTGATGATGATGATAAAATTGCGGTGCGTGCAACAAATATGAATTATATTATTTGATTATATGTTATTGTGTGTGTGTGTGTGTGTATTATCGCGTAAACAATATCTATAAGCCACTAAAGCTAAGAGCTAAAAAACTATAAGAGCGTGAGCGTCGCCGCGCCCACGCCCAGCCGCCGCAGACAAACGAGCAGGCCAGCCAGCTCGCGCCTGCACGTCCAACGGGCAGTAATGTTACAGTGTGGAACTTTGCAAAAACTGCTTATCATTTGAGGATATGGCTGTGGAGTCCAAGTATTCAAGTAATTATGCTAGCCACGGCCCTTTGCAAACAATTTTAGGCGGTAGGAGAAGCCGCTGTAGCAATTAAACACTAAACTTATTGTTTCTATGGATATCCTGCAGCAGTAGTAGTTTACTGGTGGTAGTTCTCTGTGACGGAGGCCGTCTATGTAGGTGTCATTGAAGCGCCTATTTCTGCAACCAAACAGTGGTGTGCGAACATTACCGAGTTCTAGTTTGAAGGGCGCTGTAGCTAGTGTAAATATTGCGGTAACGCGTGTGCTTCAGGCGACGAGCGCGCAATATGTAGCGGCACATATCATCCTAACTAGCACCACGTTGTTGTGAGCAGACATATCACTCACCATTAAGTGAACGCCCCGCCCCGCTCACCTCGTTGCTTAATTGAATAAAGAAGTAGTAACTGTGCTACAGGGTGAACATTTCATTTTTAAGATAACTCAATTTCATAAAAAAAATGTCTAAAGTGTTGATGGGTTTCCTGCGAACTCCTCAAACGAAGACGGGATTAACTTTTCAGGTCAAAGCGTCGCAAATGAATCTCAGACACTGTTGAGAGCTCAACTCCGACCTTCCGCGAGCTGAACAAACCAACGAACGATTTCATTATCTCAGAACTCGGCCACAACATTTGGGTTAAGAAAAAGTGTTAAGAACAAAGCGGCGCGGCGCGCCCTGCGCAGGCGCACCGCGCTGCAGTGCGTCGAGCAGATTATTTATTGATTTATTTGTACGGTTCAATTCATGCCGTGTAAATAAATAAATGCTGCCAGTGAGCTGAACAGCGCGCTTACAAACTGACAACAAATCAAAAGAAAAAAGGCCTGAATAGAAGGAAAGACAAATGAGAGGGACTAAAAAACTGAGAGAAGACGAGAAATACGAAACTCTTGTGCTTGTTGCGGTGGCAGCGGGCCCTGTCCGTCCGCCTGTCCGGGCGAAACGGGAGCCACCGCAAAAACTGCGTGTGAACGTGCGCGGTGCGCGGTGCGCGGCGGGGGTGAGCGGGGCCGGTCACGCTGCCGACGGGGCGGGGCGGGAGGACGGGTATGTGCGGGCCAGCGGGCGGGCGGCGGGCACAATAACTAGTGGACAATGCGCGGGCGCAGGTAACGCGACACTGCGGGCGAGCCGCGGGGCGTGTCGTGCGAGCGGGCGGCGGGCGCGCAGTGATGCACCTCGCGTGTACGCACACCGGACCAATGTGGTTAGACTCCACGCGCGCCGGCGCACGAGCACACAGCCGAGCGGCGGCTAGAATAGAACAGACACAGATTTAAGGCAGGAATCGTTGGGCTGCGAACACGACGGCGCCCCCACCGGAGGGGCACGGGGGCGCGCGGATTGCGTATGTAACATTTAAATTCGTATCGAAACCAGCAAGTTTAACTTTTACATTAAAATTAATAAAAAATATTTTCTTACTATAATAATTGAAAGTAAGAAAATATATAAAATTGAATTTATATCGGATCCTGTCCGTACTGCGCTGTCCTAATCACTGTTTCAGCTCTATGAGCTCTGCTGCCGCACGTGCTGATTCAGAACTCCTGATCGTAGATTGGAGCGCGCAGCTCGTTAGCGAACATCACGCGAACAGCTGCTCTCAGTGTCAGGAAAAGCCTGGTACTGTTACCTCTTAGTGTCATTTTGCGGCAGCGCAAACTGCATGTTACGTCTGCGGGTTGGCGCGAATGTAGAGTAGAGTGGCGATAAGTATCTGTATCTTGTCTGTAATCTTGTTTGTCAGGGCTGGAGGCGAGGTCGAGGAGTCCGAGGTGGAATGGGTGTCGCTCACTTAACACATGTTGTCAGCGTTACTGCGCTCTGCTGCTGCGCCCCCGCAGCGGATACCAGCCGCTCGGAACCCTGTCCGCACCCATAATCACATTTACCACTTATGGATATTGCGTAATTAGGTGTTTTTATTAACCTGTTATACATATTGGTTAGTGTTTGAATTTACGTAACGTATTGTTCTTTGAAATGAACAATTCACCAGGGCCCGTCACAGAGATAAGGCGGGTGCCGCGTGCGCCGCGTGCGCCGCGTGCGCCGCCCCGCTCCACTGCGCTCCCGTCCGTGCATGCTCGTGCTCCACGCACTATAAATTTCCTTCCTGGACTATTGCGTTTAACAACAAAAACTACTCGCTGCTTACCATCAAGTGGGATCGTGGGCTAGCGCTACTTTCTATGTATAAAAAAATGTAAATAATGTTGTAGTGAATTTGTTTATCGGGCCGGCACTATGATATCTTCTACATAGAACGGTATCAAAAACTGAGTATTGTTTAAAATGCAGTCACATTTGGATACATGATGTAGTAGTAGACACTGCTCACTCTCAACTTGGATCCGCACACGGTTCTACTCCTCAGGGCACACGACCACGACACGCGACACGCGACAGGCGACAGGCGACAGCCGACAGGCGACAGGTGAGCTGGCCCCGTGGACCTACCAGCACCATCATAGAAAGAGCTTTTACCAGCATACGGTTCATTAACAGAACAGCGCTTTCTTTAAAATATATCTCAACTTATATCCATGTACGTTCCTTATACAGTGGCGGAAGTCCAAAGAAAATGTATTGACATTTAAAATGACCGCAGCCATAGCACTGCAACGTTTAGTAGATCGTACAATGCATCTCTCTGACATCTAAATTTATCTTCCCTTACAAACCGCCCTAGAATGTTTTATCTCCTAAAGATGCTCTTTGTAAAATACTAGCTGCTCCCCGCCCGCTTTGCTGGTCGTAATTTGGAATCAGACTTGAAATTTGTCTGAAATATTCCTTAAGAGTGCCCGCAACCGTAAATGGCTTCCTATAGCGACCGTTACCATAGCAACCGCATAAATACTAAATGAAATTGCTTATAAAGTTTAATTAGAAATAAAATGATGAAGGATCTATGGAATTCAAAAAACAAAGAGCCTATAGCTATCTAGAAATCATTCCCCGTCGAATGGTCGTATTGCCACGTATCGACGTTCACTAGTTTCCAAGTGATTGGGGAACAAAGAAAATCTATTTTCATTGTATGTCAGATACACGATATAGATATATTAAATAACAGAAGCTGCGCGGTAGGTTTGTCTTCATGAGGAACTCTACTTGTTATTTCTGTGTTTGTTACTTATTTAATTATATTCTGTTCCTCCTTTTGCTGAGTTTGTGTGTTTGGTTGGGTACTCCTTGTCTAATGATACATCTATGTGTCTTAAATACTACATTGTACACACGACTGTTTTGTGCCAAAATAAAGAGAAAAAAAATACAATTTTACTATATGCCTGCCAATAGTTTTAAAAGCACATATACAGCTGGATCTTTGAGGAAGACCTGTGTCCAGTTGTGGGCTTTTATCGGCTGATGACAATGGCAATGCCACAGATAGGACCTAGAAGTCGGGATCGAGGCCTCGTTCGTTCATACGTTGCAGTCTTCGCTTAATTATCTGACAACCGATGTACCTGTTCATAGCATGCACGAGTATATCCTTTCATTGGAATGAAATGCGTCCCTAGGTGGAGAGCGAAGGTTTGATAATCTACTCTCAATTATTCGCCCGCTGCACGGCTACACCGTAACAGTTTAAACAATAAACAGAACCTCGTGAAGTGAGTGTTGATTAGAGTGCACGAGTGACGTCGCCACAGCCGAACACTCGCTCTTTGGCAATAAGTGACACTCGATACTAATCAACGGTGTGAGGCTCTTTGTCTCGAATGTCTCTCGTGTGTAGAGGCGCCGCGGCGAGGGCACACGCTCACACGCGCACACGCTCACACGCAGGCACACGCAGACACGCGCAGACACACACAGACACACACCCGTACAGAGGCACGTGCTCGCGCGTACAATAACATTCAATGCTACTGTCGTGTTGAGATCTTGGTCAGCATTCTGGGACAGGTAAATGGTATTCACAAACAAAAGTAAGTTAAAACTGAATGCTACCATTGCCACCATTGAGAACATGACGACAGACAGCATAACAAGTGCCCGTGCCCGTGCCCGTGCCCGTGCCCGTGCCCACACCCACACCCACACCCATACCCATACGTGTAGATCGCGAGGTCGCCTGGCGGTGGCGCCGGCGTCGCTGCTCGCGCCTACCACCGGACGGACGAAGTTGTCTTTGGGCACTTAAGAATAAAATTCTTTTTTCGTTTTTTTTTATTACATCTTCATCAAGTAGATTCTGTGAAAGATTTTAGAGGTTCATCTTATTGAACGCTTACACGGTACAAATATTTCTTAATTACGAATATAGCGTATGCAGTCTTTAAGGAAAGGAACTCCTCAAAGAACTTCATTTAATTTCTCCCCGCGTTTCGCTTCGCGAAGTTCCTCCACTAATGACCACTCGCTGCAAGGTAAATGAAGTCGTACGTATCGAACGGGCCGTAGGAAACGGCGGAAACGGAAATAGTATTATTAAGTGGAGCGCGCTCTTGTTGTCATAATGACATCACACGAGTCGTGTCGCGCTGGGAGATTGATCCGCACTCGGCGGGGGTGCGCGGGGTGGAGGCGCGCGGGGTGGAGGAGCGTGGCGGCGGGCCGCAGGGGCGCGCGCTCGTTGATTTAATAGCCTGCCTGCTTCTGATCCAGATCATCCACGTACTTAGGGTTCACACAAGCTCCATTCCATTTAATGCAGCTGACGTGCACGCCGCTGCATTCCGTCGAGTGCTGCTCGGTAATCGGGCAACAAGCGGCGCGCCGACCTTTATTTCATGCAATGCAGGTGTAGCGCTGCGGCGCAATGGCATGCTGACATACAAATAATATTATCGGTATAGGATCATTTTATTAAAAATATTCAAATTATTTATTTCATAACGTGTCAGGTCCTAGGTGCTGGAGGTCGTCGAGTACTATTCTGCGACGTACGGTGCACCCAGCGGACGAGCTCTAATCGGCACAGGCCAGGTTAGACCTGTTCCGTATTGTCACAAATCCGGCGAAGCTGATGCGCATCTAGTACTGAATGCTAATAATATCTGATGCACATTACTATCAAGTTAGTTTACGGCATGCTGCTAAGTTGTAGCCGTGTCAACGTTTAACCGGCCACGGCCCGGAAAGTTTGCGTCGTGTCCGGCAAGTATATTTATAAAGGGAAATAAAACGGAGCAGTTGCAGACGAGGAGTGCAGCGGCAGCCCTGCGCGCTTGGCAGGCAGGCGGGCGGGCGGTCGGGCAGGCCAGCCGCAAATTCGCGCGACACTCTTTTATTGAGTATCGCGGCGGCGTGCGCGGCGGGCGCGACGGGCGCGACCGCCGGCACCACCCTTTACGCGCACACACCTCCCCATTTAAACACACCCGCACCGCCCCGGTGCACCCCATCCGCTGCCCCCTCACCCTCGAGGGTGCATAATTGCGCGTCGCTGCACCTCCATGCAACCTGCGACGTGGAGGAAACTTAGTTATAGGCATTTTGCAACGGTCCCGTGCCGCCGTGCCGCGCCGTGCCGAGCCGTGCCGCGCGGCGCCGGGCGGGCGATACGGTTACCGCGCGGATGCGGCGCGCCCCGGCCCGGGTCCACATGCCGCGGGCACCGCGCCTTAGCTCGCCGTCTTGCTGCTGCCACATTTGTTCACGCTGTCGTAGTGTCGTTCAAATGCTTTATCCTTTACATTTCATATCACAACTTGTACAAGTGAGCGAGGCGAGTGGCGGCGCGCTGCTGATGTTGAATGATGCACCTTCCCATAACCTCACTATTTAGCGCTTATTCGTGTATTTACACAGCACTCCGTCTTTCCCTGCTGTCCCTAGACGTCACACGTTAGGTTTGGTTGCACCCATAACGCACCGGCTGCGTGCGGTGCCCTTCCATGCGCTCACCGTCCGCGCCCGCCCGCCGCACGGCGCACGCGGCTCACCTGCACACAGCTCAGAGACTCCAATAGTATTTTTCATTTTATTACACTACTCGTCGTTTTCAGTGAAAACCTTAATTTGTGTGACGCGGCATCCGTCACCACCCCGGTGCAGCAGCGCTGGCGAGCGGCGAGCGGCGGCGGCGAGTGGCGGCGGCGGCGGAGGGTGCGGCGGAGGGTGCGCCACGCCCCGGAGGGCCGCGGCCGCCGGGAAGGCCGAGGGCTGCGAGGGAGCGCTCGCGCTGTACATTACGACGCATACAGGAAGCGACACAGTTCCTCTCTTCATATTTTAATGGGCTCAGTACATTGTGCCCGGTTTTTTATATATTTTTTAAACTGTACTACCAGCTCGTTTGCATTGTGATTTACTTCCACTTTACTTTCCATCATCATCATGACGTCAGTTCCAGCCTTCGGCCGCGTCCTGCAGGAGGCGTCGGTGCTGGCGTGTTCGCGTACGCATTTCTTTGCTTACAAGTCTCCAGTTTAGTCGTCTTTTTCGACCCTCCCAGGTTGACGTTGCCTTGACAACACCAATACTCGCTTTTAACACTGAAACAATCGTCGCCTTTAGAAATAATGGAGTAATCTGACGCAGCAACACGTTGCTGTCTGTGTCAATGTGTTTGCCTGATAGTTAGCTACATACTGCTGCTGGTCCGTTTTAGGGGAATGTGAAATCAGATCTGTGACGAGTTCTTCCCTTGGTTATTTTTCGTAAGTATATAACATGTCTGACGGACATACACGGGTAGGTATACAGAACGCCCCCAACGGGTTCCCGCCTTGTCATGGCGGAGGGGCTCAGTAGCCGTGGTTTGGTCCCTCACGGTGAAGCGAAGAGGAACCTACCCTGCCGGCCAGAGGTGGGGCTACATGAAGCAGCCGGCGCTGGCGAAGTCGCGGATGTGTGCGAAAGCGTTCCCATGACTCTGCAATTAAGGCGACGAGGTAGAACATCGTGGGGGTTTTAGTCGGTGTAAGTCTGACATAACCTGTATTTGCCCCCGCGAGGGCAGGTAAGCGCAAGCATTTCCCCCAAGTGAAATAAAACAAAAGGTATACAGGACTCGCGGTCAATGTATTACATTGCACCACCGCCGAATAGCAGAAGGACGGCGCCGCAGCGGGGACTTGCCGGATAAACGTTAGCTTGAATTGATTCACTTGCTACTGGTGCAGCATGGACTCGCGAGCCCGGAGATTCTTCCAGCTCACGCCATTAAACTCATTTGAGTACGGTCTCCAGCCAAGTGGGTGAAAATCGTGTACTGACTTTATTGGTAAAGGAGGCCAACAAAAACCTGGCTGCGACTGCGTTTCGCGGAAATACTCCATGTTACGTATGTCCGGTCTGACAATGCGCAGTCACATGAAGGTATCTATTTAGATTTTTTTTCATACAATTAAGCGACGGGACGAGAGGGACAACTTTCACTGATGGTAAGTGATACGCCCGCCCATAACAAGATGGTGCTAGTTAGGATGCACTGCACTACATTGTGCTCGTCGCCTGAGACATAAGATGTTGTCTCGTTATCCCAGTAATTACACTAACTACAGCGCCTTTCAAACAGGAACACAGTAATGTTTGCATCGGAACACTCTAGATGGAATCCGGCATCAGACACCTATTACCAGTTTTTTGTTTAAATTTTTTTTTAGAAACTCCGTTTACTGAAAATAATTCTATAATATCATCATCATGAGGAGTCTTCTTAAAACTATATACTAAGTGTGGCTGTCAGATCGAGGAAACTACTTCAGCTGATCTTTTCCATTGGTAGTACTTAAGTTCGGCCTACGCCGAACGATCAGATCAGAACGATCCGAAGGGTCAGAGTATTTCATCCGCTGATTACCGGGAGCGCGTTTCCCGGGCATTTTCATTTCCAGGCTTACCTTGGAAGTCATAAAATGACCTTAAACATACGATGGAGTCACGACCACTCAAATATTGTAAGTATTTGACGACGACGTTCCTGTTTTAGGAGTCACGGCTACCGGCCCTGTGAAGGGTGGTTTGTGGTTTGGAGCCGCACAGTGCTCACCACTAGCTGCTAAACTACTAAACTGATTTATCAAGCCTCATTCTGCGTGGCAATCATTCCTAATGATTTATACCCGGTGTGGAACAAACAATGGCCCAAACATTGAAGCAGTTCACCTCTTTTAATCTTCGTGTATACTTTAACACCAGCTGCTCCCCGACCGCTTGGCTGGCCGTAATATATAATTGCATTTGAAATTTGTCTCAATTATTTCTTGACAGTAGTGTACAAACTATACTGTGTTCTGATTTGAAGGGCGCTGTAGCTAATATAATTACTGCGGTAACGGGACTTAACATCCTGTCTTCAGGTGTTGTGTACATCATCATAATTGGCGGCGCGTCAGGGGGCAGCCGTGTCACTTGCTCACGGTCGTCTCTGTCGAACGAACAAAGCCATTTCATTATTAGTACGATCAAATTCAGAATTATATTTTGTTTGTTGTATTAAACATTCTAAGAAGTGTATACACTACATTCGTTTGGACGTTTGGACGTTGGGACGTTGGGACGGCTTCTTCCCCTTCAGGATGACACAAATTAACATAACTGATATGAAACCTACTAAATTACTTCCTTACAGCCAACCTAGTGTGCATGTACACTAGCTGGTCCATAGTGTACAATTAGACTTGAGATTTGTCTGAAATAATCCTCGAGAGCAATCGCGACCGCTCATGACTTTCTATAGCAAGCGTTACTATAGCAACCGCATGAATAATACCAAAAGAAAATGTTTATAAAATCAATTAGAAGCAATAGGATGAAGTATCTATGGAATTTAATAACTAAATAGCCATTAACCATCTACAAAACCTTTCGCGTCGAATGCTCGTGCTCGTGTTCCGGTGTCGATACGTTCACTAATTTTCACGTGATGGGCAACCGAAAGAAACCCATTTTGATTTATATATATATATATATATATATAAATGTGTATGAGTATATGTAGATAGTACACGATGTCGCGTATGTCTGCCTGTGACAATGAGGTGCAGGTATAATTGTGCAGCAATAGGACTGGTGGCACGCGTCAGGCGGCCTGCAGCAGAAGATTTGTTTACAGTGACACAACACAACACAACACAACACAACACAACAGCACAATGCGTGCGTTGCCGTAACACGTGTGGAACACTTAATGTGTGCTCAGTAAGTCTCCGGCGAAGGAGGCCTCCTACCGGTGAAGCAGCCAGTTGATAATAACACATTGCATGTAGTAATGTGCAGCTATGCATGTAGTAAATATAAAACTGCACCAAACGTTTAAAGACAAAGCATGCCGCCTCAAGCATTGCTTTCTGATGCTGATTATTTCATCAGGTCTGTCTTCTATGAAACTAAAATAATGGAGGGAAGTGAGAAGAAGCAGAGGTATTATTCTATGGGTACTTTGTTTCCTTAGAACAAGACAAACTTTTTTGTATTGTCTTTTTAGGCGCCTTTTCTACTTCTAAATATTCTTCTTTTGTTCTTTATACTACTTCAACTTTCGAACAGGAGTGTGTAAACATTCAGGTACTCCGGTTTGAAGGACAGTGAAGGTAGTGAAATTACTGCGATATCGAGACTTAATATCTGATGTCTCAAGGCCACGAGTGTATTGTGGTGCAGTGTATATCATCCGAACTAACTCCACGTTGTTATGAACATTACTTACCATCAGGTGAACATCCCGTTTGCCTTGACTCTTCGCTATATAAAAAAAATACTCTACACAATTATCGAATATAAGCGTAGATCATACCTACGGTAGTGCCGCTGCATGGTCGGCCTGCAGTAGACTACTGTTGGACACTGGAAGTTTCTAGTGACATTGGCAGTGGCTAAGGCCCTTCTCATGGTCCATTTTTTGGCTGCAGTTATATCTGCGCTCGCCTGCTACCTGCCGCCACATGAGAGTTGCTGCCTTACCTGGGCAAAGAGAGCTTGCGCTTGCATCGCGTCAATCGTTTGGTGATCAATCCGAAACATTCTGGTTCACTACACATTATACTAACACAAAGTACACTCACGCAAATGACTCCTAACAATTGAAGTGACTGTAATTAGCGCATCGTGTGCCAATCGATCGCGGCGCGATGGCGACTGGCCGCAGCGCGGAGTGCGGAGTGCGGAGTGCGGAGTGCGGAGTGCGGAGTATGGAGCGCGGAGTGCGGAGCGCGCGGAAAGCACGGGCGAGCGCGCGCCGCGGCCATGTTAGCGCGCGCGCCGGGGCCAATCGCGCGCCGCCGCCGGCCGCCATTCGCCGCTTTCCATTTTTAAAAATTAACACTTCAGGAACAACATTAATTACGCGGCCGTCGTCAATTGGCCCGACCGACTGCACCGCCGCCCCGCATCGCGCGCGCCCGCCGCGCCCGCCGGGCCCGCCGCGCCGCGCCACTTGACCGATAGATCGGCACGCCGCTGAAGCGTACACGTGCACGTCCCAGCGCGCGGGAGCGGTGCGCCTTTGGGATAGACGTTTGAAATTGGCGATAAAAACTAGATTTAATACAAACTGTACACTTGAAATCGAACTTTTTATACACGACTTCAAATTGACGAAACGTTTTATTGTTATACCGGCTGGCCCCCGCCCGCTTTGCTAGCCTGCATACCTCCCCACCTCCCTACCACCCTTTGCGGAAAGATTTTTTAAAACTATTTGCGTCACTGACCTCTAAACGGCAGCAGCAATATCTCTACCAGTGTTTGAATCTTTACGTGTAATAGTTTTGGAGATCTTGCGATGAGACAATGGATTTCTGAACATCTCCGATACATAAAATGTACAGTCCAATCGAAGTGTTGAATGGCATTGGCACGCGAGTTACCGACTTGAGGTGTATTATGTGCACACAGTCATTCAATTACCACGGTGCGGCGCGGTGCGGCGCGGTGCGGTGCGGTGCGGTACGGTGCGGTACGGTGCGGCGCGGTGCGGCGCGGTGCGGTACGGTGCGGTGCGGTGCGGTACGGTGCGGTACGGTGCGGTACGGTGCGGCGCGGTGCGGCGCGGTGCGGTACGGTGCGGTACGGTGCGGTACGGTGCGGCGCGGTGCGGCGCGGTGCGGCGCGGTGCGGCGCGGTGCGGCGCGGTGCGGTACGGTGCGGTACGGTGCGGTACGGTGCGGTACGGTGCGGCGCGGTACGGCGCGGTGCGGTACGGTGCGGTACGGTGCGGCGCGGTACGGCGCGGTGCGGTACGGTGCGGTACGGTGCGGCGCGGTACGGCGCGGTGCGGTGCGGTACGGTGCGGCGCGGCGCAGCGCGGTGCGGTACGGTGCGGTACGGTGCGGTTCGGTGTGGCGCGGTGCGGTGCGGTGCGGTACGGTGCGGTACGGTGCGGCGCGGTGCGGCGCGGTGCGGTGCGGTGCGGTATGGTGCGGTACGGTGCGGCGCGGCGCGGTGCGGCGCGGTGCGGCGCGGTGCGATGCGGTGCGGTACGGTGCGGTACGGTGCGGCGCGGTGCGGCGCGGTGCGGTGCGGTGCGGTATGGTGCGGTACGGTGCGGCGCGGCGCGGTGCGGCGCGGTGCGGCGCGGTGCGATGCGGTGCGGTACGGTGCGGTACGGTGCGGCGCGGCGCGGCGCGGTGCGGTACGGTGCGGTACGGTGCGGTGCGGTGCGGTGCGGCGCGGTGCGGTGCGGCGCGGTGCGGCGCGGCGCGGTGCGGTGCGGCGCGGTGCGGCGCGGCGCGGTGCGGTGCGGTGCGGTGCGGCGCGGCGCGGTGCGGTGCGGCGCGGTGCGGTGCGGTGCGGCGCGGTGCGGTGCGGTGCGGCGCGGTGCGGTGCGGTGTAGTGCGGCACGGCGCGGTGGAGGACTTTATCCATTTAAGTTATAGTTAAGAGGAAACGCGCAAAGCAGGACTGCTGCAAAGCCGACGATTTGACGGAATAACAAAGAAATAAATTCACAAGGAAAATGCGAATAAACACCAGTAGAGATGTTCAAGTAACAGCAGGAACCTGTATGTACACACACGCATGCAGCAGCTGCACGGAGACAGCATAATAATTGATCTTTGCGCAGCGATATGTCAACTAAGTGCTTCTAGGTAGTAATTCATGTGTTACTGTGTTTTACTTAAAAATCATCATCGTTGGCACACTCAGCGGCCCGCCGCCCCTTCCGTCGATGTGTTGTATAGTATGAAAGAGCAACCCATCGGCAGCGAACCACCAGAATGACATCACCATTTCTACATGAGGAGCACCACGGCAGCGGTCCCCGCGGGTTCGGCCACCTTGCATTATAAAAAATTTGCCCGAGCATCACCGTGCATCGCCGTGCAGCACAGAGCACCGCTGTGCATCATGGTACACCTTCTTGCACCGCCGTGCGCCGTGCTTCCCGGCGGCACGTCGCGCTCTGCGCTCTGCGTTCAGCGCGCTGCAGCTGGCGACGTCGCCCGGGCAGCTGGGCGGAACATTTTGTCTGACGTCTCACAAAGCAGCGTTGTGTGTGTCATCGCAGATCCCGTCAAAAGATTGCCGTCAAGTCAGCGGCCACATCACTTACCTCCGCATTGATGGAGCCATACGTTTCCACCAACAAATTTGTTGTCTTTTGCTGGTTTTGATTTTGTTCCATGACACATCTTCACCTGGTCGCTCACAACTCGCAGCATTACATTCAGGCTCTGCTTATTATAATAAAACACTGACTGGATTGAGGCGCGGGCGGAGGGTCACGAGTGGGTTTGTTGGTTGTTGTCATTGGGTTGTCGGCGTTGTGATGTAGCAAGCTAATGTCATTGGGGTTTATCTCTCTCTCTTGTTCTGGATCCGCGATCCGGACACGTCGCTGGCCGGACGCGATGGGCAGACCGGGCTGATATTGAATCCTCGTGGCGGTGCGGATTAAAAGATAAGAAATTGTAATACTCATTAGGTAGCGCTGTTCGCGGGCACAATTTGCGTGGAACACGGACGAGTGCGGTGGTGCGGCAGGGGTGCGGCGGGGGTGCGGCGGTGGTGCGGCGGTGGTGCGGCGGGGGTGCGGCGGGGGTGCGGCGGGGGTGCGGCGGGGGTGCGGCGGTGGTGCGGCGGTGGTGCGGCGGTGGTGCGGCGGGGGTGCGGCAGGGGTGCGGCGGTGGTGCGGCGGGGGAGCGGCGGTGGTGCGGCGGGGGAGCGGCGGTGGTGCGGCGGGGGAGCGCCGGTGGTGCGGCGGGGGAGCGGCGGTGGTGCGGCGGGGGTGCGGCGAGGGTGCGGCGGGGGTGCGGCGGTGGTGCGGCGGTGGTGCGGCAGGGGTGCGGCGGTGGTGCGGCGGGGGAGCGGCGGTGGTGCGGCGGTGGTGCGGCGGGGGTGCGGCAGGGGTGCGGCGAGGGTGCGGCGGGGGTGCGGCGGGGGTGCGGTGGTGGTGCGGCGGTGGTGCGGCGGTGGTGCGGCGGGGGTGCGGCGGGGGTGCGGCGGTGGTGCGG
This sequence comes from Ornithoptera alexandrae, assembly GCA_029030555.1. Taxonomy (NCBI): domain Eukaryota; kingdom Metazoa; phylum Arthropoda; class Insecta; order Lepidoptera; family Papilionidae; genus Ornithoptera; species Ornithoptera alexandrae. The sequence continues at coordinate 11,284,771 of JARDVY010000007.1, forward strand.
CGGTGGTGTGGCGCGGCGCGGGGCGCGCTCGTGCTCATTAGCGACGTAACGAGCGGCCGCCGGCGCCCGATACCGCCAATCGTCAGCTACAGGCTGCTCCGCTCCGCGAGCACACTGCAAGTACTGTTTCACTTCACCGTAACACAGAGCAAGTTGAAAATGGCCTATTATTTTAACGTCTTCTCGTTTTGGTAGAAGAAAGATCTGATCAAGTGACTTAATATCATTGACAGAGATGTTTGTTATTAACCGCCAAGTGTTAGGAAACAAAAAGTGCTGATGCTTAAAAGGATCCAACGACCGTGGAGACAGCAGTTCAACAGCTCTATGCTTTTTTATAAAATTTTGAAACGTTGCACATATTGTTAAGGTCTTTTAAGACAAAATATCAATGGTAAGGCTCAGCAGAGATCGTGCATCAGCCTGTGCAGCGGCGCGCGCGAATTACGTCGATACATTATTACGATCCGGAACAATCCGGCGCGAACGTCACGATCTCACGTACGGCGGGCTCGCCGCGCAGGGCTGCGCCGGCGGCAGGGAGCACTGCTCGAAGTTCTGTGTGCTAGTGGTGGGGTATATGAACTGCGGGTACGTACCAACTGAAGCAACCTTTAATCACTCCTGCGTGAAGTTACTACTACTTGAATCGATTGTCCTGAATCTTGACTACCTGCTCACCGCTCAGACCGTACGGCGACACCACGTTGTAGCATAATGAAGCGGAAGAAGTTTAGAAATGGTAAAATAATAAAACGAATAAATTCGCAAAGAACCCTGTGGGGGGCAGCCCTTGTCGGGAATTAGTTGGGGACGAGTCAATCGGCGGGCGCTCGGTGACAACTTGTAACGAGTTTGGACAAGTCGCTAATGAGCGGAGCGGCCAATTGCGCCTGCGCCCCCGCTACCCGCCACTCGCTACCCCTATTGTTACAGCTATCAAAGCTCATTTGTTTATATCGATCCTGCTCATCATACTGTATTACTCAAAATAACTTCATGGCACGGCATTGGTTTATTTAATTTATTTTATATACGTCGTGTAAAAGTGGACTTAATGCCATTGGTATTAATTTATACTTAATTTACACTTAAGATACAGTGTGCTTAAGTGGTACGAGCCAGACGCATAGCGGAGTCGCGTTGCCTGGACAACCGTATCGTGTACCAAAATGTCCATACTTTATCCGTTGAGAAGTAAACAGATGTATGTCCCTATAATTACAGAGTTTGTATTCCGACTTTAAAAAGTAGTTTCCATTCCGGTGTATCCAGGCGGACCAACCTGACTAGCGGAACCCCCGATATACCTCCGAACTACCCCCGATGGTAAACGATACCTGCTCTCTTGCTCATAGCAATGTGAGGTCAGCAATGTCCAAGTACATCGCGTCTCATTGTGCTCGTCGCCTTACGACGTGGTAAGTGGTGGTAAGTGTATTTATTCCGGTTAGTGTTCATCAAACCGGTGTATAGTACAGGCTAATGTAGTATAGGCAGGCTCCTTCTGTTCGGCAGCCGAAACCTGCCCAGACAGTCTTCGGTGACAGAGGCGGACCTCCAGATCAAGTGATAATGGCTGTTGGTCGCGAGATGGGGAGGCACGGGATAGATCGGTGTAGAGATGGTTAGATGCTCAACAAGAGGCGTCTTCCGGATGTGATGGAAGTATCACCAAGACGCAGAGCACCGCGCAACGTGTAGATGTGGAATACCCGAAGCATCCCGTATAGGGCGGCACAGCTGACCGTGCTCTGATAGTTATAAGCTGCCGCTATTATATAAACACTTTTACTTTTAATGTATGTTTTACTTTTAGTGTATGTAACTTTTAATGTGTGTTATTTAAAACTATGTAAATAATGCCCATTTAATTCTGAGGTCACATTTCGTAGAGTATGGAAGGCAAAGTTTCCTCACACTGGCCTGGTCAGATGCTATACCTACATCGCCATTCTCCCGCCACAGGAGTGCTCCGGCTGAGCCGCCTCGCGAGTGAAATGAGTTGTTAATGAATCATATATATAACGAGCAGGCCGCGTGCAGACCTCGCCAAACCCCGTATTTGCTGGATTCCTATGTGTATGAACCTCAACGTTGAGGTTATTCTATACACACTTGTACCCGTCGATGCTGATGTTTAGGACTACGCCCCTGATTGGACGCGGTCATTGATTATTTTTTGTTGAACGGTGCTGCGGGTGCTGCGGCGGCGGGGAAGGAAGAGAGGATGTCACATAAGTCAGTCACCAATGTAATCGAGCTAGTGCGGAGTGCGGAGTGCTGAGTGCTGAGTGCGGAGTGCGGAGTGCGGAGTGCGCGCGCGCTTCCACCATAATATATAACTGAGTGTTACACGCGACTCTCGAATTAATATTTATTCCTAGAAGCGGCGACACGAACAAGACGTTCACCCAGTCGTACGTGACAGACGTGCCCGTAACAATGTGGCACTAGGTGGGATAATATACACTGCACTACATTGTGTCACACATATGATATTGAGTCTCGTTACCTCTAGCCTAGTAACTACACTAGCTACATCGTCTTTTAAACGGGGCTGGGTAACATTTGCACAGTACTGTTTGTCGGCTGCAATAGACGTTGCGGTGGACCGGAACTACTTAGGTAGTCCCCGGTAACAAAGACCTACATACGCCTGAAGTTTTTTCCTGTCTGCAAACGCTTAACCGACAGGTATGATGTCTTCATGCTGAATCTAAATTGCATAACAATGTTTATCCAAAAGGCGAGAGGATAGGGAAGATTACCCTTGCGCAAGTTAATTACTGCTCAAGCAGTTTCTTTTTAATGCTACATACTTATGGTCTACAGCAAAGATTTTCGAAACACGTTGCTAACTGCCTTAAAGCCTGGATCGCATATTTTATACTTTTATGTAAGTGAAGTTGCGCCCGCCGCGCGCCGCCCGCCGCCCGCCGCCCGCCGCCCGCCGCCCGCCGCCCGCCGCGAGACCCTCGGCTGAGGATGATGCGGTGTTATAGATTGATTTATATTTATACACATTCGCTCTCACATCACAAACTTGACAATCCCATTAGGAAAGATAATGAAAAGTTGATTTCCTTTCGAAATAAGGCGAGCTGCGTGCTGCATGCTGCGTGCTGCGTGCTGTGTGCTGCGTGCTGCGTGCTGCGCGCAACTCACCGCGCGCACTCAGTGCGTCCTCCGCTTTCCACCTCGTAAGGACATATTGAAAGTCATCGTGTCAATATTCAAACCATCGCTGACAATTATTGAGTCATTATTATGAGGGTCTAATGAAAAATTAACGTTTCTCTGTACTCCATTCCCACTCTCTTAACTGACGAAATAATATGATGAATACAATAGTGGATAAGTACTCTTTGTGCCCGTATGATGCTGTCGACAAGTTCCCGGGTCCCGGTCCCGCGTCGCTGGCTCCCTGTTGCATTCGAACCGTTTACGGAACATTCTGTTCCGTAAATAAATTTAAGACAGTAACTACGTCACTGGACTGCGCTAATGCATTTGGATTTTACAATTTATTTTCCCCTTTTCAGAGTTAGCACACACCTATAGGAGAGCTATTTTTCTTTCATAAAAATGTATTCGTAGAGGTAAGTAAGCAATAGCGACCAGCGGCGCAAGCTGCTGGTGCAGCCTGCGCGCGCGCCGCCGTGCTCCGTGTGTACGGCGCGACGTCAACTCCCCGCCCCGAGCCCCCACGCGCGCGCGCCTCTCTTTATCTCGATAGCGATGCTGTTCTGAAAGTGGGGTAAATGTTCTTACATAAGCACTCTCCAGCGCAGCGATGGCGCCGCTCCGTTCGGCGCGTCGCGACATGCGGACTTGCCCCATACTGTGTGACAAATATTTTGCTTTAAACCAAAGTATTCATATATTTATAAGAATTCTGTTGCACACGCTGTCCACGCTGCCCAAGCTGGGTGTTGAGTTGACGCACCTGACGTACTCTTCTACAAAATACACTGAAGTCGAAATTGTAGTAGACTGCTGCCAATCTCAGCAATGAGCAACGGAGGCCGGGAACCTCAAAGGGTCATCTAACTCTCTTTGATGTGAACAATGAGCATTGGCACGGAGCAGTGCTCCATCTCCTTTCGTGTCTCCAGATACATGGATCACGTTCTTTTTTGATTACAATAGAATTGAATCATGCAACCAACAATTTGTACTCGGATTTTGGTCGGCAGGCCAGGTATGCATTCGTTTGGTCGTTACGTAGTTGGTGATCAGAGGGACAGGTGAAAGTAAAGTTTAGCACCGCCGACAGCATTAGCACGTTTTTGAACCAAACCAAAAGAAAGCCTTGTCACGAACGAAAACTCTTGGGAGACATGCTGACTTTGGACTTGCACCAAATCAATTCTCCTCGATACTACTTATTCATCACTTAATGTCGGCATGTTGGAAACGTACCACACACATCTTCGAGCGAGGCCCGCGCTGGTCGTTACATGCGGCTCAACCTCGAGGAAGTACTCCTCTGATTTCCCTTTTCTGGTAAGTGAAAAATATGTAAAGCGCCTTTCCGTACCGCCTTTATTTCTCTACCGAACGATGAATTTCCCCGAAGTCGTCATGCAGAAGCCACTGATGTAAGAGTAAGTCCTACGGCGGATCTGGTAACAGGTGCTGCCGCCGGCCGCCATGCGGCTTAAAAAAATAGGACAATCTTTCGTTTATCTCCGTGGCGCCTTCACAGTTGAACAAAGTAGAGCGAGGAGAGTCTGCAGTCGCTTTGGGTCGGAGAGCGGTCTAACGGCGCGCCTCGGCGGCTAACTCAATAGGTTTACCTGGCGCCATTACCTCGGGCTGCCCCGTGCTGCGCGTTCGCCGATGAGTTTTTCTTAACTTCAGCATGTCTGTCCAGCTCACAGCTGCTAATTTCCACCGCCATGGCGAGGAATGGAGACATAACACTTCTGAAACAGATCTCACGCGCAACCGTCACGGGTGAACTATTGACACGCCTACATGAGACCGCTCGGCCGGCGACATCGCTCGACCGGCGAGCGCGCTCGGCCGACGAAACCGCTCGGCCGACGAGACCGCTCGGCCGACGAGACCGCTCGGCCGGCGAGGGCGCTCGGCCGACGAAACCGCTCGGCCGGCGAGTCCGCTCGGCCGACGAGATCGCTCGGAGTCGTAATTGGACGGCTGGCCCCGTTGCACCAATAATTATTCGTGTTCCTTATAAAAATACAACAATAATAGAGCTATTATCAATATGCGTGCGGGGCCCGTAACAAGGTGTTCTCAGAAGGCGTCCGATCATACGGACAAACAATAGAACCTTCGGGAGATCGAACAGGTAGAGGCTGTCAACGCGGGCCGGAGGTGTCAGTCAGCCGCGTTCCTGCAGCGTCACGGCTCGAGGGCCGGCCGCCGGGCCTCGCGGCCCGAGCCCATTGTGCAGCTATTTGTTGGCACTCCACAATGTAACATTGTTGTGACAAATGTACAATACGCCGGCGACAGTTGTATCGCCGAATTTGTGACAATCGCGCGGACACCTCCCGTCAATGGGCATTGGACAAGGACACAATGTGGCTCCGCCAGACCCCATTGTGCACTACAATGGGGTCGTTGATGGATTCGGTGAAGACGTTTGCATTGATCGTGTATGAAGAAGCAAAAATTCGAGTGTTGCAGACGAATATCGGCAGTCGTGTGATCACTGCATGCCGCCTCCGCTTCTGATGTTATCTAGGACCATAAAGCTAGCTGCTCGCGGAGCTTCTCGATAGCTGGTTACCGATTCTAATTATAATGCTTTTCGCTAGTATTAAAAGAAAGCGTCAAAACAAATCGAAGTAAGAATATCACATTGCGTCACTTTACATGTTAGCTTCGAAAGTTGACACTCGATCGATCGGCTGCTGCTACCGAGTTAGAGCTTGTGCTGCGAAAACCCATCTAGCGGCAACTAAGGGGCCTTTGAACCCTAGAGAACCAGGCGCATAGTGAGTGACCATACGTTGTGTTGTGTGTACTCGTATACATGTTTAATGCAGTTCCTCCATCTTGATAATATAATACCAAAGAAATGGAACGACTTGCCGGCGTCAGTCCTCCCGTCCACACACGACGCGCCGTCCTCGGTTTGGTAAGACTGTGAATAATTACGGGAGACGCCATCACCTCTTAAGAAAAAGCGATACCATGGGCGGGCACTAATCATTTTTATTATAAAAAAAACAATTGAAGTAAATCAATTAGATGAAATTAAAAACCCATGCAGTTTAAATTGAGGTGCGGGTGAGGATGAATAATTAAGGTCTTGTCCACACTACTCTTTTAGTACCCGGTGCTCCTAGACCTGATCGCCTGTGTGGTGCAGGCGCAGTTACAGTCTTGAAAACTAGCAAGTACACGAGAAATACTAAAAAAACTACGAATAAATGTTATCATCATTTGCCAGTACGATATGGCAGACTTGGCAGTCGATGAGCTGCGGTACATCAGTTTTGCATCCATACTGCCTACTGTGTTAAGGGTGTCAGTCATTTCACTTCCTTACTTAGCCACGGAATAGTTAAACTTTGTACTGAAAGAAAATTGTCAATGACAATGTTCATTGATTATTTTTCACTGATATGCTAATGCATCAGAAATACTTTACTTGTCGACATAAAATACGAGGCGTTGTTACTCGCATCCAGTAAATAAAAAGTTCCTACTTATTTGTAAAGCGCGAGCTTAGATGCATACTTTAAACCAAAGCACAATAAGCCATATTAAAATTTACTGGGGAGTTGGGGGTCTGGGAGAAGAGGGCGAGGATGTGACTGAAGCGATTGCTGAGGGATAAATTAAACGGAGATCATTTTCCAGGTCGTGTTAGATCTTCAAGCGGCAACGACTGCAAGTACAATGTGGGTTCCAGTTATGCCATACCAGCTAAAAGTACTCATTAATGTATATACACATAAATTAGTATTAGGAATGATTGTATAACACGGAGGTAGTGCGGGTGCGTCGCGGCCCCGGCGCCGGCCGCCAACATGGCTGCCGCGCCCTTATGTAAACATTCTGAATAAAATGCGCCATTACTATTTGCATTCATATCCAAAGAAAACATACGCGCTAAATATTGCTCACACAAATTCAACAAAACGCCGCTCAGACGATACCCAGACGTATTCGTACACAGATAGAGTTTACGTTACAACGGCGACGCGCGACCCAGCGGCGCGCAAAGCTTCCAACGCGTCGAGCGCCGCGCGCTTGTTGCCATCTCGCTCCCGCGCGGCGCGCGCACGTCGCCGTCCCGCTCTCGCGCGGCGCTAGTGACGCACGCGATAACTTTTCTATATAAGTCTCAAGCTAGCCAACGTTGGAGTCTGTTTTGTTGATGAATTCAAACATCGGACGATTCGACAACTTCTTCTATAGTTCAAATCAAACCCATGAGACTCTTTTTACATGTTCTTAGATATACATGTTTTAATACAGTCATAAAAATTTTATTTACTCTCGCACCTACCGTAACGTTTCGCCGGCCGGCGGGCGCGCGGCACATCACTAGCCGTCCCGCGCTCGCCCGCTCGTAACTAATAGCGGTGAATAAATTTCCGCGCGGCACAAAGCCGCGTTCTTCCCGCGCGCGACCAATCGCGCCGCGCCGCGCCGCGTCGCGTCCGCCAATCGGCGCGCGCCGGTTCGCACGGGAGCCCGGCGCGGTGCGGCGCGGTGCGGTGCGGCGCGGCGCGGCGCGGCGCCCGCTCGCACCGCCGCAGCTTCGACGCTATTGCGTGTAGCGCAGGGGTGAGTATCGCGCGCCGGCCCGAGCGGCAGGGTCCGGCGGGGCGCGGCGAGGCACGGCCACATATCCGGCTGATTTTTGAAAAACTGAAGGGTAGACTCGGTGATTGTAATTGCTATTGCAAATGGCAGGAACGGGGACGCGGGGTCGCGGGGCGCGGTTAATCGAACTAGGAAAATTGAACGTTAGAGTGATTTTGTTATTGGATGACGGCTCCCCCGCTCACCGGCAGCACCAGCACCCCTGCGCCGATTCACGGGGGTCCGCCACGATCTCTTTATCCTATTACCGATTCGAAGTACCTCCAGTTGCGTTATAGATTTTAAAAAGTTGCAACGTGCTCCTTTTTATACTGAACGGGGTTGAATAAAAGCTATAGCTTTAGCTATAGAACAGAGGGAGCTCCATGACCAGCCCCGAGCTACAACTAGTTGGTTGCACCGCGCAGGTTCCGTTCTTCTAGTGCGATATAGATCACCCTCCCGAACAGGTTCCCGCCTTGTCGTGGCGAGAGGGCTCCATACCCGCGACTTGGTCACCCACGGTAAGAGGAACCTACTCGGCCGGCCTGTGCGGTAGGGCCGGTCCGAAGTGGCCACTCTAGGTGAGCTCTATGAGCTCACCTCGGATGTGTGCCGGTGGGCTGCAGAGACAGGCTTACTATGCCCTTCGCAACCGTGATAAAGTAGAAGGGAAGGAGTAGAAGAGTATCTTCCGCGGCCGTATATCGGTTGACGGCGGAGCCCAAGAACAGATTCACTGCCAGGAGTTAAGAAAATTTTCTCTTGACTCGCATGGCCTCTGGGTGACCGATTCGGGTGGATTCGTTGCCTAGGTGACGATAAGAGGTGAAAAGACAACGAAAACTGCTTTGAAATATACGCAGCGTATATTTTTTTTAGGATTTTCCCAAGTATGTGTGTGAGTGTGTTGCGGTGTTTCAAGAGGCCATACTTCAAAGGATTAATAATTTCTTTCATAAATTCTTGTTATTAATAATTAATTAACAATAAATCTTTTCAAAACGATTATGCATGCACGCTGGTGACAGCAGCACAGTCCGGGCTCCCGTGCGGTCACAACGGACATCAACCCCTGCGCGGCGGACCAATTCACACGTATATACACTATGTGGGTAAGCCTGATCTCGCGCGGGAACGTGAACACAAAACAAAAGTATTTAAATATACCCTCAACGTACCGTAGCGCAGCTGCGGCGGCCATCGCTCTCCGCCCGCCAGCACACCGCCAACTGACAGCTGATAGGAAACCAGTAATTGAACGAGGAGCTCACACCGGGTGCGCTGACGCAGTGTCGGAGACGTCTGACCACTATGCCTTATGAAAACAACTGAAGCTCTCGTCGTGTGGCTGCTACCGAGTTAGGCTTCAGTTACCGCACCTGGTCGCAGCCAGGATTAAAATAATCGAATGTTTCACTTTACATTATATTATATAACTTGTTGTTCTTGTTTTCCAACAAGGCGGTGAGGCGGCGCTGGCGTCACCTCTCCTCGGCTCGACCCAATTAGTTCACAGGCCGCGACACTACTCCCATCAAAATATATATGATCTGCGAGTGCTCAGGGAGAACAGCCGCCGCGCCGCCCCCAGCGAGCATTCACTGCGACCAGGTCGAGCTGGTCGCGCGCGAAGTCTACAATCCACATCCAATCCGCGAATCGCTTGAAATATTCAGCGACGCCGTACATCGCCGGGAACACAGACTGCAATCGCATCTCGATAAATTTAAACTATTTGCTATAACTGTTGGTTGCATCTGTATTATATGTAACAACTAGCAGCTGTTCCCCCTCTCTTTCTCCCTCTGCGCCCCCACCCCTCGCCCCGCCGACCGTTACACCGAAATTGGACTTGAAATTTGTCTGAAACAATCCTTGTGACCAAAAGAAAATATTGTACAAAAGTTAATTAGAAATAAAACGATGAAGGATCTACAAAATTCAAAAAATAAATATTATATAACCATCTACAAATCATTCGGCGTCGAATCGTCATGTTCCCGTGTCGACGCGTTCACTAGTTTTCACGTGATTCGCGAACAAACAAAACCTATTTTCATTATGTATATGAGCCCTTGATTGTAAAAGTGGTATAAGTCAAAAATTTTGAAAGTCTAGTCTAACGGTTATTTCATTTCAAATCCTAGTAAAATAACATATTACAATGCATTCAATATGCAACATCGACATTCATTTAACATTGATTACATGAATCGCTATTAAATACATTTTATTATAATGTTACGTTTACATTTACATCCGCTAGGTGACAAGCTGGACAAGCCGGATGACATAGTGAGGTGAGCAGTAGCCGGCGCACCGCGACCACGATGCGCCGACACAATGTGACTTGGCTTTAAGTTTAGATGGGCTGCGACATCAGCAGGCTCCTGGCGACCTGGCCTAGTAGCACTTGTACCATTTTCTCGCAAATAAATTATTTCACAGCACCTAATGCGCAATTAGGAACTGTTATGAATTTGATCAATTTGTACAATTTGCGAAATCTCCCACTCGACGATTATTGTCCAGAAATTCATAATATTCATCCAGTCACCTGGTGGGACGCGGATGCAACTCGCAACGGTTATCACTTTTATATAGCACTAATCATCAGCCAAGTGAATGCAACGGCTGCCGTCCGCCTCGGCATTACCACACTTTTAACTTTTCGCCCCAACCGCGCCTGTGTCAGCCTCGTCATCGTCATCGTCATTTAAGTACTGCGAGAAATTAAGGAAGTGCTCATAAAAACAACTCTGAAAGGCTTAAAGCTCATCAATACCACACCTTTGTCAACCGTGCCGTCACAACATCCTGCCCGCCGCGCGCCGCCCCGCTACCGTCGTCGGGTGCCGGCGCCGATCGACGTCCATCGATCCCTGTATTCCGTTACGCCGTCGGGTCGGCGCGAGGGGTGCGTGCGGGGGGCGCGAGGGGTGCGCGCGGGTGCACGCCGTGCAGCCGCGCGCTGACCCTGGTCGGATGTCATAAAAACGTTTGTATTTTGTTTGGATCTCAATCCTTCATCCGGATGCATTGAGTTGTTTGTGTGAAGAGCTGATTGCCGATCGACCCGGATTGGATTTCTATTTTGATTCCGCTTTTATATCGTGTTCCGGTTCCCGTGCGTGCGGTGGAGTGCGGCGGAGTGCGGCGGCGGCCCTGCTCGCGGCACTGGCATCTATACATGTGAGAAAAGAACGGATACACAGCTTTGCAAAGTAGCCAGCATCCCCGTATACCGGTTAACGGGACCGTACTCCGCTCGCCGCGCTGCCTCAAGCAGTGCAGTGACTGCGCGTCATCGTGTAAACTGTACGACCCATTACTGTGGGTAAGTTTCTGTTGCCGGAGACGGTCTAGATAGTTACCACCGCAGCTCCTATTGCAGCCGACAAACAGTACTTCGTAAAAATCACTGTATTCCGGTTTGAAGGATGCTATAACTAGTGTAATTACTGGAGTAACAAGACTCCACATCTTATGTGTCAGGCCACGAGCGCAATGTGGTGCAATGTATATCATCCTGACTAGGGCAACGTTGTTATGGACAGACCTATCACTACTTACCTTCCAGTGAACGTCCCGTTCGTCTCGTCGCTTAATTAAATAAAATAAAGCAAGCACTGAGCGCTAACTGCCCGTCTCGTGGCCCCGTGGCCACCACGGCGGTTGACTGGTACACCACACGAACGCCATCGCCGTGCATATGCAATAATAAGTTGTTGTTACGTTTTCTTTTAATTAATATTCAAAGTTCTGCTATTGTTCTGCTCCAAATGCTGCTGCTACTGTGTACCCAGAGACGCTGCCCTCCCAGTCCTCACTGGAGTGCTATCGGCCGACTTCGAGACTATACTAATTGGTGATAGATCTCTGTCGCCGGAAACCGCACCTTTTTTGTGTGGTCGAGTAAATGCCTTCGTATACCTGCCCTCGCTCTACACCTAGGACTGGCCGGGTAGGATCCTTTTAGCTTCACCGTAGGTGGCCAAGAAACAGCTACTTAGCCCCACCTCTACGGCAAGGCGGGAACCTTTTCAGGGGAACCACCGCAGCACCTATTGCAGCCGATAAACATTTCTATATTCCGGTTTAAAGGGTGCTGTAGTTAGGGTAATAACTGGAGTAACAAGACTCATCATCTAGTCTCAGGCGATGACCGCAATGTGGTGCAGTGTATACAATCGTAACTACCACCACGTTATCATGGGCACATAATAATTACCTTCAGGTGAATATCTTGCTCGTCTCATCGCTTTGTTGAAATAAAAAAAAAAAAATAATGTGTCATACGAAGCGTCACGCTGTGTCGCGTAGCGTCGTCGTAGCGAATTCGTGGCGCGAACGTGGCGATGTCGTAGCTTTGCCGTAGCCAGCTGCTACGGGTTCTCGTATGTACGATATTATCGCTGCACAAAAAATACAATAGACTGTTGACTAACAATGAAACATTATGCCCGCGCCCCCGTCCCGCGCCCCCGCTCCGCACCTCCGCCCCGCGGCCGCGCCTTTTTATTAAATAAATGTGTCTAATAAATATGCGCGGCGGCGGCGCATGGCACATGTACACGCAAACACGCACACACACGCGCCCTGCGCATATTGTGACGGTGTAATTATTTAAACAGCGCATGCGGGGTGGTGCGCGGGGCGGTGAGCCGCCGGGTTCCGTACAGCAGGAAGTGACCGCGGCGCCGCGCGACGCACACCAATACGGCAGGCAAATACCATCGATTAAGCTCCACAAAATTTGGTCCCGGAGTCGAACCGAGGTTCCGCCTTTAATTCACTAGCGGCTAGCAAGTGAGTCACGGAGGCAGTTAATATTACTGGCAAAAAATAACACGATAGGATGTGGTGCTGCAGCATTCGAGAAACATGGAGAGAGCGAATGCATGTGTACATTCCATGGTTACGCCGCGCGCCTTCCCTGGCCAAATGGAATTAGAGATAATAGTCCGTTAGAGAATGCCATTGCACAGGTAAGGGTGAAGGTTTCTTCTGCCAGTTCTTTTTCCCGCGGACATGGGCCTCTAGAAGACCGCACGTTCAGCATTCAACGCCGCCCTGCGCCCCTCCCGGGCACCGCACAAACGATGGTTAAAGAATGCAGCCGCCTACGATGAGATCGTCCTCGTTTGGTCCTTTTAAAAGCTATTGTAATGTTGTAAAAGTACTGCGAATGAATCGGAAATTAAATAATCTTTAGATGCCGCGATGCGACCGCTGACATGTTGCGAGGCAGTCACTTAAGGTTAAGGGCAACTACACGGAACCCTAAAGTAACTAGTAAACAAACAGTAACAGGAACCACCCCGCAGTTCTCCACCCTAAGTGCCGCGTCATGCCATCACGCCGTCACGCCGTCACGTCCACAAACTACACGTCAAGATCCCGCGATAGCGCGACAGATGTGCGTTGAATTGTGAGCGCTCCGCTCGTTGTGTACACAAGCGGACGCACCTTTACATCGTTACAATGGGCACCACCTCGAGGACCCGCACGGCTCCGAACCACGCGCCGGCGCTGACGGCGGCGGGCCGCGGGCGCACTACTGCATAAATACGAAGCGACGAGACAGCGGCACATCCACCTGATGCTAGGTGATACGTCCGCCCCTAACAACGCAATGCTAGGATAAGTACGGCATCCTCCAAACCGGAACACAGTAATAATTGCACATTACTGTTCCGCACCGGTGATAGGTGTATGAGGACCTACCTCTACACGCACACAGATGAACAAAATAGTAATCAGCACTAAACAAGCAGATTAAATTATTTGATCTCTTTGTGTATTACATTAGCTGCGACGGCGCGTTCCCACGCCCCGCCCGGGTCCCGCGACGGCCCCGCACCGGTCCCGCACCAGTCCCGCACGGTGCAATACAAAATGTTCACAAAATACATAAATGAACCCCTTTATTTATTTGCAGGCCCGCTAGCCACTACTGATACAGAAGCTTGTGTCCTGCCGCCCCGCATGAATACTGTCTTTATGTACGAATGTGTGCTGCTGCGGCTGGACCGCCGTCTCGTTCGCTCGTCTCGTGGAGCGTTCGTGTTCGTAGTACGGACCTAGTGATTACCCGGGCGCTCTTTGCACTGCCCGGCCGGTACAAACAATGACAAATCAAATCAGGCCATGTAATTAATTACTGTTGAAACTTGATGATTTATCACAGCATCCGGTTCTCATGAAAATTGCTAAGTGATTATTGGGCAATATGAAAACTTAGATATATATATATATATATATATATATATACATAAGCGGGCCCAGGCGCATGTGGCCCGCCGACGGCCCGGAGGTGGCGCTGAGGGTTCACACTTTTTAAAGTGAATATTGAATGGAAACATTAACACGGACGGCTGCAAGTTGCAAATAACTTGTTATTTCAATATGGATAATTCAAAATGAATGGCCTGGCATGATCGATCCGATGAAAGATTAAATGAGACGGTGTCGTTAAAAGATCATGAGAATAGTACGAGTTTCTCTCTGATTCAAGTTGTACACAGATGATTCAAAAAGTAAACTCTTCCAAGTGTAAAATGTCCAATAAGTTACCGGTAGACTGTCGGCGTTTGCCAAAATTATAACTATCGAAGGAATAGAAACGCTGATTGTTCCAGTTAAAGAAGATAATGTGATTAAATCTTACGTGGCACCCAATCGGACAGGCGGAAGGAAACAAACGGAGAGAAAGTTAAATTGCGCTATAAAAACATTATGAAAGGCATGATCATCATTTATTTACACTTTGTGACAATATAGGAAAAAAAGTAACGTTACGCAAAAGGGTTTGGTGCTTAAAATCATTTTAAGTAACGAGATATATAATATACAAGATGCCAAGTACAATTCATCGATGTGCAGTCTCGAGGGGATGATCAATAAATTTACATTTATTTATCGAGATCACCCCACTAAATATGTGATACTGACTGCACTGAATGAGATACTGAATTAAAAATTCTACATTAGAAACTAAGGCACTCCTGGAGTGAACGGTTGGTAATCCAGAAATAGAAAAGAGGACGACAGCACTGAAAAACGATCCGAAGAGTTACGTTTCGTTCAGGTAATGTCAACTGGGAATACTCATCAGGCCGGCGTGATCTAAAGTCCAAACGAAGCCGTGTTCAGAACGAAGTTTGTACCGCAATAAACTCCACTTGATATCAAATGCTGAACACACTTCCAGCAATGAGGACAGAATAGAGATCACCGAAAAGAAATATACAAATGTATATTTAGCCTGCCCAAGCCACGTTCCAGCGCACGAAGTTTTAGGTGTTGACCGACACGCAACCACTGACAAAGATTTATCCTCGTGAAGAATCGTGAAGAAACGCGTGCACCTGTTTTGGAGGACATTTCAAGCGTGCAGGATGTGATTGATTCGTTGGAGTGCGAAACTTGCGTACGTCTTGATGTAGGGTGCGCTAATACCGCAGATTGGCAACCACCGCGTGGGCAGGACGGAAGGAAAGGAGAGGAGAGGAGAGGGAGCGAGCGGCAGGTGGCGGGCGAGCAACCTCGCAATATACGACACCAACTCCGTTCCCATAAGTGATCAATTTTATTCTATAACAAAGCCAGAATTACACCTGGTGAAGAATGTAAAGCAGTACGCCCCCGTGTGCCCCGACCGGCAGGCCCCGCGCTACCCTTGCTGAAGGTTGTTTCTACTAACTTATCGGAAAACACTCGGCTTAAGTTGAAAGTACACAGAGAATTAAATAACGAATTAAATCGAAAAAGTCACAAAATTGTCATCCAGGCTGTAGTCAATCGCTTGCCGGAAGTGTGTAACAACTATTAAAGAGGACTTAGAGACGTGGAGGGTGCCGGTGAGCGCAGGGCGAAAGCGCGATCCCAAGAAGGGTGCTTCACGTCAGGAGCACTCTCTGGGAAATCGCAATTCGACCGCCGTATGTCCCGGCGCCAGCCCCAGCCCCAGTCCCGGCCCCGGCCCCGGCCCCGGCCCAGGCGCCGAGACGCGCCGCAGCCTCGAGTTATAATACTGAATGGATGCGCGACCAAATATATAATCATTAGAAGCTCACGCCCACAGCATCTGCTCTCGCACTCTACACTGCTACATGTAGTTCCAGCGCCATGTTGACTTGAACACGCTGCACGTCTACCGCAGCACCATTTCCACCACCGGCACCACCAGCACCGCCCGCATCGCAGAACTATGTTTATTTTATCTTAATGTCCTATTTTTTTTCGGCGCAGCACTGTACTATTATACACACACACAAACGACAATTGCCCTGTAGTCCGATTAGCTTGAAAGTTCGCTTGGTGTGCAGCACTCGCAGCTGTTCGGCGTAAACCACTGCGCCCGCGCGCCGCCGGCACTGCTCCCAACCCAATCACACGGAACACACAAAATTGCTTCGTTCAATAAGTGAAAACATAGAATAAAACAAGCACCACCATTATAACATTATTCTAATATACTATACTATACTATACTATACTATACTATACTATAATACAATACAATATTACTATAACATTGTATTTGATTGTTCCCTTTACGTGCACAGATTGACATTCGCGCTGTCTGCGTTTGTTTACGTACGTTTACGTTAACAATTTACGTCAACTAATTTAATGTCAAAAGAAAATTTAGTTTTTTTTTTATTATTAAAACCTTCCGTGTGCCTTAAGGAACATACAAAAAAAATTAGCCGAATTGGTCGAGCCATTCTCGATTTTTGCGCTCAGCAACATTTCATAATTATTTATATGATAGTAATTATTAAGACACAGCTCTTGTTTCATTGTAAATGCAATATTGATTGGTTGCCTCACATTGAGCTAATAATCAATAGAATAAGGAAAATTACTTGGATGTTTAAACATCTTCGACGTGTAGCAGAATATGATCTCTACGAACTATTTACTATGCACTTTCTCAATCTGTCCTGGCTTATAGGATCTCGGCTTGGGGTGGTGTCAGCACAGTCATCTGTCTGTTTGTTTATACAACAAACTTAATAAGATTTTATGTTTTTACCAACTTCCTTATCATAAATATAGGGCAAAAACTAAGAGCTGGCTTATGTTCTTGGACTATGAACAAACGGGGGACTTATTGCTGCCTCCTGTATAATTCGACTACGCTTATTTTTTACTTACTGCACATATACCTAACACACCCACACCCGCGTATACACACACACACACACACACACACACATACGCACGCACACATAGACGACATCAAAAACCACTGAAATATATGTATAACGAACACACAGACTTTTACAATTTTTTTGTTTAATCTTTGCCAATATTGTCATTTTTATATTTTTAAGTGATTGCATTTACATAAAGATGTAACTGGGAGGGGGCACGGCTTCCTGAGATACAGGTTAAATTCCTAGTTCAGGAACCAGAGGCTTCAAGTATCGATAAAATGTAAAATAATGCAATAAATTATCTTTATCTTTGTCTTTATCTTTATCTTTATCGTTGTTCCGGCGGCGGCGCACCAGGAGCCGGCTCCGCTACGAACTCCGGGATCATTCTGTTCAACTGACAAATATCTCTTTGTATCTTCTCCTCCACTTTGATCGCTACGCACTCTGTCAAATAACCCTTTTTCCCTCACCGGTGGTCGGAGGCGAGTGACCGTCGGCGACCCTCTCTAAGTTTTATCATATATCTTTGTTCCGCGCTGCTATGACAATTGTACGGCATTCAGCAGCTGACAGACATCTTGAAACCACCCGCCGCGACGTCCGGACCCGCGTCCTCTTAATCGTTCCGCGCGCGACCGGGCGGCGGCTGGGCGGCTGGGCGGCACAGTCTCTGACAGGCTTCACCAAAACATGTTTACCGCCATTAAAATTATTTGGATGCTAAGAAACACTTAACTTCTAAAGCCCCAAAACATAAATAAAGGCGAGTGACCGCGACACTGCCTCAACCAGGCGTTTTCTCTACCTGAGCGCTGATGACCCCGGGGCTACGTGCGGTGGTGGATCAGCTCGCGACATTTTTTGATTGTACCTAACCGTCGTTAGGAATTGATCAATCGTAACATTTGGAAAGCATCAAGTGACAATCACGAGGCCGGCTGTCGGTCGCCGCGAGCTGCGCTGCGCGGACGCTTGTTTGTTTGTTTGTCGCGATGCGCGCTACCGCGTCCGCACTAGACGCTCTATTCCTGTTCGCGATGTAGTGAGGGTGCTCTTTGTGTCTCTATGCATGGTGTCATTTATTGTTTTCAAAAGTACCGCTTGAACAGTCGCTCGGGGGATGCAAACGTAAACAGAATTGTTTATCAAAACTAAATAGATAGATAATACGTTTATTGAAATAGAACAGAACACACTCACGCAAATTATATTTTAAACAGAGGAATAATTACTTTTTGTTTTATATTGAAGAGTTAGATCCGCGCACAGCGTGGGCGCGGGTGGGATGCACTGCAATAGACCAGCGCCTGCTAGAGGCGAAAAATGTACTACTGCTGCTGCTGCTGCTGTTGCTGCATGAGGTACGGTCGCTAGAGCGCTATATAATTAGCTTAAACGATAAATTTGTTTCTAGACAAAGAGTTAACAAAACACAAAGTTAACATCCGTTGTGTATAAATATCGTAGGGGTGGGTTACGTGTGATAATAACGATTATATTTTACTCGACCGGCGCCGACGTTTAAGGTAAATTAGGTAATATCCGTTGAGGCTGTTGTTTCCGCCTTATTCAGATTTTTATCGAGTATAAATTCGACAACAACAGAAGAAGCGAAAAATCAATAAAACACAAAATAACACAAAAATTGTTCACCTGGAATGATTATTGGGTGCATGCGCAACGGCCCCGACAGAAGTATAAATTCATGTTTTTAGTAAATTTGTATAAATGCGAGTTGAAATTTAGTAATAACTGCCACCCCATCATCCCTGCTCGTCGCTGCGGTAGCTCTGCGGGGTCATTATGTTTTCCAATATTTAAAGTACCGCAGCATCTTCTGTCTAGAGCAGATCTCTCTGATGTTTTCTCTTACCGCATTTCCATATTATTTTTTGCGGATTCTGGGCGGGCACGGGTACGAGGAGGGAAGGGGAGAAGTTTCCGGCTAACGAAGGGGCGACTTGAAAGCTTCCAACATTTGAAAAAGAGTTTCTTTGAAAATTGGACGGCGTCATTACTTCGTTGTATTATTTGCGCGGCCTCCTCGTGCCGCCCTGTTCAAGCCCATCTCCTTCAAAGGCGAGCACACAAAGGTCTCCTCGGACAAAAGGATCCATTTTTAAAGTAAATTCTAAGTGACAGGCTCCTCAGCCCGCGGCGGAGTCTGCGTTGAACTCTTTTACACCCACAGCTTCTGCTTCCAGAAAGTTTATGTTAAGTATTGAAATATTTTAAGTAAAGCCTTCGTAAGGACCAGCCTGTTTCACGATAATGGATATCGCAGGCGCAGAAACATGCAGACTGGTAGCACTTTCCGCCTGGACCTACCGTGCCTTAATGAGGCTTACAGTTTCTTAGGCCATTAATAAGAATCTAATTGTCTATAACATATATATATGTATGCATATCGCTTGCTGCACGGTGCCCGACGGCGGACCCCAGCCACTTGTGGTACTAGCCGCTGCTAGGCCGGTTCGCAATGCAGACGAGCGGTGCCTGCCCCTCCGCCCGACGCCGCACGCCCTCCCATCCGACCCAATTCAATCAAACTGCTTTGAGCCCGACTTTACAAATTTTTACATGAATGTTATCGGTTCGAGTTCTGCCGCCGGCAGATAACTTCCCGTAACTTTACGTACCACGTGGAGTTAAGTTTGGATACAGAATTCCATCGTTACACTCGCTGTTGCGATATGTTCCGCGCTCGGCTGTTGCCCAGTTCTTCCATCGCATGCAATGGTTGTTCTAGCGCTGCACACTCCCAGCCTGTTTCGTGACAATGCTGCGAGTCTCAGCGTATCGGCGATCGGCATCGGCAATCGGCATCGGCGACCTGAACTGATTTTTACTCATGGTACTTTGAAAGCGGCTCAAATCACACAAGTTTTTGTACAAGAGTACAAACGTAGTAGACGGTCGGAGCGCCCCCTCGGGCGGCGAGGGCAGGTTGGAGGCGAAGGAGGCGGCGCGCAGCGAGACGTAAAGAATGCTCTTAAGTGTAAATTATGTACAGTACATGAGCTTTGTAAATAAGATGCAGCCGCACACGGGTCCCCCGCCGGCTGCTTGCTGACTCATCAGCGTAATGGCTGGTCTCGGGGGCCCGCGGGACCCCGGCGTGGGCGTGTTCCCCGATACAATATTACTGCTCACGTCTGCATACACGAGGCGTCATGTCAAGTCCTTAAAACACGCAACTACAAGCCGCAGCGAGCACTCCGCAGCATTCCACGAAGGTTCTAGAAGAAATATAAAAACATAAACGTACCAATATACAAACGTTGAACGTTGCCGTAATTCCTACAGTAGTAATTTAAATTTATCGCAACTCGTTGTAGTTTCCGGTTTTGCAGTAAACAATGTAAGGTATGAACCAAAAAATTGGTACATATCAGGGGTGAGCACCGGTCGGGGGGTAACTGAAATAGTGCGCAAACATAACCGTGTTCCTTAACTTAACTTTCTCTTGTCTCAAAGCGAGGAGCACGTTGTGATGCAGTGCATGTTATTCCAATTGGCGCCACCTTGTTACGGGCCGGCGTATCTCTCTTACCAACAGGCGAATGTCCCGCTCGTCTTGTGGTTTATTTAAATAAAAAAACTTTAAGGTTCTGATTACGAGTAAGCGGACATGTTTATGCCGGAAGTAGGCGTGGGTTCCGGCCGCGGTTGAACCTTACATCTATGTGTACTGCAAGTTAACGTGGTAACAGGCCAAATATCCGCGTAATATCCGTGGAGGTCGCGACCTCCGAAGGTGTTGAGCGCGGCGCGGATGCGGCGCGCGCGACACCTTCGTTACTCGCCGTTAACAATACACGGCTGCGGCAGTAGTAATTACAGCGGTGCGTGGGCGCGCGCGACACCTTCGTTACTCGCCGTTAACAATACACGGCTGCGGCAGTAGTAGTTACAGCGGTGCGTGGGCGCGCGCGACACCTTCGTTACTCGCCGTTAACAATACACGGCTGCGGCAGTAGTAGTTACAGCGGTGCGTGGGCGCGCGCGACACCTTCGTTACTCGCCGTTAACAATACACGGCTGCGGCAGTAGTAGTTACAGCGGTGCGTGGGCGCGCGCGACACCTTCGTTACTCGCCGTTAACAATACACGGCTGCGGCAGTAGTAGTTACAGCGGTGCGTGGGCGCGCGCGACACCTTCGTTACTCGCCGTTAACAATACACGGCTGCGGCAGTAGTAGTTACAGCGGTGCGTGGGCGCGCGCGACACCTTCGTTACTCGCCGTTAACAATACACGGCTGCGGCAGTAGTAGTTACAGCGGTGCGTGGGCGCGCGCGACACCTTCGTTACTCGCCGTTAACAATACACGGCTGCGGCAGTAGTAGTTACAGCGGTGCGTGGGCGCGCGCGACACCTTCGTTACTCGCCGTTAACAATACACGGCTGCGGCAGTAGTAGTTACGGCGGTGCGTGGGCGCGCGCGACACCTTCGTTACTCGCCGTTAACAATACACGGCTGCGGCAGTAGTAGTTACGGCGGTGCGTGGGCGCGCGCGACACCTTCGTTACTCGCCGTTAACAATACACGGCTGCGGCAGTAGTAGTTACGGCGGTGCGTGGGCGCGCGCGACACCTTCGTTACTCGCCGTTAACAATACACGGCTGCGGCAGTAGTAGTTACGGCGGTGCGTGGGCGCGCGCGACACCTTCGTTACTCGCCGTTAACAATACACGGCTGCGGCAGTAGTAGTTACAGCGGTGCGTGGGCGCGCGCGACACCTTCGTTACTCGCCGTTAACAATACACGGCTGCGGCAGTAGTAGTTACGGCGGTGCGTGGGCGCGCGCGACACCTTCGTTACTCGCCGTTAACAATACACGGCTGCGGCAGTAGTAGTTACGGCGGTGCGTGGGCGCGCGCGACACCTTCGTTACTCGCCGTTAACAATACACGGCTGCGGCAGTAGTAGTTACGGCGGTGCGTGGGCGCGCGCGACACCTTCGTTACTCGCCGTTAACAATACACGGCTGCGGCAGTAGTAGTTACGGCGGTGCGTGGGCGCGCGCGACACCTTCGTTACTCGCCGTTAACAATACACGGCTGCGGCAGTAGTAGTTACAGCGGTGCGTGGGCGCGCGCGACACCTTCGTTACTCGCCGTTAACAATACACGGCTGCGGCAGTAGTAGTTACAGCGGTGCGTGGGCGCGCGCGACACCTTCGTTACTCGCCGTTAACAATACACGGCTGCGGCAGTAGTAGTTACGGCGGTGCGTGGGCGCGCGCGACACCTTCGTTACTCGCCGTTAACAATACACGGCTGCGGCAGTAGTAGTTACGGCGGTGCGTGGGCGCGCGCGACACCTTCGTTACTCGCCGTTAACAATACACGGCTGCGGCAGTAGTAGTTACGGCGGTGCGTGGGCGCGCGCGACACCTTCGTTACTCGCCGTTAACAATACACGGCTGCGGCAGTAGTAGTTACGGCGGTGCGTGGGCGCGCGCGACACCTTCGTTACTCGCCGTTAACAATACACGGCTGCGGCAGTAGTAGTTACGGCGGTGCGTGGGCGCGCGCGACACCTTCGTTACTCGCCGTTAACAATACACGGCTGCGGCAGTAGTAGTTACGGCGGTGCGTGGGCGCGCGCGACACCTTCGTTACTCGCCGTTAACAATACACGGCTGCGGCAGTAGTAGTTACAGCGGTGCGTGGGCGCGCGCGACACCTTCGTTACTCGCCGTTAACAATACACGGCTGCGGCAGTAGTAGTTACGGCGGTGCGTGGGCGCGCGCGACACCTTCGTTACTCGCCGTTAACAATACACGGCTGCGGCAGTAGTAGTTACGGCGGTGCGTGGGCGCGCGCGACACCTTCGTTACTCGCCGTTAACAATACACGGCTGCGGCAGTAGTAGTTACGGCGGTGCGTGGGCGCGCGCGACACCTTCGTTACTCGCCGTTAACAATACACGGCTGCGGCAGTAGTAGTTACAGCGGTGCGTGGGCGCGCGCGACACCTTCGTTACTCGCCGTTAACAATACACGGCTGCGGCAGTAGTAGTTACAGCGGTGCGTGGGCGCGCGCGACACCTTCGTTACTCGCCGTTAACAATACACGGCTGCGGCAGTAGTAGTTACAGCGGTGCGTGGGCGCGCGCGACACCTTCGTTACTCGCCGTTAACAATACACGGCTGCGGCAGTAGTAGTTACAGCGGTGCGTGGGCGCGCGCGACACCTTCGTTACTCGCCGTTAACAATACACGGCTGCGGCAGTAGTAGTTACGGCGGTGCGTGGGCGCGCGCGACACCTTCGTTACTCGCCGTTAACAATACACGGCTGCGGCAGTAGTAGTTACGGCGGTGCGTGGGCGCGCGCGACACCTTCGTTACTCGCCGTTAACAATACACGGCTGCGGCAGTAGTAGTTACGGCGGTGCGTGGGCGCGCGCGACACCTTCGTTACTCGCCGTTAACAATACACGGCTGCGGCAGTAGTAGTTACGGCGGTGCGTGGGCGCGCGCGACACCTTCGTTACTCGCCGTTAACAATACACGGCTGCGGCAGTAGTAGTTACAGACAGCGGTGCGTGGGCGCGCGCGACACCTTCGTTACTCGCCGTTAACAATACACGGCTGCGGCAGTAGTAGTTACGGCGGTGCGTGGGCGCGCGCGACACCTTCGTTACTCGCCGTTAACAATACACGGCTGCGGCAGTAGTAGTTACGGCGGTGCGTGGGCGCGCGCGACACCTTCGTTACTCGCCGTTAACAATACACGGCTGCGGCAGTAGTAGTTACAGCGGTGCGTGGGCGCGCGCGCTGACGCCACCACCGCCGGGCTGCAGGGCGTGACGGGGGCGTGCGTCCGGGCGGCGTGGCGGCGTGGCGGCGTGGCAGCGTGGTGGCGAGGCAGCGGCCGGGGGAGGGAAGGAGGGCATCATTACCGGGAAGACATCGCGTCGTTACAGGGCGGAACTGCGTCGTTAGGTTGAGACAAAGCCGGCGCTGTGTACCCGGCCATTTTTGTGCCGGCCGTAGTGTGGGAGGCTGCATGCCCGTGTATGTGCTTCAGACATTTTTCAATATATTTTCTTTTGCTCTGTCCACAATTTACATACGGCCCGCCCGATGGAGCGCGGTACCCTCACGCGTAGCATGTGAATTCGATCAGAGTTCAGGACTTGCTGGTGCTGTTATGTAATATACATTTGTAAAACAATTTTAAACGCGGGGGCTGCCCAAATGATAATGCGTCACTTCGCGCTGGAACATGTCTGGACAATTTTCTTTTCCTAATTTGTGATCTCTAAATATTTAAGCTAATACATGGACCCGCGCGATCTCGTTACTCTTTTTTTTATATATATTTTAAATTTTCTCATATTACGAGTATTATTGTTGTGTTAGATGTTTAAATAAAACGACATAGCTGGCCCCGCACGACGTTCGCTCTGCGCCGACGATATTCACAAATAACTTATTACTGTAATGTTTAAGTACTACCCACTACAATTATTTAGGGGTTTTCTTTATGCTATTATTTACAACATTATTACAACATATATTTACAATAGGACTTTAGGCTATTTACATTATTTCTAATATTATTACCGTTTTTTTAAATATTATATCTATTACTTATGCTATCTAATTATCTAATTTTACGTAGAATATTATTGTGTAGATATGTGTAAAGTAATATTTACTTATCCTTATTTCTATTGCTTATTATTTTAGATATTTTTAAGCAATAATTTATGACTTTACTTCTAACTCATTTATTTTTTATTAACTCGGGCAGAAGAGCTGTATCTACTCTTGAACCTGTCTCCTAGTCAAAATCATATCTCAAACATCAATGTATAAGACACTCCGTCAACAAATGAGGAACCGTTTTCTCCATGCCGTCATCACATGAAACAGTTCAAGTATTGGGAGAATCCGCCGTGGCCAGTGATTATCTGGATTTCCCATTACTCCTTATACATTGCACAACATATTGTTATACATTATTTTTGTTATAATTAATTATACCCAGAGTTTTGGTTGATGCAACCGGCTCGTACGTCGGAAACGTTTAGATGCAGGCAAACGAGTGCAACGTGTTGATGCTTTTCACGTCGTGCCGCGGATTCGTGAGTTTTCATTGTTATATTATATTATTTACTAAATAATTAAACACTACTTAATACACGAATAATAGTTTGATCATGTATGAAGGCCCCGTCCGCGTGGGACCCTGCGCTACGCCGCCTCCTCGCCACCTCGCCACCTCGGCACGCTGCTACGTCGCTACGGTGTGCGCTACGTCGTGCACTACGGGCGCGCGGGCGCGTTCGTTAGCGGGTAGCGGGTAGCGGGTAGCGAGTAGCGAGTCGTGCATCTCGTAATGGGCGTTTGTCGTTATGTGCGAACATGAAATATATAAAGCGTGCGCAGGGTTGCCCGGTTTAGATTTTTTTTTATTTTCCACTATATTTAACACTGTTGAATAGAAATATTTGCTAAAGTTCTCTTAATGACTATAAAAAATAATTTAATATTTTGATTAAATTATTATTAAAATAATAAAGTAGTAGTGGATTACATGCTGACCTCCCGAAGGATATACACATATCGTAGCACCAGTATGTCGCGTGCGATACAGTAACCACGAGTAGTAACCAGTTTATGTCGAGTAATTTTCATGGAAAGTCAATTTAATTTATGTAATCTAACAGTACAAGCAAGTCACTAATCCGCATTGGGTCCGTGTAATGACTGTGGCCCCTCGCCCTCATATTTAGGGTAGGCCTGTGCCCCAGCAATAGGGATGTAAATAGGCTGAAAAAAAAAACAGTACAAATATTGATCAAGCTCCGGAGTTCAGATCTATAGTGCATTCAATAAAAAAAAATTTCAATATATAAAGTAATGTGTTTTGAAAACATTACAAACTTGTAGGTTGCATCCCTGCGTTAAGCAGTAATCATCTAGCGCTGCATAGCACCCGCACACTGATGATTACATAATCTGCACACGCTTACGCTCACGCGCACGCACACGCACTCTATCACTTCATTAATTACAAGTTTGTACCTTCCTACCTTAAAAATCAATTCGATTTATTTCCGATTGCCACAGTCGCCCTCTTCGCTCTTCAATAAACCTCTCGCTCCGCGTCCCCGTGCATTCCTCTCCATTTTTCCAAAACTCCTCTTCCGCTCCGGCAGTTCGCTGCTGGAACCATATTCATATCGCCAAATCCCTATTTCACTATCATAAAGTTTAAATTATAAATTCTGTCTAATTGTGCTCTTGCTTGCATCTGCCATCTAGTGTTGTAGTTTTTACTTATGTAGTGCACCACGTATCTTATCTCTGCTTTTAGTCCACGTCTTCCTTGCCAATGGGTTCCCTGGAAGTAATTGCTTTCTGAGCAATAACACCGCCCATTGTATATATATATATATATATAATGTATTCCATATCTTGTAACTGGTGTACAATAAAGGATAAATAAATAAAATAAATAAGTATTATGTCTTATAACTTTACTTCATGTAGCAACCTATGTACAGCGGTGTTGGCTACATTGTTAGTAGTGTTAAGTTATAATTAGGATATGTTGTAGCCGATTAATGTAGCAGTTTGTCGTGCCCTCATATAAATAAATAGAAATCCGTTACATTGTTAACACGCTGCAGAAGCAGCTGAGCCGGAGTTCAGCCGTGAAGTTGGTACTCACTGTGCGGGTATCGCTGTTTCATAATTTCTTTTATGTAAAAGCTAACAACTCCTATTCAATCCATTGAAAAATATGTCATGAATGTGTTCGCGTGAGCGTGTGTACGTCAAACATACGCGTTACACAAACGCGACGCTGCCCGTCACCACCCTGCCTAACCACCCCCCACCCCCGGCAGGGAGCGGATCTGACGCAATGGGCTGATCACCCTTCTCTCATATTCAATCACCGTCCGAGGAAATGGGCGTCGCGCTCGATGAATACTGAACTGATTCCCTCGTGCGGAGTCCCGTGCGGCGTGCGGCGTGCGGCGTGCGGCGTGCGGCGTGCGGCGTGCGGCGTGCGGCGTGGTGCGGTGGGTGCGGTGCTGCGTGCGGCGTGTGGCGGGCGTGGTGTAGCGTGCGGTGTGTGGCCGGCCGTGGTGCGGCGTGCGGTGTGCGGTGTGTGGCGGGCGTGATGCGGCGTGCGGCGGGCGTGGTGCGGCGTGCAGTGTGCGGCGTGTGGCGGGCGTGATGCGGCGGGTGGCGTGCGGCGTGTGGCGGGCGTGGTGCGGTGGGTGCGGTGCAGCGTGCAGTGTGCGGCGTGTGGCGGGCGTGATGCGGCGTGCGGCGGGCGTGGTGCGGCGTGCAGTGTGCGGCGTGTGGCGGGCGTGATGCGGCGGGTGGCGTGCGGCGTGTGGCGGGCGTGGTGCGGTGGGTGCGGTGCAGCGTGCAGTGTGCGGCGTGTGGCGGGCGTGATGCGGCGTGCGGCGGGCGTGGTGCGGCGTGCAGTGTGCGGCGTGTGGCGGGCGTGATGCGGCGGGTGGCGTGCGGCGTGTGGCGGGCGTGTGGCGGGCGTGGTGCGGCGTGCGGCGTGTGGCGGGCGTGGTGTGGCGTGCGGCGGGCGTGGTGCGGCGTGCGGCGTTCGGCGTGTGGCGGGCGTGGTGTGGCGTGCAGTGTGCGGCGTGTGGCGGGCGTGATGCGGCGGGTGGCGTGCGGCGTGTGGCGGGCGTGGTGCGGCGTGCAGTGTGCGGCGTGTGGCGGGCGTGATGGCGGGCGTGATGCGGCGGGTGGCGTGCGGCGTGTGGCGGGCGTGGTGCGGTGGGTGCGGTGCAGCGTGCAGTGTGCGGCGTGTGGCGGGCGTGATGCGGCGTGCGGCGGGCGTGGTGCGGCGTGCGGCGTGTGGCGGGCGTGGTGCGGCGTTCGGCGTGTGGCGGGCGTGGTGCGGCGTGCGGCGTGCGGCGTGCGTGGTGCGGCGTGCGGCGTTCCGCGTGCGGCGGGCGTGTGCGGCGTGCGGCGTGTGGCGGGCGTGGTGCGGCGTGCGGCGTGCGTGGTGCGGCGTGCGGCGTGTGGCGGGCGTGGTGCGGCGTGCGGCGGGCGTGCTGCGGCGTGCGCTCTCTCAATAGTTACATAAACAATATCGAATGATCCGATCGCTATGACAGGTTTAAAAAAGTTATTATACATGAAAAGAAATATAACCAATTATATTATAAGGCTACCTGCGCCACCCTTGCTACCTCCAGCCTGAGTTTAATTTGAAATTTGTGTGGAAAATGTTTAACTTCTTTTATATTTATTACACCGAAAAAGTTATAAGCTCAGCGACGCCGCTGGGCATCCGCGCTGGCAGCTGGTGGTAGAACTGACGGTGCGCGGCACCCGCCCGGGTCAAGTGCCCTGGCGGAGAGCCGCTTTTTTCTTTTCGTAAGTATTCATTAAAATATTTTCTATATGTATTAAATAAAGCATTAATAACTTTACAAATATCTTTGGTTTCGTTTTACAATAACTTCTAAAAATTATGGTAGTTACTTAGTTTATTAAAAGAGTTACAGTGAACTACAGAAAGGTTTCATTTAAAATATTTCAGAATGGAATCGTATTAAGTAAGCTCTGAATGTGCACCTGCCCGGCTGCTCGGCTGCCCGCCAGCCCCGCTGCCCGGCTGCCCGCCAGCGGCGCGCCGGTCCCCTCCCTCGCATGTGTCGACGATGCTTATTTAAAAGATATCCACTCCTACATTATTCGAGTTTACGTTACGTGTTATGAGTTCAATAGGTACGTCTGTGTGACGTACTGGGTCACCGTACGAGCAGCTATTACCAGTGCTGCAGGTACCACGGCGGCAGCCGGGCGCCGGACAAGTTCGCAGCGGCACTACGGCACCCGTGCGAGTTGTGCATCTGCCAGCGCCAGCGCAGCCGGGCGGCGGCCTCGGTGCAAATGTTTGTTAAGCTCCCACAAACTTGTAGGCATTAAATGAATTGAAAACGTGAACGTAACAAAATTTGAATACTAAGCCTGTGATAATTATGGCGACAAGCTAATGAATATACTCTTCCAGTTATCTCTCGGCAGAAAACGAATCTCCAGCTCCGCAGCGCCGTTCGTCGTATACACATTTTGTTCAGAGCTGTGCGGTTGCTGCTGCGGTTGCTGAATGCACGCCGGCTGCGTGTCCGTCACACGACATTGTACACGCGGGGCAATATATAGAAACCTCGTGAAAAGAAAAGCTCGCGGCCACAAATGGAAAACAAGCATTATTTCGATGTAGGGCGCGCCCGGGAATTATTCGAAAACTTTTTTCATGCAACAAACAACATTTCAATAGCATCGCAGGTTGCAGCGTCTCCCTTCCCCCGCCCGCCTGCCGCCGTGGACACGTTTCAGGAGACACGTACGTACAAACTACTTATCACTATCATTTCAGAAGATTCCCAATCTACGAGGAGGGATCAAAAAGTATTGAGAACGACATATGTACTCCTTGGTAAGAAAATAAATAAATACTGACATAGCTCAGATACATATTTGTAATATTGATATAGAAAAAAATGTTCGATTGTATTTTGTTTTGTTTCTGTATGTAGTCATTTGTTTGCTTGGTGTCGGAACGTGTTCTCGGAAATGGAGAAAAGCGAAGTGCGAGCCGTTATTAAATAGCTCTGTTTAAAGAAGTTAACGACGCAAGAGATTCATTGCGATCTGAAGGCAACATTAGGAGAGTCTGCTCCGCCGTAT
Source organism: Ornithoptera alexandrae (assembly GCA_029030555.1). Classification (NCBI taxonomy): domain Eukaryota; kingdom Metazoa; phylum Arthropoda; class Insecta; order Lepidoptera; family Papilionidae; genus Ornithoptera; species Ornithoptera alexandrae. The sequence goes on from JARDVY010000007.1 coordinate 11,314,437, forward strand.
TCCACTGTCGCGAGGTGGGCTTCTCAATTTCGAGTAGGGAGAACGAGAACGAGAACGAGCACGGAAGACGAACATCGTTGCGGCCGTCACCACGTCCAACGACGTCAGCCACCCACGAAAATGTTGCGAAAGTCGAGAAAATTGTATTGAGCGATCGAAGAGTTACCATCCGATACTTATTCGTAATTCAAGAAACGGGCAGTTCATATGGAAGTATTCAATCCATATTGAAACAATGTTTGGATATGAGAACAGCCTCCGCAAGATGGGCGCCGAGAATGTTAACCGACACTCGGAAACAAAATCGACTTGACATTTCGAGGATATTGTCGGACAAGTTTCAAGAAGATTCTGAAAACGTTTTGTCTCGTTTCGTAACAATTGACGAAACATGGCTCCATCATTTTGATCCCGAGACGAAACAGCAATCTTCGCAATGGAAACGGCCATCATCACCGACCCTGAAGAAGTTTCGTGCTGTGGCATCGGCTGGCAAGGTTATGGCCTCAATATTTTGGGACTATTAAGGGATATTGCCGACTGATTACCTGGAGCGTGGAACCACTATTACAGGCCAATATTAAGCAGCATTAATTCCCAAGTTGAGGAATGCCATCAAAGAGAAAAGGAGAGGGAAACTCCGAAGGGGCGTGCTGTTTCATCACGACAACGCACCCGCGCACAGGTCGCCAGTTACGATGGCTGCCATTCAGCAAGCTGGCTTCGAATTGGTTGATCGCCCCCCTATTCACCAGATCTGGCATCTAGTGATTTTTATCTATTCTCCAAATTAAAAGAATACTTAAGTGGAAACAGGTACGAAGACAATAACGAGGTGATGGATGCTGTGGAGAGCTTTTTGCAGGACCAAGATAAAACTTTTTTTTGAAAGGCATTGAATCCTTGGCAAAGCGCTGCACTCGGTGTGTAGAGGCTCGGAGACTATGTACAAAAATAAATGATTAAGTTATCAACAGTCATTATATTCTATCTCATTCTCACTACTTTTTGATCGCTCCTAGTAATACATTGTCTACTTTTTTCACAACGAAATCCTAGGTTTTTTTAATATAATCTTGTTCACCTCGCAATGGCATATTTACATCATGAGAAAAATCTTTAGTATAAAGCAAAATTAAGAAAATAAAATTTTTTGTAAAATGTTTCCCCGTTTACATGACCCCAAGCCGGCCGGATAATATAATTTCCACCCTCGTGCCCTGCGGGTCCTGTCATTTCGCACCCGTATTGGATAACTGGTCCTGCTGCTGCGTACGACAAAATGGCGGCCGGGCGCGAATTATCGAATTATACGCGAACAAGGAGCCCTAATAGCGTAAGTGGCACGGCGGCACGGGTCCTCGGCCCCGGGCTGCGTCCGGTAGGATATTCCTTTGGTCACAAGATTACTCTTATGGACGCCAAAGCAACGCGTGACGTTCCGGCTGCACGCGACGAGTTTCAGTTAGTTTCATACACGTGGTCATCGTAACCCTGTGAGCCTTGAAACATCTCGCTGCACCCACACGAAATTCGGCGGGTGAAGAACTAAACTATTGCAATTAACTGAATCAAATCATTATAATCTTAATGATCAAGATTAAAAACGATAGATGTAGGAGATGTAACCGTCAGCCCGAAACCATTCTGCGCATCAGCTGCGCGTGTCCTCGCTTGCACAGGCGGACTCGCGCATAGGCATGAACACATCGCACAAAATGTTCACCAACAGTTCGCCATAATAAATAATTTAGTAAATGGGGAGCTTCGTCATCATCAGATCATCAGTACGAACCAAATCCTGCGCTGGAGAGCCCAGCGCATAAAATATACTGCGACAGAGCTACGAATGTTTTAGTTTGATAAACCTGACATGACCCTTACAGACAAAACGAAGCAGCAGGCAAGCCTGTTGGAGACAGCAGTCTCTCCCGTACAAAACTTACAAAATTAATTGCTCAAAATATTACTAAATACAAGGAAATTAAAAGAGGAATTCACGTGAATTTGGAAAATAAAGCACCGACGTGATACCAAAACAACATTCATTCTGTTGAAAGCAGTTGACCCTGGCGCTGCGTCTGTCATGTATCTAACCGCGCCAACGGCCGCAGTCCTCAATGCCTGTCGTGTAGTTAGGGAGCTTCTACAGGAAGATGCCACCGACACCAGGACAACGGAAATTGAGCATCACTTGGCTAAGGCTCTTGGTGCTTATTATTAATCAAATTCTGCTTACGAGACTTTGAGAGAAAAATATTTTTGAGTAAAATAATAATATGCATCACTAGCGCAAACAACAAACTTGTGGTCAATCGTGGTCATTTGTTATAATATTAAAGTCAGGCCGCGCCATGACCTCTGCTGCCTGTCCCGCCACCGGCACTTCCTCTTGCCAGGCTCACCCGCTCGACCGCCGCTCGAGCGCCGCTCGACTGCCGCTCGACTGCCGCGATTCTGTGTGCGCAAGCTGCGAGAGACCGGCCGAAATTTGGTGAACTGACTGCCAATCTTCGCTACTCGGAGAGGCACCTTATGAAGAAGAAGTTGCGAGAGGTGGAGTGGCGGTTGCCATGGGTACCTTCTCCGGATTTTTATAATAATGCTGCGCGTTCTGGATCAGTGGCATCCCCAAAAATCAAACAGTTTCCTGCCAACGCCAGCCGCGTGCAATCCGTTCCACGACTGCTAGCTGCTGTCGGAGTTTATCACCGACGAAACACAGCGCCAGCGGGACCGCGGCGTGCTTGGCGCTGCTCTTCACCAGTGGATCAGTGCGCAGACGTCGCTGCAAAGGTAACCTGAACGATGACACGCGGTAACCCGGCGAGCCAGTTATAATTATATAACTAGTCTGGCCATAAATACTGTTTGTTACATAAAAACTTTTCTTTTTTCAACTTTTTAATTATTTTGAATTTGGAACGCGTACATTACTTTAAAAACTTCTTTCGATTTTTCACCATTTCACATAATTTTTCGTGTTCATTATCAAATTACATTATGGAATATGGTGGGGGTGTTAGATAAAATAGGATTGCAGTGATCGCCTCGCACAAAGTGGGTATGGAGCCGTCGGTCATATTCCAGACACTTCAAAAGCCAGAATTGGTCAAAACCCCGTTAGGAAGCAAATCAAAATATCTTATCGCGAGAAATGAAGATTCTCGCTGCGACTCCGTCGCGTATTACATCTTATAAATGCATGCAATGCAATGCATATAAAAAGCACACCTGAAGCGCGGTGCTCAGTGCTTATCGTCTATATATTGCGCTTATCGTATATACAGGACATGCCCTCAATCAATCTTTACAATTAAAGATGGATGGAGTAGATCCATCAAAACGAACAAACCTTCTGCCGGCATGGAACAGGCAGATAAAAGGCACAGAAATATCCTCTTTACAGATGGAAAAATTTTCACAATTGAAGAATACTACAATAAGCAAAATGATGAAGTACGCTCGCAGTTCTAAAAAACCTGCTTAAGTGGTTAGAACGTAGTCATGGTCACCATCATGCGTCAGTGATGGTGGGGCGTGTCTTATCAAGGAGTCACAAAATTACATTTTTGTGAAAAAGGAGTAAAAACTTCAGCCAGAGTGTATCAAGCTACAGTCTTGAATCATGTCGTGAAACCTCTCAGCAATACACTTTTTAAAAATATACCGTGGACTTTCCAGCGGGACTCTGCACCTGGCCCACTGGTCACAACGCACGAAATACCCAAGCTTGGTTTGAAACCAACGTTCCGGACTTTATAAGAGCTGAAGACTGGCCCTCATCTAGCCCAGACCTCAACCATATACACTTCAAATTATGGTCAGTTTTAGAAGACGTGGCCAGCTGCTGCTCTAAACGACATGGAGACATTGAGCCTCTTAAAAAATCTTTGGAGCAAGCAGCAAGCCGTGGCGGTGGTGATTGCGGTGGCCGTGGCGGTGGTGGTTGCGGTGGCCGTGGCGGTGGTGGTTGCGGTGGCCGTGGCGGTGGTGGTTGCGGTGGCCGTGGCGGTGGTGGAAATTTCCCATGGAAAGAGCGCGTAAATCATGGATCGTCGTGATACGTGGCCAAACAAATTAAAGGCATGTGTAAAATCCAAAGGTGGCCATTTCGAATAGAATATTATTTTTATTTTTAGCTGAGACTAATCAATAAGTAGGTATAAATATTAATAACTAATAACTAATAACATTAAAATACTTCATAAAAAAAACAATGAACTTTCGTTTGTAACAGAACTTATGGCCGGACAAGGTACATTGTATTGATGCTGTTGACATTTCGTCTTAAACATTCAAATAAGTATCCAAGTTGTTGTTCGATGAGCTGACCGCACTTTACCGCACTGTATCGCGATTTACCGCACTGTACCGCACTGTACTGCGCTGTACCGCACAACAAGTAAAAGAAAGTAAAAAAAAATATTTCAAGGTCCGTTCTTTCTGAAATGTTTAATTTTTCATTTCGTCGTTACTAGTGCTTCTTCCCCGCCTCACGAGGCGCGGCCCCTGGACACATTAGCTGAGTAATAAAGGGGACAAAACATATTGTAATTAGCGTAAATGCAAAATAATATAGGAAATGATTTTAGCGCTGCCGCTTAACTGGACTAAACATTTGCATCATGAGGACCGAAGCAGCTATAGATGTTAATTAGCGTTACCCTGGTAATTCCATTACCTGTGGCGCCCTTCAAACCGGAACATAGTAATGTTTGCACGCCCAGACGGTTCTTCGGCCGGCCTTTGCCTCATTCTTTGTAACATCACATCTTAGAGGGAGCTGTAGGAGCTGCAGGTATGAAACATCTTTTGTCCGTATCTCTCGTCAGCTACCTGAATGTATGTGAAAGTTTCTGTGTCACCACATGTGTATGTGTGGGTGTGTGTGTGTATGTGTGGGTGTGTGTGTATGTGTGGGTGTGTGTGTGTGTGTGTGTGTGTGTGTGTGTGTGTGTGTGTGTGTGTGTGTGTGTGTGTGTGTGTGTGTGTGTGTGTGTGTGTGTGTGTGTGTGTGTGTGTGTGTGTATGTATGTGCGTGTGTGCGCGTGTGCGTGTGTAACTTGCACTGCGCTCGCAACAGACCTCACGGATACATTTACTTTGTGTGATCTGCGGCGCGGCGATAAACCCGCTCGTCTCGTTACCGGGCGGTCTCCGGTGCGATTCCGACCTGACGGAAGTGGCAGGCTAGGCTAACTGGCAGGTTCATTGAACTCGCGTCTCTAGTTGGGACAGCCTGCTGCTGCACAGCTCCGCCGCAGGCGCGCACCACGTCTATCGACGGGTCACTCTGTCATTTAACTTGAGAAAACAATTCTGTCCCTGCATCAACACAGCGGAGCTCCTCGGCCGCGGGCTCGCAGACGATGGTCAGCGTGGGATCCCAGAGGTGTCGCTGCACGCGGAGCTGGGCGACGGGCACTGTTCGCAAGCCGTCTCCGCGCGAATGGCCTCCAGCGAGATAGCTCCGTTGACAAAACAAAGAAAGAACTTTTTAATTAGGCACAGTGGGCGTGGTGAGCGCGATGGGCGTCGAGTTACAGTGCCTGTAGCCACGCGGCACTTCTTAAACCACTGTCTAATTGTTATGGCTTTTGTAAGGGAAACAGGTTGACGAGGTTTTTTGTACATGGATTAATTAATAATTCTTTCATAGCTTATTACTGTTTTTGTAATTTATTTATATGAAATGGTTTTCTTTTAGTCGGAGCGGGAGCGCAGGGGCACGTCCAGGCGCACTCCCACCGGCGGGCTGTCACAAAGCTTGGGCGGCCCGGTGGAACCGCCGCACGATCCTTATTTATTGGTACAGGCAAATGTTTACAAACACACGACTTCATTATATTTTTATAGAGCCGCGCCGCCGCCCGCCGCCCGCCGCCCGCCGCTGCAATACATAAGTAAGCGAGATTAAAAAGCAGGCAGCGCTTTGAGCGCCGGCCGCGGCCCAGCGCCTGCTGCACTGGTGTAATTCTAAGAACCTGCTTTCGAGGCGGGGAGCCACCCCCAGCCCGCCGTCCCGCTCCAGCTCGTCCCGTCCACACATGGCGACGTCCCCCTTCCACCCGTAGAAAACATTGAAATCATTAATGCGTCGGAAGGTGTAGGACATCATTAACTTAAATAATTATGTAGACGAGTCCCCGCGTCCGCCGCCCCCTTGCACTGCCGTCGCCCCCGCCCGCTTACCCCCCGCCGCAGCAACCCGCTGATTACAGTTTCGCATAATGGAGAGGTAGCGGAGTGGTTCGGGCTTTAATCATTGGGGAAATATTTCGCGTTCGCCTTCTACCGTGAATTATTCCACGACAAGCGGCGAGCGGCGAGTGGCGGGCGGCGAGCGGTGAGCGACGAGCGGCAGAGTGTATGACATTTAAAAATTTTATGTGATTTTATATCTGCATAACAAAAGCGAAGCGCTCGCGCTGGAGCCGGAGGAAGCACTGCGTCGGCGCGGTGCCGCTGGAGCTCACTCCGGGTTCTCGAAGTTATTTTGCCTATCACCAATTTTGAGATTTACTGTTATTTTGGTGTTTACTGTGGACCTTCAAAACATTTCCTTTGCAACGTACGTCGGCCGGCGCCAGGCCCCGAGCGGGCGCAGCGCAGTGCCCCTCGCGATGACAACACACTGTCGTTGTGAGAGCCATCAAAGCCTTATTTTTATTTATCACGTCTCAAGGCAACAAGCGCAGAGTAGTATTGTGTGCACATACATTGTTTGCACTGCACCATATTGCGGGTGGAGTGTATATCAACCTAACCATCGCCACGTTGCTGCCCCACGACTCACGCATGCCCCCCCCCCGTACCCCCGCCTCACCTCTCCCGGGCCGTGTTTCTAGGCCCAGGCCGCGTTTGTAGACTAACGCGACCTGCGGGAGTAGGGTGGTAGAGAAAGATAGTCGCCATCGTAGTCCAGCACGCAGTAGTAACCGACAAGGCAGGGACCGTGCCCATAAGAGAACCTCGTCGGAGGCCGAAGTCAGCAGCGGACCGTCCTATATCCGCTGGTGTTCGTGCGACCGTGCGCGTGCCCTCCGCGATCAGAACGGGAACGTTTCAAGCTTCTCCGTCCCGTTTTGAATAAACATTAAATAAAATTAAATACTGCATTGTGCGTATTAAACGGTGTTATTTACTGTGAAGCAGTAGGCTCGCTGCTACTTCAATCGCAAGAGCTGATACGAGTACAGCGGGTCTTGCACGCTGCCAACTGCCAGCATCACGGACGTGGCCAGAGAAGCAGACAAACGCTACGATAAACAAGCGTGTTTAAAAACTCACATATGCTTAATTCGTACATCCTTAAACAATCCTATCTAGATCCTGATTCAAGGTACTTAAGTGGTTATAAATAGCTGTCGCTTGTTCCGCGCGTGCGTGTTATCACCCTAACGTGATTACAATAAAACAAATTCAAGCGTCACCTTGATTATTGTTACTCGTGTTTATTTGGTGTCAGCTCGTCACCAGCTCGCGCCGAGCAGTTGACACGCGGATGCAGAATTGTTATAACACCAGTCAGCAGCCAGCCAGCTTTAGACTAGTCGTCACATGCTGGTATTCGCATTAAGATACAAACCTGCTACTGGTAACTGATTACACTGACACAACAAACGTGTATGTTTTTTTTTATCGAAAATCCTATTTGATCAAACTACACAAAATAATTACCTATAATTGTAACCTGATGGACTTGAAGGAAAGACGCAACTCTGTCCCAGAATCATTTATTTTTGAGCGAAATATTTTATCTTAATCAACTTTTGTCTATTGAGCATCGAAACGTTTAGAGCAGCAGTCAACCACGCGAATGCCATATTCTCATCCTTCAGGAACCTGTGCAATAGTCCTGACTACCATACATTCGAAAAACCCGTATTAAATGTCACACATTTTTTAGAAAGTAATAGATATCTCAATGCGGCCCCTCCACAAGAATGAAGCGGAATCCACAAGTAGGTAAAACGTCCAACTCATCGTTCGGGCAGATAAGTTTGTCGATTAAGTAATTTAAGTTGTATTCACGGTGTGGCCGTGTTACTGATCGCTGTGACCTCTCTAAACATTAACAAAGAAGCTTAGTGAGACCGCGCGCATGTGGATGGGGTGGACCGGTGGAAGTCATTTCAGGTTTATACATCGCGTCGCCACACGACGACGCACTTTAATTCACCATCCTCTTTCAGTTAGACCTTAGCGTATAAGCACAACGATTCGCAGAAAAATAAAATCAATACAAATCACTGGTCACTTATTGACACCATATGCCTCTTATTTACAGCTTAATACAATAGAAAACTACTTCATTTGAATTTTATTTAAGTGTGTAAATGTCGCTAAAGCAAAAAAGAAAATGATAACATTATTGACCTTTAGAAGAATAAAAAGAGTGAAGATATTAAATTATTTCTATCCATGAGTTTATGAATTTGTGTTAGGTCTGCTTCTCTCCATACTTCTGTGCTCCAGCATCTGTACGTCTCACGCGTTAACTTATTTGAAAAGTTTCTTCCACAGAAAATGATTCGGCATCTTAAATAGTGCTATAGTAATTCAGAAATCCAGTGCTTTGTGCGCCCTTGTCAGTTCAGCTCGGTGATGTTGTCTGCTAAACTGAATCAATAATAGGACTTTGTCGCCGAAGACTGTCTAAGTAAGACTGTAGCGCCGGCATTCGTCCTCAAACAACATTTTAAGGGTTATTGTCCGAAAAGTCTACGCGCAGGACCGTAGCTTACCACCAGATACTGCTCCACATTCTGTTCGCTTCGTCGCTTCGCATAACTTTTTTTAATGGATAATGAAACAACATTGTTGTATTCGCGGCCCAGGACCTACCATCCGGCGCAGGAGACCTTCGGCGCAGTCAGGCAGTAGTACCAACCCTCCCACCGCACGGAGCACCGTCATAATTTTTTATCTTTACTCTTAACTCATATATAATTGTTGTTAAAATAAAACCTGTGCAGCGACCACCGCGCTACCCACTACACGTATTAGCGATCCCCTCTCCCTCGCCTCTTCCTCTCCCTCTCCCTCTCCCTCTCCTTTATTTTATTCTACGAAGCGACGAAAGGAGCGAGACGTTCACCTGATGGTAAGTGATACGTCGGCCCATAACAACGTGGCGCTAGTTAAGATGATATACTCTGCACCACATTGCGCTCGTCGCCTTGAGACATTGGGAAACGTATTCGTATATAGACACGACTGCGGCCGTCCGGAAGTGCAACTATATTTTATATTGCTGGTAGATTCATCTGGAAGCAATAGTGTGCAAACATTACTGTGCTGCAGTTTGTAGGGCGCTGCAGGTAGTGAAATTACTAGGGTAACGAGACTTAACATTTCATATGTCCAAGCGACGAGCACAGCGTGGTGCTGCGTGTACCGTCCCAACCAGTTCTCGATCGTACTTCTCATCGCTTCAATCAAAATAACAGTCTTTAAATACAGAGCCGTGATCCAAACGGCTCCGGCTGATACCAGCGGTTAAACTATTTCAAGAACGTCTACATGGTCAGGTCCTCGCATCCGTCGCAGCGGCAGGTTCGCGCTGCGCAGGCTAACGATTGTCGCCGCGTCGGGGTGGCGATCACCGGGTCCTGACGGGGCCCCCGGGACGATCACCGGATCAGAGAGCTGCATTCGATGGAACTTTAAAAAGAAGTAACGTCAAATTAAAAAAACCTTACAACATATCAATGTATCAATAAACGTCAACTGACATTAATGAACGTGGCTTTTACCTTTCCCGACACGCTCTGCGCCGCACCAGATGTGCACCGGCTGCGCACCAGCGCCGCACCAGCAGCGCACCGGCGCTGAACCTGCGGACTGTAAAGGCACTCCAGCCGCATGCCGCTCGCCACTCGCCGCGACCCAGGGGCTGGATGCGCAGCGATCGCGGCATGCGGCGACCTACTTCAATTTGTGATGCTTTCAGTGTAATGATAATTATGATGCCTCTGGCATTGTCGTGATGCTGCAGCACAACGACTGTGCGTAACGCATACCTGATGGTAAGTATTGACAACGTGGCGCTAGTGAGGACGGTACACACTGCACCACATTGTGCTCGTGCCCTGCAGACAAGTGATGTTAGGTCACGCCGCGGCCGCACCACGGTGACGGTCGCTTCCAGAGGCGATTGCCCAGTTAGTCCACATCAAGCAGCACCGGGGTGTCAGTGAATGAATGAGTTACACTTTTACCGAGTTGTAGGGTGGTGAGCTTCATTAACGCGCCTGGTTAGCTCCTGTTGAGCCGACAATACGAAGGTGGTGCTTCATACTGTACATACTACAACAGCGTTCCTCCGTTGCGGTCGGTCACACTATTACTTAATATCAAGTGATATTGGAGTGTTAGCTCGTTCTAAATAAAATAATATAATATGAATAATTAAAGTTGTCGATAATAAAATAAAACATGCACGTTTCATGTTCGGAGAGGAACACGTTTAGTGAGTAAACGGGTTCAGATGCATCGGCCCGCGACAGCTCGCGTCGCTGGGCGGCGAGTGGCGGCGGGCGGCGGGCGGCGGGCAGCCGGCGGCGAGTGGCGGCGAGTGGCGGGCAGCCAGTAGCGGCGGGCAGCGAGTGGCGGCGGGCCGTGTACTTCGGCCGCCATACACAACGACGATTAAAGCATCAGCGCGCAATGAACACCGCTAACTGCACTTCATTAGGCGCAAAAGAAGCTCCGGGCGGCGCGGGGAGCGGGGAGCGGGGCGCTGCCATTATGCAATTTCATTTCAATTTGCGGCCGCAACGAGTCGCGGGGTGTCGCGGGGTGTCGCGGGGTGTCGCGGGGTGTCGCGTGGTGGCGCGGGGTGGCGCCGTGCGTGCGGGCGGCGGTACCCGGGGGGCGGTTATTGCGGCGGGTGCACACACGGCGCACGCTTGCCCCGCGCGGCGCCCCCGGCGGCGGAGCACCCCGTCGGCGCCCCGTGTTGGGGCGAGACAGAAAGAAATGCGGCTGATTAAATTATTTCACCATTATATGATTCGCCACCTCTTTCAAAATGGCGACGTATTTTTTCCATAGCGCGCAGCGCGTCTCGGCCGCCCGCCGCCCGCCGCCCGCTCCCGCCGCTTGCCGCCACTTGTCGCCGCTTGCCGCCACAACACAAACGCAAACGAACAACGTCACGGGATTAGATGTTTTCTTAAATATTTGTAATCTTAATTCTACAGAGCTGCAGCTCCGCCGGCTCGAAGAGTTACGGGTTAAGTTAACGCCGTGTCCTCGTGTCCTGTCACATATCTAGCCAGCAGTGCTCCGCGGAGTGAACACCCGGTCTACCGGAGGAGACGGCGCCACCACTCAATAACAACAAATAAAATCGCTTTGCCATTTATACAGAATACAACTTCGCAGTTGTTACAAACTCCTTGTTACCGGTAATGGTGCCATCGAGTGTTTACATTAATGGGATAGGAAATTATATAGAAATACCTAAAGCAGCGGTCGGCACGCGTGTCTCGCGCGACTCTGCTCCTCGGATGCAGCTCTTCCACGAGATGTTCTGTGCCGGTGCGAGGTGTTACTTGTCACCGACGCAGACGGCCACAACATTTTTGGCTGTCTGGCCTCACAGGAGACGAGCAATCAAGCGGCGCACGGGCAACTCGGAATCGCGCCTGATTAAAAACTACATTATACAAACTTCGCCTACGCTTGCTTACCCTTACCAAGAAAACGCAAGACCCCTGTTCGCTTCAGTGAACATCACAATCAGCCGATAGACGTCCACTGTTGGACATAGGCTTCCCCCAAAGATCTCCTCATCGATGTAGATATCCAAAGAACTGTTTATTGTTATTTTTAAAAATTCCTTTTAAGTTATTCAAGTAGGTATATTTTTAAACAAATATTATTTTTTTATAAATATGAACCCAAATTTTCTTTAAACTCTTTTCAGTGAAATTAAGACTCATTACACACGAGGAGCCCGAGGGTGCGAGCGGCACGCTTTTGCAGGCCAGCGTGTCTTCCGCAGCAGAAGATAGTTCATGCTTATTGTTTGGTATAGGTTAGGATAGATAAAATTTTATTTATACCTCGCACCGGTCGGTGGGTATCTCAAGATGCACCCGTCATTGGACGGTTGCGCGGTGGAGGCGCCGGTGCGGGGAGTTCAGGTGACTAGTCATCGGCTTCCAGCCGCGCGGTCGCTAGGCGCGATTTCGAAAATATCACGTACGGGGTCTAACATGACTCAACTGACTCGACCAAGACTTTTCACTTGACGACAGAACACGAAGCCCTGCAAGCGGCGGCCTGACCGCGAGCGATGAGTCCTGACAGAGGCCTGACAGAGAGCGCACACTCGTAGTCTAGGGTGAGTACTGTGCGGCGGGCTGCCGACCCGCTTGTACGGTGGACCGTGCTAGTAGCAGAGCGTGGTTAGTTACCCTAGCAGGGTATAAGCGTACATTATATTTCGTATCATGAAACGCCTGTGGACGTTCATTCACTTGGTTACGCGGCACGCCTGTTTTCTTCACAGCCAGCCTCGCTGGATAGGCCAGCGTCGGAACAAGACGCTGCCGTAGTAGAGTACGCTGTCAGCCAGTACTGACCGACGTGGCGCTTGGCGTGTTAATGTCTCCCACTGATACAAAATTATCGGCTTGATCCGGCACGGTCGCATCGCTTCATGTCGTCAAATTAACTCCGAAGCCCTGGCAGCCAATCCAGCTTCCCAAATTGCCTGAAGGATCATGAATGATCACACGACACCGTTTTTGGGTAGTCGTTGCTCAGCAACAACATCCTCATCGAATGCTCCGAGAAAGCAATCTTCTGAAACTTTAGTGATAAAGATTATATCCAAAAAACGTATTATAAAGAATGTAGATTTTACATTTAAGTATAATGCATATGAACGTTGTCTCTTGTATATTTAATTATTCTTCCATTTAAATATATGCAGTTTACTGAGTTTGCACCCGCCGGCAGCCGCTCCGTGCGGCCTCGAGCACCCGAGCCCCCGAGCACCCGGCTACCGGCCTCGTGCGCGCCGCAACGAAATTGTGCTCTGCTCTGTTCTGTCACGGGTGACATTAACACTGTCTGGGAAGCCCAATGTGACTTGCTGCTATTGCTGCTGTCGCTTCTCCGCAAACGTGTCCTACGCTTAAGTGCAACGTTATCGGCAGGAATACGAAATGGTCGCGGGCCCCTGCGGTCCGGACATGTTTTCTTGAGGTTTTATAATCATTAGCCAACATGGGATCCTGTCGTTAAACCAAACTAGAAAGAACAAAAATACTATTTGAAAAAATGTATCGCTTCACTATCCAAAGCTGGTGCGGCGAATGCAGCCCGGGGGCCAGGAGGCGCGAGTGGAACTTTCATAATGCTAACGTAAACAACTGCGATTTAAATTATTTACAAAACAAAAAAGCGGCAATAATGATGAGTGACATTCGATCTAATCTGCTCACAATGCAGCCGCGCCCGATACCCAAAACATGGGCATTCTGCCGCTGAGTGAAGGGGCCCACGGCTTTGTTACCAGCGCGCCCACCGCGCGCACCGCGCTCACCGCGCGCACCGCGCACACCGCGCGCACCGCGCACACCGCGAACACCTCGCTCGCCGCGCACACAAAACAGCGGAAGCGCCGCCACAAAAGCGCCGGAGCCTCCGCGCCATTAATGAAGTAAATCGAGCTGGCACTCTTTCGTTTTGTTCCCAATCCGCGCCTTATTGGGTTACCGGCTTTAATCAGCGCGCCGGCCGCGGGAGCAGCGGCGCGTAATCAATATGCTTTGCTTCTGCCAAACGGGAAGCACGGGGGAGGGCCAAGGAGACGGCCACAAAGCGAGCAGCGCTAATGAACGTAGCGCGGTAGCCCGACACCACCCGACCCTAACCGACACCAACCGACACCAACCGACACCACCCGACACACGTTTGTTGTTATCCTTTTAACATTTGTAACAAGCATTGTGATGTGATGGGACGAATATCGACAGAAACACCCCGGGCTCAGGGCGCAAATCACCGACAACGCCACGGCGCTGCCGGCAGCGGATATCTTCCCAATGCGAGGCCGCAGGCGTGTCCGCCGCGCACTGAGTTCCCTTACATCCAATTCATTTCCATTCATCTTACTGGCGGTAAGTCTATATTGCCGGAGACCATCTAGGTAGGTACCAGCGAAGCAGCGAAATTTCTGCCGTTGAACAATACTGTGTAAACATCAATAATGTTGTTCCAGATCGAAGGGCGCTGTAGCTAATAGTAGTAGTGTAGTAGCACGGTGCCCGGTGCCCGGTGCCCGGTGCCCGTCAGCTAACCGCCGCGGGGCACCCGTCGTCGAGGTGCGTTTGCTCGGCTCGCCGGAAGCGCGGAGCGGCGGAATGGGAAACGCGAGTGCAGCGGCCAGCAGCTTCGTGACGAGGCGAAATATTTATGCAAGGATTTCCGCGGATTGGTGCCTCTAACAAAAAATTGGGTTATGAAGGAACTAAAATTGGGTGGTTTTTAATTAACATCCAGTAAATAATGAATGAGTGGCAGCGCGTCTACGCTGGCTTTCATTTAATTTTCGACACATTCTCGATATGGACAACTTTAAGCCTGAATAAATTTTGCAGAAAGTACAATTCTTTATCCAAAGTCCTTGAAGGGACGTCTAGGTTTGTGAAAAATAGAATAGCAAAGGCTCTCGACCGAACTACTACATTTTATAGACCCGTTAAAAGTTTCGTAAATATAAATTAGATCCTGCAAAAAGCGTCGGTAGATAACCGCGGTATCTAGTCAACGCTTTTCGGATGGTGTCAATTCTTTGTGAATGTACTGAATAAAAAGGATTCCATACCACGCAGGCGTAACCCAGTTGACTCCGGACCAGAGCCAGTTATTCACGTTTTGGACTGCTTAAATTCACGTGTCTGATGTTTGATAAATACTAACAAAGAAAAGAAGTACGATTCCTATCTGACCTTATCTCTATTCTGCTTTGATACAATTGTATGGGCTCCTGTTAATAATATTGATAGAAACATGAAATAAAAAAAAATCGAAACAGTACAAATTTTTATACAATATAAATTTTTCTTACAATTAAATATTTTGTTACAAAAGTTGGGGTATTATACATAAAAATGTAAGACTTGAGAAAAAACGAAGTAATATTCCGGGGTAAATGAAATCGGAACAGATCAGTACGTACGTAGCGTGATCGCGACATCCTCCCGCCACCCGCCACCCCTACTTGTCTGTTTACACAGCGCTCCGGTTTAGTTCATGATATTTTTTTATTTCACTTTTAATTTTAGGAAAATTTATGCTTATATTAAATCTTTAAAAGAATGCGTTAATAGTAATCGCTTTAACAAAATGTCGATATGATCTCGTAACGCTTTGCTGTGCAACACTGCGTCTGGCGCGTCAACGTCAATGTCAAAGGGGTTCGAGTAACCTGCAAACTTTAACGAAAGAAATGTTTAGAAATTTAATGACGACGTTGTACTGCAACAAATTATCGCGCGGATTCCACAAGACGGAGCGGCTGTGCGAGGTGCAGCTGCTCTCGCGGCTGCGGGTCGTCGACAACTCGGAGATCGGCAAGCGAGCCATGGCTGAAGGAAAACCACCGAAAGTTATTTGCGTCTACAATAAAAAGCGTAAGTTAAGTTCATTCCTTATAAACCAAAACGACACAAACATGTCCAAGCTGTTGCCATTAGAAAATTTTCTGTCGGCAGCGCTAACATAACAAGCGGCTGTCGAGGACAACGCCATGCGTGTTTCACATGCGATGCAACGGTGTATTCTAATTTAAAATTACGTTACTCTGATCTCAAGAACCCGAGCATCGCTTACCATTGTGTAATGAGCGGGAGAACACTACTCAATAATTTTTACAAATAAATTAATGTGCTTGTGCTTTATGCCAACAAATTTTTTCACAGGAATCGGATATATTGGAGATAGAGTAATGGTTGCAATTAAAGGTCAAAAGAAGAAAGGCATACTGGTTGGTCTGAAACAGACACAAAAGGCTAAAGTACCCAAATTTGACAGCAACAATGTAGTATTAATTGATGATAATGGTACTCCACTAGGAACACGCATACATGTACCTATCCCCACCATCTTACGCACCATACTAAAGGAAAGGACTCATGCAAAGGGTGCAGACTATACCAAGCTACTCTCCATAGCCACCAAATTTGTATAGTGCTAAAGATGTACCTAGTAAACTAGTAAAAATAAATTACTTCATAATTTCATGTTTTATTCTGTTCACAAAGTCTCGAGTCTCACTTGCAGTTCCAAGTGTTGAAACTGCACTATCCAGCACAAGCAGTTCCTATAAAATACAGACCCTGACAGGGTGTTCTTTAAAAATTCATTGTTTACATCACATTTGTATATTATAAACTATTTTGGTTTCATATTGTAGAATCTTTTTGGAATTACTTATACATTGTCTTTCCCAATGTAATGTATCCCCGTTCTATGTGTTCTCTGTGTACCAAAAAATATATTAGTTTGATCTAAGTAGTTCTACTTCTATCTACTTAAAGGTTTGGTTTAGTGGATCACCTTACTGTTGTCTAGGTAGGTACCACTGCAGCTCCTACTTCGGTTACTGCACAGTAATGTGCAAGCATTCCAGTGTGAAGGGTGCTATAGCTAGCTAATTTCTTTAAAAAGAAAATTACAAATATCTCACTAAAAATAAAACACAAAAGAAATTAGATAATTTAATAAGTTTCAGTTCCAGTTTAGAACAGATTTGAACAGAACACTAACTACAG
Source organism: Ornithoptera alexandrae (assembly GCA_029030555.1). NCBI lineage: Eukaryota > Metazoa > Arthropoda > Insecta > Lepidoptera > Papilionidae > Ornithoptera > Ornithoptera alexandrae. The sequence goes on from JARDVY010000007.1 coordinate 11,331,236, forward strand.
ATGAAGACGGGCAGCAGGACAAGAGAGTAGTGTGCGTTTGTGGAAGCGGTGCGGAGTGGAGCACGTGATAAACTGACAAGATTTAAAACTTATACAATTTTAATTAATGATTTTAAAATAAATAAACTAAAACCACTAAGTTCACTCCAAAAAACGCACCACACCACACCAGGCTACACAACCGCAAAGTGAGTAAGCTGTATGGTCTTGCCAATCCGAAGACTCGAGTCCTGTCCATACTGTCTCCATCCATCTCACCATTATTTACATTCAGTTTTATACAAAAAGAAGCGCCCAGTTCTTTGGATCACTTTAAAATCAGTAGTGTTGCAACATTATGTAATACTTATAAATATAAATTTGCAATATGTATTTTTATGAGAGGCGACCTTCGGGAGGGGATGTGCGTGATTGTGGCCAGAGCGACACCTCTAACCTTTCCGACTTCCGCCACCTGTGCCGCCAGCTCGGGTGGGAGGGGTTGGAGTGGCGGTATGCCTTTTCCCGCAGCAGTGTTCACATAAACAGCTCCTGGTCACCAGTAACTAAACCATAGGCCCGGTCCCTCGGGAGCGAACAATTATTATTTATTTTGTTGTAATTTGTACAATGAACAATGGAACAATTGGAACGAGGGCCGGCCAGCCCGCCGAGGGCGCAGCCGCCGCACTGCTCACTATAACGCGCCGAGTACCTGCGGAGATAGGATGTGGTGAGGCGAGGAGGGTTGCGGGCACAACGTGGTGGGGAGAACGGGGGCCTGGGAGGATTCACTTGTGCAACTGTAATTATTAATACGCGGTGGAACGCGCAGCCCTCAACAATCACAAAGCGTCCAGGTCGGCGAGTGATAACAATTTTAAAATATAATAATATAATTGCGTTGCACGCGTGATCGACCTACAGCTTCAGTGCTCGCCAGGAGGCGGAGGGTAGGACGAAGGCGGTCGGAGGATACGGAGAGGTGGGGACTCCGCGCGACGAGGTGCGAGCCCGGCGGCCCGGCTCGGAGCAATGTTTATGTATTGCAATTACGTCGCCGCCGATAGCTAATTATGGCTGTAATTACGGAGGATCTGCGTTCACCGTGAGAAGGGTTTTTTTTTAATGAATTTTTGTTATTAATAAGTTCATAAGTGGCAACAAGTAAACCCCAAGTTTATATTTAACGTCCGTCTACCGGCGCGCTACGAGCGTCACGTCGCGTCGCGTCGCGTCACGTCGCGTCATGTCACGTCGCGTAGACGGTCTGAACTACAACACCTAACCAAATAAAATACTAAATAACAATACCAGTAAAAATTATCGTAACAAAACAATAAAATACGTTCGATTTGTCTATGAATAGTTTCTATGATTTATGACTAAGATGCGAAGTAGACACAATGTACCGGATGTCTTAACGTTTGGTTGGATTCAGGGAGCCGCGACGCCGCCCGCGCAGGCTAGAGCGGGGCTGGGGGCTGGGGGCCGGGGGCTGCGCGCGACGGACGGGCGCCGAGTGCTCGTTCGCGTGTAGTCCATCAAACAAACGATTAAAACTAATTTTGGTCAGCGCCAGGAGTAGAGTAGAGTAGAGCCTGAGAGCCGCTCTTAACTCATTTGCACCACATGGGAACATGAAAAAGAAGCCCACGGCGCCACATTCTTATTTTTTTTATATTTATAGAAAGAATCTTAAATAAAAACCCTAATATTCGAGTACAGCAAGTGTGCAATATTGGTACGGGCGGAAGATCTAGTTATTTTGTGCAGCATGGCCCTAAGCAGCCCGCTGTGACCTGTGCACAGGTTCCCTGCGATACGCAGCGGCAGCGTGAACAAGTTGTTCCTCTTCTTTTGCTTGAACCATACCATACCGCACCAGATTCCGGGCTTTCCTTGTCGACGATGAACTGGAAGGCGCGCGCGTGTGTGTGTACTTATATATATATATATATATATATATATATATATATATATAAAAATGTATAATGGATTTGTTTGTTCGTCAATCACGTGAAAACTAGTGTAGGTATCGCGTCACGGGAACACGAGCATTCGACGCGGAATGATCTGTAGATGGTTATGGGCTATTTACTTTTTGAATTTCATAGATTCCTCATTGTTTTATCTCTAATTAATTTTAATAATCATTTTTATTTGGTATTATTTATGCGGTTGCTATAGAAAGTCAGTTACGGTCTAATTCTACATTACGGCCTGCAAAGCGGGCGGGGCACAGCTGGTAAGACGTAAGTAGTATACGTACGCCTGTGTATGCATGAATGCCTGTGATGCAAATGGGTTAACTTAACAGGTAAAAATCATAGAAATCGAGAACTGTAACCCCTCCCTGCGCCAACCCTGCCGGAGGGGAGGGGTGCCTGTGGGGCGCGGCGCGTGCGCTTCGCCTACACGTCGACCACCATCTTCTTATGAATGTCAGTGTTGCCCACCACGTTGCAGAACTCCTCGAACGAGATCCGCCCGTCCTCATCTTTGTCCGCGAACAGGATCGTCTTATCTACGATCTGCTGCAACTGCGTGTCTTTCAGGTTGCTGCCCACCATCATTTTCAGGACCTGAAAATGGTAGATTCCCTCGAAGAAATGTTTTATATGGGCTAACGCGGCGAGTGCGTGCCAGAGCGCACGTAACTTCATTATACGAGGAGGGATCGAAAAGTATTGAGAACGACATATGTACTCCTTGGTAAGAAAATAAATAAATACTGACATAGCTCAGATACATATTTGTAATATTGATATAGAAAAAAATGTTCGATTGTATTTTGTTTTGTTTCTGTATGTAGTCATTTGTTTGCTTGGTGTCGGAACGTGTTCTCGGAAATGGAGAAAAGCGAAGTGCGAGCCGTTATTAAATAGCTCTGTTTAAAGAAGTTAACGACGCAAGAGATTCATTGCGATCTGAAGGCAACATTAGGAGAGTCTGCTCCGCCGTATTCCACTGTCGCGAGGTGGGCTTCTCAATTTCGAGTAGGGAGAACGAGAACGAGAACGACCACGGAAGACGAACATCGTTGCGGCCGTCACCACGTCCAACGACGTCAGCCACCCACGAAAATGTTGCGAAAGTCGAGAAAATTGTATTGAGCGATCGAAGAGTTACCATCCGATACTTATTCGTAATTCAAGACGGGCAGTTCATATGGAAGTATTCAATCCATATTGAAACAATGTTTGGATATGAGAACAGCCTCCGCAAGATGGGCGCCGAGAATGTTAACCGACACTCGGAAACAAAATCGACTTGACATTTCGAGGATATTGTCGGACAAGTTTCAAGAAGATTCTGAAAACGTTTTGTCTCGTTTCGTAACAATGGACGAAACATGGCTCCATCATTTTGATCCCGAGACGAAACAGCAATCTTCGCAATGGAAACGGCCATCATCACCGACCCTGAAGAAGTTTCGTGCTGTGGCATCGGCTGGCAAGGTTATGGCCTCAATATTTTGGGACTATTAAGGGATATTGCCGACTGATTACCTGGAGCGTGGAACCACTATTACAGGCCAATATTAAGCAGTATTAATTCCTAAGTTGAGGAATGCCATCAAAGAGAAAAGGAGAGGGAAACTCCGAAGGGGCGTGCTGTTTCATCACGACAACGCACCCGCGCACAGGTCACCAGTTACGATGGCTGCCATTCAGCAAGCTGGCTTCGAATTGGTTGATCGCCCCCCTATTCACCAGATCTGGCATCTAGTGATTTTTATCTATTCTCCAAATTAAAAGAATACTTAAGTGGAAACAGGTACGAAGACAATAACGAGGTGATCGATGCTGTGGAGAGCTTTTTGCAGGACCAAGATAAAACTTTTTTTTGAAAGGCATTGAATCCTTGGCAAAGCGCTGCACTCGGTGTGTAGAGGCTCGGAGACTATGTACAAAAATAAATGATTAAGTTATCAACAGTCATTATATTCTATCTCATTCTCACTACTTTTTGATCGCTCCTCATACTATTTCGCAGTGGGAGGGAGGCGTGACGTTGATTATTTTTAAAAGAAGGGGGAGAGCGTCAGCTTTTTCGATTACCAGTATCTACATAAACTGAAATAATGATGATGATGGTAAGGCCGTTACTTCACAATTGGGGAGGCCTATACCCATCAGTTGACATCAATAAACTCGTATGATGATGATGTGTACAAAAAAACAGCGTGATTCCATCGTTAAGTACCTGGAAGAGCTCTCCGTTGGAAATGTAGCCGTCGTTGTCCATGTCGTAGATGCGGAATGCAAAGCGCAACTTTGACAGCTTGTCGCCCTTAACGCTGAACTGTGATACACCCTGGATGAACTCCTTGAAGTCCACCTGCAAATCACCGGTAGAAGCATCAGTGTACCGATGGACACACCGTCTTTGAACTTATGGCTTTAATTAAACATGTCATTCGATACAGTAGAGTGCAAACATTACTGTGTTCCGGCTTGGAAGGCGCTGTAGCCAGTGAAATTATTGGGATAACGAGACATCTGATGTCAAGACTACGAGCACAATGTGATGCCGTGTACACGTGTGCATTCCAGCATCGCCACGTGGTTATAGAGAGGCGTATCACTTGCTATCGGGTGAAGGAGCCGCACAAGGACGCACTCCGTGGATTTGTGACGTACAACTTGTTGTCGACCCTTGGGTCGAACTTCCATCGAACACATTGTTATTATTACATTTTGCTCATCAGAAAAGCGAACACTGCTTTTAATATTTGCCTCACCTCCCCGTTGCCGTCTGCGTCGAAGATGTCGATGACGCGTTGCACGAGCGGATTCTGCTGCAGCTCGGGCAGCGACATAAACTCGTCGATGGACAGCGCCCCCGAGTTGTCCAGATCCAGCTTGCGGAAGCGCTTGCCCAGCCGCCGGATCTCGTCCGCGTCGACTGTGCACACGCACGTTACCGGCGGCGCCCGAGCGCTCCGCCCCCGCGCCCACCGCCCGCCGCATTCTCGTCCCCGCGACCACCAACCATCACGCACACATCACCACAAAAACCCCCAGCCATGCAGCACCAAACGAAGTGTAATCAACAATGAACTACTAATATTAATTCTGGTTAATTTGTAAAAAACTTACTCATTAAGATGCTGGGCTGGTAGTTTGCGGACAGCGGAACTGGGTCGCAACACTGACTAGAGCAGTTGGCCGCGAGCGGCTCTTCGGTCGGACGGTGGCGCGGTAGGACGGTCGAGCGGTCGGACGATCGAGCGGTCGAGCGGTCAGAGGATCGCCTGCCTTCGGGTGCGACGAGCGCGCACGGCCGCTGCACCCGAAGGCACCTCGGTTGTGCGCAACGGTTACTATACGTTTGTAACCCAAAACCATCCCTCGTGAGCGTGTGAACCGAGCCCAGCACATTGATTAACTGGATGCTTATCACGAGAACTAGATGTTACCATGTTTCACTATAAACTTATTTCTGTTCATCGACTTTCAATTTTAGCGATAAGGGCGCGCGCGGCATCGGTTAAACATTAAATACCAATAATCTAACACCAATCAACCAACACCAATCAACCAATACACACAGGCGACTACAACCACTAATAAATGAAATAGTTCGGAGTTTGCGGGGATGGGGGTTGGGGAACACCGGGCACAATCACCATATATGAATATTTGTCTATTAATGAAGTTTACTAACTACATATATCCCATTCACATCATGGGCCATTCGCTAACGACGTCTACGCGAAGCAACCAACACACTGCGATGCATGCACCAGCTCGCCGACGAGCGTCGAGGGGTCTCCGATCTGGGGGCTGGAGCGCCCGCGGGACCGGGCCGCGAACGAACCCAACTTCCGGGACCTACGAACTTTGATTACGTAACGACCGCGTCTCTACTGCGGCGACGAGCCCGGCAGCGGGACCGGTGCACCGCTTCCACGTACTTTATTTCACCTAATGCCTTACATACTAGTTAGCGCAGGTCGCTCCGCTTATCCGTAAGCCGCCAGCCGTGTGCGTGATGATTTATGTTAACATGGACGAGCTAACACAAAAACGTTTCTGTGAGACGCTCCAAGCTCCCCGCCCCGGACCGGCTCGGCTCGCCACGCTTCGCGACGGAGACAACTCGGCTTTCAGCAGCCATGACTTAGCGACCGAGCTAACGAAAGCATCAGCATCAACATAAAATGCATGTGCTACGTTGCACAGAATACCAAAGTATGACAACTTGATTTACTTGCTTCATTGATGCTTTAAGCTGTTTGCACAGCGTCCGGTTCCTCGTCGAGGACAATACACAAGCTATACTATGCTGCGATCATTCTAGACTAGTTGCCGTCACACTGCCGCCGCGCTGGATGTAGGTGGGACCCAAAGTAAACGGAGCGCTGTCGGACAAAACTCCGACGGAGCGTACCAGATGATGTAAAGTCGGTTCTCTATTACATTTGCATCGTGGAGTCTCCGAGAATACACACGAGGCTCTGGTGCAGCCCTGCGGGGGCACGGCGGGGGCGCAGAACGCAGCTGCTCCTGGCGGCGCCTGTACTGAAGCGGAACGAGTGACGGAGTATCTCCGCAGAAGAACCCACACGACCTACGCGGCCCACGCGGCCACCCCGTCATCACCGCGCAACACAAAGCAACTCTACATACCGTACATAGCTACTTTAGTGCATAAAGCTTTTAACTTTTGAACATATCAAAGAAGGTCCACTTTTTAGAGATAACAATTGCTTTAAAGTCAGACATCGACTCGCAAGGGACGATGTGCCGGTGAGCGAACTTCTAATTGGGAAGCCGGCGGCGACGCGCACTGCGTCAGATTTACGCAGATTACGTCGCCTTTAAGTAGTGTTATAGTTAAATGAAGACTTTCAACTGAGTAGCATAATGATCTGCAGTTAATCTGGATTTGTCCACATGGGGCTGACTTAATGATCTTAGTCCATGTATCAGCGAATATTTTAGATAATTTAATTCAAATTACCATTTATTAATTCAAATGGAAATATTCATATATATGTCAGTGTATACATTGTTTGATTTAGCTTCGGGCAAAAAGCATCAATAGATTAGTTATCCAATTTAATCAAAACATATATAAAGGTATTCACAACCGAGTGCAATAATTAACAAATCATTACACTACATCCAGTCATAAAAACATAAGCTTTGGAAGAAATTACTTGCAACTTGTTTGCTCCACAGTGACTCAAGCCAATGAACACCTAGTGAATGTACAGTTTGTTGAGGGGACCTTCTTCGATGCCTACACATTTTAAAGCTCCTGAAACTGCTCTAAATGTAACAATACACTCCACACAATACTCTAATGACTTGTCTAGAGGCAAGAGTGAGGCAAATGCACAAGTGCACTATCAATGGCCCAGACAACAGCCAAATGTTATGTACACCCACAACTATTTTGTAGCCCTATCAATAAAACTTGTACTCCAATATAATAAACCATCAACAGCATTATGCAAAACATGTAACATTGATGATACTCTTCTATAGAGAAATTTATTTTGGAACATCATAATAATTGTTCATGTTATTCGAAGCTTAGAACATAACATATCATGAAGTTTATTTAAAAAAAAAAATTCTCAAATATTCTGAATATTTTAAAATTGAACCAAGTATGTTCTTAGAGCAAAAATAGTTGCGGTTGCTGTGGGTGTATGCAGAGGGTGTACGTGCGGTGTGTCAACATGGAGATGACAACTGGATGCGAGTGACACTACGGCACTCACAGTTTTCCACCTTAAAATCAAGGCAGTTAACACGCGCTGAAACAAACTTGCTGTTATGTTTTGTTTGCACACCCTACGCTGCACTCGGATGCTTCACTACTCAAGACTCCTCGCAAGTATGGTACTCTATCAGGTGTTCAAAAACAACTTTCCTAACTTTGTAAATTAAATACAAACTGTTTAATTGGGTGACGTGATTAGTAAGGATTCATTAATTCATGGAAGCAAATTATTACTTTAAATAAAGAGATTATGAAATACTGTTAATTGCAAGTAAGGTAATAGACCAAGTGTAAGTAATAAGTGGTTAATTTATGGGTCACACTTACAGTTTGAACACAGCTCCATAGGAATAGAATTTTCGTTTCCCTGAAAATGTTATTATAAAGTGAGAAATACTAAATTATTGGAACTGTTCTGAGTGAGCAATTTTCTTAAAGATTATATTTGTAATTAACTAATTTTGCTCGTAGTGCGAGGTTTATTTTTAATCAGTAAACATTTTTCACAAGTAGTATTGCAGATCGATCCACGCAAAGAATACACCCTCCCATCACTTTCGACGATTCATTCATCTCTTGTATTTTTTGCCAGTACATTAATCATAATTCGAATGAAACTCACCATTTTAATTTTTTCTAACTAAATACTTAGTTATATACAAATTATTAAAGCAACGCCGAGCAACAACTTAAAGAATAGAATTTATTTAAACTAATAGCGAACGACTTCGACCGACATCGATCTAAATAAAACGTACAGATAAAATATTTGTACTAAAGCGAAACAGATTATGACGTATTTAGTAGTGTTGAAAGATATTATTAAAAAGATTTTACAGAAAAAAATTTTTGAAAACTATTGTATTATATCTAACTACTATACTTATAAACATCCATTTTAAGAAATATAATGCAGAACAATAGAAGTGAAATTAAATATAGTAGTTTCTAAAAAACACTTTATCACGCAGCAAAAATTGTACAAATTCAATACAAGTGCTTAATAAGATACTTGCATTGTATAAAAATGTTTAACATATTTAAAACAAATGTCTTTAGCACTTGATAAGGAATCACCTTTTCTTAAGTATAAAGTAAAATGCGTCGTTGTCAATGTCAACTGTCACTGGTCGATTTCCCCTTCCCCTCGGCCCCTTTGAGTCTTTCTCTTTCGATAAAACGCAATCATGGCGGCTGGGGTGGGTTAAATTTAGTCTTTAATAATCTCTTTAATCAAAGTGTTTCTAAAAAAGTGATGACTGAAGCTTTTTTAATTGGATTAATTGTTTATATAATATAGCATTATTTTTTCTAGGTACTATACACTTATCCGCAAAACTTTCGTGCTTATAAGGCGTTGATCGCCGCGCAGTACTCGGGAGTTGACCTGAAAGTTGCGCCCGGCTTCGTTTTCGGTGAGACCAATAAGTCCGACGACTTTCTGAAAAAATTCCCGGCCGGCAAAGTGAGTGTATTCTTGAAAGGTTGACCGTGAAGTGCAAACGTTATCTGACCAGATGTTTTTGACGGTGACGTGTGTTACTTGTTCATGTTTGTAGGTGCCGGCGTACGAAAGCGCCGACGGGAAAGTTCTCCTCACCGAGAGCAACGCGATCGCCTATTACGGTTCGTTTTCATTTTCATTACGTTACATTAATGTTTGACACACAGTTCGACTTACGTTTATAATTTGATAACATTTTAATCACATCATTCTGTTTTAATATTCCATTACTGTATTTTGTGCTCGTTGTTCAAAGTATATATCATTTATAAAGACAATTTATGAATATTTTCTTATTCGGTATTATTCTATTTTCAAATGTCAATAGAATGAAAAATTCAATAAAAAGAAATCCTTAACATTTTGGATTAACTCTGTCCTGAATCATTATGATAATTTCCTTTGATACGAACTTTTCATATTATAAATATCAACTGTTATCATGGGATACTACTAATCTGAGAGTATATAAAATATTGTGAAAAGCCATGTGTGACCGTAAGATTTTTCAGTTGCAAATGCCACTCTTCGTGGGGAAGATGCTGAGACACAAGCTCGTATCTGGCAGTGGGCCTCTTGGGCAGACAGTGAGCTGCTGCCTGCCTCATGTGCCTGGGTTTTCCCTTACTTGGGTATAATGCAGTTCAATAAACAGGTGTGTAATTATCCTGCAGAGTAATATTGAGTACCACTGTAGAACCAATCAGTCAATGTCAATATCTATAATGGAAAAGTCAGATTTTTATGATAAAACAATTATTTGTTAACTTTAGATTCATTATTTACTACTAGGAAATATTTCAGCATTACATCTTAAGAAATTTAAAAAAAGGATAGTTTTTATAAAGTAATTGATCAGGTGTTTGGTAGTATTTGAAAGTAAAGTATGTGCGCAGAATGTAGAGCGAGCGCGCAACGATTTGCTGACAGCACTGCAGCTGCTGGATGAGCACTTGTTAGCTCAGACTTTTATTGCAACAGAACGCATCTCACTTGCAGACATCATTGTGTTCTCTACGCTCCTGCTTGCTTTCCAAGTAAGTACTCTCCATTTCTTCTTTTCTACTTAACATACTAAATGCAGATAATTATATGAAAGGGTGCTTTGTTACATGCAAAATTACTATTGAAATAGTATAATTAATGTAACACGCAAATATAAATTTACAATGTTTTATTGTCCAATGATGTGTAGTAGTAGTAGTTAGTTGTTTATGTATCGGATACAGCTCATTGGTAGGTTGTCGACTCGGAGTCCACAACCTAAAAATATTGGCAACAGTAGAACGTACAGGTCTTGATGACAATGGGCTTTGTTCAATATTAATTTTAATGGTTTTATCTAAGGGATCGATGTAAGACTTACATGAGTTGTATATTTTTATTTTATTTATTAGCTCTTCAATTACTCATACACTATGACATTAACTAAAATATACAGAGGCTTAAAAAAAGAATAAGTCTACATGATTATTAAGAAATAGATACAGTATTCACTAATTCTAACTCACTGTTTATTGGAAAGATAGGTTAGAGTAGACAACAAAAAGTAAGGTACAAGAGCACATCACTACGAAATTAATATAATGAGTCTGCATGGATGGTCACAGATTTACTGAAGCAATTCCATAGCTTGCCTTGCCTAAAAGCTGGAGAGTAGCTACCAAGTAGATATCTCTGCAGTGGAGGTGATTGTGGGGTAATTGCACATCTAGGAATTCTAGTACGAACATTAATATTGAATCTGGATAAAAGTGAGATATTTACATCACTAATACATCTTTACTGTTATGGTGATAATACAGACTACTTGAATGTTTGGTAGTAATGGACCTTTTTTTGTTTTACGTCAAGGAAATGCCTTCCCTTTACTTACCTGCCGCGCGCGGGCAAACACTGGTTCTGTCGGACTTCCACCAACTTAAACTAACGATTTTCCACCTTCTTCACTTAATGGGGGGGTGGGGGTATAGCAACACTTCCACATCTTCGGGACTTGGCTAGGGTAAGGTGCATCGCGCAAGGTCATCTTAGGGAAGAACCCCTCTTTTCACATCTTTGTAAGGGTGCATCGGAACATACAGCGCTTTCCCTCTCGACCCCTTTACGCCATCTGGATAACGGATCCCCGAATCAATCACGGCATGGGAGCCAAGAAAAAAAACCTCGGCTTCCCGGTGGCGGTCTTGGTCTTGGGCTCCGCCGGCAATCGTGATACGGCCGCAGAGATTAAAAAGCGCGACGAATCATAATACGAATGCTCCTCTTCCACGGCGACACTGTCAAGCTTGCGAAGGGCAGTACAAGTCTTCCCCCGCAATCCACCTGCACACATCTGAGATGAGCTCGTGGAGTCCATCTGAAGCGGCTACTTAGGGCCGGTTGAGCAGATTCGTCTTGGCTTCACTGTGGGTGACCAAGCCATGGCTACTGAGACCTACCACCACGCTAGGCCTGGTACTTTTTTGTGGGGTGGTAGTAATCGACTTACACTTTGCAACGAGGGACTTACCAGTGGATACATGTCACATGGAGAGCACTCTGCTTTGCTACACAGTGGAATCAGGCATTGCGTACGTACATGTCTTAGAGTTACAGCAACAAAGACCTTTCACTAATCATCATTGATGTCATTTGGACGATTAACTGTGGTGTCCTGATCGCAGCACGTGCTGGAGCCTAGTGCGCGTGCGTCTCTCGTGAATGTTTCACGCTGGTTCAATACGGTCGCTCAACAACCGCGCGTCGCCGCCGCCGTCGGCAGCGTCGCGCTCTGTGCTGCGTCGCCCGTCTACGACCCCAAGAAGTACCAAGAGCTGACACAGTCCAAGAAGGTACATAGTCCACATTAACCTCATACTCCCTTTGTTCCATGGGCATATGTAAATGTCGCTACAATGACACAAAATATACTACATATAAGCAAAAATTACAAATTATACACGTTGTTCTTTTGCCCAGCTGTGGACACACCTTATGAATTAACAAACTTCAATCTTTGTGTAGGAGTTCCGTTTGCATGGTAGCCACAGTCCTTATAGGTGCCTTTTTCTGTGGACAGTCAGACTATAGAAAGATCTTTGGGAAAGGCTTATGCCCAGCAATGGGTGTCTATTGACTGATAATAGTAATAACTAGGCCTCAGCTACTGAGATCCTCTCAAATTATGGATGCAAGGGTGCTGCATAGGAAGGGCAGGTTTATAGTTTGATTTTTCATGGGACAAAAGTACATAGTCTTTTCTGAACTGTATGCAAGCATTTAGCAACTCCAAATAGTTGTATTGATGTGCCTAGTTTATTTGCTTCAGAAAGTGTCCCACTATAGTTCAGTCATACAGGACAGGGGGAGGGACAGGTCCTAGATAAATGAGAACAAATGTAGTGAAATAATTATTTCTCAAAGGATGGTGGAAAGAAAGAAAAAAAGGCAGAGAAGAAGGAGCAGCAGCCGAAAAAGAAGGCTGAGGTACCACCCGCAGAGCCCGCTGGCGAACCAGACGAGTTGGACGAAAAGCCCAAGGAATCTAAGGACCCCTTCGACTCTATGCCCAAAGGGTACACATTGTCTTCAGTCTCACCTCAGTCATAAATAAGTGGAGCAGCACTGTTGATGTTTCTTTACATCTTAGGGGCAGCATTGCTTTTGAACTGGTACTGTGAACATTGCATATTACGCAACTACAACACCTGAGGCTGCAAGCCTCAGGCAAACCCTTAAAACAGATTTCATATAAAATGTTAACTCATTGTGGACTAAACATTTCGTTACCAGTGGTCAAATAATTTTTAGATACAAATATTTTTAAGTTATTTTGTAAGGGTCCTGCAGAGCAACTCACTGAATCCATGCCAACCTCACCTGCTTCTGGTGTACCCTGCTAATCAACAAATGAGGCTCTGGCTCCTACTAACCTCCATTAGGCCAGCGTGGTGGTAAATGGCACCAATCCCCCCAAATAAATCTCTACCCAAATTATGGGAATCTTTGTGGGAAGTCTATGTCTAGCTGTGGACGTCTATTGGCTGATAATGATGATTTATAAATTTGTCATGGTTTGTTATTAGTTTAAAATTATTTTCACCTAATATCTCAATTTTCCAAGAAGACCTTTGAAAATGTGTAAATTTACAAAATTCATAATGTAGATGCTTGAATACTTTCAGCACATTCAACATGGACGACTTCAAGCGCTGCTACTCCAATGAAGATGAGTCAAAGTCTATCCCCTACTTCTGGGAGAAGTTTGACCCTGAGAACTACTCTATCTGGTATGCCGAGTACAAGTATCCTGAGGAACTGGCCAAGGTGTTTATGAGCTGCAATCTCATCACAGGTAAGTCATTTTAAGGGGTCCAGATAATATATTATTCTAATTATATAAAAAAAAGCTATGGTCAATATGGAAACTATTGGACTCCTAGCAGTTCAGCTTGGCCAGGTGATCCCTTTATGCCGATATACAATATACCAAGCTTCATCTGTTTGAGACTTGAAGCATTGCTGTCTCCCAACTAGAATAGGCCCAGTTCATGGGTTATGTTTTGGTACTGGCTTGGTCTTGGCATCGGCAGCCGTTTATATGGTAATGTATTGTTTCTATCTCTCGCAGGCATGTTCCAGCGACTGGATAAGATGCGGAAGCAGGCGTTCGCGTCGGTATGCCTGTTCGGACAGGACAACGATTCCAGCATCTCAGGCTTGTGGGTGTGGCGCGGACACGAGCTCGCCTTCCCGCTCTCCCCTGACTGGCAGGTCAGACTTCTATAATGATAATACAATATTAAGGACAAGGCTAAATGGTTCTTGTTTTAATAAATTTTTGTAAAAAGTTGACAGCTGAATTTGCAACCAACTAATATAAAATATTCACTGTTTTTGTGATGTAGATTGACTACGAGTCATACGACTGGAAGAAGCTGGACCCCAGCTGCGAGGAGACCAAGAAGCTAGTGCAAGACTACTTATCGTGGAGTGGCACCGATAAGCAGGGCCGTAAGTTCAACCAGGGCAAGATCTTCAAGTGAACAACCGCCGTCGTCACACCACCGCCGCACCCGCTCGTGATCTCCGTTCCGACCTCGCTGCTTCCTCATCTCGCCGCTTCGACTACGCGTCATCCATTGCAGTCCAACCACACATTTGAATGATTATTATTTATTTTTCTATAACTTGTATAATCTACAGTGCAGGGCGCAGCGTTCTCTTTTACTCCCCCCCATCCCCCCACCCTCTACCTGAACTCTTTCTCCTCCGCGTCCTTTAGTAGTAACGCGACTCGCCGCAGTGCCGTGTGCGCGTGCGCGAGCGCGGCGCATGAGTATGGGACGTGCGTGCGGTTGTACCGTAATATAATAAATTTTTTTATTTAAAGGCTAGTTTTAATGTAAAAATGGCAATACAGAGGACTTCCGATCGATTCACCAAATAAAAAGTGTAATGTTGTCACGATTGTGGCGTCGAGGGCACGCGGCGCGGGAGCGCAGCCGGTTACTGCGGAGAGTGCGCGCGCGCACGGCGGGCTCACTGCTAGCAATGGCTTGGTTTGAATAACTTAAGCGTAGGGGTGGGTTAACGCTTTTAAGTTATATTGTGTTTCGCTATATGCTATGCCGTGCCATGCAAGGCCGAGCCGTGCCATGCGCTCGAGCGACTATCTCGATACTCCGCCTTGGCCTAAAGTACTCTGCGCAATTTTTCATTTTCAAAGAATATTGCTATGAAATAAATAAAAGCAATTAAGTACAGATTCACATTATTTATTTTTTATTCAATTAAGTGACAATATATATTCACCTGAAGCTAAGTGATACGGCCACCCATAACGACGTGGCGATAGGGTGGTATATACTGCACCACATTGTGCTCGTCGCAGAAGACAAGATGTTGATTTAGTAATTACATTAGCTACAGCACCCTTCAAACCGGAACAGTAGTATTTGCACAGTGCTATTTGTCGGCTGCAACAGGCGCTGCAGTATCTCGGACAACAGACCTACAACCAATAGTCCCTTCATTTTGTAAAAGCGCAAAATTTATAGTACGCTCGATACTTTTTGCCAAGGCCTTACGCATACAAAAGTACTCGATGCGAGGAAATGGGTCCACTGTGCTCGTGTGGAGCTGCGTGTTGACGACGTTGCATGTGGCATGAGCTCATCGAAATAGACAAGGGTTACTTTTTCAACCCTCGGGCCTGCGCTGCCCTCTGGCGCTGATTATTTAGTTCCAAAAGTAGCCCGAGTCGAATCGAGGCTCTGCACGCCTTTGCAGCTGTATGCAGTGTCAACGCTTCGGAGCTTGATTGTTGGCAGTGTTGTGGTTGCTGGTGGAGGTACAAATAAAACAGCCGAGATTAAAGCAAAAATTTATATTTTTGTCAGACTTTTGCCTAGAATTTAAAGGTACATCGACTGGTACGTACATCTTAAATACAATTGCGCTTCGAAAACTAATCACAACAGCTAAACGAAACCGGAGGGGCAGGCTGTGCAGCAAACGGCCTCACGGAGCCTATAATATACTTTAAAATATAGAGAAAAATTGTTGACAAAAGTTATACGCTTGCCCCCGGAAGCCCCCATGCCGGATATGCTGCATAAGATGCTCAGTTACAAAACTGTGGGCGACCGCGGCCCGATAGAAATTGTATTAGCCACACTTCTTTTATATCTTACAAGGAAGTAAGAAAATAAGAGTACGAGATACGATGCCCCTGTAACAGATGGGTGGCGAGGGGGGACGCGTGGTCCAGCGTAGGACAGCTTATACTTGACAGCTTCAATATCGTACGTAGGTTTGTCATAAATATGACAGTAAATTGGAACTTTCAAAAAGGTTCGAAGGCATTAACAATGATACTCGTCACTCTCAGAGAAATGGTCGCCGTGGCGGGGCGGTACGTTGGAGCCGGCCCCGTGGGTGATCGAAAGTGACAGGAAACGGTTGATTGTTCGTGCAACTCGCGTACGTACTAATGAACAAAGAAAACGAGACGAGCGCGACCGAGGGCCCCAGCCTCCGATCGCAACGCACGCGCAGCGCCGGGACTTCCAAAAAACTTCAAAAATGCAAGTTCAACAGTGGCTAATGGGAGAGTTACAAATGTAGTAATATGTCTAACGAACAGGTAAATTTACATCTCAAAAATGATAACATCTCGCATCGAGTCGACAAGGTGATATATAGTATTACAAAGAGAGGTGCCGGCGGGCGCGGTGCTGCCGGCCGGGGGGCGGGCGGGCGCGCTGCAGCAGGCGGCGCGTCAGTGCGGCTCGCCGACCTGCGCACACAAATGCCCAATATGCTTGTAAATCATTTATTTGACGAAACGAATGGGACGTTCACCTAACGGTGAGTTAAACACCAGCCCATAACGATGAGGCGCTTGTGAGGATTTTTGCACAGCCCCATATTGCACTTGTTGCCGGAGGTTGTTGTTGATTCGGAAGTTAAATTATTTCAAAAGCACAGTAGTGTCAAGTGCCATAAGCTAGTTGCGGCCAGAGACCGAAAGCTTTGCATAGGACAGATTACGTGCTGGAACTGCACTTCCGGTCTTCTCATTGAGCAAAGGTTCGTGCTGTTGTCAGTTTCATTTCATACAGCTGATGTAGTTGTTACATGGCGTTTCGAATTTGCAAGTTTTGTGGGCACTGGGACTGGTGGAAACAAGGGGCGCGGATTCGCCCACACACACACACACCCACTGCGCGGGTCCGTTTACAATGGCGCACGTAAGCACGTGTACAATCTAAGGAGAATAATTGAAAGATTGATGTCTCACGCGTTCGCTGCGGGGCGTGTGCGGTGGGTGCGCGGCGTGGCGGCGGGCGGGCCGCGCCAGCTGCACGCTCAACTGCACGCGCGCGCTCGCCTCCGCGCACTCGCCCGCCCTGCGGCACAGCGAGACCGCGTGTGAAACGCACGCGCGCGCTTGTTCAAACACACAAACAGTCCGGCGTGCGTTGTTAAAACAAGCTGCAGATTAACTTACGCTAAAAGATAAATATTTTGTTTAAGAAACTAAATTTTACAGATTTTATGGTGTTTACTTAAATAAGAATTACCCCGACGTTTCGATGTCTCGTGGTGGTGCGCCCGGCGTCCGGAGTAGTTTTATTAAGAAGTTATTCTTACCAAAGATGCTTCGCTGTTACGAGTGAGATTAATATATCTTAATATCAGTTTTGAATATAAATAATAATTTCATTAAGGATTTCATAGCCCTTGTAAAACTTCTAGGGGTAGTTATTTCACTGTCCGAAGTACGCAGAACGTATATGCATTGCGTGAACTGCCAGACGATCGAACGAAATATTTTAGAGGATATCTACTCAAACGCGCACGCGCACGCCGGCCCACCTGTGCGCGAGCGGCTCATCGGCGGACAGCAGCGGCAACTCGTCGTCGCGGCGCGCGTGGCACTCGCAACGACACAGCTCGGGCTCCACGTACACCGGCCCACCAGCGCCCGCCTCGCCCACCTCCGCTGCGTCCGCCTCTCCTGCCACCGCCGCTCCCTCCTTCGTCCCCATCTCCGTCGCTGGAAGAGTTTGTATCCTTTTGGGCTGTTTGCGTCGCTCCGGCATTTCTTCGAAATCTATCCATTCGGCTTTCTTCCGCATTTCAGTCGTTGGAAGAATCTCTGAAATATGTTTGTATTGTTAGAGCATACATCATGAAACGTGTAAATGTTGCACGTGTACGTGTGCGTGTGCATGTGCGTGTGCGTATGCGTGTGCGTAACTTATATCAATTCACCGTCTCCTCCACTGCGAGTGCGCACGCGCTCCGGACGTGTCGTCGCGCAGGCAGACGCCGTGCGCGTCCGCCGGGGCAGCTTGATGCGCAGTTTGTCGGGCGGCAACGGCATCGCGGGCTCGGTGGGGGGCGCGCGCGGTCGCGGCGGCGCGGGCTCGCCGCAGGTGCGGGGTACTCGCGGTCGCTGCACGCCCGCCACTCGCACCCCGCTGCGTTCTCGTACCGGTACCATGGGCAGCGCCAGCGATCGCTCCAGCGGCAAAGTGGTTGGAACGTACGGAAGCTCGTCTTCGAATGACTCCTGAATCACTAAACCTCGCCGCTCCACCTCACTACCGCGACGCGTCGCCGCCTCCGCCTCTCCCGCCTCTGAGCCGGAAGAGTCACGCTCGGGCGAGCCAGCGCTCCCGGCGCTACCGCCGCGCGGCTCCGGCCCCGGAGCAGACGCAGGCGGGCGCGCGCACGGCGACTCGGCCGCGATGCGCGTGTCGCGCAGCGTCGGCCGCGCCTCGTCGCCGTCAGCGAAGCTCGGGATCGATTCCGACATCTCGCTAGTAACGCTCGGTGTTTTGGTAATACTGAACTGCGTGCAGAATACTTGCTCTTTGCTACCGACGTGTGTTGTAAATACTATACGCTCCCTTCGTTTTCTGTGTTCTTCTTGTAAAAGACGTGCGGCCTCAGACAAGGTGGCTCCTCTGGGTTGCTCCGGGCTTTTGCTGACCTCCTCGAATAAACGGAATCTCTCTTCGCTTGCTGCGCCACCGGTAGGCGTGACTCTCTCGCTCGCTGCTGTACTACGGTTCGTTTCGGGACTCGAGGCAACATTCCGTGTTGTTAAGACATTTTCTCTTTCTGTTGGAGAATGTAATGGTATTATAATACTGCCATCAGGTAAGACAGTTCGCTTCGTTGGTTTTCTGGAAGTATTAATAGAGAAACCGGATGAAGGTCTTTCGAGTGGAGCGCGGGATTGCGGGGCAGACGCCGGCCGCACGGGGTCACGCGAGGAAGGAGCAGCTTGAGTCAATGGTGTATGCTCGCAGCCGGCCAGCTGTGTGGCGCCAGGGCTGTGTATCTCATTCGACGGCGTACGTAAAGGGATGTGAATAATACCATCTTCAGAATTCTCATAGTACTTGAGTTTCTCCCCTCGTATTAATTTCTCATTATGGATTTGGGGAAATTGTCGCTGCATCTGAACTATCGGTGAACCATCCCTCGAGCTTGGCGAAGGAGAAGTAGCACTTTTTCTCGGAGTTTTGAACAAGGAAAGGACAGACCCTTTGATTTTAGAAGCCGACGTAGGTGTAGTCGATCGATCTCGGCTTTTGCTACGCGACCGGCCTTCGTTGAGACTCTTTTTGCGACGGAAGACGTCGCAGGGTGAATCAGGGGATGCGATTGTTTCGCGAGATTTAAATAAAGAACAGAAGGAAGATTTCCGGGAAACTGGTGCTCCGCTCGGCGATGGCGTTCGGCTTTCCCTGAGTGGCCGCTGCTGAGCCGGGCTGATGGCCGCCTCGCGTTCGTACAGGTCCAGAGTAACAGGTTTCCGTGCCGGTTCTCCTCCAACCAATGTTCTCTCACTTTCCTCATCGTCATCGTCGTACTCATGATCTGGTTTTAATTTAATTCTAATAATATCCCTCGAACGATTGTTGCTTTTATATACTTCCGGTTGCGACGGCTCACGACGTTCTCTTGAACGAGCTCGCCTCTCTTCTGCGCGGGCACGATTTTGAGTTTCTTTTAATCGTTTGTCTTCATCTAGTATATTAGAGCACGATTCTGGTGAAGATAGTGGAATACAAGGTGTTGCGGGAATAGCTGCCGGAGACACCAGGCGTGGTATATTAGCGGAACGCGCATTTTCGACGGTTACTTCGGTGCGCACCTCTCTGTGATCTCTTGCGTCCACAGAGTCTGGAATTAAGTCTCGCTTCGTACCCATAACTGAAGATGATGTAGTCGAAACAATCGGAGATGTGGCAGAAACAGAAACCTTTGCGGTCATCGGTGCCGACGGTGGTGGCGAAACGAGCACTGGTAGAGCATCTGCAGTTAACTTGGCGATTTCAAGTAGTCTCTCTTCGACTGCCGCAGCACAAATTTCCGGATCAGTTTCGATCGGCTTTGGTCCACAGAAAGATGTTTCGAGTAACATTTTGTGAGGTGATGGAGAGCGTGAGGCTCCTGATACGACGGAAAGATGAGAAACACGGCTAGTATGGCTGAAAGCCGACAGAGCGGAGTGAGCGGAACACTGGGAACCCACGCTAGAGAGACGACTGGTGCGCCCCGACACGGCTAAAAGTGCAGCTTCCGAACTCTGACTGTCCTTGCGCGAGTGGCGACGTGACACTGGCGGTGCAGGCGCGGCGCGAGTCTCGCCCGGCGCAGTTTCTAGAAATGCCAGCTCTTCAGTAGAAGAACGTAGCTCGAGCGTGCCGTCTTCGCGAAAGCCGAGCTCGAGCCGAGCGCGGCCCTCCTCTCCGCCGCCGGAGAAAAGGGCCAGTTCGGGGGAGCTGTCGCGTGAGTCGTGATGACTGGAACTTGAAGCGCGAGAGATGTCGATGCGCGGCGCCGCAGGCGTCTGAAGCCTGCTTGCTGCCGCGTCACCGGCCCCGTTATTGTGCACTGCCGGCGAGGAATGTGAGCGCGCACGGTGCTCCGGCGGCACGAGGGCGTTACAACTTGTCGAAGTCGCTGCTGCGGCTGTGGGGTCTTCTCGGATCTCTGGCAGCCGGAAAGTCTGCTTAGTCTCAGGACTAGACTGCGAAGATGAAAGACGGGTGATAATGATCGTGTTCCGAGAAGGAGTCGACGCGTCATCGGATGGCAAGGGGCTCGCCGTGCTCACCTCGTCTGAGACGTCGTGATCAAAGGAGGCGATAGGCGCGGGCCCGCGCCGCGGCCGGCGCTCCGATGCGCTGCTGGCCTCCATGCGCCACACTGCCGACGCGCGACTATTGCGCGCTCATGCTTCCATAGCGCGTCGCTCGCCGGCACCACACACGCTCTAACCGCTGCCGAACATCGTGGCCGGGGGCGCTGCACATTCGTAAAATATAAACGTGTCGACCGAGCCGCGGCACACACTGTTCTTATATTATCCGGGGCGCACTCGCGGCAACTCGTTATGTAATCAGTTACACGTCCGGAGAAAGGTCCCACATCGGTGGCAGCCTTCAGCGCTCTGAGCTTCAGTGACAGCGTGCGAACATGTTTGTGGTAAAATTTACTACGACGAGTTTGCTATGGGCGGTCGGCGAGCGGCCGCGAGCCGCGAGTCGCCGCCATCGACGCGGGGCGGCGCGCGGCCTTCGGGGCCGCCGAGAGCAGGAGGGCAGCGGCGCGCATGCGCGGCCAAACTTACAATCCCCTCACCCCCAACAGCGGCGGTGAGTTGCACGGATCTCGTACCTCCGTACTCCCTTAACCTACATACTGTACAATGCGCAGATAGTGGTGTGCACGCGGCCTTGGGGCTCAGCCCGCCCGTTCACCATTTATTCTGTCTACCGCTAGGTGTTTAAAATGTTTGATGTACGCGTGCGATGCACCGTTGCTCCAACAAATTGAACTGAATACTAATTTCGCTAACGGCCTGATAAATGTGCGAGTTGACATTTGTTCAGTTTCAATTCAGAATAACTATTTTCTAAATTTTACCTGTTGCAGACAATTCACAATTCTTATTGTAAATGGATGCAAAGCGCTTGCGCCGCGCCCGCTCTCTCCCCGAGCCCGCCCCGGTGGTGGCGGGGCGGTGGCGGGGCGGGGCGGGCGCGGCCAGGCACCGCCAACGATCGATACGTATACACACGCACGCATCCGCTGGACACGGAACGCTGTCCTCTATCATAGCACACGATGTTGGTGCTAAAACAAGTTCTTTTCTATGTATGTATTTGTGTAATCTTGCTTCAAACAATTCTGCAGATAACTTTGAAAACTTATTTAAGGTTTAGACATATCCTTTAACATATAGCGGCTACTTTTTACAAAGTATAATCAGTATCTACTTACTTAAATTATTATTTCAAAATTATTTATTTGGTTTTTAACACAACCATGAGTCGTGTATCTACGTAACGATGCCCGGGGTCCAGACTTCGGTGTGAATGGATAATTTTGCGATTTAAAAAGCTGTAAATTCTTCTGAGGTTTAGAAATAACTTGTGCCGAGGTTACATTGACCAGTTAGATGGACAAGATTTGTCCTGAAGATTGCGGGTGCTAGTCGCTCGGAGTATCTTCTTTCCTTTCCTTTACTTCCCTCTCTAGATTCTGTGAGTGTGTTAAGGAGGCGTGTGCGGGTGGCAGGGGACCGCCTGCTGGCTGTGGGTGATATCCGTGTCCGCAATACATCGGTGTTTCATTACAATAATCAGCTAATCTCAGGAATCCAGCAGGTGGTAGGACATAACACAAGTCTCTAAGAGTTTTATGTTATTGTATAGTATCTTTGTAGAAGATTACAAGTAAGGTGCGGCGTAATCATGTATCCACTAGCGTAGGGTGCGGCGTAATCATGTAGCCACTAGTGTAGAGTGTGGCGTAATCATGTAGCCACTAGTGTAGAGCGCGGCATAATTATGAAGCCATTAGTGCAGGCTGTGGCGTAATTATGTAGCGGCTGATGTAGGGTGTTGCGTATTCATGTAACCTCTAGTGTAGGGTGTGGCGTAATCATATAGCGACTATTGTAAGGGTGCGGCGTAATCATGTAACCACTAGTGTAGAGTACGGCGTAACTTTGCGGCGACTAGTATAGGGTGCGATGTAATCACGTGGCGACTAGTGTAGACTGCGGCGTAATCATGTAGTCACTAGTATAGAGTGCGGCGTAAACATGTAGCTACTAGTGTAGGGTGCGGCGTTATCATATAGTCACTAGTTTAGGGTGCGGAGTAATCACGTAGCCACTAGTGTAGGGTGCGGCGTAATCATATAGCCACTAGTGCAGGCTGCGGCGTAATCATGTAGCCACTAGTTTAGGGTGCGGAGTAATCACGTAGCCACTAGTTTAGGGTGCGGAGTAATCACGTAGCCACTAGTGTAGAGTGTGGCGTAATTAGGTAACGACTAGTGTAGGGTGCGGTGTAATCACGTAGCCACTAGTTTAGGATGCGGAGTAATCACGTAGCCACTAGTGTAGGGTGCGGCGTAATCATGTAGCCACTAGTGTAGAGTGTGGCGTAATTAGGTAACGACTAGTGTAGGGTGCGGTGTAATCACGTCGCCACTAGTGTAGGGTGTGGCGTAATCATGTAGCCACTAGTGTAGTGTGGCGTAATCAGGTAACGACTAGTAGAAGCTGCGGCGTAATCATGTAACCACTAGTGTAGGGTGCAGAGTAATCATGTAGCGACTAGTGTAAGGGTGCTGCGTAATTATGTAGCCGCTAGTGTAGGGTGCGAAGTAATCATGTAGCCACTAGTTTAGGGTGCGGCGTAATCATGTAGCCACTAGTGTAGAGTGTGGCGTAATCATGTAGCCACTAGTTTAGGATGCGGAGTAATCACGTAGCCATTAGTGTAGGGTACGGCGTAATCATGTAGCCACTAGTTTAGGGTGCGGAGTAATCACGTAGCCACTAGTGCAGGGTACGGCGTAATCATGTAGCCACTAGTTTAGGGTGCAGAGTAATCACGTAGCCACTAGTGTAGGGTGCGGAGTAATCATGTAGCCACTAGTGTAGGGTGCGGCGTAATCATGTAGTCACTAGTGTAGAGTGTAGCGTAATCAGGTAACGACTAGTGTCAGGTGCGGTGTAATCATGTAGCCACTAGTTTAGGATGCGGAGTAATCACGTAGCCACTAGTGTTGGGTGCGGCGTAATCATGTAGCCACTAGTTTAGGGTGCGGCGTAATCAGGTAACGACTAGTGTAGGATGCGATGTAATCATGTAGCCACTAGTTTAGGGTGCGGAGTAATCATGTAGCCACTAGTGTAGGGTGCGGCGTAATCAGGTAACGACTAGTGTAGGATGCGACGTAATCATGTAGCCACTAGTTTAGGGTGCGGAGTAATCATGTAGCCACTAGTGTAGGGTGCGGCGTAATCATGTAGTCACTAGTGTAGAGTGTAGCGTAATCAGGTAACGACTAGTGTAGGGTGCGGTGTAATCATGTAGCCACTAGTTTAGGATGTGGAGTAATCACGTAGCCACTAGTGTAGAGTGTGGCGTAATCATGTAGCCACTAGTTTAGGATGCGGAGTAATCACGTAGCCATTAGTGTAGGGTACGGCGTAATCATGTAGCCACTAGTTTAGGGTGCGGAGTAATCACGTAGCCACTAGTGCAGGGTACGGCGTAATCATGTAGCCACTAGTTTAGGGTGCAGAGTAATCACGTAGCCACTAGTGTAGGGTGCGGCGTAATCAGGTAACGACTAGTGTAGGATGCGATGTAATCATGTAGCCACTAGTTTAGGGTGCGGAGTAATCATGTAGCCACTAGTGTAGGGTGCGGCGTAATCACGTAGCCACTAGTTTAGGGTGCGGAGTAATCACGTAGCCACTAGTGTAGAGTGTGGCGTAATTATGTAGCCACTAGTTTAGGATGCGGAGTAATCACGTAGCCACTAGTGTAGGGTGCGGCGTAATCATGTAGCCACTAGTTTAGGGTGCGGCGTAATCAGGTAACGACTAGTGTAGGATGCGATGTAATCATGTAGCCACTAGTTTAGGGTGCGGAGTAATCATGTAGCCACTAGTGTAGGGTGCGGCGTAATTAGGTAACGACTAGTGTAGGGTGCGGTGTAATCATGTAGCCACTAGTTTAGGGTGCGGAGTAATCACGTCGCCACTAGTGTAGACTGCGGCGTAATCATGTAGCCACTAGTTTAGGGTGCGGCGTAATCACTTAGCCACTAGTGTAGGGTGCGGCGTAATCATGTAGCCACTAGCGTAGGGTGCGGCATAATCATGTAGCCACTAGTGCAGGGTGCGGTGTTATCATGTAGACACTAGTTCAGGGTGCAGAGTAATCACGTAGCCACTAGTGTAGGGTGTAGCGTAATCAGGTAACGACTAGTGTAGGATGCGATGTAATCATGTAGCCACTAGTGTAGGGTGTAGCGTAATCAGGTAACGACTAGTGTAGGATGCGATGTAATCATGTAGCTACTAGTTTAGGGTGCGGAGTAATCACGTAGCCACTAGTGTAGGGTGCGGCGTAATCATGTAGCCACTAGTGTAGAGTGTGGCGTAATTAGGTAACGACTAGTGTAGGGTGCGGTGTAATCATGTAGCCACTAGTTTAGGGTGCGGAGTAATGACGTCGCCACTAGTGTAGGGTGTGGCGTAATCATGTAGCTACTAGTGTAGAGTGTGGCGTAATCAGGTAACGACTAGTAGAAGCTGCGGCGTAATCATGTAACCACTAGTGTAGGGTGCGGCGTAATCATGTAGCGACTAGTGTAAGGGTGCTGCGTAATTATGTAGCCGCTAGTGTAGGGTGCGAAGTAATCATGTAGCCACTAGTTTAGGGTGCGGCGTAATCATGTAGCCACTAGTATAGAGTATGGCGTAATCATGTAGCCACTAGTTTAGGGTGCGGCGTAATCATGTAGCCACTAGTGTAGAGTGTGGCGTAATCATGTAACGACTAGTATAGGGTGCGGTGTAATCATGTTACTACTAGTGTAGAGTGCAGCGTAATCATGTAGCCACTAGCGCAGGTTGCGGCGTAATCATGTAGCCACTAGTGTAGGGTGCGGCGTAATCATTTAGCCATTAGCGTAGGGTGCGGCGTAATCATGTAGCCACTAGTATAGAATGCGCAGTAAACATGTAGCCACTAGTTTAGGGTGCGGCGTAATCATGTAGACACTAGTTCAGGGTGCAGAGTAATCACGTAGCCACTAGTGTAGGGTGCGGCGTAATCAGGTAACGACTAGTGTAGGATGCGATGTAATCATGTAGCTACTAGTTTAGGGTGCGGAGTAATCATGTAGCCACTAGTGTAGGGTGCGGCGTAATCATGTAGTCACTAGTGTAGAGTGTAGTGTAATCAGGTAACGACTAGTGTAGGGTGCGGTGTAATCATGTAGCCACTAGTTTAGGATGCGGAGTAATCACGTAGCCACTAGTGTAGGGTGCGGCGTAATCATGTAGCCACTAGTGTAGAGTGTGGCGTAATTAGGTAACGACTAGTGTAGGGTGCGGCGTAATCATGTAGCCACTAGCGTAGGGTGCGGCATAATCATGTAGCCGCTAGTGCAGGGTGCGGCGTAATCACTTAGCCACTAGTGTAGGGTGCGGCGTAATCATGTAGCCACTAGCGTAGGGTGCGGCGTAATCATGTAGCCACTAGTTTAGGGTGCGGCGTAATCACTTAGCCACTAGTGTAGGGTGCGGCGTAATCATGTCGCCACTAGTGCAGGCTGCGGCGTAATCATGTCGCCACTAGTGCAGGCTGCGGCGTAATCATGTCGCCACTAGTGTAGACTGCGGCGTAATCATGTAGCCATTAGTTTAGGGTGCGGCGTAATCACTTAGCTACTATTGTAGGGTGCGGCGTAATAATGTAGCCACTAGCGCAGGGTGCGACGTAATCATGTAGCTTCACGTTATAATATTATTAATTACTTTCCGGACGATTACAATATTTGAACATAAAATTTTATTTTTTGAACTTAAAAATAACGGGCTAAGGCAAAATATTCATGTACATTTTCATCACATGATGTTAGTTTTGGTAGGAGTTTGTAATTATTAAATAAAACTGGTCGTGTCTGTGCGTTAATCTCTATTGCATTGAATATAAAATGCGACTCACTTATTTAATAAGTGCAATGAACATGTATTTTGTTTTAGCAGATAATAAATAAACAAATATAAGAACAACAATGTGTTGTCGTTGCATAATTCAATAAATTTGTTCATGATAACAGCTTAGTCGTAAACCAATGTATTCTGATGTGAACAGCGGGTCGGAGGACGAAGGAGGGATGGTAGTGAAACTACCATTGCCGATAGAATTGTTTTTATTCACAATATAACACGAGTAGCCCTCGCACGCTTACCTACGGGTACATAAAACGAACTATATACTCCAATCTAAGTAGCGTTTTATAATACAAATAACTACCCCCGTAAGCAGCTTCTGGCGAGGATGAAGGGCGGTGGCGGGGACACGACTCTCGGCATCAACAAACTGCTCAACAGCAATAGACTTTACGTATACCATTATACATACATTATAGTATACATATATAACAATAAAATGCAAGTATCGTCAATACTTTGCACGGTCCACTTGTGTAGTCGCGCTAGTAACTAACTCTGCTACCGGTATATAGATACAACTTTGTGCTCCAATAGGTTAACTTGAGGATAAAAATATTCTATACGCCGTACATATACATGCAGCGCCCATGCGCCAGGCGCTCGGCCCTTGGGACGATGCTGCCACTGTCGCCGCGCTCTTCCGCACCGCTTCGCACAGGCCTGCAATGGTCGCTCGTGGAAAGAGAAGACACCAAAACTGGCCGCACCGGGTCCTCGCGACGGGGTCGCTTCAAGTTCACGCGGTGGAGAAGCAAGTGCATGCACGTCAATTTATACTATATATATATATATATATTTATTTTTATTTCAATATTTATAAGTTCAGTTCAACAACAGGTAACGATCTAATATTCTACGCTAAATGCCATATACATTTGCATATAAACATTGTCCGGAGAGAAGGCGCAGGCGCGGGAGAGAGCGCAGCCGCGGCCGGGGGTAGGGGGCGCTGCGGGGAAGCCATCTTATTAAATACACATGAGTACATACGAGCATTCATTAAATGAATAAAAACGCACTAATACTGCCTAACAAAGTTGTCAGAACACGACGGACTACGTGTGGCTGTCCGCCTGTACACCTGCCCGCCTTTCCGCCTGTCCGCCTATACACCTGTCACCCGCTTGTCTGCTGGTCCACCTGGAATCGTCTTTTAAATAAATATTCCTTAAACACTTACAATATATTAAACACAAGTTGATCGCGTCGCCACGAGCGGCGGCCCGCATTCGTTTAGTTTGTAAGGGGTCTGAAGGTGCGACGAAGGGTGTTTTGGTTGACATAAAGTATCATTTATTCCGACTCTCCCCTTCCACTCCGGAGCTTGGGAGTGTTTCCAGTGTAGTTTATTCGAAGTGACGGGTTTCCTTTTGTCTAACACTCACTTTAGATAACATCTCATTGTAATATCGATAGAGGCATGCGTTTCCAAGCTTCCCGGTTTGTTTTGTTGGGGTGCAGCGGTGCAGCTGTTGTATTATAATTACAAAGCCGGGGGTAGGACGAAGTGGGCCGGCGACACTACGCTCCCCTAAATGGTCAATTTGATGATACAAACACTGGTAATGTTTGTGTGAAGTTCTTTTGGAATTTAGGTTTCCAGAGGAGTGCAGTGCTTTGATAGAGATCGCTTCAGATCGGCACAAGGATTAAGGTAGCAGAGACGAAGCTTCACACACCCGTTAGTCCAGCGGTACTACGAGCGTTCAGTCGGAGTCGGAGTCGGAGGAGGGCGCGGGCGGCGTGGCAGCGGTGGGCGCCGCGGCGGTGGGCGCGGCGGTGGCTGGCGCGGCCGCGGCGAGTGCGTACGCCGGCGCCGCCTGCCCGCTGGTTCGCTCGATGCCCACTCTGCAACCAGCCGACGTGTGAGCACATCCTCGGGGCGTGCGTAGTCGCGTAGATAGCGTGTACGTACATGTACTCGTGGCGCGCCAGGTAGCGCACATACTTCTCGGGCGGCTCCGCGTCGTGGTTCTGCAGCGAGACGGAGCGCACGGTGATGTGGCTGACCTGTGCGGCCGGCATCGTGAACTCGACGTATGCGTGTGAGGCGAGCGCACCGGGAACCTGGTCGTACGACGTCAGCGCCATGCGGCACACCAGGTTGTGCGTCGTGTACGCGCCTGCGCAAAATTCGCATAAGACGCCGCTCCCGTGGGCTGGCCGGCGCCCACGTAACCGTATACACACCTTGCCCCTCTTTGGGCAGCCGCGGCATACGCCATACGATGGCGCGATGCTGATGCTCGTACTTAGCCTGCCCCGACGTCACCTCGATCAGAGACTCTTGCAGCGTGTCGACGGCCCCCAAGAAGCGCTCGATGCCTTTGATTTTACCGGTGCGTCTGAAGTGAATGTTTCATGTGAAATTGTTGGATTTTTTTTAAAAAATATACTTTTTGGGAATTTCCTGCCCAGTGCAGTGGCAGTGGGCATATTGCGTTTGAACAAAAATTTATCAAAACTGGGGAGTGTTGTTATCGTGGGAGTGCAGGAGCCGCCAGCAGTGAGCGCCGACGGCGCGGCTCAGTCGGACGCAGTATATAGCCAACGTATGGACTATTAATATCTCTCTAGCTGTCAACGCACCGGTGAGCAGACTTGACGGAGCCGTAGCGAAAGTGCTTCTCCACCCGGAAGAGGTAGATCCAGCACTCGGGGATGGGGAAACGGATGGCCACATCCTCACAGGGCACCTGACCAAGGGCACGAGACGCAAACCCTGGCACCAGCACATCCGCTCGCAACTCCACCTGCACCGCGCGACCACGCAAGTAAACAACATTACTCTTTGCTTTTAAATATGCTTACCTGTGCCAGTACTGAACACCTCTCCGCTAGACTGAACTGTGACGTGTCGGACTCAGGACACTAACCGACTAACCATGCAAGCGAAACACAGAGCTCCCACAGTCACGGCGCAGGCAGTGAAGCCTAGATGTAACTTTCATTCAAAAAGTACCAACAGAAGTTTTAAGTGTTTAAAACAATATGGGAAAATGAAAGGTTTTGTCCGGGAATTGAAACCTTGTGCTCTTATTTCTGATGTAGGGGGAACCGCAAGGACGTATTAACATTGAATGACAACCCAAATGTACGGTTCAGCTGTGCAACTGTTGGCGGGTCATGACATTTTGTGCGAACGTTGCTACTTAGCGCACGCGTAGGTAAATAAAATACTAAAGGAAGTGCAGTGTTCAATTTTACAGGAGTAACACCAGGTCGATACCTTATTACCGGCGACGCACCAGGCCGCCTTCAGCTGCAGCGGCAGCTCGCGGTTCTTGGGCGGACGCACGCGGAAGCGCATTAGCTCGATGTAGCATGCGTCCGGCGGCTTGAACCTGCCGGTGCGCACACAGGGGCCACCTCATCAACCCGGTCACAAAGTTACGCAATACATGCATACAACATACACCATAGCCATAAGTGCCCTCCCCTGCAATGTAATCTCGTACTAATTAGTATAGGACTAAGTAAAGCCCTGCCTGTCGTAGATGGCGACTAAAATCCTCTACGGGTTCGTGGGCCGTCCCCCTTAACTGTCGCCGGTGTATATATACGCCGCACTCAACCGAAAAGTTCTCTGCCTCTGGCGTATATATACGCCGCACTCAACCGAAAAGTTCTCTGCCGCTGGCGTATATATACGCCGCACTCAACCGAAAAGTTCTCTGCCGCTGGCGTATATATACGCCGCACTCAACCGAAAAGTTCTCTGCCGCTGGCGTATATATACGCCGCACTCAACCGAAAAGTTCTCTGCCGCTGGCGTATATATACGCCGCACTCAACCGAAAAGTTCTCTGCCGCTGGCGTATATATACGCCGCACTCAACCGAAAAGTTCTCTGCCGCTGGCGTATATATACGCCGCACTCAACCGAAAAGTTCTCTGCCGCTGGCGTATATATACGCCGCACTCAACCGAAAAGTTCTCTGCCGCTGTCGTATATATACGCCGCACTCAACCGAAAAGTTCTCTGCCGCTGCCGTATATATACGCCGCACTCAACCGAAAAGTTCTCTGCCACTGGCGTATATATACGCCGCACTCAACCGAAAAGTTCTCTGCCGCTGGCGTATATATACGCCGCACTCAACCGAAAAGTTCTCTGCCGCTGCCGTATATATACGCCGCACTCAACCGAAAAGTTCTCTGCCGCTGGCGTATATATACACCGCACTCAACCGAAAAGTTCTCTGCCGCTGGCGTATATATACGCCGCACTCAACCGAAAAGTTCTCTGCCGCTGGCGTATATATACGCCGCACTCAACCGAAAAGTTCTCTGCCGCTGGCGTATATATACGCCGCACTCAACCGAAAAGTTCTCTGCCACTGGCGTATATATACGCCGCACTCAACCGAAAAGTTCTCTGCCGCTGGCGTATATATACGCCGCACTCAACCGAAAAGTTCTCTGCCGCTGGCGTATATATACGCCGCACTCAACCGAAAAGTTCTCTGCCGCTGGCGTATATATACGCCGCACTCAACCGAAAAGTTCTCTGCCGCTGGCGTATATATACGCCGCACTCAACCGAAAAGTTCTCTGCCGCTGCCGTATATATACGCCGCACTCAACCGAAAAGTTCTCTGCCGCTGCCGTATATATACGCCGCACTCAACCGAAAAGTTCTCTGCCGCTGCCGTATATATACGCCGCACTCAACCGAAAAGTTCTCTGCCGCTGTCGTATATATACGCCGCACTCAACCGAAAAGTTCTCTGCCGCTGTCGTATATATACGCCGCACTCAACCGAAAAGTTCTCTGCCGCTGGCGTATATATACGCCGCACTCAACCGAAAAGTTCTCTGCCGCTGGCGTATATATACGCCGCACTCAACCGAAAAGTTCTCTGCCGCTGGCGTATATATACGCCGCACTCAACCGAAAAGTTCTCTGCCGCTTCCGTATACATACGCCGCACTCAACCGAAAAGTTCTCTGCCGCTGTCGTATATATACGCCGCACTCAACCGATAAGTTCTCTGCCGCTGTCGTATATATACGCCGCACTCAACCGATAAGTTCACTGCCGCTGGCGTATTTGTTTACGCCTTTCCGAAGTACAATCCTTTGCATTGCGCTGCTATAAACAAAACTGCTCCCACGACCCTTGGAATGCCATAAAATGACTTGGACAAAGTTTGAAACGGATTATCTTATTTCAGAGAAAGGGGTAAGGGAGCGCATCTCGTAAGTTTTCCTCGGTAGGTAACGGGTTAAAGATCTCATTGGCCACAAAGCGAGCCCGGGGCAGATGAGGTGGTCTCGTTTACGTCGTATCGTAGCTAGGATGCCGAGGAAGGCTACGGCCCTGCTTGGGACGTCTTTAGCCGTAATGAAGGTAAGCACCGGTGCGTTCTGTAGGAGATCCCGGGACCAGTCGTAGCGCTCTTTCTTAATGCGTGTGTTTCGTATTGTGGTAATTCTACCACCGAGGGAATAACCATGTGTTCCTCCTAGAAGCATAGAATCTTTAAAATATTTTCCTCCGTTGTTCTATTACCTTCGCGTGTAATGGTAATTAAGAAGCGGAAGTGGTTCGTACTTGAGTATCTGCGAGCTGGCGAATTCGTCGGGCTGCACGCACGCGTGGAATTCTGCGTTCTCGACGCGGATCCACTCCTCCGTCGCCACTGGGATAATGTCGTGGCGCCCCACCACTTCGCGGCCCTGCCGTCGCAGGTCGTTCAGCCCCACCTCCACGTCCGGCATGCCTGTGGTTAGTCGAATAACTCCATATTTCAACTGAATCTCATAGCTTTGGTGGTTTAGCAGTGACAAACGAGGGCTAAAGTTCAGCGCGGACCGGTCGATCCATACGCTGATAATAAGCACAGCACCGCATCGGAAACGATACTTGGCTCCGGGGCATAGAAGCAACGGTTACGCAGCCGAAGAGATTTCGCCGCTACGGCCGGATACTGACCGCTGAGGAAGCCGAGGAAGAAAATGCGTACACGCGCGATCTGCTTAAGCACGCCGCCCTCCGCGTCCTGCTCCACGTGCAGCTCGTCCACTGCCGTCAGCTGCACCTGCGCGGGCACATCGGGCGTCACTATATTCCTTTCCCACTTGTCAGTTGTCACACACTCACATGCGCGCTCAAACACACACACTAGCCGCCGACAGATCTGACAATAACAATAAACTTCCATACATTGATGATGAGGGGGGTTATTTCCAGAGGTTACAATTACCTCCTCCATTTTGTAGGTAAGGGCACGGTCGCGGTGCGCTGGCAATCGGAACAAAGCCTCCTCCACGCAGCAGGAGAACTGCTTCACGTCTTCGTAGCACAACGAGCCCAGTTTGAACAGCTGGGATACCTGCACACGCACACACTGTTACCATAACTTTGTAACATGATCATGCTTTTGGCCAGTATTCGTGATGCGATCTGTTCCCGCCGGCAGTGCGGTGAAGAGCGCCGCCTTCTCTTGGGAACCTGTACGGGAAATTAATGTGAAATTACAGTATAAGCGCTTTCACCATCGCGATACAATGCACGCCTTCTTGTCCGCGCGGTGCACCGTACCGGTATGACGACGACAATGTTCACTCGCGGCACGGTACCTGTGGGGCGTGCTCGACGGGCAGGCCCAACTTGCGCAGGTCGCTGCCGAACTCCTTGACCCCCTGGTAATCCCCTTGTATGGCATACGCTGCGAACTGCGACAATTTGCTGGTGATGCGCTCCGCTTTCGTCACCTGTCCGGGCCTGTGAGGAAGGAAATGCCACTGTTAATGCAGAAACGCTTTCCCCACCAGAAGTGCGCAATCATCGCGTCCGTGTACTCGGGGGCTCGTAGGACATGGCCGTGCGCTGGTTCGGCAAGCTGCCTGCGAGGAAGTGGGCTTTCGTAGAATCAACCGCCGGCTTGTGGACGGAGATGTCCGGAGATGATATAATAGACGGGATAAAGAGTAGAGGCGGCGGGGTGACTTCCACAGCACGTGCAGAATGCGATCGGCCCTAATCCAAAATTATTAAATATGTTAATAAACAAAAGCTCCTGTGCAAGAGTTGAGGAGTTGTCGCCTGGCGGTGAATTGTAGCAAATGAAAGAATAAATAAAAATTAAGAATTGGATAACTTGCCTAACACCCGGGCGTTCCTTGTAGAAAACGTATTGCAGTTTGACGGTAAAGATCTTGCCGAACTGGTCAAACTGCTGTGCGCCCACATCAGAGACGGAATAGCAGGCCTGCAGCGGCAGTTCCTGCAGAGGCTCACTGTCCGTGGCCGAGTTAAGGAGCTGCACCGCCGGCGTGTCGCCCTGATATACCAGTCGCACGAACATCTTCTTCCAAAACCTAAGCAGAGAGTTCAAAGTGATATTTGCGTAAGTACTTTAAAAACTTTCGTAATTTTTAAAAATCCTGCCGATACCACCAGCACCTCCTGTTTCCACCGCTCAACGGTGACGTGCAAACAAAATTCTCCCCGGCTAAGATCAATAGTTATTACGGGGAGCCGACCAGAAATTTTTTAGTGCCAATTTTTTGCAAAGCGACATTCACCTGTTGGTAAGTGATATGCCCAGCCACGACAACGCGGCGTTAGTTAGGATGATATACACTGCACCACATCGTGCTCTTGGCTTTGAGACATAAGATGTTAAGTTAAGGATGTTTGCACAGTACTGTTTGTCGACTGCAATAGACCCTGCAGGACGGCGGACGACTACCGACGGTCACCAGCAACAGAGACCTACAGCCAGTAAATACCAATTCTTGTTAAAGAAAGACAAGGTTGACGAAAAGAATTGTTTAAAACTAAAATTGACAAGTGAAATGACAGCAGTGATGGGATGGGGTGGTATTACATTACACTACCCGTACAGGCAGTGTATTAGCATAGGAGCAATAGGTACTCCCTCGAACAGGTCCTCGTCTTGCCGCCGCGGTGGAGGTCAGTAGCTGTGGCTTGGTCACCCACGGTGTAGCGAAGGGAAACCTATCCGACCCTGCTCGTGGTGGCCGGCTCCAGGTGAGCTCCGTGAGAGAATTCAAGAGTAACGGTATTGTGTTTCGCCGCTCTCCCTGTCCTCTGTAGCCATATAATGGTTGGTAGTGGAACCCAAGACCAGATCCGTCCTTTTTATTAACAAAGTTCCAGCGCGCCCGTACAGAGGTAGCAAGAGGGAGGTCTCTCTCATAACCTATGTTTGCTCCCACGAGGGCCGGTAGCGAAGGCATTTCCCCCCACATAAAAAAGGGTAAATATAACACTTTAGTGGTTTGGTGAGTTTTTTGATATAGAACATGTGTCAAAGCCTGTTGTAAAACATTACTAATTTCCAGTTTGAAGGGCTCTGCACAAAAAAATAATTGACCTCGATATTCTAAAGAAAGGTTGAAAGTTCCTTGCGAGCTAATAAAAAATATACGCCTGTCGTTTGGCAGCTCCCCTACTGTAGTAGGCGTTGACAACCTGTCGAGCCCGCCTAGAAGCAAAAATTCAAGAAAATCCGCCAAACAAAAGGGCCAGGCTTCCGACGGACCCATCTCTGTAATTTCCTAACATAAAAGCCGCCTGAGGTACCTCTGTCCTGTGATCTTCTTTTTGTTCGGTTGTCTTAGGTGCATCTCCCAGCCGGGACCGGCGTAGGTTGTGCGCGGGAAGTCCTCGAGAGGCGCCGACACGTCCTCGTCGTAGAGCGGCGTGGGCGGTGTGGGCGGCGTGGCCGGCGCGTCGCTGGCGTCGGCGCCCGACCGCCGCCGGCTCGTCTCTGCGCAGTAATTTACACAGATACACACAAGCTGCGTGCACCTCATGACAACGCAGAGTAGGTGATGTACTGTGTTATACTGTGCATTCTGACTGGCCGGTGTAGCGTTCAGCGAGCAGAGTTGTAAAGACGAAAATTGGATGCGAGTGAAACAATCTGCGGAAATAGGTCTCTCGACACTGACACAACAAAAACACATTTAAACCGTTGCTCCATTTATAATCCAATACAAGTATATTAGTAACCGGGCGGTGACTTTCAAATAAAAATACGTAATCGTTGAAGCCGTGCGAATGCAAGCGGCGCGGGCGACGCGATCGCAAAGTACTTGTGCGCTTCGTTTGGTGGGCGGCGGAGGCGCGGCGCTCACCGCTGTTGGCTGTTCATATTGCCACCAGTTAATTATTCAACCCAACACGCAAGCTGTACTTATTCATCGTACACCCTTGCGGGGTGGAGCGACTGGCACGAGCTTACTAGAGCCGGAAAGGGCTCAAAGATCTTTATTGAAGGTAATGTACCATAAGAAATAGATTTCCCTACAATTTTTTTTAAAAAATAAGCAAGTTTTGGCAATAAAAAACTGTATGGTATATACAGTTTTTTATTGCCTTATTGCAAAACACGTGGGAGTTTGCTAAGGAAGCGGCAGTTACGGTAATGCTATGAACCTTGGAAGTGTGAACAGCAAAATTATTTTATTTTTAAAACTATTTGTTTCTTTGCTTTCGCCGGCAACGCAGCCGACGTCGTGACCGTTTGTGGACATGTATTCGGGATGTGCTCGTTGCGTACCGAATAGTGGCTGCGGCCGCGCTTGCAGCTCAGCCTCGCTCTTGTCGAAGGGATTGTAGCGCGGACTGTCGGGCGGCGCGAGCGGGCGCGGTGGAGGCGCCAGCACCGGCACCGCGGACTCTTGCCCATTCGTGTCTTCTTTTGGTCTGTAACGAAACAACGAAAAAGATGCATTATTGTGGTGAAACTTAAAATAAATTTCAAAGAATAAGTTTACAGCGTTGAGAACTAAAAAAAACTGTTAACAGATTGCTAGAGCTAAGACCTGATGAAGACGGAGAATGTATCATCGGTAGAATCCCGCGAACCCTGATGATCGAGGCGTGGGGTGGCGGCCGGCGGCGGCGGTGCTTCCATACTGAGGAAGGCGTCAAACGCCTCAGCCTCAAAGCCTCCCGGTACCGCTTCCGAACCACCATCATCACCCCATGCATCTGTAATTGCATTATCTTGTGTTCCATTTGCTGTACTTTCGTAAATAATAAAAAAAATTATCGCCATTACCTGTATTCATATGTTTAGAAACAGTGGATTCAAATTTAGCGGAGAAAGCATCGAAAGCATCTTCCGATGATTTAATAGAGACCATTTTTTCGGGTGGGACCCACTCCGCCTCGGTGGGCGAACCAGCGACTTTAGTTTCCGAAGCAGCACCAGTGCTTGTGACAAATACTTCATCTTTCTGCGCTTCGGAGTCATCTATTGGAGTCGTCTCGCCGAACATATTGAACGGCGATCCGTGCAAATTTTCGGTAGTGCTAATTTGTACATAAGACTCGGTTTCATTTTCATTGATCGTCTCGACACCCTGCGCTATGAACTTGTCACCAAGCTCCGAAGAGAATATACCAGAAGTATTATTAACAAATGGCAGCGTCTCGGAAACCTCCTCCGATTGGAAGGGATTCTTGTCCGGTTCACTAGACTCATGGAATTGCTCGTCGCTGTGCTCTGCGAATGGGGATTGCACCTGTGAGACATCCATGGGCTCCGAAAAGTCTACAGCGGTGTTTGTATGGTCCATGACCTTTGCAAATAGTGACACATCGTTTGTTATTTGAGCTGGAGTGTAGGTAGTTGCCACAATACCGTCTTGAAAAATTGAACACGAAGAAATTGTTGTTGTGTTCATATTAATTGTTTGTGGTTGTATTTCGGAACCCGCATCAGAAGACATAACCTCGAGAATGTCATCGCTAAGAAAATCTATAGGTTCTTCCTCCTTCTTAGGGGCCGAGTACAAACTTAAAATATCCTCTTTTGTTGGCTTTGTCACTACAGGAACAGGCGCATCGAAGAGGTTGATATCATCAGACGACTGCAGTTGAGGATGCAGTTGTAGCTGTACCGCTGTTTTCGGAGGTGCTTGTGGACGAGATGGCGGAATACTTGGCGGTGCAGGCCGTGGTGGTCGGGCCGGCGGTGGCCTAACAAGTTTGTTCCTATTTATTTCTGTATTTCCAACAGACATCGTCTCATCAACTAACTCAGGTTCAGGGGTTGGACTAGGAGAATGAATGTCTCGTGCTGATACAGGGCTCGGTGTTCTCGTTGGAGGTATTCTGTCTAAAAGATGTGTACTGGTAAATTCCATTTGTCCAGTTACACTTAAAATCAAGTTTTGTGTTTCAGGAGGTAACGGGCGTGTTGGAGGGTCCGTATCTCCAATATCTCCTATAATGGGACTAGGAGAATTAACCATTGTAGAGACTAATTCTAATTCTGTCGGTTTCACAAGCTTGTCAGCGTCCATTGGTTGACAGGAGAAAATGTCTAACGAAGAGTTTTCGTAGTTCTTAGCACCATTTGGTGGATTTTCTCCTCCAAAAATATCCATAGGAACTGTATCTCCGACAGGTGGCTCATAATCATCGTCAAGGGCTGTAAACGGGTTGCTGGTTGCAAATGGATTATCACCTGTAAATGTTGAAGACTCAACATTTGTCATCATAAAAGGATTTAGGGCATCATCCGTCACCGAAACTGCAGGTTCGTTCATGTTTAAAAATGGGTTATATGCCATTGTTTATGTATTTATTAAATCAATTAATTCAGAAATTCAGATTCAAGTAACTTCAGTTCCGTTTTGCCCGGGTTTAGAGATGCAGCAAATGATGTGTCGAATGGATCGAAATCTTCTTGCGGCTGCGTCAGGTCTGCTGGTTCAGGAGTTAAAGCCTTTACTTGAAAAATATCATCGGATGGTTCCAAAAGGTCTAAATTTCCTTCGGATTCTGATGAAATTTTAGAATTGTACGCAGAAAATTCCTTGGCTAATAATTTTAATTCTGTTTTACTTGGTTGAAAATCAGCTGCAAAGGAAGTATCAAAAGGGTCTTTTACTTCTTTTATATTCTCTCGAAGTAATTGTGGACCTGACGGTGTAAGGACTTTGGCCTGTATTTCAAAATTAGCAGTATTAAGAAGATCTCCACTTTTATAGTTAATTATTGGACTACACTTTTGAGAGTATTCAGAATGACGTCTTTTTTTTTCATACTTTACATCGGAAATTAAATCTTCATCGGATCGAGTTCGTGTTAATGTATCAGGAACTCTGTCAATAACTTCACTTTCGGTTATATCCTCGGTTATAGAGAGCTCTCTGGTATAATATGGCGTTAATGGTTTTATTGGTTTTGACTTAGAATCTATATTGCAATTTTCAACTCCGTCTATATTAAACACGACACTTTTACTGACTGTTAAGTTTTCCGGACGAGATGCTCTTCGCTCAATTTGTTTAGGCTCGTCGGCTCTAGGATCGAAATCGGGATCACTTGGCACGCGATAAACAGGAGCTGGAGTAGTACCTATTAATTCCTGTTCCAATAATTTTAGTTCTATTTTTCCTGGCGCTACAACTTTATCAACAATAGTAGTATCAAATGGATCTATGTCTGTACTATTTGCATCTAAAGGATTCAAAGGGAACTCTTCCAACTGAGTTAAGTCAGTATTACTATCTCCTAATAAATCACGCGATAATTTACTTTCTTCAGTATCATTAATGTCATCAGATGTTATTGATTCTCTTATTCCTAAAGGATTTGTCAAATGAATTCTGACCGAAGATTTACGTCTATTATTAAATCTTTCCCGAATTTCGTTTGCACGGGGATCAAATTCTTCGTCGTCTTCTAATATGATAGGATCTGATTTAAATTTTGTAGTTGGTATTACAGCTTCTGCAAAACTGGTGTCAAAAGGATCGTCTTGATCTATGTACGGATCCAATATATCAATTTGATCTTCGACAATGCCTTCAGCAAATACACCCTCGTTCTTATCGGCTTCAAAGGCAGACCACGATTCTTTTATGACTGGTTCAAGTTTAATTTCTTTTTCCTCTAGTTTTATTACTTCAGGTTTAGTCTCAAGTGACTCTGTCGCTAATAAAGTAAATTCATCATCCTCGTCTTCTTCACTCTGTGGTAGATTTAAAATGGTATCGGGTAGCGTAAATATATTTTCTTGGCTAACTCTTTTGCTTTGTTGAATGAGCGATTTATGTAGTGAAACACTGAGATTAATTGGTGATGTTATAGGAATATCTGTGTCTGCGTCTAGGATACTTGTTTCAATCGGTTCACAGGTAATAGACTTTACGGCTATCGGTAACTCTGTTTCAGTGCTCTCTAACAATAGATCTCCAGGAATAATTCGTTTTCTTTTTTTGGTAGTTAAAGTTAAATTATCTATACGGCCTGTTAGAACTTCAACCGCTACGCCGATATCTAATGTTTTTTTGTCTCCTTTCCCCTTGTTATCTTGACCCTTTATTAGTGCCTCAACGTGAGATGTGTCAAATAATCCATCGTCTTGAAATTCCTCAGGCGAATCCGATACATATGCAAGTTTCACTTCTCCGCGTTCAACAGCGTCTACATAAGAAGTATCAAAGATATCGTCTTGTTCTTCGATTTCAGACTCTTCATCAGTTATCGCGTATTCGCTTTTATCATCGTCCGCATCGGCTACAGCTCCTTGAATTAGTTGGGGAAAGTCAGCTTCAGTTACTTCCACAAGCGGTCTTGGCAGAGTTTCTTTTACTTCTGGTTCTGCCTCCTTTGGTTGGATACGTTGAAAAAATGAAGTAGATTTTATACGATCTAAATCACCTTGAGTTTTTTTAAGCACAGAGTCTATGCCTGTAGTCAAGTCTTTGAATTTTGACCATTCTTCATTTTCTTTTACTGATCCTTCTCCACTTTCAATCTGTTGCTGTTGATGTTCTCTTT
Source organism: Ornithoptera alexandrae (assembly GCA_029030555.1). NCBI lineage: Eukaryota > Metazoa > Arthropoda > Insecta > Lepidoptera > Papilionidae > Ornithoptera > Ornithoptera alexandrae. The sequence goes on from JARDVY010000007.1 coordinate 11,371,808, forward strand.
TATACTTTTCTAATTCTTCTTCAGTAAAAAGTTCTTCTTCACCTTTACGCTTTGACTTTTTACTCTTTTTCTTCTTTTTAAGGCCTTTGGGTAATTTTAGCATTATATGTGCTTGATAAAATAATTCTGTGTTGCTGCAACAAGAGTTAACTGTTTTAATGAACGAAGTTAATTTAAAACCTCTAAGTTAAAAGTAATGATTTTATTAACGAAACTTTGGAGTTCCTTTCTACAATGTTATCGGACGAATGTACCACTTATATTTAATAATTAATGTAAAGTAACTAAAATACATTTAATATTCATGGCGGTTAAGCATATTTATACCAAAATATTAAATCATTCAACAAGTCTCATTAGAGCGAAGGGTAGTATTTGCGTCACTTCATAGAAATCAATAAGTTCTGAGTCATGCGCACGGCGGCGCTCGCTGCGAGCGGCTACGAGCGCCTACGAGCGGCTACGAGCGCTTACGAGCGACTTCTTTATTCCTCTGGCTTCCAATAGTATGGAAGTAACTATACCAGATTGTTGTGGGCGGCCGATCGCTTGTCCACTTTCTACTTAGCGATTGTGCAAAAACTTATTGCGGCTTGCCGTGAACGGAAAGGTTTTTTTGGCATGTATCATTACTAATTATAACTAGAACATAACTACACAAAGACCTAACTTTCGAAACCTTGTGTACGTTTGCTGTGCGCATGCACTCGGATACGAGTGTAATGTATGTGAGGAGTCGCGAAGCTATCGATCGGCGGACTCGTCTGACCCCATCCCTGACAAGGATCATTACTACACTAAAGCAAAATTCGTATATTAATAGTGTAAATGTACGTACAATGATGATGAGAACATCGAATGGAGACATCTTAGTAGATAAAAGAGTTGACTCAATAGCTGCAAGGTAGAGACGGCGAAGAACGTCGACGATGTGGATATGAGTTATGAAGTGAATAGAAAACAGAACATGCTAGAGACCGGTCGAGAAGATGGAGCTAGATGCGTGATGGACGAGCGATGATATAGTGAGGGGAATGTGTGGCGATGTCGAACCGATGTCGAGGCGGCGGTGAGACAACGCTGAGGCGGCCGCCGCTGACTCTGCGGGCTACGAGACACGTACCGAGCCGACTGCAGCCGCCGCTCAACCTACAGCTAATCATAGGACTACCGCGCTATGGCTAGGCGTCTATACCTTCATGGCAACACGCGGACAGTCACGGACCCGGCACAAGGCGAGCTGGTCACTGCGCTCTGGGGCGCCGGCTGCTCGACACTGAGCACAGAGCTGGCCGCTATCGACCGCCCGTCGCCGCACCACCGCGGCCCCCTTCCCGCGCATGCGCCTGTTTGCACCCCTGTTCCAGTTACGCAATTGCTGCGTGGCCGTTCTAATTCTTCCCCCATAATCGATTTCTTTCTGCTGACACAGGGCCGTATATCCATGGTTTTATTCATCTTCCTTCATGTATAGATAGCAACACGACCACAACGACTGTACCGATTGTCACACGCTGCCCGAGAGTGTATCCACTATACAGCTGCTGCTGTACTAGCCTATATTCACCACTATCGTGAAATGTTCATGGAACAATTTTTTACGAAATTAAAAAGTTATGGACAGAAGGTGCCTTGTCTTAGTTTTCCGCTCGTTACAAAAAACTCGTGTCTACGTACTACGAATACTACAAATACTTGGTGCGCAATAACATATAACACTCCTTAGTTACGTTACTGCCAGCCGCCGATACAAACCAATCGGGACGCGCATTAAACACTACGCCAACGAAGGCGACGTGCTGCACTGTGTTCACTGCACTGAGACGCACAGCACCCCACACGGTACGACGCAAACCTCAAAACGCACAGTTGGCCGCTAATTACAAATGTTGAATATTATTTCGATTGTTTGGGTAACGGCTTCAATTCCCCCGTCTGGATGATAAAAGCTATGTTAGGGACACTGGAGAGGAGGCCTGAATCAATGCTACTAAAAAATAATTGTCTGTAGAGTTTTTTTTTATTCTAATTTATTATAAAATATCACCTTAACTTGCAAGAATGTGAAGCTGCTCAAACCATACAAGCATACATTTCTGAAACCCCCTTGACGAAGCAGGCGCCCCGCCCCCGCAGCCCGCGTCTCGCTTCACGGAACATGTTTCAAGTAACATCGACGTTGAGTTTCTCGTTAATTTTTATTACAAAAGCATCGGCGCGTTGGCACACGCACGTGGCGTCGCCTGCCCGAGGTTCATTTTGCGTTTACGTTTCCAAAATGTAACCAACGAGATCGACGCCACCGCCAGCTGCAGACGTTCCGTCTCACCGCGACCGTCACCTGCCCGACACACGACAACCGACAAGTTGACTCAATCGGCGTTAGGTCGGGTCGGTGTCTCTTGCGCGGTGCTTGGGCTTTCTTGAGTGGTAGCAGATGGTACCCACACGGCCGAGCATTCATCACCCACCTCAAACCCTCGCCTAACCCCGCATCCTCACTCCCCCTCACTCACGACATTTGTGTGGTCGGTATTACTAGCTGGCGGTTTTCCTCAATGATTTTGTACTTATGATTACATTACCTATTCGTTAATTTAACTTGACACCTGACACAGTGAAATTAAAACATCGAGTTTGTGGAAAACGTTTTATATTATTACTCATATATCTGATTATATTTAAAATGATTCAAACAATCTTAGCACCGGCTGGAGTGCGCAGTGGCGAGTGTGACAGGCAACGGGAACAGCGCCACGACGTGGGTGGCAGCAGAAGCGCGGCAAGCATATCTGCACGTGGTGCGCGCGCTACTTCGTGCTGTACGCGTGCAGCGAGTTGGTGGGTTTCCGTGCAGAGTCCGCGGCCGACCTGCGTGACCCCGACAACCGCTTCACCGTGCGGGACTGCCAGCGCATACGGAGCGACAAGCCGCGCCCGTACCCTTGGTGCTGCGAGTGCGCGCTGCCGAGGTCGTCGACAGCGACACGGAGAGCTCCACCTAGACGACGGCCGCCCGCTTTACGTCCACGCCGCACTTCGGGAACGAAACTATTTGCCGCGGCGTGGTTACTGCCGGCGGAGTGCTTGCGGCTTCGTTGTGTTATTTCGGGAATTGTGTACAGGTTTAGGCGCAAAGTTCACGCAGTCCTCCCAGTGCCTTCGTAACGCGCGGAGAGGGAATACATTACAGGGTCGCTGACGTTATCGTGTACAATTTATGTTTGGCATGGAGGCGTAGATACAGGCCATCTGGACGGTCGCGGCACGGCTGGGCCCGTCGACCAGAGACGCTCGTTTGTGATGGTGGGTGTCAGTAGTCGCCCGCGACTGGCCGGCGATTGTGATTCGTGCGTTTGGACCCAAGAACGGTCGGGACACGCCGTTCCCGTTTGTGGATGTGGTGGAACGTTTCGTTTCGAAGAGTTCGAATGCTAAGTTTCCCACAGGCCTTACGCTTCAAAGTAACATAATAACCGTTGATAGTAAACCTTTCTTTCAGAGTTTGGATAATTTCGAATTCGTAAAAGCACTTACAAGAGGCTCATTCGGTAAGGTGGAGCTTAGTAGCGAGAAAAGCAGCGGGAAGCTGTACCTCATCCAGATCATAGAGAGGATCACGAGCTCCGGGGGCGGCGCGGCGGCGCATTCTGGAAATACGCGGCATCCGTTTCTCACAATAAAGTCTATACATGGACACTTTCGTCATATCCGAATTTGTCTAACATTCGGAATTCTTGTGTCGGAGATATTGTAAAATAATTAAAACTGTTGTTGAACGTCGCGCGGGGGCGTGGGCAGGCAGGGGCAGGCTCCTGAAGCGCGAGAATGATGCACACACACACACGTCGGCATGGGCGAGGAAATATTGTCACACACTACTCTTTTCAGACGGTGGAGCGCGCCTGCTTCCTCATGGAGTACACGAACGGCGGGGACATGCTGCACCACTTGGCCGTCGCCGACGTATTCTCCGAGGAACGCGCGCGCTTCTACCTGACGGGGGCCGTCTCGGCGCTCGGCTACCTGCACGACGAGGGCATCATTTACTGCGGCCTCAGGTTCGAAAACCTATTTCTCATTTGCGAGGGTCACATTAAAATCACTAACTTCGGCCTGTGCAAGGTTACTCAATTTAAGAAAAACTTGATTCTCAGATTTTAAAAATAACAGTTAGAAGCTAATATCTAACGGTTGTCAAGCCTCCGGTCAGGATGCTTTTGGTACTCGGTATCGGTTTTATAGTTTAAGCGAATGATGTGTTCGCGCAGACGGGCATCGGCTACGGACGCACGACACGATCACGGTGCGGCTCCCGACCACCGGCCGCCCGAGATGCTGTGCGGCCAGGATTACGGGCCAGCTGTTGACTGGTCGACATTCACCACAACAGTATTTGTAACATATATTCCATCTGCATGCAAGAGCGCGAATCACGTTGCAGAGTCATCTCTTGGTCTCGTGGGACTACGATTTTTTTTTATATTATGCAGCGACGAGATGCATAGGACATTTACCTGATGATAAGTGATAAAAACCTGGCGCCAGTTAGGATGATATAGATTGAAACATAGCATATTAAATCTCATTACCGAAGTAATTTCACTAGCTATAATTCCTTTCAACCAGGAACACAGTGATATTTAGACGTTACTGTTTGGTGGCAGAAATAAGAGCTGCGGTGGTACCTACCTAGATAATCTCTGGTAACCGACACCTATCTCCTGTAATAATTTCCCCCAACAGGTTCCCGCCTTGTCGTGTCGGGGGGGGGGGGGGCAGTAACCGTGGCGGGGTCGCCCACGGTGAAGCGAACAGGAACCTACCGGCCCGCGCCGAAGTTCCGGCCCGAGGCGGCCGCTCCAGAGTAGAGCACCGGTTGGATAACTGGAGTTTCTTTGTTTTTATCTCTACGGCATCCCGCATAACGCAGAACGCCGCACCCACTTTGCCTTCTATGCGGCTGCCGTCCGTATACACAGTGACAGCCGCCGTGCGAAGCTGGTCTCCCGCGCACCCTCCCCCAGACAGGACAACTCCACACTAACCTGACCAAACGGGTGTGGCAGTCTCCTGTAGCTTGCCGGTACGTCCAGGTCCCGGTCTTCCAGTACCTGCCGGGAGTGGCCACGCTTTATTTCAAATAAAGCGGCCGCTTCTTGGACCTGAAGGTCCAAACGAAGCAGACCGCCAAGCCCTATGGCCGAGTGCAGCGACGTGGTCCGATACGTCCGCGCAATTTTTTGCGTGAATTCGCGTTGGACCGCGTCGAGCTGCATGCAGATCAGCAGCTTCTTAGCCACCGGCGCCCGTGCACTCGCCGCATACAAAATTGCCGGCTCCACCACTGCAAGATACATCGTTCTGATTATCTCCGTGCTCAACCCCCACGATTTTGCGGGTCTGCACAACTGGCGCTAGAGGTTTTGCACTTTTTTGCTCACATTGTCCACGTGCCCTTTGCGGCCAGGCTGCAGAGGCGGTTTCATACTGCCCCTTGCAGCCGAGGTGGAATCGCCGAGGGAGTACCCTCTGCGAGTAACTAGTGTCGCACCGGCGATTGGGCGGCGGTAGGGCCGCGGCGGAAGAGGAGTGTCGGTATTGCGATGTGCCGTTCTCTCTATCCTCCGCGGCCGTTAACGGGTAGCGGCGGGCCCAACATCTTTCCGCCGCAGGGAGCCGGGAGAGGTTTTCGCCCAGAGGCCATAGGAGTATTTCCCCCACGTAAAACAAAAAAAAAACCGCCATCAGGCGACGAGTTGGAACATCGTGGGGGTTTTAGTCGGTGTAAGTCCAACATAACCTGTCCTTGCCCCCCGAGGACGGGTATGCGTAGGCATTTCCCCAAGTTAATAAAAAAAAAAAAAGATTGTATAGTCATGAAATGTGAAAAAATAAAGGTTTTAAATAATTTATGATAATTTCAATAATAACAAACATAGTGAAAACGTGCAATTTTACTTATTTCTATAGAGACAGACAATGACACCAAGCACCGCGCGCACGCTGGCGTATAAGGGAGAAAGGATGGCGTCGCCGTTGTTGCCAGCGAACATTTATTTCCTCTGGTTTTGAAAGTTTAATTTAATTTTCTCAATTGTACAATAAAATTAGTTACATGAACATTTGTTTTCATTTCTAATAATCAGAAGGGTAAGTATATTACCCGCATTTTGATTATAACACTAAGATTAAGTAGCAAGTGCCAATTGGCTTTACTGTGATCATTTTCACAAGCTGATGATACAAAAAAAACCACTCGAATATCCAGCGTATGGTACACGTTTTAGTAATAAAACAGTTATTTGTTTAATTGTTAATTTAATAGAGACAAAAATAATAAATCGCACGTTCTTATTAATTATTAATAACATTATTCAGCTATTCGCAGTAACCTGTGTATGTGTATACACTCAGGATATGAAAACGCGCCGGTACAGGCCTGCGTCGGCTGGCTGGCGAGCGTGGAGAGCTTGGATCAAATAGTGCCTGTAATTTTCTCTGGTGTGTCTCGATTCTAAAGCCATAGAGACTTCTTTTTTTTCTCTTTTTTACATACAGCAAACACTCGCCCGATAGGACTGACGGCTGATAGGGTAGAAAACAGTTCAGAGAGGCCTCCCACAACGTTGACTGACAATCAGGAGCAACTCGCGTGAAGCCGCTGGAATCGGGCAGCGCAGGATCGATCGCCGTGTACATATTTGGGAGAAGCTTATGTACAGCGGCAGACATCTATCGGCTGATGAGGAAACACTTCAGTGCGCAATGTCTCTCACATTATATTTGTTATGAAATATTATTGTAACCTCACAAATCCTTTAGGTTTATTACAAAGCTTCTTCGCAATACGAAAACACACGTTGCTAACTGTTAATGTTCAACGAGAAATTACTTCCTGTGTAGTTGAAGAAGACTACATGGAGTAAAACTGTAAATCCTTATGAAGAAAGCAGGATCACTTGCAAACTTTACTGAACGCTTTCAACGCTCTGCCTGTGACACAGCGCGCGGCACCATCCAGGGTAACAAGATCTGTGTCGGCTAATACAGAAGTCGCGTTATACACAAACGAGTATCATTGTACTTTTTTTACAAAAAATTATCAATTATATTAAGTTTTGGTTTACAGGGGTAAGTACATACACAAAGATTAAAATCCCTCCCTGATTAATTAACCTAGCGCAGCCGAGTAACGACACGTACTCACAAAACCGCTTTTAAACGTTCTTAACCACTGACACTGGAATAATTGAATATTTGGAGAAATGTTTAAAACATGAAATGTACAAATATAAACAGCTTTAGTGACAGCACAGTGACAATGACGTCAACAACATGGCCGCCGCAGTGCACAGATAAGTGCGCGGCGGGCGTACGGCACTAATTTGTCAAAATAGGTTATTATACAACTAAATAAATGGTCGCGCGTCCGAGCTCACCGCGCGCTGGCCTCTCTTTCCCACTCGTGCAATGTCGATTTGCCGATTTGCCGTAGCGTTTATTATTTTCCGTCAAATAGCGCCGCTTAAAATTGTCGCATAAGTACCGCGAGGCTACGTCGCTGAATCGTGTCGTTTGGTAAGGCGAGGAAACGTTCATTTTACTGTGTAAAGGTGGTTTGTGCAAGAAAATGGTTTACACGTGTGCTCATGGTGTGATTCAGCACAGGTGAAACGCACGTTGCGAGTGTTATATTAAAACGTGGTGGTGGTATAGCCAGCGAGAGGAGTGTTTAGATCGACGAGAGAAGAATCGCCCGTGAAGAGCCTCGGTCAGGCGCGAATAGGCGGCTGCGACGTCGGCCATGGCGGAGGCCGAGGCTCCCGGAAACATCGTAAAGGAGGGTTGGTTGCAAAAGCGGGGTGAGCACATTCGCAATTGGCGTGATCGCTATTTTATCCTGTTTGATAATGGGGACCTGGTGGGGTTCAAGACGCAGCCGGAGCGCAACAATTACCGAGACCCGTTGAACAAGTTCACGGTCCGTGACTGTCAAATAATGGCTGTGGACAAGCCGCGCCCCCACACCTTCACCATTCGCGGCCTGCAGTGGACCACTGTCATCGAGCGGAACTTCTCTGTCGACACTGACAAGGAGAGGTGAGTGTTTGTTAGTAGCAATTGAGGACAAAAATTGTTTCTCTTCCTCTATACATGACTAACACTAAGAAAAAATAAATTAAACTAGTAGTAGTTGTGGCCTTTGTTTTGAATAATATTGCTCAAAGAATCACCATTGGCATTTTCAACTTATTTATTGCAATTAAATATAATAATAACTATTCTCCTGAGAGTAGTCTTAGAGAAATAACAAGATTTATAAATGCTGACAGTGCAATCAACTCTTACCTTCAGCACGGTGTACACAATATGCAAACAGTGACTTAATATGTGCTTTAATTACTTAATGAATTAAAATCTATGGTACCATTATATTATGGAATAACCTGCCATACTTCTACCTGTACTGTACTTTGACAGTGGTAGGTCTCTGTTGTCAAGATCAACAAGATAGATAGCACCACAGCACCTATTTCTGCTGCCAAACAGTAGTGTGCAAACATTGTGTTCTGAATTGAAAGTTGTAGCTAGTGTAATTACTGTGGAAGGACACTTAACATCTTGTCCCAAGGAAACAACTGCAATGTGGTGCTGTGTATACCACCCTAACTAGTGCCATGTTATTATGGATGGATTTATCCACTTACTATCAGGTGAATGTCTCACTCATCTTGTCACTTCATTGTATAAATAAAAAAAAAACTTCACAGATGTGCACTTGCAAATTGAAATGTTTTCTGCACAGCATTTTAATTATTGTGTACTCTCTAGGATCTATATATACAACATGGTTACATTATTTTTAGTAGGAATTCCTTTCAACAAATTTGATTTTCTGAATATGGATTTTAATGAGGCTACTGATATATAATATTTGGTTGCTACCAAATCACATCACCTTATCACCTGCAGTGATATCTTGAAAAAATAATTTATTTTCCTGCCTCTCTATAGTAGTAGTAGGTCCAAACTTGCACCAATAGTTTGTTTCAGGTTAATAGTACTTCACATCTATATTGACAGATGTGTAGTGCCATTATTAAAACCTTTATTTTGCAATATCTAAATATGGTTCACTTAAAATTGTTATCAGCTATGTTGCAGAAATCTGGTTGCTTCAGTGTTGTGATTTTGTCTACTATATAATAGATATATAGTTGGTTTAATAAAGAGCCAAAGTGGTATTAAACACATTTCCTGCCCCAGTGTGGGCCAGTGGCGAACTTTTATAGCCATACCACATTCTGCTATTGTGTTCAGTACTATAAATGTGTTTGAATGTCATGGCCTGTGCGTCTCTGACTTATTGTTGTTCTAATTTCTTCACGAGATGAATCCATGTTTGTTGATGTGAAGAACTCCTATTGTTATGATATATATGATTGATGTTCATTTATATAATATATGAGATTAGCTTTGTTAGACGAAAAAAATCTATCGTAGTTCATAAAATGCTTGATTTTAAACTGCGGCTAAAAGCAGGCTTACTTCTATTTCTCTATAGTTCATTGTACAGAAGCTGCAACTCCTCAATGTGTTACTAGTCCCTCCATGGAGAGGTATTTTTCTATATTCTAGATCTTGGATTAAATCCACAATGTTGATATTTCTAAATTACTACATGGTATCTTATTAGTATTTGCTTTTTATTAATAAACTTTGTAACAGGAAGTTTTCAAACAACTTGATGCAAATCCTTATGAAGAGCTTACATTTTTGCATTTGGCCAATAAGTCTTTACGGAGTATGTAATTGTATCCATTTACTGAATCTCTCTAGATCTTTGTTATACCTTGACTTGAGCCACTAAGTCGTTACGGAGTATACAATTGTATCAATTAACTGCATCTTCATAATACTAAGAATCGACACAGTAACCAGTGACCAATCACCAGAGACCCCACACCCCACCAAAAAGACTTCTACAACTTACATTTACAATAATATTTTTCTCTTCTCTCCAAGTCACTCTTTGGTCTTAGCAATATTTCGACAGCAAACTTTCTCTTGTTTCTTCGTAATCTCGAATATTGTCACACATTCCTTCAAGTGCTTATTTACAACTCTAAGATGGTTTTACGGGGCAGCTCAGCTTTAAAGGACATTTAAGATTTATTAAACGAAAGGTGGCAGGTAAGTGACAGGGGAAGTGCCGTGACGGCGATGCGACGGGTACTACTGCACGTGTACATTACCGGCACTATTATACGTACATACACGCAGCTGGTACTACTGTACATGCAAATGGCTGGTACGACGGTGGTAAGATCTAAGAAAATCCTGGGTTTACAATAAACATTGGGTTTGATTATAATTGGCCGTAGTCCAGCCCCTGTATAACATCGTAGCGCTAGTTAGAATGGTATACACTGCTCCACATTTCGCTCGTCGCCATGAGACATAAGATGTTAAGTCTCGTTACCCAAGTATTTACACTAGCTATAGCGCCCTTCAAATCAGAACAGTACTGTTTGTCGGGCGAAACAGGCGCTGCGGTGGTACCTACCTAGACGGGTCTCTGGGAACAAAGACCTACCAGAAGTGTATATTTATTTGAAATGTCCAGTATATTCTTTTTTTACTAAAACCTTTGTTTATGAAATACTGTGTTCGCATTGCACCGCGCCACCCGCACTACTGTGTAATCGCTGCACCTGGTGTAACGTTGGATGTGCGCCCCCACAGGTTCCCGCCTTGTCGTGGCGGAGGGGCTTAATAACCGTGGCTGGGTCGCCCACGGTGAAGCGAAGACGAACCTACCCGGTCGGCCCGAGATGTAAGGCCGGCCCGAGGCAGCCGCTCCAGGTTAGAGCACCGGTTTTAAACCGCGAGCTCACCACGGATGCGGCCAGTGGGCTGTAGGGGCGGCTCTATGCTGGCCTTTGCGGCTCTGAAACTCATGTGCGATTGGGGTGAGCGTAACCGGTTGGTATTTTCCCCCGCGAAATTGGCTACGCTTACGCTGAAGGGCAAATTTCAGCGCCCACCTAATAGACGACTTGGTGGCGAAGCAGTCAGGGCCGTCGCGTCAGCCACATTGTTGGGGGTGGTGGTGGATCAGTTTATCGTTCGCGCAGCATGCGTCGTCGATCGGTGATCGAGCGGCAAAGTGCTTCGGCAAAGTGTCGCGAATATCGGCATCCACGTGGGGTGTAAGGTACAGGACGCTGAATGTGCTATACCGAGGTAAACCTTTGTGGCTAAGGTGACGTATGCTGTGCCATGTTGGCATGAGCGAGCCTCCCTGCACGTGGTGCGGAGTTCGCTACTGCGCACCCAGAGAGCTGCCTTGGTCCCTCTGACCAAGGCATATTGATCGACGAACTCCACTGCACTCCCGGTCCTCGCCGGAGTGCTGCCGGCCGACCTCGAGGTCATTCGCTCGGGGAGATAGGGTACCACTCGCGAGTCTGCGACTAGAGAGGAGCGACGTAAGGCAAAGGTCAGGGTGACGGAGGAGATGCTCGACAGTTGGCAAGAGTGGTGGGAGTAGTCGGAAAGGGGTAGGGTGCTATATTCATATTACCCGTGCGTGAGAGGGTGGCTCGAGGCAACTTGGCTCGAACCCGACTATCAAGTCTCGCAACTGTTGTTGTTTGCTTTCGTAAACGTCTGTGTGCGATGAAACTTTGCGAGAAAAGCGCGTGCTATTGCACCCCGGCCGAGGTGGAGGACGTGCACCATGTACTGTGGGAATGCCCATTGTTTGAAAAGGCAAGGCGCGAGATGATGGATGGGATGCAGTGATCGATCATAGGTCCAGTTTACTACCTGGACTTGGTGAGTTCGCGGGTGAACTTCAGACGGCTGAGAGATTTCGCCCACCGATAGTACGAGATCTGGAGCGAGTTGGAACGGGACCAGACCAGTCACAAATCTACGCAACCATAGAGTTGGTACTGCGATGGTGGAGTGTCGACAAAGCTGTGTTCGTGATGTTTGCGCGTCCGAGAAAGAGGACAGGACGCAAGAAACAACCAGTAAAGAGAGAAAAAACAATTTGTAGGGGTCTTGAACCCCGACGATTCGGCCCATATAACCGGATGTTTGGAGGGGCCATGGGAGGTGGCGAGAGTTCCCCTTTATGGCCAGGCTGCAGGGGAGGCTTTATGCTGTACCTTGTAGCCGAGGTGGAGTGGCGGAGGGCGTACCTTCTGCGGCTAAGCGGTGCCGCACCGCTGATGTGGCGGCGGTAGGGCCGCAGGGGAAGAGGTGTGTCGGTATTGCGATGAGCCGTTCTCTCTATCCTCCGCGGCCGTTTAACGGGTAGCGTCGGGCATAACATCAGATTCGCTGCAAGGAGCCGGGAGAATTTTCTCTGTTGGCTCCCATGGCCTCTGGATGACGGGTTCGAGGGAATCCCTTGCCCGCACAACTGCAAGAGGCTGAGGAAGGGCGCGTTACATGTTTCGGCGTGCCCCTGCGGAGGTGGCAAAGGAGGGTTCTTCCCTCCCTCCTGAGGTAGGGCTGCGTAACAGGTCAGCCCCGACGGGGTCGCGGATGGTGCGAAAGCGTTCCCGTAACCCCGCCATGAGGCGAAGAGGTGGAACATTGCGGGGGTTTTGGTCAGTGCAAGTCCTACATAATCTGTCCTTGCCCCCGCGAGGACAGATATGCGCAGGCTTTTCCCCCAGTTAATAAAAAAAAAACGTTGCATGTGCGGGCAGCGGGTCAGGGCATTGATTAACTCTTACAGAACACCAAATGTCTCAATCGTATAAAATGTCGCCTTCCTCGTGCGAGCGACCGAGCTGTGGCGGGCGGTGAGCGGGTTGGCGGGTCGGCGCGCCGGAGGGCCGCTAGATCGACTGTCAGGTACTGTACTACATAACAAACTAACTCGCACCTTAACGCGACAGGGAGGAGTGGGTGGCGGCAATCCGCTACGTGGCGTCGCAGCTCAGCGGCGCTTCGGCAGCGTCGGGGGGTGTCGCGGCGGGCGCAATGGCTGCTGCGGCGGCAGGCGGCGGCGGCGGGCCCGGCGGCAGTACGCTCACCGATGCCGACGACCGCGACATCGCGAAACTCGGCACCAGTTTCCGAGACCCGCGACGTATCGTAAGCGATGCAGATTCTTATCGTGCGAGATGACGATACGAGTGGGGGCGCACCGCCGCCTTAACAAGTCGTGCGTGCAACTGTGCAACAGTGCAACGGGCGCTGTACATATATATATCTATATGCATAGTATTCGTTGACAATAATGCGTCGCGCTCGTCGCGTTCATCAACAACTCATTCGGTAGAACAAAAACAAAATTGTTTTACAATTTTCTAGTTCAATTTTAACTCTGTTTCAGACGTTGGAAAAGTTCGAGTTTGTTAAAGTATTGGGAAAAGGCACATTCGGCAAGGTGGTGTTGAGTCGCGAGAAGGGCACGGGCAAACTGTACGCCATGAAGATCCTCAAAAAGAACCTCATCATCCAGAAGGACGAGGTCGCACACACTATCACCGAGAACCACGTGCTTAAGAAGACCAAGCACCCGTTCCTCACGGTTAGTATTATTTCATAAACAAACGCGAACAACTATGTGAGCTCGGTGCGGCTCGGCAAGTATCTTATATCTGGAGGATGAACCGGCACCGCTGGGAGGGACCTTAAAACCGTGGCGATACCAATTGGGAGGCGAAGGGAGAGTGGTCTGAATATTTATTAAGTTGTTCGAAAAATACAGGTAAGCAATTGTGGAAATAAAATGCTAATGAGTTACAAAAATTTTACGAAAATTACGCGGAGGCACTGATAATGAAAATATGCCATGCACCGGAACCCTGGTCGCAGCAAGGGATAAACATGAACTCCATAAAGGCATAAGGGTTGAAAATAAAATCACAATGTACGTAGTCCCGGTTGCGTTGCGGCGCAAGTACAGCACGGGCACATGCACGGCACCGCTCATTGCAGGCTGCTCGGTAATCGTTCCATGGCACCAGAACTAGCATCTGCTGTCTACTACTGCAGCGATGCCCCGTGTTAACGCTGTGCAGTTGACATATCGAAATATACATCTAGGTGTATCGTGGATATAGTCTCCCCGCTACGAGCAGTACCAGCTCATCGTGTTTGCCGACTTATTTTCTACTTATAAGTAAGGAAGCAATGCAGGCGTATGAGCTAGTTTTCGTAAAAGCCCCCAGTTGCATTCGGTCGGCGGACGAAATCATAATTTGGAAATCGAAATAAATAAATAAAAATTAAAGTACTAGTGAGTGAATGGACCGAGCTCGGCCCGACTGCTCTAGTGAATGCTGAGGCGGCTGCCTGCTGCGCGCTGTCCTCTGAGACCACGAGGCGGCGGCACGCTGCAGACAGTGACGTGCCGATGCGCGCGCGCAGGCGTTGCGCTACTCGTTCCAGACGTCGGACCGCGTGTGTTTCGTGATGGAGTACGCGAACGGCGGCGAGCTGTTCTTCCACCTGTCGCGCGAGCGCGCCTTTTCTGAGGAGCGCACGCGCTTCTACGGCGCAGAGATCGTGTCCGCGCTCGGCTACCTGCACGCCGAGGGAATCATCTACCGCGACCTCAAGCTCGAGAACCTGCTGCTCGACAAAGACGGCCACATCAAGATCGCCGACTTTGGACTCTGCAAGGTACACTTTGGCCTCCTCTGCGGTGTCTGTGATGAACGCTGCACCAGTGCAGGGCAAACGTTTAAATTTCGAATGCAGCGCACTGCTAACCCCAGTTGTACTCGTTCGTCTTTGCAGGTGAACATAACGTACGGCCGCACCACCAAGACGTTCTGCGGCACGCCCGAGTACCTTGCGCCTGAGGTGTTGGAGGACCTTGACTACGGGCCCGCCGTGGACTGGTAAGTGCTAACGAACACACATACATTACTTGACGTATTTAAAAGATTTCGATTATTTGGATTAAGGGTGAGCACGTGAGTGCGTGTGACCGTTGCGCGTGTGTCTGTGTGCGTGCAGCAGGCTGGTTACGTGTGCGCAGGTGGGGCACGGGCGTGGTGCTGTACGAGATGGCGTGCGGCCGCCTGCCCTTCTACAACCGCGACCACGAGGTGCTTTTCTCGCTCATCCTCAGCGAGGAGGTACGTACACTCACAAACACACCAACTGAATTGTATTTTACCTCGAGAATAGTTTCTTATCAACTTTTAATCTAAATTAGTATTCACTGTTATTAGCAGTTTTTAAGAAATATATAGGTGGATAGGTAAGAACCGTTTATTGTTACCAAATAAAACACATAGACACACACATATACATATACATATAAATGGATAAAACAAGTAGGAAATTGTTTAACGTAAGTAAAGATACAGAGGATTTTTCTGAAAAGGCATTACAAATTATATCGCGTGAGTACTTACTATTAAAATGTATGCCGGATGTGGTGTGGTGACATGGTGACCCGTGTGCATGCGCAGGTGCGGTTCCCACGAACGCTGTCGGCGGAGTGCCGCGCGCTGCTCAGCGGTCTGCTCAACAAGGAACCTGCCAAGCGGCTTGGCGCTGGCCCCGACGATGCTCTTGATATCATGCACCACTCGTTTTTCGCTTCCATCAATTGGGCTGACCTCGTCGCCAAGAAGGTACAAGTGTGGGCGTATGTGAGCGTGTGGGCGTGCGTGGAGACGAGAATCGCGCAGAGTCGGTAGTAACACGAGTCCGTCGCGCCCGCAGATACCGCCTCCGTTCAAGCCGCAGGTGGAGTCGGAGACGGACACGCGCTACTTCGACTCCGAATTCACAGGCGAGTCGGTGGAGCTGACACCGCCGGAGCACGAGCCCGGCCTCGCACGCATACAGGAGGAGCACTTCCCGCAATTCTCCTATCAGGTCATTTGCACCTCTGCCTTATTACACGTCCCTTTTAAACAGCATTTTACTCACCGCAGCATCTATGTGTACCGCCAAGCAGTAAAATATAATGCAAACGTTACTACTGTCGGCTGTGACTAGTGCGATACGAATGAATTATATGTGCCAGCAGCGGAGCGCACGTCCTGACTCCTGGCCACCAGGTTTACCGGGGGTAACAGGTTTGTCCCGCTCGTTTGTATAAGCATAAAGGTTTATAAATGAATGTGGAAGCAACTGGGCGTTTTTCCAATAATATATAGAGTGAACGCGCGCCATGCGAAATGAGCAAGGGTCTGTTGAACTGATGGCCTCGTACGGCACTCCACCCGCAGGACATCTGCTCGTCCGCGCACTCCGCGCTCTCCCACCTGTCGCACCACTCCGTGCTGCCCGACCGCCGGCATTAGCGCGCGGGCCGGAGCCGCGGCCGCGGCGCGCGCGCATCGCCCCGACCAGCCCCGACCCGCCCCGCCCCGCGCAGCCGCCACCTTTCCTTTTGTATATATTAAAGTTAGGGTAAAGCTATACGTTTGTTTCATTTACTTTACCAACCGGCGAGGAGGCGCGGCGCTCTGCCGCTTCGGCGTCCCCGACTCGGAGGCGCAGCGCTCCCGGGTGCACCGCCGTAGGAGCCAGAGGACCCTGCTAAAACACACGCCGCTTCAAAAGATATAGTGCGGCAATATCGAATTACCCGAATAGCTGTCGCTCTCTCGGGTCTTCTTATATATATATATATATACATAAATATATATATATATATATATATGTATATATATAAATGTATATATATATATATATATATATGGCGGTGTGCTCCGTTAGGGATTTGGCGCATACAGATGCTCCGTACAAAGCCATTGACTGCACTGCGTCTAGATAGAGGCGGCGGCATCTGGCTTCGGGTCCATCTATGTTAGGTAACGGGCGCTATAGCCTAGCAGCTACCCCCACAAGCCGAGGCGCAAATTGTTGGAAATGCTCCCTAAATTTCCATCAGTTATCGAGGATGAGTCCTACGTATCTCATGTTGGACCCATCCTCGATAAGGGTCCAACTACTATGCGGGAACCTCGCGGTGGCGCTTTCCGAGGCCCATGAAAACATATTGCCTCAGTCTTGTTTAATGCTACCTTTAGTCCCAGTATACTTATTCTCTCAATTCTGGTTTCGATTGTTTTCAATAGATTTCTACCAAACTTCAAAAACCAAAACAAACTTATCGTTACAAATTGCATTTATAAGTTGCAGCAGCGCACCGTTCCACCAACAACGCTGTGCATGGATTCCTGTTGCCGTGCATCTGCAGTATAGGTGCACGGCAACGTTACAAACTCGTAAAAATTGAGGAGGGCGCTGCCCGAAGAACACAATCGCCTGTAACGTGAACTGTTGACGCGGTGCAGTGGACACCGGAGCGGTGATAATTGTTTTTCAAAAATTAAAAAATAGAGGCCGCTGTGGACATCGGGGAGCGGCCGAAAGTTTGGTGTTCGTTAGCTCGGAGCTGTCCAGCGAACCGCCACAAGAAGCAAACCGATTCGTATCAGTTCGATGTACGACAGCAGCGATTAATTTTGCCGCCAAACTTTACTGTGTTCCAGTTTGAAGAGCGCTATAACTACTCTAATTACTGGGGTAGCGAGACTCAACATTTTGTCTCGAGCAACGAGCATAGTGTGGTGCACTGTATATCGTTCTAACTAACAGCACGGTGTTATGAGCGGGGGTATCGCTTACCATCGGATGAACGTTCCACTCATCTCTTCCTTGAATAAAAAAAGGTAAGAGCAGGAGGCCCGGGTGAGCCTGGCCGATGCTTCAAGGAGCTCGCTCTCACAACGTGACACTTAGGCCACGTACTGGACAGGCTTTGCGACCCGCTGATAAATTAGTTTTTAGTTATGCGTTGTAGTTAACTGGGTTAAAGTCTATTTCGAATGGAAAAGGTGTCCCTTGGTGGCCAGATTGCAGTATTTTCGGAATTTATAGAAATTGTGAGAAAACAGAGCTAACTGCAACTTGCACTTGTAGCCTTGAATTGGTAAAGCTTTTTCATCAATGGAGGTCTAAACAATAAAGCCAAAGTTTTATTATTTGTTATAATTATGTTTAATGTTAGAACAGAACTGATGGTGGATCAAATCAAATCAAATTTATTTGGCAGACCCTGGTGCACAGGATGCAGATGGTTATGACGAAGCAGCGAGCGCACGCTGTACTCGGTACGGGCAGATCCTTAATGCGTATCCGAACGTTGTAAAATACTTAGCCAATGATTAAACTGCACAATCCACAAGAAGCAACAATATGACAATCCAGTTATTATCAAAGATCAGCATCAGTTGTCATCTGCAGCGTATCGCATTATAATTCGGAGCCAATTTGTTAAGATAATTGAAATGTGCAGGTAGGAAATGTATGTGGGAGTGGGGCATCGCCTCGGAACAGTTCCAGGGTACACTTTGGGTGCAGGAGTGTGTTGGGTACCGAGAGGGATGTTTTCTCTTCTGCACTCAGCTAAAATGTAAAGAATATTGTTCCGAATAGGTTTATATCTCGATTTTACCATGCAGTCAGCGTTCGTACTCAGGAGGCCTGGGGGCAGGTTATAATGTCAAAATTTCATTAACAAAACCTATTTGACTTATCCTTTTAATAAAGGTTTTCATGAACAGGGTCTGGATTTCACTATTGAAAAATGATGTCATCCAAATGTCTTCTGTTGAGTTGTGCATATCTTTCTGAACGGAGCTACGCGCTGCTGCAGCTTCGGCTGAGTCGCGAGGACTTCGTGGCGAATAATTTGCTTTAAGTCCATGGCAGTTGGCGCGTTGTTATTGTAAACTTTTACTTTGAGGTAGTCCTATGGAAAAATTGTTATGAGCTAAATAATAACAAGACCAAGACTTGTCTATTGGGCTTGGTCTTGTCTGTTCGGTGTTGGTCTTGCTTGAATATTTCTATTCTTAGTCTTAGTGTCGCATATTCAGTCTTATATTATATTTAATACATTTTGTTTGCAGAAGAAAAGAGTATGTTCAAGTTATGATAAACATTTTAACTCATAATTTCAACTAGCCACGGCGTGTCCCCAAAGTGAGGAAAAGTTTCCCGACGCAAGTTCATTGAAGCTATGACCGTGTGTGGCCTCGTTCTATTCTTTTGGAATATATGATGAAAGTGATCGATAAGCTCACAGATTCGGCTAGAAGAAATCCCTACTTATGCGGCTATGGTTCTCACTATTGATGTACGTCGCCTGGCGCTGTACGTTTCCAAAAAAATGGTCCAATGATTCCGTTTGTGGATAAAGCGCACCAAATAGCCACCCAAGGATAACGAAAATATAAGAAAAGAAGATAGGATAAACAAGAAAAAAATTTAATTTCTTTCAATTCTTGAACGATTCGGCTATTGAAAGGATGGAACTTCAAATCTTTTCTCAAAATTTAATGAAATGTCGTTTTGGAAGTTCCAATGATACCGCTTCTTTTCGTATTCAAAATCGAGCATTTTCACCGAAACTCTTGTCCAAAAATTCAATGTTTTCGAAGGTCCTTGCAGTTCAACTAGGTCCTGGCCCTGGAAGGTTTATAGAATCTCGGCATCCAGGAACGAATTATATTTACAGTTAGTGCATCGCTTAATCTTCCGGTATCGAAATGAGAACAGAACTGTGGACGAGCGAAAAGAGTTTTTCCAAAGCAAAAAATCGTTACTCTTGGAAAACGCCTCGATGACGACCGCGCCGTGCTCATCGGACCACTGCGGCATCGTGACCGACGAATTCGCACGATGAGTGGTTCAAATGACACAACCTGTTTATGGCGTTGGGCCAACAAATGGCCTTACGCCATAAACAACACGAATGCATTTATTCTGTATTTTGTAAATTTTGTTGACATGTACAGTCGCACAGACGACGGGGGAGTCCGGCGGCGTCGCCTCCGTCGTCCGCAAGTTCAGCCGCAGCACGCAAGCGCACGCGCACCTGTCAGTTTCGCACACATGTCTACGCCTGCCCTAGACTTAAAATGTTGATCATAAACAATACCAAGATATTTTACTTTCGGCGCTTCAACCTTTTCTTGTTAATAATCTATGTTTAATTTATTAACTTTACCGTTATAAGTTTTAAATTGAATGGGTTTAGTTTTCTTTAGATTTATTTTAAGGCTGCTGCATCGCAGTGGATCCGTCATGAGTTTAAGTCAGCGCCTATGTTTTTTTAATCTAGCATTTATTCAAAATAATTATATCATCAGTATATTGTAAATATAGTTGAGTGGTGGCCTTCGGTAAACTGTTTATATAAATTAGGGATGAAAGCGGTCCTAATACACTCCCTTGATATCTCAAGAATTGACTCTATACGTAGAACTTACTTTGATTTTCATGAATAAAAAATTAAAATTAAAAAAATATGTAATGTTAGATGTAATCATTATATCCGTAACTTTTGAAATATTAAATAAAACTATAACAATAATTTTATCGATATATTTTCAATAGAAATAACAGGAGCTGCGGCGCAGCATTGGCCGTTGAACAACGCGCGCACGCGCACGCGCATGTGCACGCTACGCGCGAGACCGCTTCGCCCCAAACAGTTCATGCTCTTACGTCGCAGGACTTCATACTTGTACAAAATATTTTTAAGGACATTGTATAAATATAGCCGATTTGCTTGTCTGAGCGTAGAAAACGGCCGTGGATTATTTACATAGACACACAAGTTGATAACGGGGGGGTGGGGGGTAGAGAACTTGGTCGTGCGGTTCGAGCTAGGGAGAAAATCCAAATGAAACTTATAATAATATTGCTCTTTTTAATGTGAAATATACTAACGAAGGCTTAATGAGTATTAAATGTTAACTCCTATTGTGGATGTGATGTACACGACCGCGAGAAGGACGCGCCCCTCCGTCGCCGCGAGCGCCGCATCTCTCCCTCCATTCACCCTATTTCTCAATATGGCGGTTGACACCAAATCCAAACACTCCCCGCGTTTCGTACACCATCGGCGTGACACACCGCTGAGAATGTTTCTCCTGCAAGAATTCTCTTTAGTTCTCCTTCTGATCTTACATCCGTCAATCGATTAAGGAATAATAATTAAGCCTTAATTTACGTAAAGCTATTAACTCGGCAAGTCCCTTCACGAAGTGGAGTGGTCACGCTTAATAGATATGGGTGAACGGGAGTTTCAAAGCATTTAAAATATCAAAGTGGTGTCATGCTACGCGTCGGCGTGCGCAGCGCTTTGTGCATGTGAGCGTGCCGTGCCGCAACCGGCGGCAGCACCACGGCACCACCGCCCGCCCTCTGTAACCATCAACCTTCAACACACCAACTAACTTTCATCTTTCACTGTGCTTGCCGTGCATATTTTTAACTTGACATCAAAATTCTTCGTGTCGGCGGTCAGGCTGCGGTGACGTCGCTGGGTCGAGCATCCGCACTGAACGCACTGCCGTTATTCGGATGTTACATAGCCTTGCAACATGTTCTACACGTTTTAAACTTTTTTACAAAATTTAAATACTAGAAAAGTAATCGCGGGAGGTGGGCGCGGCGTGCGTCTAGGCAGCCGTGACATTTCCGCTAGAAGCTGGCCTATGGCGTAGCAACGCTAGCGGACGCCGCGCGACAGCGAGCGGCCGCGGCGTGCTGCTTGTCGCTCCATTTGTACACGAGCGTGTACAGCGGGACGGCGGGCGCGTCACGTGCACGCGTCCGACTCCGGGCGGGCGAGGGGCGCGTGCGGCCCGTGGCGGCCGGCGCAGGCGCTGTACTGGGCGACGACAGCGGTGGCGGGGGCGGGGGCGCCGAGCGGGGCATGGGCGCCGCCCGCCGCCGCGCGCTACACGAACTCCCGGCGACGAACTGCAGCGGGCCCCGCACCACCTGCCGGACTGCCCGGAGGCTCGCTTGGCGATGTCGGTGTCGGCACTTGAGGGGCAGCACCTTTACTTCGAGCCTGAAAATAAAACGAAATTAGTATTAAAAAAATCACAATACTTGCACACAGCCAACTCTCTGCGCCTCGCTGCCCTGCAGCGGTAGCATTACAAGTTCATATTAAACATACACGCTGCACTCGGTCCACGCAACTGCGAAAAATCAAACCTTGGAGCGTCGTTTCCTCGCTGCGGCGGAAGTGTCGCCGGCGGCGGGGGCCGGGGCGGCGGTGGAGGTGGCGGGAGTGGGCGCTGAATCGGACGGTGCGTCCGCTCCGAGCCGAGCTGCGAGCAGCGTCAACAACTCCTCCACGCGACCCAGCTGCGCGCGCGGCGAGATGTCATTACAACTGAATAGGGCGAATGAGTCGACAATTTTGTAAATTAACAAATTATCTTAATACCTTTTGTTGTAACCTTTGCACCTCGTTGCGGACGTCGCGGCGCAGCTCCGCGAGAGCGGCGTCGTGACACGAGGGCGCGGCTACGGGCGGGGGCGGCGGCGCGGCGGGCGCGGGGACGGACAGGGATGTCGCCCGCTTCTCGTCCAACTCCTCGTCGATGGCTTCGCGTCGCGCCGCCGCCGCGCTCAGCACGCTCGCCGCGCGGCCCCTCGCGAACGCGGCCTGGACGAAACACTGGTCACTCGGAGACTGATCGAGACGTACGGCTGAGACTGAGGCTGCTCAGTGCACTTGCGTGACGGTGGAACGTAACGGACCAGCGCCGCTGGCTGTTGTCGCAGCGGGCTGCCGCTAAGCCAGCGGAGGAAGTCAAAACTTAAGTATAACAACCAATTTACGCCCCGACTGTTGGGGCACAGGCCTACCCTCAATATGAGGCTGATCGGCCATGGTCACCACGCGGACCCAATGCGTATTGGTGACTTCACACACACCTAAGAATAAATTCTAATTAATGTGCAGGTTTCCTCGCGATGTTTTCCTTCACCGTTTGCATTTCGTTGTTGTTACTAAAGTTCACAAATGTACATAAATAATAAAGTCATCGGCACATGCCGAGGCTCGAATCCGCGACCTTCGGAATGAAGACCGCACGCTCTAACCATTAGGCCAGCGTGCTACTAAGTATTGTATATTATATTTAAATTTATTTTATTTACAATTTTCGAGTTTAGTAGTCACCGCAATGTGGGATTGTTACAAACTTTTAGTGACAAGGTGCTGGTAGTGGTGGCGGCGAGAGGCGCGCCGTCGGCGGAGGGCGGTCGGTCGCGCGCGCTGAGGCTGCGCGTGAAGGCGGCGCGCGGCGCGTCCGGCGCGTCCAACGAGCCGCCCGCCAGCAGCCGGCCCCACTTGCCGCGCACCGCCGCCCTGCCCTCGCCGCCCGCCTCGCCGCGCTCCGCGTCCGCGCCCGCGCCGCCGCCGCCGCCGCTGCCGCTCGCTGGGCCCGCGCCCCCATTGTTAGCGCCCGCTGTGACTTTAACAAATCGGCTCGTGCACCGCCTCCATACAAACAAAGCACTTGGCAAGCTTTCGATAGTTTCGAGCCTCGTTTACTTACGCGCAGCGGCGGTGAGTGCAGGCACTGGTGCGGCGCCGGCGGTGGTCGCGGTGGCGGCCGACTGCGCGCGGGGCCCGGGCACCGCGGCCACGCTCCGCTCACGTCGGAACCTCGAAAAAATCTTGCGCACGAGGTGATCCTGCGCCTGTTCCAGCTGCGGCTCGCGCTTGCGGCGCTCCATCAGCTCGCGCTCCCGGCGCACGTCAGCCACCTAGCGCACAACCGCATATGCTTATTGCATGTTAGATCTGTCTTGCATTGACTGAGACTGTTCGGCAGCTGGCGGACGACCGACGCGCGAACCTCGCAGCGTTTCATTGAAATGGAACAAAATTAGTGGAAATTTGTTTATGAAATGAGACCGCTAGTGCGGGCCGATCCTCTGATGAGGTCTCATCGGACTCCGCGGCTTGAAGCTACTGTACAACGGTTTCAACTGAATGCTCCAAAAGATATCATCAGCTATTTCGCTTTGGCGAACGCTCATCCGCTCAACGCCAATACCACGATGAAAGAATTGGCTTGATTCGCTCTACCTTACGGAATATGAGACGATGTCGCAAGTTGTAGGTTAGCGTGAGGTTGCGCGCGAAGCTATTGGCGAAGGCTTGGTAGAAGTCGAGCACCTCCAACAGCCGGTCGCGCTTGATGGTGTGCAGGTCGCAGTAGGTGAGGGCGCGCACATTGGCCGCCGACTGACCCACCGCCGTGTCCTTCCAGAAAGAGTCCCCGAACACATCCCCTTTGCCTGCGGGTTCAAATCGCGTTTCGGTTTTGAAGTAACGGTAAAAATTCTCACTAGTCCAATTCACAAGTATCGTGCGTTCTCATCCGAACTTTTGGAACTGGAAGTATGACTTTTGCACGTGCGATCGCGGCTGCGCTCTCGCACTCTCTGGGGAAAACATCTCCACAACGCTGCCAGACACTCGCTGATGCACAGCTCGGTAGCTGCTACGCAATTAAACCAAAGATGCGAGACAGAGAGCGTTAGAGTCCACCAGCAGCTTCGTAAGAGGTGGACAGCCAATAGCCGCCCGCACATATCCTACTGTTCTCAGCATGTACACGCGAACACATTTTGTTTCCAATTGAATGCACGCCCGCGGCTACGCCCACGCATGCACCCACGCGATATCGGTTAAGCCAGTCTGTACTGTCTCTTAATCGTCATTGAATTGTAATTCTATCAAGAATAAATTTCCTCACCGAGTATAGCGACCACCTCGTCGTCCTGAATGACCTCGAGGGAACCGGTGACGATGAAACAGAGCGAATCAATGGACTCGCCCGTGTGGTAGAGCAGGTCGCCGGGCGCCGAGTGGGACATATGGAAGTGCATCGCCAGTGCGCGCAAGCAGCCATCCGACGCCAGCCGGAACGCGGGGTGCTCATTGAACACCTTGCGGTTCAGGTGCACACAGATGTCCGCCTTCATGTCCTTCGGGCAGTAGTTCAGCACCTGCCGAAGGGCACGCGGTCGGGTAGCACAGAGCCGGTGGAGCGTGATCTACAATCTATTCTATTTATTCATTGGTTTACCTTATCCGTATCGAGACCTTTGGTCATGGCCCAAGTAGAGACGACGTAGTCCATGACTCGCTCGCTGAGTGCTTTTGGCACCTCATGCAACTTCATGAACTCGCGCACGTTGTTCAGCATGTCGTGGTACTTGGCGGTAGCCGAGGTCATTTGCTGGATTATGGTGGTCACGTGGCCGAATATCGTCGCGTACAGCAACGCTGCGGGTGCCAAGCTCACAGGTTAGCGCACGCCGCCGCCCCTCCTCGACCCCGAACCCGCTGCCGTCACTAACTGCACTTAAATCTTACATCTCCCCGGCCGACCAGAACGGCTACGATTAAAAAGAGTTCAGCGGTTCGCGAGTGGCGGGTGGTGGTGAGTTCGGGTGCATTCCATTTGAATATTTTACACTTTTCAAAAGAGAAGGCGGGTGTGGTCGAATGGAGTTGCAAACGCACATTTAACATTCAAAAATACATTATTTATTGATTTAACAAACAGCCGTACACTAGCAGCACACCAGTCGATAATAACAAGTCGCGGAAAAAAGAAATCTGTTATTTTTTCGCCTTCAGACTCGGTCGGGTTCGGTCGGGCTCGGTCGGGCTCGGTCGGGTTCGGTCGGGCTCGGTCGGGTGTAAAGTGCCGGCGCCGGGTGTTAAAAATGAAATTGAACGAAGAGAATTCGTTACATGTTACAAGTGTTCCTTGAAAACGGCAAAAACACATGCCAAGACGTTGAAATTTTGAACGGTGTTTCTGGTCCCGATGCTGTAGCAGATTTCGTGGAATTTTGGATTTATCGATTCCGATCAGATATTTTTGATGTTAAAGATGCACCCCGCACATGCAAATCCCGTCGACAAAAATGTCGATAAAATGACAGATATAACGGAAGTTGCTCGGCGTGTTAAAAGCCGCAGCATCGCTCAAGAGCTATAGATCGACCATAAAACAATTATTAATGATTTGCACAAAGCTGGGTTAAAAAAACCGCTTCATGTTTTGGGCCCCACATCAAAAAACATGAATCACCACTAAACCAACAACGTGAAATCGACCCTTTTCATAAATGAATAGTGACTGGGGACGAGTAATGAGTCATCTGCGACAATATTGAGCGGTGAACAATATTGACAATATAGTCAAAGCGCGGTGAAGCAGCTCAAATGCTTGTCAATCCTGGTCCACAGCCAGGAAGGTTCTGCTGTGCATTAGGTGGGACTGAAAGGAATCATTTATTATGAGTTGCCAGTTGCTACCATATCGCCAAATACCGAATTCGGATCTCGACGGTTTGGTCTACAACTGGATCGTTTGAAGCTGGCGATTAATCAGAAACTGTTCGAACTGGACGACCTGAACCATATTGAATAATTTTTTAAGTTTATCAAAAAATAATGGAATTCTTTTTGCTCAACTTATTATTAATATAATTAGAATTTCTGCCCTTGATGCCAAATACCGCGCGAGGGCGGGATAGGAGTATTTACCGCCACTTGTCACTTATCACCTGCCATCCGCCACTCGCCTCAGCATATCGAAAGAGAGAGACGGCAGCTTTTCCTTTGATCTTTACCGAATTCTTCGTAAATCTTGGCAAGCGCAGCAACAACTACCGTTTCAGTATTCCGGTTTGATGGCCGCTGTAGCCAATGAAACCTAACGTATAATTCCTCGAGCCAACGAGCACACTAGTACGCATGCAGTGTTGTAATACTTTTAAAATAGCGCAATGACCTTTAGCACCACTTAAATATTTACACGAGTTAAGCTTTTTGACGTCGGGACGCACCTCTTGCTCATCCTCTTGCGGAGATGAAAATTCATGGTGAGGTATGGATACCAAGACTCGAGTTGCTCAGCAGGAACTATAAAGGCAAGTGCACCGGAACACAGCTAGCAAATGACGTGGCCGTCGGCGCGGGCCGAGCGGAAGTCGTACGGAGTGGGAGGGAGATGGTAGACTGTACATATTTTCAAACAATTTCGGAGTATAAATGATTTTTTTAAATCAGTGTTTTAAGCGCGCAGGCGCCGAAATTGCGACGGGGGCGCGGACGCACCCCGTGCACGATGCAGCCGCCGCCTCTAATATGTAATTCACCAACCGGCCTCGCGACGTGACGCGGGGACTCTTGTGGGCCTGCACCAGGTGATGAGGGAGCGGAGATGGAATGACAAGAAAAACGCAACAAAAAAAATTTTAAAGTAACTAAAAACCAAGCGTGCTACTAATATTATAAAATTAATAAAAAATTATAAGAGAATTTTTGAAATTGTCTGGCAAAAGAGACCGTCGTAAACACGAACTCGAGTGAGTGGAGTCGCTGCAGGCTCGTGCGGCTCCATGCAGCACCTCCTCTGCACACACGTTGCGTATAAAGTGGGCTAGGCAAGTGAAAGAAAACTGTGTGGTGCGGCAGTAGCAGGGTACATAATAACCAACGGGATGTGAGGCGCAAGCGCACGCCCAGTGCACAGTTGCAATTCATTTTGAAAGCGCCATTAGATACAAGTAAAAAAACTTACGACATATTTTCAAATATCGAGTATTATTGAAAAATGAGGCTACGTCGTGTTTTATGGTTTCAAATGTTGCTAGAAACCGGAAGGAGATCCTTCCGAAACAACCGTGCACCACCGGTGTGATCAATCGTAACACAGTCAACTAACTTCTAGCACTAAGAAAAGCGATCGCACGTCGCAGCGCTGTGGCTGTTACGGAAGAAACCGTAATGGCAGCAGAGACTGTTGCGGAAGAAAACATGATGACAGCGAACTTTTTAATTCCAGGATATAGGCGCTTTGCATGTCAAGAGAATGAGCGATGGCATGAGCCTCAAGTATGTATTGCAACGAGGAAACTGACGGATGTCGAGTCGTCGACGCCGCGCACTGACGGCCTGGGGGCCTGTTGCTCCAACGGTGCAGATTAACTTAACTGAAAATGATTCTAGATCCGGGCGTTCAGGAGTAGAGAAAGAAATGTGACATTACAGCAGTGCGCGACGCGCGAGCTCACGAATAACCGTGCACAACCGCACACAACCGTGCACAACCGCACACAACCGTGCATAACCGCACACAACCGTGCACATCCGCACACAATCGTGCACAACCGCACACAATGCTACAACATAAATACAAACCAAATTACAAATTAAAGGAACAGTGCTTCAGGGGCGGGTGGGGGCTGGTGATGGGGTGGGATGGGGGCGCGGCCCCGGTACAGTGCGCCTGCGCAGGGGTCGCGCCGTGTGCTCCGACTAATAACAGAAGAATTCCGGCACCTGCCACAATCATCATGCAGATGGTGAAGATCTTCTCGTTATCGGTCTCGGCGGCGACGTTGCCGAAGCCCACAGAGGTCATGCAGGTCATGGTGAAGTAGAGCGCGGTGACGTACATCGTCTTGCGCGAGGGCCCGTTCACAAGTTCTGGCCCGTCCGACTCGTTGGACCACACGTACGAGTACGGACTCTGTGTTACATTGGCGAGTTTCCACAGCCAGGAATACTGCAGCCCAGAGTCCGCGTCGGAGCGTCCGATGCTGTACCATACGCAGGCGAGCCAGTGCGCCACCAACATGTAGAAGCATAGCAGCAGAATGAGCATGGCTGCGCCGTACTCCAGGTAGCGATCCAGCTTGCGCACCACGCGTCCCAGCCGCAGTAGCCGCACCACTTTCAGTGCGCTGAACAGACTACCTATTCCCTGAAACAAGTGCAAATTCCTAATTTACTTTAATCCTCTCTCACCCCTTCAAGATTCGCTGTCTAAGACTAAATCTAAGGTTTTTAAGCAATACCACAAGATTCGCGTTCCCACCCGCGCGCCACTGCCGAGTAGCTGGTATTTTCAATTTATAAAGGTATTTAATGAGCTGATGCTAGATGAGTGTGCCGTCCTAATAGTCGCCGCTCAGGCTTACTGACGCTCGCGTTTGAATACTTACAAATATTAAATTTGACAACAACAAAAGTTTGCAGAATAAGGATCTTCAGCCGCTCAGCTGCGGGATATACTTTCAGCGATGTAAGGGTGCAGCCGGTGCCGGCGCGCGGCGTGCAGACGGAAAGGAAATAAACTTACGTATAAGGAATAAACCATAGTTACTCACATCTTCGTCATGGTCGAACGCGTTAAACACGTCGTAGGGCAGACAAGAGAGCAGGTCGATGAGGAACCAGGACTTGAAATAGTTCTTCCTGATGACCTTGGGATCGCTGACCACCTCCCCGCCGGGACCGACGAAGGTCGTGTGGAAGTTCAGCACGATGTCGATAAAGAATACGACGTCCACGATGGAGTCGATGACGAGCAGCGATACATCCTCACTCGTCTTGTTCTTGAAGGCCACGTTGTATGGCACCATGATGGCGGTGTAGAAGGTGAGGCAGAGGATAATCCAGTCCCAGATAGCCTTGAATGCGCAGTAATGGAGCAGGATATGCGGCGGCGTCTTGGGCGCCTCCTGGCGGTACTGCGGCAGCACGTCGCCCGACAGCGACAGCACCTGCCACATGCCGCGCGCCGCGCAACACTATGTAGTACCACACCGCTCCTCAGTAAGGTCCCGCGAGAGTGCGCAGAGTGCGGAGAGTGCGCGGAAGGCGCAGTTCGAGTGCCGGGCGGACAGGGGTGGGTGCCGTGCGTTGTGCAAAGGTGCAGCTATTTAACGGGTCTGACCGATTCCGACACAGCGCAAGCCCGGGGCCGCGCTGCAGCATCACGTAGTGTGCTTCCGCTTACGTTTCGAATGACTGACTTTGGAAATTTAAGAAATGTAAATCGATCAAAAATTTGTCCCATTTACTTTCTTTGTTATTAAATTCAATACTATTGAGTTATTTATAGACCCGTCACGTGACTGTACCGGCGCGCTCATTCGTGTGTTACGAAACCACTGCACTTTGCGATGACGTCTCGTGCGGTGCAACCGAGCGGCGCGCGCCTGGCGTGAGCCTTGCGCCCTTGCTCGCGGTGAGCGAGTAATGTAATCGCACCGCACCGTCCAACTCTCGGTGACGGCAGGGGAGAGCCTAATGTGATAGGAACTTGGGGGAGTATTTATTTAATATATTATGAAAAGTTATTTGTTGATCAAAAAGCGAACCGCGCTGCAGAGCCGCCGTGGACGCAGAGACGCGTCGCGGGGGCTCCCGCCACGCCCGGCGGCGACCGGAAGTGGGCGCGCGGGAGCGCCGCATGTCCGGCCGTCGCCAGCGGTGCGGTGCGGTACGGTGCGGTACGGTGCGGTACGGTGCGGTACGGTGCGGTACGGTGCGGTACGGTGCGGTACGGTAAGGTACGGTGCGGTACGATGCGGTACGGTGCGGTACGGTGCGGTACGGTAAGGTACGGTACGGGACATACAAAGGCGTGCGTGTTTACATGGTGTGCGTTGGTACTGACATGCGCGAGCTGGCTCTGGCGCTGCGGCTCCTTGAGCGCGGGCAGCGCCGACACGAGCACCGAGCGCGAGCGCGTCACGCTGCGCGCCAGCTTCGCAAATTTTGACAGACCTGTGTGCACACGCAAACATTACTCACGTATTTACAAGTGCATGTAAAGTACACTCACTGCATACACTGTGCACCTCTCGTACAATTTCTGTAAATCAGGTTTCACTAGATTAGGCATATCCCATCTTCATTCAGCAAATAGCTGAAGTCCCGCAGCTCGATCCACAACCGCAGCTGCTGCTATTTGTAAAAGGAAGCATCATCAGAGATCCGTGGTCGTATTCCGCAGTGCTTGTGTTCTTTGTTTCGAGCTGAACACCGACACCGCTGAGTGCGCAGGTGCTCCTTACAATTGCACTTCATTTTAATGTTTCCTTTCGACATTTCTTTCTTTACGAAAAAAAAACTCTTTTCCGCAGTGTTGGTGGACCAGGGCCTCAATTCTTTTTCTCTCTTTAATCTTTCTTTTTATTTATTCTCATGTCTACTCATTCTTTTCTTTCATTCCTTTCTTATTTTATACCGTTCTTACCTAACATTCCTTCTCTATTTTTTATTCTCCATTCCGTTTCCTTTTTTCATACTTCACACCTAAATGAGGAAGACAAGCCGTTTTTTTTATTTTTTTTTACTAATTTACTAATCCCTATCTATTCTAATACATTTTACTCGTAATCTTATATTTCTTTTTACATTTGCTTTGTTTCTTCTCTATCCGATTTAAGTTTTATTTTGTCATATAATTGTTCTGAACACTAATTCACAATATCTTTATTAACATTTGACGGCTTTTGTCTTCAGTCATCAGGGAAGCAACGTATTACCGTCTACCTTTTCCCCAACTTCAATTCCCGTTTCTATTAGCATCTATGGTACTGGTGGCGATTAGGTGAAGCACAGTTGGGTCTTTTGCCGTGTCACAGGAGCACCAGGGACTCGTCTTGAGTTTAAACGTCTGAAGGTACTCGGAGAATCCCTCGTGACCCATAACCAATTGGACCAGATAAGGATCGAGCTGAGTCTTCCGGGGTACTTTATTGGCTGACATAGAGGCCGGAAAAAATATCCGCGTGGTGGACGCCGCACGACCTTCCACTATGGCGCCACTTCCTTTCGTCAAGCGAGTTTAATCTAAGTTGCCGCTTGACGAATGATACAAGGCATCCCTCATAATCCGCTCTCCTTTTACTCGAAACGCCCTCTCATTTCCCTCAGTCCTTGCATGCGCTTTTATCCAATATAACCTTACATTCTACCCTTCCGCTCTTGCTGTTATTACATTTACTTTCACTTTTAACGCTAAGGGATGGAGGGTGTCTGGTTTCGCGACAATCTTGCGGGCGGACCTTGAGTCGCTCAATAAGGCACACAACTGGAGCAACTCACTGGCAGCGTCGCTTACGCCCACGACAGCAACTCTGCCTGGTGTCTCCTAAACATTCCGCATAATACAGAACTATGCAGCGACTTTGCTATCTATTCGTCTTCAATTAGTATATACTGTGGCAGCCGCTGTGGAAAGCTCGCACCTCTCTGCACCCTCTACCAGACAGAAGAACTCCACACCAACCTAACCAGACGGGCGTGACATTCTCAGGTTGCTTACCGTGCCTCTAAGTCTCGGTCTCCCAATATTTTCCGGGAGTGTCCACGCTTCACCTCATACAATGAGGCTGCTTCTTGGACCCATTCGTCTAGAAGAAGCAACCCGGCAACTATTAGGATCAAGTTCAGCGACGTGATCCTATGCGTTATCGTTATCTTCTGGACGAACCCTCGCTGGACCGAGTCGAGCTGCCTGCCGACCAGCAATTTCTTTGTTGCCGGCGCCCACGCATTCGCTGCATACAGAATTATGGGCTCCACCACCGCCCGATACATCGTCCTAATCACCTTCGAGTTCAACCCCCATGATACTTTCGCGATCCTGCATAGTTGACCATTATATGGCATTATACGGGGTTTTGCACTTTTTTCTCACGTTTTTCACACGTGTAAGCCTATCGTCAACTGTGAGGCCAAGTATTCGAAATTTACGAGTTCGACTAAGCAGCTCCCCTCCCTTGGACAGTTTTGGGTCGTCGTAGTTAAGCTTATTAATTAAGCCCAACACGTTTTTTTGTGGGCACGAACTTAAGCATCTTTTGACATCCCAATCATGAACATTGGCGAGGACCGCGTTAGCCTTCCTCGTGATGTCCCCGGTCTCTTGCCCCGAGAAGACCAGTACGATTTCATCTGCGAACGCCTGGCAGTGTGTCTCGCTCTTAGCCACCTCTTCTAGAAATGGATCGAGGAGGAGGGTCCAGAAGTTTGAGCCGCAAACAGATCCCTGCACTGACTACAATGACGCACTCGTTGGCGTCTCTGGCCCACTCCGCTCCTGCGTACCGTACGGATACTCTGCGATCGCTAAGGTAGCTGTTAGCAAAGCACCGCAGATTCGCGGGACGAAGAGCTTCGGCAGGTCTCCACCGGACAGTAAGCCACCAGGCGTTATCAATAGTTCCTTCTATGTCCAATGTTACTTGCACCGCGATCTCACTTTCCTTCAACGTATGTGCTGAATACGAGTTCGAAGGTGCTGGATCAGGTAATAAAGTGAGTTTTCGCAAAATATTTGCGATATGAAGCTGTGTTCCTGCCGTATCTCTAATTTTAGTCGGAACCTACTACCGGTAACTGTCCCAGATGATAGCGCTACCGAGTGCGCCGTTTCGCCGCCTGGCGGAGATCTTTCTGCGGGCCTTGCAGCTACGTTTGCATTCCTGTCTTTACTTCTCTCCTCTTTCCACTTCTTGAGACTTTAGCCCCATAATTCTAGTCTCAAGGAGCCTTGTATGCTCCTTCAACTTATGCATAAGCTCCTGATAGTATTTTCTCGGCTTCTCCGTTTGCGGGAGGAGGGAGAGGGGTCTACCTATCTCCTTTCCCTTCACTCCCCTGTCCCGTTGGCTCGGTAGGCGGTTATTTCGACCCGTCTCTTGTTCGTTTCCTTTCTATCAACTTGTATAGCACGACGCGCGCTTTAACGTTCCCCGCACCCCTCGGCATAGTCATAAGGTGTTGTCTTACCTCCTTTGGGGTCGTCCGCATCGATGGGCTGTTTGAGAGCGGTGATGTCGCGAAAAGTAAGCAGGAACAACACTACCAACTCGCGCTCGTTGCGGATGGGCGCCACGTGCACCAGCAACCACAGCGGCGTGCCTGCAACATCGCAGCGCCTTTAGTCGCCTCCAAAACTCCCCGGCTTCAGCTGGAGCTGCCGTTATGTCACTGCACGTATAAAAATAATTAATAACAGCCATGAAGCAACTAACGGTTCTTTTTGTAGAGTAAGATCTCGAACTGGTCAGCGAGGTGGTGGTCCAGCGCGCGATCCACGCGCTCCACCGCCTCCTTCTCCGTGAGCTCACCGTACATCCAGGTACACCTGTGCAGTTTACTCCACTCAGCGCACCATCACAAGATTAAAAAGAATGCCCGTCGGAGTCAGCGTCGAATATTCCGCGTGTCTCCGGCGGCTACCCGTTTCCGCTTTACACTCAAAGTCAGCGTTGTCGCTGTTCACGTCCGGTGTTCACACTACTTATACTGGTTGCCTTTTCACCTTTCACTTTCCTGTTTCAGTCAGTCGGAACATGTGCAAAAATTATTGAGACATCAGTTCGGCGGCTTCGTAAATGAAGTAGAAAAAGGATTTAAATGAATCCACCAAAAGAGAAGGTAACGTGAACGTCCTGTAACGCCGGAAACTGAAAGAGTGGGCGCTGTGCAGGAGCAGGGAGCGTGTTCTAGTGCTAGAGCGGAACCTACTTTTGTATAATGATAGAATAATTAATGAATCATCATGGAAGTTATGTGTTCGCGACCACCGCGAACACCAAAACTCTGCTGACGGCCGTCGTGATTCCAATCGAAACTTACACATGACGTAATTTGTGGTGGACGGTAAGCGGTGAGGAACGAGCACCGACCTGCACGATTTCTGCATGACGTCGGCGCGGTTGTAGCCGCTCATCTTGCAGAAGGTCTCGTTGCAGTACACGATGGGATAGTCCACGATCTGCGCATTCGCCAACAAGAAGCTGCTGTCTGCTGTGGGATAAGCGACAGTCAGTCCGGTCCGGCCTGGCCCTGGCTGAAAGTCTACGGTAACCACCGGCCGCTAAACCCGGCGCAGCATAAATATGAACAACACACTTCATGTTACCATCGCTGGACCATAAGCCTCTTTTCGTAAAGAGGCAAGAAATAGCGAAGGCCACAATTGATATCAAGCTCGCCTAATATTGGGTGTCTCACGTTTAGGAACATTTGCAACACGACCATTGCTCCGGGACGTTTGCGATCACTGGAATACCGAGCACAGTGGGGATCGAACCCACGCACCGCTCGCGATGCTGTTTTGATCTCGTCGTGTGCTAAATACGTTGCATACGTAACGAATCTGCAGCTGTTGCATCATACTTGTGTCCCGCGCGTTCCTGTCCTGATTTGTGCGGTGTCTACAAATCGATTGCTTCAAGGCCAGCGCCGCCCCGGCACCTACTGAAGCTGAAATGGACCATTTGTAAACGTATACGATGGTGGTACTGACGCTGCGAGGAAGAGCGCCGAATAATGTTTTCGAGAAAGGTGTTCTGCGGGGCCACGAGCCCCCGGCGGCCGCCCGGCATGCCGTCGCCGCCGCCTCACATGCCGCGCTCGCCCGCGTCGCCGCACCACCACACCGCCGCACCACCACACCACCGCACCACCGCACCACCACACCGCCGCACCACCACACCACCGCACCGCCGCAGTCGGGCGCAGAGGGTGCAGTCCTCTCCACTTCGGGTTCGATTCTTCTGCTTAGCGTGCAATGGCTTCCGTGTTCTTGTTTCTGAAATGTAACAGTTAAATGTCGTCACTGCTCGCTAGCGGTGGTACACAGGTTTAGAATTGTAGTGCAAGTATAAACGACGCCAGGTGGCAGCCACCCCGGCGGAGGGCCCCGTCGGGTTAACAGGCGCACAAACACTCATCAAACTTATTCAATGAATTTGTATTTTTTTGAGGCTGTACTATAAACGGCGCGTCGGTCCAATCGAATGAACAAACATCAGAACCTCAGCCCCGACCCTTAACATGAGCTCTTAGCCGACTGCTGAGCGGCAGCTCCACGCAGCACTCGACGGTTGTTGCGGCGCAGCGATCTTGGATTAGCTGCAATTGATACAACTTCAACATTCGATTTGTCCTAAAAATGATTATGTATACGTTATAAGTTAGTCGCGTGGGTAAAGTCCAGGGTCTGGTGAACATATTCGTAACTCAGAATTGTCTCGAAGGGTTCCGTTAAATACTTAATCTTAAAAGTAAGTCTCCTGTTACACTATCTTGTGACTGAATTCTTTCGGTGGGTAAATTATTCAAAGCTCACTGATTACAATTCTGTGCGAGAACAGAATCACTACATTCAGCATCATAAAGAAGAAGTAAATCATCAGTTTAAAAATAAGTTTCCAAAATACTAGCAGGCACTGGATACTCGACACTTTTATCGCCACCTGATTGTTATAATGAACTTATGGCAGCCGTGGAGCTGATGATATTCCTCTAGCACGGTGCGTAAAGGAAAATTTATGAGAACGTTTGCACTTCCGCGTCTCGTGATGCGGAAAATGTCGTGGGGCTGGCGCGAACATACTCTGGACATCATCCATCAGGCGAGTCGTGACCCTCGACGTATGAAGAGCGAATTGTGAGTGTGTCGTTATGTTGGATATATAATTTGCCCACAAAATGTTTCCGTGACCAACTAGAAACATTTTTCATTTTATTTGCCTTTAGCCGGAACTGTGGAAACTCAGCAGCGGTTCTAGGTCTCCCTGTAGTCTTGGACTTATAAGATTAGGACTAAAGCCCTGTCTGTCGTAGCAGGCGAATAAAAGAGTTTTCGGGTTCTTGGGCTTTGAATGTTGGGGTCCTCATTTTGTACTAAGCGAGCTTGTGATGAATGACAAGTGCGAGGTGGTCTAGTTCTTATCGTACTAAAACGAAGGCGTCTAGGAGAGCTACAGCCTTCCGTAGCGCGTGCTGCTGGCGTAGTGCCAAGAGGCACCGGTGCATTTTGTAGGAGATACCGAGGCCACCCGCAACGCATTGAAGATGGCTACCGTGGAGGTTTAATGAGTAAAAATCCCACATAACGTTGTCTTTCCCCCAGGAGTAGTCTTTGATTTCCCTCCCGATAACAAAAAAAAGGTGTCCTTGTCCTAAACGTTGTGGTGATGTATTGGTCGTAGTAAAGCGGAGCTGCTGGGGTGGATTATGACCCTCCATGGGAGGTGTTCAAGCGTAATACAGGGAGGTACTGGTGGATCCTTAGATCTCAGCGCCCCCCACAATGCACTAAGAATGGAAACCAAAAGGGTTTTATTGTGTACAAATCCCACTTAACTTTGTTTTCCAACCAAAAATAAAAAAATCGCTCCCTTTTTTTTTTGTAAAATATAATAGTAGTGTGCAAAGATTATGGTGTACAGGGTTTGTTGCCGGGGCAACGAGACTTCATCGCATCTCGTGTTTTAAAGCGTGACCACGATATGGTGCAGTGTAGATCCTTTTAACTAGCAGCACATCCTTATCGGCGGGCTGCTCACTTCATGGAATGAAAAAGCGCCTCCGCGCACCAACGTATAGACCGCACTGGTTCTCTTCGGGTCCCAGCTCAAGACGTGATTGATTTTATAGTGCTCAAGAGCAACGAGAGCAGAGCGGGCCGAGCGGCTAGAACTCGGCCGTTCACTCAGATGTTTGTAGAGTGACGCGGGCGGTGGTCCTGGGTCAAATCATAAAAATAAAGCGGAAAAGTCTGTTCTAAGCAGATATGTCGCGGACAGATCCTCACTTCTGCGTCCATCGTCGAGGAGTTTGCATTAAGAATCAGAAATTATCAACGTAATCTTTTTTTATGATGAATAGTTGCAGCTCTCGATGTTATTATTTATGTATTTATCGCAGCCATGTCGTAGCAGTTAGCTACGCGGCAGGAAGTTCTGATCTTACACAAGAATGGAGTTTATTCCAGCCTGTGTGCACAGTGAGTATGCCCGAAGGGCCCTTCTCCGCTCGCAAAGGGCCCTCAACACGTCTCATACCTTATGATACCGTTTTACTTAAAACCTAACTTCCGATCCGAACTATCAAGTTCGTGCTGATACACGCGGCTATCGGCAGCTCCCGCCGCCGGAAGTGCTGACCAGCCGCCGTGTATTTGGACACCTCAGAACTGTTACAGAGTTATATTAAGTAAACAACGTGAGGAGGCGGTTGCATCGGGTGAAGCTTTTGAACCCGTGCTATCCATTTTCGTCGCTGGTCACCACGTCCGTCACATTCTGTTGCTGTTTAAGCTAAGGAATTCCCGAGTGTCTCTCTCTCTTCTGCGGTGACATCGCTGCTGCAATAGTACGATTCTTTCATCGGGCCTGTTGCAACTTTGTGTCCATGGACACGTCTAATTCCTTGCGCCACTCTCCGAGGCCCCACGCGAGCCACGTAATTGGCCACGAGGTCATATGGTTTCCCAAAACGGCGACGGCGCGCCGTGCACCCGTCTCGTGTGAATACTAAAATATCGCGTCGCTCATATTTACCGCCCACGTTGTAACTCCTCGAGAACTCACTGGTTGTGCCGACGAGCTAAGTGAGAGCCGCGCGAGGTTTCCGGCGCGCGTTTCACCAGCGGCGGGCCCGGAGGCGGCCGGCCGGTCCGAGGAGCACCCCGAGGTTACGTAAGCGCGGGAGGTTGCGCCCTTCGACGTGTACACGCCGGCCTGCGTAACGGAACATTCATCGCCACGTTGAGGTCACATCGCGCCACGCGCCACGCGCCTCGCCTGGGGTCGCATCGATTTATTTGCGGCGGGCGAACGCGGCGCTCGGACCGGAAGCGAAGTGCCGCGGTCGATATTGTTTACGTGCGGGGCTGCACAGTCCGCCGGATGCACGGCCGACTGCCGCGTGCTCACTCACTCGCTTCGCGTAGAGGAGCAGAAGTGCTGCCGCTGCGTCGGGGCTTCGCCGCGCAGCACTAATCGGCGAGTAATCGGATCTCGGGCGGGCGGGGGTGGCGGGGCGCAGGCGGCGCGCGCCTGCATCCCTCCGCGCACATGTTCACGGCGCTGCTGCCCCGGTTCTGCCGCGACGGCGGCGCTCGCCAGACGCGGCGGCGCCCGAACGCCCGCCCGCCCGCCGCCGCGCATGCGCACCGATCGGCAGTTCTCTCTCTTCAACTGATATATATTGTAGATAAATAAATCGCGTTTTCCTACATAAAAATATTTTTTTTTCTTTTTATCGAAAAATTTCGACTTTGCTTTGGAATTCTTGATTTTGTCGGAATTTATTTCATTCCAATAAAATTTTTTTTGAAAGATGTCAAAACGTCATGGACTTCCCTGAGCTTTCATTTAATTTTTGTATTACTGGTTGAAATTTAGGATTTTTAAGACATTGCTGTAATGGTTATAACTTTTGTATTTCATCGATATTTAACTTAAAACATACAAATTTTCGCTACATGTATTAACAGGTGGCGCGGCAGTTGTCGTCGGGATGTTCGCACATCGACACATCAGCCTTTACTTTACGTAATAATTATTTACAATAAATATATTATAATATTCATTGGTTACCTTAACACGGATAGATCGTATGAAACGCCAGGATTGTAAAATAATGAAATAAACGCAATGAAGACCATAATATATATTTCTTTAATCCAATTCATTTGCTTCCCCCCGAATTACTGAGCGGAGAGCGGTTTCTCTTCACTTTCACCGTGGACGGTGGCTGTTAATTGGCCGCTACCGTCTGGGCAGGTACCGCTTCACCTACTATACCAGGAAACAGTGTGTTGCTTATGGCGATCTCCTAAAGCACCACATTGTAGCAGGCAGGCGTATCGCCCACCACTAAATGAATGTTCTGCTCGCTAAATACCTATATACAGGGTGAGAAAGGTAATAGGTATAAAAGATCAGGAAGGGCTAAAGTATAGCTCGTATCCTATCTATCTATGTATGGAATACCCCACACAAAAACAATGCTTCTGGAGTTATTAATTTTTTAATTATTTTTCAACAAACTCTATTTTCTCGGGAAAAATTCGATGATTTTATTACATCTTATTTATCTATGATATGAAATTAGAAAAAAAAAACACTTGTAATAAAACCAAGCACCAGGAAATATCAAACTGTAGAGACTCATAGAAGTAGACGCCGCGCCTGCTGCTCGCCCTGTGAGCTGTTCTCTTATTTTGTCAGCAGCAACGATGATGCGTAACTTTAAATCTCCAGATCTTTCGCTCTGTATATTATTAGGTCCTTACATATGAAATTGACATTTTGTACGGGAGTAATATAAAGTCAATTTTTTTTGTAAAATATATTTAATTAATCAAAGTATGCACTGTTATCTATGCACTTTTGCAATGTCATAGGTAGTTCATACACTCCTTTACTGAAAAATCACGGGAGAATCAATAAACTCTTTGAAGGCAGTTTGGACTGCCGCATCGGAGTTGAATTGTTTTCCTTGTAACAAGTCCAAATTCCGAAATAAATCGTAATCTGTTGGGGCAAGGTCCGGGGAGTACGGTGGACGTAGCAGACATTACAATTGTAGCTCATCTAACTTAGTGGTTGTTTGTTGTGCAGTGTGTGGTGGTGGTGTTGCGTTGTCGTGAAGCAGCAGTGGCCCAGAGCTATTGACCAATCTCGGTTGTTTAGCAGCTAGTTCTTCTTTCATGGTCTGCAGTTGCTGACAATAGATATCTGCCGTAATCGTTTGGCCAGATTTTAGAAAACTGTAGTGAACGACACCGGCGCTGGTCCACCAAACACTCACAAGTAACTTTTGCTGAGTAAATTTTCGTTTAGGGCAGGATTTGGCTAGGTCTCCAGTGTTCAGCCATTGTAACGAGTGCTTCCGATTATCGTACAGTTGTCCACTTTTCATCACAAGTAATGATTCCATTTAAAATCCCTTCATCATTGTGTCGGCTGAGCAAAGTAACACAGCAGCAGCAGTCGACGCGTGTTCGCAAGTTCCATTCACTCGACTCATGAGGTACCCATCGTTCAAGGTTTTTTTTACTTTCCCGATTTGCTTCAAGTACATTAATACAGTTTTGTCACTTATCCCGAAGCCTGCAGCTATCTCTGAAGTGCTTTGTGATGGATCCGCTTCCACAATAGCCTTTAATTCTTCATTTTACACTTTGGTCTCCGGTCGTCCACGAGATTGGTTCTGAAGGTCGAAATTTCCAGAACGAAAACGTTAAAATCAAAAACGTACCGTGCTTTCTTTTGCGACACCAGCGCCGTACACATCATTAATCCTTCGAGCTGTTCTTGCAACACTGGTACTGGTGCCACGGTAGAACTCGTACTCGTAAATATACCGATAATTTATGTTTTCCATTGTGCGGTAATAAGCGACGCCACAAATGACTGTTTTCAAAACTCAAATGTATCAGCTAAATGAATTTATAAATTTGAATTTGGAATTCTTAACGCTAATTTCATATGTAAGGACCTAATATTAGGTTGGAGGGAAAAAATGTTTTCGCATTATAGTATAGTACATTATGTATGGACTTGTAATGAAATCTGTTTGGCTATACTATTTGTACCTGGCGGGTTTCGGTACCATTGGAAATTTAATTTTGAAAGAACATAATTCCAAATTCAAATTAGGAAAATGTGTGATTTTCATTTGTTTCTCGTACTGTCAACATGGGTGAATCTAATGAAGGAATTCGATACATTTTAAAGTTTTACTACAAAAAAGGTAAAAATGCAACGCAAGCCGCGGAAACAATTTGCGATGTTTATGGAGCTAGTGCAGTGCATTGCAGTGCAGTGCAGTGCAGTGTCTGTGAGCACTGTGTAGCACAAATTTGGTTTAAGCGTTTTCAATCCGGAAATTTTGATGTGAAAGATGCACGTCGCTCTGGT
Source organism: Ornithoptera alexandrae (assembly GCA_029030555.1). Classification (NCBI taxonomy): domain Eukaryota; kingdom Metazoa; phylum Arthropoda; class Insecta; order Lepidoptera; family Papilionidae; genus Ornithoptera; species Ornithoptera alexandrae. Next base: position 11,413,193 of record JARDVY010000007.1, read on the forward strand.
CGCTTTGGTTGCTCTGGTCGCTCTGGTCGCCCTGTTACGGATAAAATGGATGCCTTTTTTGAAAAAGTGGAGCAAGATCGGCATATCAGTAGTTACAACGGAGCTAAAGAACTGGGAATTGACCACAAAACAGTTTTGGCGCATTTGAAAAGAACTGGGTAAACAAAAAAGCTCGATATTTGGGTACCTCACGAGCTCACTGAAAGAGACCTAATAATGAACTGTGTACTCGTTTGTGATTCTTTATTGCGACGTAATGAAACCGAACCAGTTTTGAAGAAGCTGATAACTGGTGATGGAAAGTGGATCACATGCGACAAGAACATGTGAAAAAGGTCGTGGTCAAAGGCCGGTCAGGCTTCACAGACTGTGGCGAAACCCGGGTTAACTCGCAACAAGGTGATACTGTGTATGTGGTGTGGTTGGAAGGACATTATTCTTTGAAATGAAGAGAGTTTGGCTGGGAGGTGTTAATGCATCCGCCGTATAGTCCTAACCTTGCACCTTCAGATTTCCACCTGTTTCGGTCTCTTTAGAATTCTTTAGGCAGTGTCAGGTTAACATCACGAGAGGACTGCCAACACCACTTGTCGCCGTATTTTGATCAAAGTCCCAAAGTTCCTACAGCAATGGGATCATCTCCCCATCCCTACCTACAAGATGGCAACAAGTTATCAAACAAAATGGTACCTACGTACTTTAGTTAAATATAAATAAACTATATTAAAATATGTTTTGAATTTTCTTAAAAAATGCTAAGAAACTTTTCCCCAGCCTAACATATTAATGTATATATATATCTATTTATTTAATGAAAATAGGTTTTGTTTATTCGCCAATTACGTGAAAACTAGTCAACGTATACCTATAGGCTTATCTATATATGTTTGTATTTATAATTATAAGAGTTTAAACTGCTAACCTCGTGCGGATACCACTTTTTTTTTGTTATTTGCATTATTGTGTGTGCACCGCAGCATAAGGCGACGGAGGTTTTCAAATGAAGCAGTTAAAATTAAATCAATTAAGTTTGATTTAAGTTTTATTTTTCAATGGAGAGTTCTTGTTATGTCTTCAATCTAAGTTTCCGGTTCACATCATCTCGTCACGCTATCTACAGTTTATTATGTAGGGGGCACGGGCGAGGCAGCTGGTGCTGGTGCGGGCGCGGTGCGCGGCGGGCGGGAGGTGCGCGCGCGCTGTCCTGGTGACGCGCGCGCACCGCGACGCGCTACGATCACGCGCGTCAGTTTGCCGCGAGCGCCGCTGCGCACAGTGAGGGCGGCTTCGCCGGCAGCGGCACCCGCTCCGCACAGTCCTGCATGGAGAAACACTAAGCTGATGAGTCACTCCACTCGATATCACGAGATGAACGCACCCGCGACAGTGACGGCACGTTGGCTGCTTTAATAAGCAATCTGCTTTGAAATCCGCGCACCGGAACTACATCGATTGACACCGGATCCGAGCTAAACACACAATTGAAGATCATCAGACATAAACATTCAATAAAATATTTTGATTATTTTAATGATAACTGATTATTATTTTAATGATACATTTGTAAACGTGTAGTACTCTTCAAATATACGCTTTGTATCATTGTTACTCGTCATCATCATGAGGCGCTTTCTAAAAACTGAAGTTTGGCGGACTGATTGAGAAAACTAATCCGGTCCTCAGCTATTATTTTCCACTGACGGTATTTAGGTCCGGTCTACTTTTTTGTATGGTCAAATTATTTCATGCTCTCTTTACCAGGAGCGCGTTTTCCGGGAAAAATCCTTTAGTTTTTTGCTTGTTCCTCTCAGAGGAACTAGAGGAAGGTTGGTGGGAACTGATTATTAATAAACGATTGACCATTACAACTTTTTGGACTAATACAATTTACTACATACATTTTAGATGTGAATTTACGGAGTTACCCTGCCTTGTTCCCCGGACGTTTGAACATATGTATGGATAAGTCATGGTCGTTAAATTTTTACTAGTTATATTAAAAACTAATTTAATTTTTCAGGTGTTTGTATTAGAACGCGGATTATCTAAAGCACTTGTTACAAATAACCTGTGAATGTCATATATTTTTAAGTTTCATTGTAGTACTCTTAAACTGAATAAATAAAAGAGTAGGCAGAATGCGCGGGGCGTACCGGCGGGCGGCGCGTGCGGCACGGCGGCGACGAGCGCGTGCGCGGGCGGCCCGTCGTCTGCGAACACGATGGGTAGCTGCATGATATCGGCGAGCTCCAGCGCATCGGGCGCCCGCCGCGGAGGCACAAGCGCCAGCGGCGTGCCGCCCGAAACGCGCGACACCACCCGCGACCTGCGCACGTACACAAACACTACTGTACTACACTAAAAGTATACTGTACCTGACAACATTTCTGAGAGTTAGAGAATTCAATAGAAATTCATGCTGTTTAACATCTGCACCCCAAGGGCTTGTGACAGGGGTTGAGCTTAGCCCCGTCATGAATAAAAATTGCGAACTGTACCTCGTAATTATAGGTTCAAAAGCTACAGCCACAATAATTGTGTCTGCCAGAAATCTGTAGCAAAGGCAGCGCACTCACCCGGGCGCACGGCCGCTACCCGCCGGCGTATGCATATATTCGTCCTCCTCCAGCATCGCATCTGCAACAACACCGTGTTCATATTCTATTCCTATAATTTGAATACTACTTTAAATTCAATTCGATTAAAATTATGTACTAGAATCACTGCATATTTCTTTGTCAAGAGAGTCAGAAGAACGTCTAAGAAAATGTCTAATAGAGTTGCCTTCACCAGAAATGGTTGGTGTCAATTAAAATATTATGAAATAAAAATAATTCCCATTATGGATGAAATAAAGCAGGCACAATTGTAAACGAGAGAGGCGCTAACGTAATAATGAAAACAAAATTAAAATAATACTTTTATATTGCAAAAGATATGATTTCGGGACAAAAGTAATGGACCATTGAAATTCGCTGAAGGTGACCGAAATCCTAGCGTTAGACGAACCTGGCAGCAGGCGCTCGGCACGCTCCGTGCGCTCGGTGCGCTCGGCGCGCTCCAGCCGGCCGCGTGCCGCGCCGCGCACCCATCGCGCGCACTCATCCTGCGGACGGGCGCGTAATGGAGGACATTCCAAAATATTTTTATATTACGTTACCTACCCAACTATTATTTACACCATACCACGACCGCTGCGTCGAGCGCCTGCTGTGGGAGATGCATGGTCCGGCGCAGCGCCGCGGGCACGCGCAGCGTCTCGTCCGCCCCGCCGAGCAGCAGCAGGCGGCGGGCCGCTCGGTCCCCGCGTGCCGCCCGCGACACCAGCTCCGCCCCGGCCGCTCGTCCGCACGCCGCCCCGCCGCCGCACACCACCAGCATAGGCAGGCGCATCTATCAACATTGTAACTGCATATGCCGACTGCCGACGTTCCATACTAAAATAGCGCATGGAATCCCGTCATTGTCTTGAATTAGTCTGGCGCCGGGCTGCACGCGTAATCCTTAATAGCTTATGCGCTTCTTCATGTCTGGTTCGTTATTTGATTAATATCGCGTGCGCTCATGTATTGGTCCATTTTAATATAAAAACCGTGTACCTCGTGCAGTATATCGTCAGGCTCATCGCGCGCGCCCTCCGCGGTGAGAAGCGGTGGAGCTAGTAACAGTACAGCACGTACACGGCCTAGGGCCCCTCCGCCCTGACCTGTTCCCGTGCCCGGCGCCAGCGCAACGCATAGCGCTGCTCCAGCGCCAGCGCCTCCCAGTACCACGTAACGCGATCTAAGCACCAGATCAAGGCAAATTTTGCTACAGCACTCTATGCTCAGGCGAGCGCGCGTACGCGAGGGTACTGCTCGCCTGAAAACAAAGGAAGTACGCTGAGATTTTATTACACAGAATTATTTTTTTTAAACGAATTGTTACAAGTTTCATAATTTATTATTGTAAAGTATCATATATCGCTGATCTCTTAATATCTTTTAGGCTGAAACTGCGAGGACTCTAACCCGATTTCCGCGAGTAGGTCATTTAGACGCGCGCGCGCAGCTCCCGCCACCGCGGCGCACCAGCGATCGGGCGCGAGGTGAGCCGCGCAGCCGGCGGGCCAAGGTGTCGCCACCCGAAGCTCGCGCGTGCGTACCAGTGGGCGCAGCCGCCGAAGCCAGCGTTCGTCTGTCTCACCGCCTGCGCAAACCCATAGCAGCACAGCGTCTTCGCTTCCCTCTGACCGCCAACTCTCCTGCGACGTGCCTGCTTTTTAAATGAAAACTTATTAAAAAATTTACAATTGTCTCATCATTAATTATACAATAATCAATTATGATAAGGCGCGCCCGCCTTGAACACCCTTAATACTTCGACTGTCATATATTGACAACTAGAACGCGCTTGTGATACACAGCAAGAAGTGTTCTCCATTGAATATAGCTTTTAAATGTTTTCAATATTTCTTATTATCAAAAAAGTGGTGACCGTCATCGACAAGCTCCAAAGGGTCAGCCGGCACCGGGGGCAACTGCGGCGACAAGCGCTCAGCTAGCCGCGGCACCGCACGCCGCAGCTCTGCCAGCACCTCGTCATACAGCGCGCGCAAAGTGCGCGGCAGCGCTGCGGACAGCGCGCCGTGAAGCCAGCTCGGGGCACGTGAGGCCGCCCCGCCACCCGCCCACACCGGCGCGAGCGCGCGCCGCAGCCGCCGAGAGGCCGCGCGCGCCTGCTCGCGCCGCAGCCAGACGCCACCGCCGCGCGTGCCCATGCTCGCGAGCCGCGCCAGGCGCAACTCGCGCAGCGCGTCCACCGCCGCGCACGCGAGTCGCGCGTGCGCACCGCTCGGAGCGTGCTCGTAGAGGCGCTCCGCCCAGTCATCTTCTTCTTCGTCATCGCTGAGGGGCGTCGCGGAATCGCCGGGCTCGTCGGCTACGGCGAGCACGGGCGCGGGCAGCGCGGGCGCACGGTCGCGCGGCACGTGCTCCACATCGAGCGGCGCGGCGGGCGCGTCGGGGCGCGGTGCCGCCGACAGCAGCTCGCGCACCTCCGGGGCGGCGCCTTCGCGCGCACGCGCGTACGAGTGCTCGCCCCACACGCCCGAACGCGTCTCCTGACCCGTTCAATCGCAATTCCATTAACCTTTGCTTATGTTGATCGTTACATATAATATTTAATTCTTCACAGATATGTAAAACCAAGGAAACTTCACGTTATAGCGAATCATACTTAACGTAGCAGCTTACCTTGACGGGGGCCTGGGGGAGGGTGACAGAAGACGCACTTCCCACCGAAAAGTGACAAACGGAAATAATGTATGCTTTTGTTCTTTTTATGGCGAGTGGAGATGTTACTGACGATTCGAATTCTTGATAAATTGTTTTCGGTCTACGGCTTTTTTGGCGTATGGACCACATGGCCTATTTATTTAACGTTAATTTACTTTTTTTTTTGAATATCCGTTAATTTATATAATATAGGAATGTCAGCGACTTGGTACACGGCGTTGTTGTAACAACTTGGTACAATGCAAGAACGAGCGTGATCAAAAAGTAATGAATATCGAGAATTTGTAATAATAATAAAACTAAATAGGACGTCATCTGGAGGAGCTGTGTTCATTTGGATGCGAGCAATCGTAGTGGGACACCCCAATGGAGAAACACGGAGTGCGTAGTCTTCAAGTACCTTTGCTTGAAAACTGTCTACTAAAGAAGTGCATGCTAACTTAGTGCAAACATTGGGAGACTGTTCCTTCTTATTCTATAGTTTCACACTGATGCAAGGAGTTTAAACAAGGTAGAACATCCACAGAAAATGAACACCATGAAGGACGGCTACCCACTTATCTCTTTAGAGAAAAAAATAAGAAGTCGAAGAATTTGTAACGGCAAGTCGACGAGTGATCGTTTATTATTTAGCTAAGATCACAGGGCTCTCAAATGGCAGCGTTAGACAGCTAAGAGCGTGCAAAAACTGTTTTTGTATTCGTTGAAGTTCGGTCACCCTTAACAACGCGGCGTCAGTTAGGCTGATATATACAGCATCACACTGCGCACGTCGCCTGAGACATAAATGAAGTTGGAAGAGGTATTGGGTATATGGCGCATTGGGCACCGAGAATGTTCACCGACGATACACAAATGAAAAGGCGAGTAGACATTTCGAGGTCCAAAACTCGACATGCGCCAGGCCGATCTGGATTTATAAACCATGGACGTGACGTGGATTCGTCATTATGGTCTCGACACTATGACAGTAGTTAGTGACATACGAGAGACTATCTTCATCGCCTCCGAAGTTTAAAGTTTCGAGCTTCGCGGACAAGGTTATGGCTTTGTTTACGGAAGAGAATAATTATTGTTGAACCCGTAGAAAACGACGCTACGCCTACAGGCTTCCACTACGCCAACCAAGGAGAAGATTGTGGCAATAAAGTACAAAACAATGGGCAATTGGAGAGCAAAAGCCTTTTTTCACCAGGACAATGAGGAAGTGACAATGGCTGTCATTTGAGAAGCCGGCATCCACCTGCTCAAACATATTAACGTTTTTTTTTCCGAAGAGTATTTTAAGTCTACAAAAGAGGTGGACTAAATGTATCGATTTGTTAGGAGACTGTCTCGCGAAATAAGTTTAAATTTTGTAACTTAACTTTCACATAATATACGCATTATCATTACTTGTCGGTCACCCTTTACAATTTTTTTAGAAGTGTAAGTGAATCAATGTGAGTGTGTTTGCCGGTGCCGGAAAAGTAAGCACCCCCCATTTGTTATGCGTATATTATATTTGTGTTATTTGCGTGCAGTAGCTAGGTAACAGAAATAGAATAACACGAACGATCATTCTACGCTTCGAGGCACGATGTATATTGAAATGTGTACGAACTTTTATACTACTGGTTATAAAGACATTCATCCAGCAGCTGTTCCCCGGCCGCGTTGCAGCCGTAATATGGACGTAGATTTGATATTTAGACTTGAAGTATTTCTCTTTTGACCTTTGCCGTTATTAACACCCCAGCAAATCTCTTTGGGGAAAGAATTTTATAAAATCCATTCTCAGCTGATCTCTAAATGGCAGAAGCAATATCTCAACCAAATTTTGAATATTTACAGAGATTTACTAGGAGAGGCGTTTGATCGACCGGTAGGTTTGAGCTCGTTTCGGAGCCCCGGTAGCTGTTAATGCTAAACGACAAGAAATATTTGAAAATGTATTAAAAAGAAATTAATAAAAAATATTCAGCTAATAATTAAGATGTTCTTACGTTAGCTATAATTAATAGTATTCTATTTTGTTAAAAGAGCCATATCCTGTTTTAATTGCCCTGTGATTAATAAAACAAACGTTCTTTTTTCATTATAGGTTACAACGGATCAGAAAAATGGTCGACAGTACAATGTTGATTGTTTAGGAGTTTCGGAAATGTAATAGCGGTGTGGCAGTATGTATGTATGTATGTATGTGTGTGTATGTATGTATGTAGAAATGTAGCCGAGATAAAAATATTGGAAGCTGCTGATCTAAGCTATAATCTCTGTGTACACGCATATGTAATGACAAATGAAATAAATAGCATAGTCCTTCACACCGAGTCCCCAGCCACGAAATGCGCGTAGGCGACGAGCCGCTCGTGCAGCTCGCGCGCGCCCGCTCCAGCATCAGCCCGCGCCGCCGCATCCGGCCCGCCGCGCGCCGCGCCCTGCAAATGTTTACATTGCCCCATGAAGTGTGCAACACACGACAGTATCTAACACAGCACGTGTTAGCGTTACCAAATAAATAAATAAAATATATTGTATCTTATATCGGTATCATTACTTTTGTTATTTATAAGATGGTAACATTTAAAAATATCACGGCACGGAAGGGAGGCATCAGGGGGTTAGCTAGAGCTAGGAGAAATCGAGGATAGTTGCTATTAAGTGGTTTCAAGAGTATTGTATATATTTCATTGTGTGTTAATTTAAAGTTGTAAGTAAAATCTCAACCATTTATTATTTGTCAAGCTGGAGGATAAGCTAAGCTAACACAAGGAGGGCGAAGAGGATAAGGAATGACATTACACAATATTATAGGTTGCGTTACGGCAGTAGACGTGAACTTGGGCGAGTGGTTTGGCTCCCATACGGACGAGTCAACCTTTTGTGTTGCTTGTCTGGCTCTGCAGCGGCCAGACTACACACGGCAGCTGCCAAGTGTGTTGAGTTTGGATGACGACAAGTTCCTGATGGTGCCAGCATTACCACTGTCATATTACCAATGTACTGCCAGATCAGAGCGTACACAGAGACTTCAGGTAGGGTATATGCACATTGTGCTACTTACCAATTTATTTTTAATATGTATCATAATAAATAGATCCCAACATTTATGTCATTTTGATTTAAAAATAATTTATTTAAATCTTATAAAGGAGAAACCACGATTATTTGAGATAACGTTGGCTTATATCTTAGAGCAAAACCAACAGCCATCTACGTCACTGGTATCTACGGAGCAAATATTAATAAAAAAAAGTTACATATGATTACAATAAAATTTATCTAAACGAAAAATGTATAATTGTTTTATCATCAGCCCTTGTTAATCCACCAACGGATATAAGCCTTCTCCTAATGTCTTCCACCAAATGCGATTCTCTTTGAATCGGTGGACCAGCCCAATGGTTAGGTGCCATGTCTGCGCCGTAAGTACGGGTGAGGAGAACGCACTAGTTAAAGACTTTCGTCTTGAGACATTGGTTTATTTACGAGGTGAGGAGGTGGCGGAGTTTGCCAAACGCTGCTTAGCCGAGCCGAATGCGTCTATCGATCTCTTTGTTGGAGTTACCTCGGCCTAGTTATATAACTTGTCTGAGGTAAACTTATTCTTTTCCATCTTCAATCACCGCATCCCCGATGGTTACCGCATTAGGGAGGATTAAGTCACTGAACATGACTTTAGTCTTGTCCAAATTTATTTGCAGTCCCACGCATCAGGAACCGGCATTGAGATCATTCAATATCTGGCTAAGATCCTCCAGCGATTCTGCCATTAAGACCACGTCATCGGCAAACCGTTGGTGTGATAAGTACACGCCGTAAATGTTGATGCACCGTGTGTTTCAGTCCAGAGTCGGCGCTTTCCAGGCGCAGTTGTGAATAGTTTCGGGGAAGTTACGTCCCCCTGTCTCACACCTCGTTTCCAACTGGATAGGCTTTGACTTTGGGTGTCCCTAGATTCGCACAGTCATCGTTGCGGCGTTGTACAGGCACTTCCGTACAACGAATTAGCGGTAATCGACTTGGCATCGCCGTAAGGACTCCAGAATTGAACAGGTCTCAATGGAACCGAAGACCTTTTCGTAATCCACGAAGGTTACACAAAGCGGCAGATTATACTCCATAGATTTTTGTATAATTTACCGCAGAGTATGGAGATGGTCCACGGTGCTGTAGCCTTTACGAAACCCAGCTTGTTCCGGCGGCTGGTATTCATCAAGCCTTCGGGAGTGTTTGGGTTTGAAATAAAACTTCTTCGATAGCTTGCTTTGCGTGTAATGAACGAATTCGCAATTTTTTTTATAATGCTTTGAACAACGTATCGGTTAAGAGCTAAAGTAGTAGTGGTGGTGTGAACGCTTAAATCGTCGTCACGCGCCCTCCAACATAGGAAGTCCGTATAATACCGATAGTTCGATGCGAGTGGTACGGTGGTGCGTACACAGGGAGAGACGGTGCATAATAACCCTAGAAAACACGTTGTAGATGTGGGACAGGAATGCGATCGGTTAGTTTAGTTTTTCAATAAGAGTTTATCACCTTTCTTGTAGAACAAGACAATCACCACGATTCTGGACCACGACGATGGAATGTTCTCTTGATGGATTACATAATTAAATAGATGCTGTAGTTCCTTAAGGACTAAGGACCCCCCAGCCTTTAGCAATTCTGATGTAATTCTATCGACTCCAGGAGATCCACCATTTTTCAGCTGTTCCAGGGCTATCCTAATCTCTCATTCTGACAATGCTAACGTCTCGACTATCCTTTGTGCAGTGTCGCGTTAGCGGAGATTGGTTGTCACTTGCGTGAGAAGCAAACTTGGAGGCAACAACACGACCACCCTCTGTCTTGAGCCTCAGCAGATGGACCCTTCCGGATGGCCGAGCAAAGATCTTGAGGCCCTTGTTACGCTCTATCGCATTTTCAATTCCTTTAGTATTGAAGGTGCGACAGTCTCATCTTACAAGTTTTCGGATTACTCTGCTCAAGGTCATGTATTCTGTAGCAGCTCGGGCAGAGGTTTGTATGTCGCAACGTTTCCTCATAAGTCCTAAAGCCTCGCCAGAATTTGGCATCTCGAACTTCACGCTGCGGCCTAAAGAACTTTGCGCAGTGTTGCCGTAATGTTATATACCATCTTGTTCATATCTGTAGTAATTTTCAGCAAAGTGAATAGGTTTTTTAGTTCTAACTGGAACTTTCTATGTACTGGAACAATTTGGGGTAGATTAGGGAGCAGAGTCGGCTTCATCATTTAGGATTTTTCCAGCTTAAAATTAACAGTTAAGGTGCCTCGTACAAGACGATGGTCGCTACTGGATCATACCTAGTGACTACCGATACATATCCTTAAAAATGATCCATTTTTGTTTACAAGTCGATCTCGTTCCCGGAAGTGTCCAGGATCGAGATCGACTTGATGATTAAGACGTTACCAAGTCCATTTTTGGGATTTCTTTTAGTAAAAGGAGTTCATCAAAAAGAGCCTTTGCCTGTGGAGGAAGTTGATTAGCATTTCTCGTCTGTGATGTCTCGACCCCAAACTAAACCCTCCAATCATCCATTCACTACTTTATTGTACTTCTACTTTTTCATTGAAGTCCCCGACAACAACAGTGAAATGGGTCTTGGTGGTGTCGTAAATGGCCTAAGATATGTCATCGTAGGTGGCCTCGTCGGCTTCTTCATCCAAGTATGTCGCCGTTGGAACATATACTTAACAACTTTCAACGAATATCTTTTTGTCAGTTTAAGTACAAGATACACTACCCCCGTCGATACACTAGCAATTTCCACTATATTGTTGATGAGAGCTTTATATGGACAAGGTACCCGACATCGCCCTGAAAAAACTGTTCGTCTTTGCAATAGTAGAAAAGGCTCAGGATCTACCATATAAATATAACTGATCTTATTTCTACTTCTAACTCTTCCAAGTCTTCATTTCGCCTCAATGGCCGGGTGTTAAGTGGCAATAGTCAATTAGTAGTGGTAGCCTATCGACCGGGGATTCTCATCATCCCCAGCCCCACCGTAACTTTGACCGCCATCTTAGCCAGGATTAGAGGAGCTACTGCGTACTGAGTGCCGTAAATTGTGTTTTGTGTCCATTGGGAAGTATTGTTCATAAGTCACCATGCCGGGAATGCAGGTTGACGACTGTAAGGTATAGGTAGGAGTAGGGAGATGTATTAGAAATGCGGACATTTGAGAGGAATGTTGCGAAATACACAAAAATAATGGGTAATGTAGGATGTTACTATTTGGAATATTTTGGGGTAAAAACAATAACGGCTGTGGTTTTTGGGTCGCGCGAACCCATGTTCATTGGGTAGATGAACCCACTGATAGGGTATGTTCGTAATGGTTGCAGAAATATTATGCTGATCTTTCCCTCGGGATTTTTCCTTCTTTAGTCGCCTTTTACGGCACGCCACAGGTGGTGTAGCGTGAAAGAAAACGATTCATTTGCTATAATTACTGTAATACTTTTTTATAACGAACATTTTTTTTCCTTTTCCGCAGTTAATTGTTATTGCGAATACAGCGACCTCTAGCAACCGTTTAAAGGCACGGCACCCGCGCCACTCCCACCACTGTCGTTGTTTGCACCAAATTGACTAATCATTTACACGATTACAATGCAGTCGCGTGCGTAGCAACGCAGCATCTCTCACTGCGAACAATGTAGCGATAATTGTTTAAATTTCGTAATTCATGAAAGGGCATACTGATCAATACGTAGGCTCGTCAACAAAGAACCTTTGTACTATTTTTCAAACCAATTTGAATCGGGCACCTTTCCATCAGTTCTGCCACGCTCTGTGTGCGCGCACGCGCTATATGAACGCGCACAAGCAAATAATTTGATCTATCCCATGTAACGGTCTAGTTCGTCCGGCTGCGAATGCGTTATGCACCGCCCCTGCGTGCTCGGCACGGTATAGCTGCTGGAGAGCTCCTGGTGGGCCACTGAAGGGCCTACTAGAGGGCAGAGGAGTTGGTGCGCCGAGCATTAATGACATTTTTATTAAGTCAAATGAAGTTACAGTACATTAAGGTATTAACATTATCTACGGGTTGTTAAATTATTATTTATATGGGTTTAAATAGCTAGGGAATGTAGTGCTTATTTGCCTGTAAGGAGTGCATGCTCCTACACCAGATCAACTCATTGTCATGTTCTGGCTGAATACACAGGACAGACGAGTTTTGGGATAACTCCTACTGAAATTTTAAATCTCATTGTTACTTAACATCAAGCAAAATCGAGGCTGTGTTGGCTACACAGTGCTGACCGAGATTCCACTTTAAGGCAAAATCAGTGTTACATGTCATTTCATTATATTTAGACTTGTGGTATTTGTCGCAATACATTTATATATTTTTTTCTTGCATTTTACAATTTCTAATAAAATTTCAGTCAAATCTGATCTCTTGCATTAGCCAAAAACTAACATTTTTAAAACATTGCTTCACATTTTGTTTGACCTCATCATCCCATTTTTTCATATTTAGCATTATTGTTAAGTTTCTTTATTTTTATTAAGAACTTTTTGTGAATGATACATCTCAATTTTATATTTACAGTGTATATTTAAGTTTATGTATACAATGTTGTAAAATTTTTACTAACACATTATGTTAAACAAAAACTTTATTTCAAGTATTATTTGATATTACACAATATTACATAAAAAGGCCAAAACCAAAACATAGATTATCAATAATGAAGTTTGCTGCATTACTCAACACAGAACACTTGAGAGAAAACATTACAGCATATCTCATTTTGTGCCATGCACAGGCACGTGTTTAACACTGAAGCCACCTCAGGTATTTTTTATTAAATAGCTTTTAGTATAATTACTATTTTCTACTGTGTATTATTTATTATACTAGTTAGTAGAAAATATGTGATATAGTGAGTAGATAATTTATATATGGGGTTAAAGTTACACCCCATATATATATATATATTAATACCCCATATATATATTAATCCCTACCTGATCAACATGAGAATCTTTGGTGGAAGCCTATGGTCCTGCAGTGGTCATCTATCGGCTGATGATGATAATTAGTTATTATAAAGAAAATTATGTACAACTGGGAATAAAGTTGGTTTGATATTATTATCGTTTCAATATTTAATATATAATGATATATTATACTGTTGAGAGATAAGGGTGTCTTTAACTGTAACACTGCACTTTTGGTGAATAAATAAAAATGTATGTGGTTTAATAACCATTACAATGTCAGGTTCATCTGTGTTATTAATATCTATGTATAACCAACTGTTGATGTATAAGTTTATTTATAACAATGGAAAATAAATTTTGTTTACCATTTATGTTTACATTATACAAGCAACACTTATTCTCCATTTAAAAAATGTTTATATTTAGTCATCTCTATATAAAAAAAAAAACAATTTTGAAGCAGTAACATGTTAGTCTCTAAATACAGTAAAATTAAGCACTTTGCAACCAAGGGGCAGATTTTACCCCTACGGAGTGTGAACTTCCCTAGATGCAAATATTATGAAAATAGAATGTTTTAAAAAAAAACTATTAGTGGTTGTGCATCATTCGCTAACTGACACTTGGATAGTATGATAAATAAATTATTCTGGCGCTCGCATTAAATGGACTGCTTTAATATCGAAATTGTTGGTTTCAAATACTGTTCTTTTTTTTCAACTTAACACAGATTGACAAGGACATAATTATGTCAAGCTTTTGTTATTCGTTAATCCAACAAAAGGAGCAGTCATTTAATTGCTAGTATTATTCCAAACAGATTTTATTAACGAATACAAGCACTGTACAATTGACGTAGAAATATCTTTCCGAAAATACAATTTATTAATAAACAATGATCATCTGATTTTGGTTAAAAATTATATGTGTCACAAATTATTTACCTCTGGCGAGGAGTTCGTATAAGTTGTTTGAGGTCGAAGAGCTGCACATCCCGTCATCTGTGACAGTAATCTAGATATCTAGCTTTCCTTTTCAAGTTTTTATATCACGTGGTCGCAAAAAAAATCTTTTTTATCGACTTTCTACATTGTTATAGAACAATCGATTGAAAGAAAAGGTACTGGTAAAATACACGGTACTGTTTTAAAAGTATAATAAAATTAAGTTAATAATGTAAACAAAATAATGATGTACAGTTGACGCGGTCAAAACGTAATCCACAGATTATAGTTTAGCAACATTTATGAGTTACAATAAAAAAAAATAACAATAATATATTATCGTACAAAAATCTATAATATAAAAATAAAATAAAATGAACACGGATGTATAAAGAGAAGCAGATCTAATATGTCAATAAAAAAGCGTGCCAAAAACTCACAAACATTATTCACACAAAAAAAATATGTTAATCAATGGTCCGCAATCAGGTATTTAAATTAAGTAATTGTAAAATAAATTTCGGCATTACTTTTTGCATTGATTATTGTTACTCTTGTTTACCTTCTTACCATCTTGATTGATTTTCAAATTGTCATTAAATCGTGATGAATAGTTGACGTGCGGACACAAAATTATTATAACATCAGTTAGGAAAAATTACCAAAATTTTGAACCAGTTTATATCCGTGGTCTCACATTAGGACACAACCACTACACTAAAAGAAACTAAAAACGGTAAATTTCAATGTTTTATCAAAAATACTAATTATCAAACTGAACATCGACATGGTTATTTACAATTGTAATTAGATAGAACTGTATGAAATATGAAGGTCTATTTCAGAATCATTACCTTTTGTACAAAATAATTATAGTAAATTAATTTTTATCTGGAATTTTACATCGTGACTTGTATTGTAAAAATGTTTAGACCAGAACTCACAAGATGGCGTGGACTACTGGTTTTATGTCTTCATATTAAAAATCCGCACGAATTGCATATTTTTGTCCTCTAGAAACCTATACAATAGTCATGATAAGCATACATTCGAAAAGTAACACCACATTGTAGATTTGTAGATTTCTTAAGGTTCGGTGTCTCGTTCGGCGAGAAGTGTTGTCGGTCGGTCGGTCGGAACATGCAGAGCGCCCCCTTCTCGACGTGATCCCGGCTCCCCGCGGTGGAGAGATGTTAGGCCCGCCGCTACCTGTCAACGGCCGCGGAGGGTAGGGAGAACGGCGCATCTCAAGACCGACACTCTTCTTCCCCCGCGGCCCCACCGCCGCCGCATCGCCGGTGCGACCCCGGTTGGCCGCAGAGGGTACTCCCTCCGCCACTCCACCTCGGCTGCGAGGGGCGGTGTGAAACCGCCCCTGCAGCCTGGCCGATAGGGCACCTCCCACCACCTCCCATGGCCCCTCCAACCATCCGGTTATATGGGCCGAATCGTCGGGGTTCAAGACCCTTACAAATTGTTTTTTCTCTCTTTCCGGTTGTCCCTTGCGTCCTCTCCCCTTTCTGGGGCGCGCAAACATCACGAACGCAGCTTCGTCGACGCTCCACCGTTGCAGTACCAACTCTATGGTTGCGTAACTCGCTCCGGATCTCGTACCATCGATGCGCGAAATTTCTCAGCCGTTTGAAGTTGACCCGGGAACTCACCAAGTCCAGGTAGTAAACTGGACCTATGCTCGATCGCTGCATCCCATCCATCATTTCGCGCCTTGCCTTTTCATACAATGGGCACTCCCACAGTACGTGGTGCACGTCCTCCGCCTCGGCCGGGGTGCAATAGCACCCGCTGTCTTCGCAAAGGTTCATCGCAAACAGACGCTTACGAAAGCAACCGTGCCCGGTCAACAGTTGCGAGACTTGATAGTCGGGTTCGACCCAAGTTGCCTCGAGCCGCCGGCTCACGCACGGGAAATATCGGTATAGCTCCCTACCCCTCTCCGATTTCTCCCACCGCTCTTGCCAACTGTCGAGCATCGCCTCCGTCACCCTGGCCTTGGCCGTACGTCGCTCCTCTCTAGTCGCGGACTCACCAATGGTAGCCAATCTCCCCGAGCGAATGACCTCGAGGTCGACCGGCAGCACTCCTGCGAGGACCGGGAGTGCAGCGGAGACCGTCGATCGATATGCCTTGGTCAGAGGGACCAAGGCAGGTCTCTGGGTGCGCAGTAGCGCACTCCGCACCACGTGCAGGGACGCTCGCTCATGCCAACATGGCGCAGTATACGTCACCGTGGCCACAAAGGTACCCCGGTATAGCACATTCAGCACCCTGTACCTTACACCCCACGTGGATGCCGATATCCGCGACATTTTGCCGAAGCACTTTGCCGCTCGATCCCCGATCGACGGCGCATGCTGCGACGGCCTTGACTGTTTCGCCACCAAGTCGTATAGTAGGTGGGCGTTGAAACTTACCCTTCATCGTAATCGTAGCCGATTTCGCGGGGGAAAAAACCAACCGGTTACGCTCACCCCAATCGCACACGAGCTTCAGAACAACCGAAGCTACTACCTCTATACCCGCTCTGGACTGTGCTTCAACAATCGCCGTCACGTCATCGGCGTACGCCACGAGTCGAAACCCGTCTGGCAATGGTAAGGGAAGCAGATCGTCTATGAGGAAATTCCACAGCGAGGGTCCCAAACCAGAACCTTGCGGGAAACCCATCGTTGCCTCCTTCCACAGCGTCTTGCCTCCCACGACCATGCCCACCCGTCTACGAAGGAAGTAATCCGCCAGCATCCCCGATAGGGACGATAGGGCAGCATAAAGCCGCCCCTGCTGCCCCCGGTCGCTCCGGTGAGCACCTGTTATCCAACCGGTGCTCGAACCTGGAGCGGCCACTTCAGCCAGCTCTTCGCCGCGGGCCGGCCGGGTGGGTTCCTTAGCTTCACCGTGTGTCCGGCCACGGTTACTAAGCTCCTCCGCCACGATAAGGCGGGAACCCGTTGGAGAGGGGTCGGTCGGTCGGTTTTTTTTTTATTTATTTACGTGTGTAACAAAGTGCTAACGGAACGCACACCCCGTACCAATAGTGGGCCGGTAGTGGGGTAGTGTCGGACTCCAACCGACTAAAAAGCTTCACACGGTATTTCATCACTTCCATAAAGAAATGCACGAGGGTATAACGCGAAACAGTTCTTCCGCAACCCCCGTTCGGTGCCCGGTTTGAACGGACCCGCCTCGGGGAGAGATGTGAAGCACCCCTCCCGGAAGAAAATAGCTATCAACGCGGCGACGCGTCGGAATATGAGACGTGCCGCCAGACACGTCCCAGGAACCCTCCCCAAGGGGGGCGCCGGACCGACGGCCCTTGTCGGTCGCGGCGCCAGGTTCCTCTGCCTAAGGGAGCAAGCTGCGGTCGTGCGCTCCGCTCCGTCCGTTGGCGAAGAGCTGTCTGCGCACTATGACCGTCTCCTACTCCCTTGGCGCCCGTTCTCTGAGACGCTCGGTCTCCCGTTTCTGCGTCATAACGATGTCGCAGAATCGGGATACCGCATCCCACGATGCCTCGCTTCCGACCATGGTACGAACCACTGGCGGTAGCGAGAGGTCACTCCCTATCGCCGCTACGAGCGCGGCCCTATCCACTCCGAATTGCGGGCAATCGGCCAAGGTGTGCGACGATTTGTCCACCGGGTGGCCACACTCGTTGCACGCCACGTCGGTCCTATCACTACAATGACGTTGGTGCAGATAGCTCCCGAAGCAACCGTGCCCCGTGAGTATCTGCACCAGGCGGAAATTGGGGACTCCGCAGTCTCTATCCAGCCAGTCCGCGAGGACCGGTCGGACGGCCTCCACGGTGAGGCGGCCGTGCGTCGGATCTCGGAGTCGCCGCTACCATCGCCGACGCACGCTCAGGCGCCCCTCTCGGCGCCACGTCGCTTCCTCGTCCAGCGACGGACGCTTGCCCCGCTCGAGGGCACACTTCCGCCGCCAGTACACATGCGCCAGCGACTCAGCATCGAATCCCATGGCGGCGTCCCGGCGAGGACGCACGCCACCTCGAAGGAGACGGTACGGTAACCGCCTAGGACCCGTATGGCCATGACACGTTGCGGTGATCGCAGCAGAGTCCGGCCGCGGGCCGACAGGTTCTCCGCCCATATGGGCGCTCAGTATAACGCCATAGAGCGCACCACTCCGGTATAGAGTTGCCGGCATCCGACGCTCGGTCCGCCCAAATTGGGCAGAAGGCGGCACAGGGACCCAGCCGCTCGAATGAGCTTCGGGCCCAGCTGCCGAAAGTGCTCGTCGAACCTCCACCGGCCGTCGAGGACGAGTCCCAAGTATTTCATGGAAGTACCGACGGTGATGGAAGTCCCACCGACTATCAGCTCCGCTCCCGGCGGAAGTGCGTTCCGAGCGCCGTGGAAGCATAAAGCCTCGCACTTGCTCAACGCCACCTCCAACCCTAAGCGCCGAATGCGCGCGACGACTTGGGCTACGCCCGCAGTCTCCAACACGCGCGCCTCCGTAAAGGTGCGTTCGCGGGCCGTCACCAGGGTGTCGTCGGTGTAACAAGTCACGTCGACTCCTTCGAGGTTAGCCCCGCGCAGCATCGAGTCGTAACCGACGTTTCACAGGAGCGGCCCGAGGACCGAACCCTGTGGGACGCCGCACGACACGCCGTGCCGACACCACTCGTCTCGAGTCGGCTACCTCACGAACCGGTTCGAGAGGTACGTCCCGATCGTCTGCCTCAGGTAGACCGGGACCCCGAACTGGACCAGCGCAGTGGTGATCGTTTTCCACGGAAGAGTGTTGAACGCGTTGGCGATATCGAGCGACACCACCAACACCACCTCTCCGCGAAACACCGCGTCGTCCGTTATGGCGCGCACCCGTGCTATAGCGTCGACGGTCGACCTGCTCCTACGGAATCCGAACTGAGAATCGCTCAGGTCCGGTCCAGTCTCCTCCATGTGTCGAACGAGGCTAGCTGCGATAACGCGCTCGAAGAGCTTGCTCACCTCGTCCAACAATACTATGGGCCGATACGACGACGGTGAGTCGACCGGTTTCCCCCCTTCTTGAGCAGGACCAGTTTCCCCGTCTTCCATAGGCGTGGAAACCGACCCTGCTTCAAGGACGCTTTGAACAGCGCCCGCATCCAGGGCTCTAGGGGACCCAAAGCTAGAGCCCACGCGCGGCCGTGTATACCATCGGACCCAGGTGCGGTGTCTCTGACACGCATCCTTTTGACGGCTGCTGACAGTTCCACTTCGCTGACACCCGGGGCGTCGGCCGGTTGGAAGGAGTCTTCTTCCCCCCTTCGGCCACCGCGGGACTGAGTCGCTGTCGATGGCGACCCTTCGACGTCCCGCCGTGGGAACAGGGTGCTGATCATCCGGTCGAGAAGTTCCGGTCGGAGGCTGCGAGTAAGAGGGGGTCTCCAAGGGCGCAGCTTTTGCCGCACCCTCTTATACGGCTTCCCGAAAGGGTCGCCGTCCAATGACTCGAGCATCTCGACTTCGGAGGCCTTCGCCTCGGCGATCGCGACCAGCAGCTCCTTCGCGTTGGCCCTATGCGCCGCATACAGCCGCTCCTCCTCGGCCGTATCGCGCCTCCGTCGACGTCGGCACCTGTGGTACCGTCGCCGGCTCGCCACGCACGCCTTATGAAGCCGCGCTAGGTCCGCCGACCACCAGTACACACCGCGCCTAGGTGGCAGGGAGCGCACTCGCGGTATGCTCGCGTCGCACATGCACGACACGGCCGCCACCAGTCTCTCCGCTTCCTCCTCTACGTCGACCGCCGCCGTGGACGCTCTAGACGCCCTCCCCTCGCGGACCCAGGCCTCGACCAGGGCCGCCTCCTCGAAGGGGTCTCGGTCGAAACGCGTCAACGCCCACCGAGGGCCGTCCCCGACCAAGGGTCGACTAGGATCGCTCGGAGTTCCCGAGGCCGCCGAGACACTGAATCGGACGTACAAATGGTCCGACAGCGTCTCCACGCCCCCGAGCACTTCCCAATCCCCGATGCGGCGGGCCAGGGCGTCTCTAGCGAACGTAACGTCCACTATAGAGCCGCCCTTTTTCTGCACGCACGTGTTCGTAGTCCCCTGGTTGAGCACGACCAACCCGGCCCCGACCGCGAACTCTTCGAGCGCGGTGCCGCGGGCGCTTGTCGCCGGGCACTCCACGCCTTCGACTTGGCGTTGAGATCCCCGGCGAAAAGAACGCGACCCGACCCGGTCCGGCCGATGAGAGCACCCACCTCGTCGAGCAGCCGCTTGATTTGGGCTAAGCTGCGATTCGGCGAGAAGTATGCCCTCACGACCAAAACGTCCCCAACCCGCCCCGCGACGTAACCCCGACCGCGCTCCACCGACTCTAGGTCGGGGGAGCCGTTCAAGGTTACCGTGCCTATGGCCACCGTTCCGTCTATGTCCTCCGCCCAGCTCTCCCACGGTGGGACGTAATACGGCTCGCTGACCACAACGACGTTGATCGACCGCTCCGCCATGCTCTGGTACAGAAGGTCCTGGGCGCTGGCGCAGCGGTTAATGTTCTCCTGGAGGAAGTTGAGGTCCATCGCTATTCGACGGACATCTGAACCTCCTCGCGCACAGAGCCCGCGCTCGTGCTCAGCGTTTGCGGTCGAGTGACCCCGGGGACCCTACCGCTGCGTTTACCACCTTTCTGCGTCGCCTTAACGACGCGTGCCTTACCGCAGGCATTACCACCGCCTCTATAGTCCGCCGGTTTACCGGTTGCAGTGCGGCGGAGCGGAGCAATCGGCAGCTTTATGGCCGTTCTTACCGCAGCGATAACACTCATCGCTGCGGTCCGAGTCGGATTTACAGTTTGCTTTCAGGTGCCCCTTTTCGAAGCACCTGAAGCAACGCTGCGATTGCCTCTCCAGCAGTGTGACCTGCGCAGATACCCAGCTAACTAGGAGTCTGCCGCCGTCCACCATCTTCTGCGCCGCAACCACGGGGCAGCGCAACCACGCCGTCCCGAGGCCGGACGCGCCGACTGAGATGCTGCCCGATCTAACCTGGTTGGCCGGACAGCCACTTGCTCGCACGACCCCGGCGACTACGTCGGCGTTCGTCATCGAGTTCTTGAGTCCTGAGACCCTCAACTCGGCGCACTTCACCGGCTTGGCGATGCGCACGACCTCCTCGCCCAGAGACTCGCGGAGCCTTGAAACGTATCCCGGCAATGCCGAGATCGTCCAGGTTAACCTGCTCCTTCGCCCGGGCGATGACTTGAGCGTACGTAACGCTTTTTGTCATCGCCTCGGGCGACAGGGTCACCACGACCGCTGCGGACCTCGGGGCCCTCAGCTTTCACGGGCGGCTCTTCCTGTCTCCTCTGCGGTTCACGCTCTGCCGCTGCTGCTGCTGCTGCGGCTTCGGCTGTGACTGCTGTCGCTGCTTCCGCCGCTGCTGCTGCTGCGTCTGCGGCAGTTGCTTCGCCCTCCTCGGCTTTCTAGCCATGACGTTCCACCCCTCCTCTAGAGGAGGTGGGGCGGGCGCGGGCTTGAACACGCCGGTCGACGAAGAGGAAGGCGGCTTTTCCGCCACCTTCTTCGTCTTAACTTTCCCAACCCCTTTCTCTTTACCCGCGAAGGCTTTGGGGACGGGGTTCGCGGTAATCGCGACCGCCTTCGGCGCTGGGCCGGCCTTTTTGGCGGCTGATTCCGCCTGCCTTGCCACAGCTAACGGTGGGCGGACAAGCTTCTCCGGGAGAAGCCTGTCCTCCAGCGATGCCAGGCAGGCCGACACCATGGTCCCCACCTGCATAATGACGGTGCGGCAGATCTCCTCGACCGACAAAGTCGTCGGTTCGTGTCGATCGGCACCGGTGCACCGCTTCTTTTTTGCCAGGCGGGCCGTCTCCTCTCGGGGAGACTTCTCGCCGACGTTCGAGCGAGAGGGCGCGGGTCGTTCCCGTCGCTCACTCTGGTCGAAGTCCGCTCTGAGGTTGGCCAGTTCTCGTTGCCGCGTTTCGTCGGTCACTGTGCGAGACCCGATAGCCGCCACGGCTGCCTTGATGGAGGCCGCGGTCGCCTTCAAGTCCCGCACTAGGTCGGATTTCAGGTTCTTCACTTGCTGGCGATCGTCGTGATCAATTCAGCATCGTCGAAGACCAAGCGCTGCAGCATCGCCGCCGTCTTGTCGTCGGGAGACTCCAGTACGGGAGACTGTGAAAGTTTCCTCTCCCGATTGCGGCGGAACCTCGTCGCTATGGCGACGAGTTCCTGCTCCGCTTGGAGTTTCAACTCAAATCGCCTTTCGGCGTCAAATGCGACCTTCTTTCCGGTGGTGGGCGGACGCCCACGACGCTCCGTCTTGTGGCCGGGACGCTCGATCTCGGCGATCTCGGTGGTCTTGTCGTCCTCCTCGAAGAAGGCCGACAAGCCGTCCCTGCTGGGACGACGTTGTTTGCGGTCCTGCCAAAAGCAGGAACCGCCTGACGCCACCGTAGCGAGGCTGCAGTCGAAAACCGAGGCAGCCTCATCGTCCGTCACCAGTTAGGTTAACGGGGGCCATGTCCACATCCACATCGTCCTCGTTATTATGCGGCTCGAAGCGCAGCCGCTCCAACATCACCCGGGCTTCGGGAAGCGCATTCGGAGTTAGCGCGCGTTGCGCGAGCCCGTCCAGTCCGGTAGATTTGCCAGCGCCCGTCTCTGGGCGCGGCACTGTCGTGTCATTATCGAGACACGCGCCCGTCACGGGGCGCGGCATTACCGCCATTGCAGCTTCGCTGCTTTCTATCTTCTGCTCCACACACCCTCTCTCTCCGAAAACAGTTGTGACCACTCCAGATTACGGAGGGCAGACGGCGCCAAGCGCCATGTGGGATTCCCTAGCCAAAAGGTCGGGACCCACCTGGGGACATTTGTCTTTATAACTTTCTTTCATGGTGTGTATTTTGCTGATCCACAGCTTTGGGCGCTTACGACCAATACCCTTGGCCATACATCCCATCGGCACGCCAGACCTTAGGATTGAGGTAATTTGAGAGGTTGTCTTCTTCTTGACTCCGGTCGCAATGACCGCAGTCCCCGCTCCCGCTCGGGGTGTGCTATAAGCGGGTTACGAGTGCACCCGGCGTGGCCTAAGCCAACAGCCGCCCTAGGGGCGGACTCGCCGCGCGACTCGACTGCTTGCACGGAAGAGAAAACTTCCGTGGGCGAAGGGATAAGCCTTCGCTTCAGCGGGCGGTGGGGTCGTCACATTCCTACGCCTAGAGGTTTTTTTTTTTGTTTAACGTGGGGGAAATGCCTACGCATACTCATCCTCGTGGGGGGAGGACGAGTTATGTCGGACTTACACCGACGAAAACCCCCACGATGTTCCACCTCATCGCCATAATGGCAGGGACACGGGAACGCGGGTGCACACTCAACCGCGACCCTGCAGGCGCTGGCCGCTTGCGCGGCCCGACCTAGGCGGGGAGGGATAAACCCTCCCTTTCCAGGGCGCGCCAGAACACGCAGCGCGCCCACTTCTCGACCTCATCGCGCGAGCGATCGGTTCCCCCGAACCCGTCGCCCAGAGACCATGGGAGCCACTGGAGAAAACCTCTCCCGGCTCCCCGCGGCGGTGAGATGTTAGGCCCGCCGCTACCTGTCAGCGGCCGCGGAGGATCAGGAGAACGGCGCATCTCAATACCGACACTCCTCTTCTCCCGCGGCCCCGCCGCCGCCGCATAGCTGGTGCGACCCCGGTTGGCCGCAGTACTCTCTCCGCGACCCCACCTTGGTTGGAGGGGAGGTTAGGTTAGGTTAGGTTTTTTTTTTTAAATTGACTTCTCTGACTCAGATCATATGTTATCTATACACATTCATTCTAGTTCTCGCTTGTATACCTCTCGCACATTCATTCTGTATATGTTCTATTATTCATTCATCATCTTTTATTTTATTACTAATTCGGGTATAATACCCGATCTAAGTAACTAATCATTTATTGAGTATTATTCTACTTTTACAAATATAACAAAACAAACCGCCTCTTCAGCTTATCTTAGTAACAAATTATCCTAATACTTGTACTTTATTTACAAAACAAAATAATAATTATTATTCTAACTTAATTCTATCTTATACTAACAATAACAAGAAAATATTATTATTATCTCTATCTTATTCTAAAACATTATTTTTACAGGTAAATTATTACTCTAACTTAATCTTATCTTATATTAATAACTTTATTTACAAGAACATATTATTATTACAAACACAAGATGAATTAAGAAATGTATTATACCTATTTATTATTTATTCATCTATACTTATAATGAGTAGTAAAAAGTTATATCTATTTCTTATTTCTAATATTTACAATTTTTACAATCTCTACACAGTACTTTATAAATTCCTCTCTGTATTTTCCGGTGATTATTGCTCCGTAGTTATTGGGTGTCATTTTCATCTGTAGAAGGACTTCTATCTCATTCCTCTCTTTTTCAAATTGCGGGCAAAAGCTAAGTATATGCGGAACCGTTTCAATCTCTGCGGGATCGCATATACAGCTAGCTGTCTCCTTACATTTGAACTTGCACAAATATTCGGCAAAGCCACCGTGTCCGATCATGGCTTGCGTCATATGTTGCGTTATGTTAATCCTTCTTATTGTTTTGTATGCTTCAATGGCGTCGGGGAAAAATAATTTTGTTACAGCTGCGGTATCGCTATCAAGGTATCGGCGGTTCCATTCGTGTATAGTCTCAAGTTACAATCTCCTTTTGACATCCGATATGGGACACTGGTCATAGTCCGGTTTACGTTTGGAGTTCTCAGCGGCCTTCTTGGCTAGCATGTCTGCTCTCTCATTGCCTTCCATCCCTGCGTGTGCTTTTATCCAAGACAAGGAGATGTTCTTGTCTTGGAGAGATAAGGTTGTTAAGTTCTGTCTTGTTTCAACTGCCAATGGATGGAGGCAATTGTGGTTTTTCACCGTGAGCAGTGCTGCCATGGAGTCGCTGAATACTCCAAACGTAGACGCCGAGATTTTTGTCGTTTCCCTGATAGCGTTGCGTATCGCCAAGAGTTCGGCCTGGTATTCTGAACAGTATTGTGGAAGGGCAAGCATACGGTATCCGGTTTCGGTTCCGCCTTTCCAGATGGATATAGCGGCCTCGACCCGACCACGTATCTTGCTTCCATCAGTGTGTATACATCTGCACCTCGATGTTATTAATGGTGCTGGCCGTATCCTCATCTGGTAGCGAAACTAACTCTAGGTCGATACGCTCCGTGGGGTGCGAGTTCACTGCAGCTAGGGCCATCCGTTCTATCATCCTATCGCCTAGTGTGAGTTGGTTTTTGCACCTTCTTGCTTTATACAAAAGAGCCGCCTCTTTGACTCTTAAGTCCAGTGGTAAAATGCCAGAAAGGAGTAATGCTGCGTTTAGGGATACCGTTCGGTACGCCTTGCACATTCTTTGTGCAATACCACGCTGAACGGCACCCAATTTCTTACTGCGATCTTCTCGGTAGCTGGCACCCAAACACTAGCTGCGTATAGGATGATAGGTTCTACTGATGCTGTGTAGATAAGTCTAATGACCTCAGGATGGAGACCCCAGCTGACATGAGCCGCCCGATTCAGCTGTTTATATATGTTAAGGGTCTTTCTACATACATTTGCGACGTGGGTTTTGAAGGTTAATTTGCTATCCTAAGATCTTCAACTCGTCGAACATAGCAATATCGATCCCGCCCATGCTCAAACGTGGATGCCGAATTGTAACTTTCGGGTTAGTACCATAGCGCTGGTATTGTGCGGTGCAAACTTCAGTTTATTTTCGACACTCCACGCCCGGACACGTTCCAGGGCGACATTTGCCTGTCCTTCGATTTCCCGTGCTGTGTTACCGTCGAAAACGAGAATAACGTCGTCAGCATATGCCTGTATGTAGTGGCCCTTATTTTCCAAACTGTGGAGGAGGGGTCTAGTAGGAGATTCCAAAGCAATGGGCCAGCTATGGATCCCTGCACGCAACCTTTCTGGGTGTTTCTGTAACATACTTCCCCTGCATATCTGACACCGACTCTCCTATCACTGAGATAGCTATCGATGATGCGTCTAAGGTTCATCGGGCAGCCTTCCTCTGCTAATCGTACTCTGATCTTAGGCCAACAATCACTATCGAAAGTCCCCTCTATATCTAGGGACACCAAAGTTACTATCCGTTTTTCTTCCAACTTTTCTCGGATGTAGTTCATTAGAGTATAGAGGGAGTTCTCGGTACTTTTTTGTGGCATAAATCCAAACTGCCGTTGGCTGAACCGCGGTAAAAGATGAAATTTGAGACGCTCCACCAACATTTTTTGTAGAATTTCGCCTAAGATGGACAGCAATCCTATAGATCTAAAGGCTTTGGGATTAGTGTAGTCATCTTTTCCAGGCTTCTTTAGAACTGTAACCGCTGCTTCTTTTCAAGTTTTTGGTAAATGGTGTAATGTCAAACATTTATTAACTAGAGCTAAGAACGTTTTAGTGTCGTAGTTTATTACTTGGAGACATATGTCTGCGGTAAATCAATCAACCCCTGGTGCCTTTTTAGGGTTAAAGGATTCACAGGCAGCCTTTAGTTCGGGCATAGTGAAAGGTGGATCTTCATTATTGATTTCATTGTTGCTGTTAATTTTATCGGCAATCGATCTTACATCCTGATGATGTTTGTTGTCATTTTCAATGGAGTCGTCTGGATAAAATGTCTCCGCCAAAAATTTGGTCGAATCATTTGCATCCAGCACAACTCCATTCTTTTTCAACAATGCATCTTCCTCTCTCTTTGTTACTCTGCCTATTACTCAGTAAATCGCCCTCCCAAACCCCTTCTCGATCCTGCTTCTCACAGAAGTTCTTCCAACTACTCACTTGAGCTTCTTTTGCGTTCTCTTCATACTCTTTTTTACTTTTCAGGTACTGTTCGGCCACTGCGAACTGGAGCTGCGCATCTAATTCTGCGCCTTTTGGTGGCTACTTTTCTTTTCATCCTGGCGAGATCCTCGGACCATCACGGCAAGGTAAGTTTTTCCGTAACTTTTTTAGCTGGGAAATTTACAAATTTTTGTGCTGTTAATTTGACTTGTTTCTCTTAGTTCCTTAAATTTATCCTGAAATTTTATCCAATTTGCTTTTTTCGTATTAAAGCATCGCGTCGTTCTAACTACGCGTGCGCCTATAGATTTTTCAAGCCTAATGTTGAAACTTATTCCGTTGTGGTCCGAGCTCGTCAGCCCTTCCTCTACTCTCCAGTTCTCACTCAGGTTCAGCAAGTCAGTAGAGTATGCAGTTATATCCACATGACTACTAAACCGATGACCACCTCTTATGGTGTCGAATGTGGGCGTTGTACCCCTGTTGAGTATATGTATGTCTAGTTCGGTTAGGGTTCCGTCTACATCTTCCCCCCTATCGTCGGTGATAGAGCTACCCCACCATACATTTTTAGGATTGACGTCGCCGCCGATCAGCCATTCGTTGCTGCCTAGCTTCCGTTCGATCTTACAGAGGTGTTCTAAATATTGATCTATGGGTTAGTCCGGCTCGAAGTAAAGAGACACAAGCGCGATCTCCCAGGCCACCGTTTGGATCCCCATCACTATGATGTTATTTGTGGTGAGTTCTGGGTACTGTCTTACATCAAGTGTGTTGTCAAATACAGCTATTGCTGCTTTGACAGTCCCGCCTCCATAAGTGGTGTTTTGGTAGATCCTCACACCTTTGTGTCCCTTCAGAGTCGCAACGGCTCCCACGTACGGTTCCTGTAGCAGGGTAGCGGCGACGCCACGCTTACTATCTTCTAGCATAATTTCGGTGGTGGCTAGTTTAACTCTTTGCAGATTTGCCTGGAAGAATTTAAAAGCTTTTCGAGTGCCCTGATCGCCCTTAACAATAAGCCACAGTTGAGCGGGCTATTTCATCCCACTTCTTGCGTGTGGAACAGTCGCGATCAAAGCTGTTGTGCTTGATGTCTGTCAATTTTGCTTTGCAGAAATTTTGGCACTTCGGTGGTTTTCCGGCCGCTAGATGGGAACCCCATCAATGGTTGCAAAGATCCGACGGTTCGGAGCAGAATCGCTTACTGTGTCCGAAGCCTAAGCATCGCGTAGACTATATTAGCGGTCTCTGGTCCTCTATTCTAATTCGCTGTAGGTCTATGTGGGCAAATTCTCTGTCCATTGCTTTCTGCCAGATCTTCGGCGAAACCGCAACTATGACATGGCTAGTGTGAGGATTTCTTGTCTTTCTCCTATATTTCATTTGGATTCTGCTATCCTCGTCGTCACAAGAGCCAAAAACATTCCGGTTCTGATTTCTGAGAGCCTTCCTATATCCCCATAGGTATTGATGTTGAGGACATCTCTGAGGAACAGCATCGGGTCTTTATTTCTGATTTTCTCGACGCTGAGGTCACCAGCTGTGTTCCTGAACCTCTCTTTATTTTCTCTCTTTCTTCCTTAAATATAAACCCTATAATTATCCTCCTATCCTTTGCTTTCCTTATCTTTTCTACTTTCACCCAACCTTTCTTGGCGTCTGCTGCCTTTCTGACACGCTGTGACACCTCCTCTCCTGTTTCCTGGTCGTTTTTGAAAGTCACGACTATGGAGTGTAGAGTCACTTGCTTAGCGGTCGCTCGTGTATCCCTGTCTTCGGTCATTTGTTTACCAGCCGATTGTTTATCCAAAGCTTCCGGTAGGTCTTCTAATTTTTTGTTATTATCATAAATCATTTTCCTCCCGTTCTCCGTGATGCTTGCATATGTATCTAATTTATCTTTTAATTCCATCATCTTTTTATTATTTTTCATAAGTAATTTTGAGTTCTCTTCTAGTTTATAAAGAAGTTTTGCATCAATCGTAGCGGGAGGGGGGGCCATCTGGTTTGAGGTGTTTTGGTCCGTCTGTGATGTATCTAAAGTTATACTTTGACTTGTTCCCTTTGTGGATTTCGCATCGAGCTCCTTTACAATGCTGTAAAGCCGCTCCATCGCTTCCTTGATTGCAACCTTAATTTCGGTTTTAAGGTTCCTGGAATTATTCAGGTTGAGTTTGGCCTTATTAAGACAGGCACTTGCTTCGCCAGTACGGCTACTATAGCTAAACTCAGGTGTGGTGTTCGGTACCGTTGGTGGTATCACCCGAATCGGTTTTTCCACCTTGTGAGGGTGCTGATGACGATATCGTACCTGACTTCTCGATCTCGTCCTGTGCTGGTTTAAGTGATTTCTTAACTGGCGTTCGGTTGGCCGCGAACATGTTAATAAGGTTAAACTTTATAAATTTATTTAAAAGAAGAAAAGTATATAATTTGTACTAATTAAAACTGTAATATTAGTGTAAATGATGTGAATTTAATCGATTTTTGAAGGATAATTAAATAGAATTTTTTTTTAAATAAAATAACTTTAGGCGGAAAAAAAGACTACTTAAGTAAAGAGAAAAAGGAGGTGGAGTGGTCAATTTTTTGCTTTTTTACCAGATTTTTCGCAAAAAACGAGTAAGGGGGGGGGGGCGGAGTCGACGGAGTGCTAAACACTATCAAATAAAGAAGAAAGACCAAAAGAAAAACGTGATTTAAAAAAATTATTGAAGAAGTTACTAATGAAAAATTACGATTTGTATAGGAATCGAAAAAAATTTTTTCTCCTAGAGTGGTGAAAAACGAGTGGAAGGGTCGACGAGGAGCTAAACCCCATCGTAGGTAGGTAGGTAGGTAGGTAGGTAGGT